>JAILYA010000002.1:12662309-14021672 GCA_021437795.1 Rhodamnia rubescens | reverse complement strand
TTTTAAGTATGTGGTCCAGTAGGGAGTGGCCTTGTGATAGGCTTGTAAATATTGTAGTCCTTCGAGGGTTAACGATAATTAAATAAAGAGCTTCTATTGTGTGCTATTTTTCTCTACGGCTATCTCTATTGTTATATTTGTGCGGGAAGTGAATCTCTTCCATGTGCGTTTAATTAAAAGATAAAAGTTTAAATGGGTCGGTGATGCGTCACGGGATGTCACAACTTAACGACTAGCGTATGGATGTTGGCGTTCCAATGGGTGCGGGGCGTGACACATCAAACCAAATTGTCCACTCTAGAAAAAAAAAGGAAATGGAAATTCGAAAGGAATAAGAAAGCTTTAAAGGTTGAGACGTGGATATAAAAATCATGTATATAAGCAGTTTTTATGATCTAAGGGAAAGAATTTTTCTAAATGCTCAAACCGTGATGATACAAATTACTCCAGAAATTATTATCCTAAAATCTGGAGACCCACTCGAGATATTTTGAGATTGATGAAATGTTCCAATGTGAATGGACCCAAATTCATTTGGATACCAAAGAAAAGTTGAGATTGTTTTTCTTGCAAGAAAAAAAAAAAAGCAGGGGGGCGAAAAAGAAACTGATATTGTATGTTGCTATATTTCCAGTTTGCTTTGCAGACATACTTTACATTTCATAAATTTTCTTTGTATTTGATCTTTCTTGACATGTTCCATAATTTCAAATTAGCTGAGCAAGAAGTACCTTTTAAAATCGTGTGATGCCATTTTTGGTGGCTCGTGAGATGGATTCAATAAAATTTGTGATTGATTGATATCTTACATCTTAAAGATCATACTGATTTTATGCTCTTTGATCTTATCATGCATTGACAATTGAATATTTCTCTCAAGATGATGCATGATATTCTTTCCCCAAAATTATTTATTTCAAAAGAATTTTTAGCCATGTCAATTTGATTTAGACTCTACCTATCGTGATCTGGAATGTTGTGGCGTTTTTTTTTTTATCGTTGTTTGAGCTGCAATGTGAAAATCTCAAGATATATTATTTGATTTTGCATATTGTTAAAAATGAAAATCCTTCTTTATATGCCATTAGATTACGGAAGAATCTTTTGATATCTATAAAGATCTTTTATTTTGCTATCACGTAAAGAAAAGGATCCATGTATTTGAATACCAAAAACGAAATGAACTTATTGCTGGAAAGTTCTACAAAGGAAGATTGATTGTAAATCTACGGAAATCATGGTGCAATCAAAGGAATCTCTCAAGCAAAAATTGAGGAGGATCATATCTTAATCATTGGTATATTTGAAACGTATACCTTGGGTGAGAGAATAAAGTATATCGTGTCTATCATCTATTTTGGCTTACAAATATTTAAATGGATTTATTATGATGACCAAAATATTTGATATTCGTGGATTGCTGACATTATGATTGCTTTTGCTACCATAAGTATAAGATCTTACACAGATTTAATGTTCGAAATATCTCTGTCTCTTTTGCAAACAATGTTACTATCACATGCATCCGAGATTTATGTTTAAGAAAAATATTTTGAGAAAAATAATTGCATACTTTTATATATCTGAATGCACTTGCTATATTCTTAAATGCACATTTGATACTTGGCAAGTTTGATCCCAAATTTGAAGGAAGGGATGTAAGCAATATTCTTCTTATTATTTGCAAGGATTATTCTCTCTTCTATAAGAAATTGCAGGTTGTAAAAGAGATTCTCCATATGAAATTCGGAAAGTTTGATCCAAAAATCGTAAAGATTCTGTGCTACTCTTCAAGGATCGAAAATTCTTCTCTTTGCACACAATTCTCGCAAATTTCTTGATGGTGTCTCGAAATGTTTTGAGCAAATCCTTAATGGATGGGATGAAAGGTTGAGTACCTTCTGACTGAAATATTTGATATTTTTATGCTATTCAACTTACTCGAAAGCAAGGGCATTATACATTGTATGAGATATTACTTCTTTAACAGAAAATTGTGCAAAAAGTTGTTGAGCTTATGCAGATTGCATTCGACACGAGCTTGATTGAAGAAGGTCTTCTCTCTCAAATGTCATTAACTAACAAATACTTAGCGGGAGTTTCATAAGAAACACAAAATTCCCTTCTCAAACTCAAGGGGAGTTACAAAAAGTGCACTAGAATGATATTATTGAGCATCTCCATCACTTCGGAGCTGCTCAAAGAATATAATGTTGATGCAAAGGAAAAATATTCTGCTCATCGTGCACAAGACGCAACAAAAGCATTCGCTAAAGTTATCTTGAAGACATGGGTAGAGAGGAAAGTTCTGATGAGTAAAAAGATGCAAAAGAAAGGGGGAGAATCATTCAAAGCAGTAACAAATTGAGGGGGAGCATAGATCAAGTACGGAAAAATCCTACTAAACTTCAGTAAATTTTTGCTTGATTGCTACTTTGACAATGGAAGAAAAGGTAAACGTGTGTTACAACTTTTTAAGTTCTCCATAATCCAGTTAGTACATCTTTCATTTCCCTTACTTCTTATTATTAACAAATCTCAAACCTATATTATCGTTTTATTATGACAAGAACGAAGTGAAATTCATCTGTGCTCATTGATATATGTTCACTGATGTACATGATATTTGATTGCACAAGAACTATTCTATCTATGTTGGTATGATTTTGTTTCAACAAAGATATTAGCTTGATCAATATACTGGTGCTGATTACAAAAAGGAGGGTTGTTATCTACTTATTTATATACTCCTTATATTTCTTTATACGAAAGGATAGAGATAATGACTTGCATAAACAGAAAGTTCAGAGAGATATCGGATCATATTGTTATACTTGATTGCCAAAAATGTGCTTCTTGCAGTATCAAGTATGGTGAAAACATTTGCAAGTATAAGTTCTGAATGTTATAGATATTTGCAAGTACAGGTTCTGATGTTCGAAATTGAACCTATTGATGAGAACAAAGAATACATGTTTTGACTGATACTTATTAACCTTCTTGATTGATTTAGAACATGAGTTACATTGCATATCTCTTATGTTTGACGAAGCAACTCAAGATTGTGATTTATGCTTTATAATTTGCCAAACAACATAACATTTATTATTATATTCTCTACATGAAATTTTATCCATTATCAACACTTTTTGATTATGACAAAAAGGGGGAGAGAATATAAATATGCATATGTATTGAGCGGCGGTTGATTGTACTCTTAAATATTATTATGCTCAATTTATATGCTACATCTAGATTACATTCTTTGATTAACTTAAAGTGGAGATCGCATTACATGTTTATTATGCCTTGATCTGAATTTTTATATTTGGCAGGATAAGCGTATTACTTTTCATACACAATATCTTTGAAATGTGTTTATATATATGCATATTCAGAGATTGTTTTATCATAATTAAAAAGGGGGAGATTGTTAGAGAAATCCCTTGTGATGTTTTGAATATGGCAAAATAAATCAAAGGCTACTAATATGTTAAATTGGTTGAGTACCGAGTGAAAATGCACAAGCCATCATGCATATGCTATCTTAACAGAACATCCGAAGATTATGGGCTCTCTATCAATGGTGAACAAAACATTAGGCGTAGAAGTGCCCACAAGCTGAAGACACCTGAATAAAAGGTGAACAAGCCTAGAACGAAAAGTTTGATAAAGCTTGAAAGGACCTTGAATAAGTGAATAGTGAGGTAGAGCCGTGATTGCCGATACGCTTGGAGGGACCGAAGATGGAAGCTCAACCGAAGTTCTGAATATTGCATCTTAAAGTCTTATACGCTGCTGAAAGAGCTCGAGACATTATGCGAGGAGCTCGGACGTTGAGCAGGGAACTCCGGGCGTTGTTACGTAGCTCAATCTCTAAAGAAGTATTTCATATGCAACGATAAGAATATCATGAGATATATTCAAGATGATTTAACGATATTACATATCATCCCAATAACTAGCAAATCAAGCTAGATCGTTTTTGGAGATTCTCAATCTTGAAGATCAATCAATGACGTGGATTAAAAGAGACAAGGATGACTCACCTAATGAAGAATTTTATATATGGAAAATCAAGATCATAATTGTATGGGCAATTTGATCTAACAGAGATTCTTTCTTTAGTTTACCTCAACTGCTATAAGATCCTTTGTATACAATCTCGTCCAAATGAGAAGTTTTGGAGAGTGATCCTTTGGAGACCTTGCAATGAGAAGTTGAAGGTGAAGGAGTATAAAAGGAGACCTCAAGGCTGAAGAACGAAGACAAGAGAGTAGGATCTTAAATTCCAAGATCAAGAGAGCTTCACATCCTTCATATATTCTTGATCCAAACACTTTAATTATTAAAGGTTCTCATCCAAGTGAGAGAGTATTAGATGGGATGTCTATTGACTCGGGAATCATCACCGTGTTGTAACCTCCGAGCTATTCACTAGTAGAATCCAGCCAATTGGTTATGAAGAAGTGGACGTAAGCTTGAATAAAGCCGAACTATTATAAACTCTTTGTGCAAATTCTCTATCGCTTAAACTCTTTGTTATTGCATTGTGATAATTGAATTGTGCACGCCGCCGCATCCGATGATACCTCATATCTTGTTGCGATCATCATTTGAGCTTAAGTTCGAGTGCATCCGTTTAAATTCCGCATTAATTTTTAAAGTTCATTGAAATCACCTATTCACCCCCTCTAGGCGATAAGGCTAGCACCTACAAGTTTATGACAAGCAACAATTCCGTCGTCATAGCTTGAAACAAATCACAATTTGTCTAGACTTTGTGCTCTACATTTAAGAATCATCTTCACATATATTGCATATCATTTCCCGATAAATCCATAAATTCGACAAATTGACAAAAGAAAGGCATCTTTAAGTTCCAAGTCAATTGCAGAAAATATTACTTTATGAACTTGGAAATGCTATGATCTTTCGAGGCCCCTCGTCCATCCTTGGGCAACCCCTCGCTCAGTACGAGTGTTTGCTCACCGAGAAATTCTAGTAGTTCACTAAAGAAATTTCCAAAGATGAGAAAACTCTAAGGTTTGGATGAATAATGTTACACAAGTAATAATAGTTCTCTTTATGTAAAAAATTGAATGGACGCACCTATCCAAGAAAAAAACATGAAGAAAATTGAAAGAAGCAGGAGAGTTTCAATTACCCAAAGCATCAATTATTTCGAGCAATTTGGCTTATACTCCTTGAGAACCTAAGGAGAAATTTCAAATGAGTACTTACGAAAATGACATTCACAAACCCCGCATAGTGCTTTGAAGGGTGTGAGGAATATTGACAAATAGAAATATACATGCATTTTGCCTTCTCAACATCAAATTTCCTTGCTTTCTAGAATTTGGGAAACATGATAGTTGACTTGAGATGTTCAAAGACAAGTAATAACAATAGTATAATTGTGTCATTGTGGGATTGCTCGGTCCACTTTAAAATATTTGTGGAATGCCATTTAACCAACTTGGGTCAATTGCTCGGTCCACTTTGCCATGATTATGTCTTTGTGGAATGCCATTTGACCAAATCATGTAAAATTTATTTCTTATAATTCGTTAAAAAAATGACATTGCTAAAACACTTTCATGTAATATAAAGTTAGTGAAAATTTTTATTTTCCATAAATATATATTTATTTATTTTTTGAAATTATTTTTTATTTAACAGCTAGAGGAGACGGGCGACGGTAGAAAATGATCACCGGTGACAAGTGGACAACAATCATCGGCAATGAATTGTATCTTTCTCGATTTTAACTTCGAAGAAAAGTAATCTATATTTACTTCGAAAGTTGCTCAAAAATAACTTCCCAAGCAAAGAATTACTTCATAAGTAGAAAAATGAAGAAAATGAAGTTACGTAACTAAATTGATTTCTGCTTTAGAAGCGTTATTAAACGGATTTCTGCGCGAATCACTTTTAGAACATAAATTTCACTTCAAAAGTGTTATCATGTAAGTTCGATTGCTTATTACGTGGGGGCTTTGAGGGAATATGCAGAATGCCTTACGGTCTTAGGATGCCTGCCTATTACCTGGAGAACGCATACAGGCTGTGTAATCGGTGACCTCTTATCAAGAGATTGGAAAGAATTTTTCAAGAGCAAGCATGAAATAAAGGAGTTCGATTATCCGACTCGTTGATGTAACGTCTGAGCGTCTTATCAACGTCAGGAAACTTAAAACGAATAAGGAAACTGTATGTCACGATGCCTTTTTTCATTTTCGATTATCTTTCTTAATTCAAATCTTACTGCCGGCATATTTTGGTCATTTCCTTGATACGTAACATCTAAAACTCTCACGACATACAAATTTTAATATATAAATTACTGTCTAATTTTGATGGGACAAGACAAAATTAATATTCACTTTCGATAAAGCATCAAGAAACATACCAACCAATGAGCATAAATGAAATCGAATGATCTTTTAGGCGATCATCTTATCACCCAATGCATTGCAAAGCCCAAGGTAATGTTAGGGTGTATTTGTTTCACAAAAATATATATAATAATTTGCATAATATTTTCTTAAAAAATAATTATTTGTATCGCTTGCAAAAATGAATAAACGAAAAATATTTTATCGTCTACAAAAATATATAAATATAAATAATTATTGATAACGAAAAGACTTTTGATTGGCTAATTATTTCAAGTAATATAAGTGATTATTTTTAGATAAACATTCATCAAATCATTCATTTTTTGAAAAATATACAAAAAAATAATTAATAAATATTATTAAAAATGTGTTTTTGATATATTGTTATTCCAAGATCAATTGATCGGACACCACGTGGTGCTCCAAGAGCTATTAAACATTTTCCTTACAAATAAATTATATGACTGACTAGATGTTAACACGCCCTTTGCACACCCTTTAAACGAGTGGTAGTACTACGTTATTCTACGGAAGGGTTGGGACTTTTGGTTGGTGCATATATGCCAAAAGAATAAGCTTATACAGTTTGTGTTAGATTCGTCATATTGGTTTACTGTATTATGTCATTTGACACATATCACCAATCTAACACTTGTATAAACCATCTTCTTAATCAGAGAATTTGTAATGTATATGCTTGAGAGCTCATGCCATCAAGCAACGATCCAAATTTATAACGGCTCAGTGAGTTAAATTCAGGGCGTCACATTATCGCTTTGGGAGAGTGATTTCGCACGCGTCTTGGCAAAAAACGTTTCTCTGTGATGTCCACGGGGAAGAAAAGATTTCATGACTTCCATGATTGAGGCCAAGAACAACCAATCCTTCGATCAATTATTTGGAGTAGAGCGTGTTGATCTCCACATAAAATTGTTTCCTACATAGGGTTGGTGTGTCCGAGTATGATGTTAACACGTTCGGACAATTTTCTTATCATCAAACTTACGTGTGTCTCTCTCTCCACTTATCTTTGCCTCTTCACAAAGAGAGCACGAAATACCTTCCCAAGCCTATAAAACTAAATATCTTAAATATCTTATCAATTTGAATAATTAAATATTAAATTCCACCTTCATCTAATAGTTTAAATCCTTAGAACAATTGACAGTGATTCCTAAAATTTTACATGGTATCAAAACAAGAGGTCATGAATTCAAATTTTTCAGACCCTATTTGCTGGTAAAATGATTAAATATTAAATCATGTCTTCACTTAATTTAAATTTTTAGAATAGTTAGCATCATCCACAAAATCTCATGCAAGGAAAAAGAAATTATCCACTCAACTAAAGATCTATATTAGATCATATCACCAAGAACCTCTCTCCATGTTCAACATGTGGTTTAATACATTTCGCCCTCATTGAGGAAGCCTAGTTCGGCCTCAAATGACCACATCTATTGAAGGAAATCATGCTTAAATAAAAGCCGAAACCCTAGAATCTATATCGATGGAATCATCGAAGTCTAACTAAACTCGGGCTGGAGCAACTTGTAGCTGAATCGCCACCCGATAAGACCCGAGGCCCCACGAATGCTCATTTTTTCACTGAAATTACTCTAAAGATTCATAAAAATCTGTCATAAAAGTTATTTAGACTTGCCAAATCGTATAACATAGAAAGTTGGCCGAAAGGAAGCATGCGCGTCCTCCGGGATGGTTTTTGTGGCTTTAATACTTTTCAAAGCATGCATACATGCATCATCAAATAAGGATCGGATCATATAGTCATCCAGACATGCATATGCCTCACTTTCGGATCCACATATTCGTGTCATTGAGACACGTCATACTTGCCATGTCATTATCGCACCCACATGCATCCATGTTTTCCAAAAGACACGAACACGCATGACTACCCGGAGAGTGATGCTCGGGCCGCAAAGTGATGGGAACCTTTCTCCTGATTAAATATCAATCAGAACGTAATCGCATTCAAATTTTAGGAAATCAAATGAAAAATGAATTATTGAGGACTTCATAAAAAAGTGTGATACTGAAAGGCGAAATGGGATTGCTAAGGGTGCGCATAGCCACACTTTCGCTCTAGAAATCAACTTCGATTAGAGAAAGAAGTAAATTGTTTTTACTTCTTTAAGGACTTAAGTACACTACGATTGCCAAAACTTATGTACGACGCTCACTTTAGTGCCAAAACTTTTAAAACGGTCACTTAAATGTCAATTTAAAAAAAAACGATTACTTTATCGCCAAAACTTTCAAAACGATCACGTAAGTGTTAACTTTTTTTTAAAACGATCACTTAAATACTAATTTTTTTTAAAAATAGTCACTTTAGTGCTAACTTTGGCGAGCAACGTCGGATCAAATATTAATAAAAAAAAATAGGCCATGTCGGATTTCCGGCGAGCCACGTCCGCTTAAATCGGAGTTGGCACTGAAGTAATCATTTTTTAAAAAAAAAATGGCACTGAAGTGATCATTTTTTTAAAAAAGTTAGCACCGAAGTGATCATTTTGAAAGTTTTAGCATTAAAGTGAACGTCGTACATAAGTTTTAGCCCTTGTAGTGTACTTTAGTCCTTCTTCAAGTAGCTCCAAAACTACTTCGAAGCAAAAGGAAAAATGCTTCAAAAGTAGAAAAATGAAGTTGTGTAATCAAACGGATTTTCACTCCATAAGTTACATTATCAAAAGGATTTCAACTCTAGAAGCACTTCTTGAGCAGGAATTTTACTCCAAAAGTGTTGTAATGTGTGCCTTAACCTTCCCCACCCGCAAATGAATCCCCGAACCATTCATCATTTTTGGAACTCAAAATGTCAACTTTTGTAGTTTTTTCAAAATTTGGGATCAGGGATGGTTCGAGTGACCCTGGGCGATTGAAAGCCCTATAAATCAATTATAGAAACCCTAACTTAGTTATTACAGCAATTGTTGTGCGATTACTGCAAAGCTAACAAAGCTTGCAATTTAATAACAAACGCAAGAAGGAAAAATTTCGGAGGAAATAAAAAATAATAATAACGATACTTTAGATTTAAACGGTTTGGTCTGAGTGAGGTACCTACTCCACGAGAAGAGCTAGTTGCAAATAAATCTTACAAGGTTACATTTGCTGAAGTGTTTTACAACCCTAGATTACACCCCAAGCAAATTAATAAATGTTATCTCACAATTTGTTACAACAACAACAAAAAAATAACGGCAAAAGGACACTTACATGCCATATTTATGTACGACACTCACTTTTGGTGTCAATATTTTTTTAGATCACTTAAGTGTCAAATCGAAGAAAAACGATTACTTAAATGCCAACGGCGAGAAATTTGGGCCAACTAATTACAAGGTAATTTTTAAAAAGAATCAAGCCACGTGGCGTCTACATGGATTTTTAAACTTAAAAATAAATTAATTTTTTAAAAAAATTAAAATTAAACAGAAAAATAAACTATAAAAAAGGGCGGTGGAGAGGGCTTGCACAACCCTCATTGATGCTGCCACACCATCACCGGCAATGGTCTGCGAGAGTAGGCACTGGACAAGAGGGCTCGCCGAGCCCCGACGACCCTTGCCGAGGCCTTGCCAGGATCGGCAAGGCCTGGCCGAGGTCTCGCAGACCCATGGCGAGGCCGACACTCATAGATTTGGGCAAGGCTGACCTCGCCCAGCGACGGCCACGCCCAGATCTAGATTTTTTTTTTTTAATCTTGTTCTCCTCGCAGACGAACCCACTGGCCTCTTGTAGATCTTGGTAGGTGTACACGATCAGAGTTTTAGTGACGTCTCAAACGCCAGAAGAAAAGCTAGAGAAGGAATTGGCCTTCACTGGCGCAGAAGTGTAATCCAACGTGGAGGTTTCTGAAAATTTCTTGTGCGTCGAACCAGATGATTTCGATTGCTTGCGCTCTGAGTAATAGCAGAAGAACCAGAGTGCGAGAGCAATCACGAGCACACCACCTCCGACACCCATACCGACGAAAACCCACTTCTTCGTGGATCCCCAATTATCACCTACCGGCCCGGAGGGAGTGTATGGTGAACTCGCGGCCGGCTGCGCCATCACGATCTTCACCGACTCCTTCAATAGCGGCACCAAAATCGGCATGAAAGGATAAATCACGCTCGTCTCGGTCAAATTTTTGATTTTTTTAACTCTTTTTTTTTCAGTTTATTTTTAATTTTTAATATGACGTGGAATTTTTGTTTTATTGATTTTGAGCTTTTTTTCTTTTTTTTACCGACTATGATCCTCCGACGAGCCACGTGTGATTTCCGGCGAAACCCACTGGAGTTAGCATTGAAATAACCGTTTTCCAAAAAATTGGCTCCTATGGAGATCTCTTTCATGGATAGATAAAGAAGTTGTGGCCGGCCTGATTCGGGCGATATGATAGGTTTATAAGATCTTTTTTGATATTTTGGATGGCTGGGGCATGATGACTTGACGTCATCCTTACCTTCATCTAGCTTATCACGACAGTCTGATTAGGGTTTCAAAAACAATCGTGGCAACATGAGCGTTACGCTCTTAAGTGATCAAAAAATATTGGTATATAAAGTGAAGCGTCGTACACAAATATTGACACTCCGGATGTCTTTTTGCTATAAAAAAAAAAAAAGGCGCACTCACAATACTTGTGGAGAGAAACCCCTAACATTTCTCTTGGTTGCTTTGAAACGTAACTTGTGAAAATAGATTAGAAATAAGTTCTACATTTTGAGTTAGCGCAAGTTGGTTTGTTTCCTGGGCACCCAACCGAAATCTGTTAGGCACACGCCACATGGGCAATCGAGAGATCTTTTTGGATTTGTAGTCGGGGGCAACCTGTCGTGAAAATAACAAAGGAAGTGAACGGATCTTGTAATTCAAGCTAAATGCGAGAGAAGGAAATTACCAAAAGAATCAACAAGGAACAATAAAGAACACTTACGTGGTTCAGTTTGAATGTTAGTACCTACTTTTAAGGGAGAGCTAGCCACCAAGAAATCCATTATAAATCCAAATATTATAGAGTTTACAATTTCTCAATCACTCAAATGTTTCATTGCCGCTAACGACACCCAAAGCAAGCCTACAAAGTATTATCTCATAATCTCTCATAGGAAACTCACTTAGAAAACTCACATAGAGAAAATCTGATACTCCTCTTGTTTGCTCTATTGTATCTAATATCTGAGTAGAATTCCATCTTATGTACATATTCTATTCGAAGTAGCAAACCTCTTTTTAGGAAACTCACTCAAACAGTCAAACTTAGAGATCTACTCAAACTCGTGACAAATTCTCAACAATATCCACTTTGTCTCGACATTGGAGTCAAGTCATAGTGCTCATTATCCGCATCGGCTCTCCCAACACCTTGACAGGTGCTTAACCATCACAGATATTTATCAAACCCAAACTACGCTTAGATTTATCTAGGGAATGAACGCGGTCCACATGTCCTCTGAACTCTCCACCGCAGTAAACTTTAAGGTCGCATCCTCTCTTGGCATGCGAAATCTGACAAAGTAATTTCGATCACAAATGAACTCAACTCTCCACTGGTATCTTTGACTTCACTGAACACCGTATCAACCCGATGTATTACGTCAGTAACACTATCCAGGTCCATAGACCACACCACCTCTTCAACTCGTTCCATTTTTAGCATGTTTCCAACGTCAGTCATTGACTAAACCATTGCTTGTCTTAACGGCACCTTTCAACTCACAGCAAAACTGACAGAGGTAAAGGCACAATTGCCCAGAAATTGACCATCCTTGAGGTTCCTTGGGCGACCTTTGGTTACTACCACTCTACCTGAATTGCATCCTCCAAAACATATACCTATCATCCCTAACAACTCAGGATGATCTGCTTCACAATATCACAATGTATACCTGAATTGACTATATAGTTTCTCCTAATTGCATGTGATGCATCAAGCCTAGTGCTATCCACGGCATAACTTAGACAAGCGACAACATTATCATATGAAGCATGGAAGAAGTGCTCCACCTCCATCCAAGTACATAGTGACAATCTACGCACTTTATCATATGTCGGAAGTGGGGTACTTACAAAATTTCTTAATTGGATGTTGAAGCGCCCGTCGTAAATCCTTCGAGTTACTCGCAAGATTCCAATAGTCGTCACCCTCTCTACAGTTGTCGAAGTTGCCTCTACTACACCCAAATTAACTACTTAGGTCCTGGCGTGCCGTGGTTGAGAACCAACTAAACTATTGAATGGCATAGTTCGAGTCCTATTCCAATGCCTTCACCACCTTTTTAATCAAAGTAGGCTCCTCAAAGAGGGCTACATGCAATTATCGCTCTGTCTTATCCACCTCCGCTGACCACCCCAAAGAATTTTCAACTGTGATCCTGGAACAGTTGTCAGTTGCTATAGAATCTGTCCACTTTGTAGACACCATCACATCTACTATACTTTGAACAACTCTAGGCTCTCCTTGAAAGCTCCACATGATTTCGGACAACGTCCAAATCTTTCTTTGCAATTGATCCCTTGCTCCTCTTTAGAGAAAATTCGTCAAAAGTAATCTTTTCACTGGAAAAAAAAATCGGGCAAATCTTTATAAGTGCATCACAATCTGTATCCCTTCACCCCATTTGCATAGCCTAGGAAAATGCATTTCCTTAGCATCATTCATACAAGCTGAAGCAGGCAACCAAACACTCTTAATCATAAGTAATCAACAAGCTAACCTGACCGCATTTGCTTAGTAGCTTTCCAATCTATTGCTTAGTGATTATGGTAATGATCTGTTCATCAACCACCAAGCGGTGTTCACTACTTTGGCTCGAAAATCTTCGCTTAATCCAACATTGGAGAGTGAAGAGTGAGCTCTCTCCAATATAATTCTATCCATCAATCCTACGACTTCATTCAATTATGGTGTAACGGCTACAATACAATGTTTCACTATACCATCCTCTGCGCAAAATCTGTTATCAGTACTCAGACATTTTGATCTTCCTTCATAAATGCTTTTCAATTATTGCCTTCCATAACTAGAACCAACCAAACACCTTGCTCTTGTGCTTAAGAATACAAATCCATAATTTTCTCGAAACGTCATCAACAAAGGACAACATATACCTCGCACCACACTTGGATGGAACTTGAGGGGTCTCCATAAGTGTAAAGTGTAAGTAGCCTACAATCTCAGAGGTCAATTGAGCTACTATGCTGAACTTCACTCTTCGCTCTTCCCAATAGACCCCTAACTCAGAATGATCACCTCCCTTTCACTCATTTGTTCAAGTTTCATGTGCCACGACCGTGGCATATCCTGACTTGAAGTCTTAGAGTATCTAGCATATGATGTAATCACTGTCGTTCCTTTGAGGAGATACAACCCACCTATGTAGCACCGACACTCCTCATGGGTGTGCGCGTCGGTGTCGGACGCGTGTCGGATACCGACACGCGTCCGACACGCGGCGACACTCGTCCGACACGCGTTGACCGCGTGCCGGGATTTCGACACTCGGTCAACGCGTGGGACGCGCGGTCGACACGCGTGTCCGACGTGTCGGACACGTGAAGTCTATTAAAAAAAAGAAAACGTAAGTTTGGAGCCCTAATATCACAAAATCATGAATCTGTCTTCGCTTCTCCGTCTCCCTCTCTCTCGAGTCTCTCTCCTTCTCGATTGCTCGATGCTCGCTCAAACTCGATCATCTCCCTTGGTAGCGCTGATCCGTTCGTCGCTCGCGCAAACTCAATCGTCCCCCTCGGGACGTAGTCATCGCTAATCGACTCCTCGGTTTTCTCCTAAGTCCCGCTCCGAGCTCGTCTAGATTTCTTTGCCAAATCCATCTCCGAACAGGTTACCATCTTCTCTCTCTCGGTGGTTCTTGGATATCTGTGTTGAGTTGATTATGAAAATAGATTCTCTTTGAGAATTGATTAACCAACTTACTTTGAAAAGCTTTTAAAGGCTCTATTTTTCTGGTTGGCTTTATTGATATGGGAGTTCATTTGTGGTTCTTGCGGCATGGGTTTGGAGCTACCGTTGTTCTATTTCCCCATTTTCTTTTGAAAGTTATGTAGGTCAAGGGGATTATAGTGATGCGGGTAAGGTCGAGTTCTCTATTTTTTGTGTGCGCAATTTCGTTCAAGCACTTGTTTAGGCATTTTTGCTATTACATAGTGAGAAATTCTATATCCGATTGAAGTCTAAGTTGGCCTTTCTCTCCTTGGTGCTCACTGTGCATAATCCACTGCATACTCCTTATAAGTATACTGTCTTGAGAGTTGCTTCAGAAGAGATTTCTTGCGTGAGGTTCATGTTTTTCACAATGTTTGTCCACTAGTTTTGCTTGTAGTTTGTACATGATTCGAGTGCATATCTTGTTTTGTTGAATCCATGGCAACAACACATGGGACTAATTCTGAATAAACATCAACATTTACCTTGGATGATTCTATATGCTATGTTCATAGTTCTTGACATCTTGTAATTATATTTTTTGTAGAATGACTTCAAGCATGGATAGTAGTGTTCCACCACCTACATCTAGCAATGAAGATTCGGATAAGCCATTATGGAGGTATGTTACTAAGTTAGGTAATCCTAACGAGGCGGGGGAAATTTATCTTGGAAATGTAAATTTTGTGGAAAAGACGTTAAGAGTTCATACACGAGAGTGAGGGCTCATTTGTTGAAGATAAGTGGAAAAGGAATCGTAAAATGCGAAAAAGTAGAAAAAAAGGATCTTTTGGAGATGGAAAGATTAGAGGAAGATGTCAATTCTAGATTGAAGAACAAGGCACCTAAAAATGTACCTTTGCCTCTTTCTAGCTTTTCAATTAGTGGTGGTAGTGGGATGGATTCATCATTTGACAAAAAAAAAGGAAGATTGGAAGTGGGAGTGGTGGAGGATCAATTGAAAAGGCATTCAATATGACTCAACGGGAACGTTTAGATTGTGAGATTGCTAGGATGTTCTATTCGGCGGGCTTGCCGTTTAACCTTGCAAGAAATCCTTACTTCCAATCGGCTTTCACTTATGCCGCTAATCATAATATTGCGGGTTATGTACCTCCAAAATATAATTTGTTGAGGACCACTTTGCTACAAAAAGAGAAGGAAAACATCGATAGATTGTGTGCACCTATTAAAAATATGTGGAGGGAGAAGGGTGTAAGCATTGTGAGTGATGGATGGAGTGACTCACAAAGGAGGCCACTTATTAATTTTATGGCTGTGTCGGATGGAGAAGCTATGTTTATAAAATCGGTTGATTGTTCGGGAGAAACAAAGGATATGCATTTCATTTTTAACTTATTGAAAGAAGTTATCAATGAAATTGGGCATGTGAATGTTGTTCAAGTTATTACAGATAATGCTTCAAATTGTAAGGCCGCGGGACAACTCATTGAACAAGAGTTTCCATCCATTGTTTGGACACCTTGTGTGGTGCACACCCTAAATTTAGCTTTGAAGAATATTTGTGCCGCAAAGAATGTGGAGAATAATCACTTAGTTTATGAGGAATGTAGCTGGATTTCAGACATTATTGCGGATGTTATGCGTATCAAACATTTCATCATGAAACATTCAATGAGATTAGCAATATATAATGAGTTTGTTAGCTTGAAGTTGCTTTCCGTGGCGGATACACGTTTCGCTTCTATGATTGTGATGCTTAAGAGGTTCAAGCTAATCAAATGTGGTCTTCAAAGCATGGTTATTTGCGATAAATGGAATATTTATCGAGATGATAATCAAGGAAGAGCTAAGTTTGTCAAGGACAAGGTGTTGGATGATTTTTGGTGGGATTCAATTGATTATATACTTTCCTTCACGGCTCCTATTTATGATATGCTTAGAATTTGTGACACCGACAAGCCTTGTCTTCACTTAGTCTATGACATGTGGGATTCAATGATTGTTAAAGTGAAGAAAGCTATATATGCGCGAGAAGTGAAGAGACTAGATGAGGAGTCTACATTTTATGAGGTGGTTCGAACAATTCTTGTTGATCGTTGGACTAAGAATAACACTCCGCTTCATTGCTTGGCACATGCCTTGAATCCTAGGTGAGTTCTAAAATTGTATGAGAATATTACTTTATTAATTGGTATCTTGTCTTAGACATGATAATAAGACACTCCTCTTACTTATTATGGTTTTCTACTTGTATTTTATAGGTACTACGGTGATCAATGGCTCAACGAAGAGCCTACTCGAGTTTCTCCATACAAGGACAAAGAGATCAATCAAGAAAGACAAAAATGCCTTAGGAAATACTTTCCTAACTTGGATGAGCGCAACAAGGTGAATTTGGAATATGTAGATTTTGCATGCAAAAATGGAGATTTTAAAGAATTTGATTCCATTCATAATCGGTATGCTATGAATCCTAAGGCTTGGTGGGTCATTCATGGTGCATGTACACCTATTCTTCAAAGTATAGCATTAAAGCTTCTTGCACAACCTTCTTCTTCATCATGTGCCGAGAGGAATTGGAGTACTTACTCCTTTGTGAATTCAGTAAAAAGAAATAAGATGACCCCAAAACGTGCAGAAGATTTGGTTTTCATTCATAGCAACCTTCGTCTTCTATCAAGAAAAAGCTCACAATATGTAGAAGGAGAGACCAAGATGTGGGATATTGGCGGAGATGCATTTGACACGTTTGAAGATGTTGGGTTGCTTGAAGTTGCAAATCTTTCGCTTGATGAGCCGGAGATTGAGTTTGCTATTTCTTCGGGAGAAATGGATAATGTAGATATAGAGGAATGACTTCTTAAGAGCATTTCTTCACAAAGTGCAGAGAAACGCCTCTCAAAAGAATTGGTGAGTCACACATTGGCTCCTTGATTTTCATGTTGCTCTTATGAAAGCTACCATTGTCAATTAGAAGAGATGTCTTTAAGATTCTTGGAGGATTTCATGTTATCTCCTTTTGTAATACTTTCGTTTATCCTGTCTTTTGTGATCTTGTTGATCGGAGGACAAAATGAACGAAAATGCTTGAACTATTATTTCCTAGACTTAAAGCTTAGTGTGCTGAAGTTAATGTTTTGAAGTGTTTCCGGTCAACTCACACTGCTTGTTTTTGGACTTGAGAAAATTTGTGTGCGACTAGATCAAAAGATGCTCTTCGATGCTTTTTAAAGAGGTTGTGTGTTATTATTTTGTGAAAAAACTTGTCTTCTCTCATGCAGGCTCATCCCCATTTTTTGCCCAAAGGAGACATGTGGAAGCAGTGGAAATTGTGCCTAAAGATTTGAAGCTTTGTGAGACTTTGATTCATATGGCTTTTTGGATGTTGGCAGACTTCGATTCATATGGCTCTCTATGTAGCCTTTATTTGTTTTTGGACTAAGTCTCCGTAACCTTACTAGATGTGAACTAAGGTTGCGGGTTGGACAGATCTCAGGAACCTTTTTTTTTTTTTTTCGTTTTCTAGCCGTTTCTTGTTACAATTCCTGAAGTTATCAAATTGTTGACATAAGTACAAGCTCGCCCCTCTATGATTCGAATTAGTGCATATGACACATGTTTTGGCTTTGTTTATTATTTGTATATTTAAAAATATATATTTAATATAACGTGTCCCCGATGTGTCGGAATTTTCTATTTTTAAGAAATGCAGTGTCGGCGTGTCGTGTCGTGTCGCGTGTCGGTGTCGGTGTCGGTGTCGGTGCCACTTAGCAACCCACAATGTATCTTCCCCCTCATCACAGTAAGCACACCTCAAGAGACCTTCCAAACTCTACATTCAGTCAAGATCTAGTATCCCAACCCATCAAGAGCACTCAACGAAATAATGTTGTTCCTCAACTACGATACATGCTTTACATCAATCAAAGTTCTTACCACTACATCGTGCATCTTAATTTGAATTATTGCGATCCCTATTACTTCACAAGTAGCACATTTCCCATAAGCACCTTACCACCATCCGTGTATCGAAAGGTAGTAAACTAGTGTCTATGAGAAGTCACATGATACGAACATCCAAAGTCAAGCATCCAATCATCATTTGATGAACTCATGGTGATTACTAATGCATCATAGGCATCATTGCAATTGTTTTCAGCTTTGGTAAAGATGTTATCATCATTTATAGACTCCACCTTAACTCATTTAACCTTGTACCTCAGACAACCTCTCCTGTAGCGCCAGGGTTCATCGCAGGGATAGCATTGACAGTTCCTAACATTGGACATCGATATAGAATACCTCTTCTGTCTTTTATTTCCATACTCTTTACAATCTTCTCTAACCCACATACTCAAACCATGTGCCCGAATGCAGTAATTTGGCTTTTCGTAACTTGTTTTGCCACTACTTTTAGAACAAGGCAAACTTTGTCTCTTCCAAGGTAATTGCAGAGTGACCCTATAGCAGCAAATCAATAAGTGCTCAAAAGAATCTAATAGTTCGGCCTACAACATCACGCCATGTTTTTCATCAGGAATGTCTCATTGACGTTCCTTAATTCCATCATGAATTTGTTAAGCTCATCTAAATGGGCTCTGATAGATATGCCTTCAACCACCCAAAATTGAAACATTATTTTCAGCATGTATAAGTGAGTGTTCAGCCATTCATCAGATAAACTACCCAAAGTCTTGTCCACAATGTTGCAACATCTTTCTCTTCTACCACTTTAATCAATACCTCATTCGACAGATGCAACATGATTACATTTTTTCCTTTCTCCATCAACTATATTTTTTATCGTCTTTCTAGCAATTATCCTTGCCATCTAACACCTTCTCCAAACCTAAGGTTTTTAACAGGGCACACATCTTAATATTCCATAACCCAAACTTGTTCTTCCCATTGAACTTCTCAATCTCTACCATAACTCCAAACATAATTGCTGCAACAGAATTTTTAGAATCAGACAAGCAAAAGCCCTAAATCAACTCTAGAAACTCTAACATTAACTCGATACCAATTACTGTGAAAATAACACATAAGCTAATAGATATTGCAATTCAAGAAAAACGGGAAAGATTGAAATTACCAAATAAATCAACAAGGAAAGATAAAGAACACAAAAGATTACTTGGTTTGGTTTGACTATCGGTACCTACTCCACGATGAGAGTTAGTTGCCACAAAATCCATTATGAATCCAGAGAATACAAAGCTTATAATCGCTCTATTGCTCAAGTGTTTTCGAGCCCCCAATTACACTTTAAGCAAACCCACAAGTGTTATTTCGCAATCTCTCCTAGAGAACTCAATTAGGACACTAGAGAGAAAATATGATGCTCTTCTTGTTTGATATGTTGCATCTGATATGAGAGTAAAATTTTATACTATAAGTATATTATAAATATATATAAGCATATTCTAAACAAAATATGGAACCACTCTTAGAAAATCCACTCAAATTAGGAAACCTATTAAGACTAGAGACATATTCTCAACACACTCCAAATTGGGTGGGCCCCCACCCGGTGCCAAATGCATAGCTCATTTTGCGCGTCATGCTTTCATGCCCTGATGCCCAGTCCTGTTCTCCTACTTCAGGCATGCCTCGCAAACCTTGTCTTCGACTCTTTCTCGAATTTGGCAAGAACTTTGAGCAATAACTTCAACACCTTTCTATATGATTGAAGGTTCAAGGACGACCAACATCAACCTCACACAATGTGATAGGACACAGAGAGAGAGAGAGAACTCCAATGTCGTGGTGACTAGAGGTGAAGCAACCGTGAACCCAATGGCTAGAGGCGATCGCATGGTTGCCAATGTTGGTGAATTTAGGGTTAGAAAGAGATTTAGGTTTTGGTAATTATGTTTTTGGGTTATTTTCATGTTCAGGGGTTGTTTATCCAGAGTGGCTTAAGTAAATTTTGGGGGCTAAAATACATTACAAGGCCAAAACTTATGTACAATGCTCACTTTACCACCAAAACTTTCAAAACGATTACTTAAGTATCAATTTTTTTTGAAAAATGTTCACTTCAGCGCCAAAACTTTGAAAACGATCACTTAAGAGGAAACAAGTCCCATCTGTTTCAATAAATTCCATCAAACAAAATGACAATGAAGATTCTTCATCTTCTTCATCAGCCCCTCGCTCATTTCAATGCCAACTCATACAAGCCACATCAGCTCAAATATTAATAAAAAATAGACCACGTCGGATATCCGACGAACCTTGTAAGCTCAAATCAGATTTGGCACTGAAATGAGTGTTTTTACAAAAAAAAATTGGCACTTAGATAGTCGTTTTAAAAGTTTTGGTATTAAACTGTGTCATACACAAATTTTGGCACTTCTAGTGTACTTAAGCCAAATTGTGGGCCATTGGATGTATGAAAGGCTAGTATTACACCCTCCCAAAGCTGATAATACAAATCCCTTGACTTCAGTGTATCTCAATGCTTGTTATTTTTCCATTTGTGGATATTAGAAAGTGCTAGTGGAGTGAACCATCGATTTGTGATAGGCTGTAATTGGAACTCTTCTCATTCCATGAAACAAGGAAGAGTGCTTCTGGCACTATCCTATTTCCTTAGCAAATAACTCGTGGCCAACTCTTTAAGTGCCCCATAAATCAGATAGCTTGCCATGCACTTAGCAAGTCAAATCACCTTGCTTTCCAATAAGTTGCTAAAGCATTACTAGAGGCACTAGACCTTGACATGTCATGTTTCCTCTTGCAGCTTAGTTCATTTGGAACTATTTCATCACGAGAAAAATCTTGTGACTGCCCTTGTCTTCTTAGTTTTTCCTTTATAGCAAGGAGTATTTGATTAGTTACTATAGATGCATGTGATGTATGAGCTTATGTAATGCGATAGACACTTTTTTTTATTCAGTAGACTCCATCAATAAGCTCCATAGTCAGGTAATCATCTACGAAAATCGCCATCCCTTAATCACACTCGTTAAGAGCAACTTTGGGGAGCACGTTCATCTGCTCTTGATCATAGCCTCATCTGATACACATAGACTAGATGGGCTACATGAGTTTGTGGAAAGCGAAATTTTTCAATCAGTTGTAAATCTATAGTAGGGAAGTTAATTTAATCTTAAATTTTTTAATTTTGCACATTCAATCCCAAACCTTTGCCCAAAATTTGGATTAGCCCTCTCGGTCAAATTTCGTTGTAAATCACCGACGTGGCTGTTTACAACATAGGCTGGTTAGCGATGGCTGGACTCTCACATCGACGATCATAGCAAAAATTGATCGGAAAAACTACATTGAAATTTTGTGCAAAGATTTGGGACTAAATGGGAAAAATTTAAAAGGTTGAGGCCGAATTGACAGCCATATAGGTTTATGACTAATTGATTTTCCTGTTCACGAAAACTAGTCGAATTGAAAGTTTGAAAGCCTCAACTTATTCCCTTAAAAATCGACAGTCTCGGACACTTGAACATTTCCTCTCATATGCAAATGGAAATCACATGTGGAATTGAAGAAAAGAGAGTGTGAATAATTTGATAATTGAGATCAATTAGACTCTAACCCAAGAGTTCAAATAATTTGATAATTGGACGGATGAGGGAACATGGCATCTCAATATGTTATACTAATGCTATCACCCAATGCAATTCGTCATGAACCGAGAAGGATGCTAACGGCAACTGAAAATGCATTAACAGTGCAAATTCCAAAAGAGCACAAGCATCCTTCTCAGCAGGACCCACCTTCAGCTTCTTAGTCAACATCAGGCGCGATACCATTATGGACTTTGCCATTCTGAGCCTTCCACACAGGTAGTACATCTAATTCCATTCCAAGCAAGCTTTGACAGGACTTTCTGAGAAGGTTTCCTTTTAAATTCTGCACAGTAGAATCAACATCAACCTCCCATTGACACAAGCTCTATGAAAACCACTAACATGCAATACATACAGATACAATAATTAAATATTAACACATGCCTTCATCTAACAGTTTAAGTTTTTCACAACACTTGCAATGGTCCCACCAAACACTCAAATGATATCAGGAGGTCTCGAGTTCAAATCTTTTCAAACCCAATTTGCTTCCTCAATCAAACACTTATAATTAAAAATTAAATCTCGAATTCATTTAACAGCTTGAACTTTTAGAAAAGTTATCACGGGCTATGAAAAATCTGACAGAAACTTTCAGGCTGCAAACCTCATAGTTGACATGCATCATCAATAGAACTCCATTTGCTCATTCTATCCTATGTAGGCAGCCAGTTGAGGATGACAAACAATGTAATGAATCCACAAACTTTGGCAGAAGGGGGCAGAAGGGGCCTAAACCACGCCAACTCTGTGCCAAGCAACTTGCTTCTTCTTATGCCTGATCGAACCCAAGCATGAGGTTGAGGAAACAGCAAAAGAGCCAGAGAGAATAACTCGATCTTGTGACGTAGGCTAATTATTTTTTATATATGTTCAATTTAGTCTCTGAATAATATGAAAATATTAAAGTGATACATAAGATATGCTGCCAAAACACGATTATTGCAAGAGGCCAGCCACCAATGCACTATAAAGTGAGCACATCTGAAGAGATATGACCCGCACGAACATCCGAAGAACAAGACTTACTTCTGTCAATGCCTTTTACTTCCTTAAAATTTCTTTTAGTCATTTGCCAGTTATTTATTGCCGGACATTCTATTTATTTGTCTCCTTTCGATGGGCGGATTCATTTCCTCAGTTCACGACTCAATCATCAAGTTCTTATTCCTCTCTTGAAGCAAAATACGAGGACTACCAGTGATTGGCCTGGATCATTAATGAAAACACGCAAATTAACATTGTCGAGTCCACGATTCAAGGGGTTCGATACTCGAGCAAAACATTTTTTCCTTGAAATCTTCTCCTCACGGGGCTTTGAGACACGATTGAGTAATGGAAGGTCAATCTCCATAATATATATATATATAAAACATGGCGGAGCATTCACACATTTCCATAAAAATGTCCCACCCCATGATCTTTTTGTGAGATTTTGGCGCAATCATTGTCAAGTGTTCTAAAAATTTATGCAAATAAATGTAAAGATATTTAATTAGAAAGGTAAATAGAATCTGAAAAAATTTAAACTCAGGACTTCTTGCTCTGATAATATTATAGTAAATTTTGATGGAATCACTGTGAACTGTTAGAGAAATACATAATTTAATACTTAATTATCATACCATCCTTCACGTGCAGATTAAGCCCATGCACGCTCGCCGTCGGAGTGGATTTTACTGCCGATGTGATGTAACAGAAAGCGTGGTCTTATCCAAGAATGAT
Organism: Rhodamnia rubescens; assembly: GCA_021437795.1. NCBI lineage: Eukaryota > Viridiplantae > Streptophyta > Magnoliopsida > Myrtales > Myrtaceae > Rhodamnia > Rhodamnia rubescens. Next base: position 13,998,024 of record JAILYA010000002.1, on the reverse strand, counting down.
CGTGGGGTTGACTAAGAGATATCTCCAGCTTCTTTTAACTCTCGCGATAAAGAGAAACGAGAATTCTTGTCCAAGAATGATTGTGGGTAATGGTGTGATGGAGCATTCACCAAGAATTCTTCTCTTATCCTCGTCCCATCCCCTCCGCTTTGTCCGACACTCGATTCCCAGGTGATCTTTTCTCTCCTGCGGTAGCCGGATGAAGGTGTTTCGACATCTTTTGATCACGACGTAAATCTATTTGCTTTTCATTTTCGGATGGAGAGAGCGAATTTCGCAATGCGACAATCGATTCGAGATACCGCACATTTGATTGATTGTCCAATGTGCAGGAATTTGAACCAACGGATCAATACTTTTAAAATACTCTTTCTTATGACCAATGTATAAACTATTAAAATCGAGAAAAATGAATGAACACACGGATTTACGTGATGAAAAAAACTACCAGGAGAGAAGAAGCAAAATCCACTGCGAAAATTCAATGATTAACAAAAGTTGCTCGAAAAACTAAAAGCTCTTTTTGTCTCTTCTTTTTAACTTAATGATTTGAGAAAAATACTATTTATACTGCTCTTAAGCCCTAACGCCGGTCCGAAGTCTATAGAGAATTCAAGACATACCCAACATTCGATAGAGAATTCAAGACACACCCAATATTTGTGTATACCGTAGAGCAATTTGATTATCAAGTTGGACCTCGACGATTATCAGTTATGTATCCTTTAGATTGTCCATGTCGGTTCAGGTTCATTCAAGATTCGATTTTCTTTTATTTCGTCCCAGCTCGAGTTTGGACCCCTGAGTAATCTAGAAATTCATGTTATCTCTAGTGCGAAATTTTCGATCGTAAATCAACAATACATTGGCCTTAGCCTAAGGCTTGGGATTAAGCAATTGGAGAGATAAATAGGGCCTAGAAGAGATTTGAAATCAGGACAGGCTGCTTTGATAACATGTGAGTATTCCCCAAATACCTACTCCGGTCAAGAAAATAAAGTATACAGTATTGACGTGTAGGGGGAAAATCTTACCTATAGAGAGCGGATCAAATTAGACATGGGGGAAAAGATTGCCACCAAAGCAAAGAACACAATGAACTTCCCAGCATGCAAAGTATTCACTCAAATTATTGAGTCTCAAAAGGATATAAACACCAAGAGCAAGTGAAGAGAAAATCTAGGCCAAACCTGAAAATAGTTATTCTTCTAGGCCTAACTTCTTCAAGATTTAATTGCACATAAGTTAAGCACAGAAGTGACGGGCACTTGAGTATCGACCAACTACAAAGATCGGTGACATCGTTACCTGTATTTATATCGGCTAAACAAGCACTTAACCTATCTATCGCATTGCCTTGTTCGAAGCATCGGAATTCGCTGCCGTAATCCCACCAAGTTTAAGACATTACGAAACGGGATTAACTGTTAATCTCAAGTGAAAAGTAATGCTCGTTGGTGACTCGGAATTCAGCCCGTTAGGGGCACGACCACCAGCCTTTCTTCCAGAATCCTCCCAACAATCCGCAGTGGAGAGGACAAGCACGCGAACGCAAGTACTTTGATAAGCCACTCGATATGCAAAGATTTATTGTCCTCCACCCCGGATTCAGAATCAGACGTAGTCCAAACGATCACGTGATTTTGAAGAATCACCTCACTCGAATCGGCATGATCGTCTTTCTCGCTCAAAGTCTAATTTGAATGATTGCGTTGCACGGCCGACCAACCAACCAATGCTCCTCGTAGTCTCGCCCATTGGAATGTATAGGTAAAATCCCCAAGGTAATTTTTAGGATGGTAAAGTATCTTGAGTGTCCTGAAATGTGTGACCCATTATGCGCAAGACATTCCCTCTAGCTACACAGATTCATAAACAGATAGCATCAGCAACCGGACGTTCGAGAGTGTTGAACGATCTTTGCTCAATAGAAGGTGAAGAAGCTATTCGATGTTTAGATGTGTTGACGATCGGATGGACCTCGCAAATGGTGAACAAGTCATTGGACGAGGATTAGGCAAATGTCTGGAAGGACCTTGCTAATGGCGAACAAACCAGAGGACGTGTGATCCTCAGAAGGGTCTGGATGAACCTATGAAAAGGTGAACGGACAAGAGGACATGAAGACGTCGATAAGATTAGGATTTTGTTAGTCCGATAACATGAGTCAGCTCCACAAGGATGCTCTTCAACTCTCCACTCTGTGAATATTTATGAGGCCTAAGATCCTTATTGAATAGATTGATGGCATCTAAAGATTAAAAGACCCCATCATTATAAAATACTTTGTGAAGGGAACGGATCCCGATTACATACACAGCGGAATTACTCTAAATCATCTTGAATCACCGATCGGAGAAATATATCACAGAACGGACGTACCTCGTTTTTCATAGATTAAGTGTCTACAATACAGCGAGAGAATCCGTCGCCGCTTTGACATTCCGGAGAGGAGAAGGGAGAGATATCGTCGTCGTCTTTATTCTTTCTTTTTTCTCATTACTTAAAACTAATAGAGATGGGAGGCATATGTATCAACGTAAAGACATTGTTTCAATGATACCTTTTCAATAGTTGACGTGGGGTGTGGTAGCCTACATGGGCGGACCACGGTACTTACCGTACACCCCATAAAATCCAACATCACACACTCGCCCATGAAGGGCAAACAAATCCCTCGTGCCCACGGAGGGTCACATACTCCCACTCACCCACGAAGGGTTAAACATAACTCTCTTTCTTTTCTACAAAGTTCATATTGACAAATAATCCATGCGACCAAAGATATCAAGGGAGCTCGTTGCCATACATCCGTTGGGAGTATATAGCAGCTCAAAAATGGGCATATTAATTCGAGTAGATCTAGTATGCGGTACCCTAGATCAATTAGTCATATTTATATCATATCTCTCTCGATCTCTTTGAGTACTCAAATACAATACATTGTATTCACAAAACTCAAATAATCATAATTGGTCGACTTGTAAATACAAAGATTGAATGTGACATCAAAATAAATTGATCTTTCTCTTCCCTTAAACCTTTCAATCTCAATCCGGTTCGCTTTTCTAGAAATGTCCCATTAGATCGAATCAATCTCATGAACATTGGCAACACTCTAAGATAGCGAACACCGAAAAGAAATCTTAAGAATAAGTAAAAGTCGTGATGGGACAAAATTGAAGAGCTTTTACCCTCAAGAGTCTCACACGGCTATAGAGTTGAGATAAAAACTCTTGCTAAACTCTTCTTGGTCGGCTCATGCATATGTAATATGAAATACGTATTACGGTATTCTCTCCTTTCTCATGGAACGTATGTCTTTCCACTTAATACCGTACAGGATGATAGCTCGGACATACTCAATGTCTAGCTTGAGTTCACAAATCTACTCTCTTTAAAAGAATCCTTCGAACTCGCATCCGGCATTAAAGACGGATAAAGTGAAATACGTAGGCTATTTCACTTTCGGACATAATAAACATTATGACCTCATCTTAACACTTCGTTAAGGCGACATCAAAATTTCAAGCTGGAGCTCTCTATTATTACATAGATAATAAGCTTAAAATCGTCTCATCTCTATTCATAACACAGTAAATAAAGGCAATTACCCGTGTGAGTGGGCTAATATTTCATCTATTCGACATACTTTCTCAACATAATGCACTAAGCATCAATATGCGTAAATGTCATATAAACTCATAGGCATCAATAATGATAACTAGTATCATTAATTGTGAACTTTGAAAAATATAAATATCTAGTACTTTAACTTCTACGCACTTCCGGAGATTTCAATATAGGGAACTTATTCCTTTGTCAACACATGACTTAGGGAAACATCTCCGGGAATTCACTTCGTCATAGGATCTTCTATCATTCTATGCGTATATATGTACTTGTATGTTCACATCTTTTCGTACAACCTTATTTTTTTCACAAAGTCATTCTTCATGTCTATATATTTGATTTGGTAGTGGATCTTTAGTGTAAGCTCTTGCTACTTGACTATCACAATTAACCAATAATTGGATCCGTAGCATTCTTGGCAACACCTCAATGATCCAAACATCTCTTAAGCCAAACACTCTCTTGTACTGCTCACGATAACACCACGAGATCAGCTTCCATCGTGGATAAGGCCATGTACGTTTGCTTCTTACTACTCCATGATATAGCGCCATCGTTAAGTAAGAATGCAATCCTAGAGGTAGATTTCCTCTTATCTAAACCTCTTCCTCATTCAACATCAATAGAGCCTTCAAGGCGTAGATTTTAACCTTGATAACTCAGCAAAAAAACTCGGCAAGTACCTTTCGGATACCTTAGGATTTAATTAACGACGATCCGAAGTGCTTGACCTAAATTGGACTGGTATACTTACCATTCCAACTGCATAATAAATATTAGGTTTAATACACTTCATAGCATATATTAAGCTTCCAACAGCACTAGCATATGGAACATTTCCATTTCTTCATTTGCTTATGGAGTCTTAGGATACATTTTACGGCTCAAACATTCACCTCTTGCAATAGGAGTATCTTTGGGTGTACATTCTTGCATACGAAATCATTCAAGGACTTTACCTATACAAGTCTCTTGTGAAAAAGATCACAATCTCTATGAAAAATATCTTGAAATCTTAACTTCAAGAATATGCATATTCACCCATATCTTTATCTCAAAATTGGAACATAACCAATTCTTGATCGTATTAGCAAACTCTATATTACTCCTAACAATTAGTATATCATCAATATATAATGATAAGATCACACATTGATCTTTGGATCTTTTGATATATATGCAATGATTCTCATCAGTCATTACAAAATCATATGCCACTATAGCATTACGAAAAAGTATATATCATTATCTCGAAAACTGCTTGAGGCCATATATCGATCTCAAAATTCGATATACGTTACATTATTGTATTCAGTAACAAACCCAATAGGTTATTTCACATAGATTTCTTTTACTAATTCTCCATTGAGAATAGCAGTCTTTACATCCATTTGACGTAATTCAAGATCCATACTAATCACTGCAAGAATGCGATGAATTAATTATATCATTTCACCTCAAGATGAGCCTTATATCTCTCAATCAAGCCATCACTTTAAGCTTTATTTTGAGAACTTATTTGCTCCCAATGGCTTTTTGTCTATGCGGAAGATCAATCGGTTTCTAAACTTGATTTGATCCTATTGACTCCATCTCTTTTCCATTGCTTATATATCCACTTTTCCTTATTAGGGCAAGTCGGAGCCTTATTTACATTCCTTGGCTTATTCCCTTCTTGTAGAGTGACCATAAAAGCTTTACCTTCAATGTCTAAACATCGATGAGTCGATGGAGAAAGCTTTTGAAACTTGTTCGCCAAATTGGAGATTGTACACTTAGTACATCATTCTCAATTATGCTCCCACTCGGATTAAATAATGACAACATCTTTACATCAAGTGGTTGCAATTGAGACCGGTTCGAAATAAATTCCCCACTTCTCACATTGCTCCCACTTAGATAAGATGCTCTAGTAAAATCATCATCACTATCCAAGATTTGAAATAGAGAATAGTTTTTCACTTATCTCGCCCTTAATTGACAATTCATTCACTAAGTATATGACATCTCGTGATTCATATTCGGTTACACTTTTGCTTTCTTGCTCACCTATAACACATACCCTTTTGAGTGCTCTCAAGCATCTTATCAAGATACTCTTTTTTGCCTCTAGGGCTCAATTTTTCATACATGTAGGAGAACTTATGAGTAAATGCAGCAGATTCTCAAGGTCTAAGAAAACTCAAATCTTATTATCAACCTATCCACAACTCATATGGAGTAGAAGTAACTCGATTTAGAAGGCATACGGTTAAGTATCTAGACAAAAAACAACAAAATCTCACCCCAAAATGTGATAGACCTTTTAGCTTGTGCCATCATAGACCTAACCATTTTTATTGGGACATGTTTCCTCTCTTTGCAATTCCATTCTATTGAGGAATCGCTGAAATAGTTAACTATCTTTCTATTTCTTTTTCATCACATAAATAGCTGAACCGATCGAATAGATTTTTATCAACCTCGATAGGATTTTTTTTTAAATTGATTTTTCAAAAGCTCAAAAAATTTTCTCAAAGCAACTTATGCCTCGAGATTTAAAAGAAAATCATAAGACAATGTCCGAATTGAGTGTAACCGTCTATAATGCGATGAAATAAACAGCTCATACATTACCCTTACATTCATTGAACCACATATGTCCAAGTGATCAATTTGTAAAGGAAACTTAGCTCTTGTTCTTTTTTCCAAATGGTTTCCTCTTTGTTTTTCCCACTAGGCATGCTCACAAATAGGCAAATCAATATTTTCAATATTGTCCAATAAGCCCTATTTGGCTTATGTAAATATTTGTTATTGGCCAAAATGACCTAGCCTAGCATGCCACATATCCACATCATTTTTGGAGATATAAATAGGAAATAACAAATATTCGCATTATTGTACTCAACAATTAGCACAAGTGGAACCATCCAGAACTATAATTACTTGTTCTCAACGACAAGTTATCACCATCATTATGAAAGTTCAAATTGAAATCAAGTTTAACCAAAAACTAACACGACTAAATTCCGTCGAGGTTTTGGAGCATAATACATCATGTAGGAGTAGGGTGCGACCACCACGCATATTCAATTGACAGTGTCAATCCCTTTTTAACTTTCACTCAGGAATTGTTTCCCACATTAATTCACTTTGCTCCATGTGGAACTCATTGAAATTCCACTAAGGCATTTCTTTCCTTCGCTATATGGTCTCAGTGGTCTCTAAGTCTACAATCCACAAAAGATGAGATTTAGTTACGAAAACTGAATTAAGACACATGTACACTTTAAGTGTACAAATGGTTTCTAACTTCTTTAACTCACCACAATTGTGAGCAAAGTGACCCTTATTGCCATAGTGAAAACACTTCACTTTTGACACATTTTTCTTGAAAGGACATTTTCCTTTCCCATGTTGATTAAACTTTGATTTCTATCCCGAAAGATCTGTTCCCTTACCCTTCCACTTCTCGAATCTACCTTAACGCTTATACCTAGAGCACGAAGCCCCATTTGAGCTAGAACCAAAGCATGACAAATGTCAATCTCCGATTTATCCTCCATAAGGCAATCCACTCTTGTTCAAGACGGCACATAACATCCTCAAAAGTCTTTAACTTTTATTGTAGATCAAGTGGATATTTATATGCACACAGCTATGAGGTAAAGAACATATTACTGTTTGTACTTGCTACTCATCGGTCTTCAAAATATGGCATGTATCTTACGAGTTCACATATCATGTTTGACACACGCCACAAAAAGTTGTTTATATTCTTCCCATGAGGCATTATATAAGTGTCAAACCTTATAGTGATCCATCTCAAGTTGGTACCAATGTCTAACCAAACTTATTTTTTTTTAATGCCTCCCACTTGACTTTGGCATTATCATAAATGCCCGAACTCACGCACAAAATCATTTTCTTTTATGCTACTCAGCAATATAATGCGAGCAATAGCGTTCATCTTATTCAATGTAGCAAATGCCCCTTTTCTCTTCCGTGTTGTGCAATATTTCCATCTTCATCTTATTAAGAGCTCATAGCGCTTCTTGCTCTTCTAGCACATACTTGGATCCTATTCCATTTTTCATAATTTTTGTCATCTAATTTCTCCTTTGTTTTGCTCAGCTACGATATTCTAACAGTTATCTAAGAGGATAAAGGGCTGGGATAGCATACATGGGCGAACCATGGTACTCCCATGCACCCTCGTTTTCCAACACTTTGGATGGACCAAGTAAAAGATGAACAGCCTATAGGACACAAGAACTATAACGTGCTAGGAAAATAACAAAAAATTTTATATCTATTGTACGGGTGCCAATGCAGTTCTAAACCTTTCAATTTGATCAATTTAGTTCTAAATCTTTTGAAAATTTACTAACGTAATCCTTTCGATTAATTCTAGCCGAAAATCGCCGACATGAACGTCGCTGTTGCCCTAGGTGGTATAGGCTGACGCCGATGTGAACATTTCTTTCAACTTTTATAAGAAATTTTCGCCGGATCATTAAGGGAAAACCTTGCCCACATCACAAGGATCGAGGCCTCACTAGATCCCACGAGGGCCACGGCCCTCGCTAGCGGCGGTGAAGACTTGCAAGCCCTCACCCTCACCAGCCACAATGAGAAAAAAATTAATAAAACCAAATGAATTTATAAAAAAATTGAGTAATTTAAAAAAAAATTGCAAAAATTGTCAATATAAGCTCAAATCGTGTCACGTGAGACGGTCGGCATCTATGTCAACTATCATCGGCCAAAATTGGCCATAAAGACTACATTGGCAAATTGTCAAAATGTTAAGATCAAATTGGTCAAATTGAAATGTTTATAATTGAATTGGTATCCGTACAATAAGTTCATGACATTTTGGTAGTTCATGAAGGAGAACGAGCTTGGGTGGACGTGACTACAGAAGGGGTTCTTGCTACAAATGACCTAATAATTCTACTACGTGCCTCTTTGGTCCTGGAAGGAAAACCGATACTCTTTACCAATTAGATTTGAATTTAAATTAGCATTTTATGGATGGTCTCAATCGACAGAAGGTGAACTAGAGAAAATCATCATAACGGTTTACCATTTTTGGGCAGGCAACAAAGATGACAGATTGTTGTAGATAGAATCAGAAATGATAGCTTTGGGAACAAATGGCTTTGCGAGATCTGAATTTCAGACAGGTCATTTCAGACGGTCATCTGAAGTCTCGTGGTGGAAATAATGGCTTCGTGTGATGATCTGCGACCGCAAATGGTGGAACTAATGGCTTCGCGAGATTTGAATTTCAGATGGTCATTTGAAGTCTCGCGGCTTTAAATTCAACTCATGAGAAGTAGTAGAGTTAGGGTTAAACGGGCAAAAATTGGTCTATGCGCCGTGTGTTCGTCTTCCTAATGTTATTGTGTGCAGAAGTCGTGTAAATCTAATTGTATCACTCTGTCAAATCTGAATGTCCGTGATCAGACAAGAGAGTATTTGAGGTGGTTGCTCGTCGGAAGGAAGCTTCTTCGGACGGTATAACATCTCAAGGATTACATAGAGGAATACGGTCGGGATTTGGGTCGTTAGAGTTGGGAGTGTGGGTAAGGTCGAACGGATAGGCTGAATCACTAAAGTTACGCTTTGCATTTGTTCAAATTGTTATATTTTTACTTTCAAATAAAAGATAAGAGTAGTTTGGACCATGCAATTTTGTTTTAGGGTTTTTCAGAGGAGGCTATAAAAAAGATACGTTACATATTACATAGCAACGCTTGCTTTCGGTTCTACTCGAGTTTTTGCTTTTGCCCCGAACCCTTTATTTTTCACTCCTTCTTGTTAGTTCTTTATATCTTTGATTATACGATTGTACTCGTTATTGGAGATAGTGAAACCCCTCTCTCTTCCCGTGATATTTTTCATTTTCGATTTTCCACGTATATCGTGTCTCGTGTGTTTTTATTTTACTTTCATCCTTCGCTATTTTATGTTTGAATTTGCGCATCTCTTAGCTTTTTCGCAATAAATTGGTACCAAAGCGAAGGAATTTCGGTCTTTTATTCGAGATGGCATCTATCAAGTTCGAAGTGGCACCCTTTGATTGCCAAAACAATTTCGAGCTATGGAGGATCAAGATGAAGGCTTTGTTGCGTCGGGAATATTCGGTTAGGACCTTGGATGGGAATTACCCCGACGACATAACTACAGCGAGAGATCAAGGGGATAGAAGAGAGAGCGCGCGCACGGCACCATCCAATTATCACGATCGACAAGGTGTTTCGTGAGGTCGCCAATGAAGAAACGTCTTTAGGATTGTGGCAAAAGCTAGAAAGTCTCTACATGTAGAAATCTCTTACGACGAGATTATTTTTGAAGTAATGTCTTTACACGTTAAAGATGCAATAAGGTACTCCTATTTAATGTCGCGACCTAAAAGAAATTTTTTTTGGCTAATGGATTATCGGAGTTAATTTTAAAAACTAACCTAATACGGACTCTCCCAAGCCCTACCAAATCGCAACTTAGGTTAATTCAAATGATTTTAACTTTGAAGTCGCCACTAACCATTTTGGGTAGGTTGATTAGAAACCTAAATAAAAATAGCGGGAGGATTATTTTTATTCCTACGAACCGAGAGATTAAGTGTTCGGGGACTTGATTACACTAGTTAATTAAAACTAATGTCCTTTCGGTACCTTAATTCCATGAGATATCCTAAAGTTTGGCAATTTGATTGATTTTATTTTAAGCTCAAATGAGGTGTTTTTGTATTTTCATTTATTTAGAATGAATGCAATGAGACTATCCAAAATGACGAGATATGTAAAGGAAATATGATATGATAAGATACGCAAGATATGATATGGAATATGCAAAAGATATGACATGAGATATGGATATGCAAGATATATGGAGAAAATATGCAAGATATGCATGAGATATGCAAGACAACATGAGCTGATTTTTTGGGTTTTATGATAATCGAAATATGCGTGAGATCAAATATATGCATGGATATAAAAAATATGGAATGCAAAATATGATACTCGAAAATATGAAGTGGAAGATATGTACGAGAATGATGTGAGATGTCCGAGATATGCTAAATATGCAATGATATAATGTGAGATATGCATGACAAAAGTTTCCGATTTCCCTTTTCGTTTGGATTCCCGGCGGATTAAGAATATTCGATTTGATTCTCTTGACCTAAATTTTCAAGATAAACTTAACGAGATAAAGCTTTTAAGAAACTTTATCTTCCTAAAGATTTAATTAGACATTGTTTCTAAGAAACCGTATCTCACAAAATTTTTTAGGAGATTTTTTTAAAGCTTATCGGGAGATTTAAATCAAAGAAGATATCAATCAAGCACAAAATATCCACTCAATCGGCAATTTAAAATAGCAATCCGGATAAGTCAAAACCAATCGAGACCACATCTTCTTGCAATTTTTAAAAAAGATATTCATAAATCTAAATTTAGCTTTTTGAAAATAGCGAATCGGATCTAAACGACGATAGATCGAGATTAACTAAATTCCCATCTTTATTAAGTCGGAGGGTCGTATCCGAACGGCGACGGATAAGTTTATCCAACTTAAAGATGTTGCCTATTAGGAAATAAAATTTCCTTATTTAGATTTAAAAATTTTTATTCCGAAAAACATGTCGAATGAGTCCAATTAATATCAATTTCCGAAAATCTGACAAAGTTTGGGTTTTTATATGCAAAATTGCTCCTTGAATTTTCCCGAAAAATTTTCAGTGTTTATGCCGAAGAACAGAAAGCAAGCAGCAACTAATTCATGCAAAATAGTGACAACAATAGTCCAAAGACTTACGTTTAAACTCCCGAAAAATTCTGCATGAGTTAGTAGCATGAATTACACGAAAACAGCTTTGTTTCGGACAAAAACAGCCTGGCAATAGTGCAGAAATAGCATGCAAACAGTAGCAAAACAGCATGCAACCAGTAGCAAAACAGTATCAAATTGACCCTAAAAGTATATAGACGTTACCTTAGTTCATAGGGAAAATTAGATCCAATTCGAGCTGAAAATAAGGTTGGACGACACCTCAAACAATGAGCAAATGAGCTAAACCGTGGGCAGATCGAAGCGGATATGCGACCGACGGTGGATTTGCAAAGTCAGTGTTTAGGGACCGGTAGCCACTATCCTTCCACGCGCAAGGCACCAACGACTCAGGACGCCAAGTCTTCTTGAATTTGCTAGTCCTTTATGACTTCGAGACAAGGACTCCCACAGGAGTATCAACAAAAAGTCTTCAACTATGGCCTTGTACTGCTGAGCAAAAATTCTGTACCAAGCTAGCAACCAAAACGCTCGAAATCAGCTTTATATTAGGCCTGAACAGCAAAGAAAAATCACCTAGAACAGCAACCAAACAATCTCAAAATCTGCAGTAAAATTCTGCACTGAATGTAAGTAAACCGGGGCTGGGCAGCACTGTTTTGGCACCAAAACAGTAACAAAACAGCATTGAATAATGGCGAAACGGTGCTGAATCAGTAGTAAACAGTCCACGATAGTAGGTGGGTTGCGGCGGTGGTAACGAGACAAAATTGAAGACTTGGGGTTTGGCCGATGGAATCGAGGACCAACAGAGTACCGCCAAACTCTCTCTCGTCTTTCTCTGAATATTTTCTGAAGTGTGTCCCCCTTTACGTTAGGCTATCATGATGTATATATAGGACAAAATAAGCCTTGAATCCTAATTGGCCTAGGGTTTATTCTTGATCGCTAGATTAAAAATCCAAGTCAAGGTAGGATTAAATATGGGCCATTAGATCGAAAATTGTAATCTTGAGGAGCCCTAATGGACTAGGACACCTCAAAATTTCGGCCATAGAGTGGTGCAAGAGGGCTGGCTGAATTTTTTGAGTTCGTGAGCTTAATCGCACGTTTATGGGTTACGATTGGGCTCTAATCCATCAACTAATTAATTAATTAAAAGCCTTGAATTTTAAATGCACATAAACTGGGCTAAATTAAACTCAAAATGGGCCTCAATTGCTTTGAAGTTTTGGCACCATCATCCTTCCATCGTCGAATATTTGTGACGAGCTCCGGTCCAACTTGTCTGTCAAATTAGGTCAATCTCGTGCTGCAGATGCAAATGGGTGCTAATGCAATGTATGAACGCTAGAAATAGATATGAAAAGCAATCTTGTTATTTTTGTTTAGAACTAAAGTTAGCTCTAATTAATTTTTATATGTAGAAAAAAGACTGAAAAGGAAAATCAAAATTTAAGTGTCAACATTTAAGAACATCTAGATGAAATTAATAAAATTGTAATGGATATGAAAAATCTAGATTTGAAGTCGATAATGATGATCAAGCCCTAATTGTGTTATGCTCATTACCAAACTTTTATGAGAATTTTGTGAATTCTATATTGTATGAAAGAGAATCCATAACTTTTGAGGATGTGAAGGCCTCGCTGAATTACGTGAAAATGCGTACAAAGTTGAATGCGAGTAGTGGTGCGGATAAAGCCGATGGCTTAGTTGTTAGGGGAAGGTTGAATCATCGGAATAGACAGAGTAATAGTAAACGGCATTCGAAAGTTATGTCGGGCCAATGCAAAAGAAAAGTTGAGTGTTACTATTGTTACAAGTTCGGACACTATAAAAACGAGTGTCCTTTGCTCAAGGCTAAGGGAAAAAGTTAATAGAAAGTTCTAATTCGGCTAGTCCGGCGAAGGATAATGAATCTACTAATGCAGATAATGTTTTTATTGTTTTTCTCCGGATTATCGTGTAAACAATAAATGAATTTTGAATTCGGCATGTTCATACCATATGCGCATAGATAGAGATTGGTTCCACATATATGAGAAAGTCGGTGGTGATTCAATTTTGACGGGGAACAATGCGGTTTGCAAGATTGTGACTATTGGTATGGTGTGGATTAAATGTTACGATAATGTAGTAAGAACTTTGACAAATGTTAGGCACATCCCGATTTGAAGAACAACTTTATTTCGTGGAGCAATTTGGATTCCGGTGGATGTATGTACGCAAGTGGAGGTGAAGTTTTGAAAATTTCAAATGGCTCTTTAAGCGTGATGAGAGGTAACAAGAAGAATGGTCTTTACGTTTTGTAGGGAGGTTCTTTAAATATATTATTCTCTTTAGATAATTATAAATCAAGGTTATGGTATATGCAATTGGGCCACATGAGTGAAAGAAGAATAACTATCTTGAGTAAACGTGGTTTACTTTATGGAGAGCATACTATTTCATGTAATTTTTGCAAGCATTGTGTTTTACGGGAAACATCGCAGAGATAGTTTCGATCTTGGGGTGCACTCGACAAAGGCACGATTGACTATATTCACTCCGATTTGTGGGGACCAGCCTGATTACATCTAAAGGTATTGCCGTTTATCTTATGACTTTTATTGATAACTTTTCTAGGAAAGTACGGGTTTAATTTCTTGAAGCGTAAAAGTGAAGTTTTGTATACATTCAAGAAGTAAAAGATGTTGATCGGAAATCAAACTGGCAAGAAGATAAAACGTCTCGGAATAGACACTTGGTCTTGAGTTTTGTGGAGGTGATTTTAGCAAGTGCTATGAAGATTCGGGGATTATTCAACATCAAACGATCATGTATATACCTCAATAGAATGGGGTGGCGGAGCACACGAACCGTACACTTTTAGAGAGAGCTAGATGTATGATTTCTAATCTGGACTTGAAAAAAATTTCTCGATTGAAGCCGTGAACACAACATATTATTTGGTAAATCGTTCTCCTTCAAATGCAATTGAATATAAGACTCCAAATGAGGTATGGTCTCGATAAACCTTCTAATTATTTTATTTTGAAAGTATTTGGATGTCCCACTTGTTTACATATAAAAGATGGTAAGCTTGAACCTAGAGCCAAGAAAGGTATTTTCATTGGTTATACGAGATGGTGTTGAGGGATATAGATTGTGGTGTTCGACCCTTAGTCATCAAAGTTTATAATCGGTAGGGATGTTACTTTTGATGAAAATTCTATGCTTGATCAAAGAAAAATTGTTGAGTCTATAGATATTCAAGAAAAGAATGGAGCGAAAGAGGTGGAGTTGAATGTAGAGCATCCATGAAAAACCTCTAAAGATGTTCCAATTTAGTTAGAAAATGACAATAAGCAACAAGGCTCGATTCGATTAAAGAATAAGTAGAAGAAGTTGAACAACCTTAGATTTTAGCTACATGGAGAGCTAAAAGGCATATTAAGGGTGCGCATGACAACACTTCTACTTCGGAAATAACTTCAAAAGAAAAAGTTAATTTCTATACTTCTACTTTAGAAGTTGATTTCGATCAAAGAAAGGCGCTTGATAATAGGACAAAATTTCTACGAAAAATTATTGATCCTAATCTAAAATGCATTTTATTCAAGAAAAGTTAAATGTAAATACGACGAGTTTTCATGCAAGTCAAAAAACTAATCCTACCAATCACATTCAATAAAATAAATGTGCAATCAAATGCCTAAGATAAAGCACATCAATACAAATCAAGGCTTTTCTAATATAACCCTAAGGGCTTAGAGAATATGTGATTAGAGTTCATGGGTGATTTGGGAGAAATTTGAGATAATTTATCAAGAAGGGCAAAATCTTCAACTTGAAAAGATCGGGGGTCAAAAAATCTAAAATAGATCTTGACCGAGTTGATTGCGGCCATTTCCTATTTTTTTGAGAATTTTTTGAGATTTTCAATATTTCCAGATTTTAAATAATTTTTAATGAATTTTTATGAATTTTTTTATTTTCTTATGATTTTTTTAAGAGCTCACGAATTTTTTCTGAATTTTTTTATTACTTTTGGAATTTTTTATGAATTTGTTATACTTTTTAATGATTTTTTTTTCCAATTTTCCTTTTTTTAATTTAAATTTTTTATTATTAAATAATTTTTATTATTAAAAATATTTTTCAGACCAGGCCAACCCGGCCCGCACCTCTCGGGAGTGAGTACACGGGGAGAGAGAGAGAGAGACACGAGAGAGAGAGAGAGAGAGAGAGAGAGAGAGAGAGAGAGAGAGAGCGCCCGTAAACATAAGAAAATATGAAGAGGGAGGAGTGAAAAGGAAAAAAATAGCTTTTGATGATGAGAAATAATTTTTTTTACTTCTCAAAAGTGCTGCAAAAATCACTTCGAGTAAAAAGTTATTTCGAAAGTAGAAATTTAAAGTTGTGAACCAAACGAATTTATGCTTCATAAGTTGCTTTATCAAATGAATTTCTACTCAGAAATACTTCTAAAGCAAAAATTCTGCTTTAGAAGTGTTATCATGCGTGCCCTAAGCCTTCTTAGAGTATGGTTTGGCTGATTTTGTAGCATGTGCTTTTACGGATGCTAAAGAGCTTAGTATTGAAGAATTTTCTACATTCCGTGAAGCTATTATTTGTTCCAAATTTGAGAAGTGACTCGTTGCAATGAATAAAGAAATGGAGTTTCTACATAACAACCAAATTTGGGATCTTATGAAGTTGTCCAAGGGCAAAAGAGCTGTTGGACGTAAGTGGATCTTCAAAAGAAAAGAGGGAATTCTTGGGGTTAAAAATGAAATATTCGTAGCATGTTTGGTAGCAAAGGGCTTAAGTCAAAAGGATGAGATAGACTTCAATGAAGTGTTCTCTCCGGTTGTGAAACATAGTTCCATTCGTGTATTGCTCGCGTTAGTATCCCTTTATGATCTAAAACTTGAGCAACTTGATATCAAGACCACTTTTCCGCATGGTGAGCTTGAGGAGACAATATATATATCTCAACTTAAGGGATTCGTTATTAAGAGTAAAGAAGATCACGTTTGCGAGGTTGAAATGCTCTTTGTATGGTCTCGGACAATCTTGATGGCAATGGTACGAGAGATTTGATAGCTTCATGTTAAGTCATGGCTATTCGCCAAATGCGCATGACAGGTTATGCGTACTATAAGAGATTGCGTGATGGTTCTTTTGTTTATTTTTTATTTTATGTGGATGACCCTGCTTATTACGGTGAAGGACATGTCATAGATACAATTGTTAAAAGAGGTAACTTAGTATGGAATTTGAGATGGAGGATTTTAGAGCTGCCAAGAAAATTCTAAGTATGGAGATTCGAATAAACAGACAGGTTGGGAAGTTATACCTTTTGTAGAAGGGGTATATTGAGAAAGTACTCGAAGGTTTCAGCATTAAGAATGCTAAACCAATAAGTACTCTTTTAGCATTCCATTTTAGACTTTCTGCTTCTTTCTCACCTAAAACCAAAGATAATGAAGATGAGATGTCTCAAGTTCCATATTTTAGTGCTTGTGAATAGTCTTATGTTCGCTATGGTTTGTACTCATTCGGACATTTCCCAAGCAATAAGTGTTATGAGCGGGTATACGGCACATCTAGGTAAAGTTCACCGGCAAGCGAAGTGAAGTAGATTCTTCAATATATTCAGGTTACCTCATATATGGGTTTTGTATTTGATAGAGATTGTGATATAAGGCATTCGGTCGTTGGTTTCGTTAATTCTGAATATGCAAGTGATCTCGACAAAAAAAGATCTTTGACATATTATGTTTTTATGCTTGGTGGTTCCGCGGTTAGTTGGAGAGCAACTTTACAGGACATGGTTACTTTATCTACCACCGAAGTAGAGTACAAGGCAGCAACAAAAACAACAAAGGAAGCTCTTTGGTTAAAGGGTTTGGTTACGAACGTGGGGTGATGCGGGAGGGAGCCTCTTTTATCTTTTGCAATAGCCAAAGTCCGATCCAATTGGCCAAGAATGCAATGTATCACGATAGAACAAAACACATCGACATTCGGCATCACTTTGTGCATAATGAGGTTGCTAAGGGTACCGTTACGGTGAAGAAAGTACCTACGGTACATGTCAATCCGACGATATGTTGACTAAACCTATTCCTTTGATCAAGTTGAAGCATTATTTGGACTTGGTTGGCGTTTTTGCCATTTGAGTTACTTATGCGAAGTTGGTGGTGTTTCATCTATTGTTTCTTACAATGAGTACACTCATGTAGGCTTAAGCGTGTGTGTTATCGATTCTATCGTTTGGCGAGATAGCCTTGTGTGATCACTCTTGGTGTGAGAGAGAGAGAACTTGTGGCGTTTGGTAAAACACTTTTTTGGAGATTTGAAGTCAAAGTGAAGATTTGTTTTATTTTAACTTTCAAATAAAAGATAAGGATAGCTTGGACCATGCACTTTTGTTTTAAGGTTTTTTAGAGAGGGTTGTAAAAGGGATATATTGCGTGTTACATTATAATGCTTGCTTTCGCTTCTACCCGAAATTCTTTATTTTTCACTCTTTCTTGTTAAATTTTTAAATCTTTGATTGTACGCTTGTACTTATTATTGAAGATAGTGAAACACATATCTCTCTATAGTTTTTCCCGTTTCGGGTTTTTCACATATATCATGTCTTGTGCTTTTTTATTTTACGTTCATTCTTCGCTATTTCGCGTTTGAATTCGCGCATCTTTTAGCATTTTCCGCAATTAAATCTTAAAATGGTTTTTGAATATGCACGATTCCGGAGCATGTTCTACACATTGTGTAGCCCTTTCTCCATTAAAAAACAAAAAGATTCAAGATTTCTTAGGTATTCACCTCCTCTCAGTTTGCGCTATCGAGCCAAGTGAAGAATATTGAACGAGAGAAAGAGAGTTTGTCGGTGAACAAGGCAAGCGACGGGAGGGAACAATCTAGAGGCGACACTAGCAACAGCTTCGATAGTGGTGACCGGTGAAGGGAAGCGACAACGACAGGGGATGAGGATGTAAAAGACAAAAGTTTTGAGAGACGTTTGATATTTAAGCTTCGTTTCATTTCGCAAAACATAATAATTTAGAAAATACAATCTAAAAAATATTCACTAATATAATTTAAAATAATTAAATAATAACAATATCTTTATTATCGATAGCAATTTATATCAAAATAATTTCGTGGACAATGGAAATATTTTTTCGTTTGTTTGTTTTTATAAGTGATTCAAATGATCATTTTCTAGATAATATTTTTTAAATCATTTATTTTTCAAAGAAACAAATGCATCCTGAAGCTTGGTTTGTGTCCATAAAAAAATGAATGATTTGAAAAAATATTTTCTTAGAAATAATCATTTTAAATCATTTAAATTAATTAGTCGATAAAAAATAGTCTTATTATCCAAATCGTTTATTTTTTACGAAATATCCTAAAATTTTGTGGTTATCGAGAAAGCTAAGTGAATCTGATGGAGACAGGTATTGAGGACGACAACCGAGATAGAGAATCCTCAATGAAATTAGTTGGCTTCTCGAAAACTCTCCAAGAAAAGTTTCAGAAATTATATTGTTAGCGAAAAGAGCAAATGCTTTTCAAGAAGGATTAACTGTTACCAGTCGTCCTTGTACTCTTGCCGAATAAAACGTCGCCCCGCACTTCTTTTTGTTATGTACATTTTGAAAAGAGTCGCATACATATCATTTACAATTAGCTCAAATTTGCTTATGTCGCATCACAAAGACACCGCATCAAATTAGATCTGCAATCACCACGCAATGGCTGCCATGGCCTTACCATAGGGAGCCACGAACCCAACAACGGCTACCACCACACACACGGTGGTAACGACCATCTCAAGCAACCATGCGCATGGCCACTTCTTGTTGCGTCGTTCCTGGTATTAAAGCCAAGTTAAGCTACTCACAAGCTAATCACAAAACATTCTAGCTTTGTAGAGCTCGAGCTAGAGTTTGATTCCCAAGTTAATGGTAATGGAATCAACGTCAAGAATTTTAATTTTCTAATTGAGTCAAGCTTGAGCAGGAAAATTTATACTTGTTTGAGTTCAAAGCAAGTTTCCAATAACGAGTGCGCATGCCTACTCGAACTCGGGCTTTAACGGTGTATAGCTCAACTTGGCTCGAGTAAACCCCTAGTCTATCCAATCTCTCTCTCACACACACAGCGAGAATGGCATTGTCTCTTCCGAGATGATATATACTTGGGACAAGAGTACAAAAACGATGGCATTGTCTCTTCCGAGAATGACGTCCGAATCCTCCCTCCCATTGCCCCAATCCCTACAGGGACATTTGACACTTTCAAGCATCTGATTTGCTCGCTGATAAGGAACTAGAAATAAGATTCACCAAGAGTCCTACATATCTTCAACAGGAGCCTAGCACTTATCTGCCTTAAGAAGGCTCTTGAAATAATGAAAACATGCGTTGCATTCGTAACTCAGAACGAGGGTACTGAACTGGCAAAGTTTTTTCTGGCAAATTTCTTCCGTTTGAAGCATCGTATCAATGGGGTGACAAGTACATGGCAAATCTCTTCCATTTCACAATTCAGAATGAGGGCAATACTTTGTCTAGAAAAAATATGCTTCCAAGTTATTGACACGACATTTCAAACGGAAGAGACGGTTCCCAAGTTTTTTCTGGCCCATGGCATCAGCTAAACTTTCAAAAGGGAAAATTTCAAAGTCTCACCACTTCATTTCGGAATACTCCGTTTTCCAATGCTCTCAGGCAATCACTTCAGTCATAGTTGTTCCCACACTCCGGTCTCTCATTCCCGAGACTCAACACTGAATGAAGACAATAGGGCGTACGTACAGTTTACCATTTTATGGAACTCAACTTTTTACTGCTGATACCTAACATAAAAGGTGCATCTTCACTGTCGGTTTTAGTATTGCTTTTCATTTGTTTGATAAATTTCCCAATTTCCACAATAATCTGAACCCAGAACATCAGAGTTTCCCCATCAGAACATCAGCAGAACACTTCTCAACAAGTCATTCGACAAGTTGAACTAATTTTGACAAGTGTGCCTAGATGTACCAGAAAAGACAACTAGCTGGAGAGATACAGCAAGCACTGACAGGAGAACGGAAAAAAAAATACAACTACACTGGAGCAAAACCTAACGACTACCACACACCTGTGGTTAACATATACCAGGTCCAGATTATGCCTTTGCTTTCCCAGCCTGAAGAGATTGAATCCTCTGTTGTAACTTCAGGATCTGCACCATGCATAGAATAGAGTCATTGACATAAATATGAAAATCCCAAGGCCGTCCTAAAACAACAAATTTTCTATAACCAAATTCTCAAACAGCTAACCAAGCAGCTTTTCATCAAGAAGACAATTTATACAGCTGAAAAACTTGGAAGAGTGGGAGCATAAGTCCTCACAAATGGAACCATATTGTTCATAATTTGGTGTAGTCATTGTGACCAAACTTTGGCTTCACATGCCAAACAGCAATAGTAGACACAGTGTATCAAGTTAATTTCTTTGCAACTTTTAGAAAGTTAACAGAAGCTTAGAGGAGAAAATACATCTTGCCACCTTAAAAGTTCATTTCATCCCCCTATAGCGCTGCAGTTTGCAAGCTACATCAGTTTAGCCCAAGTGGCTGCCCATGATCCCCCAAAGCATGTGATAGTTAAATTGGCATTATAGTTTGAAAGATTATCAGCCAGCAACTTTACAGGTAAAGAGAAACTCCAATCAAGAGCTTTGGTCATTTGCAATATCAGACAGAATCACTGGCCGATCGAAGAGAAAGTTGCTAGGCAATTCAAATAATTCTATAATTACACAGCACATGGTCGGACATGGGTACTAAGAACTTGGGGCAAACTGAAGTATGTGATAAAAGTGTAAGCTGGTAAGAATTTGGTGCAGCTTCTTTGTGCTTCCATAGAAGGTGATCGAGTGGAAACCAAACTACTACGGAGCATATGTGGCAGCTGTTTGGTTGATGAGATTTCTGTTCTTTGGTTGGTCTATATCTAGCCGTATTTGGAGGACCGTTTTCAATCATTTTAACTTAACACTGAAAAGGCCACCCAGCTACTGGCTTCCGGAACTGCGATGGGCATGTCAGCACTTTAAGGGGAATTTAGTCTTTGTGATAGTAACAAACTTGCCCATGCTCAGAATGCCACAATCGATATATTGTGCTAGAAAGTCAAAGGTACATGGACATGATTTCACTCTCTCTCATGATGAACTGCTCTTAGAACAGAGTTTTGCTTGTAGTAATTATGTTTTGTTAACTAGTTCCTAGAATCACTTCCCAGCATTTGGATGTTTGCAGAAATTGGGACCTAATTTGAGGGATTTAATGGATTCGTGAGGCTTATAACAGAAGTTGTCCCCCCTACATTGTTTGTATGAATGAGCTACTTGCTCTTAAAAATAAAAAATAGAAAACAGAATTTGAGCTCCATTATCTTGTCCATCAAAGACTGGCGCTGGATCGAACATTTAGCTCCATTCAGCTGATGCGCCAAAATGAGAATAGACCAGAGAAATGAACTACAGAAAAGGAAGGCCACCGACAACCCAATCCATCCAACAATAATGACGACAAATAACTGGAGCTCTTTATCTGATGGGACTAAACCCAAGATATCTGGTAGGGCTGCAGAAAATAAGGTAAATGAACCAAGGTGAAATTTATTGTGTTTCTCACTAATGGTCCAGTTCCACTCCCAAGCATGACCACAATGATCAGTTAAAATTTATACTTGGTCAGTTCTTCTCCCCTGCAGAATCTAGTGAGTGAGTTCCTTTGCTGCTATTTGATCTTCTTGGCAATCAATAAGAATATTCATGGTCAGATGGTGATACCTACAGCAATTGTAGGATTTTAAAAACATTAGCTACATAGAGAAGAACCTATTTAAGATGGCATGGCTTCTAGGCTTGCTTTTTTCTTTGGCCAGCTTCTTGGGTTATTTTTGTTTCTTAAAATTTAGTGTTGGGGAGTAGTATCAATTAGAAGCATCACAGCACTTGTGTAACTTACAGTCAAACAACTAAGTGCAAACAAAAGTATCTTACAAATCATGTACATCACTTTTTAGAGTACCATTTTGACATCTCTTATAAAATCTCGCTCAAAGACCAAAATCTGAAATAGGGCAAGTTGGCTTCTAATTACATCAGCCTACAAAAATTATCGCTGCGTTTGATAAAAGGCTGAGGAGAAGAATTACAAAAAGAGCAACATTATGTAAAAAGATTCATATAGCAGACATACTTATAAAGCTTAGCTGTGCATGTTATAGTACATTTCCTTTTAAGGTTCAAAATGTCCATATATATTATTCATTTTGCAAAGCAAGACATAAAAAGAAGGAAGAAAGATGTCAAACATAGACACAACTTGCAATGAATTGAGCAATAAGTGTTTTAAAGCAAGAGAGCCGACAAACACAATGCTGGAAAAGTCCCATGTTTCTCTTGCTTTTGGTTAGACCAACAACCCAACCAACGAGAATACCGAAACTCCTCTCCTCAGGGGACACATAGTCTCTCTTAACTAACAATATGACATGCATTATTAACCTATTTCTTCTTAAGATCCTTGAAGAAATAAAAATCTCTTGTTACCGATTGGTCCATCATAATTATTACAGAGACCAACTTTGATTCAAAGGCAATGACCAAGTAAAACTTAACATCATTTATCTTTTTTCCACTCTTTAATTCAGCTAACATTAAGTAACAAGAAGCATAGTTAAGTGTGCTCATAGGCAGGATTACCACAATGAAATCAATGAGATCAGTGTTCTTTTATGCTAGCATAAACGAAATGACTACCTTAGCAGTGATCATATCAGACACAAGAAAACATTCTAAGAAAAGAAAAAGAGTAAGCTACAATCCTCAGATTAATACGGTCGACCAAATTAACGAGTTCACACAACCGTTGTGCAGCCTAAATTACTCATCAAGCCCAAATTATGCAGAGATTATCACGCGCCTTAATATTATCAATCACAGGTCCTATTCAATAATAGCAGGAACATAAAGAACATTTAGCTGTACTGCACGATGATACCATTAAGCAACACATCTAAAGCACCAGAAAGGAAAAAGACACCTGACGAGAAAGGTCAAAGGAGAAAGAGAAGCAGCTAAAACACAGTGTATCTAGAGACCCTCCACTTCAACAGAATTTCTCTAAATGTGTATAATAAGAGGCCACTTAAAGAGATAATAGGCGATAATGAAGGAGAATCCTCTAAACTCCATGTAAGTGCAAAATGCTCTAGTTCTAGAGGCACAAGCATATTAATACAGACATAGTTTTCACCAAAATATAATATGAAGCACACATTCATGTCAGAGTTCAGAAGAAATAAATCACAGACCATATCTCTCTTGCTGTTCTGCTTCTCTTCCAGATCCTGCAGAGTCGCATCAAGACGCTTCCTGCATACAGGAACATCTAGAATAACCTATGTGATCTGTCTACGAGACATCCAGGTAAAATATTTATCTGAAGCACGGCAGTCATCTTTGTACCAAATACTGAACTTTTTGATATTCCACCAAATTAGATGTGATAAAACCAAATACACAGATGACAAAGTGAAGAAGCAAAGAGTCATAAAGATCAGTAATAGTCGGTGCCAACCGCTACATAACACAACCAATATCCCATCCATGGAAATTGCAAAAGGTTGCTCTTTCAATAAGATGATGGTTGTCTTCAATTCTTATTCTTTAGTTATATAAAGTGCGTCTTCTACCAGATTGCCTATCAAAAATGTTTAAACAGTTAGATGCTACCATTCCACTTTTTTTATAGCTAGAAAAGAATTTTTATTATAAGAAATTCAAGTACATAAAAAATTGACGCAGCAGAAACAATTCATAAACACGGATAAATCAATCCACGACATTCACAAAAGCGCAACACAGTCACAGGCGCAACGTCAGAGAAACTTATCTCATAATTATGCTGTTAACACAAGGCTAAGCTGCTTACAAAGAGAGTAATGCGAATATAAGTAGCCTAAAATCCTAAAAATATCCTAATGATAAAATTCCAAAGATAGAAGAAACAAGATTTTTCAAATGTCTAAGATAATTACCTAAATATTCAAAATCCAATGCCAGTAAAAATCTTATTATTCTCTAATAAAATTATGCTTACACATGCAACACCAATCCATGAGAATGGATAGTACAATTTTCGTTTTGGCATATCTGGCCTCTCAAGCACACAATATCATTTTGTTGTAATAAAGTATAAGAAAACCCGCATTTGTGATCGTGTGAAGTCATCCTGCTACTGAAGCAAGCAAATGCAGTGACAACATTTTGTACCAATTTTCTATAGAAGGATAGATTAAACCATATTCAATTAGCAAATAAGATAACCACTTATTTCTTTGCTCAACCAACAATTAACCCCTTGGGGTGATTCTCTAATTTTCAATCACTGCTTCTTTCTTGATTAAGATCATGATTTGAGAAATTCTTTCACTGCTATTCAAACGAACAACCGGTAGATGGAGAGAAATACTGTTAGTGAACTATTCTCCCTCCTGCTTCTCGACTATATTATCTGTCTTAAACCTTAGAAAAGCTGTAAATAGTTATTTTAAGTTAAGAAGCATACCAATGTAAGTTAAATGCTCTAGCTCTCCTCAAACTTTACTATTCAGTCTCTGTCTACATATATGCCACACTCTCTGTGTACTTCATGACATAGTCTCGCTATGATTTATAGCTTTTTCAAAATAATACACAATAAAAAATATAAAGCAACTGGGTGAATTTTAAATTAGAATTAGACAATGAATTACACACAGACACACGTGGACGCATCTCTAGTCTAGATCATGTGAACTGGTAAAATAACGATGCCATGATAAGATCACAATAGCAATAAGAAACCAGGTGACGTCAATTAACATACAGTTCAGCAGAGATATAATCAATTCTCTTGCGCACGTTTGCATTTGCCTCTGCCAAATCCTGCTTCACAAGTACAGGACCAATCATCTTGTACACATTCGCGTCTTCACTAAGCAAATCCAACTCCTAACAGCACCAGCAAACCCAATTAGAGATTTCCATGAATTAACAACCGAAAAAGCCCATTGAAACAGTTAAAACATGCATCTATTTCAAGTTGTAGCTCGCTACTAGAACCAGATATATACACCATACTAGTCTCATCAATATTCATAACTTCCTATTCTCTCATCCGCAACTCTTCAAAAAATTACAGCACTTGAAAAGAAAATAGAAGGACCTTAAGGACGAGCTCATTCTCCCCAAGCTGGATAGTGTACTTCTTCCTCACTTGGTGATTCTTGGCAATGTCTGTTGAAATTTTATTCACAGTTAAGGCATCATATGCCATAGAGAAATTACCAATACACATGCACATATCCATAAATTATTGGAGCATTTGCCTTTCTGGAGTTTGCTCAAGTCATTAGCCTTGTTCTCGAGATCCCGCTGTAGGTCTCGAAGTGCCGTTGAAGTACCCATCTTCTTCTTGGACTTCTGTCGCCACTCTATTGAAGCCGATTTCTACCAATTTTTCTGCGAAATCAATCCAGTCAACATAGATGCAATGCGAAGTTCAGCCACGCGCAATTGCCAATATATCAGCAAAGGTGAACCATCATAGATCTCCAGGAAGGATTGGACCGTCAGGTAAAAGTTGAATTCATGTCTATGTACTTTGGTAGTTGTGCATCAGAACCACAAAAAGGAATTGACAGAAAAAGGAGAACACCATTGCAGTAGCAGGAATCAAATTTGCTGGAAAACAAGCTCGCCAGGGGCAACGAGAGAGAAACACAAACGAGACATAGAGAGAGGATCGGCGAGCTAGGGCACGAGAAGGAGAGCGACGATCGGATTGTTGGGGGTACCTGAGGTCCGACTCCGAAGACGCCGAGGGTTGCGCGAGTGTGGCGTCGCTGCGTGTTGCGAGTCGACGACCGCGCGAGCGAAGGCAGTGAGCGACCGAGCAGAGGCGTTCGTTTAAGCCTTTGAGTTGAAAGGGAGAAGAGATGGGGCTAACTAGGGGTTAGAGTAAAGCTATTTGTTTTTTTTCATTTTATGTATATTTAAACAGGAGTAGGCAAAAGAACCGGGATCCACTCCGACCGAACCGGACTGAACCGATTGGATTTGGTTGATTTCCACATGATACCGATCCGATTCTTGATTTCAATTTGTGAGAATCTCGGAAGCACCAATATTCTCCTGGAGGTTTTCATGTCGTATCCGACACTTTTCGACACTCCGACACTCTTCGACACTCTCCCATCACTCTTCAACATGCAATCGACATGTGGCTAGCACTTAAGACATACCGATCACTAGCTACACACGAGTCTAACATTCTCACACATTATTTTGGCACTCATGGATCAATTTTAAATACGTTCATTAAATTATGGATTAAAATGTAAATTTATCAAAAATATGTGTTCTTAAGTCATATACTCACCATCCTAATGTTAGTAGACCCAATCGGACTAAAAAAACCTTATTGTGAATATCTAACTAAAGAAGAATAAGAAGAAACTCATCACCGATATTTTTATAAGTACATTATAACTATAACGTGCCTCAACACGTCGAATCATCTATTTTTTTTAGAAATGATATGTCAAGATATCGTGTTGCATGTCTCATGTCGGGTTCGATGCTTCTCACTACTCTCTCTCTCTCTCAACAGTTTAATCTCCGCTTCTCCCTCACGTATCTCTTCCAACTTTCATCTCCACCTTTTACTTTATGGTTCATGGAAAAGAACAAAGTTGTTACCTTTTTATGAAGTCATTTCTTTCTTCAAACTCTATACCTACATTCTTTTTTATTATTATTATTGGTTACTTGTCTTTTTTAATTTAATTACTTTCATCTATTTTTTTAAAAATGACATGTCGGCGTATCGTATTGCATGTCTCATGTCGGTTTCGATGCTTCTCACTACTCTCTCTCTCTCTCAACAGTTTAATCTCCGCTTCTCCCTTGCGTATCTCTTCCAACTTTCATCTCTACCTTTTACTTCATGGTTCATGGAAAAGAACAAAGTTGTTACCTTTTTATGAAGTCATTTCTTTCTTCAAACTCTATACCTACATTCTTTTTTTTTTTTATTGGTTACTGTCTTTTTTAGTTTAATTACTTTCTTATAACAAGGCATTTTCTTTGTCTCTACAAACAATATGGAATTGATGTTGATGCTCAATAGGATCGGTTCCATAGATTCATCGAATCGGACCGGACCAATGATTCTATTCTTAGGTGGGTCCATGGAACGAGCGGGCGGTTCAAGATTCTCATTTTTCGAAACCGGTGCTTAACGGATGGCTCTTGATTCTAGGGTGAAAACCACCACCTTGAACCGATCACCCCTAATATTTAATAATCTATAAATGTTTGAAAAATAAATCTAAATAAAGACTTGAATTGCACAAATTTTCTTTAAAAAATGATCCAAGGTAGATTTTGTTTTAAATAAAAGCTTGAAATGCCTGGTTAGTCTCAAATAAGGGCTTGAACTTATCGTCGGCTCAATGTTGGACATCGGATACTATTTCGTGACTAAATTAGTGGCAATAAAGTCCAAAAATATAATTGAGTAAAAATTTAAGAAAATCCCAAATTGAAATTAGATTAAGGTTATTCCATCAAATTTCTACGTTTTCTCCTTCCTCTTCCCTGCTGCTCTTCGCGCGAATCGATGCTAGCTTCTCCCTCGATCCTCGTCGCCCCTCGGTCAATCCTGGTCACTCCTCCCTTGCTGCGTAAAGCTTCAGTCCATGTTCGCCGTTGTCTCTTCTTTCCCAATTCCCGTCGTCCCGCGAGTTTCTAGTTCGTCATTAGTGTGCACTGCTTTGGATGCATCATACTCATTTTTTTCTTTTGCTTCATGAGTAATTTTAAACGTCAATTTGTACTCCTCCACCGAATCTGCTACATGAACATTTGCCACAGGAACCGACGGAAGTGTTACCGGGCCTCCGACCACTATGACCGACCGACTGGAAGCACCTCCCAGAGAGACATATCCTCGGGCTTTTTTCAAAAATGGGTCCCAAAAAAATTTATGAAATTAGGACAAATTTTTTTATTTATCAATTCGGGCCCCGTGCAAGACTCAGTGCCTGCTCCTTCATGGGCGCACATTTGTGAGCCCGTGAAGGCCAGCCTTTGCTACAAAGCAAAGCCGGCAACGAAGAATGAAGATCGACTCGCGTTCATTTTCTCTTGGCTGCGTTCATTTTCTCCCTCACCTGCGTGCATTCTTCGTTCCGGCCTTCGTTGCTCTCTCGCCCACATTCATTTTCTTCCTCGTCCGCATTCATTCTTCGTTGCCCTCGTTCATTCTCCTCGCCCTTGTTCTCCTCGCTCGATGCATTCTCTTCGTCATCCTCCCTCGATCATTGAAGGAGATCCTCCCTCGGCTCAAGCGCCTTTATCGGTATTAAATAACTTTTTAATTAAGTGTCAAAATTTTTTATATAATTTTATATTATGCATAGGTTTTTAGTAATATATATTTACTTTGTTGTTAATATTTTCGTAATGTCTAAATTAATTTGTGAATTTTTTATTTAGCAGAATTTAAGATAAAAGCAAAGTCGGCTTTCTCACTCGGTGCTTTCTCTTGGCGTTTGAGCTCCTTATTCGGTGGGTGCTCTTCGTCGGCAGCTTCGGGTAAGTTTTGGTGTAGTTTTTTTTTTCAATTTCTTAGGTGTGGATTTATTTATTAATTTATTATTTATACATGAATCATTTATTTGCATTTGTTATATTATTATTGTTATTATTATTTATTTTTATGTCATTTGTTATATTAGTAGTTATAATGTTAATGAGCTTTAACGAGTATATTTAGTTGAAATGTGAGTTTTTTATGTAATTCTATGTTACTTATAGGTTGTTAATAATATGTTTTAATTTTTCGTTAATGTTTTGGTAATAGTAATAATTTTTTGTGTTTTTACATTCTGTATGGGTTGCTATAGGCTTTTTTGAAAAAATAGGGTAAAAGAAATATATATATATATATATATATATATATGAATTTAGGTATTCTTTAAAAATATTTACGGATTTAGAAATGAGAAAGGGCTATTAAAAAAACAGAAAAAATTAGAAAAACCTAAAAAAAAATGGCTATGAAACAAGAGACATGCCCTAAATCCGTAAATATTTTTAAAGAATACCTAAATTCATAAATATTTTTTACCCTATTTGCAGCTATTGTATTATTGTTATTTATTTTGCTATGGTATTTATTTCATTTGTTATATTGATAGTTATAATGTTAATTTGATAATGTGTAAGGAAAATATTTATTAAATTTTAGATGCAAAATAATTTATAATTTCTTTATTTAGCGGAATGTCGCCTAGATCATTACGACTATGCACTAGGGAGGTAGAATAGTACGAAATGAATATGGACATGATTACGAAGGTGGACAATCTACTATGTTTGAATTTGGAAACATATCCACATTTAATGAGTTATGTGCTACGATTGAGAGCGCGTTGAATATAACGAAAAATCGGTGTATTCATACTCTAATGTATAGACAACCGGTTCCAATAGCCGATTGTATTATATATGACATTGTGGAGGTACATAATGATGTTGCAGTTAAGATAATCCAACAATTTGCACTTTAGTGTGGTTCTATAGAGTTTTTACAGTTTTATGAACTGTAAATGAACACCAAGTGATAAATGATTCAGCGGGGATGTTCTAATAATGATGAAGATGACGTTGGTGTGGATGATCGGTACATGGAGTATGATAATAATGATGATAATGATGATGATGATAGTGACGAAGAAGAAGATTTTTGGGTCGATAGTGATGAAAGTGATGAAGAATATGATGGAGGTGACATTATGGAGGATTACTACAACACCCACTACATCAATCTCATTTTACCGATGTACATTCACCATCCTATTTAGAGATTGACTTTGATATGATACAAGTAGATATAAAGAGCCAAGCCGGGCCATATGTTGTTTGATCCATCAAAAGAATTTGATGTTGGGATGTTATTTCTATCTCGGGACGTAATGTAGTTGACTACGAAAGAGTATTTTCCGATAAAAAAATCATCATTTTCATAGTGATGAGACAAAGAAGGCAAAATACGTGATAAAGTGTAGTAATCCAAATGGACCGTGTGGTTGGAGGCTCCGTATAACTAATAAAGCTGATATCGTATTTTGGAAAATAACTAAGTGTAGCGGGTCACATACATGTAGTAATCCTCAAATGTTAAGGGATCATCGGCAACTTGATCGAAGTACCTCTGCAGCTAAATAGAAGTAATGGTTGCCGCCCAACCGAATATCAAAATCAAGCCACTAATGGCTGATATTAAAGACAAGCTAGGCTTCAAACCTACTTATCGTAAAACCTGGGCAACTAAAACAATGGCAAGAGCCAAAACTTTTGGAGGATGGGATGAGTCATATAGTAGGTTGAGAAAGTATATGAATGTAATGGAGTTAATGAATTCATGTTCTTATTTTGTGATCGACGATCACATGAACTTAGATAAGAGTTGCAAGGTTTTTGCAATCGGATGTTCGGACTTTCAAGCATACGATTGAATGCTTCAAAAGTTATCGTCTTGTGATATTTGTTGATGAAACTTTTTTGTACAGAAAATACCGAGGAACGCTCCTTTGTGCGGCCTCACTTGATGGTAACAATCATATATTTCCATTGGCATTTGCTATGGTCGATCGGGAGAATATTGACAATTAAACTTGGTTTATGGATTTGTTGCGAGAGATATGTCACTAGTAGAGAAAATATTTGTGTAATATCATATATGCATATCGGGATTCAGAAAGCAATTGAGACGAGGTGCGTTCTCTAGTTCTCATGGCCACTATGGATATTGCATTCGACATGTTGTCGGCAACTACAAGATAAACACTTCAAAAATACCGAAGGAAAAAGACTTATTTAGATGGCGGGTAAATTTTCAAATTTGTAAATTTGAAAAAAGATGTGTTCATAACTTTGTGTGACAAGTACTTATTATTGTTGTAATGTACAGCTTACAAGAATCAACAACAAAAATTCTTACACATCATGAGTCGAATTAGGAACCGGGATCCACAAACAATGAATGGTGTAACCAGATTCGAAAGAAGAAATGGACGAAGGCTTATGACGTTGAAGGAATGAGATATGAATCGATGACAACGAATTTAGTTGAATCGATTAATGGGATGTTGAAGGGTTTTCGTGCTCGCCAATAACAGCTATGGTGGATAAGATATTGTATCGGTTGGTCAACTATTTTGACACCGGAAGAACGACATATAGGAGGTAGAAGGACCACAAATGGATATATACTTAATTTGCGGGTGACATGCTTGAGCGAAAATAATCAAACCGCAAATGGGCATCATGTGACACGGTTCGACTACGATAGAGAGGTTTTTGAAGTTAAAATTGGACATAATAGATCCGGAGGATTAGGGGGCAAAAAACACATAATACTCCTAGACCTGCGAATGTGCACATGTGGAAAATTTCAAGAGATGAAAATCTCATATTCCCACTTAATTGTAGCATGTCAAAACACATGCAACTGATTACCATGCGTTCGTATATGAATTCTATAAATTGGATAGAACACTTCAGTGCTACTAGTACATGTTTCATCTATTGGGGCATCACGCCATCGGCTCGAACTCGACGAGCCGCCATCGGTGCCGGACCCGAACCGTATTAGAAAGAAAGGAAGGCTCTATGCATCGTGGATATGTAATGAGATGGATTGGAGTACGCCGAGCTATAGCACTTCGCGTAACCATTGCACCAACTGTGAAAAATCGTGGGTACAACATGCAAAATTGTGCATACGAGATCAGCCCGGAATAAAATTTAGATAATGTGTGAACAAATGAATGCAATACATCCGATTTCTATACTCAATTTAGTTGTGTGAATTATGTAAATTAGATATATAAATTTTTTATAATGTTGTAATATCATAATTGTGGAATATTTATTAAGTTCCTCTGTTCCATTTGTAGACATGGCACTTACATTCAGTAGGGACCCGAGTATGATTCACTATATACACAAAGGCCCGACAAAGATCACATGCCATATGGGACGCCGATGTAATTAAGAAATCTAGCAATTGATCTGTCATTTGTAACAACTGTATCGTAATAAAATTGCTACTAATGGTTCATGAAACTTTTTACAAATAGATGAGAATCAAGTTCTTAGATGTAAGCGAGGTGGATCAACGCTACACGTATTTGAACTTGATGATCGCATAGTACCGTATCTTCGAGTTTCGGGATTTTATGGAGTTTATTCAATGGGATTTTGGCAACTTGATTGGCATTTGATTACAGCTTTGATCGAGCGGTGGAGACCCGAGACTCACACCTTCCATATGCTAGAAAGTGAATGTACGATTACACCTTGTAGGATATTGCGGTTCTAACGGAGCTTCCCATTGATGAAGATGCGCTTAATGGCTCCACTAATATGAATTGGGGCATTCTTTGTGAGAATCTACTTGGTAAACACCCATACTCGGTTGCATGGTTTGGTGGTAAAGTTAAGTTAACCGAGAGAATGCTTTGGTGTAACTCCTAACGATGCTGATGACATTACCATATTGTAGCATGCTAGGGTATTCATTTTTCGGTTGCTTGGAGGATCTATCTTTTCATACAAATCAGGTACCGGGGTTAGTTTGATTTTTTTTTCACTACTAGAGCACCTCAAGTATCTTACGCAGTACAATTGGGGTTCAACAAGCACTTGCGTGGTTGTATCGGGAGCTATGCAATGCGACCGATCCATCGGCGCATCAAATCAATGGTGCCTTACATGTATTGCAAGTTTGGAGGTGTGATCGCTTCGATTGTGTGTGACATCTTGTAATCCGGCGCGTTTTGAAGCCTTAAATAAATGAAAAGCCTCATCGATGTATTTTAGGCGAACCTCACTCGGAGTGGATCCCTCTTGAGCGGACTAACCAAATGGGAATGGCTAGCTAGGAAATTCAAGTACGTTGACCTAAGAACTTGAACCCGGACCGACTCTTTGGCCATGAAAATTGTCGAGGGAATATTTTGGACCAATATAGGCCGATCCTAGAATGATTAAGGAACGATTTGGATAATACCCTACGCTTGGATCACGGGTGATTCCGTTTGACCTCGTATGGGTTCCGAACGTCCCCGAAATTATTTCTAACGATCGTGTCCATCGGGACTAGTGATTGACCCTCGCAATTGAATGACAACCAAAGTCGCCATGGCTCGAGTAATTCTTAAACGTGATTTTATCACGGGTCGATACGCGTAACTCCTAAAAGCTGCCCGTTAGTTTGAGATACGCTAAGAATTCTATCAATCGAGATTGATCGCGAACCGAGCTTTAGAATTTGACGTCGAACTTTCGGGGTTTCCAATAAATAAAATTTTTGAACGTTTCCTCATCCAAAGTGTACGAATCCTTCGCGGTTCGCCCCAAAGAGATTCAAGAAAAGTATATTTGGACTGAAAATGAGAAAGGACCCATTTGCCTTCGAAAAATACCCCATTTTTCACTTGGAACGAAGGGTATTTTGGTCATTTTTCCCTTTGGCCGAGATTGACTAGTCCAAGTAAGGGGAAATTACCATTTTACCCCTCTTGCATTCAAAACAAATTATTTCTTGGACTATTCATTGTCTTCCTCATTTCTACCAATTTGTGACAACTTTTCTTCTCCTCCATCACCTTGGCCGAACACCCATCTTTGCCGCCGCCGTCGCCGGAAAAATTTTGTTGAGCCGCCGCCGACTCGATTTTAAAGCACGGAGGTCGTGACCTACCATGGGCCGCTAGAATCGCCGCTAGATTCAAGTTTTCTCAACCGTTCAACGGAGGTGTTTGCTAAATTTTGAGGTAGGATTACTTCTAAACCTAAATTAGGTGGTTAGGTTGCTAAGAGACTTTGAATTGGTGAATTTTTTATGAAGAAATGGATGGATTTCAGCTTGGATGAGGGTGGCCGAAAATGCAAGAAGAAGAAGGAAAACAAAATGGTGTCTTGCATGAATAGTAAAATCAAGAGAGAGAGTGTGTGGTCAAAGTTTGACCATAGTTACTTTTTGGCTAATATTTTAACCATGATTAGGTTATTGATTAACTCTAGTTACTTTTAAACTATGGTTAGGTTATATGTTAACTACAGTTACTTTTTATGTGACATTATTTCGTTATGCCACGGTGCTTATTTATATGTGACTAAATGTTGTTATGCTACGGTATTTAATTAGACGTGGTATTACTATAGTTTAATACTATAGTTGTGAATTTATTTGTACGTTAGAAATTAATATTTGTTTGGCCCGATAAATTCCTACGTTAGTACAATATTAATTGTACGTTAATTATTCATTGCTACGTTAGTGTATTATGGACGTATGGTGTGGATTGGAATTGTGGTAGCGTGAATTAGTCGGGTAGTCTGATTTATTAATACACTAACATGAGTGAATCACATGATCTCTATCTATTCTAAGAAAGTATAATGGTCGTATTCAATCAAGTCGCCCGAGGCCAAAGTGAGCCATATTCGACCGATTGTCCGAGACCGAGAAAGTTTGATGGTCGTATTCAATCAAGTCGTCCGAGGCCAAAGTGAGCCGTATTTGTCTCGATTGTCTCGAGACCGAGAAAGTTTGATGGTCGTATTCAATCAAGTCGTCACGAGGCCAAAGTGAGCCGTATTCGACCGATTGTCCGAGACCGAGAAAGTTTGAAAGTCGTGTTCAATTAAGTCGTCCGAGACCAAAGTGAGTCGTGTTTGACTAATTGTCCGAGACTTAGTCCGGTCGTGTTCCTATGTGTCCAAGACCATGATTTTCGGGTTGTATTCCTATGTGTGCGAGACCCGATATATATATGTATATATATATTTATTTATGGAGCCGTGTTCTATAAAGGTCCGAGGCTCAGTGTTATGGACTCGTATGATGTTGTGGAGTCACGAGAAATATTCCCGGAGTAACGTAGAATATTTCTGGAGTAACGTGGAATTTTCGGAGTAACGTAGAATTTTATACGATAGCCCGAGGCGTGGAACGCGGTCTTTAGAGCAACGTGGGTTATTGTTATTCGAGTTTGAGACGTGAAATATCAAAATAAGGGTAACGTAGAATATTTGAGAAGGTGTGAGAATTTTCGAGCAAGAATGGACTATTCCGGGATTTATTAGTGGAATTATTGAGAAGAAGGAGGATGAGTCGAGAATCGTTGTTTTAAAATTTTTCCGGAGGCACTAGCGACCCGAGTTAGGGTTAGAGGTTTTCCTACCGAGATTTTATCTCACCCCGTCGTGGGTCCTATTTTTCAGGTATCGGGCGATGGAACATCAAGTCTGCTAAGGATTAGCATTCGAGAAATATGTGGGTCGAATGAATATAAGATATTTTGTGGCCTTATGGATTATATTGGATTTTATGGATTAAGATTGAACCATTGGTATTTGACCGCTATATCAATTGACGTGTAATATACAGATGTATGATGTATACCACTTTTGTCCTAAGTCATTCATTAGAATTGATGTATGGAGATGTTTATCCGCTTCCGCCTGTTTTATGGATTTTTATGAAATTGTGGGCCGAGGGATCCCGGAAGCCAATCTAAAACAGAAACGGCTAGATGGGATGTCGACGGCTCTCATGGTTCGGGACGTGACATCCCCGTTTGGAGTGGTATCGGAGCAATGTCAGCCTCGATCCAATGTGATTGAGATTTGGAGTGATAAGGAGTGATGACTTAGGGACAATTAGATAGTGAGACCTTTAGGATTAAGCATTAATCGCTGAATCTTGAGGATTATATGCTTGAACTTGTGTGATATTCTAATTACCCTAGTGTCGACTTTAATGGATGATCTTGAGTGATGTTGTGATTGAGGTTTAAGTGGAAGCAAGTTGGAGTTAAAGAGACATAAGCATGGATTTGAAGTAGTAATTGTGCTTGAGTTTAATTGAGAATTGCTTATGAATGAGCGGTCAATTAGACTACATAATTTTGACCGTGGTTAGTCAATGACCCAACTTGAGGAATATGAGCTATAAAGAGACGACTGGTATTAGTAACTTCAGACTTGAATTGCGTTATATCATGATGACTTTAGTTATCGGGTGTTATTGACAACCTTGGATGATATGAGATGAAATGTATACAAGGAAGCGGACAAGGACTATAGGGATTAAAGGCCGGTTGTGATCGAACGTATATGGATTCGACTCGAATAGCGACTAGACTTGAGGTATATGCTGGAATATAGGTAATTAATCTATGAGATGTGACAGTCATTGGTGGAATTAGAGATATTCCGTGGATAAGAGTTGATCCGGAAACGATTGTGGTATGACAAGTGGTGAGAAAAAAAAAACATGCTATGCATGTGTTTGTGGATATGAAATAAAAGTTGATGAGGGTGTATACATGAGCTTATCACTTTCAGACTTAATAAACTATCACTTGGTATGGGACGAGTTGATGGGATACCTAAAAACCGTGATGAAGCATGGTATGGGACGTGTGGAACGGGGCTTCCTTCGTAGATGTATGACTTGGGAAAACTTGCAATGACCAGGTCGATGAGGGCGGGGAGTAATCGCCGGGACAGAGAGGTCCGGATAAGGAGCGACTCCCGGCGGGCTTCTAAGATAATAAGGAGGTAGGAATGACCCAAGTTATAAATTGAAAGGGAAAGCCTAGGTATCGAGGTTGAGTCGATTGTGGTGAAGAGATGTATGAC
Source organism: Rhodamnia rubescens (assembly GCA_021437795.1). Classification (NCBI taxonomy): domain Eukaryota; kingdom Viridiplantae; phylum Streptophyta; class Magnoliopsida; order Myrtales; family Myrtaceae; genus Rhodamnia; species Rhodamnia rubescens. The sequence continues at coordinate 13,960,768 of JAILYA010000002.1, read as the reverse complement.
ACGGGATTAATTTGCAAGTGAATGTTCGAAAGTGGCATGACATTTGTAATGACACCTGGATTGGTATGGTTGGAAGCTTCGTGCTTAGCGATGGATGCTGTTTGAAAGGAAACGTGATATTTGCGACTAGCCTATTGGGCGTATTTTGTAATTGGCATCATGTGATTGTTATGGTTAATGTCTAACTAAGAGATTAGACAGTGTGAGGAGCTTATACTCTATTGATCGATGCCCGTTGAAATTGAGATAACTGTTGTGACTATGTTAGAGTGGTAGATACCTCTAGATTTATGGCATAAGCGATTGAAATGGCACTTTGAGTATTTGCTTGGTGCTGACCTCGTTGAGTTTTAGCCTAGTTAAAGCTTGCCTAGTAATGGGCTATTAACCGAGAAGTTGCCTCGTGAGGCTTGCTTGATGTGTGGTCGTTGCTTAAGGATGATTTGGAATCCTTAGATAATGGACAACTAGGCGAGAGTTGTTTGAGAACCAATGGATGATTACTTGCTGGCGATGAATGATGAGGTGAGCAATGCAAACTGCTAGGCTTGAATAGATGACTTAAGTCTTTGATGCCTAGAGGTAATCACAATGGTTCAAGTGACATGAGAACCTAATGAGGTTGATCGACCAAAGTACGGTCGCTAGAGGAGCACTTGGCTCGTTTATGTGAGATATGAAAAGATCCAAGAACCGAGATGGATTACGAGAATTGAGTAAAGATAAGTGACTGGAGTATAAGTACTAGAAGTGAATATGGCTCAATTTGTTATTTATGTGAGACCCAAGTGTAATAAGGGGTCACGAGAATTTTAAATGGAAATGAGAAAAATTGATGGGTAGGCAAGCTCGAGGAGGAGCTACCATTGTGCCTAAGTCACTATGGTGACGAGATATTAGTGCTGATGAGTTAAGTGATGGAAGTCACGAGAAAGGTGACTATGAGTTACTCATTTCAGAATTGAAGGTGTGGGAAGAACCACAAGGGCTTTGAATAGCTTGTGAGGTGGACCACGAGGCTGAGGTCAACTAAGGTTTGATAGAGAAAGTGAATTTGAAACCGCCCTCCTCCGGATTGAGGGTTTCGTGAGAAAATCTTAGAAGTTTTGGGGCACTAAAGAAAGAAAGTGACCCTGGCGATTATTAGCCTTAAGAGGCATTGATGACTGCCTTCATTGAGTGTTTAATGGAAGTACTTTCCTAGGATTGCATGAGAGCAAAGATTGTGTGGATCCTAGTAATCTTGTAAGGATCCGAGGACGATCGACCAGTGTGAGACGAGTTCTCAAAGTCGTTTAAGCATATGTTAAAGGTGGTCAAGGATCCTTTGTATAAGACATGAAGTCCCCCGAGTAGATTTGAATTTGGAAGCCTTATGGCTAGTTGTCATTCCCGAGTCGAGGAATCGTAATGGATTTTAATGAAGGGAGCGGATGATTGGAAGACATATGGATAAGAGAACCCTTGCTCATGGATTTCGAGCAAATAAATGTTCATTATGGAACATGGAATGTGCCTGAAAAACGGCTATTACCTTGCCGTAAGACTCGTAATGAGAGATTGATGTTTTGTTTCTTCCGTCGTGAGGAAAATTAAGGAAGAAGTTATGTCAATTGTTTGATCTTGTTGAATAAAATAGGATTGATTGAGGATGAATCGGGACCACTAGGAGTGACATTGTGTGTTATTACCCCTAAAGAGTAGGATGTCGTTCTTAAAGGGCGATCGAACCATGAGATGGTCGTTGAAGGAAAGGAAAGCGAATGGACTTGATAGTCCTGGTTGTTTGTAGTTTTATTGAATGGTTGAGTAAGCGAAAAGAGCGTCTAGAGTGTAATTACAAAGTGACTTGAGGAAGTCAAATTGCATGTTCAAGTGTGGATTTATGGTGATAAAGACGAACCTCGATTCCTTGAAACCTTATCACCCGAGGTGACCGAGTCTCCTAGAAGAAAAATGCCGAGTATGGTGACATCTAAATCCCGGAGTATAAACTCTGCAGTTGACATAGACTCCAACATTGACGTCCTATGGAATGGGAAAGACAAGGGCGATTCGAAGTAAGAGAATGCCACTGAAGTGTATAGTTTCCTTCATGGGGAAAGAACCCTATTGTAGAAGAAAGAGAAAATACTAACTGTCTTAATATTAAGATTGAGTGTCGAACCGAGAAAGAAGACGCAAAACTTGGATGATTCCCCGAAGGAGAAGTCCGAGAAACCGCTCCGTAGACAAGTAATGAATCCCGGGACATGTGGATGTCTAGTGGAATGAATGAAATCGAGATAGGGTTGCATTAGTTGGTTGTGAAACCAAGAGGGCAAGGCAATAATGCTTCCCGAGGAAAGAATGACAAAAATGAACAAAATGTTGTATGGTCCAAGTGGAGACCCTTGACAACAGAGGGCCAAGATTTGAGCTCTTAAGTGAGACGTATGAAGGACAGTTTGAACGGTTCTACGCCTAGTGACAAGAAATTGATGATAGTCGACTTGAGTATCCATGAAATAATTAGATTGGTTATTACGAGTATTGAGAGACGATGAATGGACTCATTTAAAGAGTCATAAGAAACATGAACAACTTTTAAGAGTATCCTATGGACTCTATGGAGATGCTCGTTGAATGCTAAATGTGAAGAACACGAGCTGTGGACTCGATGAGGTAAGATTCCTCAGCCGTGAAATTTGTGAAAAATGAAATCCCTGTGAAGCCTCCGAGGATTGAAATGAGTGATGAATCGACTAGGGTCGATGTGAGTTGTCGAAACTTGAAGTTTCCTAGAATTGATGGATTGTTATAGACGGATCATGGGAGGATTCCCCACGAGAGCTGTCCTATTGATGAAATGGGCTAAGGACGAGATATAATGCGACTAGAGGAATGAACGTGAAAAGAGTCTTTGAGGACTTAAGTCAAGTTGATGACTAAGCGGTTAATGGCGTTATCGTTTGAATCAAAGGGATCAAGAGAATCATAATGATGTGATGTGGAAGGGAGAAATTGAGGCGTAACAAGGCAATTTGAAGAGGGTTGTGCGAATGCGCCGCGGACAATAAGACCTTATGAGTTGGAATGCTCAATGTATGACCGGAGTTGGTTTGCTAATGTTCTCGTGACAAAGTTTGGGAAACATTGTTTGGTTGGAAAAAGATTTTGAATCTATATCTACCACAAGAAAATAAGGTAGTAGGTTCCCGAGAGGAATTGAACGAAAGCAACGACGATGTATGAAATTGCTTATGGATATGAGAGTGTTGCTTGTATAAAGAAAAACCTCAACGTTATGTGAACTATAAGAGGTTGAGAGCACGGACTGCGTAAAAGGGAATTGAAGGAAAGTTACGTGGACGAAGAGATTACCCAAATATTATTGCTGCGATACCCATATCGCTAAGGAAGGACGGATTAATTAGCGAGATGCTTATAATTGAGAATTGAGCAATGTGTAATTGGTGATAGGGGATAGATCTTCCTTCGAGAAATAAGAGATTCAACTTCTAAATTGGAAGTTTTCCAATTGGCTAGTTTGATGGCTACTGAAGCATCAAGCACGAAGGTTAGAAAGGAAAGTGAGATGTTAGAATGAACGGACCATGATATCTAAGGGATTAAGGAAGTAAATAGAGCGGGAAGAAAATCCAGACTTCCGGATGCTTAGGAAAGAAACTTTGAATTTGAGAATAGAACCCTTGAGGTCCCATGGATGAAAGTATGAACCCAATGTTGAAGATGAACTTAAAGAAATGACCTCATTGGGATTTCGAAGGGAGAATGATGGTGTGCCTTGGGGTGGCACAAAGGTGTGCCAAGATTTGCCTTAATACTATCGAGGGTTTGAATTGAAAATTTGAGTTAGTCCAACGGGTGGTCAAGTATTAGATATATCGATAAGAAAGAGTGCATTCTTGCGATGGGTTAGTGATGATGGTGATGGGCATGGAACTTGAGTTTAATATAATGCTTTGAAAAGGTCTTGATCAAGAATATTATGGAAGTGCCAATTGATGAAAAGAGTTACTTTGAAAAGTAAGGTAGCGATGAGGTGCCGATACCCCAAAAGATTGGATGGCTAAAGGTTGCAAATTTCGAGGACGAAATTTTTGTAAGGGGGGAAGAATTGTGACATCACTTGTAATCCGGCTCGTTTTGAAGCCTTAAATAAATGAAAAGCCTCATCGATGTATTTCGGCGAACCTCACTCGGAGTCGATCCCTCTTGAGCAGACTAACCAAATGGGAATGGCTAGCTAGGAAATTCAAGTACGTGGACCTAAGAACTTGAACTGGACTGACTCTTTGACCATGAAAATTGTCGAGGGAATATTTTGGACCAATATAGGCCGATCCTAGAATGATTAAGGAACGATTTGGATAATACCATACGTTTGGATCACGGGTGATTCCGTTTGACCTCGTATGGGTTCGAACGTCCCCGAAATTATTTCTAACGATCGTGTCCATCGGGACTAGTGATTGACCCTCGCAATTGAATGATGACCAAAGTCGCCATGGCTCTAGTAATTCTTAAACGTGATTTTATCATGGGTCGATACGCGTAACTCCTCCTAAAAGCCGCCCGTTAGTTTGAGATACGCTAATAATTCTATCGATCGAGATTGATCGCGAACCGAGCTTTAGAATTTGACGTCGAACTTTCGGGGTTTCCAATAAATAAAATTTTTTGAACGTTTCCTCATCCAAAGTGTACGAATCCTTCGCGGTTCGCCCCAAATAGGTTCAAGAAAAGTATATTTGGATTGAAAATGAGAAATGACCCATTTGCCCTAAAAAAATACCCCATTTTTCACTTGGAACGAATGATATTTTGGTCATTTTTCCCTTTGGCCGAGATTAACTAGTCCAAGTAAGGGAAATTACCATTTTACCCTCTTGCATTCAAAACAAATTATTTCTTGGACTATTCATTGTCTTCCTCATTTCTACCAATTTGGGACAACTTTTCCTCTCCTCCATCACCTTGGCCGAACACCCATCTTTGCCGCCGCCGTTGCCGGAAACATTTTGTTGAGACGCCGCCGACTCGATTTTGAAGCACGGAGGTCGTGAGCTACCATGGGCCGTCGAATCGCCGCTAGATTCAAGTTTTCTCAACCGTTCAACGGAGGTGTTTGCTAAATTTTGAGGTAGGATTACTTCTAAACCTAAATTAGGTGGTTAGGTTGCTAAGAGACTTTGAATTGGTGAATTTTTTATGAAGAAATGGATGGATTTCAGCTTGGATGAGGGTGGCCGAAAATGCAAGAAGAAGAAGGAAAAAAAATGGTGTCTTGCATGAATAGTAAAATCAAGAGAGAGTGTGTGTGGTCAAAGTTTGACCATAGTTCCTTTTTGGCTAATATTTTAACCTTGGTTAGGTTATTGATTAACTCTAGTTACTTTTAAACTATGGTTAGGTTATATGTTAACTACGGTTACTTTTTATGTGACATTATTTCGTTATGCCACGGTGCTTATTTATATGTGACTAAATGTTGTTATGCCACGGTATTTAATTAGACGTGGTATTACTATAGTTTAATACTATAGTTGTGAATTTATTTGTATGTTAGAAATTAATATTTGTTTGGCCTTGATAAATTCCTACGTTAGTACAATATTAATTTTCGGAGTAACGTAAAATTTTATACGATAGCCTTGAGGCGTGGGCAACGGGCTTTAGAGCAACGTGGGTTATTGTTATTCCGATCGGGGCGTGAAATATCAAAATAAGGGTAACGTAGAATATTTAAGAAGGTGTGAGAATTTTCGAAACAAGAATGGAATATTCCGGGATTTATTAGTGGAATTATTGAGAAGAAGGAGGATGTGTCGAGAATCGTTGTTTTAAAATTTTTCCGGGAGGCACTAGCGACCCGAGTTAGGGTTAGAGGTTTTCCTCTTGAGATTTTATCTCACCCCGTCGTGGGTCCTATTTTTTTCGGGTATCGGCGATGGAACATCAATTCGCTAAGGATTAGCATTCGAGAAATATGTGGGTCGAATGAATATAAGATATTTTGTGGCCTTATGGATTATATTGGATTTTATGGATTAAGATTGAACCATTGGTATTTGACCGCTATATCAATTGAAATGTAATATACATATGTATGATGTATACCACTTTTGTCCTAAGTCATTCATTTGAATTGATGTATGGAGATGTTTACCCGCTTCCGCATGTTTTATGGATTTTTATGAAATTGTGGGCCGAGGGATCCCGGAAGCCAATCTAAAACAGAAACGGCTAGATGGGATGTCGACGGCTCTCGGGGTTCGGGACGTGACATTGTATCTCTCCTTCCACGAAACCGTGGTCCATTACCATATCCACCTCTTGGTAGTCGATATGTGATAAATTGCTTTTTCAGTTCGTGAGTTATAAATTTTTTTTAGTGCGTATAATATATGTAGTTGTTCTTATTTTTTATTTATGCAACTGAAATCAAGCCCGACAGATAGTAGAGGTCCCCACGCATACTTTGCTATATCTGCGCTACCAATTTGATAGAATGCTATCTCGCATATGTAAATAATGATAGCAACCAACGAGGTCAATGTAATGTTAGCTATTAAATTAATTCTTCGTTTAATTTGATATGTTTTAATACGATAACAGAATTACTTGAGCGCCCTACACCGATGACATTCTCTAAACTCTACCAGATTACGCTTGTAGGAACAATACATTTGGAGGGCTCGTGCCTCACTTATCTGTTTCCACATCGTTGAGTGACATTATCCAGACCGAATACTTCGTCGATTTGATATGTAGCAGACAATACCTACTCTTCCTCGTAATCATACAGCCTTTCATGATATTGAATTAAGACTAGTTACAAGGAATTGCATCGATTTGCACGAGAGGGTGGATTGATAGATGAGACGATCGTCTTGATCAGTATAGTCATGGTGTTCCCGAATGGAGCCACTTTATTATCATTCAGAATATATGGAATAGTACCATAAACACACACGGAGGTGAATTTCTTACAAGGGAGGTGCAATGGGTGCAACGGTTCATGCAAACATTTTTAATATACTTTATTAATTATTTTTTTAGTAATATAAGTTATTGGCATTTGATAGTTTCGTTGAATTTGATTTCACGAATAAGGTGATGGCGTAGAACAAATCATACAATTAAATTCCGCTATATCTTGGGAGAACATGCGGTCTATAACGAGGATAGTTCGGGCAATGCTATATGCTTATAATGATGACAGTGAGATGACAATGATGCCACCATCCCAATCGGTACTTATAGCAAGACCCATTGAGCCTCATGAGGATGACCCACCTAAGATCGCTTAGTTGACCCGGTGGACCACTCAAGCTCATCTAGTTAATGATACTGTCCCCAACCCCTTGGCCTATCATTCAACAATTTCACTGCGGTTTACTCTAGGATTCATCGAGCAGATTTCAATGCGGTGTTTAGCCGGTTTACCGGCCCATTTCATGAGGGATTTGATTTTGCCTTCCATGACAATCGACGGTTTCAGACTCTAACTAATTCTTCGAGTTCTTACGGATCCGATTTCTCTCCTCTTTTCCAATGCCTTTTTACAAGTAGGATATGTACCGTCGAGCGTGGGATATTTTCTCACTTTGATGATTCATCCATATCGCACCCACGCTTCCCATCATAGGATATGCCTTCGTCATCTACACATCCTACTCATTCGGAACCTCATCCTCGTTCTCGTACAATACTAGACTGCGGGAACATGAGGCCACGTAGGAGGACGACAACATCAATAAATATAATTGGAGTTGAGGATTGTCATCTATTATTACAATATTGATTTGTTGGATTTCTTTAGCTCATGGATTGTTATCCATGTTCTTTCAATCTAGAAATGTCATCTTCATATATCTTACCAATTTTATTTTATGAGTATTTTTTATTAATTATTTAAGTACTAAATAAATTAATTACATAAATATTAAATTATTTATTAATTATATATCTTAATAAATTTTTTATTCAAATATTGATAATTATGTTACAAAAATAATCTTTAAAAAGAAAAAAAAGTATATTTACAAAGTTATATAAATATAAATGTTATAAATATAAATTAATTAAAAACGTAAAAAAAAATACGAAATTAATAAAAGGACCCACGCGGCGGTTGACCGCCGCACGGGTCCCTTTCCTGTAAATAAAAAAATTTAGCCCTAAATTTATAATTTTTTTTACCCATTTTCCGAAAAAGCCCACATATCCTCGCTGCCTGGTCGCCCAAAGCGGCGGATGTGGACGACAAGCCTAAAGCTCATCAACAATGGAGCTTGGAAAAGAAGAGATGGCGGTGGATCAAGCTCGTAAGGAGCGGGCTAGGAGCAACGAGGATGAAACAAGGAGCGTGCATCGACTTGCTTGAGGAGCAAGAAGAGAGGAATAAGAAAATGTGAAAATTTAAAAATAACCTAATCTTGATTCAATTGGGAATTTTCTTAATTTTTTAGTCAATTATAAATTTTGGACAGAATTGCCTCTACTTGAGACACCGTAAAATGTCCGCCGATGAATATTTGCCTAGCCGGCTAGCTCAAACCCTTATTGAAGTTGACTTGACCACTTCATTGGGTATTTATTTGAAAGAAAATCCATTTTTAAGTCCTTTTTTTTTAACAAAATGGGTGCACTTCAAGTGTTTATTTGAAAATTTCCCCACATATTTTACTTTTGACCAAAAAGTATTTTTCATAATTTTCATAATTTTTATTATAAATTTAAAAAGAGATGAAAATTTAAAAAATACCAAACGTGATCGAAAAATCTAGAAAGATAGTTAGCAATTTTATTTTAATTTTAATTTCATTTTGGCCTCATTAGTTTTGAAAAATTCCATTAGGATCCTAGTTTTCCTTAATCCATAGGATTTCTTGCCTTAATCAAGCCAAACAAAAATAAATTGGCCTCCTTCTTTGAAGGGTGATTGGTTCCGGTCCGGCCCCGTTCCCCTCAAGAACCGGGAACTAGTTTGATAGTCCCGATTTTCATTTTTTGGAACCGGAAATAGGTTCGGCCACCCCGAGAACCAGGAACCGAATTGACCGTCCGGTCCGGTTCCCGGTCGGTTCCAAGGAACCAATAACACTACAAATTTCTACACGTGCCCGAGGATGGAGATCATCTTTTCCTTTCTCGGGATTCATTACTATTTCTTTACTCTGGTTTTAGCTTCTTGGATGTGATTTGATTACTCATAAAGATTTTGCCCTTTCGGTGACGGAAGAAGGCAATCACAAAACAACAAAAGAAAGAAGCAAACCCTAAACAATAAACATTATGGTTACTTTTCTTTTAATTCAACCGGTCCGGTCGAGTTGGTCCGGTTTGGTCCTATGTCCTCGGAACCGAGAACCGAGACCGCCCGATCATTCGTTCGAATATTAAGATTCGAAATCGGACTTAACCCATCTAGAACCTAGAATCAATGGCTTCCCTTGCATTACCGGGTATGAGTGGTTTTCTTGCAGAATTGATAGTATTTTTTTGGAATAATTGCCGGTCCGGTTCGGGCGGTTCTCGGTTCAAAGGTCCGATTTGCTCACCCCTACTTCTTGTTGTTTTTTTACGTTGAGTCGGTTTATGACATTTGATTTAGGGACAGTAAAAATTTAAATACCTCGAGTTTGATTAAGGAAATTTCATGAACTAATTGATTGATCATTTAAAATATCATATTTGACACCATAGGATTTGAGCTCTTACCTCTTAAGATCACAACACTTCGTGTAACCACATAAAACCCTTGGTTATTCAATTTGTTGGAGGCAGCAGCCGCAATTCACTCTAGAGGAGGGGAAGACTCGACCAAAAGAAGGGTGAGGAGTTTGTGCATTTGATTTCATTGATTGTGTTTGCCTAGGTTTTTTTAGGTGTTTTAGACTTAGTCGAGATTTTGTTTAAAAATTGGAAAAAGACAAAAAAAATTTCACATGAATACTTAGTGCTTTGGCTTGCCTCATAGGTTTGAAATGAATTGAAAACCTGCATGGATATGTCTAGAAAAACACTTAACTTTGGTACCAGAAAGGGTGTCGGTAGAAACACCGACGTAATTCCTGAGTGAGCATGGTTCTAGGATAGAACTGGGAATCAAAGAACCAAATCACCAATTCCGGGTCCGGTTCTAGGTTCCGATGAGCTAGGATTTAGTTTTCGGTTCTATTTTTCCGGGAACCGCCGACTCCGGTTTTCAATTTCCTATGGAACCGAATCGGCACCGTAACCTAATAAAAGGGCTTCTTTCTTTTTCTTTTTGGCAAGCCCATCCTCAAATCTCGACTGCATTTTCTCTACTCTTAGCTGGAGAGAAACAAGAAACATTCTTTCTTGTGATGGAATATGCTCGACAAGAACAATATTTATTGTTGCTTTTCGAAGTACAAAGAATGACAATGGCCCTCCGAGGAAGCTCCGACACCGTTGAGAGTCGGTAAAGTGGGAAGGTAAGAACAATGTTTTTTTGGTAAGGAGGTAAGAACAATGTTCAAGTCGGGAAAATGGAGAAGCGACGAGAACAAGATCAAAGCTGTCTTCAAGTTGCATTTTCAGCAACTCAGGTACCCTAACTAAGAAAATTGACAGCTTTAGACTGCGATTAATGTTATAAAGCTAAAAGCGATAAGTTTGGCAATTGAGAAACTAGGAGATTGAGATAATCGGACCAGGAAAGTGGAGAAATATTTACTGCTGCAAAAGAAAGTAGACAGTTTTCACAATTCATACATATGGATTTAAGTCGCAATTTCACATTCATCACCGGGTGCTTGACGATGTCGGCAAGTCGACAATGAAAGCTAGAGAAAGCTTGTTGTGCAGGATCTGTTCTTAGGAGAAAAAAATGGAAATTGGCGGGTTCCTAGGTATCCTAAAATTGGATCCCGGAATCTATGACGGGATAGGTTCCAGATTTCAAGGTATACAGAGTAGGTTCTAAGTTCCAAAAAATGAGAAGCACATTTTAACGGGTAGGTATAAGGTGGAAACCGAAAACTTGGAACCGCTCACCCTTGCTTCTTTCTAATACTATTCCTACTTTTTGCCTAACCAAAATACCGCTATTGAAAATAATATCAAAGCAAGTATTTGTATAAAATATACGAAATTAAGTTAAAAAATAATGAAGTTATTTGTTTTCTTGAATGTTTTGTAATGTTCATGTTATAAATAATTACTTTTTGCTTAATTCATTTGTTTTTTCCTTTTATCGAGCTAGCATTTTTATTTGGACTCATGATGTGGTGTGCATATTCTTTCTCGTTCGGGCAACACCGTGTCGGGGCGCTTTCGATAGACCTCCTACTTGAAGGCAACTCATCCCTTTGCTTAAGAGAGTGTGTCGGCCCTTTTATGCGAAGCCAACCCTAAAAGCCGATGATGTGGCATCTTTTTCCTTGCTTTTTCAAGTTGAGGTGTAAATAGTAAGGGCGCTTCGATAACATCTCTCTCTCCTTTTTTTTTTTTTCAATTTTCTATTCACAAGAACAAGTTCGGAATAAAAATTCATTTGGTAATGCAATTTCATTTTTCTATTCTCGGAATAAAATTTTTAGCCCGAAAATACGTTTATATCAAAAATGAGAAGTTATATATTTTTGAAACAAAAACGTAATGAAAATTCTTCTCATCACTCACTCGCTCTCTCTCGTGTGCATCCTCCTTGTCTCTAGCATCCTTATTGCTGGCCGCCGATCGCCAACCGTCGGCCATTGTCGCACGTCCGTTGCCGCAACCATAGCCTCCATTGCAACCGTAGAAAATTTAAACGAATTTCTGTTCTTGGAACAGAAATTCTATGTCATTATGAAACACATTTTTTTGCTCGAAAGTAATTCGGGAATAGAAATAGAAAAAAACAATTTCGACAAGAAAAAAATTACATATTTCTCATAGGTACTTCGGCAATTTAAATAATGAACTCCCAATTTTTTTTCCTAATCACATAGCAGACATAAAAAAATGAAAAATTTTCGATACTAATAATAAAAGTAATAATTTAGCATCTCAAAGCCGGGGTTTGTTTTGGGGGCGGGGGCTTGGGGGTGTTTGGGGGTTGGGTTGGCCAGTGTGGTGTCCTAAGTTTAGTGTTCTATAGGATTAAGATATGATCATGACCTTAAAGTTAGACTCAAGTTAGCCACCCATTAATTTAAATACATTCAGGTTGATTGAATACCTAAAGGGACCAAATAGTGATGGAAAAGTCAACTACCTAGATGCTTGTATGAAGAAACTTGTCAAATGAAATCCTAAGATCTTAGGTCTTAGGGTTTGATCATGCATGAGAGGGATTAACATCTCATGATGCCTTTTCGATCTGTAGCTCTATTTTTAATTGAGAACCGATTTTATTAGTCCGATTCTCGATTCCTAACTAAGACCGGATCGGACCGAGAACCGATCACCCTTGATTCCATGTTATTGTTAATTACACTCATATAGTCATATTGATGAAAATGCAAGATTCCGATCTGACATGGCCACGTACATGTTTGGGCCCTGGAACCCGCCTCCGGTCAAACCTATAACCGGCCCGTTGATAGAGCCCCGCCGATTCCAAATCGAAACCGACCCGTGCCGGAGGGCCGGTTATGGGTCCCCATTTCATTGAACCGGCAAACTAACCGGGTACAAAAAATTAAAATAAAAAGGGGATAGAGCCATTCGGCTCTTTCCCATATTATGATCATTACTTCCCCCCCCCCCCTTTTTTTTATTTCTTTATTAATTTTAAAAATCTATCTTAACCATTATAAATACCCCTTATATTTCTCATTTTTTCTCACAAATTCTCACAAATTCTCTTAATTCTCTCAATCTGTTTTCCGTTCAATTCTCTAAAAAAATGGCAAGTGGAAGCAGAAATAGTGACAAAGGCAAGAACCCAATGGGGAAATTCTATTAGCCTTGCGATCCTCTTGATTATGTAAATTGGGAAGTCGATGTTAATGATATCAACATTATTCCCAATGTGGAACACGTCCCAACGAAGAAGTCTTCATCCTCCTATCGCTATGGAAGAAATATCAACAACAAATAAGCCGGAATGGGAGGTTACATCCGACACATGGGACCACTTCATGAAGAATGAAAGATTTAATATTGGTCCAAAAAGATATGATGTAGTTTGTAAACATTATGGAGTAATATATAAATATATAGGTGGAGCTGGATATGGAACATTTAAATGGCATCTTAGGGCGAAACATCCAACCTAAGTTGGAATTGATACCGCAGACAATAATAAATTTTCGTGTACGCCAATCCTAACACTCCTCCTTTATTTCTTTATAATGAAAAAACGTATAAAGAAGAATTAGTTATATGTATTTTCGTTGATCATTTATCATTTAATTTTGGTGAAAAGTTTGGTTTTAATCATTTTATACAAACCGCATGTGTTCCACAAGCAAAACCTGTTTTGAGAAATACACTTAAACACCAAGTTTTGATCTTTATAATAGAGGAAAAAAATATTTACGAAATCTTTTTATGAATTTTAATGGACGTGTGCATATAGGTAGCGATATTTTGAGTGATCATTGGCAAATTCATTCTTATATGGGTATAACATGTCATTGAATAGATGATGATTGGAATATTCAAAAAAGAGTTATTGCATTTAGAGTTTTTTATGATAGGCATATGGCAAATAATATTTATAGAATAATTAGGCAAATTTTAGAAGAATATTATTTGCTTAATAAAATTTGTTTAGTTGATTTTGATAATGGCGCGGCAAATACCGCTTCAATTACCGATTTAGAAAAGATTTGTAAATTTCGCATATTCCATTGGGCGAACACGAAACGGATCGTGCCGCCTATTCCACTGGGTAGACACAAGAAATATGTCACCTGTTCCACTGGATGAACATATAAATGATACGCTCTACCTATTTCACTTGGGTAGACACAAAAAGAAGAACAATGAAGAATAATTAGGAGACATACCTAAATTCTTCTTCTATTATCAAAATGACAAAGCTAATTGCCTTACACCTATTTTTACCCGAGACAGGGTTAAAATAACATATGCACATGGGAAAAGAAAACGAAATTCATGAATCTGCCTACATTACCATGCTTCACTTGGAAATTTATCAATAAGAAAAATCAATTTCGTCCTTTTGACAATTTGATCACCTTAAATGAGGGACCTTCAATCGAAATGATTTTTCACTCACTCTCAATAAAAGGCTTTTGACCCAACCTTTGATGTGGGTATAAGAATCACTTGAACTCTCTTCATCGTGTTTGACAAGGGTCCGAATGTTCTCGAAATCGCATGACTCGACCAATCCGAGAGATCTTCCAAGAACCGAAATGCAAGTTTGGTCAAAGATTTAACAATGGAGACTCATGAGATTCTTGGATTTGAAAGAATTTATATCTCTAGCCGCTTCGGGTTTACAAATCAAGAAACCATCAAAACAGGGATAGAAAAATCTTGTTCGCACTTCTTCGAGCAAAGATTTATAAGCATTTAAAACTTTATGCTAATATAAGTGCCCTAATCTGAAAAGACTTGATGAGGGTTGTAACGTAGGTTCGGGAAAGCTTGAAATGATGGTCATTTTTCAATCGAAGGGGTGTATTATGAATGCGGAAATTGGTGATCATCCAATCATGCTTCCACCATAAATTCTTATACCGATTCTTGACGATATGAGAATTGCTTGGTGTCTTTTGACAAATGCTCCACGGATTTATGAATTTTATGAATGATTTCTTTTGAATAAACATCCTTACAGATTAGTTGTACCGAGATATCTTTCTCCCATTTTCTTTTTCCATTTTTTGTAGAGAGCTCTTTTTCTTGAGAGAAAGGATTTTCTCTTTGAGAAATTTTTTTCTTGACTCTCTCTTTTCTTTCTTTCAAGAGAATTTGGTTTCCCTTCTTTCCTTTTTTTTTTAGAGATAGAGAGAGATCTTCTCCGAGAGAAAATTTTGCTTGATGGAGTCCTTTTGCTTCCTTTCTTTGATTTCTTCCGAGCTTCCACTTGCCCCAAAGAAATTTGAACTTGCTTTGAGCTAATTTCATTTGTTCACCATGGGCATGATCACTAATCGGGTTGAAATGGATCCACCACTCGAATTGGGTATGCAAAAGGGTATAGTGTGTACGGAGATAAAAATAAATGCTCTTCGTCATATCTAAGGCACTCAAGTTATCACAGAATTTACATGTAATAAATATGTTTGAAGATTGATGCAAGTGAAATCAAGAAAAATTCTAACCATTTCCGAATTTCGAGATATTGCCCCAATGTGGGGTTGTTCTGACAGAGATAGGAAATGAACCTCCAATCAAAGTGTTAAGTAAAGGATAACTTGTAGTATTTAGATAGAGGAAATAAATGCCTCCCATCACTTTAGTCGTCACACGTTTCTCGATATAACCCTTTACATTGTCGGCACTAAAATTTTCACTCAACACGCACTAAGGATTAATATTCGAGACGTATATGGAAATGGCTTGCCTTTCATTATCCCGACGTCTCTCATATAATATGATTGCTTCATTAGGATAGAAAAAGATTGCCCGATCAAAAGCCTTCCTCAAACAAAGCTTAGTAATAGAAAAGAAAATTAATTGATTCATGAAATTCAATATGAGACTTGATTATTTAGAAAAAAAAAAGTTAGAATGAGTACAAATCAAGTGTAATAATTCTTCACGTAATTAGAATTAACTAGATTGAAAAAAACACGACCATCCATCTCGGCCAAAATCAAAGCACCTCTTGGAAGAACTTTCTTCACAATGTACGAGCCACCATAGTTTGAAGCAAGTTTTCTTTTTGAAAGAGGAACCGTCGGTAACAACCTCTACAAGACAAGGTCACTAACCCTGAAAATGTCAATGCCTCGACCTTCTTGTTGAAAGATTTAGCAACTCGATTCTTGGTAGTGCCGACCATGACATAGAGCTCTAAGCCTTTTCTCATCAATCATGTTCAATCGATTAAATCTCTGCTGGATCCAATCTACTTCGACAATTGTACACAGAGAGAATATGTAACGAAGGAATTTCAATCTCAATAGGTAGAACTGCTTCCACACCGTACACAAGAGAATATAGAGTTGCTCCTGTAGATATCCGATATGCCATGAGTGCAAAGGGTAATCTCTCATACCAATCACAATAGTTCTCTCGATGTTTTAGCCAAAAGTTTCTTGATATTCTTATTGGCTACTTTGACCGCCTCCATTCATCTACGGGCGATATCGAGAAGAATTCAAATGCTTAATCTTAAACTCCTTGAACAAATAATCCACCAGTTTATTGTTTAGATTTGACCCATTATCGGTAATTATAGTTTCGGGTACACCATATCGAGCAATGATGTCTCAATGAATGAATTTCACTACATTCCGGGCCATGACCACCATATAAGACATAACTTCAATCCACTTCGAAAAATAATCGATAGCAACCAGGACAAACCGATGTCCATTTGATGCCTTATGATTGATTGGGCCAATCACATCAATGCCCCCACATTGAAAATGGCCATGGTTTAATCATCCGATGTAATTCATTCGGAGAAACATTGATCTTGTCTCCATGAATCTAGTACTTGTGACAACTTCGGACATGCTGAATACAATCGTTCTCTAACGTGAGCCAATAATAACACATCCTCATTATCTTCCTTGCTAGCATATGACCGTTCATGTGCGAACCATGTACCCCCTCATGTACTTCTAACATCATACGAACGACCTCAGTTGAATCTACACACCTTAATAAAATCGAATCATAAGACCGCTTGTATAGGTATTCCCACTCAGGAAAATCTTCGACGCTATTTTCTTGATATACTTTTGGTCCGATGCGGTACTCTTCTCAAGAAACTCCCGTATCCGAAGATATGCCTTGATATCATGATACCACGGCTTGCCGCAAGGCTCTTCCGTCATAGCCATACAAAGGTGTGTTGGCTTTCTTAAGACTTCGATCTTTAGTGGTTCGATCTCAAGTCCGTCGGTGACTTCCAACATCGATGACAATATAGCTAATGCATCAGCGAATTGATTGTGAGTTGTAGATAGATACTCGAACGAGATATCATCAAACTCCTCTACTATCTCATCTAGATACTCATGATAGAGAAGCAATTTAGCATTCCATGTCTTCCATTCCTCAATAGTCTAGAGGATAATCAAAATCGAATCCCCGACCACCTTGAGCCGAGTTATTCTCATCTCTACGGTGGCTTGTAATCCGAGAATATATGCTTCGTACTCGGTTATGTTATTAGTACGAGGGTATACTAACTTTGCCGCTACAGGATAATATTGTCTACCAGGGGATATCAAGACGCTCACGGTGCCTCGATCCGTCAAAAGATGTGGTCTAGGTATAATCTTCTATCCACATGATTCGATCTTCAGGATGGTAGATGTCTTCGTTTGCCCCAGGTTTTTGGCCAAAACATCGGCTATGACCCATCCTTTAACCGACTTTTGCGACGGTATAGAACGTCAAACTCGTAAATAAGAATATGCCATTTGGCAAGCCTACCAACCAGGGCTAGCTAGTTCAAGTGGTATTTGATAGGATCACATTTTCTTGCTAAGAGTATCTAGTAACGTAAAGTATATTATTATAGCCATGTGTAGTACCTAGACTAATGACGCACATGTTTTCTCGGCTTGAGTATTTTCAATTTAAAAGCTATGGACTTCTTACTTAGATAATAGATAGCTCGCTCCTTTCCATCCTCTTGACTCACTTGAGCTAGCATGACACCTAGTGACTCACTATGGATTGTGAGGTAGAGGATCAAAAATTGCCCCGGTATCGGAGGGACAAGTACAGGTGGATTCACGAGATGTTGCTTCAGCTTCTTTAAAGTTTCCTCACATTCGCTATCCCATTTGACTAGTGCATTCTTCCTTAGCAACTTGAGAAATGGCTTAACTGTTTCAAATAACTAAGAAATGAGCCGGGCGATGTAATTCAATCTACCTATGAGACTTCGAACTTCTTTGACCGTCGTGAGCTACTTGAGCTCACAAATGGCTTTTACCTTAGATGGGTCGATCTCGATGCCTTTGCTACGGACAATGAATCCAAGCAATTTACCTGAGCTAATACCAAAAACACACTTGGCTGGGTTGAGCCGTAACCTAAACTTGTGGAGCTCCGCCGAACCGCTTTGTCAAAGTTTCCACGTGATTCTCCCCATATCGAGTCTTTGCAATCATGTCGTCGACATAAACCTCGATTGCATTGTGCATCATGTCATGAAATAGTGTAACCATTGCCCACCGATAAGTTGCCCCAACATCTTAAGATTGAAAGGCATAATCTTGTAATGAAATACACCCCATGGAGTGGTAAATGCGATTTTCAACTTGTCGCCTTCATTCATTAGGATCCGGTTATATCCCGAGAAGCCAACCATGAATGAGAATAGCTCGAATCTTGCCGTGTTATCTACGAGCACGTCAATGTGTGGAAGTGAAAAATCATCCTTAGGACAGGCTTTGTTCAAGTCTCGGTAGTCCACACAAACTTGAACCCGATTGTCTTTCTTTAGTACCAAGACTATGTTAGCTACCCATTCGGAATACTTGGTAGTTTCAATGAATCTCACATCGAGAAGCTCCATAACTTCTTCTTGAAGTTTTTTTTTGCCAACTCTAGTTTAGCCCTTCGCTACCTCTGCGCCGTGGGCTCAACCGAAGGATAAGTCGGTAGACAATGGTCGATGATGTATCGATTAAGACCAGGCAAAAATATCCTAGTAATTTCTCAAAAGGTCCGTCAATTATTCAGTCGCGTCTTCAAGAGGGTTTCCCTTGATCTTAACCTTTCTAGGGTTTTCGCATTACTAAGGTTGATCAATCTGATCTCTTCAACAAGAAGAGATTTGGCTTTCTCATGCCGCTTGAGGTTCCGTCGAATTTCTTCGGCATGAAGATCGAGATTCATCAAAATTTTCCAAATCATTGGCATTGTATATATTTGGATCCACCGTATTTCCCTCCTCTAGTTTGTCCCCGAAACATAAAGTAACAGAATTAGAAAAATAAACACGGTTTAAACATGCATGAGTCCGTGCAATTTTCGAAAATCATAAGTTCTTTTTAAAGAATTTTGTTTTCAAAGACTGTACGACTAAAATTGCTTGAAGAAGCCCAACCCTCGGTTCTTGCCATGGATGAAAATATTGTTCGATCGTTGGTTATCGTCATTAGATTAGTTTGGTATGCCCCAAACAAAATTCCAAAAGCGCAATAAAAACTTCTATAATTTATTGATATTGAATCAATTAATTACATATTATTAAATTAAAAATCCTAAAATGCGACAGGAATTGAAACAGGGAAAAGCAATAAAAGTTCCCACGCATGGGAGATGCAGAAATCTAAATAAAATTATTACTCATAGGGGTCGCCGCCTATTCCCCTCCAAGTGGTCCTTCGCAATTGCGCCGATGGAGATTCTAGCAAAACAACCGGTAAGATAGGGTATTCCATTATTGAAGTCAACTCCTACAACCTTCGATTCGGATTTCTTGAAAACACATTATGGCTAATCATCTTCGGAATCATCGAGACAAACTAACCAGAATCGCTTTACCCTTTTTCTTAGGTGGACCAATCATGGCCTCGAGGCTATTTAGAAAAGATTAACCTGGGATCATCTTCGGTTGGACTTGGTTCTAGAGGCTTGAACCCCTTTTTACTCTAGTCGAGCGAAAAATATGATTAATCGGAGGCGTTAAAGGACTTCGACCTACTCTTCCTCGGCCTCCACGATGACCACGGTCTTGTCCATGACTTCCCATCCCATGATATCCTAAAGCGAGATGTGTGGGATTGTCCTTTCGCCTCAATCGGTGCGCGAATACCTTGGCTTTCCTTCCCAAGACCCTTGTTTGGCTCAAAACCATTACCAACCATGACTTTTGCCACCATGAAAAACCTTAGGAAAGGGTAAAGGCATATCGGAGAAGTCTCAAACAACATGGACTATCTCAAATGGATAATAGCTATCCTCCTTTACGTGATCAAGCTCTATATAAGGGACCGATGTTACCTTGAAGATTCGGTGATCCTCTTCTCCATAAACCGTAACCAACTTTATCTCGCCTACAAGCTTAATCTTCTAATACGGACTAGAGGGCACTGCGCTCGCATTGTGGATCCATGGCCGTCCCAACAAGAAATTGAAAGGAAAAGGGATATCTAGTACACGAAAAAGAATATTGAACACAAAAGCTCCGATTTGTAGCTCTAGGTTAATTTGACCCATCACATCCTTTTTACCTCGCTTGGCGATTGATCATTAGCATACGTATGCCTTGACCTTGTTATCAAATCAAGGCCATAGGACCAGGGAACCATCTTATCACTCTTCTAAGTATAAGGTTGAAGTAATGTCAATACCAACCCCTCCGAAACTTTGGGTATACCAATCCCAAGGTCGTCGTCAAAAGCATCCTCGTGAGGAGGCATGTCAACTAGCTCGGGGTCCAACTTAATTTGTTCATTAGTCATCATTGCAAGTTCTTCGTTCCAGTCAATGATGACCCGAGATATAGTGGCCACAACTCCGAACTTATTAGTCATTCCAATCATCCCATCTCTAATCGGTTCATCTACCTTCTTCTCTACTTCACAAGTGTGATACCATTTTGCCGATCGAAAAATAGCCAACCCGAACTAAAGCATCGAACATATCATCAAAAAAACCTAGAACCCCTTCGCCTCTGGGCCAAGGATAACATTTGCACTCCTTGAATGATCGGGGAGTGGATTATTCTGCATATTGGGCTTATCGATTGGATGGAATACAAATACTCCAATCTTGAGTAGATCTTGTATTCGATGTTTAAGGACTTAACAATCATTTGTTGAATGCCCTACATCACCTCTATGGTAATCGCATTTCTTTGATGGATCATGCCTCGCATAGTGGCGGCATTAGTTTTTGTGGCTCAAAACTCAGCAAGTACTTCTTTCTCATCACCGCTAACACTTGAGATAAGGTCTTAGGAAGTGGCGTAAACGGCGAGGTTTGCTTTCTTGGCGGCATGGGTTTTTGCTGGCTTTGCTGCCCACAAGAAGTTGGCTACGAGTAGTAAATTGCAACTTTGGGGCTCGAGTGGTGCCTTCGCACATAAGTTATGTTGACTTCTAGGACGGACTCCTTCTCTTTCTTACCGAAAAACCTCTTCGCGAATGAACTCGACTCACCATACCAATCCTTCTTAAGTTCGGATTCGATCTCTTCGATCATGTTTATCGCCTAGCTAAAAGATTGGATGGCCGTTACCAGCATTCGAGAACGAATCGGCTGAGGTAGAATGGACACAAACAACTTCATTAAGCTATGCTCTCGAGGGTTTAGGCATGATTCGTCCCCCCATGTTCCTCTAGCAAGTGACATACTCCTTTAGAGTCTCGCCCTTTTTCTCGCTCGCCTCTCCCGGGTTTTCCCGTGTAATGGTGACCTTGAGATTGAACTTCAAGTGCCCGACGAAGAGGTTCGCCACTTCATCTCATGAGTCCTTTTTGGTTAATTTGGTGGTTAGTGTACTACCTCATCGCAACATCCTTCAAGCTTGCTTGGAAGATTTAGATTAGTAGAGGTCCATTAGATACATATTTGCTCATGTACCCCTGGTACATCTCGATGTCTTGAATTGGGTTCAAGCTACCATTATATTTCTCGAAAGTTAGCATCTTAAATTTTTTGGGTACTTGGACCCAGGCAAAGATATATAAATCAACAGGCGGAACACTTTGAGTTCCCTTCACTTCTCGCAACCTCGGGTCGAGCTTTGCCAACAACTTGGCATTCTCATCATTTGGGGTGGATGATGAACATGGGTCACCGAAGATATACTAGTGTCAGTCAAAATTACATCATCCAGGTGAAAGGTTGGATCAATATCCATTACAAGAGCCTTGTCATGGCGGAGGCCTTGATGGGTCGGAGGTAGAATCTCCGACTAAGAGCCAACATTGATCTGCTGCTATTTGGCCATGAAATCGCTCATCATCTTAGACATAGTGGCTGCGATATGCTCATTCATTGTATTCATGTGTTCTTTTAGTTCTTTGTCAATCATGGCCACAATCTCAACTTGATTGGTCATCTTTCTTTTAGTCATTGATAGAGTATTATAAGGGTGTAGAGGATTCGTAAGAAATTACCTAAAAATATGATCGAAATGAATATAACAAGTAAGAAAAGTGAGATCGGTCCATGACATCCTCTAGATCCCAAAACGAAATAAAGCACATCTAAAGGACTAAACTAGGAAATTTCCAGTTTTGTCTATTTTCACAAGAAAATTTGTATCGGTTTAAAGAGTGATCGAAAGGTCGCCGAAATTCAAAATGATGATGGGATAAATCAATAGAAATTATGAAAGACCGGAAGGTCACCCGAATAGTAACCTTTATTACAAGGAAAAAACCAGAAAATCTCGAAACATAAATACAACTAAAATGAAAGTAACTAAGCACGAAACAAAGACTCCTAAACATGGCAATCAAGTCATTTTTTTTTTGTGGGGGCACGATCTATGGACAACGAACCTTTAATTCTTTACGACGTCATACATTCTCCTTAGCCAAGGTCTCCATTTGCTTCTTAGCCTTTTTACGCGTTCTTCTCATAGGCCTCGATCTCGGCTTGACAATGAGCTTCACAGGTATCAATGGAAACTTCGCGAGCATATGGGCTAGTCACTAGATATACTGGGCTTTAGCATGATAAAGCCATTCCTTTCCCTCGAGACTTTGCTTCGAGTAACAATAGTTAGCGAGTTTCGAACTCCGACCAAACTTGATCTAGATGTTTGAGCTTGGTTGCATATTTTTCAGCTGCAATGAATTGGACTTGGAAAGCGTTAGGTACTAGTAGTAGTGGAATATCCCGCAAAACTCCATATTGTCGTACCACACAAAGAGGATGATATCTCGTCACACTTGTAATACGTAACAAGGATATGGGCTCCCGCTCACCGTGAAATAAACAGGCCTCAAAGACTCGGAACCATATAGCTTGCCATAAAAAAAACTCAGGACTTGGATCTTTAAGTAAATCAATCCATTGAGAATGAGATAATCCTTTAAAGTCTTTTTGCAATTCTTGAAATTTTGCAATTGGATTTTCATCTTCACTTATCCGAGATATAATCATCTTAGAACCAAGCTTCGCATAATGAGAGAAAAACCACATTTTCAAAAGTTCGGGCAAAGAATGGAATGTCTTATCTTCCTTTTTTATGAAACGAATTGGGGATATGAAAGTTTCAAATTTGGGATAGCATTAATGAAATTCATTCAACTACAAATTTGCCTAGCTATCCAAGCCATGGATGGACTGATAAAAATTTTTTAGAGTGGAAAAATCACAAGCCCGAAGAAAGCTAGAATAAAAATCCTACTTCGCAATATGAATTGATTTCATAAAAACACTCAATGAGAAATGAGAAAGGACAAATTTAACCATTTTCTCTCAAAATTTCCTCATTTCATTCTCACTAAATTTTCAGAAATTCAGCAAAAAAGAAAATTGGATCAATTCCCACACAAGGATGAATCAAATCAATGTACAAAGGTTTTCCAATGGCAACGCTATATTCTTCCAAAGTTGGAGTGAGCTCGTGCTTACCTAGAATAAAGGTATGACACTAAAAATATGGGAGTGATTGCATAACCCCGATCTGTAATCTTATTTCTAAAAGAGGCAACATATTATCCATACGACTAAGGACATAATTCCGTGCACCGATGTTCAAATGACCCCACATCTCGCTTCAACTTGGCCTTTGGAATGTACACGAAACTAAAATCTGAATGTCCCAATGTCTATAGATCACGTGCCACAAACCTAAATATTATGGACCGACCCAAAAATAATATAAGTCAAAATAAAGTTTAGGAGCAACTTTACCATATGATAGAAGGTAAACAACCACATCGACATTCACATGATTCATGAGTTAAACTTATTCTATCTATCCTAGAGGCTCGCAAATTGAAGCGAAAAATTTACGGCAATGCGACAATCTTGCGTACATAATGAAAATTAATCGTAATTCTACGATGTAACCATAATTAGCCGGGTCATTTCACTTCGGCTTCTCGAGTTAAAAATTATAACCCCGCTTTGGTAATCCTATCGAGCACGAGTTCTAACTTTTGAAACTCATTTTTAGAAAAAGATTCGAGATTAAATTTGAACTAACTTTCAACCATGATCTCACGGTGAACGCTAGAATCAATCTCAATACCATTCTAAAACTAGTGGCCCAAGTTCGGCCATGGGTCGATTTGGTGTAGTGCTAAAATAATAAATCATGTACAATAAATAATATGCAAACATCGCTTCAAAAATTGCAGGAAATAAATCACGAAATTCCAAATTCAAATCTTGCAAAACAAGGGGCTAGCCAAACACTCCACCCCTTATATCCCCCGTCAAGAAAAACCATCTAACATATGGTTAGGGACT
This sequence comes from Rhodamnia rubescens, assembly GCA_021437795.1. NCBI lineage: Eukaryota > Viridiplantae > Streptophyta > Magnoliopsida > Myrtales > Myrtaceae > Rhodamnia > Rhodamnia rubescens. The sequence continues at coordinate 13,936,255 of JAILYA010000002.1, read as the reverse complement.
TACTTGGAGTCCAATTGCCAAACAAAAATACAATTTTTTCATGAAATTATTGGCCTAAGTCCACTAAGGTTCCTTTTAATTTTTTTGAAAATTAAAGTGATTAATTAATCAATTTTTTTCAAAAAAGAAAAACAAGTATGTCCCCATGGAGTCGCTAAACCCATTGTGACCTAAAATCCAAAAATGCCAAACTAATGGATTATCGGGTCAATTATTCAACTAACCTAACTCAAACTCTCCCAAATCCATACCAAATCGCAACTTAACATGCAAAGATATTTGAATTGGAGTCGCCACTAATCATTTTTGGTAGGTCGATTAGAAACTTAAGCAAATTAGCTAGAGAACTAAATTACTTCTTCGAATCGGAGATTCTAAGTCCGGGGGACTTGATTACGCTAGATTACCCTAACACCCTTTCGGTACCATTTTATTTCATGAAAAAGAATTTTGTCAAGCAATATTAATTGATTTTAACCTAAGCCACTAGCAAAAGTTATCATGCGGTTGCACAATCAATTAATGAACATCCAAAAATCAAATAAACTTGAGGAGCATGCGCCACATAATCCATTATTTCTTTTTTTAATTTTCATTTTTTTTATGAATGCATATGATGCATGAATTCTATGCTAAATGATGCAATGTCATGATGCAAATGCAAGCCAAAGCTAGATGACATGCAAATTAAATTGAACTAATGTACGGGTGATATTACGATCTAATTAAATCGACTACATGACTTACGAATTAATTGAAGACCTAAACATGCAAATTCTATAGGATCTAAACCTAGCATGCAAATGACATAGCAAGCTTATTTTAATTTTGTATTTTCGGATTAATGAATGACGGTAAATAAAACTATGCCTAAAGATAATTATCTTACAAATTTTAGGGTTTAAGTTTTCCTAATCCCTAACCTATTAAAAATAAATTATTTTGGCATGAAAATATACTCAAATATACGGATTCTATCCTATAATGCAAATCTAAATTAATTCTTTCTAAAATTAGATTAAACGTACAAATATCTACATGATTTTAATTTAAGGATGCAATTTTTATCTAAAATGCAATGCACTATCTTTTAGAATTTTATATTTTAAAGATATTATGCCAATCAAATCAATCAAGTGGATATATTAACCAATTTTTGAAAATATTTCGTGAATATTTGAGTCGATCTTTAATTCGTGATCCTACGATTAACAATTAAACTTAAATCCTTGCTCATGTGGCAAGTTGCCGATTAGGAGATTTTCCTAATTGATCATATTTTGAAAGATTTTGATATCTTGAGTATCTTCAAAAAAATTTCAAAAGATTTTGAAATTTTCAGATTTTATTCCAATCAAACCTTTCAAACTAGGCAAATCATATATTGCACAACAAAAATCCCAAAATATTCAATTTAGACACGCAATCCATCGTGTCGGATAATCAACTATTGCGATATTCTAAGTCAACCAACAAAATTTTAAGATATGCAATTTAATATTCAATCCATGCAAAGTAGACAAAACAAATATCACATATTCAAATATAGGCAATATCCAACCAAGCAAAGGACGGACAACAATATTTGCAATATCAAATCGATAGATATACCTAAATTCAAAAATTCTCTTTTTGGAATTGCTTTAGTGCCAAACTTGCAGATGAACTTTGGATTTGCAACTGGACCGAGCGAATGACTCTTACATGCATGGCTTGGGAGGCCAATGCTACGGCTTATGGATGACTATGGAAGCAAAACAAACACGCTACTAGGCAGTTGCCCCAAAAGCAAAACTTGCGGCAAAACGAATAGGTCTAGTAGCTCTAGGGGAAAACTTCGGTTGAGGAAAATAGTGGTGATTTCCAGGGGAAAACTTCGGTTGAGGAAACGTTTTGTCATCTTCTCTTTGTCCTCTCTTCCTTTTGACTTTTTAAACCTATCCTCTCTTTTCTCTCTCTATGCCTTTTCTTTTTTCTCTCTTTTTACGTGACAGAGCTCCCTCTCTTCTCAAAATGAATGAAGGCCCGCCTTCTCACTTTTTTATTTGGCCGTCCATTCAATTCTCTACGATGGCCCTCTCACTCATGTCGGACTCTTTTCTCTCTCTCACTCTTTTCTACTCTCTTTTTTTTTTTTACGAAGCCCCCATGTCGACCCCCTTTGAAGGGTCTTCTTATAGACTTGAGCTGATCTGTTTGAGCCCAAGAGTCTCTACAAAATATCTCACCTAATAATCCTCAACCCCCATGATTCAACCAAATTGATATTTCTTTTGTTGGGATTTGAATGTTTGAAAATTGCCTCTCCACATTCCTCGTGGTTATACCAAATTGCTTCTCATAACTGCTTCATGTTCGGCATTCCATGTGGAAAAGTTTTGACCATGTTGAATGATTAAAGAACCTCGCCGTATTTTCAATTTGTGAGGCCGAGAAATAACGTTGCCTAAGATCGTCTACCATCGGTCCAATTCAAATGAAAGTGCAATGCGAATATTTCATATGAAACTAAAAATAACTTAATTTTTTTTATAGGGGCTAAAGTTAGTTCCTAATTTTTTATGCAAAATAAGAAAAAAAATCAAAATTTAGGTGTCAAAAAGGCTCAAGTTCCCCAAGTAGTCCAACCCGCCCTCCCCGAATATTTACGCGCAGGCCTTGAACCACGCCACCTCATCGAACTTGACTCCATTGCGGGACAAGGGCTTAGGGAAGATGCATCCGAGGGCGCCGAGGATGGCCCACCCAAGATGGATGATCACGAGCTTGCGATTGTTAGCGAAGGTCTCCGGGTCCGTCGACAGGCTCATGGTGTCCCACCCGTAGTAGCCGGGGGAATTTGTCGGTGAGGTAGGACGGCACCTCCCCGGAGAATGGGCCCATGTACTTGACGCGGTGCGGCCCATACCATGGGCTACCGGAGGCAACGGGCTTCAATTTGGCCAAGGTCTTGCATGTGCTAACTCGTCCTTCATCGAAAGGGTCCGAAGTAGAGGGCGCGAGCTTCAAGGTTTAGGCGGTGAGCGAAGGAGAGGACAAAGCCATTGCTAAGGCGGCCATTTGGGGTGACAAGGTTGTAGATAAGTTTTACCTTTTGGGTTTTGCTTGGAAATGAGGAACGTTGGGGTATTGTATAAAAAGGCAGTCGGGTCTCTATTTTCTAAGGTATCTCTATCCCATTTCTCATTGGTGATATTGATGTTAAGTGATTTTGCGATAAAATGACACTTATAGTTTCAATATTTGTGTACGGCGCTCACTTTGATGCAAATATTTTTTTGATCATTTAAGTGTCAATTTTTTTGAAAAACGATTATTTGAGTGTCAACTCCTATGAGTGTAGCTAGAAATCTTACATGGCATCTACGTGGCTCGCCAAAAAATCTCAATCAACAAAAGAAAAAATGAAAAATTAATAAAAAAATTCCATGTAATATTAAAAAAATTAAAAATAAGCTAAAAATTAAATAAATAAAAAGAAAAGGAAACCACCCTCACTGCCCCCGCCTCATCATGGGCTGACAATGGCCGGCCAGGGGTGGGGGATGGGTCAGTGGGGGTTCTTGAGCCCTGGCTAGTGGCCGATGACCCCCGCCGATGGTTGGCAAGTCGGCCTCACCCTTGGCGGGGTTAGTGCGCTAGTGGCCTTGGGTGGTCGGAGATTGTGGGTGAGTTTCAATTTGGACTTCTTGTTTCTCTCTCCTTTATGTGGTTGCTCTGGTGTGATTGGTAGTGCATTATAGATACATGTGAAACAGAGCCTTTGCGTCATTTTCGAAATGACTTACGGGTAATGTTGAGGTATCTTCCGGTTTTGCTATTTTCTTAACCGAGTCCTGTTCCTTCCGGATTATTTATGAGGAAAAATAGAGGTCAAGTAGTGTAGGTATTTCATGAAAAACCCTTGAGATAAAACTAAGTAGTTGTTGGAATTAAACCTTCAATTAGATGGACCTCTGCTTCGACTTGAAATTTGGAAAATGTTAGTTTGGAACCTTAACGGTTTAACAATCCGTAGATGAGAAATTCGATTATACCAAGGATTAATGGAAATGGCGTTTCTCACCGCCATCTCACAAGGGGATATAGCGACTCGATGAGCTCAAAGACTAACCCCTACTCGTCTCCAAAAACCGGGCCTTCCAATTGTCAATCTCCTCTATCATAGAGCTTACAATATGAGAAGTTGGAAGTGTGGGACGTGGGCATAGACAAGCGGGCAACCATGATTAGCTCGCCCAACTGCCGCAAGGCTTGACCTCGCGAGATCACAACTAATTTGATTCCCCACTATGAGTGTGAATAAGGTACAAAACATAAATTTGAGTCATTGATAACACTATTCGTTCCGAATCATTAGGCCACTTATAGTGTGGATAATCAAAATCAAGGCGGGAATGTTGTGGGTATCCCAAGACATATTATCGACGAGCGAAAAAGAGAGAGTTAGAGCCACATCCAGCGATGGTGGCCACCATGAAAAGGACGTTCGAAGAGCCGACCAACCACTCGATGAGGCACCTTACCGATGTGATCAAGCCAATAAGGGTCGGCATTGTCGACAACGTCGCTTCCAGGCCAGGATCATCTAACTAGCCTTTTCCAATGCAAGGTAGTCCAAGTTTATGGGGTATGTTTCTGCAACTTCTTGTGCTCAATGTAATAACATCTCGTGATGTAAGCTAAGTAATTCCACCACCACCACCGGCGAGAATTCTACTGAGGCCTGAAATTATAGGTCAAGTTGAAAACAATCCAAATGTAGTTGGTCCCGACAATAGGAATAATCAAAACAATCCCGCTTAGGCTAATCAAAAAATAGAAATAACGGTAACAACAATTCGGTGAATCAAACTGTTTCATTGAACATGCCTTTGCTAAATGCTGAAAATGTTAGGCCGGTTAGACCGATACCTAATATTGAATAATGCCAGGCCATCCGGCAGAGTTCTTGATAGGGTTTTATATGAAAATTCTAGTTCACATTAATATATGAAAGAGAGCCATCCTTTGTTATACATTCTTGAAGTAATGTTCCAGCTATTATTGCGATCTTATTATGCCATTGGCCCATGAGGTCTTGCTATTGAGAAATCAAGCCGGATGATGAAAAACTATGATCTCCAGTTTCTTCTTCGGAGAACGGACTATAAGAATTCACCTATCCTAATAATAATAAAAAGCCTGACTTAAATGATCCCCTATTAAGAGCTAAGTTGGCTAAATGGGTCGTGATAATTACTACTCGAAACCTAACTTAAATGATCCCCTATTAAGAGCTAAGTTGGCTAACTGAATCGTGATAATTACTACTCGAAACCTGACTTAAATGATAATGTATTATGATCTCCACTAAGCTTACGCCTATGTTACATGTAATAGTACCTAAAATTACTACTCAAAAAATATATAAAAGATCGTTGGATCATGCGAGTTCTCCGTAATAAATATGATTCTCACTAATAGCTAGAAAGGGATCGAAGGCCTTTGCCCGAGTAGCTAGCAGCCTCTCCCGTTGGCTCTTAAAAAGAGAAAGAAAAGAAAAGATAAAGATTCAAACAAGATCGACCGTGCCACGTAAGATACCCGACAACCATATCACCAATTTTGGGCAAACCGATTGGACATACTCAATTGATAAAATGAAGAAAAAAAATGTTTAGGACTCAATTGTACAATTGAAATGTTTGAAATCGAACCGATGTAATTGCAATAGGCTACGACTTTATATATATAATTTTCCCTCATTTCTAAGGTCACATGTGGAGTCGCGATCTACAAGACCTTAAATCTTGCAAACCGAGAGATCACTTTGGCTACTAGCATCTCGGTCCCCGAATTTGCTCAAATCCTAGGTTCGAATAACAAACAAGTAGGAACTTAAAATTCCAAATCGAGAGATAGGCACCAATCAATCTAGGTAAACCAATGTCGATCGGACACTCAAAGGATCTAATAGCCTACGGGCTCCTCGAAAGCTTATCCCGGACAAACGATCTAAGGAACATATATGAAGGGATATTAACAAAGTTCATTTCATCAAGAGAGCTTGGTTCGGTGCTTCTTATGTGACGTCCCGAAATTTTGACGTCCTGTAAGAAATTGGATTCAATGAATATTTTTTAAATCATGAATTTCAGCCTGGTAAATAAAAATGGATTTTTGAGAATTTAAGAGACAATAATTGGATTATCCTGAGACTTTTGTTAGAGAAAGTCAATCCTGGGTAGTCGAGCCGCCGACTATAGTACTTGAGACTCTTCGCGCCCGAACCTAACCCCGATCGAACCCTAATTGTGAAATATCAAATTGTCCTCGATCATTTGTGCCAAATGACTAACGGTCCGAAATATCAAATGATTGTTTTGCCCCTAAATATTATACATTACATGACAAGAAAATTCAAACCTTGATTTGATCTTGGTGGACCCTCTTGGTCAAATCTCACCCACCAATCACCTCACTCCCTATCACCCTCTCTCTTACTTTTTCTCTTCTCTCTCCCTCACCTCCCTCTCTCCTCCTTCCTTCTCACCCCGACGACGCCACCACCTCGCCGCCTCCGTTCGCTCGCCTCGATCGCCAAATTCGCCGTCCGTCCGATGCAACTCGCCAACCCCAAAGAACCACGTCACGCCACCACCACCTCCATATGCGACCCTATTCTCTCTTGGCCGCTCCCACCTCGCGCCACCTTCCTCCACTCGTCTTGCCGTCGCACGCCGCCCTCACCCCCCTTCACCACAGCCTCGCCGACCTTGCTAACTACAAACCCCGAGCCCCCCACCATGGTCCGCAAGCACACACCTCGGCCGACCCCCTGCCCTCGAGACCCCCAACGAACCCAACCTTCTTTCCACCGGCCACCACTGCTCCGCTCACGCTGCCGCTCGCGCCAACCAGTTGCTAATCGCCCACTCACTTGGTTGTCGCCCACGACCCAACGCCCCTTTTCACCTACCCATGGCCGTCCTTCACGAACCAAGCCCGGCCCACGCCACCGTCTCATCGCCCCACCCACCGACCGCTCGAACTACTACCCTCCCCCATACCTCGGCCAGAGCCGCTGCCACCGACCCGAGAACCCGTCGCAGAGGACAACCACTGCCTTGCAGAGCCCGTCCCACACCGTATCTAGAACCATCGCCGCCATTGTCATTACCGCCCGTGTCACTATCGTCAGTCGTCGTTTAGTTTATGAGTTAACCCATAATCTCTTATTATGACTTTAACTGCGTTTAGGGATAGATTAGTTAGCATTAATTATGGATTAATTAGTTATTTGTGGTCGGTTAAGTGAGAAACCCTGGTTAGGACAAATTATTCTAGCTAGATAAAATAAACTACGAGCTAATTGGTGGTAGATCGTGCTTTATTTGATCGTGAGTCTGGTTAATTAGATGAGGTCGAGTGGAGATGATTATTGGATTAATCAATTAAGATGTACTTAATTAATTATAATTAGGATGATTAATCAGGGTCGAATAATTAATTACTATTAATTAATTATTATTATCGATTGATTATTGGGTGATTATTGATTGACCGTCGTATGCATTAGTTATGTATATATTATATATGTGGGAATCAATCACCTTGTATAAGATGCAAAGTCTCGTGGATAAATTGTGCATTCATGTTACCACGTGTGGTGGTACACTTGTGCATGTAAGCTGTGATGAGTGTTCTAATTGTATGCCTTGATTTGCGTAATTGTTGGCTAGTGTCTAGTAATTTATATGTGTGAAACAAGATGGGATAAGTTTGCATGTGATTGATGATTATTGTTGGATTGTGCCCGCACTGTAATAGCTAAAGCGTTGCGTAGGCGCACGCTATTGATCTGCGTTATCGACTTGTGCTATATGTTTAGACAGGTCTTGAGTGAATTAGCGCCCTAGTTGGACTTAGGCGTTGTCTCACGAAGATTTATATCTCACCCTTCCGTTGTTGAATCGTTTTCGGGACTAAGGTAATAGAGATTTGTCCGGTCCGATTCAGGGTTCTACTTAACCATCCTTCAATATCATGTACCATATGATCCCGGGTTTGGATAACGTATGGGAGCACCATGAGACGACTTTTTGGGTCGAAGAGGGATTAGAGCACATAGTGGCCCATCGCCTCAAAGCTCGATTAATTTGTCACAGGAACAACCTTGTTGAACCAACCCGCGGCTTCGACGACGCCGCCAATACGTCCCCAAAGGTTGAAACCTAGGATCCCATGGATACTAATCCCCGGATAGAGAGGTGGAGAACCCGAGTCGACTTGACTTACGACCTTGAGCCTCCGCCTAACTATTACCTTTGAGTTACTATGATCATGCGAACATTTTTGGGAAAGCCGTTGATGAGGATGACAGGGTGACGCGACTCCTCTTTTGAAGTAGATATGACATTAACCCCGCATCGGCCCACTATCTTTTACGATCTTAGGGACCCCCCCAAGTATGGGGTTTTTATGTTGTAGCTTTCGTATGGTTAATGATTATATCTTAATGAAAATAGTAGTCTTTTGCTAAGTTGATTGATGTTGATTGATGTGATGTCCCGCTTATCTATTGATGTTGATTAAACCGTTGTTTGGGAGTTGCACATTCCGCATGTCCTTAATAAAAAGATAAAAAGAATGGGTCGATGACGTGCCCGGGACGTCGTCCTTTATTACCCGGGACAATTTGGTAGGGTTGTTACGTACACGAGAATCGAGGCGTGACATCACCGCCTAAGGCGATATTAGAGCAAGGTTAACCTAATCCATTTGGTCATGGCCTAGAGTGATAAGGAGCGTTGAGATTTGGGATAGTTAGTAGGATTGAAATTCTTGTGCATGTGTTTGTTACCTAAGCTTTAGACTATAGGTCCGTATTCTCATTTACATGTTCTTTGGGTGAGTAGGGCTCCTTACGCTACCCGCAAAATGTACAACCGTAATGGGATGGTGCTTCAAGGAAGAGCTATTCGGGAGGACCCTAGGGTGGATGGGATCTTGTAGGCACCTTGGAGGCCTTAGGAGACTTGGTTGGGCAAACAAGTGAAGAATCGATCACTGCTACTACGCCGCCATTGCTCCGCGAGACGACCCATTAGCTGGAAATGGGAATAGAGGACAACAGATAAGTTGATGGAGCAGTTTTTTGAAGCTCAAGCCACCTAAGTTTTTTGGAGTTTGAGATCCCGAGGCTATCACTCGTTAGGTTAAGGAGTTAGAGAAGGCTTTTGCATTGCTAAGGTGTTCCAAGGAAGATAAGGTTACATCGGCCATGTACCACCGCAAAGGAATGCGAGCTCTGGGTGCGGGCATCTCGAGGATGGATCTTTTCAAAAGGTATAGTTCGGCATAGGATGCCTTCGTGGAAGCTTTCTATAGCAAGTACTTCTCAAACTATGCTAGAGAGTAGAAAATGGCAGAGTTTCCACATTTGCATCGAATCCTGTTGTCCATTGATTAGTATGATGCCAAGTTTGCGGAGCTATTGAGGTACGCCCGAGATTGATGGAAGATCCTATGAATAGGGCGAAGATTTAGGGATAGATTAAAGCCCGAAATCAAGGACCGATTGGTGCCACCGAACCTAAAAAAGACTATGACGAGTTGTATGAGAGGGTCGGTAGAGAGAAATATTAGTGAACGGGCAGCTACATCTGGGATTGTGGTTTGTGCCCTCGGGGAGGAGTTACCATCGGTTTGACAAGAAGCCGATGTATGGAGGGAAGCACCACATCCCACCCAACCGTAGGAGTGCTTTTGGGAAGTTGGTGCCCAATCCAGGGTGGAGTATCTTTGTTTGTGCCGCCGGAAGCATGGGATTGCCCCGTGCCCGTTTCGTGGATAAGCCTCGCTTTAGGTGTGGTTAGTACGACTACTAAGTGAGGGACTCTCCATGAGGCAGATGGTGAAGCAAGCGCCACTGGTAGTAGAGGGAGGACAACCGAGAGGAAATACCCCACAAAATAACTAGAATCGATATCCGACGCAAGGAAGGGTATTTACTGTCACTCAAGAAGAAGCGAAGGATTCGCGGACCGTTACAAGGTATGGTCCTCTTACACTATCATGTTGCCTATGCTTTGTTTGATCGTGAGGTCACACACTCTTCTATTGCTGAGCAATTCGTTAAGTTAGTTGGGTTAAGTCCGAAACCGCTGGGGACGGTCTTTAGGATTTCTACGCCGTTAAAGGATAGTGTAGTAGCTACGGTAAGTTATCATGGATGTAAGTTGGTTATAGGTGGTTATGAGGAGAGAATATATTTGATTGTACTGGATATGTATGATTTTGACGTGATTGTTGGTATGGATTAGTTTACAAAGCAAAGGGCCACGATAGATTATTATCGTGAAACGATCCAGTTTAACTCGTTGGATGAGGTTAGTTTTGAGTTTGTAGAAAATCGATGAGGAACCCCGACTCTATTGGTTTCGTCGCTAGAGGCAACTTGTCTTGTTGGAGAGTGGTTGTCAAGGTTATCCGACGACTATAATTGATATGTTAGTTGAGGAGTCAAGGATGGAGGACATCGCTATAGTGTGTTAGTTTCCGGATGTCTTTCCATAAGAGTTACCGGGGTTGCGGTCAAAAAGGGAAATAGAGTTTGTGGTTGAGTTGGTCCTTGGAACGGGAGTCAATTTTCAAGGCACCGTATAGGATTGCATTGTCGGAGCTTGAGGAGCTTAAGGTGCAAATGCAAGAACTACTGGATAAAGGATTTATCTACCCTAGTGCATCGCTATGAGGAGCACCTATGTTGTTTGTGAGGAAGAAGGACGGATCATTACTATTATGTATCAATTACAGGCAGTTTAATTAGTAACGATCAAGAACAAGTATCAATTACCGAGGATAGACGATTTGTTTGACCAACGATAAGGAGTTTCAATATTTTTTAAGATCGATCTAGGGACGGGATATCAGCGGTTGAGGGTTAAAAAGGAGGATATACCGAAAACGGCATTTAGAACCCATTATGGTCATTATGAGTTTACTATGATGCCGTTTGGTCTAACAAATGCTCATGCTACTTTTATGGATTTGATTAATAGGATGTTCAAGGAGTATTTAGACAAATTCATCATTGTGTTTATAGAGGATAACTTGGTGTATTCAAAGAGTTTTGAGGATCATGAGCAACATCCGAGAACGGTTTAGCAAACCCCTCGAGAGTAAAGGTTGTACGCCAAGCTCGGTAAGTGTGAGTTTTGGCTAACTCGTGTAGCTTTCTTAGGGCATACCATTGCTTGGTGAAGGAAAATCGTGAATCCGTCTAAGATTGAAGCAATCATGGATTGGCCAAGGCGATGACACTGACCTAGGTTCGAAGTTTCTTGGGTTTGGCAGGTTATTATAGATGTTTTGTGAAAATGTTCTCTGTTATAGCCTTACCTTTAACGCGATTGTTAAAGAAGGACGTGAAGTTTGAGTGGACAGATAAGTACGAGCGTAATTATCAAGAGCTTAAGCACAAGTTGACTATGGCTTCTATTTTAACATTATTGATTGCTTTTGCTTTGAAGATTTGGGGGCATTATTTGGTTGGAGAAAGATTTCAAATGTACACCGATCATTAGAGTCGAAGTATCTATTCTCTCGAAGGAGTTGAACATGAGGCAGCGTCATTGGATGGAGCTTCTTAAAGATTATGACTATGAGATCTTATACCATCCGAGTAAGGCGAACAAGATTGTAGATGCCCTAAGTCGGAAGTTAGCGATAGCCCGAGATGATGGCTCAAGAGTAACCTTCGGAGGAAGTGTGAGATTTGGATTTCATTGAGGATTGAGCCTGAAGTGCAGAGGCTAATGTTAAGGTTTTGCAATCAATGGACCTTGTGATTCAAAAGATCATATAAGAGGATTCAGCCAAGAGAAGAGTCGACTTCCAAGTAGCTGAGAATAGAATACTAAGGTTCCAGAACGTTTGTGTATGCCTCTCGATGAAGGTCTTAGAAAGGAAATCTTATTGGGGCACACGGTAATAGATTACAATATTCATCCGGGGTAGCGCGAAAATGCATCGAATTTGAGGAAGCACTTTTGGTAGAATGGTATAAAGGCTGATATAGCCAAATACGTGGTGAAGTGTTTAACGTACCAACAAGTAAAGGCACAAAGATTATAAGTCCGAGCGAATCTGCCGCAACCATTGGAGATTCCAAAGTGGAAGTGGGAGCACATCACAATAGACTTTGTGATGGGTTTGCTAAGGAGTCGAGAGGAAATAACTCGATTTGGATTGTGGTGGACGATTGACAAAGTCGGCGCATTTTATTGCAATGCGAAAAGATTTTGCTTTGAACAGATATGCGGAATTATATGTGCGATACATAGTGCGTCTTCATAAAGTTCTAGTGACGATCACTTGGGATCATGATCCACTTGCCACATTTTGAAAAAAATTTGCAAACGCATTGATAACGAAGCTACGATTTCATGCAGATCTATCATCCGTAAACGGATGGCCGCGTCTAAAGGACAATTCGGACGCTCGAAGATGCATTTGCGCCTTGTGTTTTGGATTTCAAGGGCGGTTGGAAGGAACAACTACATCTGGTCCAAGTATTTACGCAGACAAGCAATTGGCAATAGTATCAAGATGGCACCATTCGAGGCTTTGTATGAAACCTTACGGGATGCTAGTATGTTGAAACGAAGTGGGAGAAAAGAGGATCAGTTCGGTCACGAGTTGGTGCAACGAGTCATTGGAAGGCATTTAATGTTATTAGAGAAAGGCTTAGGACAACTCGAAACCACCGGAGAGAACTTTACGTCGACGAGACGGAACAAGAGATCCCTTTAGTCAAAGTAGTTTGGCAACATAACTGGGACGGAAAGAGCAACGTGGGAAAGTGAAGAGATTTTGAAAGTAATTATCCTTTTCTTTTTAAAGGTCTATAATAGTGGTGTGATTTTGGGGTCGAAATTCCCTAAGGAGGGGAGAGTTATGACCTTCCAAAATTTCGACGCCTGTAAGAAAAGCTGGATTCAATGAATATTTTTTTTAAATCATGAATTCCAGCCTGATAAATAAAATTGAATTTTTGAGGATTTAAGAGATAATAATTGGATTATCCTAAGATGTCGATCGAGATAAAGTCAAGCCCCGGATAGTCGAGCCGTCAGACCGTAGCATCGAGATCCTTCGCACCTAAGCCTAGTCCTAACCGAATCCTAACCGTGAAATACAAAAATGCCCTTGGTCGTTTGTACAAAATAACCAACCAGTCCCGACATATACCAAATGACCGTTTGCCCTTAGATATTATGTACTACAATACAAAGAAAATTCAAACCTTGACTTGACTTGGTGGGCCCCTTTGTCAAATCTCACCCACCAATCACCTCACTCACCATCGCCATCTCTCTTCTTACTTTTTCTCTTCTCTCTCCTCCCTCTTCCTCACCCCCAATGACGCCACCACTTCGCCGCCTCCATCCTGCCTCTTTTTGTCATTTATCGCCCGTGTTGTCGGTCGTTGTTTAGTTTATGAGTTAATCCCTACATTGTTTAGACATTAATTGCATTTATGGATAGATTAATTAGCGTTAATTATACATTAGTTAGTTAACTATGGTCGGGTTAGGTTAGGAACCTTAGTTAGGATAAATTACCACGGTTAGTTTAAGCACTCCGGTTAGATAAAATAGAATATAGTTAATTGGTGGTAGAACCCTTGATTTGATCGTGAGTGGGTTAATTAGCTAAGGTTGATGGTGAACGATGATTGTTGAATTAATTAACATGGACTTAATTAATTGTAATTGGATTAATGAATTGAAATTAGGCTAATTAGCCGCGATCAAAATAATTAATTACTATTAATTAATTATTATTATCGATTGATTATTGGGTGATTATTAGTTGATTACAAGATGATTAGTTGTGTATATATTATATATACGAGAATCAATCACCACCGTATAAAACGAGTCAGTGGGATAAATTGTGCATTCATGTTACCACGGAGTCAAATTGCATATTTGAGCAAGAAAATGGCTTTGGACTAAGTTTTTAAATGCGCCAGAAGAGCATTGAACTAAATGCAAAGATAAGAATTGGATGGTTGCCTAAGGTGCTTGTATGTTCACATGATGGATGCCCAATATGTTTATTTATCAATGGAATCACCTTATCAAATGCATGATAGTCCATGTATGGCCGGATCGATGTTGATCGAACTTGTGATGAACCGACGCTCCTTACAAGAATGCTTGCTATATCACCGTGGTCAATTGAAATCACATGGCTTATCAATCGATGTTGCCGAAGGAATGAAACGAAGTGTCTTTGCTGCAGTGTGTTGAGCACCAACGTCCAGTGAGGTCAGTATTTACAACGAAACATATGTGGTGATACATGCAAGTGTAATGAGTGTTACGGTTTGTATGCCTTGGTTTGCGTAATTATTGGCGAGTGTCCAGTAATGCATATGTATGAACCAAGATAGGGTAGCACATGTGATTGATGATTATTGTTGGGTTGTGGCCACACCCGTAATAGCTAGAGCATTGCGTAGGCCGCACTTTATTGATCTATTATCCTATCTTTGTATGTTTGGGCTACCATGAGCGAATCAACGTCCTAGTCGAATTAGGCGTTGACTCACGGAGATTTTTATCTCACCCTTCTATTGTTGCATCTTTTTCAAGATCAAGGTAATGGAGGTTCGGTCCAGGTCCGATTCCGAGGTTCCACTCGTCTAGTCTTTCGATATCACGTATCATATGATCCCAAGTTCGAATAAGGTCAGGAGCACCAGGTAATGACTTTTGGAAATCGGGAGGGATTGGAGCACCCAATGCCCCATTGCTTTGAGGCTTGATTTATTTGTCGCGGGGGCCGACCTCGTCGGCCGATCCGCGGCTTCGACGGGCCGCCGACCATTGCGTCCCCTAGGATCGAGACCCGGGATCCCATGGATATTGATACCCCAAATCGGGAGATGGAGGACCCGGAGTCCAACCCGACTACGACCCTGACCTCGGGCCTTCCCTATTACCTTTGAGTTCTTTGTGATCGTGGAGATCTTTTTGGGAGACATGTTTGTGAAAGTAACATGACCCCTCTTTTGGAATAGATATGACATTAACATTAACCTCGCCCCAACCCACTATCTTTTTCTTGGTATTAGGGATGGACCCAGAAGTATGGGGTTGTTGTTGTTACACTTAAATTTTGATTTAACATTTTGGTCCATTTTCTACATTAAAAAAAATTAGAACTATTCTTAGTTCTAAACAAAAATAATAAAACCATTTTTCATATTTATTTTTAATATTCATATATTGCATTTCCATTATTTTGCACTGAGGGCAAGGAATTGAGCTTAATTGATAGCCAATCGGATTGGCGATTTCAAGATTTTGAGCCTAATTGAATTCTTTGGACTGAGCCCATATGAGCATGTGTTTTCGGCCCAGCCCATTGAGTACACATATGACCAAAGTAGGTTTCATGAGACCCAAATTGGAATGATTGAGTTATTATCAGACTTGAAAAAAACAATTCAGAAATTGCTTAGGAAATAAAAACCCTAGACCTACTCTATAAACAGAGCACTTTACGCTTCAAAGGAGGGGGCCAATTCAATTCATATGTGGCCAAGTGAGGGTCCTCCAGTCTCGTGAGAGACACCATCAAGGAGGAGAAGCTAATCTTTCATTAGCATCACAATTCTGCTCCTTTTTTTTTATTGTCGTCTCTTTCCTTTATTTCTTTCCCATATTTTATTCATGGATTCAACTTGCAAGAAAAGCTAGAGAGTAGAGTGATGGACGTCTTCCTGCAAAGCTACTAATGGAGCTGCGACCTCCTCGAACTGAGTCAAATTCCAGTCGGTAATCCACCCAACAAAAAGCAGCTACACCGACGCATTCTTGCACCAATTGGCCGAGCCTGCTGGTCTTAACGTTTTCGACCAACCGCCGACTTGCGCATCCTCTTTGTTGTCACGTTTTGGTTCTATATTGCAGGAGTGAGCGGCCGTTGGAGGCTTCACAGTTCATACACCTACGGCTGCAGGGGAGCTTAAACAAGGTTCCCTCACCGGTCTCACGATCAACGTAGGATATGCACAAAGGAGCTCAACACCCAGAGAGAAGATGCAAAGCAGTGACCTTTGGACTTGTCTGTCCAGTCTTGAAGCCTAACTATTTGGTGTTATCCGACGCTGATTTGAAGTCCAATTCGGTCCCTGCTCAAGCCAAATTACTGCAATACTTCACCTCCGGATCTCTCGCTTTTAGGTGCTAAAAAAAATCATTTTCTCACTATTATTCGGTGCAGGTTCTAAAGCTGTTCGAACACGAATATTTCTCTATTTTGGCCTGATTTGAACTGCTATTGGTTGCTCAATATCTCACCATTCGGCTGCACTTCGAGCTGCTGTTTGGTGTGCAATTCAAGCTGTTTTCTTGGCGCCGGTTTCCTCTACTTTTCAACCCAGTTTTCCCTGCTGTCCAGCTTGCTTTGCGCCACTGTTCAGCATTATTTTTTAGGTCGATCAGCCTGGTTTTGTTGTTATTTGAAGATCTAACCTGGCTACTGTTTGTGTTAGATTATTCGGGTATATTCTCGTGGTAAATCAAGCTCGAATAGGGCTATTTTGGGCGAAATTTCCATTAAGTGCGCATGTTTAGAATTTTTACCTCGGAAAAGGTAAAAGTTCTCAACTTTTGATTGTTAATATATGCTCGTTTACTTGGAAACTCGCATTGCGGTTCTTAGGCTTCCTTTGAACACATATGATTTTGCAATTAAGATGAAAATTCAAGCCTTTTCTATCAATACATGTTAAGAGCCGAAAGTTGGATTTTCATGACATAGAAAATTCTGGTTTCTCTTGATCAAGCTCAAATCGTTTGGTTGAATTTTGCAATGCTTTTGAGATTCGATAAAAATAAATTGGATTCATTTCTTTTCTCGAAATAACGAATTATTCAACGATTTTTTTAGATCAAATTAAATTGGAAAAACTCAAGAATTTTTGGGAATCAATAATTATTTTGCGGCACACTCTTCCTCATGACTGAAATTACATGATGATCATGCTCTTGGTCTTGGTGTTATGTTTTGCGTTGATTTTTTTGAATTACATCTATCCCTTAGGTATCTGATGACATCTCATTGTTATAGATAATATCTAGTTAACTAAATTAGATCATATTTGAGTTGTGAATGAACTTTTCTCTGGATTGCTATCTTTAACATGTGAGTTGGTTGGGATGTTTATCCGATATCGTCTTATCTTATCTCTTGCAATTTTTCTGAACATGTTTTGATTATAGATAAGGTTTGATTTGGACCGGATGTTTATCCGATTTTTTTTATAGAAATATCTGAATTAATTTTTCCAATCTTAAATATAATTTTCTTAAATTAAATTGGATAAAATTTTGGATGAGGAAAGGTGGATCCCACTAGGACATTTTCGGCTACCCCTCACTATTTTTCGAAAATTCAAAATCAATTCACTCATCTTTTCATTTGTTTTTGTCATGTTTGTTTGTTTTTTGATTGTTATAAAGTTTGCACCTAAATCAACAAACATGCTCATAATATATGCTCCCATATGGTTAGACCTTTCCGAAAAAATTAAATCACACTCCTTAGCCGTGATTTCATGAAATGAGATGGTGATTTAGTATAAAACTTTGTATTCTTTCACTTTGACAAAAGGGACGTTGTTGTTTTATACCCATATCCGCATACTTACTCGAATATTCGAGGACGTAATGGATAAAAATTCTTCTCTAACCCAGGATATTTAGGGATAAATGAATTTTTCAAAAAAATCGAAAATTAAAAGGTATATTGACTTATCCGGTGGCATTAACATATCCCCACTCACCACCAATATCATATCGCACGAAAAACCTCGGTTATTAAAAAAAAAAAAGTATATTATGGACATTTTTATTTATTTTTGTTCAAATTTTTAATTGCTTTTGATTACTTTTATTTAATCCAAAAATACCAAAAAAAATGACATCATTTTCATGAATCACATAGTTCATGCTACATTTTTCCAAAATAAAAAAAAAAATCAATCAATTCGCATCGATCAATCAAAAGGGATTTTTTATGAAATTGGTACGGAAAGGGCATTAATTTTCTAAATTAATGTAACCAAAGTCCCCGAACTCATTTTTCTCCGGTTCGTAGAGATAAAATAGTTATCCCACTATTTTTTATAGGTTTTTAATTAACCTATCATAAATGATTAGTGGCTCTAATTGAATATTTTTTTCATGAATTGAAGTTAAGTTGTAATTTTGTAGGATTCGGGAGAGTTCGAATTAGGTTAGTTAATTTAATTAACATGATAATCTATTAGCCTAATTTTATGTCGCGACAGTTGTATATCTTGTAGCTTCCGTAGGGTTAATAATGATCTATTAATGAAAATGGTAGTCTTTTGTTAAGTTGGTTATGTTGATTGATGTGATGTCCTACTTATCTATCCATGTTGATTAAACTGCTGTTTGGAAGTTACACGTTCCACATACGCTTAATAAAAAAAAAAAAAAAAAGTCGATGACGTGTCTAAGACGTCTTCCTTTATTATCTAAAGTGATTTGGTAGAGTTATTGCGTACAAACGTGACAACTTAAGACATTGGGTATACATTCATGGCAATATACATGCTTGAATTAATGCATTGGACATACGGACTAATTCGTTTTTAAATGATTATATTGTAGATTACTTCTAAAAATCATGTTTTGTAAGCAATCGATGTTAAAGTCGAAGTTCACGAGTGCTTGCTTTAATTAGTTCGGGGACAAGGATCCGGCGGTGGGCAGGCCCCGCCGCATGGACCCTAATCAGAGACCACGCTTCCCAAAACACGTAAACCATTAAAGCCGACTTTTTTTTAATGCCAAAAAGTAGAGAAAAGATAAACAATAATGCCGCACCCAATGATCGAACATTGTTTGTTCCCACTTACAATGACCTTTTTCTCCTTTTCCACTATTCCTCCAAAATCAATAAAAATCAATTAAGGGAAAATTGAGACCAAAAGAAAAAAAAAATTAAGGGGAAAAAACATGCAAAAATATTAAATTCTTCTTGTGATATATTTATACTAATTTTGTTTTAACATAAAAAGCCTCAAACCTAAAACGAGATAAAATATTCACCCCTTATCGAGATTTTCTCATATGATTTTTCAACGGATAATTTAAGTTTTCATTTCACTTAAATCAACTGAGTGCATATTTCTTAAAAAATAATAAAAACTTGAGAGCATATCAACACCGTATAGATATATTTTTAACGGTGTTTATCGAGAGGATAAATGGATCAAGCAGTTATAAGTTTGGGATTTTTTGGGTTAATAGAAATTTTTTTTAAAGATAAATGTGAAAATTTTTGGTAACTTTTGTCTTCAATTAAATATCCAAAACACCTTTCTTTTTCTCCATTAATTCACGGCAGAAAGCAAATAAAGTTAATTCGGTGCACTCCAAACAAAGCTGTCTTCTTTTTGAGAAGCGAAGGCGACTGAACCAGAATCTCGGATAAAAGGACGTCTTCTCCCCACCCTCGTTTTCTCACTCCCACTCTCACCATCACCATCAAGCAACACACTCCACTACAGAGAGAGAGAGAGAGAGAGAGAGAGAGGGAAGGTGGGGATGATGGAGAAAACCAAATGGGTCTCGCTCTTACTCTTCCTCTTTGCTCATCAGCTGCCTGGAATCGTGGCCCAAGATGGTACCCTCTCTCTCTCTCTCTTACGCATTTCATCTTTCTGAGCATCTTTCCCTTGCCATGGAACGCATTGTGCGCCCTGTTTGTTCCTCATTGTCTGATTCCTCTTTAAGTCTGCTTCTTACCTGTGAGATTTGCTGTTCTTAGTACCGTTCTGTCTCTCTTTTGGTTCCACCCAGTTCAGTCGTCTCTCTTTGATCCAGATAATCGAACCTGGTGTTCTTTCCGGAGCTGCTTTCGTTGCGATTTCTTGATGATTTTTACGCTCGATGCCTGCATTTTGCGCGATTTCTCTATATTTGTTTCTCTTGTTTTTTCGCTTTATTGTCTTTTTTCTTGAGAACCTTGGACTGAAAAGACGGAAATAACCTTGGGTAGAAAGGTCGAGGGAACGGGGATGTCTGACCAGGTGGGGTTGGTATCCTAAGACGGCTGGCCCTCTCGTTTTTCGATTTTGATGAATTTACTCGAGCGAAAATGATACAGATGAGCCATGAAATTTGATTCGATATGCAATATGATCATTGAACTTTTAATTTTGTTCAATCAAGTCCCTAAATTTTTTTATGTTGTTCATTTTAGTCCCTAGATTATTGAAGATAACATCGAACATTTTCATATAGTTTAATGGCTAGATTGAATAAAAACCAAAAGTTTAAATACCACGTTGAATAAGTTAAAAATTCAAGCACGGCATTGCGCTTGAAATAAAGTTGTGAGATCACATTGAATAAATCGAGAATTCAGAGATCAAATTGCATGTCGGGTAAAAATTCGAGATCGTTTGTGTCATTATCGTTTTGTTTAAATAATGTCCTCTTTCATCATGTCCCGAGAAAGTAATTTCCTCGACAAACACACTTGCTCTGTCCAAGTCTACGTGCTTGCTAGGGTGCAGTAATGTGTCCCCTGGCATCACATTCGATCCCATGCCCCTATAAAGGATGGGAGGACCTGGACCACCATTGATTACCCGACCCACCTCCAAGGTTGGCACGAAATCGAATTATTTCATTAAATGGTCGTAATGGGACTTCTTTTCTTTTGTCATAGTTGTGATGGTACTGACCAGCGACATATTTATGTTTGGTCCGGCTTTTTGTACCCTCTCGGCAATGTCATTAACAAAAAAAAAACAAAAAAAAGCCAAGTTTTCGTAAATCTTTTTAGTATGTTTGCATTTTCACTAGACAATCCTTAATGGCTATTAGTCGAAGAGCACGTTGCTAGATCCCCTTTTGAGCACATGTTCACGAGGGACCATAGGGTCCACCTTAGAAATCAATGTTATCACCCTCTAGCCTCGGCAATAAACCGTATGCGTGGTGGTCCTCAAGCTATAAGCTATGAAATGTTGCATTGTGTCCCCTCAGCTGGCCCGAGTCCTATGTGCTAATTAAAAGGTCTAGGCAATCTATTCTCTTCCTCGGTTTAGATTACTTGGTTAGACCCGTCTACGTCCGATCACGTCCCAATTGACACAGTTAGAAAAGGGTCTTTTGGCTTGATTGTTGACTTGATTCGGGCAAGTGACCAACCCTTTGTTTGATTTTGTGACAAGTGACAAAATTGACATATGTACCAAATTACATTTATAGTTAGAAATATATATTGGTCCTTCTCTTCTCTCAAAAGAGAAAGAGAGGGAAAAGAACACTTCCCGCCAAATCAGAGGCCCCTTTTTTCTTCCTTTCCACTAAATTGAGAAAACCAATGTGCTTTCCGCAAAGCGCCACGGCATCCGATGATTTTTCCCCCTTTTTTTGGGATTTTTATTTTTTATTTTTTATTTATATTGTCATGATGTTTTATTATTTAACATCCCCAAAAAAATCTCAAAACCGAAGATGGTCCCGTGATAGGGGGCGAGCTGCTTCCGTTTTGTCGGTCAAAGTGGGGTTTGACTATGGATTTGAAAGAGAGTGGGGCCCGACTAGATGAGTTGGTACTCGGATCGGGTCGGGTCCCACAGAGTTGACGCTGTGGTTTGTTCTGGTCCCACTCCCGCTCCCGCTCCTGCTCCCATCACATCACCGCTTTTGTCGTATACGAGCAGAGTGCCATGTTACCCTTCACCAGTCTCCCAGCTTTTTTCATTTTTTGTGGTTTTCTTTTTATTTCCCTCTTTTTTTATTATATCTTTTATTGGGTTTCCTTAGTTTCGTGAAACTATTAGTTGGGTTAAATGTGCATTGTGAATTCTTTATATCATTTGAATAATTTCAAATTTTTGTTTTTATTTTCAAATTTTGTAGCTTTTTTTTCATTTTCCTTAATTTATCCGAAACATTGGCAGCATTCACTAATTCGTGTTCGGAAAAAATCGAACCATGAAGTTTCCTTGCTAACACCCTTGGACATGATCTTACGACAAGACCGCAGAAGCTGCGGGGAATCTCATCATTGTTTTTAAACTGCTACTATTGTAACGATGAAAGAACATTGACTTTTGGTCGATTTCCTCCAGGCTTGGTCGTGAACGGTGACTTCGAGACGCCCCCGTCGGCCGGCTTCGCGGGCGAGGTGCTGTCGGACGGGCCGGCGGCCATCCCCGGGTGGAAGACGAGCGGCACCGTCGAGCTGGTGGAGTCCGGGCAGAAGCAGGGCGGGATGATCCTCATCGTGCCGGAAGGCACGCACGCGGCGAGGCTGGGCAACGAGGCTGAGATCAGCCAGGAGCTGGCGGTGGAGAAGGGGTCGATCTACTCGGTCACGTTCAGCGCGGCGCGCACGTGCGCGCAGCTCGAGTCGCTGAACGTGTCGGTCCCGCCGGCGGCGTCGCAGACCATCGACCTGCAGACGCTGTACAGCGTGCAGGGGTGGGACCCGTACGCGTGGGCCTTCGAGGCGCTGGACGGCAAGGTGAGGCTGGCGTTCAGGAACCCCGGGATGGAGGACGACCCGACGTGCGGCCCCATCATCGACGACGTCGCGATCAAGAAGCTTTTCAGTCCCGATCGGCCCAAAGGTAAAACAATACAACACAGGCATTGGATTCGTTTCATGGTCAATTTGTGGGCCCAGGATGGAGAGATTTTGGGCCTTTGCTTAGGAATGCTCAAAATCTCGTACAGTGAAATTACAACGTTTTCTTGTTCTTGGGCAAAGAGCTTTTGCTTTTGAAAATTCAAACAACACAAAGAAAAATGGAAGGAAAAAAAAAAAAGTCTTTCAGGGTCCCCCCACAATATTAAGATCAATCATTGATACCAAACTCATCTGCACAGGATATAACACTAATTTCCAACTAGGAACTTGCAATGATGCGAAAATAACTTGATCTGTCAATGCATTTTCCTACTGGGAACCCAAGGTTATTGCCATTGTCATTCCTCTTTACAAAGGGCACATGTTTGTTTTTATGGACAGTCGAGGGTCAGTCACAAATTTTCCTAGATGCGATCTGAATGTGTAACATGCTAACTTGCAGATGCCAGTGTATTTAGCTTAAAAAAAAACTTGAAAACCACGCGAAACCGAATATACTAATCTTTTTTTTAGGAAGAGATAAGCTCACTTAAGCAAGTGAATTTTGGGGTTCATGAATTGAATTTTAGGATGAGAAACCACAATATCCCTTGATTGTGATCTGCATTGAATTTTGTCCTTGCACTGTCCATGATTGTCAGTCCTCTGATCAGTAGGGCAAGTAGCATTTAGTTGTTTGCTCTGAATGAAAGCTCCACATTGTGATTAATTTTCATCGAGCGCTTTCAAAGCGTTTCTTGCACTTGGTACTTGCTTAAGGGAAGGCAAATCCTTTCCAGATGAAGAGAACTTCAAATGAATAGTGACCAAGCAGAAAAGGCGCTAATGTTCTCTTCGCTTTAGAAATAGAATGGCATTTGCCAGGTCTTCCTAGTTAATCCCAACATATTATACCCTATTCTCAACTATATCATCGAACTTATGTTAGTCATCATCCCAAGTGAGAAATCATTAAACCTTCATCTACAGAAAGGAGAGAGTGATGTGCTTTGTCCGGTGTGTATTGACCATAGAGCATTTGTATCTTTTGTTGGTCGATATGTGAAGAACATGCTCATCTTAGGGTAGAAAACCTTGTGTTCTGTGGACAGAGTAAGTTGTTTTACTTTTCAGGTTTTTTCAATTGATAGGACTTAAGCTTAAACCGAAGTTGTGCAAGGGAGGTCCTCAGTATTTGAATCATTAAATTATTTTGCCAAACAGTTAACAGATGACAACTTTTTTTTTCCTGTTATTCATATACAAATGTTCTATGAAAACAGGAAAGAAACATGTGGAGTTTCTCTGATTCATAGTCCTCGAAATGAGGTCGCCCTTTCTGTTTTTCCTACCCATTGCACATCCTCATCTGATATTGTGAAGCATCAAAAAACCTATAGCCCACCACATTCATGCCCTGGTATAATTTGCTGTCCTGTTGTTTGCAGATAATGCTGTGATAAATG
Organism: Rhodamnia rubescens; assembly: GCA_021437795.1. Taxonomy (NCBI): domain Eukaryota; kingdom Viridiplantae; phylum Streptophyta; class Magnoliopsida; order Myrtales; family Myrtaceae; genus Rhodamnia; species Rhodamnia rubescens. The sequence continues at coordinate 13,912,106 of JAILYA010000002.1, read as the reverse complement.
GTGACCTAGAAGAAGGTCCGTGGTTGTTCCGGAACACGTCTCTCGGGGTGTTACTCCCCACCAACCTCGACGAGGAAACCTCTTCCCTACCTGGCTGGAACGTTGAGTCCAACCGGGCAGTTCGTTACATCGACTCCTACCATTTCTCAGTCCCACAGGGCAAGCGGGCTATTGAGCTCCTTTCAGGAAAGGAAGGCATAATCTCCCAAATGGTCGAGACGAAGCCCGAGAAAGATTACAGCTTATCATTCGCCCTGGGCCACGCTGGGGACAAGTGCAAACAACCGCTTGCCGTGATGGCATTTGCTGGGGATCAAGCCGAGAACATCCATTACACCCCGACCCGAACTCGACGTTCCAAACTGCGAGTGTCAACTTCACAGCCAAAGCTGAGAGGACGCGTATCGCATTCTACAGCGTGTACTACAACACGAGGAGCGACGACATGAGCTCGCTCTGTGGGCCGGTGGTTGATGATGTGCGGGTGTGGTTTTCTCGGGCCGGCAGGAATGCGTATGCAGGATTCATTTCGGCGGTCGGGCTTGGATGGTGGGCGCTTCTTCTGGTCTTTGCTTAAGTTTTATTAGGTGGTTCAGGGTGGGTGCGCTAGCTGCCGTGGCCGGTAAAGGTAATGGTAACGCACTTGGGGTTTGGAGAAACCGAATTCCCCGGTTTAAATGTTGTATGCTAGATTGGAGTTAGCTTTTTTGCTATGCATCGGCCGGTTGCTCTTCCTATGTTGACCGGAATTGTGGCTGAATCATATGTTATATATGCAGTTAGCATCACCTCTTGGAGCAATGCTGAGATCATTGTGATTTTTGAAGTCTCTCTTTCTTCAAATCAAACGTTATATCCATGTTTACTTTAGTCATTAAAATCACTTTAATGATTAATCAAATCAAGCGGACGTGACTGCCCAACGAGCTTCATAATCTTTTTGTCTTCTTCAAAATTACTAGTTGAACGTAATGCAGCTGATGATTGCGGGGACGACCCTCACTTGCAAAGAGATGAGAACGAGATAAGCTTTAGGCTCTGCTTGTTAGGAAGCTAAAAGATGAGAATGAGATGAGAACGAGATAAGCTTTAGGCTCTGCTTGTTAGGAAGCTAAAAGATGAGAATGAGATAAGCTTTAGGCTTCGTTGTTTCATGAAAAATAATATTTGGGAAATTTGTTTTCGAATTTGTCAGTGTTTGGTTAGAAGAAAATAAACCAGTCAAGGAGAAAACTTTTCATAAATGAAAAAAGTATATTCAAAAGTGGGACAAATGATTTACTTATCTTTCTTCCTTGCCCTCCTTCACAATCCTTTTTTCTTTAATTTTTTTTTTATTTTTTTACTTTTTTTCCTCCTTCCACGGCCGATCGCCGGTTGTCAAGAGGTCACAAACACAGGCCGGTGAGCTGGAGCGCCGTCGTCGGTGGAGGAAGAAAGAAAAATAAAACAAAGAAAATTTTAAAAAAAATAACAAAAACATTAAATAAAAAAGTTACTTGAAAAATCTTTTTTTTTTTAATTTACAAAAATTGTTCACACTAGCGAGGTCATATCATGTAAAACGATTGGCGTTTACATTAGTAATTTCTTGTCAAATAACGTGGAAAATCAAATTAGAATTTCCTTACCAAAAGATGCGGAAAATATTTTTTAGTTCATTTTCGGTCTCAATCAAACACCAAAAATTATTATCAATTTTGTGAAAATGACTTTTCGAAAAATATTTTGCAAAAATGTGACATTTTTAAAAATCAAACGGAGACTTAGGGCCCGCATGGTAACGATTCGATTCAAAAAAATGATTCTATTACAATTTTTTTTATTCTATTATTTGGATGAGTTTAGAGAATCAAAACGTGTTTGATAAATACACAAAATTTCTGTTCCTAGAACAGGAAACGCGTTTTATAGCTACATAAAATTTTTGTTCTCGAAAATAATTTATCTTCCTAATTTTTGTCATTTAAGTCAAATAATTATATAGTTACTTTGTGAAATTTCATCCTATATTTTGAATTAATTGAAGATTAATTCATATTGATTCTCTTACATAACATATTGCATATTGCACATAACATTTTTTCATGATATTCCAGTATAATTGTCGTGTCATAACGAGCCATTTTAAGCTTGAAAAATGATAGATCATGTTGAGTTAGTATGTGATTTCATATTAGATCGGCCCCTCGAAGGCCTATACCAAATTGCAACGAAGTAATATCAAATTCGATCTTAGTGTGATCGATGGCATGTGTATGTATACATGCAAATGGAGTTGCCACCGTCTTTGAAGAAGGTAGATAGGTAACCTTATCGAACGGTGGGGAAAAACTATTCGATTTTACGCAACCAAAGAAATCTAGGGTCTAGGGACTTGATTATGTCGGCGTTTCCACCGAAACCCTTTCGACACCAAAGTTGAGTGTTTTCTAAACGTGTTTCATACAAATTGTTAATTTATTTTTAAATCTATGAGGTAAGTCAATGCTAAGTATTCAAGCGGAGTTGTTTTTGTTATTTTCCAAATTTTCTAAAACTAGACTAAGTGTTATACGGTATTTGAATAGTAAAATACATCAAAAATGAAGAAAAAGAGTGAAGAGATCCTTAGTTCGATCCTTCTTCTTCATCATCGTCTGCTAGGTTGATACCGTAGCAATCATCCTCGTTGGTATTGCCTTTTGTGATGAGACAATCCTTGAGATTCTTCATAATCGAATGACCTTTTCATTAAGGCGTAGAAATCTTCTTCAGAGGTGGCTCCGGCCGGTTTGGATATTGCCAAGGCTCTTTTACTCAAAAATGCTTTTCCCACCATTGCTGGAACCAAAGCTTTGTTTCGTTCGAAGCCATTGGAGTACCGCAGTGGTAGAAACTTTGTCATAAAAATTGAAACCATCCCACCATTTTACTTTGTACCTTCTTATAAGTGTAAGGATGTCGAATTGAGGGGAAAGAGTTTGTATTCAAATTCCCATCCAAGTACCCAAGAAATATTAAAAGTGGCACAAAAGACCAAAAATTGAGGGTATTTACTTTCTTCTCTCGTAGGTTGGAAAGTAGAACAAAAGGTCTTGTAAGGTTCGAAATTGTTGGGGGAAGTATATCGTAATTGGTCCGAATAAATCCCACCATCTCACAAACCAAGAGGGTAAGGAGATTATATCGAAATTGTCGTCAAAATAGAAAAGCCATGTATGTGTATGATTCGGATTTTGCTTGAAGAAAGTATTCCACCAGGCCCGTTGGTAGTCAAAATAAGTAAAAGAGGTCCTATAATTTAAGGTTTCACAAACGGGCTTCATGTTTGACTATAGAGGAAGGAGTTGGACCCCAATCGGAAGGGTGGATGACCCTAAGTATCCTTGCGGTTGAATAATTCACAATTTTCGAATTATTTTTGTCAAAGAAATGTTTAAATTTTATGGAACCAATCTGGATCAAAATGTTCTCATAAAATTCAATTGGTTTCAAAATATCGTAAGGAGTATAAAACTGGTTTTCTCCAAACATATGTTTCGCAAAAATAAAAGGATATTTATGGAAAAATCCTTTTTCTACTTGTCAAAATATTTTCATATTTTCTCAAAATAAATTTTGATTTTTCCTTCTTTCCGAATAAGAAGGTTTGTCAAAAGATTTTTTTGTTTTCAAAAGGGGATGAGAAGTTACCTCTTCAAAAATGGAAGCATCCCGTGTCAAGGATTGCTGAACTTGTTTCAAAACTTCTAGAGGCAAAATGGTAGCTAACTGGTTTAAAGGTATTGTGGGGGAAGATGCCTGGCCGGGGTTTGTCTGGGCTAGGTAGGGTTAAAAGTTTGGGCCGAGGTGTCAATTTTGGTTCCGGTGATCGGGTGGCCTCAAGCCGCTCCGGATTGGGGTGAGTTTACCCTGGATTATGGAGGCTTCGGAACGAGCTTCTTTGCTCTTTCCTTTGTCCTTTCTTGGTGGCATGATGCCGGAGTTTTCCCTTGTAAAAATTCTCTTGTAAGAAAATCGGGTAGAGAATTTGAATCGCCGTGTATAAATTCAATATCGAAGTCAAAAACAGACAAAATTGCCCGCCATCGTGCAAAAATTTGTTTTGAAGCAATATTCAAAATATCTTTCTGCAAAATATCTTTAGTGAATTTGCAGTCAATTCTTAAAAGAAATTTTTGATTTAGAAGGTCACTTTGAAATTTGGAAATGGAGAGAACTATAGCAAGAATTTCTTTCTTCACAAAGTGGAATAATTTTTCTCGTGTATCATTCCAATGTTTAGAAATAAATTGGATTACTTGTTCTTTGCCAAGGTCATTCTTTTGTTTCAAAATGCCTCCATACCCGATGTCGGAGGCGTCTGTTTCCACAATTTTAGAAGCGAAGGGTTCGCAAGATGTAAACAAGGAATTTCTTTTACAAGAGTTTTAATTTTGCGAACCGTTTCGAATGTAAAAAAGTCTAAGGAATAGGATTCTTTTTCAACCTTTGATGTAAAGGTTTGCGAGATGATATTAATGTTAGGAATAAAATCAATAACATAATTTAAAGATCCAAGAAATCTTTGTAATTGAGTTTTGTCTTTCAATTCATCGGAAATTTTTCCGCAAATTGAATAGACCACTCAATAGGTACGATGGTACCATGTTCAATATAATGACCAAGAAATCTTATCTTGGTTTGAAACATCAAAATCTTTGTCGGAGACAAAGCTAATCCATTCAGTTTTGTAATTTTCAAAAGTTGATTAACATGTTTAAAATGGGAATCAATATCGAAGAGAAAACTAGAATATCGTCAATATAAACAATGATATAATCGAATAAGGATTGAAAATATCATTCATAATTCTCCTGGAATTCGGAAGGTGCATTCTTCAAACTAAAAGGCATAACGTTCCATTCAAATTGATCAAAAGGTACAATGAATGCCATTTTATAACGGTCTTTCTCATCAATTTGAATTTGCCAAAATCCAGATTTCATATCAAACTTGGAAAAAACTTTGGAACGGCATAATCTATTTAAAAGATCCTTTTTATTAGGGATCGGATAACGAATCCATTTTAAAGCGGAATTCAAAGGTTTATAATTTACCACAAGTCTGGGAACTCCTCGTTCTAGTTTTGCATTTTTATTAACGTAAAAAGCAGAGCAACTCCATGGAGATTTACTTTTGCGAATTAAATTTTTCTTTAAAAGGTCATCAATTTCTTTTTACACAAATTTAAGAGTTCGGAATTCATCCGAGTAGGTCCGGCCTTAGTAGGAATATTTTTCTCGAAAAATTCTGGTTCATAAGGTAAATCAACAATATGCTTTTTCCTTTTCCAAAAAGCATTAGGAAGAGTAGAAACAGACTTCTTTTTTCAATTTATTTTCTAAAAGAAGAATTTTCTTTTGTATATCGGGATGAACGATCCTTTGTTCAATCCTTTTATACTCTAGTTCTTCTTTTAAAAATAAAAGGTGAAATTCTTTATCTCGAATGAGACAATTAATCTCTTTGATAGATCGTTCTTGCAAAATATTTAAATTTCTTGATTGGGGTTTAGAAATAAAATGAAACACAACTTTGTTTCCCAAAATGTTTGTCTCGATTCCTTCCCGAGTAACCATGAATGGTTGGATCGGGGAAATGAAAAGGAGTTCCGAGAATAACATTCTGTTTTAAATCTTTAGCCGAGAAAAAGGATGTCTTTAAAGAAGTATTGTTTTTAACGATCAAAACCTCGGGTAATTTGTAACGAATATTCAAACGGCTTCCTGAGCGGTTTTCAATGCTTCAATGGTTTTATCAAAATATTTCATAGGAATCAATCCTTCTCGGATACAATTTAAATCTGCACCGGTGTCAAAAAGAGCAATTGTGTTCAATACAAAATCATTAATCCGAATAGAAATATTAATGATCCATTTCCTGGATGTAATCTCGAAAGTAAATGAAGAAAGGATGACGAGTTAGGTTGATCATTGTTTGATTGTCGTCATAAGTCTCTCGGTTCTCTTTTTGTCAAAATTTGTTTTTTGAATTCTAAAAATTCTTGATGCTTGCTCAATTTGGTTTATTTTGAGAAAACGGATTTCCTTTTTTAGTTCATTAATCTCAAAACGCAGATCATCGAAATTTGTTGGTCTAGAAAGTTGCTTTTTCCCTTTATTCAAAATTTCAGTCAAGTTATAAGGTTTATCAAAAGGTTTTGGAGTAGAAATGTTAATTTTCTGAAATCGTTTCATAACAAAATCGGAATCGAAAGATTATCAATCCGGTCAATAATATCTTCTTCTTCTTTTGTTAAGACACAAACTTCCTTGGGCTCTTTTTCGTAGTCCTTAGTTTTATGTGAAGAATTAAGAAGATCTTCTAAATCATTGATTTGGAGTCCATCTTCCTCTTTTTCTTGTTCGGAAAAATCGGATATCTCACTTTCGAATTAATCATAAGTTGGTATAATTGGTCAAGGGTTTCTTCGTCCAAATCCAACTCATTAATCTTTATAGCCATTTTGCAAAATTTGCGGGTATGACCCTTTTTCCCACAGTTGTAACAAATAAATTTAGAAAAGTCCTTTTTCACAAATTGTTTGGAGTCGAAGGTTTATTTCGGAAAACTTATTAATTTTTCTAGAAAATTTTTTCTTTTTCTTCTTTTCCGGTTTCTCGGGCGGGCAATTTCCTTTGCACTTTGAGGGTTTTTTTGGAAGTAGAAGAGAAAGAATATGAAGGATCATATTGACGGCAAAAATCTCACAATCCCTTATTTCTAAGAGATTTCTCTTTCTTAAGCTGTTTTTGCAGCTTAATATTATTGCACATCTCGAGATCCGGTTTTAAAATGTAGGAGACGAGTTCACCATAAGAAAGATTATTAAAAGGAATTTCTTCGCCGAATTGTTCTCGTATTTTCTTACGAACTTGATTCCCAATGATAATGGGAAGCCCCGCGAGGAACTTCTCTTTCCATAATGGTTGATTGCAATCCGTCCGAGCAAAACACGTTGAAAGAATTCGTCTTTGTACTTGTCTGAAATCTCCAAGGGATTTGCATTTTAAATTTGAAAGAAGATCTTGGTTAAGATCTCGTATCGACGAAAGGGTCACCAATGAAGTGTTGAGAAATTGAATAAATTAAAGTGGAAACAGAGTCTTGGATTCTCTCGTCCTTCGTCATCAAAAACAATTTGACCGTTTTCATCGGTTTTGACAGCATTCAAAATATTGTTTCTTTGGTCTTCGGTGAGGTAATTATCCCACCAGCCTTTCAAAGAACCAAAAAAACCAGCGATGATTAAAAAAGCGACTTACTTGATCGGTGGTTTCGGGAGTGGTTTTGTAAGTCGTTGCTAACATAACCATTTGATTCAAAATTTGGATTAGGTTAGCTTCGGAAACTCCATCAATATTCCATTCATAAATCGCGTCGGAGGAGTATTTGTTTTGAATCTTAACGAAAGATTCTTCCTTGACGAGATCCGGAGGAGTGGCACGAGAATAGTAGAGTTTTTGGGGCTCTTTCCAAGATATCCTGTTGATCCGAGGGGTATCTTCGAGTCCAAAATAGAAATTTGCGGTGTATCCGAAACTTGAGTCGATCATAATTTAAAACCGCAAGCCTAGGCGTATCGAAATTGTTAAAGGTTTTTCAACCTTTGGTGTGTTAAGAACATGTTTTTGAGTAGGAAAGTCCACAGCCTTTTGTTTTCTTTCCTTTTCCTTTAAAAAGAAATTTCTTTTTTCTTGGACTGCCTCATAAAATTCTTTGCTGAATTTCTTGGGCATTTCAAAATTCTTAAAAAGTGGTTGTTTTAAAACGGAAGAAGACGGGGTAGAAATTGGTTTGATAGGAGTAGGATGTGAATACGTCGTCGAGTCGAGATGCGTTTCGATCCTATTTAACTGTTCACCTATCGTAGAAATATGTTGATTTGCAAAATTATTTTGTTCAATAACTTTTTTGAACTCTTTTTCTACCTTAAAATCTTTGTCATCTTCACAAGGTTTTTTAAAAGGTGCAACAGAATTGATTGGGTTCTAAAATCAATATTAATTTTGTCTCAAAGGTGGATGATTAGATTCAATCTCTTGACCATCATCCAATTTCCATTTAAAGACTTTATTTAAATTGAAAATTTCTCTTTGTTGTAGAAAATGGTTCTCAAACCAATCAAAGAAATACATATCTTGTCCCGATTGTCCTAGGAACTCATAGTATAGGTCTTTGATTTGCTTGGTTTGTCCTTTAAAATTTTTAAAAAACCAATCTCCGATTTCAGTATTGTGGTCGAATTAAATTCTTTGTTTAAAAGAATACGATCGGGTACAAAATATTTTTCTAAAACGAGGACTTCGCGTCTTCGTCATGCCCCATCTCGCGAAGGAGTGGGTTCGGGAGATCCTGGATCCCGTTGTTGATAAACAAGTTTGGATATTCCCAGAGCTCGTGTCGAGACCGCTGAGATTTAAATCAGGATTTAAAGGGAGAGTACTAGGAGTTGGTTGTCCTTGTGCTTGAGAAATGGGATTACCTTGGTTAATAACTGGAATAGTTATAACTCGGAGGTAAGTTTGGATGTAAATCTACGACCTTCGAGAAGAGGAAGCGAAAAAAGAAGGTCTTGAAGAAATATGAGAAGAAACTTCAAAAGATCGCCGAGGGAATTGGATGGTTACCTTACCTTCGGGATGTTGAACGATATTGGTTGGACAAACGTTTTGAACTATGGGACGAGGTACCGGATTTTCGATTTCCCATTGTTCGGCAAAATAACGTCATTCCAATTTATCGCTTTAGGAACTATACAATTTGATTTTTTGATGTCTGTTGTCAAAAGAAGAGTTTCTCCTTTAGGAGCCGAATTTAAAGAGTGAACGTCAAAAGCGTAACTCATTGCTTTATAATGAATTTTATAGATGAGGGAAAGCGAGGATTGAACCGTCATCTATCGCATAATTATGGGTTTTAATCTGCAAAACTAAAGATTTCAAAATATTTTTATCTCTTAAAGAGATAGAGAAATTCGGATAACAATCAAAATGAATAGGACCATTACACAAAGAAGTTTCAATTGTTGCTAAAATAGAATCTTCATAGCGCAAAAGTCTAGAATCACGCAGAACAATTAAAATAGAAGTATTCAACCCTTCTTTCAAAAGTGGTTTAATCCCAATTTGAACCATACCAAAGTGAAGGTAATTATACTTCGAGCGTGTTTCTTGACAGAATCTTTATTCAAAAGTGGAATCAAGGAATACGAAGAATTAAGAGGAATGTCATGTTCCTCGGTTGTAATGACATAATTAGAAGATTTAAAAATCTTTCTAAAAGAAGATTGTTCATAGATCTTGTCATAATTGACCTTTGGAATTTTCCAATTCTTAATTGATTTATTAAAATCTTCAATAGTAATTTTCTCTCTATGCAAAGGCCTTTCACCGAGAAACCTCGATACTTGAACCCGAAGAAGAAAAGGTTTTAGTGCTGATATTCTTAAGTGTTGACAATAACAATAAAAGGTTTTAGTTCGATGATAATTGAAAATTGATACACGAATATCATAGTTTTCTTACTAAACCTAGAATAATAATAAATTATCAGTAGGGTTTAGTAATATATTTGGTGGGATTCTAGTTGCCACCAAGTTTTATTTTCTGCTGAATAAATTAGACCCCTCATTAGTTACCACATTAAGTGAAATTTTGACTTGATAGTCTCTTCAGATTTAAATTCTAATTGCACTATCAAAGAAGCTTTATCGTCAAATGGGGTATTAAGTGTTTACTTGGGTAGAATGACGTCTAATGTCGATATTCTTGGCCCTAGAATTGAGATCAAGTTAGTATTTTAATTAGGGTCTATACCACGAAAACCTTCAAACTTGTACACCCATGATACATTTACTCGAAGCTATTTTTTTTATCACTAAAACCCCAAACCGATTCATTTGTGATAAATTTACCCTTCATTAGTTTTTGCCAAATTTTATCGTTAAATTGTTGAGTTGGATGACATGTGGCTATTGACGATGCACCGCTTTAAGGTAACACTCTGCTTGTCATAGGTGTATTAATGTAGAAATTTTTATTGTCAAAAAATTAATTTGAGGTAAATTCATTACATATTACTAGTTTGAGGTTTTTCGTGATTAAAAAATTAGTTTGAGATAAATTTGTTATATGTGTACTAATTTGAGATTTTCCCGATATTGACCCTATTAATTATCGGTATAACTTTACCCATCCTTATTCATACGATTGACTTTATCTAACATGTGGAATTGCTCAAAGACTCTAGTATTGTGAAATTTTTAAAAAAGTCCTAAACTTGTTGCACTTTTTTCAATTCGAGCTAAACCTTTTAATTTTGTCAATTCAGCTCTAAACGTTTTGTATTTGTGCCAATTAAGTCGTAAAACTATTTTTTGTGCTAATTCAATCATAAACCTTTTGCATTTGTGCCAATTCGGTTCATCCGGCCAACTTTGGCCACCACCGCTGACGTGGATGCCGACCGGGTGCTTGATGTGGACATTGACGCCGACGTAGACAACTTTTAATAATAATTTAATAAATTTTAAAATTATTTTTTTAGTTTCTTTCCTTTTTAATTTCCTTTTTTCTTCCTCGAGCTAGTTCTTTGGCGGCGACTGGCTAGAGGCTAGGGCCAATGAGGTTGACCTCACCGGCCGTCAGCAAAGCTTGACCCCTTAAGTGACCGGCGGGGGCCAGCCTCGCCTAGACATGTCTGCATTGTAATAAAGATATATTTCCCATTCCACAAAGCCGCCAACTGTAAATACAAAATGTAAATAGGAAAATTTTTGTATTCGCGCATCTTTTGTTTCCTATGGCACTATATTTTCCTTTTGTATATATTCTTACTTCTTTTTTGTATCCCGTGGGCACTCAAAGATGGACCACGGACATTGACTGGGCCAAAGGGAATATTTTGAGAATCCGGCGAAGGCATTGGCGAGGTTATTGATGGCAACGAGTATATTTGCTTATTGAGGTTATTTTGAGAATATTTGTTTGGAAAATTTCATTATTCGGAATTGTCTACGTGTGAATCGAAAAATCATGGAATTCTTACATTTTGTTATTCCTAATATGTTATGTTTTTCACATATCTAGTGCTGATGCGAGGTTTATTGGAGTCAACTGAACAAAATGTTAAGACCGTGTTTGAAGTGGAGGAATAATGAGGGTCGAAAGATGTGCGGCAAGCGCAATATTGAATGGTATACTTATGAGATTTTGGAATTTGAAGGTGGAATAAAAAAAGGAAGGAAAGATCGAAAATGTTTCTTGGGGTCTGGCCATTTTTTCCCTCTTCAATAGACACAAGATAGGGAATGTAAAAGGACAACCACGAATGTTACGCTTTCAAATTCAACTTTAAACTTGATTTATTAAACCACGTGGTTTTAATATTATTTAACATTATTTTTTTTTTTTTTTTGCGAGGAGAGTTCAAGATGGTAGTGTGATTTAATATTTGAATTTTAGTGGAAATATTTCATTGAGGAGGCAAGGGTCTGGAAAGATTTGAATTCATGATACAAAAATGAGAGAGAAAAGCTGCCACATCTAGATTAAACCGGAAGAGAAAAGCTCTCAAATGAGAGGAAAATAAGAAAAGAAAATAGAAAAAACACAATGAAGGAATGGAAGATGAAAAGGAAGGAGAGGGAGATAGAGAGAAAATATTCCAATCCCACCAGTCACTCAAATCCACAGCAGTTGAGAGAGAGAGAGAGATCTCCTCCTCCAAACGCAAACAATTTTTTTTTTTTCGGTTTGATTCTATCTTATTCTATTCAACTATAGAAGTCACAATGTGCGCGAAAGATTTTTGCTTCTGTCATATTATCCTTTAATTCATTACTAATTATTTCTAGTCATTTCCGGCAGTTTATTTATAGCCAATCCAGTTGTTCATTTACTTTTGTCGATCGAGCACTTGCTCTTGGTCTTCGGTAAATATAAATGCTGTCGTCAATGGATTCATTTGATCATTCCAATCATCAAGTTGTCATTTCTTTGTCGGTGCACAATCGTTTGTCAATATCGAAAGCAAAAGGACTCGTGATATTTTGTTGGAACACATGCGTCGAGGCGAGGTAATTTTCATTGTCAAGTGGACTAATCAAGAAGAGCGGAACATATCTACAATCTTTTTTTAATAATTTTTTTTAAGAAAACAGGTATCCGCTTAATGGGAAAATTTGTCCAGAAAATTCTAAACATATTGCTCTTTTGCCAATTTAGTCCTAAACCATTTCACGTTTTGCTAACCGAGTCTACCCGATCAATTTTGGCTAGAAATAGCTAACGTAGATGCTTGGTTTCCTACGTGGTATGGTTAGTGCTTGCGTGAATAATTTATAATATTTTAAAAATTTAAAATATTTTTTATTTTCTTTGCTTTATTTTTCTATTATGTTTATTTTCACCTTGTCACCCACCATAAAGAAAAAATAAAACAAAGCAAATGAAACATGCAAAAAAAAAAAAAATTAAAATACTAATAAAAAATTATCCACGTCAACACCGGTTGCATCACGTAGACGACCTAGCGTCCACGTCAGCGATTTCGGCCAAAATTGATCGGACGACTCACTTGGCAAAACATGAAAATATTGACGACTCAATTGAAAATATTAAAATATTTATAACCGAATTGACAAAGACATAATAAGCTTAAGATTCTTCAAACAGCTTTCTCAAGAAAAGTAGCGGTTTCGCAAATCTACGAGCTGCGACCATATTAATTTACAAAACTTGTTAGCTACTGGCACTCAATCACGAATCTGAAAACTCCCCAGAACCGACTAATTAGTGGGGTTAAGGGAACCCAGAAGCACCATGTGGCTCCCCTCTTTCATCAGTGCTTGCTGCTTCTTTTCAATGCCCATTATCATTGAAACGAAGAAATCAAGTGCTGCTTTCATTGGGATGTGCGGGGGGACCCAAAGCCACTTTGTTTCAATCACCACACTCCATATCTCTAACCCCCAAAGCGTACCATTCATGTTTTTTGGCCGGCCCACATGTCTTATACAATGATTGCATTTTGTGACCTTACAGAAAAGTATTGTCCATATCAGACAAAGGACGTTGAGGCATGTGAAGAACCAGTGACTTTGGGATGTTGACCGTCTTTGAAAAGTATTTATTTGTTATATTTCAGGATCCAACACAAGCATCCATTCAACATGAAAGGATATCGGAACTAAAGGTCGGTTTGCTTTGAAAATAAAAAAAGATGACAAAAGTTTTTTTTTACAAAAAAATATGTCCTTTTCAGGCTAGATAATTCATTTACATAACTTTAAATATGTATATTGTATTTGATCGTAAATAGTTTTCATATTTTCAACAAATCAAATGCTTGAAAGTTTAAAAAGCAAATTTGCTTAAACTTTTTTTACTCAAAGAAACACACCCTAGGGCTCCGTTCAAATAACAGTTTATATTGCTTGAAATAATTAATCTATTAAAAATGTTTCATTATCAATAATTATTTATATTTGAATATTTTATTAGTCGATAATTTTTTTCATTCATTTTTGTAAGCCATACACGATATTTTTCTTAGAAAATTATTTTTCAAATCATTAATTTTTTACAAAATAGATGCACCACACAGTACGTGAAAACGAGACCAATGTCTATTGATACAACCTTGAGGTAATTACAAAAAAAGTGCTAAACCTATTATAATTGTACTAATTTAGTTATAAACCTTTTAATTTGGCCAATTTAGACATAAAATTTTTGATAATTTGCTAATTGAGTCTTTCGACTAATTTTGATTTGAAAACGCTAGCGTTGAAGCCGGACCGATGTGAATAGCATTTGTAAGTTTAACAAAATTGATTTTTTTTTATTTTTAAATTTTCTATTATAGTCTTTTTCTTGTTATTTTCTTTTCTTTTTCTTTTTTGTATCGGAGAGGGTGCGAAGGCTACATCGCCCGACCCGGGTGAGGGTTACCCCGCTCGCGATTGTCAAGGTTCTCTCACAAATCTAGTGAGGGTTACCTTGCTTCGCGACCCACCTGCGGCTAAGATGGCCTCACCACGGGCCTTCGTGGCCATGCCGGCCATAGGCGAAGGCGTGAAGGTGCTCGCCAAATTTGGATAAGGATTGCCACCGCGGCCAATCAACGGGGCCGCGATGGCCCTCGCCAAATTTGGACAAGGATCGCCACCATAGCCGGTCGGCGTGGTCGCAAAGGCCTTCACAATGGCCTTGAGGACCTTAGCGGCCTCATCGGTTGAGAGCAGGGGCGCAAGGCCCTCCCCATATATGTATAAGGGCCTCGCTCGTGGCTAGCGACGATCGCCGGTGACCCTCACCGAGCAATGAAAAAAAAAAAAATAAAAAAGAAAATAAAAGTAAAAAAATAAAAATTCAATTTTAAAAAAAAATTATACAAATTATCTACATTAGCACCGATCATGCCATGTTGGACAAATCGTTATTCATGTTAGCAATCTTTAGTCAAAATTAGCTGGAAAGGCTTAATTGACATATTGTCAAAAGATTTAGTACAAAATTGGCTAAATTAAAAGGTTTATGACTAGATTGGTACAAATATAATAGGTTTAAAACTTTTTTTTGATAATTTTCCCTCAAACCTGGCAATGCTAAATATGTAATTTCGAGAGGTCTTGTTGTTGGGACTTTGATCTCTAAGTCCCATAAGAAGTGGCGTATGAGATTGAGGGATGGAGAGTCCAACATAGGAAAAATAGGAGTTGAGAAATGGGCTTAAATATGGGAACCTCACAAATGGGTTTGGGCCCCAAGGGGCACCCCACTTTTGTGAAAGGGAGAGGACCTAAGCTTTGCTAAAGCTGGCCCACATGCGCGCTCCCCCCGCCGCAACCCGCCCGCCCGCCCGCCGGCTAGTCGGCTCGGCTAGGCTTTGTTCGAGTCGGGCTAGAGCTTGCGCTTTACAATTTTTTTTTTTATCCCCATCGTTTTATTTTATTTTTATTTTATTTCAAACAGACATGGAAACCTTTTCATGTTATTGTTCGAACAAACATGTTTCGAACGCACATATTTGTATGGAAACCTTTTCGTGTCCGAATAGACACGTTTGTCCGAAATCTTTCTTTGAATAAACACGTTCGTTGAAAGAGATCCGTTCGGATTCGTGACTCATGTAACCTCTTTACTGCCATTTTGTGACTTTTCGTCTCACCTGCCTATAAATATAAACATTGATCGACGCATTCGGACCGATGTTATTTCGCCATTCATTCTCCATCTTTATTATTCCGTGCGATTATTTTACGAAGTGCGTTCAAAGGTTTCCTCCCGAAGAAGTACCTCTTTAGAGGAAAGACGATCCGTTCTATCATGAGAGGCAATTGTCCAAAAACCTTGGGTATCGGTAGATGAGACAAATTTGTCTTAAGGACACAACGTCAATTCGTTGGGCTCGGATCATTCATTTATATTCAGATTACTCTTTTGCAATTGGATTTAGGTTTGTCGATCAACTTTATTTTACATATATGAAAACTTAGGCGACTACAATATTGAGATAATTTTTTTTTGTATTAGTTGCTTGGTTCGTATAGTTGCCTTTTTGAATAAATTCTGCTTTCGTATTAGAAAATGGCATCAATATCGATAATGCCTATTGCGTTGGTTCCGACTCATGGAGAAAAGCCAGAAAAAGTTCAATGGAAATGATTTCAAGAGATGGCAACAGAAGATATTGTTCTATCTCACGACTTTGAATTTAGCAAGGTTCCTCAATGAGGTTGCTCCTAAGTTGGATGAAAGAGAGGTAGACAAGGAAAGGTTTGATTCAAGAAATGCATGGAAGCATTCCGACTTCATGTGTCGCAACTACATCCTTAATGGTCCGGACAATTCGCTCTACAAAGTTTATAGTCCGCTGAAAATCGCTAAGAAATTATGGGAAAGTCTTGATAAGAAGTACAAAACAGAATATGTTGGGTTGAAGAAATTCATCGTTGACAAATTTCTGGATTTCAAGATGGTAGGTCATAAAACCCTCTTAAGTTAAGTTCAAGAACTTGAAGTGATCATGTATGACATTCATGTTGAAGGTATGATTTTAAGTGAATCATTCTAAGTGGCTGCTTTCATTGAAAAGTTACCACCGTCTTGGAAAGTTTCAAGAATTATCTCAAACATAAGAGAAATGAGTTATCACTTGAAGACTTAATTGTTCGATTAATAGAGGAAGACAATAGAATTTTTGAAAAGAAAGTTAGCGGAAATCTGGAGGTCTCAAGGGCCAACGTTGTTAAAGAAGGTTCGAAACCCAACAAGAAAAGGAAAAAGTACGAAGAGGGATCCACCCAAGGCCCGAAAAGGTTTGTTGGCAAATGCTACAATTGTGGAAAGTTTGGACATCGTGTCAAAGACCGTCGTAGAACCAAGAAGAGACAGAAGACTCGGGCGAATGTGGTGGAATAGATTTCCAATGGCATTGATGATAGCAATCTTACTTGCTATGATATTCGAGTGCAATATGGTGGGAAACCATAAAGAATGGTGGATTGATACTTGGGAGCAACTCGTCATATATGGGCCAACAAATCGATGTTCTCATCCTACACGCTTGTGGGAGGTGATGAAAAACTCTACATGGCTAATTCATCGACCCCTAAGGTTGAAGGTATTGGAAAGGTTGCTATGAAGATGACATCTGAAAAAATAGTGACACTAAACAATGTACTACATGTGCCAAACATACACAAGAATTTAGTGTTCGGATATCTCCTTTAGCAAGAATGGCTTTAAGTTGATGTTTGCATCCGATAAGTTTGTACTTTGCAAAAATGAGATATATGTAGGAAAGGATTATTTTAGTGATGGTCTTTTCAAGATGAATGTAATGACTGTTGTACCTAATGTTGATATAAATAAAGTTGATTGTGTTATGTGCTTGAGTCTCCTAATATATGGCATGCTAGATGTTGACGCCTAAATTTTGACTAATATATATTTTGCATAAAAATTAGAACTAATTTTAGTTCTAAACAAAAATCATCTCACATATTCATTTAGCATTGGCATACAATTTGAGCTTAATTTAACATGGGTCCGGACTAGGCATGTGGTGGAAAAATGTACCAAGAAGATTTGAGCTTGAAAGAAATATTTTCTCGGGGATCAGATTGCAAATACTCAACTTCGTGGGCAGATTGCAAATACTTGAAACTTCAGGGACTGCATTGCAAATACCAAAAGAAGATGGGGAAAGGAAGATGGTGAAAGGAAGATGAAGAAGAGAAGATGAAAATGGAAGATGAAGAAATGAAGATGAAGATGAAGAAGAGAAGATGAAAATGGAAGATGGGAAATGAAGATGAAGAAAAGAAGATGAAGATGAAGAAAGGAAGATGAAGATGAAGAAAGGAAGATGAAGATGAAGAAGAGAAGATGAAAATGGAAGATGGAGAAATGAAGGTGAAGAAGAGAAGATGAAGATGAAGAAAAGAAGATGAAGATGAAGAAAGGAAGATGAAAATGGAAGGTGAGGAAATGAAGATGAAGAATGAAGGATGAAGAATTTTGCCTATAAAAGAAGAAGAGTTCTTGAAGAGAGGGGAGAGTTTTTTTTTTTGGGAGTAGGAGAGAATTGAGAGAGTTTTTGGAGTGAAAGAGAATTGAGATAGTTTTTGGAGTGAAAGAGAATTTTTTGGGGAGGAGTGGAAGAGAATTGAGAGAGTTTTTTAGAGGAATTCTTTAGAGAGGAAAAAAAGAATTCTTGAGAAAAAATTTTGAGAGAGTTTTGAGAGGGCTTGAGTGTTTTGAAGCTCGGTGCTACCATTGCCAATTTCTCGCACCCATCAACACAAGCCACAAGTTCATCACCATCGTTCAAGCTCGCCGCAAGAAAAGAAAGTTAAGTTATTCCCTAACTTTCTTTAATTTCGAATACAAATTAGCTCGATTTTCTACACCCGATTTTTTTCTCTATGTTTTTATGTTAAATAACAAAGGCATATCAACGATGAGACATCAATGGTACGAGAATAGAAGGAGAGCAAAAGGGAAAAATATCAACGCCTAGATTGCAGCCTCATGAAATTCTAGCGAGTTGAGAAAGAAGCGTGAAGGAGAGATAAGACCAAGAGATTTTTCGGTCTAACGAGTCACCAAATCGGTCCAATGGTTAAGACAAGCCCGAAGCACAAGTTTGGTGCACGAGTTCAAATTGGGGAGTAATTTTGAACTTATTTCATCCTAATTTCATGTAATTTCTTTATTTTAAAAATACTCAAAATATTCAAAAAATGTCATGGGAAGAAAAACCCAAAAAAATTGATTCTTTGATCTTCAAGTAGAATTCATCAAATTTGTCAAATCCATTATTTTTTCATGAATTTTAAGGTACCGAAAGGGCATTAGTTGTAATTAATGTAACCAAGTCCCCGGACTCTTAATCTCCGGGTTCGCGAAAATAAGATAGTTTTCTCCCGCTATTTTATTTAAGTTTCTAATCGACCTACCGAAAATGATTAGTGGCGACTCCAAATTCAAATCACATTGCATGTTAATCATTCGAACCTTAAGTTGCGATTTGGTATGGACTTGGGAGAGTCCAAGTTAGGTTAGTTAATTAATTAACCTGATAATCCATTAGCCCGGAAATGATAACTCGTTTATTTTTTTTTTAGGTCGCGACACTAGACTAAGATATGTTAATTATAAGTTAATAAAAAAATTAATGAATATGGGATTATTGCCAAAATTTGATCGCCCAAGTGAAAAATGCCAAGTGTGTGTTGAATCTAAGTTTTCTAAGCCTCTCTTTCATTCCGTAGATAATAGAATCATAGAACCTTTAGATTTAATACATATTGACATATGTGATATGAAAGCAATATCGTCAAGGGGTGGTAAGAAATATTTTATCACATTTATAGATGACTGTTCGAGGTATTATTATGTTTATTTGCTTAGTAGCAAAGATGAGGCTTGTGAATGCTTTTAAAACTTTAAGTTTGAAGTTGAAACTCGAGTTAAATAAGAAAATTAAAATGATCAAAAGTGATTGAGGAGGTAAATATGAATTTCCTTTTGAGGAAGTTTGTTTTGAGTCCGGTATTATTCACCAAATCACCTCTTTTCATGCGCCACAAGCTAATAGAGTGGCGAAAAGGAAAAGTCGATCCTTAAAGGACACAATTAATGCATTGTTGAATAGTTTCGATTTATCACGAAATTTGTGGGGGAAGCTATTTTGACGGCGAATTTTATCTTAAATAGAGTATCACACAAAAAGACACAATAAACTCCTTATGAGAAATGGAAAGGTAGAATGCCTAATTTGAAACATCTCAAAGTGTGGGGATGTTTGGCTAAGGTTACGATTCCTAAGCCTAAAAAGGTTAAGATAAGATCGAAAACCGTTGATTATGTCTTTATTGGATATGCTCTTAATAGTAGTGCATATCGATTTCTTGTTCATAAATCTAAGGTCATGTGTATACATGTTAATACGATCATTGAGTCAAGGGATGCTTCGCTCTTTAAGATTATTTTTCCTTATAACACGATACATGAGCCAATTGACAATGATAAGAGGCATCAAAATACTGCATCTAGAAGCGATTCTATGGAAGATGAACTTAGACGTAATAAAAAACAAAGGACTTCTACGTCTTTTGGACTTGATTTTCTAACATATTTGTTAGAGAATGAGCCTCGAACCTTTAAAGAGGCTGTGACATCTCCGAAGCCCCGTTTTAGAAAAAAGTTATCAATAGTGAAGTTGAATCCATCTTGTCAAACCATACTTGGGAATTGATTGACCTCCCTTATGGTAATAAACCACTACAATGTAAGTGAATTTTCAAGAAAAAAATGAAAGCGGATGGTACTATTGATAAATATAAGGTTAGACTTGTAGTAAAAGGTTACAAGCAACGAGAAGGTTTTAATTATTTTGACATCTATTCACCTGTTACAAGAATTACATCTAGAATGATGCTAATTATCATAGCAAGTGTATAGGCTTGAAATCTAACAGATGGACGTAAAAACGACTTTCTTAAATGGGGATTTGGAAGAAGAAATATATTTGGAACAACCTGGAAGGGTTCATTGTTCCAGGATAAGAAAAGAAAGTATGTTGACTTATGGCTTGAAACAAGCATTGAAATAATGGCATGCTAAATTCGACCAAATCATGTTGTCAAATGATTTTAAAATTAATGAGTGTGACAAATGTGTATATATTAAGAGCACTCTTAAGGGCTTTGTCATTTTATGCTTGTATATAGACGATATGGTTATAATGGGCAGCAATAGTGAGGTTGCTAAAGCAACCAAATGTATGAGCATAAATTTGATATGAAAGACATGGGGGCTGCAGATGTTATCTTGAGAATTAAAATCCATAAAACACCCAAAGGATTAACACTCTCATAGTCTCACTATATAGAAAAGATTCTTGAAAAGTCTAAGAATCTACTCATTGTACCAAGAAAGACCCCGATAAATGTTAATTTACATTTTTCAAAGAATACCGATGAAAGCAAGGCTCAAAATGAGTATGCTAGTATACTAGAGCAGTTTAATGTATGTCATGAACTCGTACTAAGCTGGACATAGCTTGTGATGTGAGCAAGCTAAGTCGATTTACAATTAGTTCAAATAAAAATCATTAGAGAGCTATGAAACGTGCATTGAGCTACTTAAAGCATACTCAAAACTATGCTTTGCATTACACAAAATATCCAGCAGTACTTGAAGGATACTATGATGCAAATTGGATAATCGGCACAAGAGACAAAATCCACAAGTGGGTATGTATTTACACTTGTTGGGGAGCAATGTTGTGGAAATCATCCAAACAAACTTGTATTGCAAGGTATGCTATGGAAGCAAAATTTATTGCTTTGGATAAGGTCGGGGAAGAAGCAGAGTGGCTTCAAATTTCTTAGAAGATATTTCTAATTGGCCTAAACCAACGCCATATGTATGTATTCATTGTGATAGTCAAGTGGCAATAGGCGGGGTAAGGAATGTTATGTGTAACGGTAAGTCTCGACATATACATTGAAGACACAATACTGTAAGACAACAACTCTCTAGTGGAATTATCACAATTGACTATATGAAGTCAAAATATAATATTGCGGATCCATTAACAAAAAGCCTAATTAGAGAGATGGTTGTGAAAACATAAAGATGAATGGGCTTAAGGAGCCTATAAATAAGTCATCATAGCAGAAATCCTACCTAGTTGACTAGAGATCCCAAGATCTAGGTTTAAAGGGATACCCAAGTTATGCAAGTGATGTAGAGTACTGTTAACTCTTACTCATTCTCGTATGGAGACAGTATTGATATATGAAGGTTAAGCCTAAGCTTTTAATGATTCTAAATCGAGTATTTGCTATGCCACACATTCAAAAATCACCTATATGAGTGTGAAGCGAGGACCGCTTCGTGAGAATTTGAAAGGCCAAATTCTCTAAAGCACTCATGAAACCAAGCAAGGTTCATGGCCAAAACAAGCACAACAAGAAGAACCAACTTTGTTCGAGAGATAATTATGTGATTTCTACTATCTAGGCTTACACCAAAGATCGACGGTTCAAAGATATCAAGTCCACTAATTGATCGAGTAAGTCCGATAGGTCTCACTAGGGAAAGTTCAAAGTCTCGGACTACTTTTCCCGATGCGATAGTCTTTCATTGAATAATCGGACACCGCATCTCATGCATTCACAAAGAGTCATGATAGCTGAACTTATCATTCATGTGGGGGATTGTTGGGGCTTTGATCTCTAAGTCCCATAAAAAGTGGTGAATGAGATTGAGGGATGAAGAGTTCCATATAGGAAAAACAGGTGGAGAGATGTGTTTAAATATGGAAACCTCACAAATGAGTTTGGGTCCTAAGGGCACCCCACTTTTGTGGAAGGGACATGATCTAGGCTTTGCTAAGGTTGGCCCACACACGAGCACCATCGCCTCCGCTAACCCTCCAGCCGCTCGGCTCGGCTCGATTTGGTTCCGGCCAAGCTCCGGCTTGCATGTTCCAATTTTTTTTTTGTATACACATCAGTTTTATTTTATTTTTTTTATTTCCAATAGACATGTATATAGATTTTCACGTTCTTGTTCGAACAAACATATTTCGAATATACATGTTTGTATGGAAACCTTTTCGTGTCCGAACGTACACGTTTGTCTGAAATTTTTCTTTGAACGAACACATTCGTTGAAAGATATCTACTCGATTCGTGACTCTTCATAATATAACATATTCACCGCCATTTCGTGACTCTTTGCCTCACTGCCCATAAATATAAATATTGACTGCCGCATTCGGACTAATGTTGTTTCGCTATTCATTCTCCATCTTCATTATTTTGTGCGATTATTTTACGAAGTGCGTTCGAAGGTTTCTTCTAAAGAAGTACCACTTTAGAGGAAATGTAATCCGTTCTATCTTGGAAGGCCATTATCCAATAACCTTAGGTACCGGTAAAGGGGACAAATTTGTCTTAAGAACACAATATTAATTCGTTGGGCTCGGTTCATTCGTTTATATTCAGATTACTCTTTTACGATTGGATTTAGGTTTGTCGATCAACTTTATTTTACATGTACAAAAACTTAGGCGACTACACTTACAACTTTGTCATATCTTTTCATCTATTCTAATACTTACCTATGCTTTTTATGTTGGCTTTACGTGTGTCTAAAAGATATTTATGAATGTACACAAAACAAATTTGGTATACCTCGAAGTATGCCGCAGTAAGAGGACATGAATCTAACGCGGGCATGGGATGGGCAAATGCATTTTGAGTTATAAATGAAGGGATCGAGGACAGAACAGAATGTATGGGATGGATGTCAATGGATGAATGCAAATGCATGATAAATTATGATCTCCACCAAGGCACAAAGGACGCGCCACCTATTAAGGATAACGATCGTGATTAACAAAGTTCACCACCAAGGTTTAAAGGAAGAACCATCTGCCAAGGACATAGGACTTTGGGATAGGAAAGCTCACCACCAAGGCCTAAAGGATAACCACGAGCCGAGGATATAGGGTTTTTGGCTCACTACCAAGGAGTAATCTATTGTCCAAGGATAAAGAAATCAGGATAAGAGTAATCTACTCTCCTAAGATATTCACTCACATAAAAAAAAACGCATATATTCATATTCATTAAATTGTTGTATGCTTACAATTGAGAATTCTTTATCTATTGTCGCCAAGACCTAGCTAATAGCCAAACATTAAAGACATGGGAACTACCCAACTAATAAAGACATAGAACTAGAAAACACATTAAAGACTTACGAACCTAAAAATGCAATAAAACATTTAGAAACTACAACTTTGATTCTTGAAACCTACAACACATTTAAGACTCATAAAATTTGGATTAAATACATTTGACCAATTGTAAACTAATTAAACTTAGACTCATAAATTCGTTCACCATCCGAGACCAAAAAATAACCATCTTGAAAGATCAACATCCAAGGAAATTGCTCAGAATAGCCTCTCCTCGATATGTTGTTGATTACCTTCAAAATCGACAACTATACCAATGAATCGGTAACTTAAAACATAATTGGCAAAGAAGAATAATCAACTCCTTAATCGAAACTAAGATGATAGCCCCCGTATTGATAACTTCATTCTTGATCCATCAAAGCAAGTTGTAACCATGATCTACTTTTGCTTGAATGAACATTGATTGTGCTGGATTAGTTGATGAAATCAAGTTGGAACTTCATTAGCATTCTATTGAATGGGATGCCCCTCTACTATCAACTGGATTAATCAATGAGGTTAGAGTTGAGCTTGCGAGTTGATCGGTATAGCCCAATGCTACCGCATCAATCTCCCTAGGTTGCGAAAGATTTGTCCTCAAATATATCATGGCTTCATCTCCAAGATTGAAAGCCACAAATTTGTCATAACCATTCATGTCGAAGGAATTCTAAATAATTTCCAAGATGGCCGTTCCATCGAACTAAATAATCCATCGGCTTGACCCTTATGAAAATTTTCAAAGCTGAAAACACATCTTTAAGCTTACTCATTGTAGAAAGCAACTCAAGGTGAATGGAACTCTTTTTTCTTACTTGTTTCGCTTTCATCCACAAACAAAGAAAAATCAATCTTTTGTTTAGAAATAGTTCTCGTTTTACTCAAGAAAAGGCTTTCCTTACTCCTGTTTCCCTCCCCAGGTTGAATTTTCCGGATTATTGATGAATTTAAAAAGGACAAGAGTGAGTTGTTTTTGGTTCTTGTTGAATGAGGGGGTGTTTTTGTGGCTACTGTGCAAAGCTTTCCTATCAAACTGCCGAGGTCTTCCCAATAATAAGTGACATGCATTCATGGGAATGACATCACACAGAGTCTGAACTTGGTAATTCTTCCAAATAAGAAATGATGATATGAGAGTTTATTTGGTTAACTTGAGATCACTTGCTTTACTGAGCCATTGGAGATTGTTTGGTTGTGGATGCTTTGACGTTTGCGGCTCCAATTTGTCGATCAATATTGTCGATGCAACGTTGGTGCAGCTTCTTCCATCGTACAAACGTTTCCTTTAATTATGCACCAAGTGTGAAAGATATTTTCCCTTTGCTCATCAACTTCTAGAGAAATTATAGCGTGTAATGCTCTTCGATTAGGACAATTTGGCATGAAAATGTCCATAAACATTTCATTTGAAACACTTTCGAACACTACCGTTAGCATGTTTGGAGAGTTCATTAACAAAATTAGTGGCTTTCTCCTGTTCCATACATCATCATAGGCTTGGTTAGAAAAAGAATCCTCAAAGGAATTTGTACGTTCAGTTCGAGGCGTGGCCAAAAAGCCTTTGCCATGTTTGAGTTGCTTCTCGACTTTTATGGCCAGCTTGCAAACATTTTCGAAGACCAATATGGTTGGTACAACCAAGTCAGCAATGTCCTCGTTCAAACCACCAAAGAAATGAGCAATGATTTGTTGTTGCATTTGTGGAACATCACACCGCATAATGAGTTGCTCAAATTGCTTGATATATTGTTGGACGTTCATTCTACAATGCTCGAGGGAATTCATCTTGCGAAACAAATCTTACTGGTAGTTGTTAGTAAAGACCTCTTCTTCATCAACTTCTTGAGTTTTTCCCAAGATTTGATCTTTCTTTCACCTTCCTTGGATCGCTGATTCTTCGGATTCTCCCACCAAAGAGAATCGTATTTCTTCAACTTCAAGACAACAACCTTACATCTCTTTTCATCTTAGTATGACTTGACATCAAAAAACTCGTTCAATCACATGCAACCAGTCAATGGAGTCATTTGGATTAAGGTTTCCCTCTAATTCCAATGCCTCCACTTTTACTTCAGAATCATTCTCCGCACACCCTCTTCTTCTCCTCCGTACTTGGTGATCCAAATCACTAGACTTACTTCCAGTGTTGCTGAATTCATTACCAGAGTTTTGACTAGTATCTAAATCGTCGTATCGATGTCAATCATTAGGATGTCTTGCTTGCCGCTCCTGTCTCACTAGATTCTCTAGACGGTTAAGGACTCACTCCATTTGTTGTTGGAGATTCTCTATAGTATGACCACTCCTTTTGTTGTGCGTTAGCTCCGAAGTCAAGTCTCTTGAAATCAGGTCATTCATTTTTTTCTTTGTAAGATAATAAAATGAAATGAAAGATAGGTAATAGAAGGAATACTCAAAACGAGTTCAACTTTAAGCTCCGATACCAACTTGATGCGTGACAGGATGGGCAAATGCGTTTTGAATTCTCTATTGTAAGCAAAAAACAATTTGATGAATATAAATATATGAGATTTTACTTTGTGTGAGTTAATATTTTGGAGAGTGGACCACTCCTATAATGGGTTCTTTATCATTGGAGGTGGATTACTCCTTGATGGTAAGCCAAAAAACCCTATCAAGAAATATGTAATAGACAAACATTAAAAACATAGGAACTACCCAACTAACAAAGACATAGGAACTAGAAAACACATTAAAGTCCTAGAAACTAGAAAATGCAACAAAATACCTAGAAACTAGAACTTTGACTCTTGAAACCTACAACACAATTAAGACTCCAAAAATTAGGACTAAATATGTTTGACCAATTGTAAACTAATTAAACTTTAAATTTCTTTAGCAACCTAGACCAAAAAATAACCATCTTGAAAGATCAACAAATATCCAAGGAAATTGCTTAGAATAACCTTCCTTCGATATGTTAATGACTAGTTTCGAAATCAACAACTATTCTGGTGAATCGGTAACTTAAAACGTAATCAATAAGGAAGAATCAACAACTCCTTAATCGATAACTCGGTTGATAGCCCTCATGTTAACAACTTCATTTTTGACCCATCGAAGCAAGTTGTAAGCAGGATTTGCCTTTTCTTGAATGAAAATCGATTGTCCTGGATTAGTAGATGGAATCAAGTTAAAACTTATGTATTGTTTCATTGAATGGGACGCTTCTGCATTATCAACTGGATTAATCAATGTGGTCTAAATTGAGCGTGCGAGTTGATTGGTAGAGCCCAATGCTCCAGCATCTGAATTATCCTTTCTAGTTCTAACCTTTCTCTTTTGGCTACTTTTATTCCGAACTGTTTAGCATCGAATGGAGCACGCATCCAAAAGTAAATCGATCTTTTAGAAGAAAATTTTAATATGACGATATATCCAACGTGATAAATGGTTGAACGCTAATGTTTTTTCTTTGGGTCTGTCATGAATACTAATGTTGATTCTACGAATTATCTGTACTCAATCCATTCGATAAATTTGGACAATTATCTTTTCCAGATTCCTAATGGGACTTCATCTTGCAAGTCATCTCAGTGAAACCCGCATGTTGATGGCAAAAATTGACGACCCATAGGATCGTGCCACTTGGAAGAAACCTAGCTCTATCCACACAGATTTAAAGAACAAAAGGGCAATAAACAAAAGTATAGGGGCCCCCTCATACCCACCCACTCAGATTGAAGATCCGAGACCCTTTTCTTTCCCATCTTTTCATACGTAGAGCACATGATAATGGGTGTCTTTACATCGGTGATTATGACACCGAGGAAGACAGGTGACCACGACCATGATGGATCTCTCGTCATCATTTGACCTGTCAGCTTATAGTTAATAAACCTCTTAATTTCACGCTCAAAAAAATAATCTAGCCAAAAAAGTATTCACGAATTATATACCAAAGAGAGAAATTTTGACATCATTGATGGTTATACGAATTTCAGTGATCGATTATCGATTGTGCTATAATATTATGACAAATTTATTCTTTTGGAATGAGCGAATCTCCGTAGGCTATACTAAATTGATTTATTTTTCAGATTTGTACTGAATTGTAACGCTTTGTAATTGATTTTGTCTTAAAGTTATGTACTTCTTTTTTATGTGAAATGAAAATTTTCTTGTAACAATATATAGTTCTTAAGAATATTTCTGAATATTTTGAGGATAACTTTGTCTATAAATCTCGTGTAAGCTTGTCTATGGTTGATTTACATTTTTTTTATGAGAGTAACTATTGTGGAAAGTAAACCTAGTTCATGTGCATACACAAAATGAAGAAAAGTGACATTAAAGACTGAATCGTGTGATTGACCAGGACCCTATTTGATTGGAGGGAAAATATTCTCAGTTGTTGTAATTTAAGAAGTTTGTAACTAGCTTGATCAATAGTGACATCTGTTTGCTGCATGCAACTCCAATCAAATACCCCATTTTTCAACCCCCATCCATTCAGACTTTTGACTCTCTTTCTCCCACCATACTTTGCCTGCAAAGTCTTTCCACAGATGACAGAAAGAATTGGGAAAAGCTTTGCCAAAAGGTCCAACAGAGTCAAGCCCCACAGAGTGCACTACATTCCCATTTACCTCTATTCTTCTCTCTCCATAATCTTCTTGGATACACCAACCCACCACCATTGAACTCCCCTATGCTTGCATATACTCATAGTAATCAATGATCACTTATTATAGGCCTACTAGAACTTAATATATACTTCACCAACTATCTATATATCCTCCAGAAGTTGGAGGACTCACATGCACTTTATGCAACCAGCCACTTCCTTTCACCGTGTAGACTGATGGGCTTCATCTTCATCACAATACTCAAAAGCTGAATCCCCAGAGAGAGAGAGAGAGAGGGGAGAGAGAGAGAGAGAGAGAATGCAGCATTACTCTAAGATGCTGGCAATCTTAGCAGTTCCCGCATGTCAAGCTTTTCTTCTTCCCTTAGCCGCTCATCAACCCGGCGTGGCAAACCAGATTCATGGCCACAAGAACGCTCGCCAAAATCTTCACAAGGTGCGTACTTTTCGATCATGTATGCGTTCGTTTGAGCTGGCCCCTTTAATCCCCCGCAACCTCCGATTATATTCGATTGCAGCTGCTTTGCTTGATCATCTCTTCGTTTTAGTAGATGAATGCGAAGATAAACAAGGACATAACAATGCACGGGCTTCTGCTTTGGTCATCGATGGGTTTCTTAATGCCTCTGGGAATACTCGTAATCCGATTGTCCATTAGAGAGGAAAACCGTGCACGGGCCAAAGCGTTCTTCTACATCCATGTCATCTTGCAGGTAACATATTATCCATTAAGCTGCATTTTACTATCATTCTACATGGTATTAAGATATTATGGGGAGCGATTTGTGTGGAACAAGAATGTTTTCTGAGGAGTGATTTGTGTGGAACAAGAATGTTTTCTGATGAACAATGTAAAAAGGAAAGTTGTTGGGAGGACAGGAAAATGCTTTCAGTTGCATAGAACAGGATCGTAGGGTCCTCAAAGATGGTGATTTGTCTAGACATCATAACCACCAAGAAGGTCTCCAATGACTCTAATCATTGTGTCTGTGCCTCTTTTCAATTGTGGAAAGCATTTTTATTTATTTATTTATAAGCCATTCTCCAATAATGAGTGCTTGAATAACAAGAAACACTATTGGAGAGGAATAAACTCGCAGTGGTGACCCATATCAACATTCGTCTCCTACTTTCCATGCAAAAATAATCCGTTGTCTTCACTGATTTTCACTAAAGTTGGGGCATTCCATGAATGATCAGTACAAATCCATGGACCCTATGATCAAACGGAAACTACATGTGTTATTTAAAAGAAATGTATATGTTTTATAACTAAAGCACCTATCTGGAAAAGGTAAACTTCGAGAATATGAAATAGCCTGTTAGAATATTTAAGTATAAAATTACTTATTCATTTAACATCTTAAAACTTCTAGAACAGTTTGTAGAATCCCGTGAGAAATGTCATGATATCAAAGTAAGAGATCATGAGTTCAAATTTTCCGAACCCCTTATTCAGCCCTTGCTTCTTATATCTCTCCATGCTTTACAAGGTCAAAGTTCAGAATACACACGAGGAGTACTATAATAATTAAATATGAAATTTAACAGTCAAAGTTTTTTGAAATTAGTTGGTACTAATCCCACCAAATTTTCCATACCCCATGAACTTCATGAACTGAATGAGACACGAGCAGAAAGGGTTGGTGATCCAAACATATAAGACAATTTACATTTGATACCGCGTGAACATGTCGGTTTGCTAATCCACGTCTGTGTGTGTATATATATCACTAAGCTAGTTCAGCAGAACAAAAGGAGATTCTACTTCTCAGGTTCTTCATGCAATTGGGCAAGGAAGATCTTTTGGATTTCCTACGTTTTCGTTCTATTTTCTTCATTGTGTGTCTCGCCTAAATTATTAGTACTTTTATTTGACAGGTCCTCTCACTACTCCTCGCCACATCTGGAGCAATACTATCAATCAAAACCTTCGAAAATTCATTCGACAACCATCATCAGAGAATAGGCCTCATTCTCTATGTAGCCATTTGGGTACAAGCCTTGACTGGACTCCTGAGACCCCGTAGGTAATATGCTTTCTCTTGTCCAATTTTCAAAGTTTCACCCCAAACAATACTGCAAGAAGTCAAAGTTAAAGTAGAAGTCTGCCATAAGCAAAAAGGGATCACTTATTTTACTTCAATTTTCATCAAAAAGTCACTTAATTTTGGTTTTCAGTTTTCCCACAAGTCGTTGATAATAAGTTGCCAAAGTGACTCATTCAAAGCGAAAGCAAAAAGTTGAATGGCTTGATTGAAAAAACTGAAAGCAAGTCTTGATCATATGTTAGATATCTTTGATTTAATTCATTCACTGTCTGTTACATATATTACGTAAAAAGAGTTGTAATTAAGTTTCATAGTCTCACTTTCAATTGTCACTGATCCATACATCTTCCACATGTACGCCAAAAAAGTTAAAACAAAAATAAAGTGGGAAAATTCTATTATAAGCATCCATTATTATGTAGAAGTGCAATCGAGTTCTAGACCTTTTAATAGATACAATTTAGTCTTATAGGTTCACTACAAAGTATGGTCCAGTCCCTAGTATTTTGTTTGGAATAATTAATCCTAAATCAAAGTTCAGAAATACAATTTAATGCTGCTATGCATGCAATTTTTACCAATGTCTATGAAAAAGACAAATTGCACACTTCGACAAATATTTAGGACTAGATTGCACAAGTTAAAAAAAATTTAGGATTCGATTGCAGTCCTTATACAAGAGTTTAGAATTTTAAATGCATAAATAGGTAGTATTAGCCTCACATTTCTTGGCAAGAAAAGAAAGCTGTTTGTCACGAAAGGGGTTTTCCCCTCAATCGTAACATAT
The DNA here is from genome assembly GCA_021437795.1 of Rhodamnia rubescens. NCBI lineage: Eukaryota > Viridiplantae > Streptophyta > Magnoliopsida > Myrtales > Myrtaceae > Rhodamnia > Rhodamnia rubescens. The sequence goes on along the minus strand of JAILYA010000002.1, from coordinate 13,881,364 downwards.
CGTAAAGCTTTTTGTATTTTTTTGGAATTTCTAATCATATGTCACAACATGTAAAATGTTATGGGAGAATTATCAAAAAAGTCCTAAATTTATTGCAAATGTGCCAATACAATCATAATTTTTTTAGTTAATTGAGTCCTAAATCTTTTGCATTTATGTCAATTTAGTCAATCCGACCAATTTTAGTCTAATTTTTTTATAAGAACGTCGGCCATCCTACGTGGCCTGACCAATAGACGTGGATAATTTTTAATTTTTTTGAACTTTTTTATTTTCTCATATTTTTCTCTCTCACTCTTTTTCCTTTATATATTTCCCTTCCCCTTCCTTCTTTATCCGGTCGTCGGACCTCGACAACCGGCCGAGGCAAGGTTGAGTCTCGCACCAGGTCAACCTCACCGTCCTTTGGAGAGGCTCGACGTCGCCCGTCCCCGGCCTCGACTAGTTGTGAGGTTCGGTGGACCGGCTAGAGAAAGAAGGGAAGGAAAAAACAAGAAAGAAAAGAAAAAAATTCAAAATGAAAATATTAAAATATTGTTAGAAATTGTCCACATTAGTATCGGTCGCGCTACATAGGACAATTGACGTCTATGGTAGCGATTTTCAGCTAAAATGAATCGGATGCATTGAATTGACACAAATGCAAAAGATTTTAAGACTCAATTGATAAAAAAATAAAGGCTTATGATGAAATTGGTATAATTGCAATGATTTTTAGAAATTTTTAAATATTTTTCCCACAAAATTATAGGATTTACGATAAATAGGTGGTATTACTCTTTTATTAGATGGTCATGAAGGGATTGCAGATCCACCTCAAGGACTTCCATTGAACTTCCCCATCCCAATTATCAAATGAAGTAGCCTGGGATTCCTTTAATCGTTTCGGTAGTGTCATTTTAACATCCTTTACTAATATATATATTTTTTCCTACCATGAATCAACGGAAGGGGGACTAAAAGGAGAAGCACTTGGTACTTCATGCATTGGATTCTCGGAACAGCCGTTTCGCTCCTGGGGATCATCAACATCTACACAGGCATAATGGCCTTTCATGACAAGACATCAAGAGCCACGTGGGTGTGGAACATCCTCTTCACCGCCCAAGTCTCCCTAATCGCCTTCTTGTATCTCTTCGTCGACAAATGGGACTACATGAGGAGACAAGGCGTCGCCTCGGGCGACGACCCAATCACGCCCTCGCCTAACAATTTGACGAACAACCAAGTCGAGAGTGGGAAGGAGTTGGTGCTCATGCCATGTTCGAAACATAATGCCCTCAAGAACCTGTTTGATTAGTCTGCGTGCCAACATCATCTGAATCGTCAAGTTCGATGGATTTTATGCAAGATCCGTCGGAATCAACAGTTAAAATCCATCTAGATACATACATTGGCACATTTTTCTTTCTCTCGTTTGATTTTTCAACTTTTTTTTACCGGGTTTTGGGAGCATCCACCCTAATTTCTTCTTCTCTTTGATGGTTTGCTCTCTACAATAGTAAATTGTTTTAAGGCTTGAACTCCTAAAGACTCTCCTCAAAGTTTGAAAAATTAGCACGAATACGACTCATTTGGATATCACGATACACATCAATCCTTGAAAGCAGAGGAACTAATTGTTCAAGGGTTTTTGGTGTGTTGGATGAATTCACATGAATCGCATTCGTGCAATATATTGGGTCCTATGTATGATATGTTTTGAATAAGGGAGTTCAATAGTACCAAAACATGTCATGGGGTCTATGAATATTTGAGATATATGTCTGTATTGGTTTGGTTCCTAATTTGTATTTAGAGATTTTCCTTTCTTGTGGACAACCGTGACTTCTGATATGGTAAGGGTGACATGATAGCGGTAGACATGTGCGAGAATGAAGCAATAAAATTTTGAAAAATGCTATCATAATCATCCACTACTCAAATAAGGATTTGTGACTAGCATAACACCGTCACATTGCCATTGAGCAGTAGACCATAATGCTAGCGGCTACCTAAAATTTGCAGCATTTTGTGTCATAAGAACTTCATTTGAGTGATACTTTATTTCAAATAGAGTATGATGACGATGCTTGACGTGGAAATGTATTTGCTATATAAGATGGCAAATCAAAAGAGCAATCTGATATTCTATATCTGCTATGCGGACTCACTGATTGAGTAATTTCAATTTCTTTAATTGGAGTACTATATGTATCCAAGGACTCTCTTTCTCGGTCATTTTGCATGGTCAATACCATCTCATAGTAGTCATTATGCGGATCCCATGTTGAGAACTATATTGCCTCGCCATTTAGGACCTTACGATCTATAATTTTCACGTCTTTTACTTTCGAGCGATTGACATCGAACTATGAAATGAATAATGCAATTTTGAAAATTCGTCCCATAGACAATGGTCCAGAGAGTCTTTCCTTCCCTATATTGGGGTGCGCTTTCATAGGTCAATTGAGAAAATTTAAAATATCTACGCCCTGTGGTCCGGTTAAATAGGAGAAGGGTGAGCACCCCGTGTTGCTCTTTTGGTACCACATTCTCTAAGTAAGTTTTTAGAAATTTGTATGTACAAATAGTTTCCTCTTGAGCTTCCAAAAATTTGAAATACAAACTTCGCCGTCCACCCTCAGGTGAAATCGCCACATCACATGTGGGCGACACTCGTTCTAGACGCACTTTGATGCATTTGAAACAACTTACGGAGACAAATCCAATCCTATCAAAGCAGCGTTCAATTCCAATATGAGCATGCAATTTACAGAAGCGTGCGATTTCAATATCTAGGCGCTTTTATGCATTTGAACGACATTCAAAGTCAAACCATTTTCGTTCCTCAATATATATTCACGGTGACATGCCGCCAACAATTCATTCATAATGCAGAGCTGTGCAATCATCTAACTTCGTGTCTCAAACCTGCATTCGAAAATTCAATCAGTGATATTTAACGCATGGATGATTGCTTTCGAAAGATGAGGTCGATTTCATAAAGAATTTTTTCTTTCCTATTCAATAAATTCCAGAAGTAAGTATTAAAAGACAACCACGTGATTGAGGTCTCGGTTCTTGGACCAACGGCCTTCGTGGATAAAAAAATATTAGCTAGGTCAGTCTTGCTAGGTAGGCGATACACTCCATTCAACGCTCGCTCGCCACGTGTTCAGCTGGGTTTTCACTGTTTGGTCTCTTTGTCTGTCTAAATTGCACTACCTTGCATTTCTCTCTTTTTCAGCCACCGTCATAGCCCTGCTCATGAAGCCCTCATCACCGTCAATAGCCCTGTTCATGAAGCCCCCACCACCAACCGCCGTCCCTCACGCCAGCCTTGCCCAACGGTGAACTGGATTTTCTTTTTCTTATCGAGTTAAAAGAGGGGTCGTCTTGTGTTTCTTCCGATTAGGGTTTTGCTTGCTCCGCCGCCCCAAGGAGGAAGTCGAAGGCGACTGACGAGTCTTGCTCAAGCCTTCGACCGCCATCGGACGACGACAACATCTTTATCGATTCTCGATGCTCTATATGCCAGCGGAGGACATCTCCTTTTTTTTCTTTTTCGTTAATAGCGGAGGCCATCTCGACATGACAATATTGGGTAGGCAGGTGCCTCCACGTCACCGTGTGCCTTGGCCAATCAAAAGTGGACACCTCGCTCCACGTCAGCCGAATGGAGCCTACCAGCTTTTCCCATAGAAAATTCCCTCTTTCCTTTTTCATTTAAAAAAATTCTTCTTTTAATGGACCTGCCCACATTAATTATGATAGACTTAAGGATGGGTTTGGTTCAACTTTTCCAAAACCCATTGGAGCCCCAAAGCCCCTCGGGGAAAAGACAGGGCATTTAGCAACCATTTTCAAGGAATTTTGGGATGAAAGTTGATTTTGAGAATGATAAATGCTCAATACTGGTAGGGGCCAACTTTGAGCTTTGAGCTTTGAGCATTTGGCCAAATCTTTGAGCTAGGTTTTTTCTTCTAAAATTATCCTCTCTTGTTCTTTCAAATTTCGATTCTGTCCCTATTTTTTTTATTAAAAATAAAATGAAACCCTAGGTCGCCGGCCAGCTACTAGCTCACCGAAAGTGGTAGCATAGGCCGCGCAAGTCCAGTGAGACAATCGTGCGGGTTGTGCGACCCCAGCAAGGGCCGCTTGGGGTTGCGTGTCCTAGGCCAACCTAGCATGGAGTCGCTCGACCCTTGGTAGCCGTCGTGTAAGTTGTTCACAAAATTCTCAAGGCAAGTATACGTGTCGAACAAGTAATATAATGATGAGAAAAGATATCGTCCCACGTAGATTGAAAATTAATAAACTAATTAAATACTAAATATGGACTAATTCTAAAATTTATCTAACAGGTAAAAATAAAATTGAGAATAAAATAAAATTAACAATTTAAAGGTAAAAGTTTGGAACTAGATGTGGAAAATCAATCAAATAAATACGTTAGAGCATCCGATTTCACCATAACCACTAAACATGAATTTCATATCTTTACGCATACAAGAGCGATATCAAATATGTGATAGCGAAATTTCCTATGCTATTTACTATCCTATACCTACTTAGTTTTTCAATTCACTATATCTCTATGTGAATTTAAATTAACATAAGTGCATTAAAATCTGTGAATATTCTCGATTTACAATAAGTTTTTTGGATTATCTTATCGCCGAAAGCTACACAAATAATATGGTATATTTCTATCCATATTGTAGTTCATGGTTATATATTATAAGAAGCAATTGCATATTATCACTTCTCAATCTCAAACATGCACATCGGATCATTCAAATGATGGCCAATCACTTAAAAGCATTAAGCACAATAATATATAACTCACATGAATGAAATCACTTGCAAAACATAAACATCAAGAAATTCATATCATCATGGTTAAGCTACATTGTAGCCCTAATGAAATAAAATTAGAACATAATAGAAGAAGAAACAAAAATATAAATTAAATTAAACATCCTGAATGAAAGAGCAAGAATTCTATCACCACTTTGTCTTCTCTTCAAAATACTTGAAAAACTCCAAGAATAAAACAACATGCGAAAAGGTATAAAACGTAGATGTCTCTCCCAAACTCCTTTTTATTTTTTGGTAAAGGTAAGATTTGTATTGACTTTAACTAAAATGCAGCTTTACAAGGGCAAAACCTAATACCAACAGAAGGAACTTTCACTCATGGTGACACCAATCAATGTCACTACGGGTGCAAGGGTGTCGTGGGTTCGAGAGAAAGTGTCATGCCCCGATCATTGAATACTCCACAACCTTACCAAATCACCGTAGGTCATAAAGGATAACGTTCTAGGCACGTCATCAACCCATATATTTTATTTTTTTAATAAGCGCATGCGAAACGCATACAACTCCCAAACGACAAATCAAACAACAAGGATAGGAAAGTAGGACAAACCAACAACAACAATCGACTCAGCAAAATTTTATTTCATTTATATTAGTAGATAATCTTTAACTATACGAGCTATACACGGACAACTCCATACTTCGGGCGGCTCCCTAAGATCAGCAAAAGATAGGTGGGTCGGGGCAAGGTTAAAGTCATATCTCTACAAAAAGAGAGGTCTCCACGACCACAAAGAGCCCATAAAAAATACTCGGGTGTAGGCACGTAATTCGGGTTGTCAAAGTTCAGAGTTGTACTCGGGGTCCACTACCTCCCCGTCAAGTGTGTCGATGTTTATCGGGTCCCAAGTTTCAATCCTAGTGGTAGCGGTAGGCGGCCCCCTCGAATCCACCGGATCGGCCCATAGAAAGCATTACCATGGCGAATGAACTAGGCTTTGAAGCGGTGGGGCACTAAGTGCTCCAACCCCTCCTCTACCAATATGGTTGTCACATGATGCTCTCGGATCCGATCCATCTTTGGGATCGGATGGTACTCGATATCAAATGACTAGTCGAAGGGGATTCCGAATGGAACTGGACGAGTCTCCATTACCTTAGTCCCGAGAAGGGTCAACAATTGTAACATCCCAAATTTTAGGATCCATCTAAGTTCTACCCCTGGACGAGCTGATTGAAGCCATAGATGTCGGGAACAGAGCTAGTTCACAATTGTGAAAAGATTGCCTATTAGCAAATCATGATCGATCCTAGTATTCGGATAGGTAGTGTCTACGGGCGACCATGCCTTAGTCTCGTCCGATTGAGATGCCATATTGCGGTAGTTCTTGGAGCGAGTACGAGACTTGATATGGATCGATCCCATTAGACATGCATCGGCCACGAATCATCCCGATAGGATTAGCTTGTGAATCGATTATATCATTACTCCAACACACGAATAAATTAATCTTAAATTCATCCGAGGCAATCTACCATTGGAACTTCATATCCCAACACATGCCACCCGGCAGATCGATCACCCTCGGTTGTGCAATATGATGTGTGGGATTGCGAGCCACGGATCGATCACCCTCGGTTATGTTCCGATTGGACACTTGATTTAAGAATGGGTGATTCCGAGATTAGACTGAGTTAATTGTGAAAATGCTCTTACCCGACGACGCCAGGACACGCCAAAGTTGCGCCTCCACCATGGTTTAGATAAGAACCAACCATGTTAAAAAATTTGGAGTTCAATCGAATCCTAACACGAATAACGCTTATAAATTCTAATGAAATCACAAAGATTTTTCTTTTAGCAATAACGACACCTAGGTTTTCGACACCCTTTTGAAAAGTCAAAGTTTGATTGCATCATCAACTACAACATCTTTGAAAAGTCAAAGCACACATTTCTAGGTAGATGATAAAGCACGAATCCCTAAATGATAAGATCAAGGCACGAATCCCTAGATGATAAGATTAAGGCACGGACTCCTAGGAAGATGATAAGGTTTTTTACTAGTAAAAAATAATATAAAGGAACATTGTAGAACCATTAGAAAACCTTATAATCATTAGAAAACCCTAGCACCATTAGAAAATCCTAATAGCTAATAAATTAAGAATAATAAAGAAAGCTCTAGAAGGGGACACCTTTACTTGGAGAACAAGTCAAGAAAGTAATAAAATTAAGAAATAAATTAGAAATTCTCACTATAAATAGGTATGGAGCCCTTTAGGCCCCCTCCTACCTCACGCCACTTCTCTCTCCATCCCATCTTCTATTCGGCCACCCTATCCTCTTCTCTAGTTCTTCTAGCTTCTTCAACTGAATCCTCAAGGCATACGTGCAAGATTTGGCCTCTACTTGCCCCCGCTGCCGACTCATCTTGTTTTCTACGTTCTTGCCAACAAGATACGTAAATGATTTTCTAAATTTATGTTAGGGTGAAGGCTATGTCAACTTATGTATCTTGCATGAATGAATCTTGGTTTGCATGCTTTTTTTCGTACGATGGTAAAAAAACTAAGTGCTACACGACGATGGGAGTCTCATGGGAGCCACATCTAGAACCTTGGACCAATGATATGATATGCCTTGTTCATGGGCGATTGTCGATATCTTGACTATGAGATTTGGTATGGGATAAATCGATTAGAACGACGAAAGTACACAATCGAGTCTTGTTCGGGTTGCCCTACGGATGCCTTGGTATATTCAAAGTGCATGCCAAGATGCCTTGTTCTAGAAAAGGAACGGTGGGCCCATAAGAAGTATGGGACGTACATGAAAAGATGAAAATTGCATGCTTACCTTTCCATGGTCGAATAGTTGGGATTGTGTCTTGAATGACCTATGTTCTCTTACTTGCTGCTTGATTCTTGAGTTTGATTATAGCTAACCTCCTATTGTGAATTTAGATTTTCACTTACCGAGAAGTTGTCCTCGCCCTTTTATTTTTCAAATTTGTAGGTAAGTTGTGGACTAACCCTCCAACTCATTTTGGTCTAGTCATGTCGTAGAAATAAAGCACATTGATATAATAGATGTCAAGGAGGGTGTTACCTATCGCCGCTACCTTACTACCGTCTTCGTGGAAGAGGGACTCGGCTATTAGGTCCCTCATTATTTTGTGGTGTGGTTCCTACTTCGGGGTGGAGAACTTATAGGCCTATCTATTAAGGGAATTCGACGGGCCACCGAGCTCTAGCGGAAGTGGGAGACGACCATGATGTATGAAGTAGTTTGGAGGAATACTACTTTTTGATAAAGATGTATGTACTATGAATGGCGAGCTTTTGGGAGTATACACGCCACTAGAGGAATTAGGCATACCCTTGTCCTTTACCGTAGATGAATATGGTGTAAATAGAAGCATATGATAGTATAGTTATGTTAAAAGAATAGTAGCGATGTTAATAAAGTGATATGTATGTTTATGAATGTAATAATCTAAGTAAAAAGCGAATATCATAAATCACTTATGTGGAACAAGAATATTTTAAAAATTGGTGGGACGAAACGAGGTCGACATGCTTGGGACGTCACAAGACCTCACCCGCCGATGCCTAGGCCTTAGGGCCGATACCGATTCCGGTTCCATTTGGTGTGAATTTCTCAGTTGGACACCATTGGGGAATAATCGGGGGCGTTAGGGCCGGTTTTGGTATCAAAGCGGGGTTTATACCGGGTGATAAGGTGCACATGAGTATGGGGATTAGTGAATAGGGAACACCACGTGCATGTGATTGTAAATTTTAATTTTTGCTCATGTTTGCTTTGAATTGATACTAACCTTCATGTAGTTGTATAGAATTTCCTTTTCCCTCGGTCGGTTTTTCGACCATAGAATAAGATGGGCTCTCGTGGAAGACCACCAAGACAAGATCCCCGATTGGATGGTATTCTAAGCTTTAATTTAGATTGGTAACCCCATAGGGCAGCTAGCCCAAGAAATGTAAGCAAGAGGCCCAAGCACCGACAAAGAAATGTCTTTGAAAATGCTTCAACATTAGGAACCGAAGATAGTTAGGGCAAACGCCATATGCAGTTCCCCGATTGAACAATTTCTAAAATTGAGACCTTCGAAATTTTCCAAGATCGAAAATCCCGATGAGGTGGAGTTGTGGATTGATGAATTGGAAAATATATTTTTGGAGTGTTCAGAAGTTGATCCAAGAGGGATCAGCGTAATATCAATTACGGGGTAATGCAAGCTATTGGTGGAAGGCTACGAAAGGGGTAGTCTTTCCTACGGGGCCGAGATCACCAAGAAGGCCTTTGTTAAGGCGTTCTATGAGAAATACTTTTCAAGAGTGTTCGAGACAAGAAAATGATGGAATTTATACAATTGCGGCGAGAATGATATGACAATGGATCAATACGAAGCTAAATTCACGGAATTATCAAGGTACGCTCCAAGACTAGTGGAGGAACATGTAGCCAAGGCTAAGTGGTTCCAAGAAGGACTGCATCCCAAAGATTAGGGACCATGTCGTACCATTGAGAGATTATAATGAACTCGTATGCTCGAGCTCATATGATAGAAATGTATATGCTAAAGCATGTAGTCCCCACATCGAATCAGGAGCGGTATCGTCGCGAATGGTGAATCATGACAAGAGGTACTAGGGAAAGCTACCCCCAATTTCAAATAAAAAGAGGAATGGATCCAATGGTGTTATAAGTGAAACTTGGCATTATTGTGGGAGGCAAAGACGGCAACACACATTGTAGAATGAGAATTAGAGCCCGTTTTCGATGTGGACAATAGGTTTACCTAATGAGGGATTATCCGCAACAACAATAGTAGATATGACAACGGCTGCAACAAACCGCATCGCAGGGAAATACTAAACGGCCATTAGCTCAAGGGTGAATCTACGCTGTTACGCAAGAAGATACAGAGAATTCCAAGACCGTTGTCACAGTACGGTCTTTATTCATGGTTGTCTTTGCGCATGCTTTATTTGATATTAGTGCTACCCATTCCTTTATATCCAAGCAGTTTATGAACTTGATTGGGTTAGAAGCTAGACCGCTTGAAGTAGTTATAAAAGTCTCTACGCCATTAAGGAAGGAAATGCTGATCACCTTAGTGTATAGAGAATGTAATATCGGTGTAGGCGGTCAAGCGGGAAAGATAGACTTGATTGTGTTAGACATGTATGATTTTGACATCATAATCGGGATGGATTGGCTCCAACAACAACGAGCCAAATTGTATTGCTATCAAAAAGTGATCCATTTTGATCCCTCGAATTCCCCAAGTTATAAGTTCATTGTAAATGGGAAAAATGTTCAACCCTTATAATTTCGGCAATAGAGGCTACTGAACTTTTAAGCTACGGATGTCAAGGGTTTATAGCAACGGTGGAAGAGAAGTTAAAAGAATAACCTAAGTTGGAGGATATACCTATGGTAAGAGAGTTCCCTGATGTGTTCCCAAAGGATTTACTTGGTTTGCTTCCCGAGAGGGAAATTGAGTTTACTATTAAGCTAGTTCTAGGTACTAAACCAATTTCTAAGGCTCAGATCGTATGGCCCCATCGGAGTTGAAGGAGTTAAAAGCACAATTACGAGAGTTGCTTGATAAGGGTTTTATCCGACTTAGCACATCGCCCGGGGTGCACCAATACTATTTGTGAAAAAGAAAGACAGGTCGTTGTGTCTTTGCATCGACTATCGATGGTTAAATCAAGTAACTATCAAGAACAAATATCCACTGCCAAGGATTGATGGTTTATTTGATCGGCTTCTTGGGTCTTAGTATTTTTTTAGATTGATTTGAAATCTGGATATCATCAATTAAGAATAAGACAGGAATATATTTCAAGACAGCCTTCGAACTCGTTATGGCTATTATGAATTACAGTGATGCTGTTCGGATTAACGAATGCCCCGGCAACTTTTATGGATTTAATGAAACGGGTGTTCCAGGCATTCCTCGATCATTTCATTATTGTGTTTATAGATGATATATTAGTCTATTCAAAGGGCGAAGAGGAGTACGCTCGGCATTTACGAATAGCCTTGCAAACACTTCGAGAACATAAGCTTTATGCTAAGTTCAGCAAGTGTGAATTTTGGCTAAGTCGCGTGATATTCTTGGGTCACGTGGTATCAAGTGAAGGTATATCCATCGATCTAGCCAAAGTAGAAGCGGTAGTAAATTGGCCAAGACCGACGACGATCACGAGAATTCGCAGCTTTTCCTGGGATTGGCGGGATATTATCCAAGGTTTGTGGAGAAATTTTCTAGTATTGTCGCTCCTCCGACACGACAAATGAAAAAGGATGTTAAATTTGAGTGGACGGATAAATGTGTGCGAATTTTTCAAGAACTCAAGCGGAAGGCGACAACGCGCTGTTCGATATTACCATCGAAAAAGGTGGGTTTGTTGTATATAGCGATGCTTTGCATAAAGGGTTAGGCTGCGTCTTGATGCATCATGGCCGAGTAGTTGCCTATGCGTCGAGATAACTCAAGCCATATGAGCTTAATTATCCACCCTACTATTTGGAACTCGCCGCCATTATTTTTGCTCTGAAAATTTGGAGACACTATCTATATAGAGAAAACTTTGAGGTATATACGGACCATCGTAGTCTCAAACACTTTGTTTCTTAAAAGGATTTAAATGTGCGGCAAAGTCGATGGATGGATTACTCAAGGATTACAATTGCAATATCATTTATTATTTTGGGAAGGCAAATAAGGTTGTAGATGCTTTAACCTGTAAGTTCGCTATGCCAACTCTAATGATTCAAGAATGGACGTTACTCGCTAAAGTTCGAGATTCGAAGTTCAAGTTTGAGGAAGGAGATCTATGAAGATTATTTGCCACATTACGGATTGAGTTAGATATACGACGAGAGAATTAAATTGCTATAGTCGGCAGATCCCGAGCTAGTGAAAGCCCGTCAAAGAATGGATGAGGGAAATGAGTCCGAGTTCTAAGTTACCAAAGATGGAACCCTTATGTTTCGTGGGCGATTGTGCATACCTAACGACGATAAGCTTAAGGAGGAGATTTTGTCCGAAGCACATCGCAGTCACTATAGTATCCATTCGGAAAGCACTAAAATGTATCAAAATCTTCGATAGCATTATTGGTGGAGTGGAATGAAGGCGGGTATTGCTTGGTTTGTTGCTAAGTGTTTAACCCTGTCAACAAGTGAAGGCACAACACCGTAAACCCGGAGGATTACTACAACCACTTGAAATACCCAAGTGGAAATGGGAACAGTCACGATAGATTTCATCGTGGGATTTCCAAGAACGCAAAGAGGAAATGATTCAATTTGGGTAATAGTGGATCCATTGACAAAGTCGGTGCATTTCCTACTAAAGAGAAAGAATTATTCACTAGAAAGATATGCAGATTTGTATGCCAAGCGAGATAATTCACCTACATGGAATTCTAGTTATGATCACTTCAGATCGTGATCCTCGATTTATCGCCACTTTTTGGTGAAGTCTTCAGAAAACATTGAGAACTAAACTTCGGTTTAGTACAAAGATATCATTCGCAAAGTGATGGTCAAACATAAAGAACTATTCGACATTGAAAGATATGCTACGAGCTTGTGTCCTAAATTTCGAAGGAAACCGAAACGAACATCTTCATCTAGTAGAATTTGCTTCTAGCAACAATATCAACAAAGTATATGAATGGCTCCTTTGAGGCATTATATGGAAAGGATTGCAAAACTCCAGCATGTTGGGATGAAGTAGGGGAAAAGAAACATATAGGTCCGAATTAGTGTAACCGACCACCGAAGCCGCATGGACTATTAGAAGCCGCCTACGAATAGCTCAAAGTCGTCAAAAGAGTTATATGGATAAACGGCGAAAACCATTAGAATTTTAAGTAGGTGATTATGTATTCGTAAAAGTATTGCCTATGAAAGGCGTATCCGCTTCGATAAGAAAGGAAAACCGAGTCTAAGATACGTAGGGCCCTTCGAAATTTTGGAAAAGATTGGGGAATTGGGATACGATTGGCGTTACCGCCATTACTTGTTAATGTTCATGACGTGTTTCACGTCTCAATGTTAAGAAGATATGAGCCCAATCCGGCACATGTGCTTGATTATGAAACGATTGAAATAGATGATAGAACATCATATGTTGAAAAGCCGATGTGGATTGTCGATAGAAAAGAGCAAGTCCTACGGAATAAGACTATTCCCATGGTAAAAGTTCTATGGTAGTATTATGATATAGAGGAAGCTACCCGAGAAAGTGAGGAAAAAATGAGACGAAAGTATCCATACCTATTCCAAGGTGACCAGGTATGTCATAGAATTTTGAGGACAAAATTTTTGTAGGGAGGAGAGTTGTAACATCCGAGATTTTAGGATCCATCTAAGTTCTACATCGGACGAGCTACGATTGAAGCCACGGACATCGGGAATAGAGCTAGTTCACAATTGTAAAAAGATTGCCTATTAACGAATCATGATCAATCCGAGTATTCAGATAGGTAGTGTCTACGGGTGACCATGCCTTAGTCTCATCCGATTGAGACGCCATATTGCGAGTAGTTCTTGGAGCGAGTACGAGACTCTAATATGGATCGATCCCATTAAACGTGCATCAGCTACGAATCAATCCTAATAGGATTGGCTTGTGAATCGATTATAGCATTACTCGACACATGAATAAACTAATCTTGAATTCGTCTCGAGGCGTCTACCATTGGAACTTCATACCCCGATACATGCAAGCAATGGACCGATCACCCTCGGTTGTGCAATATGATGTGTGGGATTACAAGCCGCGGACTGATTACCCTCGGTTATGTTTCGACTGGGACACTTGATGTAGGTATGGGTGATTCCAAGCTTAAACCGAGTTAATTGTGAAAATACTCTTACCCGACGGCGCTAGGACACGCCAAGCGCGCCTTCGCCATGGTTCGAATAAGAACCGGCCATGTTCGGAAATTCGGAGCTCGATCCAATCCCGACATGAATAACACTTATAAATTCCAATGAAATCACAAAGATTTTTCTTTTAGCAATAAACGGCACCTAGGATTTTCTACACCCTTTTGAAAAGTCAAAGTTTGACCGCATCATCGACTACATCATCTTTGAAAAGTCAAAGTTTGATTGCATCATCGATTGCATCGTCTTTGAAAAGTCAAAGCACACATTTTTAGGAAGATGATAAGGCACGAATCCCCAAATGATAAGATCAAGGCACAAATCCCAAGATGATAAGATCAAGGCAAAAGACTCCTAAGTAGATGTTAAGGTTTTTTACTAGTAAAAAATAATATAAAGGAATATTGTAGAACCATTAGAAAACCCTAGCACCATTAGAAAACCCTAGAAGCATTAGAAAACTCTAATAGCTAATAAATTAAGAATAGTAAAGAAAGCTCTAGAAGGAGACACCTTTACTTGGAGAACAAGTCAAGAAAGTAATAAAATTAAGAAATAAATTAGAAATTCTCACTATAAATAGGCATGGAGCCCTTTAGGCTCCCTCTTACCTCATGCCACTCTCTCTCTCCATCTCATCTTCTATTCGGTCACCCTCTCCTCTTCTCTAGTTCTTCGAGCTTCCTCAATCGAATCCTCAAGGGATACGCACAAGATTCGGCCTCCACTTGCCGTCAGTCATCGACTCATCTTGTTTTATACGTTCTTACCAACAAGATATGTGAGTGAATTTCTAAATTTATGCTAGGGTGAAGGCTATGTCAACTTATGTATCTTGCATGAATGAATCTTGGTTTGCATACTCTTTTCATACGATGGTCCAAGACTAAGTGCTATACGACGACAAGAGTCTCGTGGGAGCAATCTCTAGAACCTTGGACCAATGATATGATATAATATGCCTCATTCATGGGCGATTATGTGCATCTTAACTATGAGATTTGGTATGGGACAAATTGATTAGAACGATGGAAGTACACAATCGAGTCATGTTCGGGTTGCCCTACGGGATGCCTTGGTATATTGAAAGTGCATACCAAGATGCCTCGTTTGAGGAAAGGATGGGTGGGTCCATAAGAAGTATGGGACAAACATGAAAAGATGAAAATTGCATGCTTACCTTTAAATGGTCGAATAGTTGGGATTGTGTCTTGAATGACCTATGTTCTCTTACTTGCTGCTTGATTCTTGAGTTTGATTATAGCTAACCTCCTATT
This sequence comes from Rhodamnia rubescens, assembly GCA_021437795.1. Lineage (NCBI taxonomy): Eukaryota > Viridiplantae > Streptophyta > Magnoliopsida > Myrtales > Myrtaceae > Rhodamnia > Rhodamnia rubescens. The sequence goes on along the minus strand of JAILYA010000002.1, from coordinate 13,866,340 downwards.
GTGAATTTAAATTTTCTCTTACCGAGAAGTTGTCCTCGCCCTTTTATTTTTCAGATTTGTAGGTAAGTCGTGGACTAACCCTCCAACTTATTTTGGTTTAGTTATGTCCGTTGAAATAAAGCACAATGACATAATAGACGCCAAGGAGGATGCTACCTATCGCCGCTACCTTACTACCGTCTTCGTGGAAGAGGGACTCGGCTATTGGGTCCCTCATTATTTTGTGGTGTGGTACCTACTTCAGGGTGAAGAACTTATAGGCCCGTTAAGGGAATTCAATGGGCCACCGAGCTCTAGTAGAAGTGGGAGACGACCATGATGTATGAAGTAGTTTGGAGGGATACTACTTTTTGATAAAGATGGATGTACTACGAAGGGCGAGCTTTTGATAGCATACATGCCACTAGAGGAGTTAGGCTTACCCTGGTCCTTTACTCGTAGGCAAATATGGTGTAAATAGAAGCATATGATAGTGTAGTGATGTAAAAAGAATAGTAGCTATGTTAATGAAGTGATATGTGTTTTTATGTGTTGCCATGAATGTAATAATTTAAGTAAAAGGCGAATATTATAAATCACTTGTGTGGAACAAGAAAATTTTAAACATTGGTAGGGCCAAACGAGGTCGACGCGCCCGGGAAGTCATAATACCTCACTCGCCGATGCCTAGGCCTTAGGGCCGAGAGTGACTCCGGCCCCATGTGGGATGAATTTCTCGGTTGGACACCATTGGGGATGGGTCGGGGGCATTACAACAATAACGTGGTGAGAAATAAATCTTAGTAAGTCAACGCCTAAGCCTAATTAGGGTGTTGATTCGCTTAGGGCGGCCTAAACTTGCAAAGATAAATCGATAGCAAAACAATAGCGTGCGAACTACGCCACGCTCTAACTAATCACGGGAATAGGCACAACCGAGCAATATATCAATAATCACATGTTAGCTTACCACGACTTGGTTCTTGTGTAATGCAATACTCGACACGACCGAACAATACTCCAACCAAGAAATACAATCGAACACCCAAACAAACTTGCATGCAAGAAAACCCACGTGCTTTTTGGTTATTAATGGCTATTCGGCCCGGGCATACTAGCACAATTGATACCCGCACACTGCAACATTGGTGCTCCAATTATATGACTAGGCATCGTTCTATTACTTCGGCAACAACGATTGTTAAGCCCTGTTATTCCGATGGACACGGCACGGCATAACAGGCATTCCTATAAGGAGCGTTAGTCCATCACAAGCCGCGATCGGCATCCGACCAACCCCGCGTCACGTATTGACATGCATATGACAAGTCATGTGATTCCAATAAACACGACATGAACTTGTCGGGAAACCAACATATGACCACACAAGCACACCGACAACCAATCAATTCTTATCTTTTGCATTTAATCAAATGCTCATGGTCGTGCTTAAATACTTGACCCAAGACCATTTTCATGCTCAAATATGTAATTTGATTCTACACGTGGTCACATGGATGCACAATTTATCCACCAGACTTTGTATTTGATATATGGTGATTAATTCTCGTATATATAATATATATTATACATAACCAATGCACACATCATTCAACCAATAATACCTATCCATCAATCAAGAATAATAATTAATTATTTCGATTACGATTAATAAGCCCGACCGCAATTAATTAATTCAATTATGATTAATTAAGTCCATCTTAATTAATTAACTTGATAATCATCGATCCGTTCGGCTTTAGCTAACTAACTCGCTCGTGATCAAATCCAAGATGTTTACCATCAACTAGCCACCGTCTATTTTATCCAACTAGAGTTAACTTAACTAACTATGATCATTTAATCTAATCGGGGTTACTAACCTAACCCGACCACGCTTAACAAACTATTTCATGATTAAAATTAATTAATCTATCCCTAAACGTAATTAACGTTCTAATCAAGGATTAGGGATTAACTCACAACTAATGGTCCGAGATGACGGCAATGGCGATACGGGTAGCAACCGCACGGCTACGACATTCCTCGGTGGTATGAGTTAGCGGGGCGGAGGGCTCTAGGGTCAACGGCGACACGGCGCCCTTTGGGGTTAGCGGGCTAATGTGGTGGTCAACGAAGACAAGGCGCGAGGATGAGGGTGGCGGTCTCGAGGTGGCGGCGGGGCTGCGAGCTCGGCGGACCGGGGGTTCTTGAAGGAGGTGGAGCATGGCAGGGAGCATCCCGTGTTGGCTAGCGACCCAGTGGGTAGGGCGTGTGACGGTTAGGCGGTGTGGGGGCTTTGGTGCGAGTGATAGCTGGCTGTGGTGGTCGAGAGAGGATGAGGGTGGCGGTAAGATGGGACCGAGAGAGAGGGAGTGAGGGATAGAGGTCGCGAGGTTGCTTGGCTTCGCGGGACGACGACGGCGCAACGGGGGGTGGGGCTCGAGCTTACATAAAGCGATCGGTGGACATGGGCGGAGGCGGTGTGGGGTGGCCGGCCCAAAATAGTAAGGGGAAGGGGGAGTAAAAGAGAGAAAATGAGTGGGAGAGGGAGTGTGATGTGAGAGGATGGGTTGACTAGAGGTGATGGGTGGAAGAGTGACGTGACTAGTGGGTGGGTAAAGAGACTCGTGAGAGCTCACCAGGGTCAAATCAGGTTTGAATAACTTCATCTATAATGCATAAAATCTAAGGGCATTGTGGTCAATTGGTATTTTAGGACCGATTAGTCATTTGGCTCAAACAACTAAAGGCATTTTAGTATTTTCGTGGCTAGGGCTCGGTCGGGGCTAGGCTTAGGCGTGAAAGGCCTCGGTATTACTACGCGACAACTAAACTACCGGAGCTTAAACTACTATAACGTACGTCTCAAGAATATCTAATTATCATCTCTTAAATTCTCAAAATTCCAAATTTATTTTCGAGACTAGAATTCATGATTTAAATTTCACTAACCCCGGTTATCTTATAGATGTCAAAATTTTGGGACGTCACAACTCTCCCCTTCTTAGGAAATTTTGTTCCCAAAATTATATTATCATTACAACCCTTCAAAAAGAAAATGATAACTACTCTTTATAACATCTTCACTTTCCCAAGTCGCTCCTTTTGTTCTATGGTGTTGCCAAACCACTTTAACTAAAAAGATCGTCTTGTTCCGAAGCACTTGCTCCTTCCTATCTACAATGTTCACTGGACGCTCCACGTACGATGCTCGCTCATCCAGCTCAATCTCTTCATAGCTCAACACATGAGCGGGATCAGCTCATATTTCCTCAACATCAACACGTGAAAAACATTATGCACCTGAATAAGTTTTGGTGGCAATGCGAGACGATACACCGATTTTCAATCCATTCTAAAATCTTAATTGGTCGTTCATACCTCGAGCTTAACTTCCCTTTCTTTCCAAAATGAGATGTCCCTCTCATAGGTAACACCTTAAAAAAACACATGATCTACCACTTGAAACTCTAAAGGCCTATGCCTCCTATCAATGTAACTTTTTTGGCGACTCGAGCTGTTCTATGCCTTTCTCCGATAACCTTGAGGCTTCTAACGATTATTGTACCAACTCGGGGCCGGTGATCTTTCTTTCACCGCGCTTCATCCCAAAACACCAGGCGTCCCGCAAGGTCTTCCATACAACGCTTTGAAAGGTGTCATCCCGATGCTCGCTAATAGCTGTTGTTGTAGGCAAACTCAACCAAATACAATTGTTCCTCCCAATAGTCCATGAAATTCAAAACACAGGTTCTCAATATATCCTCAAGTATATAAATTGTCCTTTTAAACTAACCATCCGTCCGCGGATGATAGGTCGGACCGAACTGCAGTTTCTTTCCCAACTCAACCAGGAAGACGTCATTCTTGCACCGTAATTGAGCAATAACCGATTTTCTACATAGTGCATCTACCACCTTATTGGCCTTACCCGGATGGTACAGGATCTCACAATCATAATCCTTAAACAGCTATATCCAACGACGCTGCCTCTTGTTTTACTCCTTCCGAGAGAACAAATATTTCAAACTTTGGTGATTGGTATACACTTGAAACCTTTCCGCAACGCAGATAATGCTTCCAAATCTTAAGGGCGAAAACCACCGCGGTTAATTCCGGATCATGCGTTGGGTAATTCAACTCATGGGGCTTTAACCGATGAGACACATAAGCCACTACTCTTCCATGTTGCATCAAAACACAACCCAAACCTCTCAGTGATGCATCATTATAGATCTCGAAACCTCTAGGATCAAACGATATTGTCAATATAGGAGCCGTAGTTAGCTTGTGGTTAAACTCTTGAAAACTACGCTCATACTTGTCTATCCACTCAAACCTTAAGTCCTTTTTCAACAATACGTCAAAGGCGAAGCTATAGCAGAAAACCTTTCCACAAAATATCTATAATAGCCGCCAAGCCCAAGAAACTCCGGACTTCGTTATTGTCATCGGCCTCGGCCAATCCATGACCGCTTCAATCTTAGACGGATCTACAAAGAATCCCTTCACTAGAAACTACATGGCCTAAGAACACCACATGAGTTAGCCAAAACTCGCATTTACCTGAACTTCGCATACAATTGATGCTCCCTAAATTCAAAGCTAACTCCATCCAACGGGGCCCTTTGTTTCGTAAGCTAATCCATACTAACAATCGGATCAAAATCAAATATCTCTAGTACAATCAAATCTATTCTATCCTTACGACCACCTATCATCTACTTACAGTTAGAACAACCTATTGCAGCTACTATACTATCCTTTAGAGGAGTAGAAATCCTAAAAATAGTTCCCAAGGGTTTCGACTCAAACCAACTACCACAACAAATTGCTTAGCAACAAAAGAGTGTATAGCTCCAGGATCAAACAAAAAATAGGCAACATGATCGTGCAAGAGGACCGTACTCGTAACGGTTGGCGAATTCTTCACCTCTTCGAGAGGTGATAACAAACATCCTTCTTTACGCCGGGAGCCGGTTCCGATAGTTCCTCACTTGGTAGCCCTATTGGCCACAAACAAAGCAGGATTCTCCACGAAACGGGCATGGAGCGGACCCATGCCTCGATGGCATAAACGGCACACTTCTCCTCAATTGGGCATCGGCTTACTAATAGCTTCTCTCCGGTTAAGCGGAATGGGGTGCTTTTCTATTGACATCAGCCTCTTCCTAAACTAACAATCATTCCTGGCTGAGGGCACGAACCACGATCTAACTATGACAATCCTTTCCACCAAGTTTTGCTCAACCAGTTGAGCTCTCTCGTATAACTCATTGTAGTCCTTCCGATTCAGCAAAGACTAAAGAGTCTTTGGTCTCGGGCTTCATCCCATTTCTAAATCTCCTTGCCCTATTAATAGGGTCTTCCATCATCCTTAGCGCGTATCTTGACAGCTCGGCAAACTTGGCTTCGCATCGATCCACCGTCAACTAATTCTAGCGCAGACGTAGGAACTCGCTAGCTTATGTTCCCTTGTGCATCCAAGAAGTACTTGTTGTTAAAGGCTTCCACGAAAGTAACACATACCAGGATCGTACCCTCGGAGAAGATCTTACCTCGAGAGGCATCCCATCAAGTGTTGGCATTCCCCGACGCCTAGTACACGCCCAACGTGACCTCTTTTCCCTCTCGAACACCTCAACAGGGCGAAACCCTTCTCTAGATTCTCAACCCACAAGGTAGCAACCTCGGGATCTCCGACTCTTGAGAACTTAGGCGGCTTTTAACTTCAGGAACTTCTCCACCAACTTGTGTGCTTGACGTCCTCCATTCCCATTTCTAGCTAACGGGTCTTCTTGTGAAGCAAAGCGGCGCGCGGAGCCTGGTTCGTCATCTCCTACCCAACTAAGTCTCCTAAGACTTCCGAGTACAAGCAGGATACTATCCACTCTTGGGTCCTCTCAAGTTGCCCTTCCACGAGGTATCCTCTCACCACAGTTGCTCATTTTATAAATACCCCAAAGCAACACGCGATGAGAACACAACCTACAGCCTAAAGCTTAGGTAACAACCACATGCACGGGATTTTCAATCCTACCGACTATCCCAAATCCCAACGCTCCTTATCACTCCCGCCCATAACTAGATGGATCGGGATGACCTTGCTCTAATACCACCTTAGGCAAGGATGTCACGTCCCGATCCTCGAGTACGCTACAACCCTAAAAGTGGCCTCTGGTTATAAAGAACAATGTCCTAGGCACATCATCGACCCATATATTTTATCTTTTTAATAAGCGCATGCAGAATATACAACTCCCAGGCGACAAATCAAGCAACAGGGATTGGAAAGCAGGACGGCCAACAACAACAACTTGACTCAAAGAAAAGACTATTTCATTTTCATTAGTAGACAATCTTTAACCATACGTAACTATATACGACAACCCCATAATGCAAGGCGGCTCCCTAAGACCAGCAAAAAAATAGGCGGGTCGGGCAATGTTAAAGTCATATCTACTACAAAAGAGAGGTCACGTCCACCCTCGTCCACACATCTCGTAAAAAGGTCTCCACCACTATAGCAGTTCATAAAAAATACTCGGGCATAGGCGCATAATTCAAGTCATAATCGGGTCCACTACCTCCCGGGCCAGTGTATAGTAGTGGCCCCCCGAATCCACGGATCGGCCAATAGAGAGCATCACTATAGCGAACGAACCAGGCTTTGAAGTCGTGAGGCACTAAGTGCTCCAACCCCTCTTCTACCTATATGATCGTCACATGATGCTCCCGGACTTGATCCATCTCGTGGACTAGGATGGTACTCGATATCAAATGACCGGGTCGAAGGGACTTCGAATCGAACCGGACGATCCTCCATTACCTTAGTCTTGAAAAGGGTCAACAATAACGGGATGAGAAATAAATCCCAATGAGTCAATGCCTAAATGTGTAGCACAAGTCGATAACAAAACAATAGCGTGCGATCTACACCACGCTCTAGCTAATCTCAAGAATAAGCACAACCCAAAGAATATATCCACAATCACATGCAAGCTTACTATGCCTTCGTTCATACGTAATACAATACTTGACACGACTCAACAACACTCCAACTAAGACATACAACCGTAACACCCAAACAACTTGCATGCACGGATCCCACACGCTGTTTCAATTATTAATGGCCATTCTACCCGGCACACTAGATAGTTGGTGCCAGTACACTGCATAATTGGAGCTTAAGCACACTGCATACCGGTATTCTACTAGCATGACCAGGCATTATTCCACTACTTCTAATGGCAACTATTAAGCCGTGTGATTCCAATCGACATGACACGGCACGGCATAACATGCATTTTTGTAAGGAGCGTCGGTCCATCACAAGCCGCAACCAAAGATTCGACCATCTCGACATCCCGACTGACGTGCATCCGACATGTCATATGATTCCGATCGACACAACACGAACTTGTCATGAAACCACCATATGACCACACAAGCACACCCGATAACCAATCATTCTTATCTTTTGCATTTAGTCAAATGCCCATGCGGTCATGCTTAAAGACTTAACCGAAAGCCATTTTCATGCTCAAATATGCACTTTGATTCCACACGCGGTCACTTGAATGCACAATATATATATACACACATAACTAATGCACACAAGAACCAACCAATAATCACCCATCAATCAATTGATAATAATAATTAATTATTTCGATTACGCTTAATTAGCCTAACCGTAATTAATTAATTCAATTATAATTAATTAATTTCATCTTAATTAATTAACCCAACAATCATCATCCATTCAACCAGCCTAACTAACCCGCTTGCGATCAAATCCATCACGCTTTACCATCAACTAGCCACAGATCTATTTTATCCAACTAGAGTTAACTTAACTAATCGTGATCATTTAACCTAACCAAGGTTACTAACCCGACCCGACCATAGTTAACTATCTAATTCAGGATTAACACTAATCAATCTATTCCTAAACACAATTAACGTCCTAAGTAGGGATTAGGGGTTAACTCATAACTAACGGTCCAGGATAACGGCGACGGTAACACGGGCGATAACGGTGCGGCGGCGACGGTCCTTGGTGGTCACGAGTTCACGATAGCGGAAGGATCTCGAGTCAACGGCGGACGCGGCCGGTGGGGAGTGGACGGTCCCAGGTGGTGACGGAGCGCGGGCTCGGCGGGTTGGGGTTCTTGAAGGAGGCGAAGCACGACGGGAGCAACCCGCGTTAGCCCGTAGTTGGTTGGCAAGTGGCGCCATGGTTAGGCGGTGCGGCGTGGTGGTGGTGCGGTGGTGGCCATTTATCTTTGGTCGAGAGAGGAGGAGGGTCGCGATAAGATGGGACCGAGAGGGAGTGAGTTAGGGATGGAGGTCGTAGGGCTGCTTGGCTCCGTGGGATAATGACAGAGCGATAGGGTGGGCTCGGTCATGCATGAGGCGACCAAGAGAGAGGTGGTGTGGCGGTGTCGGAGGGGCGAACAATGAGCGAAAGTGGTGTGGGGTGGCACATGCAAAACAAGATGAGGGGAAGGGGGAGTAAAAAGAGAAAGTGAGTGATGTAAGAGGGTGGGTTGACTTGAGGTGATGGGTGGAAGAGTGACATAACCAAATGGATGGGTGAAGAGACTAGTAGGTCCCACCTAGGTCAAATCGGTTTGAATAATTTCATCTTCTAAAGTGCATAAAATCCGAGAGCATTTTGTTCAATTGGTATTTTAGGACTAGTTGGTCATTTGGCTTAAACAATTGAGGGCATTTTAGTATTTTCACAGCTAGGGTTTGGTCCGAAGTAGGTTACGGCACGAAGATGCTCGGTGCTACTATGTGACGACTATACTACCGGAGCTTAAATTATTCGGACCAACGTCTCAAGAATTTTCAATTATCGTCTCTTAAATCCTTAAAAATTCAAATTTATTTTCTAGACTGGAATTCATGATTTAAATTTCATTGAACCCAGTTATCTTCTTTGTTGACACCCGATTTTTGATCAAGTGTTCTTAGTTTTATTTCATAGAAATTCATAGAAAATCCATAAAAAGTCAAAAAATTGAAAAATCAAGTTTGGTGGCCTTGGCCAAGCATAAGGAACTATTTTTGAACAAAACATAATTTTTCATATTTTTCGCATTTTTTAATATTTTTGGAAAATAGAAAAATACAAGCAAATTCACGAAAAATACTTCCCGAGGTCAAACAAATATAGAAATATGTTCTATATTTTTATTTTAATTCCCTTTTCATATTGACCTCAATAAAAATTAAAAATTAAACTCAATTTTAGGTGTTTCTTCACAACACCAAGGGTTGAATTCGTCTAAAAAATGCAATTTGAGTCTTTGTATTTGCAAATTTTGCATGTTTTGAGTCAATACATTCAATCATGGTCCTTTGCAACTTCAATTTGATCAATTTCGCCTTCAATTGCACGGATTGCACGGATTGGGCAAAAATCCCCAAAATCTTTGCAATTTAGTCCCTAGAATTTCCAATTTTTGAAATTACTTTTAATCCAGGGACTTTCACAATAAAATTGGACTACCTCCCAAGGTTTTCATATGCTCTAAATCGATTGGCGGAGGTGGTTTCATCCAATTTGATCATTTGGGCACTCAATTGAACTTTTCCCCAATTTGCAATTTGAGAAAAATTTGGGGTTTTCATAGAAATTGATCGAACATTTTAGGCAAAATTACATTTCTAGGTAGTATTTGAGCCCCCGAGTTCAATTTTGAGGTTTAATTGTAAAACGTCCCCATAAAGTTTGATTAATTTCGAAAATTGCAAGTCTGAACCGGTTTAGGCCAGTCCCAACCACATCGGACCGGTCGGACCCGATCCGTAACAGTGTCCTCTTCTTCCTCGGAACTCCCGCGCAAATGAACAAGTACCTAGACTGATTTTGACGATCAAATTGACAGCCAATCGGTGATAATTGAATCAATTAATGTAGGCGTTTTGTTCCTCGAGGCCGATACGCTGTCGATTGAACGTGACCTCGAGGTCAATGGTCGCCGGAGAGAGCCGGAGAAGCGATCAAAGCTGCGGTGGCCCGGAAAAGTCAACATTCTTCAAACCGTGTGAAATTTGCGCTCGTTTGTGTTCGACGGAAGGCCTAACGGACCTAGACGGAATCCCAAATGATTCCGTTGCCGTCCGACGACCCACTGCACGTGTGCGCACGTGTGAGAGGGTCGACGAAGGCTCCCCGACACGCCAAATTTCAAAATTGGTATAAAAGGGTGAGAAGCTTCGCGAATGAAAGGAGGAGGCTCATTGCGATTGCATGATAACGTAATAGAGAGAGAAAGAGAGAAAAGGAAGAGAGAGAGAGTCTTGCGAGCGCCATTATCGTTAGGTCGGAGCTCGGATCGTGAGCTGCTCGGCTGATCAATCCAAGCCATCTCAAGCTGCGCTATCTCTTCTAGAAGTTCGCGCGCATCTCCAATGGACGATCGGCACCGGTTTCAAAGTCCCAAACCACTTAAATCGGTAAGTCGAGCTTCGAATCTCTTCACCGTAATTCGATGGTGACTTGCTCATATGATCGTTATTTTGAGAATTGATGTGTGCATTTTGATTACGTGACATCAATGACCACGATCGTATCTTCCTTTTGCATTGATTTTGCTCGAAACACCCGAGTCGAGCCTTCAACCATTCGCGGCGTGGTCGAACTTCGACCGGGCGATTCCAGCCATTGCGAGCTCGATCGAGCTCGAGGTAAGCTTTTTGAACTTCCTCGGCGGTGGCCGATCGCGCGTAGTTTATAGCTCGTGATTCGCCCGATGAAATTGCTTGATTTTATGATATGTCGATCTCGCACGGCGAGTCGAGTCGATTGGAAGTGGTTTCGAATCATTCTGCGAGATTTCACCATTAGATCTCGCCGGAGAAATGTCAGCCGTTAGTTCGCTGCCGTCGAGAGAGGTAGAAGACGAAGGCGAGGTGGCGGGGTCAAAGAGTCAAAGTGTGAGGTGTCGCCGTGATAGGTCCAGAGTGTCGCTTAGTCGGCGCAGCCGTTGGCGCGAACAAGCTGAGTCGGATTTGATCCGACGGTCGCGATAAATAGATTAGTTTGATTCTCGGGCCGTTAGATTTGATTTTTTTGTTTTTTGGATAATTCGTTTATTAGATCGAAAATAAAATATGGAAACGGCACCGTTTAGTTTAATGAACGAGCGACATCGTTTAGAGTACGGAGCAAGATGCGGCGTCATTTTATACACAGGCGGAGACGTGATCGAGTGCGGCGAGGCGTACGTAGGCCCGAATGAGTGAACGGTTGAGATCAATTCCAGGTTTAATCCCAACCGTTCGTTTAATTTTAGTATTTACGATATTAGAAAAATATTTTAAAAAATAAAAAAAATAGAATAAATAGGAAATGGTGTCATTTAGGTCGAGCAGGTAGGGAGTCGGGTTAGGGTCGGGTTGACGGGGTTGACCCGATCCGAAAAATTAATAAAAAATTCATAAAAAGTTTCTAAAAATCCAAAAAAATCAATAATATTCATAAAAAATTCATAAAAATTCCTAGATTTTCTCAAAATATTTCTAAAAAATGTCTAGATCGATTTGGGACTCTTATAGTCTGGATCGAAAAATTTTGAAGTTCCGAGGGTCGATTTACATCGATCCGAAAAATTATTGATTTTCGAAAATAAATCAAAAAATCCAAAAAACATTAGAAAAATTCCAAAAATTCTAAAAAATCACAAAAAATGGGAAATGGCCACATTCAACTAGCCCGATCCTATTTTGTGATTTTTGGGTCCCAAACCTTTCAAATTACCATTTTACCCTTTCGCGGCACTTGGCTCCAAAATTTTCCGAACCATCCCGAAACTTGAATATGTCTTTCTATGGGTCGATAGGGCCATGCTAGACATGCCATACTTGCCGGATTCATTGATTTGATTGTGATTACTTATGATTGCGCATTTAATTTTCTAATTGTGATTGATAGAATAGAAATTCCCATCTGCAAGACAACTTTAAATCGTTAGAGCCTACCTCACCTTGAATATCGTCACGCATGAATTCTTAGAGGTACTATGTCGATCTTTCATCAAGGTGACATCTTTAGATGCTGAGATACTCCAGAGGTTCATTGGATAATTAATCACAAGTCATTCCCACGATTTTTCTATAAACAAGACCAACGGACCAAAAGATCGAGGTGTGACAATATTTTTGTCGACATCGGGTTTGGTGTCGTTTTATCAACGAACATGTGTAGATGTTTCGTTGGAAAGGATATAGTCGTTGGCGAGTGAAAGATCTGAGAGAAAGATCGAGAAAATCTATCGGGTGGAATATAGCCGTTGCAATACGTTAGCTTTTGCATAACAAAGTGTCGGACTATAGATCATTCGTAACAATGTCGAAACAACTTACTCCAACGGTTTCAACGGATCTCTAACGGTTAGTTGGGCTTCTCAAACCCCTTCAACGAGAAGATTGAAGATGTCTATATAATGGAAGACCTTCTAGGCCAAATGTTAGAGAGAGAGAGAGAGAGAGAGCATAATGTAAAATGCACACTTCCTCCGAGTGAGGTTTCTCTCACTATATTTTGGCTATCCCGAAAGATCTCCTCGGATAATTTTTTTGCCTTGTAATCGTGCAATAGTCAAGTGTACAACCCTAAGTAGTGTGGCTGGTCCTAAATAGTGTGATCTATTGGTAAAGATCGATACATACCATTTGTAACTTATAAGGCGATTTACTAGTGTATTTCACCCATGTTGTAGCCGTTAGTCTTGAGAGTGGACGTAAGCTTAGGGATAAAGTCAAATCACCATATATCTATTTACAAATCTTTTATCTCATCTTCATCATTCATAAACATCATCATCGATCAATAGCAAGACGACCCGATGCAATATATCTTAATTAATGTTTGACCGAGATGTTTGTTATGTGATATGATTTCTTGTAATCTTTATATACTTGCGCACACAATCAGCTCGTATTATTTGAAATATCCGATGACCCGATGTTTACGATGTTTCTGCAGATGTGTGCTTGCACTTTACTTGATCTTTTACTCGATCTTGCACACTTTCGAAAATATTTTATAAAACATATGTTTACCAAATCTTTTTATATCACCCACTATTTTATGTGCTCCTATTTCTCATGATCTTCATAAGTTTTAGCACACATTCTTCTCACGATAGTTCAAACATCTGCCGACCGAGATCTTTTCAATATCTCTGCAAATGTTTGACCTGGTACTTGAAAATGAACCTGTTTTATTTCGCAAATGTTTTTCAAAGTTTTCAAACAACCTATTCACCCCCTTAGGTTATATTATTAGCCCCAACAATTGGTATCGAGCCTCGTTGCTTGTTATTTGAAGTGTATTCTTCCGAGCATAAAGATCTTGTTTTGGCTAACTCTACAAGAGATGGTTTTGGTTTGCAAATTTCAAAACTTTACAAACTCTCTTTCTTGGCTTTGAAAAAGGTTTTAATGATTACTTTGATTGAGTTCTTTGGACAGAAAATTATCCCCATCCAAATGAGTCATCCTACTTTCTAGTAACGATGCTTATATGAATTCTTCCGAATATATGAGTTAGTTCAATCTCGAAGTGCGAAGATCGTCTTATCGAATTCTTATCCGACCCGATCTTTTTACAATCGAGAGAAGAGGCAACTAGATCTCAAGCTCGTCAATGCGTTCATCCACGACAACCAGCACGTAAATGAAGGTGCAACAACAACAATGGTCATGATGAATATGCAAGTGGTTCATGTGACGAGAACATGGAACGACCACTGAAACATCAGCATGACGTCTTGTTCAACCAAACAAGAAGAAGAACAACTATCAGCCCAGTCTCCCGCCTATGACGATATCTAAAGAAGACTTTCACTAATCTCTTAAAACTATTCATTTTATATATTGTGCGTTCTTATATGATACTTAAGAGCACTTCTTCTTGCGTGAAAGTTATAGAGATATGGAATCAACTCCAAAGTCACATTTGAAGGAACCAATGGAGAAAGAAAAATGGGGAGGAACATTCTTTTGATGATCTTGAGATTTTAAAAAATGGTGCTATGCGAAGATATCAAAGAATTGTCCATGCATTACAATGATATCATCAATGGACTTGTTAAACTCATCAAGATCTACCAATGAGGAATATCCAATCAAGATTCTTCAAGTATTATCACAAGAATGAGCTTATGTGAAGATCGTCAATTCTTAAAGCTCAAAGATCTTGGCACTTGATACTGGATGAGTTTCTTGAAATTCTCTTGACATATGAAATCGAATCAAACAATGAACAATAGATTCCAAAGGTAAAAGTCTATTGCATATATTACTAATACTTCTCATGCAGATTTTGAAAGATCATCTTTCTACAAAAACAATGATGATGATAAAGATGAGGATACTGCATCATTGATTCAAGAGCTCAAAGGATTCTTGAAGAGGAAGAGGAAATTCAAATGTATTCATATCTTGAATCCAAAGCTTAGAAAAATGAGGACAATCTAGACAGAAAGAGCTTCAAGCGAATCGTAGTAAAGATCACTGACATCAAAGATCGGCACGGATATCACTAGAAGTAAATATCAAGAACGCCAAGATCTGCAAATGTCTAGCCGATTCTAATCCTATCCGAATTCGACCAACAAGGATATCAAATAAGCCTTGACAATCATCGGTTTAAAGGTATAGAATGTACTAAACTTCGACCTTAGGTAAGTGTACTAGAGGATCATGCTTATCCTCTTAACTTACCTTGCAAATCTTTAGTAGATTTATAATGATTCTTGAGGACATTTGCTGAGTTGTTTATGATCATACATGATTCACATCTATAATGTTTCTTGTAATGAGTATAATGCGTTATATGCATTTATTTGAAAACATGGCATGTGTAATGCTTATATGCAATGGAAGCATCAACATCTCTTTTGCAAATGTGCTAGCACTACACAATAAATTCTCATTGCACTTGAGATTCTTTTTGCATGAGAAAAATTCCCTAGATGATGAAAGCAATCACTACATGCTTTTGTGAATTCGGTTGCAAGTGCTTTATTGTTGGGAATACTAATATGTTCGAACCAACGACTCATAAAGGTATGGTTCTCGACTATTCAACTTCTAACAAAACATATTGTGTATCAACGAGTTTTACGTAAAGTAGAAGAGCCAGTAAACATCAAGTTCGAAGATAAGTGGAAACATGCATAAATCATGCAAAGATCTACACCGGCAATGACAAACGGTTGCTTCAAGAAATGACAGCAGCTCTCTTTCAAGAAAAATGCAGATTCTTCAAATCAAATGTCGATTCCATCAAGTCATTCTATGGAACAAGTTTTGGAGATATCGACAAAGGAGTGAAGATTGGGTGATGATTCAAAAAGCAAATGTTTGACAAGCAACGATGCAAATATTCAAACAAAATTAACAATGTGTACGACTCGAGAAAGCACTTTATAACTCAAACAAGCACCAAGAGCATGGAAAGAAAGGTTAAGTACTTTTCTCTTTTATTGTGGGTTTGAGAAAGGTAAAGTCGATATTATCTTGTTCATAAAAAGAAAAGATCATGTTATTTTGTTGATTCAAATGTCGTTGATGATGTGATCCTTAATTCTACTAATGAGCTGTTATGCAAGAAATCGACTAATATCATGAAGAGAAAACTAGAAATGTGGATGATCGAAAATTTGAAGATCTTTCTTGTTTACAAGTCAAACAAGTTGAGGCCGGCACTTTCATATTCCAAGAGATATATGTTAGAAATTTGGTAAAGAAGTTTGGGATGGAATGGTGCAAGAAATGTGATAGACAAACGACACAACCAAATTTGCCAATGATGAAAAAGGTATGTTCTTGATATGCTCACTATCTTGCAAAGATTACCATGTTTTCTACAAGAAAATGCAGGTAGTAAGAGATTTCATCCATGCAAAGTTTGACAATATTTTAGGAAAGAAATAGCAGTATGAAATTTCGCAAAGATCATCACATTTTTCGAAAATCAGCAAATTTGCAAACAAGCAGATGTGTTCTGTTTGGTCCGCTAGTCGTGCTATTTTGAAAGGTTTGAAAATTCTTCTCTACACATTCAAATCACATACTATTAGAGATATATCAAAATGTTTTGAATGATTTGAGCAATCTCTTGAGAGCTCCATAAGAAAACATGAGTAGTTTCTTGATTAGAATGCTTATAATGCTATTCTATCTACTTGAAAACAAGGGTACATAATATTCAACGGGAGATATTATATGTTTAACATAATATGTGCAAGAATTTGCTGAGCTTATGCAGATTGAAATTGAGATAAGCTTGATTGTAAAACTTAAATCTCCTTCTCGAACTTCAAAGGGCAAACTAGCATGAGAATGATTCTTACAACGAAAATAGAAGCAAATCTTTCCGTTCAACACCTCAAAATATTGATATCGATGCCGAAAGTGAAACACTAACACAAAGATCATGCAGCAAAGCAGTGATAAATAAAACAGGAGCCGATGCGAGATGATGTTTCGAATGGTGAAAATATATGAACCTTGATGAAAGTTATTTGCAAGAACTATTAATGATGATAGGGGGAGCAAAATAAAGGATGAAGTGCAACAAGAGGAAAGATACAAAAGCGAAAAATCATCATATCATCACATGAAAAAGATCAAAGATCAAGTATGGGCAAATCTTTATGGACTTGAGATGATCTCGGCCCGGATCTTGATTATCATCTTTGAAGATGTAAGAAGCACATGCACAAGGAACTTTCTAAGTTCTATATAGTATTGTTAGTACATCTTCTATATCTCGTGCTCATTATCATTTGATGATGATTGTTCATGATATGTGCGAACACGATGATATTCTCTCGCATATGAATGATTATTATATGTTAAGGATGATGATCTTAAAGATGTGATAGCATCAACACAGGGGGAACAATGTTGTTCTTGCTAATGTTTACATCGATTAAATATGTTGTCTCTCAATGTTTATGTTTGGATAGAATTTCATGATAAATAATCTTATATGTCTTCTCTCTATAATTATCATGAATTCGATTGTCTCTATTATTCATTGATAAATGTCATGTTGAGATGCTGAAATCGCTAATGCAAATTGTTTGAAATATCCGCAATGCAGATCTTTATATTCCCTTTGCAATATCATGTTTTTAATGAGAAAAGAGAGAGAGAGAGAGAGAGAGAGAGAGAGAGAGAGAGAGAGAGACGTGATTGCATGCATCTATATTTCTTGACATATACTTGTTGAAGCATTTGATATTTGATCCACCAAACACGAGCTTCATTGTACATCTTTTCTATCCCCCCTGAGCATGTCAAATAGGATAAATGTATACTTATGTGAAAATAAGTTGAATTGCATACACCTTGTTAGCGCCTTTTTGATTATGACAAAAAGGGGGAGAGATTTGATGAATATGCATATACATTTGGAGGAGTATTAGTTCACATGATGAATATTCATTCCTATTAGAAATTCATGTGGCTAAATAACTTGTGTAAAAACATGAGCTGTTGATAATTCTTATTTTTTGCTCATAATGTTTCTATCTATTATCTCATGTTTATTCATTGAATATCATGATATTTGAAAATTGCATTATATGCTTATTATGCCTTAGACCCGAATTCATATTTTTGCAAAGAGAAGCAAATGTGTTTGCATGTTACGCACTTAAATTCCATATCCTTAATTGCACGTTAAATATCTGCATATTCGAGAGATTGTTTTGTCATCATAAAAAATGAAGAGATTGTTGGGAATGTCACCAATGTGGTGATTATTGAAAAATCCCTCATCTTGTTTTGATGATAATAAAAACAATCAAAGGCTACTAATGTGTGCACTTACCGAGTATATCAGGTTATACATGCATAAGCCGAAATGCGAATAATGAGATAAAGAGCACTAGAGCTTCTTCAGACAAAGATCTGCTCTACCAATGTTTGGAGTGCTCTGCCGCTCTCCCGAGGTGAATAAGATATTGGGTGATAAAGATGTCTACAAACTAGAAGGATTTTCAGATGAGGTGAACACTTAGAATGACTTGGATCAAGGTGAACAAGCCGGAAGGACATTAATGTTCATGATGACTTAGAGGAACAAAGATCGGGTGAATAATGAATGGACCTGGTGATGGTGAACAAGCCTAGAATTATGATGTTCGGTAAAACTTGAAAGAACCATGAAGATGAATAGCTTGGCGGAGTCGAAGTTGTCAATATACTTGGAAGGACCGGAAGAAAGATTGGGTGCACCGGATTGTTATCGAAGCGGCATATCTTTTAGCAAAGAGGAGCCGTTTTTATAGATCGGGTGGAAGATCGGGTAAAAACGAGTATCAACAAACCAACAAAAATCTAGACATCCCGATTATGGGTAAGGGATCGTGCGATATTTGGTTCCGGAAGGTGTTGGGAGCTTGATCAATTGACCGGATGTCCCGAAGAAAACATGGTGGATGCAAAGATTGTGGTGATATCAATGACCTGAGTTTAGCGAAGACTAAGTACAAGGATAAAGATCTTGACAAGGAGGAGAACAAATCAAAGATGACAGTGTGTTCATAATGACTTGGATGTACCATAGGCGATCTTTCATCAAGGTAATGTCTTTGGATGCTAAGATACTCAAGAGGTTCATTGGATAATTAATCACAAGTCATTCTCACGATTTTTCTATAAACAGGACCAACGGACCAAAAAATTAGGTGTGACAATTCTTTTGTCGACATCGGGTTTGGTGCCGCTTTATCAACGAACATGTGTGGATGTTTCGTTGGAAAAGATATTGCCATTGGCGGGTGACGATCCGCAGAGAAAGATCAAGAAATCTATCGGGTGAAATATAGCCGTTGCAATCATCGCCTTTTGCGAGAATAGTGTCGATCGTAGATGTTTCATAACAAAGTGTCAAAAACAGCTAGTTCAGAATTTCAACGGATCTCTAACGGCTAGCCGGGCTTCGCAAACCCTTTCAATGGGAAGATTAAAGATGTCTATATAATGGAAGACCTTTTAGGCCAAATGTTAAAGAGAGAGAGAGTGTATGTGTGTGTGTGTGTGTGTGAGCATAATGTAAAATGTATACTTCATGTGAGTGAGGTTTCTCCGGCTATATTTTGGTCAGTCTCGAAAGATCTCTTCGGATAATTTTTCTGCCTTATAATCGTGCAATAGTTAAGTATATACAACCCCCGAGTAGTGTGGCTAGTCCTAGATAGTGTGATCTATCATTAAAGATCAGCACATGCCATTTGTAACTTCGAGGCGATTTACTAGTGCATTCCACCCGTGTTGTGGCTATTAGTCTTGAGAGTGGATGTAGACTTGGGGATAAAACCGAACTACTATATATCTATTTGCAAATATTCTACCTCTTCTTTATCATTCATAAACATCATCATCGATCAAACAACAAAGACGACGACTGATGCAATATGTCTTCATTGATGTTTGACTAGATGTTCTTGTGTGCTTTGGTTTCTCGTAATCTTTATATACTTGCGCACACAATTAGCTCACATTATTTGAAATATCCGATGGTCCGATGTTTAGGATATTTCTGCAGCTTGTGTACTTGCACTTTACGTGGTCTTTCACTCGCCTTGCACACATTCGTAAAATGTTTTGTAAAACATATGTTTACTAAATCTTTTTTATATCACTTACTGTTTTGTGTGCTTCTATTTCTCATGATCTTCATAAGCTTTAGCACACATTCTTCTCATGGTAGTTCAAACATCTCGCTTGACTAAATCTTTTCAATATCTCTCGTAAATGTTTAACCTAGTATTTGAAAATGAACCTGTTTTTTATTCGGCAAGTATTTTTCAAAATTTTCAAACAACTTATTCACCCTCTAAGTTGTATTGTTAGCCCCAACACTACCATCCAGTTTCCTCCACTAGAAAAGTTCTCCGATCCACATCAAAGGTATTACCATGCGTCTAAAATACCTGCACAAATGATGTTGATATGCAGGGAAGACGCAAGAAACCTACTCTTGCCGAGACCGTTTTAAATTGACAAACAGAAAATGCACTTGCTCGAAATGTGGCACCGAGTAAAGTTGCTACCAGCCTAGAGCGAATGGATCGGACCACGGCCGTATCCAAAAAGATGTTAGAAGACTTTCGAAGAGACTTTATTTGCTTGAGACAAAGCCAATCCCTCTCGGCCATTATCTAGAAGATCAAACTCTTGAAATTGAAAAGCTCAAACGTCAAATCTAGATCCTCCAAAATGAAAGGCATCTTTTCTCTGCTGAATCTCTTCTATTTCCTTCTTCAATCCCAACTCCTAAAATAGAACTTTTCCGGAACTTCTACTTCCTCATTTGCAGTTGTCTTTAGCTCGCCGCACCGCCACCTCGCACAAATATTTTGGCCCTCCGAGAACAAGTAAGAAAATGGGAACAAGAAAAGAAATCTCGGGGCAAAGCAAAGAAACCACTCCCACCTCCCGCTTTTTCAACTCCCTCGCCTTCAGCTCCTCCAGCTTCCTTCTATACTTATTCTTTCAACTCCTCCCGAATCATCTCCTCATATTCCACCCAAATCAATCATACATGGTGTCTAATCCTTGAGAAAGCTTCCTCGGACACCAAATCCCTTCGATTTCTACTATTAATCCTACTCGGCCCGAAACAAGATGAATCTTCATCTAATTCCGGATGAGTTGATTCCAAATCAAACCCATCTAAGGACTCTTCCTAGCCTGTTGTTGAAGTAATGATGGCAGATCCTATTGTTAAAGTAGAAGAAATGGCCCCGACCTCGAAACTAGAAGCACATCACATGATAAACACTCATTCAACTAGGTCATCTACCTTTTCATCCTCATCATCAAAGGCATACTTCACCTTTGATGATCTTCCATATCATGAGTAGCCCGAGTGACTCCAAGAATTTCATGCCGGGTTAATTACTAGGTGCTTTACGTAACATAGCACTTATGAGTCCTTGAGTTTGATAGTAGATTCATTAGAACTCTAAAAGATTAGTGGAGAGCCGCACCGTAACAAGACCAAATCTCGTTCCGTACAATGAGCTTTGATGAAGCTATCCAAATGTATTCATCTATTTTTTATTGGCCAACCGAATGACATCAAGGAGCTCGGACAAAAAGAGTTATTTGAATGAAAATGTTGTTCCATTGCCGAAGAGATCTTTATCGATACTTTAAAGAGATGATCAAACTCTTTTACCTATTTGGTGCAGATCCAAATCTCAAATCTGTCCTTTTATCTTCCATTCCAAAAGAGATCGGCCAAGCTTGAAAAGATCTTGCAATCAAGATGCGAGATCTTTAGAACAAGCTACGATTGGAGAACTTCAACGAGCAGTTCATGTTGCCCTTGAAGAAATGTGCTTTAAATGAGAACTCTTTAAAAGCTACCTCGAGAGAACCGCGATCTTGACAGGATCTCGGGCTAGACCCGATCTAAAGATCGAGTGTTTTAAGGATTACAATAACCCTTCCTGTTCGAGTCATGAGAAGAAAAGGCGCTTCAAGAAAAATGAGGATATCAATCTTACAAGGCCAATCACTTTGGTATGAACCCAAACACCTCGCCCTTGCTCAACAAAGGTGTGTTGAATTGCTTGCTCGGGGTCTCATTGAACCTTATGATTCTCAATGGGCTTGTGAAGCCTTTTATATTAATAAACGAGAAGAAAAAACCCGTGGCAAGCTCCAATTAGTAATTAATTATCAGCCTTTAAATCGGTTTCTTCAGGATGATAAATTCTCATTGCCTCATAAAAATTCCCTTTTCCTCAACCTTACCCAAGCTAAGATATATTCCAAGTTTGATCTTAAAGCGGGATTTTGGCAATTAGGTATCCATCCAGTAAGATCATCCGAAAATAGGATTTTGTATCCCCAACCTGCATTTTTAATTGACAATTGTCCCTTTGGACTCAAAACTACTCATTCTCTATTTCAAAAAGTCATGTATAGAATCTTTCACCAATTTTGACAAGCGCCCAGATTTACATCGATGATGTCCTTCTCTACAATGCCGATGAAGAATCTCACTATAAACTCCTCACTCAATACGTTGAGATTGTGCGAAAGCATGGAATTGTGCTTTCCCAAAAAAAGATGATCATTTCCCAAATAGAAATAGAGCTCCTTAGAATGCATTTAAAAGAAGGAACTTATTGTCCTAACCCCCATATTGCGTAAGAATTGCAAAAATTTTTCTCACAAGATCTCGACGGTCAACCAGGTGCAAACCTTTCTTGGGATAGTTAACTATATCCGAGACTTTGTCCCGAAATTCTCCAAAGCACTCCATCCACTCTAACGGATGTTAAAGAAGAATGCACCTCCATGGGGACCAAAGCGACTCAAAGCGGTTGCCTATTTAAATGAGATGTTGCAACACCTTCTCCCGTTACGAGTCCCATCAATCGGCAAAAGAATACTGCAGACAGATGCGATTGATAAATATTGGGCAACCATTCTCTTTGAAGAAATTAATGATAAGGGTTACATTTGTGCTTACAAAAGTGGACGATTCGCTCATGTCGAAATTCATTATCATTTCACTTTCAAGGAGATCCTCACAATTAAGTATGGAATCAATAAATTTGAGTTTCATCTCATTGGCCATCATTTTCTGGTAGAAATGGACATGTCCTCCTTCCCCAGATGCTGAAATTTAAACAAAAGCAAATTCTTCATCCCCAGTTGTTAAAGTGAGCCAAATGATTTTCAAAATGCTCTTTTGACACTAAATATCTTGCAGGAAGTAAAAATATTCTTGCAGATTTTCTATCCAAACCTAAGCAGCCGATTTCCTCTATTAACATGTATGTGTGCAAAGAACTAATGCGTAACACATTCCGTGTTGTTGATATGAGAGAAAACTAGTAGAACAATCATAGGTACCCTCTAGATGTTCCGAAAATGATTCGGGTCAACCAACTCACCCCTAATTTAACTTTCTATCTTTGGCATTACCACTACCATATCTTTAGTGATTATGGTGGCTCAATGTTGAAACTCAATGGTTTTCATTTTCAATATCCATTCATTCATCCTTTATAGTGGTCTCCGGATCTTAAATTCTTTGAGGAATTGAAATGGATGTTTTGGTATTTGTTTAACTTGCACACTATAGCCATTGAGTTCCCAACCGACAATATTGTTAGAGTTTTATCTAGAGCACTTACAGTGATTACTCCAACCAAAGGAACATGGTTGATATGTTGCTATGGTTTCAAATTACTTAGTACTTGGAAAGAATTGTTCGGGATGCAAAGGCGTGTGGGTAGACCTAAACCGAGAAAGACACATAGTCATAATTTTCCATAGACCATGGACCTTCATTAGTCCTATTGGAGATGTGAGATCGAGATGCGGCTCACTTGGAACAACCACGTACAAGCCTCAAGTTAATCAACAAGTTGCTCGTGTTCACAAGACCTTGTTAAGGTCTATCTCATGTATCCCTCGAGAGTACGGAGAGCTTCAAATAATCCTATGCCAAGAAAACCGCACTATCCCCCTAGAGATATGGCCATTTGATGCAACCTATGTTTCAGGGGACCAGGTTCATATACTTAGACTCTAGAAGCCCAAGAGATCTTTCATAAAAACCAGCCAAGTTCTTCAATGGATATCTCTCAAGACCCTTGGGGAGGACTACTTTCTCAAGACCCGTATGCTTACAAACTCTCGAGATATTCCTACAATTTTCATTCTCAAGATATTCCTTCCAAACTCTCGGGATATTCTATCCAAATCTGTTTGGGGTATCCAACTAGATCCGAACTAGACGCAAAGATTGATAAGTACAAACAAGAACGTCTTTTGTGTGCCTTTAAAAGAGAAAAAGACAATCTAGACAAATGACTCGAAGACAACACCGAGAAAGGATTCAATTATAAGTCAGTAAGGATTGTCGGCTTTGTCGGCCAACATGTGTTGAATATGTGTGTTTGTAATAATTGGCCCAAGTTATCGAGTCGAGTCATCATTGTGTACGATCATTGTCCAGAAGCATCAATGGATTTGTGTATCTAATAATTGTATCTTTGTCCGGTTGTGTTCTTCATTGCTTATATAAGGCATCGTGAGTCATGTAATCAAGCAAACTTAGCTTTTCCGAAATACCAAGTGTGAAGTTTTCATACGATAAGTTTCTAAATTCCCCCTCTTCTTTTCACTTAAGCATGATTCCTAGGCTTTTAGAGTTGTTTTGTTAATTTGGTAGTGCGATGTCATTTAGTATGCTCTTCACTTACCACCTTGGTGGAACCTTGTGAATTATAAATGTTTGGCACTCGAGGGTTGAGCTTCAAGATTAATCCCGAAAGCTAAAAAAGCAGTCCCCGAATATTGATCATGAGAGCCTGGTGTTAGGGATAGCACACCTACTTCAGGTTTATGCTTGTCTCCGCTTCTTTCTTGAGCCCGCTTTGCCACGCGTCAATTTCTAAACTGTGTTTCTCATACATCCGCTGGCACTCTTATTGCACCTAATATTTTCTCTAGTTTCTTGCGAATAGATAGATACCCGACGAAGAAAAGAGCCAAAAAGCATGCGCTGAGGAGAGAGAAGATGGAGGAGGAGGAGGAAAGCTGGCTTAGAGTGAAGAGACCGAGACTGACAAGTGAGGTCAGCCGAGCACGTGGCAAATGATGAATGGACCAATTATTTTCTAGAGTGGGTCTCCACCCCTCTTATCCGTCAGTCCTATTTCATCGGTTTCTGAATTCATATCGATATAACAATACTCTGTTTTTTTTGTGTTTTTTGGTCCGGTAGAAGACGTAACAATACTTAGATAATCCATGTGGCAAGACCTCTAACAAAAAAAAAACCCCACAGCCGGACCCCCCCCGCACAGTTTCAAATGTCTTCGGAAACCCAATCGCACCGCCGCGAACAGGACCACCACCACCAACCACCACCACCACCACCACGAGTAATTCACTCCATCTCCATGGGCTTTTTCTGTCTCGTTTCTCTTTTGTGCTCCACCATTTTTGTTCAGTCTTTCTGCGTACTTCCTTAATCCTTGCTGAACGGAAACGTTGGCCCCTCCTTCCCTCCCCATCTGCAGTGAATCAGCAGGAGCAGCTTCGTGGGTGGGACCGGACGGGAGGGTGTATCACAGCCACGATGGCCTCGCGCCCTCATTCCCACGAGCCCATTTACTCGCCGGGCTTCTTCCCCAAGCGAGCCCCGCCGATCCTCTCCAGGGATTTCAACGAGCGGGCCTTCACTGTCGGCATTGGAGGACCTGTCGGTACTGGGTATGTTGCTGAATTGACGGCCTTTTTTTTTCCCCTCGTCTTTTTGCAAGAGAAACGAGCTCTCAAAGCTGCACTCTGGATGAATTTAAACTCGGTTTGTGAGTGCTAATTTGCTGAAATTTCTTCTTTGGGGTAGGAAAACGGCTTTGATGCTGGCTCTGTGTCAATTCTTGAGAGATAAATACAGTCTTGCTGCGGTAAGTATCCTTTCATCGCGAACGGTTTGAAAACTTGAAGTTCATTGCTTTGAGGATAAGCTCTGTTGTGCTTGATTGAGGGTTGACCCTTGAGATAGCGAGAAGTGAATTCTTGGTTGTTAGCTAAGAGAGCTCATTTTCACACACAAATAACCGAATTAGATGGATTGCACCTCTTGCTTGACTTCTCATTATCAAATGTCTTTCTTGGTTTAAGATGGGTCGATGTCATTAGTTTATATTGTGTTTCTTCTGCTTTATTATGACATCCTCAACCGCCCAATAACCTACGACACGCCCCAAGTTATAACAGACCTCGCTCTGTCTCAAAATACTATTGTAATGCGCTAATATAATGATAGAGCACCCGTGATATTCATGAGTTGTCCTATTAATCTCGTTAGACCACTTGATATTCCTTCATAACTACATTCTATCTCAACGTAAATTTTCACAATTTTTCTTTCCCGAGCTCCTTCGACGTATTATGAGGTTTCTGGCTCTCCATATGTGATAACCATAAGCACTATGCGCTTCCCCTATGGACTTCTTTCCCATTAAGACTCTTTTAGTCCCCCGAAAATTCAGCTATCCTGTCATATGCATTGTTGCCAACAAACTTTGCCCTTTGTTTAACTTGAGAGCTGGACAACAATTCTCCTGTTTCGCAGAGCTCATTGAATGAGACACAAACACGGAGCCTTTGCACTTACAGTGCTTTCCAATTCAATATTTTTAATACAGTTTGGTCTGATTTTGAGCTCCGCAAGAGTGGAACTTCAGAAATTAGCCTCAGCCTCAACTGCTTGCAAGCTTTCCCTCAAAAGGACCACTAGATCATCAATGCAGCAAAGAAAAGCAAATCCAACTTTCTTGCATTTTGGGTGTAATGGAAGAGTTCATTCTACTATTGCCTTGTCATGAACTTGGTGAGAACCTCTTCGTAATTCATCCCAAAGAGAACTCGAAACGCAAAACTATAAAGTTACAGAGAAGAGAATGGAATCCTATCAAACCTTTCTGATCAATGAGTTACAAAACAGCTTTATGCTATAACACCTGGCAAACAAGGTGTTAGGGATTTCAAGAAAAGTTTCTCACGAAACCGCTGACCTAAAACCCTGTTAAACTAGTGTTATAAGGAACTTTAGGGATCAACAAATTTGGTGGTTCTTTATGCAAGTTCACAGTTTTCCGGCTAGCCATTGCTGACATAACATCCTCAGCAGATATTTCCGGTGTATCATAGAGAGTACAACTCTATAATGAAACAGATGTTTTATCCATGATCATGGACTACCACAAAAACTTTGTGCTGGGGGCTGTTCATGCTGTACTACATTGTTGTGATCTGCAACTTTACCCTGATAAAATTCATCAACTACTGTTGGAAGGTTTCTTATTAAAAAAATGATAACCTCTTTCAAAGTTGTTTCTCCAATGACAATTCATTGAGCTACAAGCAATGTCAGGCCGGTGGATTGAAGTTAAGGAGCAAGAAGAGACTGATCTTGACTCCTTTTCCTGTTTAGTAATTGCTTGTAATTTCAACTAGTTGGATTCTATTGTTGTCTGGAATAAACGTCTTAAGCTGCTTTTAGGTCAAGATATTTAGCAATTATTTTCTTTCCTTAGCTACTAGATCAATGTCTTTGTCTCAATTTGATAGCAGATCTAAGTTTAATCAGATAGAAACAACTATTTTCAGTATGTACCCATGCAGTGTAGTCCTTGACCCTGAAATTACAAGGTTGATTGCTGTTGCTATAATTGATTAGGAAGTCCTAAATCTTCTGTATGGAATGTAATCAAGTCGTCAACTTGTTCAATTGAGCCAATGTAGTGCTAAACCTTTGCAAGAAAATGCTATCAAGTCCTCCTGGCCAAGTGACGCCAGGATTTTCTTACATGGCAGTGCAGTTACCCCCACTGGTCTGATGTGCTGCAGCGACTTGGTGATGTGGCCGGCAATTTATAAAACAATATTGTCTTTTAGTTGATCTCACATTAACATCTCTCTCTCCACCATCCTGCTGCCTCGGCCACCAACCCCAGCCCTTGCAATCACCATTCATATTCTTGCCCTCATCACATTTCACTGGCCATCATTCGTCGCCCCGTGACTCCTCAACCTTCAGCCCATGACTCATCAACCTTCGGCCTTCTGTTAATAAAGAAAGGAGCTGAGTTTGCAACCACTACAAGCAATGGCTTAGCGTAGGGTGGCATCATATCTCGGTTCGCAACCTCAGATCCAATGTCAGAAGCCCAAGTCCGAGGCTGGACAAAGAATGAGGGGGCTGGAGAGGGGCCAAGGCTCATGGCAACAGAGGCTGGGTGGCATGGGTGGCAAAATTGTGAGTCTCAGAAGGAGGTGGGCCTTTGTCGGCATGGCACCACGACTATGGTGGAGGTGTTGCATGGCTTTGATCGAAGAAGACGAGGACTTCCGATGAGCTGTTTCTTGAGCTCTATTGATGCACTATGAGATGGAGAGAGAGAGAAGGGAGAGTGAGGGCATAAAGGAGAGTTAGGAGAGTGCATTTCTTGGCGTATAGTACTACATTCATTCAGTTGAAATGTTTAAAACTTGATTGCATTCCATACAAAAGGTATAGGACAATGGAACAATTTTTCTATTGCGTTGATATGCAAGAACTAATAAACTGCATAAATATGGGGGAGTCTATTGTCTCTGCTTGTCTGCTTTATCAAGATTGCACTTAAAGAATGACTAAAAGCAGTTTCTTTGTTTCAGGTGACAAATGATATCTTCACGAAAGAGGATGGTGAGTTCTTGGTAAAGCATGGGGCACTTCCTGAGGAAAGGATACGGGCAGTGGAAACAGGAGGATGCCCACATGCGGCAATTCGTGAAGACATCAGTATTAATTTGGGCCCTCTTGAGGAGCTTTCGAACCTGTACAAGGCAGACATATTGCTATGTGAATCTGGGGGGAGGTAACTTAGCCTCATCGCTTTCAATTCAAGCAAAAATAGAAACAAGATAACTGTTTTTCTCTCACAAAGTAAACTTGGCTATGCCTAGATTGATTCTTTTGTGCTATCTTGCCTTAGTAAACACAATGATAACATGTGACACTCTTGCATCATTATACTATTTAATTTATTGCACCCATCTGGTTCCTGGACCAAGCTCGTGTTGGATAAATGACATGACACGTTGGAAGATGTGGAAAAACAGGCTGACGATGAATATTTGTAGTCAAAGTTTGTGTACAGTCGGATGTGGAAGATTGCAAGGCCTGTGCATATGATGAACGTGTAGTGCGTCCAAGAATGGTGCCTTAGGCCCGACCCTATAAAGGAAACGAATGGTGCCTACACCCTGGATTAATTAGACTTGCGTCCTCTAAAGTGAACTGACAAAGGCATAAAGATGGTTTTATACTGTTTATGCAGACAATTTAGCTGCGAACTTCAGCAGAGAACTGGCAGACTTCATCATATACATCATCGATGTTTCTGGAGGTGATAAAATCCCTCGCAAAGGAGGCCCGGGCATCACCCAAGCTGATCTCCTGGTACATTTTCTTTTCCTCTTTTCGGAGAACTGTCTTTATTTCTGTGCAAGTAGCAACCAATCCTTGCTTTCACTCAGGCGATTTGTGTGATGGAAATGATTTTATTGCCATGTATGTCTACTTCAATATTCCAGGTGATAAACAAAACGGACCTTGCACCGGCTGTTGGAGCTGACTTGGGTGTGATGGAGCGAGATGCACTTCGGATGCGAGATGGAGGACCCTTTGTCTTTGCACAGGTGAGTGAAGTGTGGACT
This sequence comes from Rhodamnia rubescens, assembly GCA_021437795.1. Taxonomy (NCBI): domain Eukaryota; kingdom Viridiplantae; phylum Streptophyta; class Magnoliopsida; order Myrtales; family Myrtaceae; genus Rhodamnia; species Rhodamnia rubescens. Next base: position 13,837,072 of record JAILYA010000002.1, on the reverse strand, counting down.
TCTCAACCCACATGAACTTAATGGATGAGTCTTAAGTACTAAATAGATAAAAGAATGTTGATTGGTGGTGTGACGAGGGGACATTATACTTGACAGAATACTATATCAACCTAGTACTTTTCACTGTCATTTTTGCATTAGTTTCCTCGTCTCTATCTCTGTCTCTGACTTTTTCGCCCCAATCTCTCCCATGCATGCATTTTAGATCACTCAGAACAGAGAGCTTTGGGAAAGTTTTGATCATAATTCAAGTCCTTGTTCCTGGAGTGTCTTTTTATGTACATTCTGTATATACATCAGTGCGTGCAAGTTACTGAATGTGGACTTTCTTGAAAGAAATGATGAGTCTGTGAACTGTATGTGCAGGTGAAGCATGGCCGTGGAGTCGAGGAAATCGTTAATCACGTCTTGCAGGCATGGGAGGTCGCCACGGGGAAAAAGCGATACTGATCCCGCCGTCTAGTAGTCTCAACTGGTTTCCCTTTCCTATTTTGCATGCGCCGGAACGGGTCATGTGTGTTGTGCCTCTAGCTGTTCACTGAAAGTTACCAGGCGAGTATGAAACTTAATAAATTGGTTTCGGACAATGCAGATAATAGACTCATATTCAATCAAAGAATGGATGGGGCAAGTTTTCCTGCCGAAATGCCCCATGCATTATTAGTCACAGCAATAGGCGGTGCGGGGCTGGTCTTGGTCCCGCCCTGCCCCGTCAATGTTCTTCGAAAAATCTGTTGTCTATGACATAATCTATATGTCTGTGATAAATGAAGTTGTAATAATAATCCGTAAGAATAATCTCTCTTTTTCCCTTATAAACCTTTCTTTTAGAAGAGTTAGCAATTTGAGAAAAGTCTTAAGGTAAGCAGCCTGTTCAATTGTACACAACTACAACAGAAAGTGGAACTTGTCTTAGAATTTACCCACCATGTTATTTTCTAAAGTAAAAACAAGAAAAAAATGTCGAATTACCATTAAGAAAGTGATAATTTTGCAGTTCTTTTTAATTCAACGGGGTGGGAGGGGGATGCCCATCCCTAAATTTAGCATCTGAGAGAGGCTACTGTCTTTTTTGCAGAATCAGGAGCCTTTCACCTATTTAGGGTAATAAGCCACTCATTTAGCAGCCTTATTGGATTGCTTAAGTGACATGGAAGAAGTGTGTGTGTTTATTCTTGTTCGCCGTGAAAGCACACGGCATTTAATGGAAAAAATTGTCCACTGCTCTAAGCATATTGTATGGCGGCCAATTCAGTCATAAACTTTTCAACTGTGCTTATTTAGTCTTAAAACATTTTCTCAACTTGCAAATTTAGTCATAAGTATTTCACTAGTGCCAATTTAAGCCTAAGACCTTCTAACTATTTACCACCTGTAATCATAAACTACTTTAACGATTTGTCAATTTAGTACTTTTCACCAATTTTAGTAGGAAATAGCTAACGTGTCAATCTAGTCGACGCTAGCCATGATCGCGCGACGTGGATAATTTTCGTAATTATTTTTACTTTTCTATTATTGTCATGTTTATCATTTCTTTTTTTTTTTTGGATCCGAGCAACGGCTCAAGGCCCTCTCTAGCAGTTTGCGAGGGCCAAGACATACTCACTTATTAGGTGAGGTTTGGCTAGCATCTTCTCCAACCTAGAATTACAAAAAAAAAAAATGACAAGAACAAAGAAATGAAAAAAAAATTGTAGAAATTGCCCGAGTCAATGATTTCTCGCTAATTAGCTGGAAGAATTGAATTAAAAAATCGTAAAAAAATTTGGGATTAAGATTTAAACGGTAAATGAAATATTTAAAATAAATTGGACTAAATATAAATTTAAAAAAAAAAAATAAAAAAAAAATTAATTTTTTCTTCCATCAAATTTCTTTTTTTTTTTTTTCTCCAACCCCTAAAAAAAAATACCATATTTTTCCCTTTGTAAACGAGCCACGTGAGCATAATTGACATGATGTGGCCGTTTATTTAATAGAATTCTCGCATTGGTTCTCTCTGGAGAAGTTAAGGTACTTGAGCAAGAAAAAGGCGTAAGCACCTAATTATAAAACCGACCACAATTCAGGTACTTGCGATGTAATTATCGAACAACTGTGGAAGTTAAGTAGACTTTGAACGACCAGGGCTGGAAAATAGCTTATAAAATTGGGTTAAACAAAAAAAATAATAATAAATTAAAGTTCGTGTCCTCCTTTTGTAATTAAATACCTTAATTTTAAATTTTCATTTATCAAGGCACGGGTATAAGCCAAGTAGCAATCGACACCGATACCGACACACCGACACGATTAGACATTACACGTTATTTCTAGAAATATATATATAATTTCAAAAAGTTAGGACATGTAGTATATGAAGTATACATTTTTATATGTACGCGATAAATCATCTTGTATATATAAAGATATCAATAGTTAATTTTTTTTTCTTCTTTTATTAGGAATTCATGATTGGATTTTTTTGAGTTGGATATATTAATTTTAAGGTAATTTGATATATGATTTAAATATATATATATTTTTGCTAGATTTACATTTTGATCTTTAAATTTATTGAAAGTACTAAATATTGATTCCGTGTGTATCAAAATGGCGTATCAAAATGGTAAACTCGGGTGTTATTGATGTGTTTGAAGTGTTAAGATTATGTGTTGATCATTGATACAATTTGATCGTGTATCGAAAAGTGTCACGAGAATAATATTGAAGAGTGTCTGACACGGAACGTAGAACTGACTTCGAAAAGTGCCGGTGCTCCCAAGAGTATAAGAACCCCACCTCCGTTATTTCTCCTCCCCTCCTCTCTCTCTCTCTCTCGAATAGCAAGAGACAGAGCAGATCTTGACTTTCCAAGCAAAACAAGAAGAAAGAAGAAGGGGAATGACGGCCCAGCTCATGACGACCCAGCTCATAGCGACCCATCGGGACAACGCCGAGGTCTTCGAAGGGGACTCTCTGTGCAAGCTCAAGTCCCGCGAGCTCCTCTCCGAGATCAACCTCCCCAGGGGCCTTCTACCCCTGGACGACGTCGTCGAGGTCGGCTACAACCGCTCCACCGGCTTCGTCTGGGTCCGGCAGCGCAAGCCGAAGGTCCACCGCTTCCCCGCCATCTCCCGCAGCGTCTCCTACGACTCCGAGGTCACCGCCTTCGTCGGGGACCGCCGGATGAAGCGGCTCACGGGCGTCAAGAGCAAGGAGCTCCTGTTCTGGGTCACCATCTCCGACATCTACGTAGACCCGAACCACCCGGGCAAGATCGCCTTCTCCAACCCGACCGGGCTCTCGCGGTCGTTCCCGGTGTCGGCCTTCGAGGAGGAGGAGGAGGAGGCGGAGGTGGGCCGGACCGACGGTTGAAGCGCTATTTCCGATTCCAGGTGTAGGAAAATTGGAATCGAGAATAGCCGGAGACGACCGGCGGGGGGTAATTTTGGAATTTGGTTCCAGTTGTCGGATGCGTACCCGACACGCGACGGTCACTGTCAATTCATGTCCAAGAGAGATTGGCAACTACGCCATTCTCTCTCTTTTTTCTTTTCCAATTTTTCCTTTTTCTTTTTTGATACTTTGACTTCTTTCGACCCAAAAAAAAAATAAAAATGATGGGACGATGATAGCGGTCGATTGATCGTAGGGCTGGTTTAATCAATTTCTTCAACCCATGATCGTATTAATGAAGGTTCCTGTTCCCTCGTTAAGCATCTTTAATAATGGATAATTTAATTTTCAAAGTATTAATTGGGCATTTCGATAAATAAATAAAAAAAAGTATTGTTTGGACATAGATGTATCAAAATGGGTTCAATTTTATGACTCGTATACGCTTGGAATTGAGTTGTGGAATGGGTTGTTAGACATTTGAGGGGCCGCGTCAAAATGGATCTAAAATATTGGATCTAAAATATTGAAGTATGATATGAATGGATCATTAAGGGGATCTTTAAAAAATTAATTCATGACTCATTTAAAGATTAAGTTTGCATCAAAGGAAGCTCATGAATAGAGATGAGCGGTTTTAAATTTCATATAGGTTTCCTCCATTGGAGTTGATTCCTCATTTTTTTAGAACCTAAAAGTTACCGTATCCTTGGTTCCATAATAGTCTACCATGTTACACCGTATTCTTAATTAAATGTATTCTTAAATTAAATGATTGTAGTGAATCATCTCCTTTAATGATCACAACTTACTATTGTAATTCATTGATCACAACTCATATGTAGAGGCACAAATAAATACGAAACATTAAAAATCTCAGTCACAAATACAAAAACTTATCATCGGATGCGCTTAAATACCATAGGATCGGACGAAAACATATTTTAAAAAAAACATAAGAAATTGTTAAGGCTCCAAGTGGAACATGTCTAAACCGATTCCCCAATTTTCTAAACCTAAAACCTATGCTATGTACCTTGAAATTTAAAACTGCATCAATTTTTAGAAACTAAAACCTATCTAATATATTGTGGAACCTAAAACTATCTCGGTCTCCACCCATCCAATTCTAGGTTTCAAGTTTTATCCTAAAATCATGCTCACTCCTACCAGGTGAAGACCTCCGTCAAGACATGCGATATGATGCCGCCTAGCCAGCAGAAGCACCTACAGCTGTCCTTCAGCTTGCCGAGGAGGCCCTTCAGCTTGCCGAGAAGGCCCTTGTCGTCTGAGCTCTAGCTGCGACGACATGGGCTGGAGGTTGGCGAGGGCAGCGTGCTTGACGGGAGGATTCTGGATGGCGATTTTGTACCAGCTGGAGTTATAGGTTGGAAAGGAGACTGACGGCGGGGGCGGCGACATAGGGAAGGAGGTCGCGGAGGCTGGCGTACGCGGTAGACTGGAAGGCGATCATCTTGATGTCTGGCGGCAGTGGTGAAGCGTTGTGGCGGAGGGAGGTGTGATCGAGGGGGGAACTAGGGGTTGGTAGTAGTTATGAGAGGATCTATTGAGATGAAAACTCTTTGCGTTGGGGAGAGGGACTGTGAGAAGCAGAATTTGAATGGGAATGGAATCGCGAGGGGGATTAATTTTCCTAATTGGGGAGATTTTGGTGAATCTTCATGGAGAGGAGGGAGGGAGAGAGAGAGCAATTAAAGATTGTGATTATGCAAATTCAAAAGCAGAAGGAACCTAGAAGGAGATTGAATAGAAAGGTTCTTTTATTTGGATGAGGATCGAGTTGATGGGGGAGCTGGAACTCAAGCGGGAAGCAGGGGAGGAAGAGGAGAGGCCGGCCAGATCGAACGGCGCAGAGCGGTGCTCATCCCGAGGTTTGAGCAAGAGGCTTTCAATGCCAACATCGACGAGCTGGTCTATGGAGCCATAGAAATTTGCATTTCAAATAAACATGTCAGCACGGTTTAGATAGATTAATTTTTTGACCGGACTATTTATGGCCTGACTCAAACTCTAACTGGCCCACTCGTCTCACAAGCCCAATTTAATGTAGCATGAGATCAAACCTTCGCATTAGAAATTGGTCAGGCCGGTCATCCTTGCTTGCTCTTTTGAGGGAAAAAAAAAGGCCTACGAGTTAAAAAAATTGCAATGTTTCCTTGATTGGTAGAATTGCCCATTAGACATTCGTTAATACAATCTTACAACAATTGAATTATTTAAGTAAATTTGAATTTGGCAGGGAGTAGGTCGGGGCTAGTTTGATTATTGGAAAATTATTAAAAACCCTTGTATTTTTATTTTTTGTCCAGTGATTTCCTGCAGTTTCAATTTGGTGAAAAGATCTACCAAAAAAATTTGGTAAATATTTGGCCAATTTTTTTTTTGGTGAAATAAGTCATGAAAATTTGTGATTGTTAAGAACCCGTTTTAATTAACTTTGATGATTTATTGGTCATGCCTTATTTTTCTACTAATAAAAAACCCTCCTGGCTGAAAATGCTTAGAATGGATTCTTGATGGAGTTATTAAGGCACAAGAGGTGTTTTCACCTAATTCAAAGTGCATGAGATAACTGGCTAAAGCACCAAAATACAAAGGGTACTTCAACAATTTTACTCTTGGTCGTTTCGTGTCAAGCTTCGCAACAACTTGTCAAAACGAAAAGGAGAAACAAGAACGGAGAGCTATGTGAGCGCGACGGAGAGGAAAAAGGAAAAGGGTTCTGAGAAAACAATATTATAAGATGACAATATAATCAAATATTACTAATGTCGTGTTTAATTAATGTAAAACAACTTAAGTTATAGATGCAAAAGGCATAATACTCTCCTTTCTAGAAAGGGAATGTCCACACCGAACACAAGTTGTATGGCGGATCGAAGTGTCATACAGACTGTAGAAGCAAAAGGCTCTATTTCTGGACATCCTCTACTTCGTTTACAGACGGTGAATCATCGTTGAGGGGTTCAAACTATTGTAAGACGTGCTTGTGCTTGTGCTTGAATCATCTACTGAGTTTTGCGTGGAATCGGCGCCATCTACGAACTGTACAATCTTGCGAAATAGCTTAGCGGATTCCAGCATGGTTCCTGGCTGTAAGAGCTGGGAGAGTGGAGTGGACTAAGCGAAAAGCCGAACCACTATAAATGTGTCTTGCATAAGTCTTTATCTCCTTAGCTCCTTGATCATCTGTTTTACGGAAGTTATCATTAGACCCAACATTATAGTAGTGCCCTTCAGTGACGGACAATCCATTTCTAGACCACTATAGTTGATGGAACTGACTATATGTTCTGGAAATGCAAGATGAAGTTCTTCGTGCAATCCATGGAATCCAATCTATAGAATGTTGTCGTGAATTGACCCCATGTGCCATCGCCAAGAATTTCGACACCAGTTGTGTTTGTAGGGACAACTGATTCTACAAAAGAATTGCACATTTAACAGCAGACCCTATCGTCGGATGAACAGACACGAAGACTCACTTTAAATGCTAAAGCTATTCATATTATGTACTGTGCTTTATCTCCCTTAGAAGATCACCGAGTCACTTCTTGTATAGCAGCGAAAGAGGTCCGGGACAGTCTCGAAGTTGCCTCCAAAAGGAAAAAAATCGAGTAAGAGAGACCAAAATGATCATCCCGCTAGGAAACTATGAGATGTTCAAGATGAAGGCCGTTAAAAACATCACCCAAATGTACGCTTGTCACACTGATATCGGCAATGGTCTCAGCCGTCGTGGGGAGGCTTCTGCCAATAGTGAGAACGTAGAAAAATTGCTTCTAGCTCTGCTGAAGGAGTGGAGCCATGAGATGACTTTAACTGGAAAGACTCTTCAGGATATAGCCCATGTTCATGGATAAGCTTGTAGGAACTCTCGCGTCATATGAGGCTAAGTTGAAAACTAAGAGCACAATTCTAGAGGTAAGAAAGCTATTCATTTAACGCTAACGTCTCTACTGCAGATGACACATCTGGAAATAACGATGATGATGAGGAGGAAGTGGCCCTACTTGCGAAGTGATTCAAAAGTTTCATGAGGAAAAAAAAAAAAAGAAGAACTCTAGACAAACAGAACAAATCAAAGGCTTGAAAGGTTAATTGTTAATAATATTTCAATTATATTTTGAGTTTTTTTTATTTTATTTTTATTTTTCTCTTTTCTTTTTTCTCTCTCTCCTTTTTTTTTTTTTTTTGTGGTTTTCTTTATTTTTCTTCCCTTCCTTCTTCCTCTAGTTGGTTGCCGGATCTCGCTGGCCTTTGATGAAGCTCACCCTTGCCATTTCTAGGCAAAGTCGACCTCGCCAAAGCAACCGATGTAGATGAGCTTCCCCCCGGAGGCCCGCTAGGGTTGACCTCGCCAACCCTTGCCTCTGATAGGTCATTGGGGTCCGGCAACGAGCTAGAGGGAAGAAAGAAAGGAAGAAAGGAAAAGAAAATAAAAAACAAATCAATAATTCAAAAAAATATTTAGTATTTTTAAAAATTATTCACGTCAATACGGCTGCTCCACTAGTGTCCATGTCAACGGTTTTCCGGCAAAGTTGGTCGGATTGATTGAATTGATGCAAATGTAAAATTTTTAGGGCTCAATTGGCCAATAAAAAATTTCAAAAAGAAAAAAAAGTTTACGATTGAATTGATACAAATGCAACAAGTTTAAGATTTTTTTTTTGTGCTAAATCTCCCAAACAAAACGCACACATCACGCACACACCAGACTTACAGCAAACTTTATTCTGAATACAACATAAGTTTAATCTATTTTTTCTCCTTAGTTTTTATTTTATAGAACACCTTTCTCATCCTCCTCCTGCGCCCCTCGTCCATACAATGCTTGTTGTTCATTTGCCGTCCGGTGGCCTCTGACACTTCCGACCATTCTCCAAGTCGCCCGAATGAGGAGATATGTGCGCCATTGCGATCCGACGAAAGCTTCATGGTCGCTAAATCATAGCGCCGGCATCGACGTCGTCAACGAGATTTACAAGAAGGGAACTCGAGACAACGAGGGGAGATGCGGCTGACGACAATGTTTTGGGTAACATTCGACATCACCTGGCGCATGTTTGCCTTTTCGGTTGAGATTACTGAACGATATCTGCAGCGAATGCCTTCTGTAAAGAGGATTAAAGCTGAGCAAAACATTAAACGGAAAAGACGGGGTTCAACGATGTTTTGACTAAGATTCTTATTTTTTGTTCATACGGCAGTTTTTGCTCAGATTGTCTTTTCACTTTCTTTTCCTCTTTGATGTCTTTTGCTTGGTTATTCTCTTCAGTGAGTTACATGTCAATATAAAACATTCAGCAAGTAAAATCTCTTCATTGTCCTGCCAACTTCAAGTAATGGGGGTGGTTCAATACGGATCCCTGGTCAATTTTCCAGAGGATGCACTTTAATTTGGCATACAACTTGATGTGACATAACGCGAAAATTAACAGGATCTTGCAATTCAAGTCTAATGCGAAAGGAAGAAATTACAAGAGAAATCAAAGATAAACGATAAAGGAATTAGAGGCCTATGTGGTTTCGTCAAAGTGTAGGTACCCATTTTGTTGAGCAGAGCCAACCGCCAAGAAATCCATTATGAATCGGAAGAATACAAACCTTATAAGAGATCCACAAATATTATCTTTCACGAAAAAAATACTAAAAAAATTCCCTAGAGTGCAAACCCAACATTTATCTTGTTTACTTTAATTGTGTAATAACCAAGTAGAATTTTGTCTGCTATATATAAGACTCAAACTCGACGCGTATTCCCAACATAAACTTTGATTTGTGTCTGTCAAATCTTCGCAAGAACACAAAGAGTTCCGGTCAAAGTCCAAGAAAGTTGGGTCATTGTCTTCACTCAACATTAGCTGACCAATAAATAGAATGGTGGAACTTTGCATGCCGTACCGCTTCGGCCACAGCACAGTTTGATATGATGTGAAGATCGAACATTAAATGCTGATGGACTATAAAGAGATCCATTCTTCATATCATCGTGCAAAGAGATGAGGGGATCTTGGCCCATCCAATTTTATGTAACCCTTCCACTAAAACGATGGAGCATGCTTGTTGTTAAATTGCGCCCTAAAAATTCTTAAGTGATTCGAGCACATGTAGCATGTGCAGGATGGGTGAAATGCATTTTAAGTGACGAAGGAAAGAATTAAGGATTGAACAGAATGTATGCGGATTGATGTCGGCGGATGAATGCAAATGCAGGATAGAATACGATTACCATCGAGGCATAAAAAACTTGTCACCACCCAATGGCAACAATCAAGATCGACGAAGTTTATTACCATGGCCTAAAAGACGAACTATCTATCAAGGATAAAGGACTTCGAGATAGGAAAGCTCATCAAAGAAAGCATAAACGATGTATACCAGCTAAGGGTAAATGGCATTTTGACTAACTACCAATGAGTAATCCACTCTCAAAGATAAAGAAACCAACATAGGAGTAATTCACTATCCAAAGATATTCACTCATTCGAGAGAAAAATCTCATATGTTCATATATTCAAATCTTCGCTTGTTTACAAATGAGAAGTCGCTTCTTGTTATATAATGGAGCTAATACATAGGAAATAGACTAAACATTAAAGACATAAGAACTACCGGCCATCAATGAGATAGGAACTAGAAAACATAATAAAGACCTAAGAACCAGAAAATGCGTTAAAAAACCTAGGAACTTGAACTTTGACTTTGAGACCTACAGCCCAATTAAGACTCATTAAATTAGGACTAAAGGATATTTGACTAATTTTAAAGTAACTAAACATAAACCCTAAATTCTTTCATCAACCTATGCAGCCCAATAGACATCTTGAAACATCGACGAACAACAAAAGAGAATAGTCTCCGATTGCTAAGTGGTCGATTAGCAATCTCGAAATTGACATCAAGCTTGTAAATAGACAACTAACAAGAGTTGGGCGATAGAGCCGGATGCTTCACCAATAATAAGTCTAATGTAACATTAACTCTTAATGTTAATAGGTTTCGCATGAAACTCACATGATGTTGGGCACATTTAAGCATGTCACCCGTCGCTGTGTGCCTTTCCAAAAAGCTTTTTCCCCAATGAGTCAATCTTGTGCGCCACCTCTCTCTCTCTCTCTCCCCCCCCCCCCCCCCTCTCTCTCTCTCTCTCACCACGTCATCAATAAGTTCTGGTCAAAGGAGTAGAAAGACAGCTCCGAGCGACAGCTGCCAGCAATAGCGTGTCCAATAACTGCCATCTCTTTCTAGTATCCACCAAAGAAAACCAGCGAGAAACAAACTAATGTCCTATACGTATATGCCACGTCGTGGCCCTACAACAGACCTTTTCACAATTTGTGCACCTCCTTGGTCCCCCTGCGAGTTTAGCCAACGTGGGCTCTGCTCTTGGTGACGACATCTACACAATTAGATTGATTTGCTCAAATGCTAGCTCGAAAGATCCATTATTTGGGGCATTAAGATATAGATTGCGTGCGACCATGGGCTTCGTTTCTCCATTTTTGAAGGCAAATGTTAGTGCAAGTTATATGTTTTTTGTTGTTTGAGGCGAGCGCTCGGTTGGTTAATCTAAAAGTTCAAGCCATGTTAGATTATCGAGCAGTAGATTGATAACTAGTACAACAAAGGGCATTATGCGGAATCGAGCACATGATCTTTGGGTTACGAAACTATATCAAATTGAAGATGCAGATCGATGAATCCGACGAGTTAAACTAGAACAATACATGTTAGCAATTTTTGCTACATCAAATAGGTGAATGGTCTTGTTTGAGAAAAGGAAATGTAATTCCATGCATCGTTAATTCCAGCTCTGCACCTTCAAATTCTTGTTGAATCTTTCCTGATGCAAACTCAAAAGAATTTTCAAACAAGATCACATCCGCAACTATTTTCAAACGTGGAAAAGATTTTCTATAAACGAGTCAAACAAGGTCTCCTCAAGTTCGGTCTATATATACATCGTACCCGCCACACGCTCAGTCTCACACTCACACACACCCCTTCACTCACTCTCGTTGAGACCTACTTTTGAGCTCCAACTCCACGAAATGGAGCCCTCAGGTGCAGGTGCTTCTTCTGCATCTCCCCCATCTCCAATCCCTCCGGCTTGGCCGTCTCCGACTCCCGCTCTTCCACTTCCGGTGCTGGTTGTGGCCAGCCCTTGCGCGGCGTGCAAGGCATTGAGGAGGAGATGCTCGGAGAGCTGCCTGTTGGCCCCGTACTTCCCTCCCTCGGAGCCCGCCAAGTTCGCCATCGCCCACCGCGTGTTCGGCGCTAGCAACATTGTCAAGTCCCTGCTGGTACGATATGCATTATTACTACCCTATCATGGCACAGTTCGTCACAGGACCAGGAAGAAACCTTTGTCTTTTCCGTCACCTCGAGTTGAAGAATTTTAGTTGCCCAGTAAAACATGAAGACTCCCCCTTTCATTAGAAAAAACCATCCAAAGTGAGCTTTTAGGATTTGTTGAACTTGAAGTCAATATGAACATCTTTCTCTTACCCACTTTTCTACTATGTCAATAGTTGGCCTTTTCTTCTTTTTTGTCAGCGGGACGTCAATAGTTACATGTTGACAAAGACTGAAAGAACTTCATGTTTGTAATGAGATTCTCTTTCTATTAATTAAAGTTGGTCATGTACAGATGGAAGAGAGTTTTGATTAAGTGTGAGTGCCTTGAGCCATCGGGTAAAGCACAGGATAGGACCAGACTGAGTTTTTATTTTTCTTCTCTACTGGTTATTGTTGTTTGGTCGAGGAAATTCTTGTTCCATCGCCAGTGTGCACCTAACGAGTAATGACATAAGTATCTTGTTGGGAAAAGTACAGAAAAGTCTTCGACCTACAATTTAGTCCTAAATTTTTTGTATTTATATCAAATCATTTTATCCGGTTAATTTTGACCATAAATTATTGACATAGACGCCAATTATCTTACGTGGCATGATCGTCCAACGTGGACAAAATTTATGATTTTTGTAATCTTTGTTTCTTTTTTCTTTTCTTTTTCTCTTTTTTTTTTATAACTTCGGATTAGGGGTGAGCAAATCGGATTGCCCGAGTCGGGAACCGGCCGGATCGGACCGGACCGATGGTCTAGTTCTCACTTCTAGATGAGTTCGGTCCGATTTCGGTTCTTAATATTGGAACCGATGGCCGGGCGATCCGGTTCCTAGTTCCAGGGGACATAGGACCGGGACCGGACCGGACCGCCAGGGCCGGTCAATTTTTTTTTTTTTAAAAAGTGGCAATCGTAATATTTATTTTTTAGGGTTTGCTTCTTTTTTTTGTTGTTTTGTGATTGCCTTCTTCTCATCACTGAGAAGGGAAAAATCTTGATAAGTAATCAAATCACATCCAAGAAGCTAAAATCGGAGTAAAGAAATTGCGATGAATCCTAGAAAAGGAAAAGATGCTCTCTGTCCCGGGCAAGTGCAGAAATTTGTCGTGTTATTGGTTCGGTCCGGCCCGGTTCCCGGATCCTAGGGTGGCCGGTTCGGTCCCCGGTTTTGAAAAATGGGAACCGAAACCCCTAGTCCAACTCTCGGTTCTTGAGGAAAATCGGACCGGGCCGAGAATCGATCACCCCTACTTTGGGCGGCGGTCGCCCGGCCGACCATCACCGGCCACGAGGCGAGGGCCTCCGTGCCCTCACCAAGATCTAGGGCGAGGCGCCGGCCAAGAGGGGAGCATTATGTGCCATTTTGCTATGAAGAGTGATTAATTTATGGAGGCATGACATTTTGAGAATTTTTCAGGCACTTCCCGAATCACAAAGAGACGATGCAGTGAGCAGCATGATTTACGAGGCCAGTACAAGGATTCGAGACCCTATCTACGGCTGTGCCGGGGCCATCAGCCAACTCCAGATGCAAATCAGCCAACTCGAAGTGCAGCTTGCCAAGTCGGAAGCTGAGCTCGTGAGCATGCAAATCCAACGGGCTAGTCTCGTGGAACAATTGCGCCTGACCAAATCTCAGGACTCGTCGCCGCACCAGTCCCTCGAGATTCTCCTGAATAGTCCGTACGACGACTACCAATTCCAAATCGACTCGTGCTTGGACGAACATAATGGCTTTGGCTCATTTTGCGAGCCTCTCTGGTCATGATTGGTGGGTTATGCTTATTGACCGCATCTATACATATATATGGTGCGTTTATTTCATAAAAAATAAATTATTTAAAAAATATTATTTCAGACACAATAAATTGTACCGCTTATTTGAATGGACGAACTAAAGAATTTTATCATCTGCGACAATGTTTACACATAAATTGTTATTCATAATAAAATATTTTTTATTAATAAATTATTTCAAGCGATTATTCCAAGAGAAATATTTTTCAAATTATTTATTTTTCGTAAAATAAACAAAGCCATAGATCCGACTGCCAATTCTAACCTGAGTGCATGCTCTTGCTTCCCACTTTATATCAACACGTTTGGACACTCTTGGTCCGAATGAATCCCGACTCGCACGCGAACGTGGCAATGCTGTAATTTCTTTCAAAAGCAAGGGCGGTTTTAAGGGTGCGAGGGGCACAATTCGGCTGCTTGGAATCGGACCCGGCATCTTCTCCCTGTCGCTGTGAGCGCCAGTTGGTGGGTCTTCTATTTCGGTCCATCGCACCGTTTTGAGACTGCCCTTGGGTCTGGGTTCGTCTTCTTCACCGTCCCACTTATCTCTGCGCTAAAGGGAGAAACCACAAAGAAATGGCGGCGATCACGAGCGCGCTCATCGCGATCGCGGGAGTGGTGCTGGGCTGGATCGCCATCGAGATCGCTTGCAAGCCCTGCCTCGAACGCGGCCGGGAAGCCATCGACCGGTCCCTCAACCCCGATTACGACCCCGACGACGACCGCGACGGCAATGCCCGGGCACCTCTGATCGCCCCCAACCCTAGCCCTGACCCCGTGGATTCAGATCCGAAGCGCGTCGACGATGCTCCCGCCGTTCCTTCCAAGATCGTGTGACCAATTGCTCTCCGCTCGTTCGGGTTTCGGCAATCGGTCCGATCCGTGATTTGTGTTTCTGCTCCGATTCGATCGTCTCTCTCCCTTTTGCTGTGATTTTGTTGTCTGGGTTTGTAATCTCTCTGCAAGTTGAAAGGAAGGAAGAGGATGGAAGATGTGCATTTGCTTTTGATTTCAGATTTTGGCTTCTATTTTGTTTTTTTTTTTTTTTTTCCATTTTTTTATTATTAAGATGGTGAAATGTCGAATGAAAAATGAAGGGGCCAGTTTTTTTGGGATTAAAAGTAACACCTCATTTTATTCATTTCTCGTAATACAAGTAAGAAATATCGCAATTTAATTATAAATTAAAATACATTTCAGACAATTTTAAAACAAAATAAGCTCTAGATAACAAAAGAAATTTGAATTACACAGTCAAAAAGTAGATCTATAAGCGCATCACACCATAATCGACACCGATCATTAAATCTATTTTAGTAATGAGCACATATCGAGAACTTCATATGTTTCTACGGCTTTATCTTTCGACGGTACGCTCCTAAGTTTGATGTTCCTAACATCATTATCGAGCAGAAAAAAAAGTTAAACGAGCATATATTTAACATCGGCGTGCTATTTGATCTCCTTCAAACCTGGATCGTTCACCGACGAAACTCGAGGAGTACAGAATCTCGAAAACATACACAAAGAAAATGTCAAATTTAAATTAGATTGGGATAGAAATCTCTTTAAAAATGAGAGAAAGCTTTTAAATCTAGACTAAATCAAAAGAAAAAAAGCTCTTAAACGGGAGAAAAGCAAAAAAAAAAAAAAATTAAAATAAATTTGAAAAAATGGTGACGGGAAGGAGAGAGGGAATCCCTGAGAAAGGGTTTCGGTGGGTAGAGTTTTTTAGGTTTTGTTTTTTTTTTATTGTTGGGGTGGGGGGTAGGCGGCGGCGAGGGGAAGATGTTTGTGAGAGCAGCTATGTTTGGGATTTCTTATACGGTATTAACGGTCCAATAATGAATTAATGGTACAATGACGTCATAAATTTTGGGATTTGATCAAATAGGGGTGCTAAAATAAAAAATATATAAAATGTTCATTAGAACTTCTAAAACTAATCACGAAAATGCAATAAAATTGTAAAACTTACAAAAAGTGCAATTGAGTGTTAAAATTTATCGAATAGTGCAATCGAGTCTTTTCGTTAACGTCATCAATTTATCTAACGAAAAATAATGACATGATATTTTTAAATTAATTTCTCTATCTGCGTGGCATTTTCTATTATTTTCTTTTCAAATATTATTTAATTATATTAGAAAACTAAAAAGATTAAAATATTAAGTTTAAAAAATCTAAAACTTAGGAGAAAAAAATAAAAAGAGGAGGGCGGGGCCATGCCGGGCCGGCGTGGCCGCCGATCTTGCCCCTCACCGAAGGGACCGGCAACCTCTACGACCCTAGGCGAGGGTGGCCAACACTTGCCAACCTCGAGTGAGGCCTCGCCGGCCATTACTTAAGGTGGCGACCATCACCTACCCAGCGAGGCCTTGCTAGCCGAGTTTCAACCTAGATCTGGAAGCCATTTAAGAGAGGCAGAGATGGCTATGGTGTTGAGGAAGGTGAAGAAGTCACGTCACAAGTTGATATTCTCTATTTCTTGATGGGATCCGTAAGTTTCAAACCCAGACAAAGAAGAGAACCCAAAAATACAATGGAGCTACAATAGCGAGTCGGAACTTCTATTCTGGCGAAACAACAACAAGAGCACCTTTTTGTGAAAGAAGATCAAGAAGAAAATGTCAGTGAGGCGTAAAAACTCAAGTGAGAAGCGCGATATGCCATATGTATGTTGACATAAATCGAGCATCAATAATGCCAACGAAATTTGTCTCCAAAATCAAGTGACAAGAAGGAATTGTTCCCATCCAAGTAAGAACAACAAGTGATCCATTTCGTTTCAATACATCGCTAAGCAGAACAAGTCAAAAAATTGTTCTATCCTCTATTTCCCATCGAAAGAAGAAAGAAATAAGAAAAGGAAAAGAAAGAAGTGAGTAGGAGATCTTAGGCAAGCACACCATCGTCCGTGGCCGGCGACCTCTGCCAACCCCTCCGGCGATGGGCGGCAAGTGGTGGCTATGCCTCACCAATAAGGCCTGGCCTTTTTTTTTGCTTTTATGTTTTATTTTTAAAATTTAAAATTTTAGTCTTTTCTTTTCTTTTTTAAATTTGATTTAAATAAAAATTGAAAATAAAATAATAAAAAAATGCCACGTAGGATAGAAAAATTAATTTAAAAATTACATTGCAGTATTTTTTATTAGACCAATTGATGGTGTTCACGAAACACTCGATTGTACCAATTCGACAAGTTTTATGATTTCATTGCCCTTTTTACAAGGGGGAGCACAGCTATGTATGGCATTTCTTATACAATATTAACGGTCCAATGACGTATTAATGGTACAATGACATCATAAATTTTGGGATTCGGCCAAATAGGAATGCTAAAATAAAGGGAAATGTTTACTAGAAGTGTTGGATGAACATCTTATAAAACATTTTGATGATTTCCAAACTATCCCTTAGTATTTTATTTGCTATTGATGTGCAGATGTTTATTGCATAAGGCAAATGATCACGAAATGGCCATCGGGTACAAATCGCATGAGGATGGAAGCACTTTCGTGAAAACATTCGCTAGCGTTCTCAAAAGATCTAGTCGCCGAATATTTGATATCGGAGCTTGAAAGGTCGAAGAAATAAGGAGTATAAAGTCTATAGATGCCAATGTTTCAAAAAGATTGTTGAAGTTGCTTGCACGAGCTGAAAATGGCCAATAGGAAGAATTGTGTATTCTCGGGAACAGTTCTATGTTGTGTCAAAGAAAAGCTAAAACTGTCGGCGACAGAACAACAAGTCAACGCCTATTTTGGGAAAGTCCGTCTGACGAGGAGAAAGCGGTCCCAACGCATTGAGAAGATGTCACATCAGTCTCCAATGACTCTTTTGCTCCTCTAGAAGTGCTTCAACGGCTAGTTTGCTTGAGGCTTATATAATGAGGAGGTCGTGAAGACCAAAGAGCAAGGAGAAAGGAACTCGAGCAAATTGTATATCATATTGTTGCTCTAGACAGTTGTTTTAATTGAAAAGCACAAGTGTTAAAAATCGTGTGATTTATTGCTACATTGTAATCATGCAATAGTCAAGTGTACAACCCTAAGTAGTATTGCTAATCTTAGATAGTGTGATCTATCGATAAAGATCGAGACATATCATTTGTAACTTATGAGGTGATTTACTAGTGCATTCCAGCCCATATTGTAGCCGTTAGTTGTGTGCGGTGGACGTACGCTTGGTGTAAGCCGAACCACTATACATCTAGTGTGCTGATCTTTTCTTGCTTATATCTTTGCGTGCAAACACCTAGATACTTGTTTAGCTAAACATTTGCTCAGCCGATCTTTTTCCAAATCACCTTTGGTTTTTCACAAAATCTAAAAAAGTTTCAAACAACCTATTCACTCCCCTTCTAAGTTGTATTGTCAGTCCTAACAAGAAGTTCTAAAACTAGTTACGAAAGTGCAATAGATTCCTACAACTTACAAAAAGTGCAATTGAGTGTTAAAATTTATCAAATTGCTACAATCGAGTCTTTCTATTAACGTTGTCAATTTATCTAACAAAAAAACTCGACGTGACATTTTTAAATTAATTTCTCTATCCTACGTAGACATTTTCTATTATTTTCTTTTCAAATCTTATTTAATTAAATTAGAAAAACTTAAAAATATTAAAATATTAGGTTTAAAAAGCTAAAACATTAAGGGGAAAAAAACAAAAAGAGGAGGGCGAAGCCACGCCGGCGAGGCACACCTGTTGATGCTGCCCCTCATTGAAGGGGACGGCGACCTCTACCTCGCCCTAGGCGAGGGTGGCTGGCATTTGCCAACCTCAAGCAATGCCTTGTCGACCCCAAGCAAGGGCATGCGAGGCTTGCTCAAATTTGGGCAACACCGGCACTTACATAGGGTCTGGCGACCATCGCCTGCCCCTATCGAGGCCTCGCCGGCCGACGCCTGTTAACCCATATCCGGAACTAGTTTGAGAGAAGCAGAGGTGGCTTTGGTGTTGATGAAGGTGAAGAATAATGTCGCAAGTTGATATTCTATGTTTCTTGATGGATTCTGTAAGTTTCGAACACGGACAAAGAACAAAACCCGAAGATACAACCGAGCCAAGACGATGGCGAGTTCAAACCTCTATTCCGGCGAAACAACAACAAGAACACCTTTTTATAAAAGAAGATCAAGAAGAAAATGTCAGTCCGGCATAAAAACTCAAGTGAGGTACACAATTTGACATATGTATTTCAACAGAAAACGAGCATCAATAATGCCGGCAAAATCTGTCTCCAAAACCAAGTGACATGAAGGAACTAGTTTGATCCGAGCAAGAGCAACAAGTGATCCATTTTGTCTTAGTACATTGCTAAGCAGAACGAACTGAAAAGTTGTTCTATCCTCCATTTCCCGTCGAAAGAAGAGAGAAATAAGAAAACAAAAAAGAAAGAGGGGAATAGGAGATCTTAGATAGGCACACCCTCCCCAGGGCCACTGATCTCTGCCCACCCCTTCGGCAATATGCGGCGGCAGTGGCCTCGCCTCACTGACATTTCCATGGCCTTTTTTTCTTTTCTATTTTCTTTTTTAAAATTTAATAATTTAGTCTTTTTTTGTTTTTTTAATTTGATTTAAATAAAAATTGAAAAAAATAAAAAAAAAATGCCACGTAAGGTAGAGAAATTAATTTAAAATGTCATTGCAGCACTTTTCATTAGACAAATTAACAGTGTTAATGGAAAGATTTGACTGTACTAACGTAACAAGTTTTAGGACTCAATTAGAGCTTTTGCAAGGGGAGGGCAGCTATGTATGGGATTTCTTATACAGTGTTAACGGTCTAATGACATATTAATGGTATAATGACGCCATAAAATTTGGGATTCGACCAAATAGGGGTGCTAAAATAAAGGGATATGTTCATTAGAAGTTTTAAAACTAGTCACGAAAGTGCAATAGAGTCCTGAAACTTACAAAAAGTGCAATCGAGTATTAAAATTTGTCAAATTAGTGCAATCAAGTCTTTCCGTTAACACCGTCAATTTATATGATGGACAATGCCGACGTAACATTTTTAAATTAATTTCTCTATCCTACGTTGCATTTTCTATTATTTTCTTTTCAATTATTATTTAATTAAATTAGAAAAAATAAAAAATATTAAGTTTAAAAAGCTAAAACATAAGGGGAAAAAACAAAAAGAGGAGGGCAAGGCCTTGCTAGCGAGGCATGGCCACTGTGTTGCCCTTCGCCGAAGGGGCAAGCGACCTCTCCCGGGCCTAGGCGAGGGTGGCTAGCGCTCGTCAACCTTGAGTGAGGCCTCACCGGTACCGGGTAAGGGCAGATGAGACTTGCCCAAATATGAGCGACGTTGGCCCTTACCAAGGGTTGGCGACTAACGCCCTGCCCCTACCGAGGCCTCGCCGGTTGAGGCGTTTCAACCTAGATCTAGAAGTGGTCAAAGAGAGGTAAATGTGGCTATGATGTTGAGAAAGGTGAAGAAGTAATGTCGCAAGTTGATATTCTCCGTTTCTTGATGGGATTCGTAAGTTTCGAACCCAGACAAAGAAGAAAACTCAAAAACTTGAAAATACAACTGAGCTAGTATGATAGCAAGTCGGAACCTCTATTCCGGCAAAACAACAACAAGAACACCTTTTTATAAAAGAAGATCAAGAAGAAAATGTCAATCTGGCGTAAAAACTCAAGTGAGATACGCAATTTGCCATATGTATTTCTATTGTGACTAATAATATAACCTACGGGAGAGTGAATAGGTTGTTTGAAGAGCTATGAAAAACATTTGTGGAATAAAAAAGTTTAACTTCAAACAAGGGGTTAAACATCCGTAGAGATATTGTAGAGATTAGGTCAGCAGATATTTAAATTACCAAGAAAAAATTGTGTGCTAAAGTGTATAAAGATTATGAGAAATAAGACCACACAAAATAATATGTGATATAAAAGATCTGGTGAACATATGTTTCACAAAACAATATTTGAATGTATACAAGACTCGAGTAAAAGATCAAGTAAAATGTAAGCACACAAGATATATAGTGGTTCGGCTTTATCCCCAAGTTTATGTCCACTCTCAAGACTAATGGCCACAACTTAGGTTGGAATTCACTAGTAATCTACTCAACAAAGTACAATTGGCAAATACTAATCCTTTCACTTGATAGATTACACTATCGGGACTCAACTCTTGCTCTTATTATCGTACATTTGATCTTTAGCACAATTACAACACATAAAGAGTACTAAAGAAGATCTTTCCGGAGAACCAAGAAACAAGAGAGAGAAGTAGCTTACAACAAGTGTATGCATTTTACATTTTACTTTCTATAACATTTTGGTTTAGATGATCTTTCATTATATAGACAACTCCATTCTTCCCATTGGAAGAGTTTGCGAAGTCCAACTAGCCGTTAGAGATCCATTGAAACTATTGCAACTGCTGTTTCGACACTTTGCTCGAAAAAAAGCTAACAAATGCTATCGGCTATATTCTACCGGATAGATTTTTTTATCTTTCTCTGTGGATATTTTACCCGCAACTAGCTATATTTTCTTCTAACAAAACATTTGCACATGTATGTTGTTCAAAAAATACCAAGACTTGATATTGACATAGACATTGTCATACCTCATCTTTTGGTCCGTTAGTGCTTGTTTATAGGAAAATCGTGGGAACGACTTGTGATCAATTATCCAATAATCCTCTTGAGTATCCCAACTTCCAAAGATGTCACCTTGATAATAGATCGACTATGATTTCTTCCAAGTCATTATGAACACCCTGTCATTTTTTACTTGTTGTCTTGCTTGTTAAGATCTTCATCCTTGTATCTAGTATTTGCTGAACTCGGGTCATTGATACCATTCTAATTTTTATAGCGACTATATTCTTCAAGACAAAAGATTTGGTCATTTGATCAAGTGACAATCACCTTTTAGGAGTAAACATCTGCATGATCTCTTACCCATAATCAAGACATTCGGATCTTTACTTGTTTATCAATGCTTTGTTCACCCGATCTTCCACCCGATCTATATAAGGCCAATACTCTTTGCTAAAGATTTAATGCTTCGATAACAATTCGGTGACCCGATCTTTTTTCTGGTTATTCCCAACATGTGTGGTAATTTTGACTCCACCTAATTATTCATCTTCATGGTCCTTTCAAGCTTTATCAAAAATCAATCCTAGGATTGTTCACCATTATTGGGTCTATCCACTGTTCACCCGATCTTTGTACCTTCCAAGCCATCACGAACATCTCCCTTCTTTTGGGCTTGTTCACCTTGTTCAAGGTCCTTCCGAGATATTCACCTTGTCTGAAGATCCGTCTAGTTCCCGGGACATCTTCACCGCCCATATCTTGTTCACCTCGGAGATCGGCTACCAATCTCAAGGATTAGTGAAGCACTCTAAACATTGGCAGAGTGGATCTTTGTCTTAGAGACATCCGGTGCACTTTACACTATCATTTGCATTTCGACTTGTGCATATATAACATAGTATAACTCAACCAATATACATATTAGTAGCTTTTGATTGTCTTTATTATCATCAAAACAAGATTGAAGATTTTCCAATAGGTACCTCATTGGTGATATTCACAACAATTTCGATAGAAATCGAGCATCAATAATGCCGACAAAATTTGTCTCCAAAACCAAGTGACAGGAAGGAATTGGTCCCATCCGAGCAAGAACAACAAGTGATCCATTTCATCTTAGTACATCGCTAGGTAGAATGAGCCGAAAAGTTGTTCTATCCTCCATTTCTCGTCGAAAGAAGAAAGAAATAAGAAAATGAAAAAGAAAGAAGGGAGTAGGAGATCTCGGATTGACACACTCTCTCCTTGGTTGCCGGCCCCTCTGGTGATGGGAGATGGTGGTGGCCGAGCCTCACGGACAAGGCCCGGGCTTTTTTTTTATTTATTATTTTCTATTTTATTTTTTAAAATTTAATATTTCAATCTTTTTTTAGTTTGATTTAAATAAAAATTGAAAGTAAAATAATAACAAATGCCACGTAAGATAAAGAAATTAATTTGAAAGTGGCATTGCATCATTTTTTGTTAGATAAATTGATGGTGCTAATGGAAATACTCGATTGCACCGGTTTGACAAGTTTTAGAATTCGATTGCACATTTTGCAAGTTTTAGAACTCCATTGCATTTTCGTGAAAATTTTTAGAACTCCTATTGAACATATCCCTAAAATAAATTAGGAAATAAAAATCACAAAAAAATTGCAAAAAAAATCATGTTGGGATTTTCATTTTAAGTTGAGAGCTTGAAGTCTGTGTTAAAACGTTTCCAAGTGAAATTGGAAAACTCTGGCAAAAAAAACAAAAAAAAAATAACAAAACGAATAAATTCAAAAGATAGAAATTTAGAAAATTTCTGCGTGCCAAACTGCCCGTAATTTTGTGGGCACTACTTGGATCAGGTCTAGCCTATCGTTCGGGCCGATTTTTATTCACCGAACCAGCTCGAAAGATTTTTAGAAATTAAAGATTTGATTACAAATTTGCAGTAAAATATTAAGAACAGAATCAATTACTACTTAGAGATAAAGCCATAAACATATAGAAGGGGATGATCAAACATCAAAGTATTAAAGAGAGGGGGTTACCGGTCAATCATCAAATATGGCTCAACCACATGCATGGATCGTAAAATATATCCCGTCAAAATTAGACGTGTATGAAGTTCGTTTTTGTAATGAAATTCATAATTTATCAACTGACTAAATTTTACATACTTGAAAATGGGATATTAAGAGTTTTGAAATTTGATAGATAATAAAACATACATTGCCAAATATAATATAAAAAAAAAAAAGTTTAAGGTTTGGCCTGAACTGACCAGGATCGAATCAATTCAAGTCGATTTGGGCCGGGGCTACAGACGTTGCCAAAAGTTTCCTCCTCAAGGCTCAGCTCTGCAGGCTCATTTGCGCCCTACTACAGTGTCTCTAAGTTGAATAAGGATTATTAGCGGATACAGCAAAGGAAACAGGACACTTACTTGAAAGTCATAACAGCAAGGGACAAGAGGCACGTGAAATAGGAAAGAAGAAGAAGAAGAAGGAGGAGGAGGAAAAAGAAGAAATAGGAAAGAAAAAGAGGGCCAATGTCACTCCCGGACTTAGGTCATAGACTTTATGCAAAGGCTAGAGGACCTTACATGGTCCTGGGCAGAAATGAGTCCGGTAGTATCATAGACTTTTGAAGGATAACGCTTACTTGAAAGCTCATAATTTTTTTCCAACTACTGGTATTTTGTAACTTCTAAATAAACAGCCACTTTGAGTACTATAATTTTGAACCGATCATTGAGTGTCAAATTTTTTTATAAGCTTTACCCAAATGTCGAGCTTTGGCAAAATTTAAATAGACGTAATCAGTAAAAATACATTTTTAAGGGGGAGTTACCACCGATATTCAAGTAATAGAGTTGAAAAGTCATATGACATTTAAGTTATATGGAGAAAACACATTATGGACTTTAGTATGATATGGATTAGCACTCTTATAGTGAATTTGAAACGGACTGTCAAGATTATCAGACAAGGCATATAGAAGTGAGGCACAATAATGGCTAAACACCGTGGATTTAATCAAAAAAAAACCAACAGATCACCATCACAAACTACAAACTAAACACGGTTGAAAAAAAGTCCGAAGACAAACTTTTCACACTAAAGCATAATTTTTCAACTACTAATTGAACTTTAAAAAAGGCCACAGTACTATAATTTACGATCATTTAGTGTCAATTTTTATATAAATTTAGTCTCAAATTTCCATAGACATACACTTGTGGTAAACATTTTAAGGAGTTAAGACATTCAAGAAATAAAAATCAACAAATGTGCGTAAATTATGGCACTTAAGTGATCGAAAAAAAAATTATGTCACTCAAGATAGCGTCGTATAAAAGTTACGACATTTATAACATCCTTTTCCCTTAGTCTATCAAATGAGCTACGAAAGCCGCAAAATATATGCATAGGATGCTAGAGAAATTATAGTAGCTAGGATAAAAGGGTTAGATAAAATATCAACTGATGTTGATTGCTAAAAATTCGAGCCATAAATTTTTTACTTTTCATTCACTCAAGTGACACATCAATATAAATTGTTTATTTGAGAGCCTATTTCGGCAATTCATATTATGTGGCATTGTTACTTAATTTTTCATTCCGACGGGTTTTTTATATATAATTTTAAAAAAAATTGAAGTCCCAAGTGGAAAATCTTTGTTCAACATGGCAAGAGTATAAAAACCAGCTTCTCTCTAAATGCTTCCTCTACAAAATCAAGGACCTTTTTCTCTCTCTAAATGCTTCCTCAAACGATAACGTTTTTCTCTCTCGTGCGTGCTCCGTCTTCTTCTTCATTCAGTCACTCTTTTTGCTCAGTGTCATCTCTCTTACTTAATAGAGGCAAATGGCACGAGAAAAGGCGACGGTGTGGATGGAAAAATTAGAGCATAGTGAGCAAAAAATTTGACCTTCATCTTGGCTTTGTTGATACAAATGTGCTGCTTCTCCTGCTGCTGCTCTCCATTGCGAAATTTACCAGTTGATTTGTACAAATTTGAAGAATTGGGGTTGGGTTAAGGTTTTTGAAGAAAGATGTTGAATTTTTGCCCTAATTTCCTTGAACAAGGTTAGGGATCTTCGATCAGATGGCTAAATGACGTTGTCTGCCTTCTCAATTGCTGACTTTATCTTACTGGCGAACCACTTCGGATTATACATTCTTGAATAATGTCAAATTGGATTTTTCGTCGATGGCATTCAAGTGATCGACTTTCCTAGCACTCAAAAAAAAAAAAAAAAAAATAAAATTATGATACTCATATTTTTATCCCGCAAAGGCCAGTACCTATATCCACATGCTAGATGTAGGTTTGGTAGAGGTCAAAATTCGAATGTGATGTGGACTTCTCAGAGTTTTCCGATCTGAACGGTTTTCAGAATCGGGTTTTGGCCTATTAATCTTGGGCTGGTCACCACCTTTTCCAGTGCCCCTCAAGTGTAACTTTGTGTCCTTGAACTCCTAAAAATCATTAGTTCCCAGGTGCTTGCAAGAAGTAACGTTTTCTAACGTTCTACAGTGTCCTAGCCACAAAAGTTCTGGTTTTGCCACTGAATTTGGTGTCTTTCCTTATCTCCGTCCTCCGGAGAGCTGCCTGAGGTTCTTTTCATAGCCTTCAAGGTGTTTTCCGATGGAAAAAGTGTAAAAAAAAGTCATAAATCTATTGCATTAATGCCAATTCAATCCTAAATTTTTTATATTTGTACTAATTGAGTCCATCTATTTAATTTTAGCTCAAAAACGCTGACATGAATGCCGATCATCCCACATACAT
Source organism: Rhodamnia rubescens (assembly GCA_021437795.1). NCBI lineage: Eukaryota > Viridiplantae > Streptophyta > Magnoliopsida > Myrtales > Myrtaceae > Rhodamnia > Rhodamnia rubescens. Next base: position 13,811,170 of record JAILYA010000002.1, on the reverse strand, counting down.
GATCGGAGCTGACGTGAACATTTCTTTATATTTTTATATTTTTAATAAATTTTTTATTTTCTCCTTTTTTACACTTATTTTTTATTGAGAGTGAGCGAAGGCCGCTGGTCGAGCACTGCAGGCCCAAGGCGAGAATTTTTGCCCAAGCCCGGCTAACAGGCTTAATAAATCCAGCTAACTCCAAGTATTTAATGAGCTCCTACAAACCTCTAATCCAAAGGTTAAAAAAAAAAAGGAACGGAGAGAAACCTTGATATGCAATTATATACCTTGCAAGCTGTCTGTCGGATTTAGGCTTTTTTTTCATTTTGAAAAATTCTTGAATGACACATTCAATGTGGTGGAAGCCTCATGTGATCAGGTGATGAGACAATGTCGTCTCGCCGTCAAACAAGGTGAACTTTTGTTAGAGCATGTGTGCCAGCCGGGAGCCCGGTAATGTCATCATCAAATAAGAGAGATTTCAAGATCGGATATTCATGCTCAAAGGAGAAGATGGGGATACCTTGAGTGCGGCGATAGTGTGACATCAAGCAGGCAGCAACTAGGTGGTGGCAAGGCAACCAAAGGGTATAACCAGAATGGGTCCCAAACTCGCCCGGTGGGTCGCAGTAAATCCGCGCCCAATGCCCCACCCGTAGCAAGAAATGGCGATTGCATTAAATTATGCTCTCCAAAGGCGGTAAAATTGATCCTTATCAGCCCAAACTGTACAATAAAATCTGATGAGGGGATTAAACTTTCCGAATCTCAAAAGAGCAGCCTAACTTTCATGCCATTGGTCATATACATTGACATCTCCTGAGTCAAAATAGCACATTTGACTAGGCCAAGTAATTGTATATCTGAGGGTTGTTCTTGTCCCGCTCAAGGTATTCTCTGTCAATCAGGCTTTCAATCCTTTTCTTCAGATCAGCTGGCTTGATAGGGAATTTGAGCTGCTCAGGGAAGGAAGCGGCAAAAAGTAACATATCACATTTATCAGCTGATCACTTCATTCAAAAAGAAAATCTATACCTAATAGAACAGGTTTATAGAAAGAGTAAGTCGATTACACAACAATATTTCCAATCAATTGGAAGAAAATAAAATGAAAGAGAAATAGCAAACCCCTTTATTAAGGCAAGGAGAGGGAAAAGGGTGAAAATGAAAAGGTGGTGTAGAGATTTAGAAGAAATCGAATGTTTTGCCAGAAGAAACGAAAATTTTCCCAATTTTCTCTATTTATCTCCATTTCCCCCTCGCCCAGACAAAACAAAAGATTGAAAAGAATGAAACCCACTGTCACCCGTATCACGGCATCAATTATTGAAAGCCAGCTGAGCTGGGATCCATAATATGCACTTTATCAAGACAATCGATTATTTGTAAGAAAACTAAGATGCTAGGTTTTATTAACACATGTCGATAGACGGGAGGGGGCCCTCAGTGTTTATATTTTTTTATGCTCCGTTTGTTTCGCGAAAAATGAACGATTTGAAAAACCTAAATACAATTGCTTGTATCACTCAAAATAACTAGTCGATAAAATATTTTCATTACCAACAATAATTTATGTTTAAAAATTTCATGGATGATGAAAGCATTTTTTGTCCTTTAGTATTTGTAAGCAATAAAAAGGATCATTTTTAGGAAAATATTGTCTAAATCATTCGTTTTCGTAAAACCCATACTTTGTAAGTGATACATAGTGTCCTTAGGATTTTAGCAATCCACCAGCTCATCTCTATTAATCTCGCTCTGAGTAATGCAAAGTGCTTCAAAGTAACAACCAAACTAACAAAACTAATCTAGCTCTAATTTTGACTTTGTTTAATAATGACGCACGTATTGGAAATACTTCAAAGTGCTATTTCTGCAACAGAAAAAAGACAAACAGGCTATACGGTATACATTTACCTGCTGAAACAGTTCAGTTATCAAAAGTGTGTGGCTAAGCACTTTCCTTGTCTTCATTATCCGAACAATAGCAGCATCGACCTAGAATTCAACCGACAAGACAAACTATTACTGGTGGCTTCATGATCACATTTGTTCTCCATTCTCAGATACGCAATCAGCATACGAAAATTACGGGAAATGAACAAGAGCAAGCTAAAAAAACCTGATATTGACGGTCCTGAAACACTCTTTCGGTGGTACTTGTGTTCTCCTCCACTGTTTCCTTCATCTGGATAGCATTAACCTGCGAGCACATCAAGAAAATTCAACATTAAGATCACATTCCAACGAATATTACACTTGTCAGCTTGAAATAGAAGTGTTGGTTGGGGAACGGGTTGTTTGGGTGGATAAGGGGAGATAAATCCTGCAATGACTAAACTGAATCTCAAAACTCTACCTTTATTCGATAGAGAGGAGCACTAAAAGCTTCATTGAACTCGAAAGAATCATCATCCTCCACATCCCTGCCCTTGGGCACCTGTCAAGGAAACTAAGGATATTAAAACACCAGCAGTGCAATAATACCAGGCAAAAACGTACCTCAGAGTACTGATACATGGCACCCACCTTTTGAAGGACCCTCACTTTTCCACATGCAAGGGATTGCAGAGTTCTCCTCAGCTCCTTATCCTCAATGCCTGTGGAGTCTCTTATATCTTGCAAACTAAGCTTCTGAGCGTCGTTAAATAGCATCAGAACAACTGTCTGCACGACATGAAAGCAGATTACAATGAAGAACAGTCAAAATTTAGGACACATAAAGGTTCACAAAATAAAACTCGCATGGTTTTTCACAAATCTGATTGTTCAGCAACTTCAAAGTTCGAGGATGAGTTTTCTCCAAAAAGGGGGAAACGATGCAGCCAACAAAATCAAGCAAGCCAATATTTGCCCAAATAGTGATCTTTCTACCATGGTGAAATTGGACCGTTGCACTTACAGTAAAAATAAGTGTGTCCTAAAGGATTAGAATCCTTCTCCAATTTCAATTAATAGTCTCATCTTTTAGGATCTGAATTTTTTAGAATCCTGTTAAATTTCCTTTTCCTAGTTTAAGTATGTTCCTCGGTAGTTTGTAGAGGTTTCCTATTACAATTATAATTCTTGTTTAGAGGTTTCCCATGTCGCCTAGGAGTTGAAATTTCAGGAGACTCTGCAAATACTGTTTTCAAGTTCCCATGTCGCCTAGGAGTTGAAATTTCAGGAGACTCTGCAAATACTGTTTTCAAGTTCTTTCTTTTCAAGAGAATTGATAATTACTGACTCTTGGGAAGCATTCACTTTGGAATCAAATTATGCAATTGTTCTCTTGAGTATGATGATGCTTAGAAAGTTGCAGGAGTGTTGCCTAAACAAACTCATCAGTCTTGCATTATTGTCCGCTGCAAATTTGGGCTCACTAGTTTGGGACTTGTCATCCAATGAAACTGGTATTTGATAGACTTGCCTGAAATAGGGAAACTGCCAGCTCTTTTCTCCCTTTCGGAAAATCTGCCTTCAGTACACAGTGACCTAATGAACTTTGCCACATTAGACGTCTCCCACTATACTTGCTAAGGTAAAACTCCTTAAATATGTCCTGTTACCAAGTATAAGAATGTCAGAGAATACTACTAAACTTCCAGGATCCGAACTCAGAGACAATGAGCCATCTTGCTAGAACAAACCTGATAAACATTCAATTCATGAGGGAGCCTTACATCCATGGGTGGATAAGTGGGCCAGTACCTGCATTAAAGTAAGAGAGACAAATTCTTAGACTAAAAGGTCACTGGGTCTAGTATTTTACCATTTTCCCGGGTTGGTGAAGGAAAAGGGGGAAGAAAATCACACAAGAACAAAACTTGCCCTGTCGTCAGCACATGGACGCTCATCTCAATTCCTGACGGTAGTTTTGTCCTTGCTTGTGATGATTGCTTGAATGATTCATTTATCTCTTTCGACAATTCAATGTCCTAGGAAAACGAAGAAAACTTGGAAATTAGTGACATTCGATACTACAATATGGAATAAAAAAATAGATCATAAATAAGGATTCAGAAACTATATGAAGAAAGCAAACTTTTTCCATGCATAACCAAGAGAAAATGAAATAGGATGCAGTTCCCCAAAAATATGAATGAACTGTAGACGACCCATTCTGCAGAAAAAGGTTAGTGAACTGTGGCAAGATGGATGAGAATTTTTTTATATGAGTTAAGAGTTAAACAAAGAACAGAGAAACCAGCTCTTAGTCAAGGTACATGCAGAATAATTTGCAAGCTTTACGACCTATCACTCAAAATTAGCAGACTTCTTTCAGTGGCCCATAGAAGTGACTTTCCTCATTTATCCACTCCTAAATATGTGGATTAACGCCAAATGTTTTATATACTGACCACATGTCGGAGTTTGTTGGAAAGTTAGTACCATATGTGTAAACAAAGTGAGGCCTATTATGGAAATGAATATAGGCTGTGCTACAGCATAAAAGGAATAGATGAAAGGATTGACGACCATGTACAAGTAACAGCTCCTACAAGTATATTAGATGTCAATCCTAGAAAGCTCTTACATAAATCACGCCAACTAGTCCATTTAAGTAGAAGCACATTCAAACCTGAGGCATTCCAAGGGTAAGCACGGGCAAAAGTCAATGACAAGCAAAACGTCTCTTTGTCGAAAATAAGCACCCATGTTGTCATCACATGGCAATGCAAAGACCAAGCCTAATGTTTACTTGCACAACCAGGTAAGCACACTTGTTTAGTATCACCAAGGGCATCGACTTCAATTAGCCTCAATGTTTACTTGCACAACCAGGTAAGCACACTTGTTTAGTATCACCAAGGGCATTGACTTCAGTTTCCAACTACAATAGAATAGCTGCCATTCCCACTTTCTAAGTCATCTTTCACTCGTGGCTTATAAATTGTATTCTACCTAAAATATTCTTGTAATGTTGAGCAACATTTTATGTCTAGACCACATCACATGCCAATGTAAAGCCCAAGGATATACCTCAAAGTTCACTTGCACAACCAAGTAAGCACGATTGTTTAGTATCCCTAAGGCCATTGACTTCAAGTTTTAACTACAATAAGAAAGTTGCCATTCCAACTTTCTAAGTCATCTTTCACAGGTGGCTTATGATAGTAAGATTCTGCCTAATTGTTGTTGAAACATGTGGCAACATTTCAATTCTAGACCAATGAAGATAGCCCAGACCACACTATTTAACATACAGAAGGGAAGAGTCTTTTGAAAACAATTGGACAATAATATTAACCGGAATATAAAACCTCCTGGAGCAATTCTCACAGAGAAACATTTGGAAAAAGCTCCGTCAATGATCAGTTTCTCATGGTATAAAATTATTAAGAAGTCATACTCTTCAGATAAGGAGTAAGATTGGCAACAAATTCTTCTCAAGTAAGATGAAGGCTAAATCCTCAGCCCAAAAAACAGAAAAATGAAAATGAAGGCCAAATCCCTTAACTGCCAATCATACATTGCTTTAAGCTGAAACAAGTGCCCTTAAGGCAGTAGTTAAGGAAGGCAAAATAGGAGGAGTCTTATTAATACACTTTAAAAATTTTAAAAGGTAGAAATTTCAAGCAACTAGCTTACACCAAATAGGAAAATGACATACTCAAAGCATATTTAGAGACTTAACAAGTACCCAAATAAGCCCTCTACCATTTTACTTTTGTTTTCGGTACTACAAGCATGGGCAGTACAAGAGTTGAAGTACCATCACTTCCAGAAAGGAAAGAATTCTTTATTCAAGTAGCATGGAAGAAGGTAAATCATATTGAAACACAAAACTCAATTGAAAAGGAACAGATAAATGGACTCGATCGTTTTTCCTGACCATAATCTTTTTACATGGATTTTCTTTAGCATAAAACAGGTTACTAATCATCTGATATATGCTTTATAGGCAACAGTGAAATAAATAGATCTACAATAAGAAAAAGCAGATTCAAATGGTTCAAAACAAAAGTCTGCAACAAAGATGCACCTTGAACATTCCTTCAAGTTTATTTGTGAACTGACTACCACACTCGGTCTTCAGCTGAAATAAAAATACACAGTTGTCAAAATATTGCTAGTCAAGGTTAAAACAGAAAGAAGGTCATATTGTGCTCTAATGACAAACATGCCGTTGACCTTTGTGATCATGGATTTTTCTGCATCAATGGAAGCACTCTTCCCCAATAACAGTCTCTTTGCGAGATCCTTCTTGTAGAATGCTTCAAACACATCTTTTCCCTATAATGAAAAACACATCCCATATGATTTCGTTAAAAAGAGAAGGTGAGAGTGAAAATAGTTCCCATTCTCCAGTAAAGTCTCCACCTTTTATTTGGATCACGGTACATTTTTTTTTTTTGCAGAAGAATGTATTAGATATAGCAGGCTAACCTGGATGAACCTAAACAAAACCAGAACTTTATCAAGTATACTCTCCAATTCCTCTTCTGAGGTTCCTTTATTACCAGCGCGCAACTTATCATCAAGAAACTTTGCTATTAACTCAGCTGGTCGGTTCTGTCATGAAAAGCAAATCAGTCATTAGCTACAAAGTTCTCACAACAGGAGTGAACAAATAATCGATACAAGGTATAATGCTATCTGCAAGCAAATATATTTTCTTCTTAGGTTGTACATAAACGATATACAAGCTACTTTACTGTCCAATAGTCCAAAGAAGATTAATTCTACACTTCCACAAGAGACCAAACCACGCGTCATATCTGGCCCATCATTCTTGCACCTTACATGCACACTCATAATATGCAGGGATGGTAAGAACCCAATCTCATCCCCTCAGTTCCATCATTTTATTATGTCAGCAGCATCTCCATTCTGTAATGCTGTTTCTACATGCTGGCACCTTTTCTGAGCAACTTTTGTGAATGGAACACGTTCAGTCCGCCTAACACTAGAATGATCTGACATTTTTAAGCAGTAGTAAGCGTAAGAATTCCATGGGCAGGCCATCCCATATGATGCATCAATCCATTCTTCAACCTCCTAAACTTTATTGGTGTAAGCCTACCTAGTTTTATGCAACATCTAGATATTTCACCATCCGAGTATCTTAATGCACTTACTCCTTGATTCAACTGCACCAAAACTATAACCTTCATGCCACTGTACACTGATATCTCAATTATATATAGGGATGGTCAGTACAATGGTGCTTGAAACACTCCTTTCCAAATTCCAATTGCTCAGACTGTCCTTGCCATAATCACCATGAAAATCAAGAACTCAAGATTTTGAATTATTTTTTTTTTTTGCTTTACTTAACAATAAAATTGTTTTAACGGAAGGGGCACGAAGGAGATGCCACACATTCGTATGATTAATTAGAGGACCGCATCAAAAAGTCTGGAAAGTCAGGAATCTCTATTGTTTAGGCATTAGAATTTTAGTTGTCCCTTTCAACCACCATCTCCATCACAGAGTTGCATAAAGTTCATCTTCGTCATATACAAATCACCTCAAGAGAATGTCTCCCACTTATCCTTCATTTGGGCTACAGAAATTCCATGACAACTACTTTCTTTCTTCTATTTTTCCGAATGTCCACTTATTCCATGAAGCATTCTCATGTCCACCCTGCGCATTGTGCTCAATATCGAAGGTCAAAATGCTTTACACAGATCAGACCATTTTGAGAAAATTGGATGTCTTTTTCCAAGTCAATAATCATCAACTGGACATTGAGCATGATACGCATGTGCAGAAAAGTATACCGAAAGTCCTTGACCATATATGCAGAATGCAATCAAATCTTAAACATTTTAAAAAGCAGTCAAGTCCTCTAGGTGAACAAAACAATATTGCCTATGTGACACTTAGAATTTGCTCCCGTGGCAGCCTTAGATTGTATTTTAAGTTTTAGGACTTGATTGTATTTTTCCATGAAGGCTTAAGACTTGGTTTCACCAGTTGAAATGTTCCACACTCGAGCACATTCCGTAAAGATGTAGAATTTGCGATCAATTTCCCCACATTGCAGCATTTGTCATTAGGAGGTGGTTACCACCATCCTCCGGCAACACAACTCTCTCTCACTCTCTCCCTGCTCCCCTGCCCCCCCCCAAAACAACCCCAACCAAACCAAACAACCCACCCCCCAGTATGGACCACGTTTTCGGCATTGCAAAGGTGATTGCCACTATCCTCAAGCAATTTCCACAGTGGTTGCCTACCAATTTGTTATTTTTTCTTTTCGTTTGCGTCCAATGTTCTTATTGCAATTCTGTTCAATCAAGAGGCAGATAGTCATTTCACCCAAAAATCCAAGAGACATTTATGTATTTCACATGTTTTAATGAACAATATAGGCGGTAACCATCACAAAAAATTTGGCGCAAAGAGGGATGGACACCTTAAGTTCAAGAACCAATGAGCCTCACAACCCCCAATACATGGAGGACTAAGCTGCAATTTCGCCATTATGAAATATCATTATCTCCAAATATCATTTTCCATTCATTTTTTCTCCAATTTCTCACCTGCCCATATTTTGCAATTTAGTGTCACAAATTTTCCTCTTAATGTATACACTTTTTGACCAAATTCAATATCACAGAAAAGGAAACATGCCCACAAAATCTATCAAGCAGATTTCTCAAAATTTAGTCATCAAGACAGGTATAGGAATATCCATGCTTCATAAAAACAGTCAATCTACTAGTCATAATTTCGAAGCACAACGCGAAGTACAAAAGGCAAGTAAGAACATCACAAACCTGACGAAGATTGATTAGGTGCTCAAATGAATCCTTGACAGTGTTGCAAAACATTTCGTTCTTTGAAAAACTTTCTTCCCATATTGCATCTAAAGAAACCTTAAACTCCAAAAGGGATGGAACCATGTCCTTATCTTTTTCTTCATCCATGACAATACCCTGACCAGTCTGTCGAATATACAAGCTAAGTGCTTGTCTTAATGACTCCAAAGCATTTACCCTTGCAAACAATTGGTACATTCTCTGAAGGTCCTCAATACGATTTCCATCCATCAGCATCATGAATCCCTAGAAAATCAGTGAAAACATGTAGCAAGCAATACATCACCCCGGTGCACGCATACAAGTTGATAGAGATCTCCATAGGGATAGTTCTATGGACATGGATACAGTGAAAGAAAGAAACATGTTCATGATACACATACAGTAAGACTTGGCATACTGTTCTTGAAGGAGTAGGTGAAATTGTGGGGACCCAAAAACAGCATACTTACATGCATAAGAAAGGAGGGGCGGTTGAAAAAGAAACTGAAAAGGAATCACATTTTTCATACCTTATCGAGAATAGCAGGTATATGTCTTTCCAGAAGTTGCCTTTCTGCAGTAGCAATTAGAGGCTTCCTCGTACTAGCATCGAGGTAGAGCAAACACCTCTCATGTTCTTCATGCAATCTAACCTGCAAAACTTCTCTATATGAACTGACAGATACAAACACATTTTCCAAAATGAAATGCTTTAACTACGCCACACACCAAAAATTGAAACTTCATCTCCATGTACTTATCTAAACAGCTTTCATGAAAAACAAAAAACCATATTTTCACTTCTTAATTCACAAAAACTTTCATCGAAAAGTCATTAAACAGCTACCTACAAGCTAATTAAGGAAAGCCACTTTCTTCAAAAGTAACAATCAAGTATTTCTAGGAAGAAAAAGGACGCACCTCCACGTGTTTCATGTAGTCTGGAACATCTGACTGCTGCATGTACTTCATGCCTTCAGCCGCATAAAATTCGGATGTGCACTCAAGGAATGGCTTCTCAAAACTTTCTGCATAAATTCCTAGAGCAGTAAACATCTTCAGAAGATGATTAAGTAGCGTCCTATCAACTGCTTCACCCAACCTATAAAACAAAAGATCATTATCCAAGGGAAATAATTAAACCACAGCAATAGTCCTATCTGGACATTTTAGACAGAGTCAGCTACCTTCACAAGAAGACAAAACTGAAAAGGATTAAGCAAACTGCCAACAGTTATCAATGGTGACAAAACCACCATTATTAACCAAAAAACTCTAGGAACAGAGGACATGACAAGATAACATTGAGCTTTAGAAACCAACATACAATATGCTAATTACAGTAATTTGGGAGGATTGACCTAACAAAGAGTGTCCCTCTTATGTTAGATTCTGTAGAAAATGCTATTGCATATCAGATTCCCAATGCGGCAAATAGTGCAACTTTAAAGTGCCATATAAAACAGTTGGGCCCATTAGCTTTCAAAGCCTCATGTCAACTGGATATTCATTCAGAGGATTCTCTCTGTTGACATTTATAGGCCAGAGACAACGCATTTTTGTCAGAACCAAATCTAAGATTATAAATTGGGTATGACTTGATGCAGTCAGTAAGTCCCAAAACCGCCACCAGCTAACAACAACTAATCTTTTGCAGGCAAAGCTAAATTTTTTAGATTGGTCCTAGTTTGACGACTCAAATATGTACATTTGCCAAGTTAACCCTCCAAACAACAACTTGAAAGTCGAGCACCCATTTAGTTCATTCTTGTAGTCATCAATGAAGACATGACCTTTCACCGAATGAACTTACTCTTTTTCTTCATGCAACTGAAGGCGTCAACAGGCTACTAACCAATTTACTACTATGAAATTAAAAAAGTGATCTAAAATCCCAAAAAGACGATGCATCACCTCCATATCCATACAGCGCCCAAAAATTAACACAGCAATTCACGGATCATGTAAAAGAACAAAAGAGGAGTTTCTATTCCCAAGGCTCTTGTCATCTTTTTCTTTTTCTTCTTCTTCTCCTCTTATTTTTTTCTCCTCTCTCTGTCTTCTCCCCCCCCCCCCAAAAAAAAGAATACAGCGCCCAAAATTTAACACAGCAATTCACGGATCATGTAAAAGAACAAAACAGGAGTTTCAATTCCCAAGTCTCTTGTCATTTTTTCTTTTTCTTCTCCTCTTATTTTGCGCCCCTCCCCCCGGCTAAAAAAAAAAACAAACAAAAACCAAAACCTCAAACCCCAGCTCAGCAAAGATAATAACAAAAGAAACTAATCCCATTCAAATATCACCTACCTCATTGAAATGAAGGATGCCTATGTATGATAATATAGAGAATCATCTTTAGTTCTCATACTGATGTTGTTTTGCCTCATATTTATACTCAGTGTGTGCAGATATCACAAATTTTCATGGTTTACTAGAAGGCAATGACATGATCCCTTCTATTGCCATTGATATTTTTTTCAATGTGCAAGCACACAATAGCCATCACATAGGAAATCATTCCCGATGCTGAAAAGAATTCTCCATGCAATAAAGGATGACATAGTTCAGAGGAGAGGTAATATAAATGCTACCTTCCCATCAAACGGCCATAACTCCATTGTTTAAGATTTTCATAATTAAACTGTAGTTCCAAACCAGCAATTATAAGGTACATTTAAAGACCAAATTCCAACTACCCATTAACACTTAAATTATCTGATTAACTAGTAATAGGTGAGATAGAAGAGTAAGACAATTTCAACCAAGAAAGATGATTTTAATATAGAAATATTGATTATTTCTTCCATCATCCTTGTAATTCAAGTAAAAGCTACATATGATGAGCTACATATGATGTTTGAAAATATAAACAAAGATTGTACCTTTCCCTTTCAATCATTCTTAAGAGACCGGTGACAGTTTTATGCTCAACTTCTGCTGACAAATGAAGATGCTTTCGGAAAAGTTGCAATCCCATGTCCCATAATGACCGAACATTTGGGTTTTGCTTCACGTAGGTTCTATCCAAATATAAGGCTATGCTACGAATCATCAGCATCTGGTCACAGAAATCCTGCCAGCATCTCTCAACAAGTGATAAGAAAACTGCCAAATCTGGGCTCTGGCCAACGAGAGTCTGCAGCACCGCTGATATATGTGTTTCACACTCGTTCTCAATGCGTTGATAAAGATTTCCCCCCAATTTGTGTAGGCAGAGGTCATTGACAGCCTATGGACAACAAATTTGATAAACGATGTAGAGTGCACCATTTTGATTGAATGCAGGTGATAGAAGACATAGTAACCTACCTGGTAATAATCCTCCAAACTGCAGGAAACAGGTTGCTTTAAGAATATTGCATTTATAGCTGCTTTAAGCTTTGCCCATGTATCCTCTTCAAAATTCGTGGGAAGTGTTGGCTTAGCTTCATCAAGAAAAAGGAACATCATAATGAGATATATAAGGCAACTCCACCTCTCAGCGAAACTTTTTTTTTTTTTTTTTGGTGTCATACCTCTCAGCGCAACTTGAGAAAGAAGAATATAGGCACTTTACACAAACATAAAAGGACAATACAAAAATCAGCCCCAATATGTATGTATGCATGTATGTGTGTAAATATGTATTTATGTGTATGTCTGTATGTGTGTATGTATGTATGTACCATTCCCTCTGTTTCTTATCATTGTGAGTTCAGTTGGAGTCAATTGAAAGAAAATAATATCCCCCATATTCATCACACATTTGTTAATGGTCACAGAAACTTCTGTTTGAACATTGGATGGTTGGAACCCTATATAAGAGGCACAAACGATTGTAGCCCCTTGCTATTCTTCAAACTGATCCTCTTCACCTACCATTTTAATATAATCACCGCCATAATCTTCACGCATTTCATAGAAACTTATGGTTGAATATGGGATGGTTGAATCATATATATGAATCACTTCTTTAAGGGAAAGATCCCATAAAAGCTCAGGCAAAGAATGTTCAGGCAGAAGTATGATTCTTTTATGCACACACATGCTTCAATATTGGTACAGCATAATCACATGAGCAGCATGCCCCCACGTACCCTAATTCCAGGACCTCTTGTTTAACTCCTAATATCTTCAAATGAAAAGATTTAACGACAAACCCAAAATGGGCAATAAGTGGTCAAATGACAGCAGGATGCTGTTTTGTCAATGCAAGTAAAGCATTCTAAAGACCATGCAGCTCTGGTACGCAGTTAATATACTTAAGAGGCTTATTAAAATTTGTTCTTTCTTTTCTCCCCCTCTGTTTGGGGTGGAGGAACTGAGGCATGCTATGTTGGAAAAGACTACCAGTAATGGGAAAAGAAGTTGCAAATCTTAGCCTACAATTTCTTTGTCTGGTATGGTAGGGAACAACATGAGTGCTTCCAAAGTGAGTGCACTAACAAGTAGATAGTTAGGCATTTCCCACAATTCGGTAACTGAGCAGTACCTTGTTCAGAGTTTACTACAGGAATCACACATCCTCATCTTACACAAGCACATATGATCACTTTCCTAGGAGAGACTGACAAACGTGCCTGTGAAGAGACATCTTTTCACAAGCACAGTACTAAACAACTTAAGACCATCAATGTCAGCCCATCGTCGGTGGCCAAACAGAAAAAATGTCAGTAATCCATAATCCTGTTGCTCGGTCTAATACAGAAATCAGTGTATCATCAGCTCGGTGATTCTCACACCTCCCAACCACTCAATTAACCAAAATCCTCCCTAAAGAGATGACAAAATCTAAAGGCCCCATCAATCCACAATCAAAAACTCTCTCGACAATCAACGAATTTATTGAAACGGCAGCAAATCAGAAATCTGCCAAACAATATTAAGCAAATCCACCCAAGCTCAGTAATTAGAACTCACCCAATCATCACCTGAACAGGAAGCCCTAACCGAATCGTGTAAAGATCGAGGAAAGAATATACCTTTTACAAGCTTGATAACGAGCTTCTTGGCAGGCTGCGGAGGCGTGGCCTTCTTTCGGGACAAATTGGCGGCGACGCTGTGCCCCGCCGCCATGTCGTCCGACTTCATGCCGTCCTCAAGGGACAGGGTCGTAGGATCAAAGACGACGTCGCCCTCAGGATCGAATCCCGGCTGCTGCGACTGTTGCTTGGCGGGATGTGGGTGGAGGCCGTTCTTGTGGGCGCCAGTGGAGTCGAGAGAACCGGCAACGGCCTGGGACTTGGCTTTCTTCATGGGCGGAGAAGCAAAGGGAGAAGGGGGGGCGGCGCCGTCGCCGGAGGAGGAAGAGGAGGAGGGGCCGGTGGTGGACGCGCTGGTGGCAAAGCGTTTGGTGGGGTGAGACATCAACGGGTGTCAGGAAAGCATTGCAGAGACGAACGCTCGCAATAGAAATAAGAAATCGGGAAAATGAGGAGAGTGAAGATTGGCGAACTATTGAGATGGATGTGAGAGAGAGAGAGAGAGAGAGAGAGAGAGAAGGGGAGTATTTTTTAGGACCAGTAGTAGATAAACGTTTCCCATCAAATTGTTGCACTTTTTGAAGTAAATTCATGACACTAAAGCAAATGAAATTTTCTTTTTACTAACTTATATTGCATTTTCTATGTAAAATTTAAAATTTCCATGTACTTTTCACAAAATTCAACTTTGGTAAATTTTCCTAAGGTTTTTAGCAAGTTTCCTTTCCAATTTCAATTTGATTATCTTCTGATGACTAACTTTTTTATTTATTTATTTATTCACTTTTTTGTTTTGCTTGTCAATTTTTATTTGCAAATCACGCCCTCTATTAATGTTATCTACTCTTGTATAGAATTACAACACATACTTGAGTTGTTCTAAATTGTATTGTTTCAAATAATAACTTAAATTGGTTCACTCTTTCTTTCCAGCTTAGCGAAACTTGGCCGATTCTACCAATAAAGAAGCCAAACCAGGCTTAAGGGAAAGAGATGAATGGATAAGAGCGATCCACGTAAAGTTAGGCCATTGCAGGCTAGCACTTATGCAGTGTAGTTTTGAAACTATGAATTTGGAGGGCTAAACGAAAGATAGGATTGGAAGCCGATGCTCGAGATTGGAATGAAGCATAGCAAGCAAGTAAACAACTTGAAAGCCTTTGCATGATGTTCAAGAATCCAAAGAAAGTGATTGACCTCTTGATGCTTTGAATAGCTATCTTTTTTTAGCAAAGCAAGCAAGTAAGGGAGCGCATGGTAACATTTCTCTACAAAAAATCAACTTTTGACCGAAGTTAATTTATTTACTTCTCTTCAAAAGCGAAGTTGATTTTTTTACTTCGCTATAGATTGACTTCGATCGGAGAAATTCGTTTAATAACGGTTGAAAATTTTTACTTTTGAAACATTATTAATAAAATCTTCGGCGGTGGTGGCTAGTGGTTGGTGGGCGGTGGTCGGCGGTCGGCTGGCGGGTTGCCGGGGGCGGGCCGACGACGGTGCGTGGTGGGAGGGCGGTGGTCGGCGGAGGCGTTGGTTGGCGGAGGCGGGTGTGGTCCAAGAAGTGATTTTGGAGTAGAGAAGTTAAACTAAAAGTGAAAATTTTTTACTTCTCAAAATTGGCAAAAAATCCTATCATAAATGAAAAATCCTACTATAAATGAAAAATCCTACCATAAGTCAATTTTTTTACCAAATGGATATCTACTTCGGAAGTGTTTTTACCAAACCGATTTCTCTGCCGGATCGACTTCCGACGAGAAACCGAAAAGTAAAAGTGTTATAATGAGCACCCTAAATGACTTGAAAGCCCTTGTTGATCAATCCAAAACTGCCGTATGACTTTCTCACCAAGGGAAAGGGATTCGGTGAAGTCTTTCGTGGCTGACTCCCAATAGTTTGTAGGATTGTTATAATAGAAATAGGCTTGCTTCATTCGTCCAACTGATGATTCTGAATTTGCCTACTAATCTATCCTAAAAGCCAATCCATTTACGGAAAAAAGGTAACCCCCACTTGTGATTTCGAAAGTAGTCTCTATCCCTAGTTATAAACTCTGCACCAACCCCAAGAGGGATTTTGCTTCGCTTCTCCCTTTTTCTCTATAATTTCGCATGTGAGGTGCTATTTCTTGGTTTCATCTAGTGCAGGAAATCGACACAAAAAGGCAATTGGTTTATGGGAGCCCGTAGAAGTAGCAACCAAAGCCTAACCATGTAAGGCAAAACAAAGCAAAGAAAGCCGTTAATCGAAGTTCTCTTCCGTCAATCGTCCACCCACACAAGTGCAAAAAATAAAGTAGAATCGCACAACGGAAGAGGCAACTATTGACGAGACTACTAGAAAGAGTGTTTTGAACTTCATTCCTATTGTCGAAAGATCGGGGAAGACAAGCAAGAAGTCTTTGAGCGAAGAAAGATCTCCACGTAGAAAAGAAAGGAGAAATAGTTTTGATTCGAGGCCGATCCCATTTTTGTTTGCTTGAGCATGTAGACGGGTTGGGATCAGCCTTCTATCCCCATGAATAGTCTTAATAAAGGGTATGAAGTGGTCATGCCGGTTTCAAATAAGGGCCTAATCTTACTAGCCACCTAAATATTCTAGCCGATCAAGGGCATTTTCCACTAAAACAATTTGATTTTTATTTTTTTATCCTTTCTTTGTTTTTTTTTTGCTGCGGCTAACGAGGGCCTACAAACCCTCGTATGCCACTAGCAAGGGCTTTTGAGGGTGACCTTCTAATGAGAGAGCATCGAGCTCTGTCGAGTTGCTCTCAAGTCCAACTTAGTCCTCATTGATTATTCTTGCCCAATCCTGATTTTTTTTTTGGGTAGAAGTTGGGCCTAAGTTTGAAGATGTCGCTTCATGCAAGAGAGTATTTTGATTATAACTTGCTACGGTAGATCAATAATGGAGTTGCTAATGACTAAGATGCTGACTTAGAAGTTACTATGTGAAGAATATTGGTTAGAGAGTTACCAATTAAGAAGTTATCAATTCTTCCTTGCCAATCATGTTTCAAGTAACCGATTCACCGGATTGATTGCTTGATTCTATGGCATATTCAAGTTATAGTCTTGCTAGATTAAATGCTAATTTGATGCCATATTCATGATATATCTTAACCGATTAGTCGCTTATTTGATGCCAAATCAAAGACATATCAATGGGATGTTGATTAGAGTTATTTTCATTGATATTAGTAGATCTTTGAAGATTGTTTTTGGCCGGACAAGGCTGGTGAATGAATTTATGTGTCTTTTTATTTCCTTTTTCTATTTCCTTGATCTTAGTCCATCTTTTAATATGGAATTGTTCTCCATTGTAACATAGAATTGGTTTGATGAATGAAAACATTTGAGATTTTCCTATGTTTAAGTGAATATCTTTAGAGAGTGGATAATTGTCGCGACCCTCTCGAGTGAGGGGGCTAATGGGTCGCCCTCCAATCCATGTGATCTATGGACTTTGGACGCGAGCCCCTCCCAAGACCCATTACCCAAATCGCAACGAAGAATAAAATCGGGGTCGACCTTTTAGTGTGGTCTAGAGACATGTGCTATGTGTTCATGCATCGGAGTCGCCACCAATCATTTTTTGGAGAGTATGATTGGAAAACCTTATCAAATAGTCGAGAGTATCTATTTGATTCTCGCGAAAACCAGAGAATAGGGTTTGGGAACTTAATTACGACAATTGCCTTAATTGACACCCTTTCGGTACCTAAATTGAATAAAATTTCTAACCTCGAGATTTTATGCAAATGAGTAGGGGTGTGAATCCTAAATCTAGAAGTTCATGAAATGGGAGATACTACTCTAGCAATCACAATCAAAGAAATAAAGTGCACAAATCGGGAGAATCCATGTCTTGCTGATAAAACACATCAAATAAACATGGCATTCCTAGTGTAGCCCTATTGGCTTAGGAAGGGTTAAACACAAGCATAAGAGATGAAACATAAGTGATTTAGAAGAGATTGCCCATGAGGGGCAAAATCATAATTTTGATAAAGATCGAGGGACGATTTGCCAAAAAGGGCAAAATCGTCATCTTGGAAGAAATCCAAAGTGAAAAGCATCAAAAATAGGATTAGCCAACTAAAGTGGGCCATCTCCTAATTTTCAACATTTTTTTTATAATTTTCTAGAATTTTCGAGAGACAATTTACCCTTAAGGGGTAAAATAATCATTTTTCAAGGGAAACATGATGCCAAAACCCAAAAATAAGATTGGCCACCTAAACCGACCCATCTCCTAATTTTTGACATTTTTCGCAACTCACGGGAATTTTCAGGGATAATTTACCCCTAAAGGGAAAGATTATCATTTTGAAAAGATCGGGAAAAAAATATATCAAAAATAGGATTGGCCGGTTGATCGTGGCCATTCCTCAATTTTTGAGAATTTCTGAAATTTTCGAGGAATTTGTCTACAAATATTTCCTTTTTTTATTTTCTAGGAATTTCTCAATTTCTGAATTTTTTTTTCAAAAAAAGAGATAGGTCCGAGTCAAATCGATCAATAGACCGGTTAACGAGGTCCGGCCCAGGCTTAGACCGCGTGGACACCAAACACCAAAATGACGCCGTATGCACTTCTAATCCTACGGTCCTCATTGAACCCGTGGTTAACTCTCGGCCGTCGGAACGCTCGAGGTCAAACGATGCCATTTCTAACATTTTTTTAATTTTCGAAAAATCTAAAATAAAAAATCTAAAAAAAAATAAATTACCAATCGGACGGCCGACACTCCCACACGTATCCTAACCTAGGCTATTTGATTGCTCACTAACGGGACTAATAGACTAGCAGACGAATTGACGTGGCTGCCACGTATCTAGTCGCGTGGCGCCACATCAATGCCAAATTAGCACTTTGACCCATTGACCAAGCCACATCATCATCTTCTTCATCGAGCCAACGACAATGCAGAACGAACGGCCGAGGTTTCTTTGCGGTTGATCGACGGTGAAACCTTGGCCAATCAACCTAAAACCTATGCCATTTGACTCACCCGAACTTCCTCTATAACATATCCAAAGAACAAGCAAGATCATCCATGGAATTACGAACAATCAAGCTCAAACAGAGTTCAACAATGGAGGTTCTCAATCACACGATTCAAGACAAACCAGAGCAATTCATTCCCAAAGAAGTGTCAATGGAAGTTTAGAAACCTTACTTGCAGGTCCAATTGACCTGGTTTGGTCTAAATTCATCTAGACATGCTTTGACAAGTCTTAGTTATGGCGAGGGAGTTTAGAGGCTCACACGTGAGGTATTATGCAAAATCAATGCCAAAACCAAATGCGATTAAGCTTAGTGTAGTTCTAAGAGTAAAATGCCCCAACTAATTGCAAAAATTAAGGTTGGAGACGAACTCCGCCATTGTCGCACAAGATGCGAAATTTGAGAGAGTGAACTACCTTTTCCTGCGACGTTGAACATATTGAGTCACTTGTGATCGCTTCTCTGCAGTCTCAACGAGCTTCCCGAAGTGGATTCACGGTCCGATTTGATCCGGATTGCTCGACGAAGACCCCACGATCGAAGATCAAGCTCGCGACAATGACGGTCACCAAGTGAGCTCTCTCTCGCTTTTTCTCTCTATCTCTCTCCTCTAACTATCTTCTCAACACCAATGAGCTTCCCTCTCTTCCCAAAACACATGAGGAATCATATATCCCATTTTTAATTCGAGAGTCGATCGAGGGGGAGGGGAGGGGGTCACCGATTTAGCTCGCACGTCCAGCCATACTTGCCAAAAAATGATCTCGGAGGCGTCGGAGGAGCTTGGGATTCCGTTCGGCTCCGTCGGCATCTCCGTCGAGTAAGAATGAGCTTCGGTTTGGCTCGTTTTTTAGTTTAGTTGACTTTTTCAAGCCGAGAGATTTGACTCTCTTGCCGGCGCTCCTCCGATGATCATTAGGCCCGAGACCGGTCCCGATCGAAAGGGTAAGACACGAAGATTAATAACCCTACACAAGCTCGACCCATTATCAACGAATTGGTCTCCAATTTTATGATCAAAACGCGGCTTGAAAATGTTTGAAAATGGCGTGAATAGAGGTATAAGAGGACACTATACGGGATGGGTCCGTGGGTTGGATCCGGCCCGATCCGCATACCCGATTGAGTTCATTTTCAAAATTAATAAAAATCTACGAGGAATTAGTCAAATTAAACCTCAAAATTGGATTTTTGGGCACGAAAATTATGTAAAAATGTGGTTTTGCCCAAAAGTTTGGCATAAATTGATCAAAAGTCCCAAATCACTCGTAGGATTTGATTGTGAAGACCACACAATTGAGGGTTTAGATGGCCAATTCAGATCAAAATACCCATGCCAATCGATTCAAGAGGGTGAAAAACATAGGGCAAAGGTCTCATTTTTGCATGGCAATCCATAGATTTCAAGTAATTTCATTTTTACCAAGATTTAGAGAATTGCAAGAAAAGTACGCAATTCATGCAATCTTGCAATTCTATGAATAATTGGATCAAATTGCATTGCAGGGCAATCCCATTGAATGTCAAGACTCTAAAAATGCAAAAATTGCAAATTAAAAGACTCAAACGATAATTTTTGGACAAATTCAAGCATATGTGTAATGAAGGAATACATAAAATTAAACTTTATTTTTGAACTTTCCAGAGGTAAAAAAGAATATGTAATTAAAATAAAAATACAGAATATTTTTATATATTTTTGTGACCTCAAAAACTATTTTTCTTGATTTTTCAACAATTTTTCTATTTTTGAAAAATATTAAAAAAATGCGAAAAAATGAAAAATTATTTTTTGGTAAAAAATGGTTCTTTAGGCTTAGCCAAGGTTACCAAAATTGATTTCGTAATTTGTTTTGAATTTTTATGAATGTTTTATGAATTTTTGCAAAAATAAACTAGAAAAAGAGTAATAAGAGATCGATCATTAGAAGAATCCTTAGAGTTTCTCTCAAAGATAAGGTGACACATGAGTCTCAATCGACTCAACTGGGGAAAATACAAGAAAACGAGTCATGACATTCAACTTTTATGTCCATTGATGTATGCTCTCATCCGAAAGAAATATGCTCTTTCTTTTCCTTTTGATGCAAGAGAGTTAGAGAGTAGAGAAGCTTACCTAATACTCACTTGCTTGATGCGTGTGTGGCACTTGACGTGAATGGATTCAAGAAGATATCTAGGAACTTGTCACCGAGTATCCTAGGGAGGTTAAGCTCGACTCGTATGGTAGGTCAAATCATGGTGAAATTCCTAACTACTAGGAATGTGAAGATGACTTATCCCGTCTCGTAGGATTCGTCTCAAGGATTTGATCCGTATAGTGGATCAACCTAGAATAGAACTCCTACTTGAAGGGATTCTGGAAACGACCTATTTTGCTCGTGGGATTCGTTAGAGGATTTGATCAATCCGGTGGATCAGCTCGGAAAAGGCTCACCTACTAAAAGTTTTTACCTCTAAGATGACTCGATCCCACTTTCGAGACTCGCCAAAGGACTTTAGAAAGGTTTATCTAACAAAAGGTTTACCTACAAGATGACTTATCCCACTTTCGAGACTCGCTAAATGACTTTAGAAAGGTTTACCTAACAAAAGGTTTACCTAAAGGAGATTGTTCGGGATTTAGGGGATACCTGGCATCTTGCGAAAAGTCCAACCTAAGGAGTTCTTCTTAACGTGAGAGGTGCCATTATGAAATCTAGGGATACCAAGAATTCTCGAAGCTCAAACCTGCAAATTCTTTTTACCGAAAGGTGCCATTTTAGGATCCGGGGCTATCAGGAATCCTACAAAAGCTCAAACCTCGCAAATTCTTTTTAATGAAAAGTACCATTCTAGGATCCGGAGCTACTAGGAATCCTGCGAAGCTTAAACCTAAACATTCTTTCCTCACCAAGAGAACGTTAGTGATCTTCGAGGTGATATCCATTGTCAAACTGACAAAACTTTACGACTTAAATTGAAGTTGTGAAAGATTTTGAATGAATGCATTATGATGCCAGAGGTTATCCAAAACATCTTACAATATGCGAAGTAATCAAAAGGTCATTGTAGGGAAAATTTGGATCCGACAATATGAAAATTCCAAAAGAGTTTGTTTAAAACATCTATTGAAGTATTCTTATCAAAGAGGACTTCTCACCACTTTGAGATAATGGTCTTTTGTAGGGAAAGCATTCGAACTTCCTATCGAACCTATGCCTAGGATTTAGGATCATTCACAGCGCACATATTTAGATCGATTGGGAGGTCTTCCGGAGGACCATAATGTTGGGCTTGGATAACGATTTCCAAGTGGCACTCATAAGTGAGTTAAGGCTATTGAACGAAAACCTTGAACATCCGCTCCGGGGTCTACAAGTCAAGAACCCCGCAAAATGAGAAAAAAATAATCTTGCTCGTATTTTTTCGAGTTAAGGTTTACGTTAATCCAAATGCCTTAATCGGAAAAGACTTTTTACGAGTGGTAACATAGGTGGGGATTAAGGATCGAAAAAGGCTTATTTTTGGCCTAGAATATGTGAATGGGTTTGACGTTGGTGATTATTGTAGACTTACCACCGACCCTAACCTTTATGGATTATCCTTCGAAGAACGTTTTCCATCTTCGAGATATACCAATAGTTTCTAGGGAGCATCATCAACCTTCCAAGAGTCCACATTTGTCTTTGGAGAACACCTTTATTGTGTTAAGATGCCATCAACTTCTTGTCTATGTTTTCATCCACTGAATATAACATAACTAGGGAGTACCTTTCGTGATCTTATTCCCTTGGGGATCTTTTTTTATTATTATTTATAGCCGATTTCACGAGGGATCTTATATATAGATATTCCGTGATCTATTGACACTTACAAGATCAAACACATGATTCATTTATGTATAAGTACTTGAATGGGTATTGGCCTTACTTTTACCAGGCACTTTGCTTTTTCTTGATGCCCGGATTAGCTTTTTCTTTCCTTTTTTAATTTTTTGTCAAAATCCCGCCATTTCCTTTTTTTTTGAACTAGGATTTTCAATGATTGTGCTAGACGTTCAATTTCAATTTCTAGCATGCTCAAGTATTAGTCTAGAAATTTCTTGTAAATCCCATCTCTTAAACTCTTCCATTCTTGGAGTGATGTCGCTTCCACCTTGGAATATGCAATGATCACCAACGGGGTTCATGAAACAAATATGTAGGCTCAACCGGGCCGTGCAAAGGGTAAAAGTGTACGGGATAGAAAAACGAACGCTTTTCGTCATCCTAAAGCACTCAATTATCGTATAAGCAACACACGAAAATTGATGTTAGTCCAAGCAAGAAAATTTCTAACCATTTTCCTCTTGATGCTATTGGATTTACCTCCATTTGGCCCCAATGTAGGGTGGTTCTTGACAGGGGATAAAGAATGAAACCGCCGTTCAAAGGGCTTATCAATGGTTACCTATAGTGTTTATGATAGAGAAACGAATGTCTCCATCGTCCCAATCAATGTAATCACTGCGAATAACCCCTACGTTCGTAGGTCAAGATTTCGCTATCCTTTCCACTCCACTCATCTCTCAAGTGTGTATAGGACGTGTTTGGATCGGGTTTGCCTCTCATATGAGGAAACATCCTTTTGCATGATTTAATCAACTCTTGGTCGAAAAAATCCATTTCATTTTTTTTTCAAAATTTACCCTCTAAGGGGATTAATGATGCACCATGCATGTTCCACCCGTATTTAAATAACCTCCAATTTTTTAAACATGAATGTAGGTAACGTGATGCACGAAGAGTTCGGTTTTCAAATCTAGGGTTTTCATGAATTACCCATATTTACGACAATCTCCAGTCTTGAGGGATGATGAGAAAAGTTTTCACACGATTTTGACATCGCCTTTTAGTCATCTTTGCCATTGATTGCTATACCTTGATAAAAGGAGTCAAACACTTAATAAGCAAAATAGCTAATAAAAGGGTGATGGAACATATACTTATCACTTGCTTTAGCGTATAGGGATCGAAAAGCTCTTAGTTCCTTTTGAACGGGCTTGGTTCCGAGTTTCTCCTTTTTGAATCCCGCAAAATACAATGCATGAATGTATGTATGAATGCATGACATGCAATGTAATGATTCTATGGCGACTCAAATCATTCCAAAAAAGGCCAAATCGCTTCGATTTTATTTCGGGGATAAAACTTCTTCATTGCATCGGCGTTTACAGGATATCCTAATTTCTCTCCATATGAATTTACAAGAATCGGGGCCTCTCCCACAAGGATTTTCTTGACAACATATGGGCCCTCGTAATTTAGAGTGAACTTACTCCCAGGATGAGCGGCGTTCAGCAGATCTTTCTCACAACGAGGTCATCCACATCAAAATATCTAGGTTTAACCTTCCGGTTGAATGACTTGGCCACCTTTTTCTAGTAACTTTGGCCATGGTAGATTGCCTTCAAACACTTTTCGTTAATCGATTCAATTATTTACACCGTGGTGTATCCATTCAGCTTTAAAAAGCTTAACTTCGCCGGTACCCTCAAGGGTGGAATCTCTATTTCCACGGGTAGGATCGCTTCCATACCATAAACTAGGGAATAAGGGGTTGCCCCGGTTAAAGTTCGAATCGAAGTTTGATAAGCCATTAAAGTAATTGGTAGCCTCTCAAGGGATTTTCTGCTATCTTGGCTAGGATTTTTGAATGTTCTTATTTGTTGCTTTAATAGCTCTATTCATCTACGGGAGATAAGGGGATGAGTTAAGATGATGAATACCAAAGTGATCCAAGAGATCATCGACGATCTTGTTATTCATATTGGATCCATTGTCCATGATAATTGCTTGGGGAGACCCATAACGAGAGATTATATCCTTCTTGATAAATCTCACTACATTCTTCGCAGTGACATTTGCATAAGAATTGGCTTCAATCCACTTAGTGAAATAATCGATCGTTACCGAATAAAGCAATGACCATTCGAAGCACTGGGTTGATTGGTCCGATTATATCTATCCCCCATATAGAGAATGGCCAAGGTTCGGACATCCGATGGAGTTCATTGGGAGGCGCATTGATTCTATCTCTATACATTTGACATTGATGACACGATCTTAAGTGTTTATTGTAATCGACTCCATGGTCATCTAGTAATAACCGAGTCGCATGATTTTCTTTGCAAGAAGATGGCCATTCATGTGTGGACTACATACCCCTTCGTGAATCTCTTTCATGAGTACGTTCACTTCTTTGGCGTCTAAGCATCTTAGCAATACTAAGTCAAACGATCTTTTATACAACGTCGGATCGCTTAAAAAGAACTTGGTAGCTATCTTGGCTATGAACTCTCTATCTCCAACTTGACTTTCTTCGGGGAATTATCCTTTCAAGAGATAATTCTTAATATCGTGATACTACGGCTCCACATCGAATTCTTCTTTGATCAACATATAGTAAGTGAACCTTTCAATTACGCCACTTCTCAAAGGTTCCATATCAAGCCCGTTCGTTACTTGCAACATGGAGGCTAGAATGGCTAAGGCGTCTACAAAGTGATTTTACGTCCCGCATAAGTATTCAAAAGATATATGTTCAAATTCTAAAGCCAATTTTTCCAAAAATGCATGATACGAGATAAGCTTGGAATCCTTCGTTTTCCATTCTCCTTGAGTTTGAAGGATAATGAGCATGGAATCTCCATAGACTTGTAATCTTCGCACCTTCATGGAAATGGCTAACCGCAGGTTGAGGATACATGCTTCATACTCCAATATGTTGTTGGTGCAAAGGAACACCAACTTTACGGTGATAGGATAATGTTAGCCTTCCGGGGATATCGATCTTGCCCCAAGATGCAGCTCCCGATAGGTTAACGGCACTCCCTTTATCCTCCGATAACACCAGGATTTGATCTTCCGTTTCAGCTTCATCCGGAACCACCTTTCTCTAAAATCTTTCTCGCTAGCATATCCGCTATAGCTCGCCCTTTAACAGACTTTTGGGGTGAACTTCTTATGTCAAATTCCGATAGCATCACCAGCTTACTTGGCTAGTTTTCCAATCAACGGCGATTTCTCTAGTAGATACTTGATCGGATCATTCTCAATCACCAACCGAATATGGTGGTGCGAGTATATTGCCTCAATCTTGGAGCACCTAGACTGTTGCTACAAATGTTTTTTCAACAGCAAGGTAGTTCATCTCGACATGGTGAACTTCTTACTAGATAGTATATGGCTCTTTTTTACCATCTTTTGGATTAGTTTGGGCCGATGCGCTCCCAGTGACTCTTGATGGACCGTCAAGTACAGAGTCAAAGGACATCCAAAAATTAGCAATACCAACATCAGTGGGGAGATTAAATATTGTTTAATCTTTTCAAACATTTAGTGACACTCTGCATCCCAAACCACTTTAGCGCCCTTCTTCAGGAGTTTGAAGAATGATTTAGCTACATCGGAAAGTTGGCATATAAACTTGGCGATATAGTTCGGTCTCCCCGAATGCTTCATATTTCTTTAACTATCAATAGAGTGGCTAAATCATGAATAGTCTTGATATTGGAATAGTCAATTTCAATGCCCCTGCTGCGATCATAAATCCAAGAAGCTTCTATATCTTGCCCCAAATATGTACTTATTGGGGTTCAACCTCAACTTGTACTTCCGTAAGCGTTCAAATAATTTCTTTAACACTTGAACGTGATCTTCTTCGGGCTGAGATTTAGCAATCATATCGTCAACATACACTTCGATCTCCTTGTGTATTATGTCATGGAACAAGGTCACCATGACCTTTTGGTACGTTGTCCCAGCCGTTTCTTAATCCGAAATGCATAATTTTATAGCAAAAGTTCCCCACGAGGTTGTGAATGAGGTTTTAGCCCAATCTTCCTCATTTATCGGTATTTAATTATACCCGAGAGAAACTGTCCATGAACGAGAACAACTCAAAATCGGTTGTACTATCAACTAGCACATCAATTTGAGGTAGTGAAAAGTCGTCTTTTGGGCTTGCCTTGTTCAAGTCCAAGTAGTCTACACAAACTTGAATCTTTTCATCTTTCTTCAATATTGGGACAATGTTAGCAATCCAATCGAATATGGAATTGCTTCGATAACGCCTACTTTAAGAAGCTTCATTACTTAATCTTTGAATTTATTTGACAGTTTAGGCTTCATCCTCCTACATAACTATTTCACTGGTTTGAAATCGGGATTAGTAGGCAATGCATGTTCTATAATACTAGGGTCTAGACCGGCATATCCGTATACGACCATGCGAATATATCTTGATATTCTCCGAGCAGCTTAGTAATTCTCGAGACATCCGTCCGAGATAAGTGTCCCCCGATTTTTACTTCTCGACATTTTTAGAATCCCCAAGATTAATAACAACAGGTTTTTTTTTTTTTTGGTGGTGAGAGGCCTGGATTCCTCAAAAGTGTTCCAATCTCTTCGAATAGCCATATGGTCCTCATCATCATCTTCTTCGATGTCACAGGAATAATCACCTTGATGATCCGAATCACATAATAACCCGGCATGCATGTTTGGAATGGTATGCCAAAAATATCATGAAAATGGTCGATTTAGTTTGTATAGGTAATTACAATGCATGACTTTATGAAAAACCTTTTCGAAAGAGGTTTCAAATCGGGAAAAATAGAAAATGGAACTAGTCCTCATATCCTCAAACATCCTCGTTCCTTGTAAATCATTTGGAAATCAGGAATCATAAGGCAAATCATGCCTCAAGTTTTAAATTGAGAAGGCAAGTATCATCATTGGGCTAATTTGTTGCTCTATATGTCCTTCATAAA
This sequence comes from Rhodamnia rubescens, assembly GCA_021437795.1. Lineage (NCBI taxonomy): Eukaryota > Viridiplantae > Streptophyta > Magnoliopsida > Myrtales > Myrtaceae > Rhodamnia > Rhodamnia rubescens. Next base: position 13,783,685 of record JAILYA010000002.1, on the reverse strand, counting down.
AGTGGGATGTTTTATAGAATGCAAAATGGATCGTATTACAAAATATGTTGTTTGGATCAATGGTCGGAGACCCAAAGCGTTTTCCTTTTTACATTTAAAAGAAAAAATACTGAATTAAAAGACAGAATTGAAATGCGAAAGGGAATCAACAATGCAAAGAATACAATGCAGTATTGGCAACGAAGAAAGGCCCTGTTTACTCAAAAGTATCGGCATCCTCATCGAACCATTCAATGATGACACTCACGGATCATCATTCGAAAAAAAGGTTGGTTAGATCTGGACCACCCAAGAAAGCACTTCTTCATTTGCTAACCATTTAGATCCTCTACAGAAGAACTTGTTCAACTTACTATCGAACATCTTTGACTTGCCTTTCCAAGCACTAGAACCGATAAAAGAAACACCTCGGCCTCTTCGGGGTCCATGGCTTCCACGGCTTCCACGGCTTTCACCTTGCCTCGGCCTCGACCTCTATGGTGATTTTTTAAGGTAATGCGACTATTGCTATCAATTCCAAAACCCAGGCCCATTCTCGTGTTCATTTGACTCCAACTGTAAGGGTGTATGAATCTCGCGGCCAAACCCGCCAAGACCACTTCCCGGAATGTATCCATAAACCAATAGCATCTTTGCTTTGGAAGAAAAGCAAACTCGAAAAGAGCAAGGACCTTAAGCTTGGTCCTAACAGTGTGTGGACTACGCCACCAATTCCAAAGAATGATAGCTTGCCTCTTCTTTCTCCTCAAGCTCTATGTATGGAATAACACTGTTCGATAAGATAAGAGGTCTATCTTGCCATGGACGGTAACAACCTTCCCATCAATTACAAATCGTACTTTCTAATGTAAGCTTGAAGGCACAACTCTAGATATATGAATCCATGGCCTCCCCAAGAAAAATCCAAAAGCGCTCGGTAAGTCCATCACTTGGAATTCAATGGAAAACTTGGTTGGGCCAATGAAGATGTCGAGCTCTATTTCTCCGACCATAGCTTTCCTCATTCCATCGAAGGCTCTAATAGTTGCCTTAGAAGTCCGAATCATTTCTTCTTTTACACCCAAATTCCTTAAGGTGGCCGGAGGGCAAATTTTGAAAGCGGAGCCATTCTCGATCAACACATGGACTACTTGCTTCCCATGATAATGTGTGGTAATATATAACGCCTTATTGTGCGCTTGTCCCTCCATGGGAAAGTCTTCATCTAAGAAGCTTATTTGATCTTTCGGTAGGATCTCCCCAACGAAGTTCTCCAAATGAGCCTCATCAATTGTCTCGAGGACATGCACTTTGGTCGGCACCTTCAGGGAGGGCATTCTTGTGCTTTCCAGAGTTAATGAATAGATCGAGCAAAGAGATCCGAGTCAGCATCTTCCTCAACCTGTTCTATCACTTCAAACTTACTTGTTTTGACGATAGACAAGATTTTTTCTGCGTCTTCTCTTGATACCTCCTTCTTTTCGGGTTTAGCCTCCCTTGGGGCATGAAATCGACCGGATCACATCACGGCTTCGATCTCACTTATCCCATAGCTCTAATGAATTGCTTTAGGATTATATTTGTCAACAAGAGGGACTTTAATTGTCACAGGTGTCACCTTTTCCACCTTAACCTTTGGATCATCATTTACCTCGTCATCGGATATGCAAACTATGACCGGTTTGACCGAGAAATCATCTTCCTTGCCCCATTTATTAATTTGATCCAGTTCAATTACAATGGGAGTTACGGTTTCGACCATCCCTATCGGATCGTCAAGATCTTCGAATTATACCCGCATTCGGGTTCGTTATAATATGCCTTATGTCTATGACTTGAGGAAGAAGCCCCTTGATTTGTGGAAATTCTACTGGCTCCTCCGTTTGAGAACTTTGCCTTAGCATAAATTGCCTCGATACGGAAGAGCTCCCGCGAAGCGAATGATTTAGTCGACACATCAACAACGAGTGTAACTTCGTTGAAGTTAAAGAGTCTAACAACCCTCTCATTTCCGTAGTTAATACGAGTTAAGCTTTCCAATTGTTGATTCAGCCTCACGACTTTGCGATTCTTCCTATGAATTTGAACATGTAGTTTAATGGCATGCATGTTACCTATCATCTATAATCGACCAAAGGTTGCTAATTGTCGAGATACATCCCCCAACTTATACGAAAAATCAGTCAATTGTTCTTCTATGCAAGATAGTCGGTCTAGAGCCTCTTGCTTGAATGCTGGCTCCAAACCTTTCGAGGAGGTATAATCTCATCCACATCACCTACTACTTCAAGCTCAACAGGTCCATCCATGCCTCCCCATCCGTTAGGTACGATATCGTCAATCCTCACAAAGAAACTAGAAGGAGCAGAATACTTGATTTTGAAGTTGTATTTCCCAAAGTCTTCGCCCAGGTTATCTATAACTTCGCCATTCTCTCGGGCTTCGATATAAATCTTTGGTCGGCTAAGCTTCTCTTCGCAATTTCCAGCTTGTCTTCATCGATCTAGGGTTCAGGGCTTGACAATCAGCTCTAGATCGCCTACCAAGCTTTCATGGGGAACCCTCCATGAATCACCATGCTCGGTTTCCACCACAACCGATTACAATCTAAATTCACGAGAGGCAAGAACTCCTTCGAACGCCTCATCAATGGCTTTTGCAACTATCCCCGGGCTTAACACTTGGTAATACATAACATTTTCTTTTCAATCGATAACTCTCCTTCACTTGGGCAAGATGATGCGATATCCGGAATATCTCGCAACTTAGCCATATTCACCTTAAGCTTTAAGCGTTCCTTCTTTTCGCCATCGAAAATCATCCATACCACTTGATGGTCGAAAGTGGATTTTATTACACATTGGGCGCCATATCTTCAAACTTAAGAACTTGATTGTCAATGAGGGCCTATACCCTAATCTTTAAGATATAACAATTATCTACATTGTGTCCCCTTTCGCCCATATGGCAAACACAAGTCCGGTTCTCATCATAACCAGGGTATTTTATCGGTTCGGCCTCGGTGATTTTTTTTGCAACTAAGCGCTTCTCTAGCAACGTCGAGAGTAGTTTAGACAATAGCTCGATGAGATGCGTAAACCGCTTTGGAGGTTATTTTTTTCTTTGAATCTTGCACCTTCCGGGCCGACCAGGACGAATCTCCTCTTATCGGAATAGAGTTAGCGAATTGTTTTAGCTTTGCAGGATTTAGTACAAAGGCTATATTGACCCCAACCTCTCTTTCCTTCCTCAAAGGATATTGACGTTTTATCGGAGCTTCTAGGGCCTTTCTTTCCATTATGGCCCACTCTAGTCTCTTTACGACTTTGATCGGATGCACAAACATTTGACACCCCAAAGTATTCAATCTCTCGAAGTACTCATAGGGTAGAGCTTTCAAGAACAAGTCGACCAACTCGTCTTCGGGAATGGAAGGCTTAACTCGCATTGCCAAAGCTTGCCACCTCTAGGCATAAGTGCGGATTGCCTCATTCTTCCCCTTCACCAAACAAAGCACGTATTCTCTACTAGGGGCTATAGCAAGATTGAATTTGTATTGTCATAGGAAATGTCACGACCCGAACCCAAATGAGTTCGATAACATCCCCTCGAGCCATAAACTCGTACAATTCTCCAGGATCCAAAGGCCAACAAATACATCGCGGAAGCAAAAACAATCTCCATACATAAACAACGAAACTACGATAACTTGGGATGGTAAAAAAAAAAACTTATGTACATATATACATAGTCTTTACAACTTTCCAAACATAAGACTTCGGAGGCCACCGTACAAGCCCGTGACCACGTACTACAAAACGATCTAGTGATCGAAGCCTACTATACTCTCAAAACAAAACACTACTCAAAAGGTCGAGAGGCCAACTACCCTAAGCCTCATCATTACTATCCGTTACCATATCATCTATGGCTGCCAACTCGTCCACGTCCATCTCGGGTGATTGCTCGCATCGAGATGGCTCTATGATCTCCCAATCCTCCTCCGGTACTACTACTTACGGGTTGGACTCGAGTAGTTAGGATCATCGGACCACCGTTAGGATGCACCACAACGCCATCTAGAGGGGGAGTGCTAGTAGGATCCCATTCCCCAACACCGTCATAGGGAATATCAAAACCGGTCTGGTCCCACTAGCAAGTCCCCATGGTGGTACGTCCACGCCACGTACTTATGGGTTTTCCAAAAGGGCTCTCCGGTGTCCACCAAAATCGTAGTTACGTGCCTAGAATACACCTTGTCTTCTCCCACCGGATACTCGGTAACTCATTGTATCCATGTCTCGTGAGATCCCGAACCTTCGAGGCGGATCATTTATTATTGCGGCGGAGGGTCCGAAAAACAACGAACCCACGACGGGGTGAGATAAAATCTTAGTAAGCTAGCCTCTAATCTTAGGTTAGAGCTCTAGTGCCTCCAGACACAACTTAGGTGTGCAATTCTCCATAAATCCTCTTATACTAAAAAATTCAACAAATAAATTCCCAAATATTCCATCCTTCCTCCAAAAATTGCCACACCTTCACAAATATTCCACGTTACTCCCATATCGATGTTTCATGTCTTAGATTGGAATAAAAATACTCCACGTTGTTCCATGCCTCGGCTATAATATAAATAATCCACGTGGATCTAAAGCCCACGTTTAACGTATCGGCTATCATATAAAATTTCACGTTGGTCCATGGCCCGCTTTAACGCATCGGCTATATTATAACTGGATAGACTCCCGTAATAACCCTTCAGGCCATTATAAATATTCCACGTTGATTTAGAGCTCGCTTTAAAGCATCAAGCTATCATATAAAATTTCACATTGGTCCAGAGCCTGCGTTTAACACATCAAGCTATAATATAATTGGACAAACCCGCGTAATAATGCTTTAGGCCACTATCCCGTTTAACACCTCGGGATATTATAATAAGCACAATCCCGCGTTTAACGCCTCAGGGTAAAATAATAATATCCGAGCCCGCGTCATAACGCCTTAGGCAAAATATGGTCTTATAAAATATGAACCCAGCGTCATAACGCATCGGGTAAAAATTTCACATTTCTTCTCTTTTATTCCACTTAAGACCATATACCACAATAATTCCCCGATCGCTTGTCCGATACCACATGATCACTTTAATCCTTTTGATCGATCAATCTTCCCCACGTGACCCTGCTAATTTTCTTGATTAGCGGATCGAGACCACCCGATCTCACCAATTTCCTCCGTCGACGAGATCGGAACCACACGATCTTCTCAATGTTTCTTCAACAAAAGATCGGGACCTCACGATCTTTCTAATTTTCCCAATTGCCCAATCAAGACCACTCGATTAAATTGTACCGGGCAAACACTCGATCGGAACCACGTGATTCACTCACGTTAGAGAATTAATAAATCGGGACCACCCGATTAGGTCACACAAGACCAATGGCCAACGGGCCACACGATTAATTTTTGTCACTAGAAAAATTAATCTACGCCACACGATCGAGATAATACTAACGTAGCAATTAGTACGTACCATACAATTATACTATACTAATGTGGCATTTAATACATACGATACAATTATACTATACTAACGTACATTTAATCTCCACCATCCAATTAATCAATAATATAGCAGGAATTAATTTCGGCCGTCGGATCAAGCTTCCCAAACAAGATTCAATGTGGGCCATTGGATTAAAGCATAAAAGTCAAGATCAAATCCTAGCCCTCCATTATTAATCATGCAGAAATCACTATTTATTGAAGAACACCATCTTTTCTCTCTCCTCTCCCTCTCATTCTCGGCCAATGTATAAACATGGGAAAAAATTATCAAATTTTCACCTAAATCTACTCAATCTCAAGTCTATTAGCACCCTATATACCTAATCTAAGGTTAGGAACCAACTTACCACTATTTTAGCAAGTTTTCCGATGAGAAATGGGTGAAGAATCTTGGTTCCAACCGGCGGCTCCAGCGACTCCCTTGCTCGGCTAAAACCCACAAGATCCGGTGGTCCAAGGTGGTTCACGGTGGTGGTTGAGCTCCGACGATCCAAGGCAAATCCGACGAGGGCTTGGAAAATTTTTGGCAATGGAGGTGGGAGAGAGAGGGAATCTCGGCCAAGGGGAGAGAGTGAGCTAGAGAGAGAGTATTTTCTTGAATTTTTGGAGAAGAAGACCAAAATTTAGTAGTATAAGGTTATGATAATAATTGGGCGAGACATTTTTGGGGTTTCCAAGGTCAAGAAGGGCAAAAAGTAATTCCCTCCCACAAAGACTAGTCAAATTCGGCCATGGGGTAAATTGACCAAAATGCCCCTTGACCAAAGTGAAAAATTGTATATTTTCCAAGGGTAAATGGGTCTTTTCCCATATCCAGTCTAAATTTTATTTTTTCTGAACCTTTTGGTGCGAACCGCGAAGTAATTATATTCCGGATAAGGAAACGTCCAAAATTTAATTATTGGAACCCCGAAAGTCCGACGTCAAATTTCAAAATCGATTCGCGATCAATCTCGATCAATTGAAATTTCAGCGTATCTCAAACTAACGGGTGGCTTTTAGGAGTTACGCGTATCGACCCGTGATTAATATCACGTTTAAGAATTTCTCGAGTCATGGCGACTTTAGTTGTCATTCAATTGCGAGGGTCAATCACTAGTCCCGATGATTACGATCGTTAGAAATAATTTAGGGATGTTCGGAACCTATATGAGGTCAAACGGAATCACCCGTGATCTAAGCGTAGGGTATTATCCAAATCGTTCCTTAATCATTCTAGGATCGGCCTATATTGGTTCAAAATATTCCCTCGACAATTTTCATGGCCAAAGAGTTAATCTAGGATCAAGTTCTTAGGTTCACGTACTTGAATTTCCTAGCTAACCATTCCCATTTGGTTAGTATGCTCAAGAGGGATCAATTCGAGTGAGAATTAGTTAAAATACATCAACAAGACCTTTCATTTATTCAAAGCTTCAAAAAAGGTCGGAATACGGGATGTCACAGGAAATCTTCAGCTAAATCATCCTAACCGTCATAGTATTCCAAATCTAGTTCAATGAACCATGCCAAAGAAACACCTTCCAAACTTTCCTAGAACGTGTTCATGATGAGAGGGACATAGTCGGAGTAATGCGCCATCTTGCGTAGGTAATATTTCAAGAGAGCAGAGGGATAGCTTTATCCTATTATACTTTCCGAAGAAGTAAAGCTCCTTGTAATCGATATGGCACTTCAATCTTGTTAAAAGGTGATATCTTATCGAAACAAGACAATTCATAGCCTTGGCTACTTAAGCACTCTTTAATTTTGGTCAACGTCTTGGCTCATTCCTCGCTCTTTGCTGCAGACTTTCCTTTATATTCTTTCTCGAGGTTAATGATAATAGGAGGCGTCTTAGGCTGAGGATTAGGATTCGGCACCCGATTAACTTCGGGGGCATACTAAGCATCTTTAGTTCGCCCTTTATCAAAGGCATTGGATGTCGACGGTTGAGTGGCGTTATTTTGATCGGGTATCGTTGCCTATCCGGCCTGATAGGCTTCCAACATAGCCTTCATCTCAGCCATCATAGCGACTATAGTAGTCATTTGGATTTCTAGAATACCAACCCTCGGAATCAACTCTTCTATCTCAATTCTCGTTTTGAGTCGGGTTCTAAAACGATATCGAGGTAGTTCCGTGATTAAAGAACACCTATTTTGATAATAGTAAGAATATAAAAATTACGACATGAAAAGCATTAAAAGGACTAAATCTTTTTAATTACATGTTTTCTATTGATTAATGAGGGAAATGGCTACCACATGAGCCTTTGCCTCATGTAGGCGATTCTTTCATTCATTCTCCTAGAGAAATCATGTAATTAAAATAAACATAACCCATGGCAATTGTTTTGATGCATAGTGAAAAGGAATGCCTCTATATGCATATATAAGAAAATCAACTGAGTTTATTACAAACAAAAGTCTCAAAAAGTGTTCAAAAGCCAAAAATATAATGCCTATATATCCTAAGCTTGATGGAGTACTCCTACCTAAGTCTTGGACGTTTAGGGTTTAAGATACCTTCGACGTCCTAGAAGAAGTCAAGTTCCTTGGTCCGAAACTCCCCATCTTCATCGAAAGGGAGTAGTCCCATATCTACGAGTATGTAAGGCTCCATTCTAGACTCATGAGGAAAAATGTACTCGGCACATACGGCTCAACAAAGCTGCGTGCTGGTCATCTTGAAATTGTGGATGTACTCATATGAAGCCCTATGAAAGTTCATATCGTTAGTCATGTCATCCGGCTATTCCATGTTTTAGATCTGGGACCTCTTTAGAGAATCCTTGATGTGCTTCAACCTTAGTCTCAAACGGCTCCTTTCTCTCGTTCTTGAGAACCTACAAAAGAGAATACTCCTAGTCGTGGTGGCAGTGGGATCTCTTAGAGAGCTCTAGACTATCGGATGACCCTCATCGGGTAATATGCGGTAGCTCCCGAAAGCCAAGTAATGGGATTGGGTCTCCATTGTTTCAAGTAAGTCTAACCTTATAAAGTATTGGCCATCTAAGTCACCATCGGAGTTGTTCGGGTTTTAGGGCTCTAAGAAACTCTTTCCAACTCCTAAACTTGAACTTAGAAACTCGTGTGTGAGTTTGTACAAAGGTTTTAAAGGGAAGGGTGTGAGGACTAATCTCAATGAAACCCAAACGGAGGTTGAACTATTTGACATGGGAAGTAAACCACATATACGGAAACTCGCTAGAAGCTCTAAAGATTTCCTTGTTTTTAACTCGAAAACAATTTAGGAACATGAAGGTTTCGATTAGAATCAAGTTGAAGTAATCCCATCCATAACGGACTTGCCTAACTACCACGACCATGATAGGGTCAAAAGTGGTGGTGGAAATAGGGAATAGCACAAAGCTAAAGAAAGCTAAGATAAAAACTCTACCCGATTTAGTCCCTTTATATGTAGGAAGGTTTGAGAACCTATCTATGAGGAAAGAGAGGGAAATACGTCTACATTACTCTTGGCGTTTGGAATTATCTCGAAAAGACCGGTATCTAAGAACTCGACTAATGAGTTAAGGGGTTCATACCCTATTTTGGGTTGGACTAAGCGGGAACTAAACTCTACTCCAATGGTGGCACTATACTCTTTTAGAGTAGGAGTGATCTCCAATCCCCCCATGTTGAACGTAGCCATGGTTGGATCCCAATATCACGCCATGCCCCGAATGAAAGCGAAGGGCATTCAATCCTCATCAAGTCCAGCAGATACCCCAATCATGCTTTGGCGTAAGTCCGATTGGCTTCTCTTATGTTCTCCCACCAGGCTAGGAGCTCATCTCGGGGAACCTTGAACACTTGGATGTCGTTCTTCCCCATTAAGTCTAAAATATACAAATGATGTTGAAAAATCAATTGCCACAAATTACTCTAAAATGCAATGATGCAAATGCCATGAAATATGCGTGATGCGATTCAATTGCATATTCCAGTTAATAAAATAGAAATTAGATTCTCTTATTTGGTCTAAAAGTCAAATAAGATGTCTAATTCGGATTTCACCTAAGTGAAATATGCAATTGATTGGAATCGTCCAAGTGATTGAGAGAAATAACGATGTCACATTTCATTGATCAAAACATTAAATTGAACAATGATGAGAAAATACATTGAAATATATTCCTAATACATGGAAAACTCTAGAAGAAAGTCATAGGGATATGAGGAGGTCCCAAGAAAGGGAGATCTTATATATGTATACTAAAACATGAAAGTAGTAAAAGACCAATGGAATGTGAATTCTAGGTTTTTAACTTTCTAAAATCCTATGGTCTAGTAACCCACATCCGAGTCTTTATTAGTGAGGTCTTCATTTAGATAAGAGGAACCCTCCATCTAGTCTTCATTTTCTTGAGAATATCTTTCACTTGGGTTCTTTTCGGATGGGTAGTAATTGGAGATGCTCCCCATGATCCCTCGCTAGGTTCTCCCTCGAAATTTTCTTCTCCAAAGAGATCTTCATCGTAGTCTTCTCTTGAGAATGAATCCTCAATCATGTTTTCTTTTTCCTCAGTGGGTTCTTCAATCGAGCATAATTCTTTTGACCATTCCCTTGTCCGTGGTATTATCGGCTCGGGGGACTTCTCAACAACCTTGGGTTTGGGCTTCTTTGAGAATAATGTGCTTCGGCTTGGTCTTGATGGTAGGACACTTCCCTTTTTCTCATAGAACTAGCATGGGTTTATTTTGCATGGCGAGACATTCGGCCTTTCTCCGAGCATAACCTTCTCTAGCTAGTTGGTTTTGGCGTTGTCTCTTCCATTCTATGAATTCATCATGACATTTGTCCATTTCACGTTTGGATTGTAGATCCATCACATAATATTCGATGTGACAATCTTTAGTCCATCCTAGCTTTCTTTCACTCAATCACGTCCATGTACAAATGCGAAAAGTGCAACCTTGAATTTGGTCATGGACAGACTACCTTCTCGTGTACTCGAAGGTCACCAACTTCGTGGAACTCTTAGGAAAAAGCAACATCCTATCCTTATCATCATTGTTTCCATCATTCACTTGGACGATTCATGAATGGATATCATGCTCATAAATGCAATTGATATGCAATACGAGGAATAAACCACAATCAAATGGCATAAAGAAATATATCGAAATGTAAATGCCTTACCAACCAATACCAAAGGAAAGCTTGATTTTCCTTGTATTATGTGTGGTTTTAGGTATACCAACCATACACGGACATGCGCATGGGACAAGTGGGGGGTATACTCTAAAAATCGAAAGATCGAATATGAAACCTAAGGCTAAAGGCTCCCACGATTCAAATGTGGCGGTTTGCCTTCGAGGGTACTTACCCAAGAGAGGTTAGAGATCGCCAATCAAGATCATGAGTGGGAACAAATACGAAAGTCTCAAGTGCCATCAAACACATGATCCTTTCATACCCTTTCCCTATCTAAGGTATACTTAAAGGTGATTGCGGTCGGGGTTTGACCACCAAGTGTGTGCGATATGTCGTGATCGTCACAATGCAATTTCATGCTCAGTAATTTGTATCAAACACCGCTCCAATATGTGCATAAAGATAAACATCCATTCCTAACTCCAACTCCGTAGGAAAAATGTCAACAAATACTCCATCCATTATTTCTCCCATCTCGTAAAAACATCTAACACATTTATTAGTGTACGTACCTTATCTTCAAGAGCATATGCATAAAATTGGGTTAGAAAGTCAATCAACTTTCCGCTCAAGTCCTCTAAAGTCCTCAAGCAAAGTCGTCGATGCTGTCGCAACCCTCTCTAGTAAGGGGGCTAATGGGTCGCCCTCCGATCCAGTGATTTGTGGACTTTGGACGCGGGTCCCTCCCAAGGCCCATTACCCAAATAGCAACGGAGGATAAAATTGAGGTCGACCTTTCAGTGTGGTCTAGTGACATGTGCTACGTGTGCATGCCCCAGAGTGGCCACCAATAATTTCTTGGAGGGTATGAATGAAAAAACCTATCGAATAGTCAAAAGTATCTAAACGATTCTCGCAAAATCGTAGAAGAGGGTTCGGGGACTTAGTTACATCAATTACCTTAATTGATGCCCTTTTGGTACCTAAATTAAATGAATTTTCTAACCTCGAGATTTTATGCAGATGAGTAGAGGTACAAACCCTAAATCTAGGAGTTCATGCAAATGAGAGTGACTAAGCTAGCAATCACAATCAAAGAAATAAAGTGCACAAATCAAGGAATCCGACGTACATATAAAATGCATTAAATCAACATGGTATTTCTAGTGTAGCTCTATTGATTTAGAGAAAGGTCAAACACAACATAAGAGAGGAAATATGAGTGATTTAGAAGAGATTTGCCCATGAGGGGCAAAATCAAAATTTTGATAAAGATCGAGGGACAATTTTAAAGTGCAAAATTGTCATCTTGGAAGTAATCCGGAGTGAAAAACGTTAAAAATAGGATCGACCAACTAAAGTAACCTATCTCCTAATTTTCGACATTTTTTAAAATTTATGAAATTTTCGAGAGACAATTTACACTTAAGGGCTAAAATCGTCATTTTCCAAGGAAAATGAGAAGCAAAAACCAAAAATATGATTGGCCACCTAAACTGACCCATCTCCTAATTTTTGATATTTTTTCGCAACTCACGAAAATTTTCGGGGATAATTTACCCCTAATGGATATGATTTTCATTTTGAAAAGATCGGAAAAGAAATCTCAAAAATAGGATTGACCATTTGATTGTGGCCATTCCACAATTTTTGAAAATTTCTAGAATTTTTTAGGAATTTTTCTACAAAATTTTCTTATTTTTTTCTATTTTCTAGGAATTTCTCAATTTCTGATTTTTTTTAAAAAGGGACCGATCCGAGTCAAATCGGTCAATGGACCGGTCGACGCGTTCAGCCTAGGCTCGAGACGCAGCGGACACCAAACACCAAAACAATGCCGCGCTCACTTCTAATCCTACGGTCCCCATTGAACCACGTGACTAACTCTTGGTCGTCGGAATGCTAAACGTAAAACGAATGCCGATTCTAACATTTTTTTAAATTTTAGAAAAATCTAAAACTATTTTCAGAAATTCTAAAAAAAAATCTTATTACCAATCGAATGGCTAACACTCCCACACATGTCCTAACCTAGGCCGTTTGATTGCTCAACTAATTAGACTAACAAGAGACGAACCGACGTGGCCGCCACGTGTCCGATCATGTAGCGCTACATCGGGGCTAGCTTAGCACTTTGACTCGTTGACCTAGCCACATTAGCGTATTCTTCCTCGAGCCAACGACCGCAGAACGAACAGCCGAGGTTTCTCCACCGTTGATCAACGATGAATTCTCGGCTAATCGGCCTAAAACCTATGCTGTTCGACTCACTTGAACTTCCTCTATAACATATCCAAAGCACAAGCAAGATCATCCGTGGAATTACGTAGAGTCAAGCTCGAACGAGTTTAGCAATGGAGGTTTAATCGCGCAATTGAAGGCAAACCAGAGTGATTCATTCACAAAGAATCGTCAATGGAAGTTCAAAAGCCTTACCTGCAAGTCCGATTGACCTGGTTTGGTCTAGATTCATCTAGCTAGGCTTCGATAAGTCTTAGTTATGGTGAGGGAGTTTGGATGCTTAGACGCGAGGTATCATGCAAAATTAATGCCCAAACCAAATGCGATCGAGCTTAATGTAGTTCTTAGAGTAAAACACCTCAACTAATTGCAAAAATTAAGGTCGGAGACGAGCTCCTTCATTGATGCATAGTATGAAATTTGAGAGAGTGAACTACCTTTTTCGACGACGTCGAACCGATTGAGCTAGTGAGATCGCTTCTCTGCGATCGAGCGAGCTTCCGAAGTGGATTCATGGTTCGATTTGGTCCGGATTTCTCTATCGAAGACCCTACGATCGAAGCTCAAGCTCGTGACAATGGCTATCACCATGTGAGCACTCTCTCACTTTTTCTCTCTATCTCTCTTCTCTAACTATCTTCTTAATACCAATGAGCTTCCCTCTCTTCCCAAAATGCATGAGGAATCATATATTCCATTTTTAATTCGAGAGCCGATCGGTGGGGGGGGAGGGTCACCGACTTAGCCCGCACGTACCGCCATACATGCCAAAAAATGATCCGGACGGCATCGAAGGAGGTTGGGATTCCGTCCAACTCCGTTACCATCTCCGTCAAGCTCGAACGAGCTCCGGTTTGACTCATTTTTTTTTGTTTAGTTGACTTTTTGGGCCGAGAGATTTGACTCTCTCACCGGCGCTCCTCCGGTGACCATTAAGCTCGAGACCGGTCCCGATCGAAAAGGGTAAGACACGAAGATTAATAACCCTATACATGCTCGACCCATTATTAGCGAATTGGTCTCCAACTTTCGTGATTGAAACTCGGCCTTGAAAATGTTTGAAAATGGCGTGAATAGAGGTAGAAGACGACATTGTACAATGCCGAGTTTGTGGGTTGGATTCGGCCCGATCTACAAACCTCGATTGAGTTCATTTTCAAAATTAATAAAAATCTATGGGGAATCAGTCAAATTAGACCTCAAAATTGGAATTTTGGGAACGAAAATTATGTAGAAATGTGGTTTTATCCATAAGTTTGGCATGAATTGATCAAAAGCTCCAAATCACTCGTAGGATCCGATTATGAAGAGCACACAATTGAGGGTTTAGATGGCCAATTCAGATCAAAATACCTATGCCAATCAATTCGGGAGGGTGAAAATCATTGGGCAAAGGTCTCATTTTTGCATGGCAATCCATAGATTTCAAGTAATTTCATTTTTTCCAAGATCTAGGGACTAAATTGCAAGAAAAGTATGCAATTTTACCCAATTCATGCAATCTTGTAATTCCTGTGAATAATTGGATCAAATTGCAATGCAAGGCAATCCCATTGAATGTCAAGACTCTAAAAATGCAAAAATTGCAAATTAAAGACTCAAATGATAATTTTTGGACAAATTCAAGCATATGTGTAATGAAGGAACACATAAAATTGAACTTGATTTTTGAACTTTTCATAGGTAAAAAGAAGAGGGAATTAAAATAAAAATATAGACTACTTTTATACATTTTGTGACCACAAAAACTATTTTTCTTGATTTTTCAACCATTTTTCTATTTTCGAAAAATATAAAAAAATGTGAAAAAATGAAAAATTATTTTTTGGTAAAAAAATGGTTCCTTAGGCTTGGCTAAGGTTGCCAAAGTTGATTTTGTAATTTTATGATTTTAGTTTTTATGAATTGTTTATGAATTTTTTCAAAAATAAACTTGAAAAAGACGATAAAAAATCATGTGTTCAACAATAACTCCTTGGTCTCTTTATCATTGGGGAGTAAATTACTCCTTGGTGGTGAGCCAAAAAGCCATTTATCATCGGTTGGTGGATATCCTTTAGGCCTTGGTGAGCTTTCCTATCTCGAAGCCTTTATCCTTGGATCCCGATCTCGTATCGTTGGTTGGTGGTGCATTCTTTACGCTTGGTGTAGATCGTAATCTATCATGCATTTACATTATCCATCAACATCCGTCCAACTATGACGACCTAAATTTTTACCCAATTGGAATTACGAGCAAAATAGTGTGTTCATCGGGCTCGAGTCTATAGTGGAAGTGATTTTGGAAGTTAATAAGTTGGCATGGTGGATAAATTGATTTGAACGTTGTAATTTGGGTGAGGTATTTGAACCATTGGTGAATTTATTTATTTTAGTGTTGGGGTACAATGTCGGTTTGATGCAAAATTGGTTTGCGATTTGAGCACGAAGCAACCCCTAAACCCACCGCCTCTAACCTCTATATAAGGATACCTATTCTCTCTCTTAATTTTGTAAATCCCCTCAAACACCTCTCATCTCCTTTCTCTCACTTTCTCTCGATGGAACTTCCTTCCATGTGGCTCTTTCTTCGTCCTAACTTGCACCGGAGTTTCCCTAGCTCGACGATGGCTGTCTATGAGCTCCCCTAGTGGTGCCCAAGACCTCAAAGTTGCTCATTTATCCCATTGGCCGGTTCTTCCTCGCATGCGACCCGCCAAGAAGAAAAGGATGGTTTGAGCTCGTTTTCTTGACAATTTTGATTTCGCTTTCTTCGTACGCACTCCTAAGTCAAGTGTACCTCTAATCTTACCACTAGACATACCATTGATCATTTCCTCAAAGATTTTGATTTCGTTTTCTTCTTACACGCTCTTAAGATAAGTATACCTCTAATCTTACCACTAGACGGTCTGTTGATTATTTGATTGGGAAAGAATCGCTGACTTTGATTGTAGGTATTCCGAGTGAAATTTGTGCTTACAGGGGATGGGAAAACCGCCTCGGATGCTAAATCAGTAGCCTGGTTTAGCATCTTTTGTGACATCCACGACTTTAGCAATTAATAAATCGTATATAGATTGTACTTCTAATTAACCATGATAGGTTTTGGGATGGATAAGAATGAGACGGATCGGGCGAGGATTGCTGTCCCCGCCTAGCCTAGCACGGCAATGCCAGGGTGTACGCTTAGCCGGCGTGGTAGCGAGGTTGTTAGGCTTGAGCCACCCACGGCCGTTCGTTTGGCTAGCATTGACCAACCGGTCATGCCGCCGAGGTCCCATCTCCATCCCAATACTGGAATCAAAGGTCCTTAGTAAAAAATAAGTCAATGCACAAGTCAATTAGATAAGTACAAGATTAATATCATTTTCAAGCATTAAATATTAAGATAAGATCAATGTCACTTTTAATAATTAAATCAAGATTCATAAATGCATTCACATGGATAGTAAGAACTTAACAAGCAAGTCCATTTATGAAACTTGAGAAAAAGTTAGAAAAAGGCAAGATTCATAAATGCATTCATAAGGATAGTAAGAACTTAACGAACAAGAGCATTAATAAAGAAACTTGGGGAAGAAGTTGGAAAACTAGTATAAATAAGGATAAGATTTCTTTAATTCCCATAACCCACCAATTCCCTCTTTCTTCTCTATCTTCCTTCACTTTCACGCCTACTTACCCATCTCCCTCACTTCCTTATGACTCTCTCTCTCTCGTGCTGGCGCCCTCTCTCTCACGCCAACTTCCTCATGTATTCTTGCTTGCTCGGCCGTGATCTCGCTTATTCCTTGCGTGTTCTCGAATAGTTCTACATCAAAAAAGGTAGAAGGATTACTAGTTTGACATAGAGATGTTAGTTTAATGCTTGTTGAAATGGATGCATGGTTATTCTTTATGAATGAAATGAAATGTATGCCGATCATATGTATAAAACTTGCTAAAGATATATTGAGAATTTAAGTCGTTCTCATGTGTATAAGTATTTATTGCATGCAATATAGGAATTTTCTTAAAACGTGTGGATGGCATCATAATCCTAATAAAAGATAATAAAGAGATTATGCGTGTGCAAGTATGTGATTGCCGTTAAAAGACGATGATTGCCACCATTAGCGAGAAAATCAACGGTGTAGAGGCTCGAGGGTAACGGCGTATTTTCTTCCTCTAACAATTCCTCACGACAACGGATGTACCGCCATTGTTCACTAAAAGTTTTACTTGAGGCGATGGCATAAACATTATTACTTAATGATGATATGAAATGAATGTGCCATTGTACACGTGCGAGTAATGACATTACTTGGTACCCGAAGTCCCGATGAGAGGCTCGACAAGAGGATGTCCAAAAGTGAAAAGAAATAAATGCTTGTTGCGCTTATTATGTTTATACTTGACATTGTGACAATGTCATATGAAGTTGTTATAAACGATGAAAGGTTTGGGAAGTTAGAACCCGAAAGTGGAAAAGAAAAGTATGTTGCATTCATAAGTTTATGATTGGCATTATAATTAATGTCGTACTTGATAAATTTGAGTGATGAATCATATGATAGTTTTGTGGTTCACAATATCAAGTGTTATAATTTCTACTCTATTTCGGAACTAGTGTTTTTTCCTCTTGGGCCGTGTACTCATCCCATTATTTTTTGGGGAATAAGCATGGCTTAGTTTGTTTCATGCATCAAGCATGGTTACGGGAGTACACATTCAAGAAAGGGGCCTAGAGTGTGTTGGTTCCGGTGTTATGTTTACTAGAATAAAATCTATTGTACGGCTTAACATGGATAGGATAGAGCGAGTTCCAAGTGTAGTTCGTGGCTTAGTTTTTGAATAATAATGGTAGGTTTGTCAAACCTATCCAAAACTTCGACGGACCCCCGGGTTTCCAAGGAGGATAGTCACCTACACAAGGAGAGCTACCATGGAGTTACAACTTGAATAAAGTAGTAGTCGGTGTGTTGTGAGGCTTGAGGGCCAAGTTGTTAGTAAGAAGTTGAATATGTGTGTTCATTGGATGGGAGAAGTTGTGAGTCGACCTTTTTTCTTTTTCCCCACAATCTCAACTGGATGTAGTGATGTAGGGGAATTGTGTAAAGTTTAAATAGTAGATGATATATAGTAAATAAAAGGGTTGTTAGACTCCCGGGGAAGAAGTTTCGTCCCGATGTTTTGGTTGCTCTTTATAATCGTGCCCAAGAAATGTAAGGGAAGTTACATCATGCAAAATATTGATTAAATGAATTGGAATAGGTTCTTAAAGAGGGAATTATCTTGGGTCATCACATCTTTAGTTCTTGGGTAACTAGATTATAAAGTCTAATCACCTTGTTTGCCTTCGGTTCGAGTGAATTGAAGTTAGACCGTATATGGGCATTTGGCCGTGAGCCTTGGGGCGTTTTGTGGAGTTATATGGTTCATATGTCGTATGTAACTAGTAGTTTAGTATCTTGTGGTTAGAATTGCCTTATTGCTTTTATGAGTTGTGAATTTATGTCCGATTGAACGAGGAATGGATAGTTTAGTTATTTAGTTAGATGTGTTGCTTGCTAAGTTTCGGCTCACTATTTAGTTGTTACCCTTTTTCGATACCTAGGTTCCTATGGTTTCGAGTGATAGTAGTGGCTTTAGAGCGCGCCGATGGTGATTGTGGATAGTATTCTCAAATAGTTCTTTCTTTTAATCCTCCCAAGGTACTTTTGTGTTTTGTTTGAGTAAAAGGCAATGTATAATATCTTGCCTTAGTATTTGGCTATAAATGTTCTTATTGCATGTGATACAGAGTTAGTGAAACCCTATGAGGCCGTACCCTTTTAAGTGTGCCTACCTTGCTCCTTTATTGCACTTGTAAGATATACATCGTTGTTTGATATTATCTTCCGCATGCGCACTTTATTGTATATAATATCAGATTAAAACAAAGCTTGTTAGTAAGGTCATGGCTTGGGATGTTACAACTACACACTTTGTTCTCGTCCTTAATTCCTTCCCCGCATCACTCAAAACGCATTTGTCCATCCCGCGCACGAATTAAATTGGTATCAGAGCTATAGGTTGAACTCATTTCTAGTGATACCATATGTTATCATTTTCATTTAAAAAAAAAGATCGAAATGGTTTATCGGGTTCAAAGAGATTTTACTATGGAGCAAACACACAATGAAAGGCGGGACCGTGTTACGAGAAACTTCAGCGACAAATGGATAGAGTCCTTGCACTCCTAGAGAAACAATCAAAGGGTGACAAGAGTCGTCTAAACCTTCAACTAAAGGTATGTCCTTTTTTTAGGGTACACATTCTAACAAGGCTGCAAATACTTCCAAACAGGAGAAAGAAAAGAAAAAGCCTCGTGAGTTCGTTGAACAACTCCAAAAGAAATCAAATGGTAAAAATTACAAGTGCTTTAAGTGCTACGGTTATGGACATCTACAAGTGGATTGTCCCAACCAGAATGCTATCACCATTGAAGAAATTAAGAAGATTGATTTAGAACTCCAACAACCTCAACAAAATCTATACCATGAAGAATCCAAATCCCAGGAGCAAGACAAGTTCGTTGAACAAATTGAAGAAAGAGAGATGTTGATCATCTAGGTTCCGTCAAGCAACTATGATATCATGGATGATGAACCTCCAAATCAATTTATTGAAGCAAATGTTGAGGTCATATAGAATGAGGAAATGATAATGTTGGCCAAAGATATTACATGCCACTATCATTTCATATGCCTAGAAGCATTCTCTCTCAAAGTGTTTATCAATTTGCAAAATATGTTTGACATATTTTCAGATTCTCAATATGCCTTGAATATATTGGTTTGTATGAAGCTAATGCATTATTTAGATTTGTGGAGAGGTTGTCCGGGAAAATTTTCGAATCAAGTTCCGTTCCGTAAGAATGGTTGTGGCACTTTTTGCAACTTCTAATCCAAGAGATAAAGTCACAACAAGATTTGAGGATAAATCTTTCTAAACTTGGGGAGATTGAGGCGAGAGCATCAAGCTCCATTAAGCAGCTCTCAAGATCAACTCGGTCATCAACAATTATTCTTGCTCAATCTTTACTTTTGAAAGCTCAACGATAATTTTGGCTGCAATCCGAAATGTTGGGCTTGAGTTTGAATATGTCCATTCATGCAAGAGGTTATTTTGGCTATAACTTGCTATGGTGGATCAATAATGGAGTTGCCAATGATCAAGATGCTAACTAAGAAGTTACTAATGTGAAGAATATTGGCTAAAGAGTTATCGATTAAGAAGTTATTAATTCTTCATTGTTGATGATGTTTTAAGTTACTAATTCGCCAAATTGATTATTGATTCCATGGCATATTCAAGATACACTCTTGCTAGATTAGTCGCTAATTTGATGCCATATTTAAAATATATCTTACTTGACTAGTTGCTAATTTGATGCCAAATCAAAGACATACAAATGTTAGGCTGATTAGAGTTATTTCCTTTAATATTAGTAGATCTTTGAAAAATTGTTATTGGCTGGACAAGGTTGGTGAATGAATTTATTTGTATGTTATTTCCTTTTTCTATTTATAGAGGAGTGTTCTCCATTGTAACACAAACTTTAATTTGATGAATGAGAACATTTGAGATTTTCCTTTTTTTGAGTAAATATTTTTAGAGAGTGGATAACTCATTAGCCTCTTTGTCCTTGGAGAGTGGGTTACTCCTTGGTAGTAAGTAAAAAAACCTTTTATCTCGGTGGTGGATATCTTTTAGGCCTTGGTGGTGAGCTTTCCTATTCCGAAGTCCTTTATCCTTGGTGGAGAACTTCATTATTCCTAATCTGTATTGTCTGCTTGGTGCTACGTCCTTTACACTCGGTGTAGATTGTAATATATCGTGCATTCGTATCATCCATTGACATCTGTCTCCCCCACACTCTATTTTGTCCTCGATTCCTTCCTCGCATCTCTCGTAACATATTCGTCCATCCCGCGCATGCATCATCTTCGCCGATCTCGGTGAGGACGACCTTTGTACAAGCACAATTAGTGAAATTATAAAGGATGAAACCGCCCTTGACTAGATAGAAGGTCAGATTTTTCTTTAAGACTCGACATAGGCCACGTTAGGTCCTTATTTGAAATAAGGTGTACTTCATGCCCTTATTTGAGAAAATAACTCGTGCTCTTATTTGGAACAATATCCATTTCATGCCCTTATTTGAAATAAAATTCACTTCAAGCCCTTATTTAAGAAAATAATGGCATTTTAGGTCCTTATTTATAATTTTTTCCTTTTCTTGGCAAATTACAAACTCATGTATTAAATTATCGACAATAACTTGAGGTAAACCAATGTTTCTTCAAGAAAGTTACCAATTTGTGTTAAGTTGCCAGCTATTCTTTGTTGGGGCTAACAACTTAGAGGGGTTGAATAGGTTGTTTGAAAGCTATGAAGAACTTTTTGCAGAATATAATAAAGTATAACTTACCAATAACAAAAACAAATTAACTTAATCAATTGAACTACTAATGAACATATACTGATAATAATAAATAGGTAATGTTGATAATGAAAAGTTAGAAGATAGAACATAGAAATTTATAGTAGTTCGGCCGGAGTTGACTAGTAATTTTCAAGATAAGTTACAATCACCACGTATTGCTCCTATTGATCGATAGATCATCCTATTAGGATGCAAGTGCTGATATTACTCTTATACACCTACTCTTATCACAATTACAAATAGTGAGAACACCACACGAGAAATAACCAAGCAATACATAACAACCATCACTAAGGACAGAGCAAAGGGCGCTCAAATCAATTGACTAGTTTTATTCGTTTCCACCCAACCCCACTATTTCTCTTGGCTTGAATATATAACCGTCCAATTTTAGATGACCATTTCCTTGTGAAAATCATTAAGTAGTTGGTGATTCTACCGTTGCTAGCAAATGAACGTCACTTTGTTGCTCAACATCATCGTTGCAAGAGGTGTCGAGAGAAAGAAATTGTATTTGAAATGATTGATGCAATATTCATCAAACTCCATAATTCTTGCGTATTCAATAAGAAAATAGAAAGAGGATGTTTAGTCAAGCTTGGTAGAGTCATTGTTTCCTAGAATATAGAAGTGTCGCGACCCTCATCTTCCGATGGCGCGGAGTTAACGAGCCGCGCTTCCGATCCGGTTGGTTGTGGATCTTGGCGCGCGGGTCCCTCCCGAGACCCATTTCTCGAATCGCGGCGTGAGGAAAATTTAGAAATATCGAGATCGACCTTAGTGTGGTCGGGTGACATGTGCGCAGTGTACATGCATATGGAGTCGCCATTGATCAATTTTCGGAGGGTATGATCGGAAACCCTATCGAGCGGTTGGGAGAAACCGTTCGATTCTACGGAAACCAGAGAAGTGGGCCGCGGGTTACATCGACGCCCTTTCGGTTATCGAAGTTGAGTGATTTTCTAACCTAAGAAATCATGCGAGATGATATTCAAGGTGAGGTAGGCTCTAACGATCCAAGTTGTCATGCAAACGGGAATTTCTATCCTATCAATCACAATTAGAAAATTAAATGTGCAATCATGAGTAATCACAATCAAGTCAATCAATCCAACGAGCATGGCATGCCTAGCATGGCCCTATCTCGCTCATAGAAAGATCTATTCAAGTTCCGGGATGGTTCGGGAAATTTTTGGGGGCCAAGTGCCCGTAAAGGTAAAATGGTCATTCGGAAGGTTCGGGACCCAAAAACCACAAAATAGGATCGGGCCAGTTGAATGTAGCCATTTCCCATTTTTTGTGATTTTTCAGAATTTTTTGGAATTTTTTATTTATTTTCCGAAAATCAATAATTTTTTGGATCTATGTAAAGCGCCCCCCGAACTTAAAAATTTTTCGATCCGGACTATAAGAGTCCCGAATCGATCTAGACATTTTTTAGAATTTTTTTGGAAAAATTTGGGAATTTTTATGAATTTTTTATGATTATTATTGATTTTTTTAGATTTTTAGAAAATTTTTATAAATTTTTTAAATAATTTTCCGAACCGGGTCAACCCGGTCAACCCGACCTCGACCCGACTTGCGACCCGCTCGACCTAAACGACACCGTTTCCTATTTATTCTAATTTTTTTTATTTTTTAAAATATTTTTCTAATATCCGAAAATACAAAAATTAAATGGACGGCTGGGATTAAACTTGGAATTGATCTCAACCGTTCGCTCCTTCGTGCCTACGTACGCCTCGCCGCACTCGATCACCTTTGCCCCATGTACAAAACGACGACCGCATCCGGCTCTATACTCTAAACAACGTCGCCCGTTCATTAACCTAAACGGCCCTATTTCCATTTTTTATTTTCGAATTGATAAACGAAATATCAAAAATACAAAAAATCAAATCTAACGCCCGAAATCAAACTAATCTATTTATCGCGACCGTCGGATCAAATCCAACTCAGCTTATTCGTGCCAATGGCAGAGCCGACCGGACGACACCCTGGACCAATCACAACTCGCTACCTAGGAATTTGACCACTGACTCGCCACGTAGACTTCTTCTTCAACCTCTCGCCAACGACTCAAAGGACGGCCGAGAACTTCCGGCAACGATCTAACGGTGAAACCTCAACTAAAACTCGCGAAACCAATTCCTATCGACTCGCCGTGATCTCTATATTAACATACTCGAAAATCAAACAATTTCATCGGTTAAAACATGAGTTATGAACTACGCACAATCGATCATCGCCGAGTTCTAACATGCAAATTAACACCAAATCGAGCAATTCTTTCATGCACGATCATCATAGGAGGTTTAGAGAACTTATCTCGAGCTCCGATTGAGCTCGCAATGGTTAGAAACGCCCGACCGATACTCGGCCAACCGCGACAGGTTGGAGGTTCGACTCAAGTGATTCGAGCGAAATCAATGCAAAACGGAGATGCAAACATGGTCGGTGATGTTCGACGATCTAACGGTGAAACCTCAACTAAAATCAAACCAATTCGACTCCTTCTAGATTAACATACTCGAAAATCGACAATTTTATCGGTTAAAACATGAGCTATGAACTACGCAGTCACCGAGTTCTAACATGCAAATTAACACCAAATCGACAATTCTTTCATGCACGATCATCATAGGAGGTTCGGAGAACTACCTCGAGCTCCGATTGAGCTCGAATGGCTAGAAACGTTTTCAATACTCGCGGACGCGACAGGTTGGAGGTTCGACTCGGGTGATTCGAACGAAATCAATGCAAAACGGAGATGCAAACATGGTCGGTGATGTTCGAGGATCAAAACGCACATATCAATTCTAAAAATGATGATCATTTGAGCAAGTTGCCATCAATGCACAGAGAGGAGATTCGAAGCTCGACTTAAGAGACTCAAGCTAACTGGATCAGGTGCGATTGCTTCTCCTCGGATTAGGCGCTTCCGGTGATGATCCGACTCCCTGATTAAGCTTGGATTGGCTTGACGAGCAGCTCACAGCTTTTCGTTCAAGCTCTCACAATGGCGGACGACAAGAGCTTTTTCCTCTCTTTAGCTCACTCTCTTTCTATTCTATTACTTCTCGTGAGTATGAATGAGCCTCCCCTCTTTATTTGCGAAGCTTCCCATCCTTTTATACCTCTTTTGAAAATTGGCGGGTCGGGAGGAGCTTCGCCGGCCTTCCCTTCGCACGTGCCCATGCGTGCGAAGAGGTCTAAACGGCGATGGGAACGAAACAGGACTCCGTCCAACTCCGTTTGGCATTCCAAACGATTGCAAAATGGGCTTGAATTTGTGCATTATGTCAAGGTTGACTTTTTTGGATAACCGTGACTTTGATCGGCTATTCCGCAGATGCTCCGATGGTCATTAGCCGTAACATCGGCGGCAATCGACGCGTCTGGGACCCGGCGGACAAAACACCTCTCCAAGCTTGTCCGATTATAGCCAATTGGTCGTCCAATTTCACCATTAAAATTCATCATTCAATCTGCAAAATGGCGCGAGCTCGGGGAAAAAAATGACACTATTTGGACCGGTTCGACCGGTCCAACCAGTTAGACAATGTCTGGCCGGTCCCAACTCGCAATTTTCAAAATTAATCCAAATTTGTGGGGAATTTTTGCAATTAATCCTCAAAATTGAACTCAGTGGCTCAAATACTATCTAGAAATGTAATTTTGCCCAAAATTTCTGATCAATTTCTATGAAAACCCCAAATTTTTCTAAAATTGCAAATTGGGAAAAAGTTCAATTGAGTGCCCAAATGATCAAATTGGATCCAATTACCCTTGCCAATTGATTCAGAGCATATGAAAACCTTGGGAGGCAGTCCAGTTTTATTGTGAAAGTCCCTAGGATTAAAAGTAATTTCAAAAATTGGAAATTCCAAGGACTAAATTGCAAAGATTTTGGGGATTTTTGCCCAATCCGTGCAATTCGCGCAATTGAAGGTGAAATTGGTCAAATTGAAATTGCAGAGGATTGAAATTGAATGTCTTGACTCAAAATATGTGAAAATTGCAAATAAGAAGACTCAAATGGTATTTTTGGCGAATTCAACTCTTGGTGTTGTAAAGAAACACCTAAAATTGAATTCAATTCTTAGTTTTTCTTGAGGTCAAATTGAAAAGGGATTTAAAATAAAAATATGGAACATTTTTCTATATTTTTGTGACCTCGAGAAGTATTTTTTGTGAATTTTCTTTTACTTTTCTATTTTCTAAAAATATTAAAAAATGAGAAAAAAAATCAAAAATTAGTTTTTGTTCAAAAATGGTTCCTTATGCTTAGCCAAGGCCACCAAACTTGATTTTTCAATTTTTTGATTTAAAATTAAAAGAAAAACTTGATCAAAAATTAAAAAATGTCAAGCAATTGCTCCTCTTTGAAAGTAATCTCGATTAGAGGTTGCTTTCAAAGACAAGGTGACATCTCGAGTCTTCGATCGACTCAACCGGGGAAAAGTTTAAGAAAAACGAGTCTTGACATTCAATTATCTTACCTATGCCGTTGAAGTTCAAAATTTATGGAGAAATTACTTGGCTCATTCCTAATATGAGAGAGAAATGAGGAGAGAGAGATTTACCCGTGGCTCACCTATCGGTGATCTAGAGATTGTTGGTCGGAGGTTGATAGGACGAGTGTATAGGATTACCTCTAAAAAGCTCGTAAGGTCCTTTTAGGGAGCGAAGTCCGTTCGATGGCAGATGTCTTTTTGCATAGGTTTGAGGTTTAGAAAGAAGAGTTTACCCTGTAATAAGGGATTTACCTATTAAAAGGAGAATTGGCTATCTTGTAGAAAGAAGTTCACCTATTAAAAAGAAATCGGCTATCCTATAGAAAGGAATTCACCTATTAAAAAAGAATTGCTATCTTGTAGAAAGGAATTCACCTATTAAAAGAGAGTTAGCTATCCTATAGAAAGGAATTCACCTATTAAAAGAGAATTGGCTATCCTGTGGAAAGAAATTCACCTGTTAAAAGAGAATTGGCTTATCATGTAGAAAGGAGTTCACCATTTAAAAGATTACCTTAATATCTTTCTTCCGGAATCGACAAAAGCGGTAACAAGGAAATTGTTCTAAGAACCTATGATTACTAGGAATCCTTCCGAATCTTAAACTAAACTTTAGATTTAAAAGAGGAGGGTGCCATCCGAGGACCTAGGGTTACTAAAGAACCTACGAAGCCCAAACCCGATTTTCATATTTCAAAAGTCGATGGTGTCATCTAAGGACCTAGGATTACTAGAGAACCTATAGAAGCTCGAGCCCGATTTTTAGATTTTAAAAGTTTGAGTTCTAAGGACCCGGGAGACCAAAAGCCCGCAAAAAATCCAAGTTAGTCAGATTTTTTAAAAATGTAGTTATTCCGAGGGTTTGGAGACACCAAGGAACCCGCAAAAATCAACTAAGCATCATTAGAACTCGCTTTTGGAGCAAAGCAATGGGTTAATACCCATGAATCATAACGCAGAAAAGGTGATCATAGATTTTGGGGAAAAACTTAGGAATCCCAGTTAAAAGGTTTTCAACCTCGTATTTATGAAAAAAGCGTATCCAAGCACATTGTCGAATAAAGACATATGTTCAAATTTTCACTGGGATGAATTTTGAATATCACAATCTGAGTATTCTTCAAAAAGGTTGTTTTAAAAGATTTCAAGAGGATTTCCTTTATCCAAGAGGGCTTCTCACCATTTGGAAATGCTTTACTTAAAACTCGAATCTGCTCACAAAAGACCTAACCTTAAGGTTTCGGGATCATTCGAGATGCATACAATCCGATTGATCGGAGAAGGCACTTAAAAGGGATCGTAATTTAGGCCAAGTCAAAGGTTTATCAAAGGATATTCATCTTGAGGCTAAGAAAGGAATATTCATCAAGAATAACTTCTTCGGGTTTACAAGTCAAGAACCTTGAAGATATGATAAGACATGATTGTACTTACCTCTTTAAGCGGTAGCTTCTGCGTGATCTCTCGCATCGCCTCGAGACATCTTTTAGATTAGAAACGTTTTGGGGATAGGTTGTATCTTGGCTTAAGGTGGGCTTTTAAGAAAGGCCATATTTTCGAAAGATGGGTGAACGTGGGTGATCACCTTGATATATTTACTAGCGTTGTTTGTTTTGAGGAAGGTTCATGAATATCTTTCTTCATTGACTTCGAGGATTTCCCTCTTTTCTTTGTGATTCTCAAACTTTTCTTTTCCTTTTTCTCCCTCTCTCTTTTTTTGCAAGAGGATTTCAAATGGGCCTTGGCCTTGCTTTTACCAAGCATTTTGCTTTTTCTAGCCCTTTTGTCTCTTATCATTTTCCGTATTAACCGGCTCTTTTTGAGACCAGGATCGAAAATTTCCTCCAATTATGCTTTTGACTTATCGCTAGTAATTCCTTTGTCTTGCCCCAAGATATAGGGAGGTGATCACCAATGATGGCTTATAAATGAAGATTAAAGGCTCAAATTGGCTCATCAAAGGATAAAGTATTTGGGGATATATAAATGAAGCACTTTTCTTCACTTTGAGGTGTTCCAAGCCTCTGCAAAAAATCACCTAAAGTTATCACAAAAAGATTAATGCAAGTTAGCACAATAAAGCCTTACCTTAATCTTTTCTCCAAGGAATCAACCAACGAACCTCCAAATATGCCCCAGTGTGGGGTGGTTCTTGACAGGGTTTTATCCAGAAAAATTTCTCCCTTTTTAGTTCAAAATGGTTGTCAAGGGATATAAGTGTGTATGGAAAATTTTGAAATGAAAATGCCTTTCATCATTTTAATCCATGTATTTACCGCGAACGACCCCTACGTCTCAAGATTAAGCTATTTCTCTCTATCATCTCCACTCATCTCTCAAGTGTATCGGGGACGTATTTGAGAACAAAGTTTGCCTCTTTTCATCTCAAGGATCATCCTTTTGAAAAGGCTTTCAAAATATACCTTTTTGTAGTACCTCGGGCTTTTCATCAAAATTCACCATTTGCAGAAATTTTTATCACTAAAGATATATTCAAGAGGTGTTTGTTAAATTTCAAAGAGATGTTTCTTTAAAAGGGACATGCAGCTTTGCGGATCGAAGATCTTTTCGAGTGTTGAGCATGATAACCTCTCTTAATTGAAGACAAGTATCTTTCGAAGAGAAGAGAAACTCAAACCTGTCTCCTTCAAACGCCGATCCCCGTTTTCTAGATAAACAAGAGAAACCAATCAGCTATGGATATTCAAAATCTTAAATTAAAGTTGATTCCCTATTTGATCAATCGTTTTGCACGATTCTTCTTGACTTAGAGCCCTCCCCGCAAAATACAAACATATGCAAATGCAAGTACGCAAATGGCATGCAAATGCAAAATTTTAGGTGACTCAGGATTCGCTCATCAAACAATCTAAAGCTAGGTTTTATTTTAGGGATAGTATTTCTTCACAGATCTCGCATTTACCGGACTTGACAATTCTTCTCCATCCATGTTTACAAGGATAAGAGCTCCCCCGGATAAAACTTTCTAGATTACGTAGGGGCCTTCATAGTTTGTCAGTAAATTTGCCTCCCATGTGTTGGGCATTTGAGAGTACCTTTCTCACAACTAGCATCCCCGCTTCAACATTCCCGGGCTTGACCTTTTTGTTAAAAGTTCTAGCCACTTTCTTTTAATAGCTTTGGACGTGGCAAATGGCCTTTAGTCGTTTTTCGTCAATCGATTTAATCGCTCATGCCTCTCGCTGGTTCCACTCACCCTCCGAGAGTTTGATTTGAGAAAG
This sequence comes from Rhodamnia rubescens, assembly GCA_021437795.1. Lineage (NCBI taxonomy): Eukaryota > Viridiplantae > Streptophyta > Magnoliopsida > Myrtales > Myrtaceae > Rhodamnia > Rhodamnia rubescens. The sequence continues at coordinate 13,754,595 of JAILYA010000002.1, read as the reverse complement.
GACCCTTAAAGAGGGAATTTCAACTTCTATTGACAGGACTCGCTCCATACCATATACCAATGAGTAGGGAGTTGCCTCGGTTGAAGTACGAATCGAAGTTCGATAGGTCGTGAGGGCGTATGACAATCTTTCGTGCCAATCTCGATATTTCTCAACGGTTTTGGCCAATATTTTTTTGATGTTTTTATTTGCCGCTTCCACACTCCATTCATTTGTGGGCGGTAAGGTGAGGAATTGAGGTGTGGTATCTTAAACTAATCCAATAGATGATCGACAACCTTGTTGTTCGGAGTTGGAGCCATTGTCACGTAATTTGCTCGGGGACTCCATATCTTGAGATAATATCTCTCTTAATGAATTTAGCCACACCGTTTGTAGTGACGTTGGCGTATGAGCTGGCTTCAATCCACTTGGTGAAGTAATCAATGGCCACCAGAATAAAACGATGTCCATTGGAAGCCTTCGGGTTGATTGGTCCAATCATGTCGATTCCCCACATAGAAAATGGCCAAGGTTCCGACATTTAATGCAGTTCATTTAGCGGCGCATTTATCTTATCGCCATATACTTGGCATTGATGACAAGACCTAACATGTTGATTGCAATCTAATTCAATATTCATCCAAGAATATCCGAGCCTCATGATCTTTTTGGCGAGGAGATGACCATTCATGTGCGGCCCGCATTCTCCTTCATGGATCTCTTTCATAATGAGATTTGCTTTTTCGGCGTTTACGCACCTTAGCAAGATTGAATCAAAAGATCTCTTGTATAGGATCTATCCATTGAGGAAGAACTTAGAAGACATCTTGCTGATGTACTTCTTATCCTCTGGTTGGCTGTTTTGTGGGAATTCACCTTTTAGCGGTAATTTTTGATATCATGATACCATGGTTCTTCATCGATTTTTCTTCGATGACCATGCAAGATGCTTTGGTTGATTACGGATGTCAATCCTCAATAGCTCTATATCAAGGCCATCTTACACTTGTAACATAAAAGTGACCATAATGTGGTTCAACAAAGCATCAAAAAGGAAAGATAACTGTGGTTCTAAGTCCTTGGTAAGTACTTGAATAGATTTTTGGGGCACAAAGTACATGATTTATCTTCGATAGCTCGAATTTGGCCTCCATGTTTCCTCTCGAAAGGAGCACTTGCCATTTGGCCATCTTTCCTAACAGAGTTGGTTTTTCTAGAAGATACTTGATAAGGTCATTTTCAGTGACTAGTTGGATATGATAATGCAAAGTATATTGCCTCGCCTATGGAGAACCCATACCAATGCCACGCAAGTTCTTTCCACTGGTGAGTATTTAGCTTTAGACGCCGTGAACTTCTTGCTCAAATAGTAAATGGCCCGTTCCTTTCGATCTTCGGGGTTAGTTTGGGTGAGTAACGCTCCCAAGGACTCATCGTGAACCGTCACGTACAAGATTAAAGGAGCGTTAAGGATAGGAGGTACCAGTATTGGAGGTTGCACCAAATACTCCTTGATCTTCTCAAATGCTTGTTGACATTCGGAATCCCACTTCACTTTTACGCCCTTTTTTAGAAGTTTGAAGAAGAGTTTTGCCGTTTCGACAATTGCGATATGAATCTGGATATGTAATTCAGCCTTCCAAGTATACCCCTTACTTCTTTAACAGTAGAAGGAGTCCCTATCTTCCATACGGCTTTGATCTTGGAAGGGTCAATTTTGATGCTACTACCGCTACGATAAATCCAAGCAGCTTTCCGGATCCCGGCACCGAATACGCATTTTGTGGGATTTAGCTTGAGCTTGTATTTCCTCGGTCGATCAAATAACTTTCTTAGTACTTGAACGTGATCTTCTCCGGGCTTGGATTTGGCGATCATATCATCGACATATACCTCCACTTCTTTGTGTATCATATCCTAGAACAAAGTCACCATAGCTCTTTGATAGGTAGCCCCTGCATTTTTTAATCCAAAGGGCATGACTTTATAGCGTAAAATCCTCCATTGGGTGACGAACGAGGTCTTGATCTTGTCTTCATCTCTTAGCATAATTTGATTATATCCTAAGAAGCCATCCATAAAAGAGAATAGTTCAAAGCCAGTGCTATCAATAAAGCACGTCAATATGTGGTAATGGGAAGTCATCCTTTAGACTAGCCTTGTTTAAATCTCGATAATCTACATATATTCGGATTCTCCCATCCTTCTTCTTAACCGGTACAATGTTGGCGACCCAATCAAAGCATATGGGATAGCTTCGATGAACCCCACTTTGAGGAGCTTCATTACTTCTTCTTTGATCTTATTGGATAATTCGGGGTTCATTCTTCTCGTGTGGTTGGTTAACCGGTTTGCATGCGGGATTTGTAGGTAAAGCATGTTCTACTATATCTCGGTCCAATCCAGGCATGTCCGCATATGACTAGGCGAAGATATCCCGATATTCTTTAAGCAATGCCGTCATTCTCAATATGTCGGTTATAGACAAATATCCCCCTATTTTCACTTCTTTAACACGAACCGAATATCTCCCAGATTGATAACGATAGGTTCTTTAGAAACATGAGGTTTGGACTTTTCAAAATGTTCCCATTCTCTCTTGATTTCACTCACATCTATTTCTTCTTCGTCAATTTCATATGAGTAGTCATCGAGCCGATCCGAGTCACGTATTAACCTGTTATGCATGGGAGGGGTGATATGCTTGAAATATATCAAGAAGAGTCAATATATCAAAATGGTGATATTACGGAATGCATGACCTATTTTGATAAAAACATTTTATAATTCGTTTTTGAAGAGAACTAGTCCTTGATCTTCCGGACATCCTGGTCCTCAATAGCCATTTCAAAAATCAAGAATCATATGGCGAATCAAGTTTCAAGTTTCATGGTCGGGACAATTGTCATCATCGGACCAATCCATTGCTCCATATGTCCTTAACAAAACCGAAGATGATTTTCATTGATAGATGCAACTAATGGCAATACAATACGCACTTCTTAAATCACGAAATGAGATCTAAGGGTACTTTAAGAGAAGAAACATCGAAAGCTTTAGCTATAGGAAACAAATGCGATGATCGAAATGCACTAAAAGATAAAATTCAAAAAGAGCCTTTTATTCGGGAGTGGGAAAGTCGTCATCGAGCCATTCAACGATCACATTCACCCGATTGTCCAGAAATTGGTTGAATAAATCTAGCCCCGTAGTATCGTAAATATCTTCATCCTCAAGCCATTTACCTCCCTTGGAAAATACTTCAGGAAGAGAATTTCCAAACATTTTTCCTCTAACCTTCCAGGCCTTAGTATCAATAAAGCGATCATCTCAATGTCCAGACGTCCTGATTTCCATAACATTTGTTTCGACCTCGGCCTCGACCCATTTTATGTCTTTCCATTTCCTTGTAGCCAATTTGCTATGTGATCATTTGAGTAAGACTCAAGGGATTACGAATTCCTTGGCCATACTTCCCCAATCCAATGCTAGGAATGAAACCATTTACGAGGAGTACTTTTCCCTCCATAGTTGTAGGCTTAGATAGCTCCGGAGTAGCTATCTTTGCATCGATGGTACGTGCATAATGGATACAACGTCAAAGGTGTGATAACTAAGCTCATCCTCTTTTAGGGGTTCGATTTAGGGAACCATTCCTTTCGGGGAAGTGCGATGTCTCGTTTCTCCATGGATAGTGACCAGACGGCCCCTGGACCACAAATTTAACCTTCGATGCGAGAGAAGAAGGTATTGCTCCCGATACATGGATCCATAGTCTTCCCAAAAGCATAGTGAAAGCACTAGGGATATCCAAGCACTTGGAATGGTATGGAGAAAGTTACCGGCCCAACGGAGACATCCAATTCAATCTCGCCTACCACATTCATAGAAACTCCGTTGAATGAACGAATAGTCGCCTTGGATATCTTGATAAAGTCTTCACTTATCCCCAAGCTTCTTAGAGTGCTTAGAGGAGACAGATTAAAAGCCGAGCCATTATCAATTAAAACATGAGGTAGAAGGCCTTGTTGTGGACGCGCCTTTCTCTCGAGAAATCTTCATCCGAGAAAGAAATTTGATCTTTCAATAGAATGGCCCCTATGAAGTCTCCCAACTGGACTTCGTTGATAGTCTCAGGAACATGTACTTCATTTAATACCTTCAACATAGCGTTTTTATGTTTCTCCGAATTCTTGAAGAGATCAAGCGGAGATTTGTGGCATTTTTCGGAGTTGGTCGACGACTTTATACTCGCTGGTTCTTACAACAGACCGAAACTTTTCTACTTCTTCGACGTTGGTGCCCTCTTTTCAGGTTCCACCTCCCTTGGAGCATAACATCTTCCGGATCTTATCACGGCGTCAATTTCACCGATACCGTAGTCCCAGTGTACCGCCTTCGAGTTGTATTCTTCTACAGGTGGAAGTTTAATCTTTACCGTCATAATTTCGTCATCTTGATTATTCGAGACTTCCGTCACTTCTTCGCAAGACGAATCTAACGTCAACGGCTTTTTTGAACTCGGGAGGCCTCCTAGTTATCCACCTTATTTAGATCAATCACAAAATGGATTGGGACGTCCACCATCCCTATCATTTCATCCTCATGAATGCTTTTGAGATTATGTCCATGAAATGGCCTCGTGGGCGTTGCATTAACGACATTTTCTTCGTCAAAGTGTCTATGTCTTTCCCTCCCGACTCTCATAATTATACCTTCTATCCTCATACCAACATCCACCATGTGTTGGAAGGAAGAATATGCATATGCATACATGCGGTCAAAATATTCTGCCGATAATGACTTGAGCATAAGTTCCAACATCTACCTTTCGATAGCGATGGTTGCACAAACACAAAGATACTTCTTCCATCTTCCGGCGAAGATCTCAAAACTCTCATTTTCTCCTTTTCCGATATTCAACAAGTTGGCTTTGGTGAAGTACCCTCTAATCCCAGCTTCAAAGTGTCGCACAAAGTGCTTTGATAGTTCTTCCTAGCTCGGGACCCAATCCGGATCGATTGATTGGAATCAAGCCAATGCGGGACCAACCGGACTATGCTTAAAATTTAGGATCAACGTTTCATCATCTTCATGATGACCAACCATTTGGCGGAGATAATATTAGATATGCGCTAGAGGGCACCCAAAGACCATCATACTTTGAGTGGAAAGTCACCCTCGAATTCACACCTTGGGGCGGAATGTTTCTAATTTGGGTGATCGGCACGATTAACTCTTTCGGTTCGTCCGTCTTCTTCGAAATATCATCACTTTGTTCTTGCAACAACGCGATCCGCCGGTTCCGCATCTCAATAGTCCACCGTATCTCTAGGATTTGTATACTTTCTTCCACCGTTTGGGGTATTATTCTTTACCGCTAACTAAGATAACTCCGCCACCATATTCGTCGGATGACGTATGTGGGTCTCTAGATTAGAAAATCGAATATTGACCTCTTGACCTTCAATTCATTCCGATGGACCACCCGATTCTTAACTTTATCAATCGTTCCTATGAACTCTTCGCTCTCGGGATCGTCCATGCCACCCCAACCATCGGGTACTATATCATCCGAATCAATGAAAAAGCTCATGGGAGCCAAATATAAGACTTTAAAGTTGTAGCCGCCGCTATCTTCTCCGAGATTGTCAACTATCTCACCCTTCTCAAGGGCCTTCGTATGAACCTTTTGTCACCTCGGCGGGCTTTTTCAAGGCGGACTTCATAATTGTCTAGCTCTTCAATTTCCTTGTCATCTTGGACATTCATCAAGTATCCTAAAGGGATTCTCCAAGTCTTTCCTCTTATAGCTCTCATCATGAACTCTTCGCCACAATATTGATGGTTACATAGGTTCTCTTAAAAGTAGAATCTTCCATTTTTTCAATAACGCCTAAATTGATCAATCGTTCCGGACATGCATCCTTCGTTCCTTGGAAATAGTAGCTCCATCGTGGTACTACAAAACCAGTGTCGGGATGTCCCGCATTTTACTCACGTCTATTATGAACTCCAAAATCTCTTCAGGATTATCTTCAAATATCGCGTTCACCTCGTGATGTTCGGTAAGGGATTTTGCTGCACATTTGGTTCCGTTCTATCAAATTCCAGGATCTTATCATGAATCAAGGCTTGCACCTTGTACTTTAGAGGAAGACAATTATCAACATTATGCCCCCTTTCTCCTATATGATATACGCATGTCCGGGTCTCATCAAACCCAAATAACCTAGGAGGATTTGCTTTAGGAGGCTCCTTCGCAACCAATCGGTTGTCCAAAGAACATGGGTAGTAGTTTAGATAAAGATCTAGGTAATGGGGTAAAAATAGGTTGGTTTCTCTTTCTTGGTTCCGGTGGTTTAGGGACAATCCAAGAAGAAGATCCTTGGGTAGGAGGTGAGAACTTTTTCGATTTATGCGGGTTAGGGACAAACGCCACATCACCAATTTGCTCCCTATCTCTTCTTACGAGATATTGGTGTCTAAAAGACGAGTCAGGGTATCTTCTTTTCCCGTAACGCCCATTCATGACGCTCTGCCACCTCGATTAGGTGTGCGAACGTCCGACACCTAGAGGTATTCAACTTGTCAAAGTACTCAAAGGGTAATGCCTTGATGAAGATGTCCATCGGCTCTTTTTCAGGGGACATGTGGTTTCACTTGTACAAAGTAAAACTCTCCACCTCCGAGCGTAGGCGTGAACGGCCTCGTTCTTCCCTTTAGTGGTCCTCAAAAGATATTCCCTAGTAAGGGTCGTCGAGTGTTAAACTTGTACTTGTCTAATGAACTCATCAGCTAACTTGTCCCAATCAGCAAGCCTCTCGGGTTCTAGTTCAATAAACCATGCTAAAGCTGTCCTAGATAAACTCTCCTAAAAAGTATTGACCAACAACGAGATATTGTTTGAGAATTAAGACATGCGGCGTAGGTAGTACTTTTAAATGCACCTTGGGACATCCGGTCCCGTTGTACTTTCCGACGAAATCAAGCTCCTTATAGTCATAAGGAACCTAAATCTTTTCAAACGGCTTTACTTTGTCAAAGCGTGAAAGCTCATATCCCTGGCTAGCCAAACACTCTTCAATCTTGGCGATCTCTTAATTTCTTCCTCCATCTTGAGGGCTTGTTTTTCTTTCTTTTCTAGATCAATCACGACCGAAGGGTCCCTTAGGTGGCCGCTCCAAATTTAGAGAGGTATTCACGGCGGGGGCCGAGGTTAGCACTTGTTCCGTTTAATACCCTCGGAGGAACTTGAGGATTCGGGTCGACAGGATACTTTCCTTGACTAGCAATCAGCATTGCCTTTATCTCCGCCATCATCGTGGCTATCATGTTCATCCGATTCTCCAGATTATCTACATGAGGTGTGAGTTCTTCTTGTTCCATTCTTATTAGGCGTGTTTTGCTTTGCATGTCCTCGTGATTATCTCGTCACCTATTTTTTTTCATGACATTAATCAACATTGTTGAAATTCGAAATTTTAAAAGGATCAATCCGTGGTAATTGTACTTTCCATATGATAATGCGTATGCATGCAACGCGTATAAAGGAAACAAGATGCATTTATTACAACTCAAATTGTTCAAAAGTATTCAAAGGATAACAATATGCAAAACTAAATGGGGGAATGGATCTATTCAAGCCGAGGAAGCTAGAATTCTTCTTGTTCGTCCGAATCCCACAAATAAGGATCTTCTTCTTCTTCGGACATCCAGAGCTCCGGATCTTCAAGGATATATGGCTCCACTCCCGGGACGTATGGTACTATGTACTCGAGTACATAGGATTCCACTTCTTCAACGCGAAGAGATACGCACTTGGGTACGTATGGCTCGACTAATGATCTACGGTACTCCTTGAATTTCTGAATATACTCCTTGGAAGCCCTATGGATGTTCATCTCATCCTCCAAATAGTCGGGCCATTCAACTTGTTGCAATGGGGAATTCCTTAGGGCATAAAGGATAAGCTTGATTCAGGCCCGATAAAGCTTCTTCGCTTCTCTGGTGAGCTTTTCATGTACCATATCAAATGAGAAGATCTCGGGATAAACATCTAGTGGCACTTGTTGCAAAACACCAAACTTTCTCACCACGCGAATAGGGTAGTAGGCCACCACGCCGATATACCCTAATAAATGAAGTAGTCCGATTGGATGCTTGGAAAGTGGCTTTCTTGGAGGTTTGGAAACGGTTTAGAGAAATGAAGGTTTCAGCTAGGATCATGTAGGAATAATTCTATCGGTAACACGCTTGTAGCATGTGTGAGCTATGGAGGGGTCAAAAGTAGTCCTAGAGGTAGGGAATAGGACAAAGGCAAAGAAAGCTAGAACAAACACCTTTCTCGATTTATGACCGGTATCGGCGGATAGAGAAGAGTAATTGTCAAAGAGGAATGAGAAAGTAAATTTGCTAGAGTTGGATTTGTAGACCTTTTCTATCTCGAAGGTCTTGAGGTGAAGTAAACTTGATAGAGAAAGGGTTGGGTCCATATCTAGAGGAGGTTGAGCTACGTGGTCATCAAAATTGGCCCCAACGATAGCAGAATACTCTTCGAGTATAAGGGTCATTTCGAGGCCTTGGAAGTTGAAAGTCATTGTATGCACATCCCATGTCTTGGCCAAAGCTTGAATAAGGGCCGGTTGGTAATCTACTACGATCAAATCTACTAGTCGGCCTAGTCGTCCTTCAACGTACGCTTTGTTGATCGGGTTGAGACGGTCCCACCATTGAGAAAGCTCTTTGCGCGATCGGGATGACCTTGATATCTCTATTCCCCATGATCTAGAATATGTAAAATGATGATTCTAATGTCAATTACCACGAATTATAATGGTTATGCATGAAATGTGATGCAAATGCACTAATCAAATTCCATGTCATCCTTTAGTAAAATGAGGGTCAACTACCCCTATCTCGATTAAAATAAATCAAATGGGGTAGTCATGGACCAAATCCCACCTAAAGATGGGCATGTAATTGATTAGGATCGTTTAAGTGCAATAGGGGAGAAAATCATTATTACAATTTTGAGTTTGACAACTCATAAAACTCACAATCTAAATACAATTATATTCAAAGAAATAGGATATAAAAATATCTAAAGGTGTTCGACCAATACACGTCAAAAGGATATATGAAGCGACCTAAAAGAAATGACATAAACCCTAGAAATGCCTCAAAGTCCGACCAAAACTAACTAGTCGAGTCGATGTCTTCATCCGACGATATCTCTATCAACTCGGGAGGCTCGACATATCCTTCATCATCGGAGGATATGATGACAATTTCCCTATTCTTGATTGGGGAGTGGTTAGGGGACGTCTTGATTGCGCGAGGCCGCCTCATCAATTTTGCGTATAGCTCTCGGATCCTTTCTTTTCCCCGTTTGAGCTCCAAATGTCGTGCACAACTTGTATAGTAACAATTTTCACCACGGACGCGGTTGCATCCATTGAGTTCCCTCCCGTGGACAAATCCAAAGACTTGGAATGAATCGCTCTCGGTCGTTACATCGAATGACCCTTCGCTCCCATATGAAAATATTGGGGATATCGGTCCGACCTTGAGGCGCCATCTATCCTAAAAAAAAAAGACCTTCAACCCCAATCACTTAAACGATCATGCAATTCTTTATGATATGTTCATGATGATGCATGCTATGTGTAATTTAAATTTATGAGCTCAAATTGAAGGGAAAAAGCCTTACCAACCGATGTTACTCTTTTTTTTTGTTTTTGATTTTAGGTATACCAACCTTCCATTCACATGCGCATGAGACAAGTGGGGTTTGACTCTAAAGAAATGAAAAAGGTTCGGGCATGGACCTAAAAAGGTTCCCGCTATACGAATTAATGAGCCGTCCACAAGCGCAATCAAACAACAAGTAAGTAGGATCATCAACCTCGCATAGCGAGCGAGAATTAAATATGGTCAACCCAAGTGCAATCGAACACAGGAGCTTTGCATACCAATCCCTATCTAAGGCGACCTAAAAGGGTGATTCGCGACTTGGGTTTAGGCACTTGTGTGTGCAAGTGTCGTGATCCTCGAAATATACAAGGCATGCGCAACGGTTTATATCAAACGCCGCTTCAATATGTGCATAAATAAACACACAAAACCCGAAACACCATATCTCGCATAAGATATGTTAGCATAGACGCTACCTCTTATAACTCTCATACGCATCAACATTTAACATTTTTCATTAGAGTACATACCTTACCTTCAAGAGCATCTCGTATAAAACAAGGTTATATAAACACTCAACTTTTTCATCGGCTTAAGTCCTCTTAACGATTTTGCAACCATGATCCCCAGCGGAGTCGCCATCTGTCGCGACCCTCATCTTCCGATGGCGCGGGGTTAACGAGCCGCGCTTCCGATCCGGTTGGTGGTGGATCTTGGCGCGCGGGTCCCTCCCGAGACCTATTTCTCGAATTGCGGCGTGAGGAAAATTTAGAAATATCGGGATCGACCATAGTGTGGTCGGGTGACATATGCGTAGTGTACATGCATATAGAGTCGCCACCGATCAATTTTTGGAGGGTATGATCGGAAACCCTATCTAGCGGTTGGGAGAAACCGTTCGATTCTACGAAAATCGAGAAGTGGGCCCGGGGACTTGGTTATGCCGAGATTTACATCGATGCCCTTTTGGTTATCGAAGTTGAGTGATTTTCTAACCTAATAATTCATGCGATGATATTCAAGGTGAGGTAGGCTCTAACGATCTCAAGTTGTCATGCAAATGGGAATTTCTATCCTATCAATCACAATCAGAAAATTAAATGTGCAATCATGAGTAATCACAATCAAGTCAATCAATCCAACGAGCATGGCATGCCTAGCATGGGCTATCGGCTCATAGAAAGATCTATTCAAGTTTCCGGGATGGTTCGGGAAATTTTTGGGGGCCAAGTGCCCGGAAGGGTAAAATGGTCATTCGGAAGGTTCGGGACCCAAAAACCACAAAATAGGATCGGGCTAGTTGAATGTAGCTATTTCCCATTTTTTGTGATTTTTCAGAATTTTTTGAATTGTTTTTTTTTGAAATTTTTTATTTATTTTTCGAAAATCAATAATTTTTTGCATCTATTTAAAGCACCCCCTAGAACTTCAAAATTTTTCGATCCGGACTATAAGAGTCCCGAATCGATCTAGACATTTTTTAGAAAATTGTTTGGAAAAATCCGAGAATTTTTATGAATTTGTTATGATTATTATTGATTTTTTTAGATTTTTAGAAAATTTTTATGAATTTGTTTATTAATTTTCCGGATTGGGTCAACCCGGTCAACGCTCGATCAACCCGACCCTAACCCGACTTAGGACCCGCTCGACTTAAACGACACCGTTTCCTATTTATTCTAACTTTTTTGATTTTTTAAAACATTTTTCTAATATCCTAAAATACTAAAATTAAACGGACGGCCGGGATTAAACCCGGAATTGATCTCAACCGTTCGCTCCTTCACGCCTACGTACGCCTCACCGCACTCGATCACCTCTGCCCCATGTACAAAACGATGCCGCATCCGGTTCTGTACTCTTCAAACGACGTCGCCCGTTCATTAACCTAAGCGAAATATAAAAAATACAAAAAATCAAATCTAACGGCCCAGAATCAAATTAATCTATTTATCGCGATCGTCGGATCAAATCCAACTCAGCTTATTCGCGCCAACGGCGAAGCTGATCGGACGACACCCTGGACCAATCACAGCTCGCCACCTAGGAATTTGACCCTGTTGACCTACCACGTAGACTTCGCTTTCAACCTCTCGCCACCGACTCAAAGGACGGCCGAGAACTTCCGGCGACGATCTAACGGTGAAACCTCAACTAAAACTCGCGAAACCAATTTCTATCGACTCGCCGTGATCTCTATATTAACATACTCGAAAATCGAGACAATTTCATCGGTTAAAACATGAGTTATGAACTACGCACATCGGTCATCGCCGAGTTCTAACATGCAAATTAACACCAAATCGAGCAATTCTTTCATGCACGATCATCATAGGAGGTTTAGAGAACTTACCTCGAGCTCCGATTGAGCTCACAATGGCTAGAAACGCCGACCGATACTCGGCCAAACGCGACAGGTTGGAGGTTCCACTCAGGTGATTCGAGCGAAATCAATGCAAAACGGAGATGCAAACGTGGTCGGTGATGTTCGAGGATCAAAACGCACACATGAATTCGAAAAGATGATCATCGAGCAAGTTGCCATCAATGCATAGAGAGGAGATTCGAAGCTCAACTTACCGTTTCTAGAGATCTCAAGCTAATTGGATGATGCGATCACTTCTCCTTAGTTCAAAGGGAGCTTCCGATGATGATTCAATGCCCTAATTAAGCCTGGATTGGCTTGAAGAGCAGCTCATAGTCTTCGTTCAAGCTCTCATCAATGGCGGACGACGAGAGCTTTTTCATCTCTCTAGCTCACTCTCTCTCTATTTTGTTACTTCTCGCGAGCATGAATAAGCCTCCCCTCTTTATTTGCGAAGCTTCCCATCATTTTATACCTCTTTTGAAAATTGGCGCGCGGGAGGAGCTTCGCCGGCCTTCTTTCGCACGTGCCCATGCGTGCGAAGAGGTCTAAATGGCGACGGGAACGGAACAGGATTCCGTCCAACTCCGTTTGGCATTCCGGCGATTACAAAATGGGCTTGAATTTGTGCATTTTGTGAAGGTTGACTTTTTCGGATCGCCGTGACTTTGATCGGCTGTTCCACCGTGCTCCAAGGTCATTAGCTATGACATCGGCGACAATTGACGCGTGCGGACCTGGCGGACAAAACACATCTCCAAGCTTGTCCGATTATAGCCCATTGGTCGTCCAATTTGGTCGTCAAAATTCATCATTCAATCTACAAAATGGCTCGAGCTCGGGGAAGAAGATGACACTGTTTGGACCGGTTCGACCGGTCCAACCAACTGTCGAGCCGGTGCAGCCGGTCCCAACTCGTAATTTTCAAAATTAATCCAAATATGTGGGGAATTTTTGCAATTAATCCTCAAAATTGAACTCAATGGCTCAAATACTATCTAGAAATGTAATTTTGCCCAAAATTTTTGATCAATTTCTATGAAAATCCCAAAATTTTCTAAAATTGCAAATTGGGGAAAAGTTCAATTGAGTGCCCAAATGATCAAATTGGATCCAATTACCCCCGCCAATCGATTCGAGCATATGAAAACCTTGGGAGGCAGTTCAATTTTATTGTGAAAGTCCCTGGATTAAAAGTAATTTCAAAAATTGAAAATTCCAAGGACAAATTGCAAAGATTTTGGGGATTTTTGCCCAATCTATGCAATTCGCGCAATTGAGGGTGAAATTGGTCAAATTGAAAATGCAGAGGATTGAAATTGAATGTCTTGACTCAAAATATATGAAAGTTGCAAATAAGAAGACTCAAATGGTATTTTTGGTGAATTCAACTCTTGGTGTTGTAAAGAAACACCTAACATTGAATTCAATTCTTAGTTTTTCTTGAGATCAAAATGAAAAGGGATTTAAAATAAAAATATTAAAAAAATTTCTATATTTTTGTGACCTCGGGAAGTATTTGTTTTTTAATTTTCTTGTACTTTTCTATTTTCCAAAAATATTTAAAAAGGTGAAAAAATGAAAAATTATTTTTTGCTCAAAAATGGTTCCTTATGCTTGGCCAAGGCCACCAAACTTGATTTTTCAGTTTTTTTAACTTTTTATGGATTTTCTATGAATTTTTATAAAACTAAAAAAAAACTTGATCAAAAATTCGGTAATCAACAAGAAGATATGATAGTTTTCATGTAACACCCGACCTGACCTTAACACATGTTAGAGGCCGAAGATCATGGGGTCGCAGAGGAGGTTTATTGATGTCCCAAGCACGTCGACCTTGTGACATTCTGAATTTTCGACCATTTTGTGGTCTATGAATGAGAAACGATCGTTTTGCCCCTCAAGCATTATTCTTGTTCTAAGTTCATCAAAGGGTATTTTGGTCATTTTCACCTTGCTTTAGCCAAAAATGTGAAGATAAGAAGGGGTCAATGCTGGTTAATACACATGTGGATAATTATTGACATGAGACAAGTGTCATTAGAGAGCATGGTTAGCATTAATGTGACCTTGACCTTACTATTCACATAATTGAATTTTTTTATATAAAATCAAGTCTTCTTCAGCCTTCCTCCTTCTTCAAATTCACGAACACTTCATCTCCATGCTCCATTTCCATCATCTCCTTCATCTTCAAGGTTTTTCAAAAAACCGAAAAACTATTTCAGCCGACCACTTTCTCGCCCATTCCGTTCTCGGTCCGTACGACGGCACCCTCCGAGTGGTCTTTTGGCCGACCCCGACCACCCACTTGAAATTGAACGTGTCCCCGACATTGTGGAAGGTGTTATGAGGGAGCATATGAATTAAATTAAAGCTTGGAAGTGAATTCATGGCTAATTTGTGCTTGAAACTCAAGGGAAACAAGCTGTCCTATTTTTGGACGAGAATATACCATGGACTTGAGGGACTACAAATGATGTCGCCTTGCTGTGATTTTGTCGTTTGGACGTTTTAAGATGTTACTTTGAGTGCTATTAACGTTTTGGCTCAATTGGATAAAACATTAATAGAGTTTTGCTATAGTTTATATAGATCCAATGCGGAAATCTATTTAGCCAAGCTTTTGCGGTTGTGAGGAGACTTTTTTTAAGTTGCTTTTGGAACCAAGGGTAAGTGTACCTGAAACCTTTTTTTTTATCACTAAGATGCTTCGAATGAGGTGATTTATACTATGAATAGCCATAAAATGTGAAGTGTAACTTAATTGGCATATGAGAAAAAGAGGGAAATAGATTATCCCGAGTCTTGAACCATGCGGGGTCGATACCCTAGGTTTTGGTTATGCGGGGAATAATTTGTGTAATACTTGGGTCTTGACATGCGGGGAATAAAAAAAAATACCTGGGCCTTGGTCATGCGGAGTACATGTCAAAGGAAATATCCCGAGTTTTGATCATGCGGAAAAATGAAATATCCCGAGTCTTGATCATGCGGGAAAACGACCAATATAGGTCGACACGAACTCTGGTATTGATAGCCTAGAACATTTTGCACGCGTTATGTCATTATCTTGGAGAACTATAATGAGATGAGAATCTCATGTGTGAGATACGAATGAATAGTTGCTAATACGTCAAGCTTGGATCATTCCCGTAGTACCGATTTGATTATACATGTTGGTATGACTTAAGTCTACTCTATCGGTACTTGAGTTACTTGATCTTGACCTCTATCTATGTCAACTTACGTGAGATATGGTATGATATATATATATATATATATATAATGATATTGTGCTATGTAAAGAGGCTTATTTTGTATCTTGTCATCTATATGCTTTATTGCATAACTCGGAAGGGTTAGTGGTCTAGTATAGGATTTGGGTTTACTTGCTGAGATGTGAATCTCACCTTGTAGCAGACCTTTATTTTCAAACCCTAGATTATAGAAATGCTTCTAGTGCGATTGGGAGATCCAAAAGAGATGACAATTGTATGGGATGAATTCTCGGCTAACTTAGGAATAGTTTGTGTAAGAAAATGTACTACGCTTTGGGTAAATGTAGGTGGAGAAGATCCGCAACCGCATCGTTATGAAGCGTGGTTGTGTAAGATGGGGAAACGATGGTTTGTTCGGGCCTCTGCAGCCATTAGTTATACCTCGCGATGTAGTTTCGGGATGGTGCCACCTATCTCATCAAGATGTCTAGGGTGTGGTTCAAGTATCGCAGTGCTTCTAGGAGCATACCGGGAGAAGACCCCGACGGCGGAGGAGGATCACAAGGTGATTGTGATATCCGATTCGGAGAAGGACGAGTTGGAGGATGAGACGCTGGAGACGAGCTCCGATACTTTCTATGAGTACATTCCGACATGAGACGAGGCCGAGGACGTGACTATTACTTCCTTTGAGTAGTCCGGTTGCTCTTGATAAGTTTTTTTTGGGGTAGATTCGAAGGAATCTGGATGTTTGATTTTTTTTTTTGGGTTGGCTCATATTGTACATGTTCTTCTACTTATACGCATGTAACCACTATCCTTGTATATATTTGTTGTTGTGTGTTATTGCCCTTTTTGTTCGTATCTTTTATTGTCGGGGTTAGAGTATTCCTTCCGCATGCGCATTTCATTTTATGTGTTCGTCGTAAATGTAGTATCCTGAGTTTAAATTATACGGCTTGGGCGGGTGTGCGTACTTAAAGGACGGCGGGACGTTACATTCGCGTTTTGGTGGTATCGGAGCGAGGTTAGCTTGATCCAAGGTGATTAAGGATTGGAGTGATAAGGAATAAAAAAATGCGAATGAAGGGGTAGTGAGACATTAGGAGTAACTTATGGAGCTAGGCACGAAATGTATATCATATGAATTGGCGCTTATGACCGACATATTGTGATAGCTGGAATGATCAAGCTTCGTATTTAGCACTCGTGTATTGTTTGAGACAATGATTTGAAAAAGGACTTAATTGTTTTTACTTAAACTAAGCTGCAGAAGCGTTTGGACCAGAGGTACGAATGAAATTTTCCTTGTTGTAAAATCTCTAGTTGCTTGAATTGTGATTATCGGAATAGTTGTGTATGTTGAAGTGATAAGTAACTTGGAATCATTAGGCTAAGTAAGTGATTAAAGTTCCTAATTTTGGTTGGAATTCGGGGTCTCGAGAATTAGAAAGAATGAGTCAACATGGTAGAGGTGCTCGAGGAAGCATCTAGCTCGGGGGCAAGTAGAGGTGCTAGAGGAGCATCTAGCTCAAGGGTAGGAGTAGTATAGGATCCATGAGTTGATGGAATTCTTTGGGTGTGGAGCAGATTAGGGAGTTATTGGGAAGGTAAGCTTAGGAAAGAGCTACTACATTGCCCAACAAGCTAAGGAAAGGGCTGCAACTATTGCCCAGCTGTTGAAGGCTGCGGTCGCTACTATCAATGTGGCCCAAGGGAATAATGCTCCGGGAATTGGAGGTGAAAATGTACATGGTCGGGAGAATCGAATGATGGGTTAGTTGGTAGAACAATTCATGAAACTAAAGCCGCCAAAGTTTGATGGCAGAGGAGATCCTAAGAATGCTCCTAGATGGATCGAAGAATTAGAAATTTTTTGCGATTTTAGGATGTGAGGGGGAGAAGGTGACCTTGGCGACTTACCAACTTCAAGGAATAGCAAATGATTGGTGGAAGGCTACTAAGGGAATGGTTTTTACTAAAGGGGTTGAGCCGACTTGGAGGATTTTTACCGAGGCCTTCAATGCAAAGTATTTTTCTAAGGCTGCCCAGAACAGTAAACCGGCTGAATTCCATAGCTTACATCAAAATCATATGACGGTTGATCAATATGAGGTTGAATTTTCAAAGTTGTCGAAATATGCACCTAGAATGATGGAGAACCCGTGGGATCGAGCGAGAAGGTTCCGAGATGGGTTGAGGTCCGATATCCGTAGTCGGATGATATCGTTGAATTTGAGAGATTACAATGAGATTTATAGGCGAAGCCAAATGATTGAAAGGGACATGAGAGAAAGAACTGTTGCCTCGGGACTCCGATTTATTCCGCCCAGGGATAATCGTCACTTTGGAAAGGGGCCAATGCCAAATAGCAAACGCTTTGTCCCTCCGGTCGAAAAGAATATTGTGAAGTCACCAAGTCAAGCAAACTGGATTTGTCGTCTCTGTGGTAGAAGACATGGGAACGAACCATGTTCGACGCAAACCGAAGCGTGTTTTAAGTGTGGTCAACTAGGCTATCACATAAGAAATTGTCCAAACCAAGGTCCAAGACCCAGACACGAAGGGCAAAGATCGTAGACATGACCACCCGTCGTAACCCCAGTGAATGAAGTAAGTCGACCGCCGGCTCAAGGACGAGTCTATCTTTGTAGAACGTAAAGATACTAAAGAAACACCTGGCATGGTCGCAGGTATGATTTCTTTGTGTGATCAAGCCGCTTATGCTTTGTTTGATCCTGGAGCTACGCATTCTTTTTGTGTCTGCTCAATTTGCTGAATTGGTTAGTATGGATTTGAAACCGTTAAATGTGATATTGCATGTTACCACCCCTTTGAAGGAAAACGTGTTAGTTTCGTTGGGATGTATTAACTGTAAAATAGTTATTGGGGGTGAGGAAGAGAGAATAGACTTGGCAAGTGTTACCTATGTTTCATTTCGATGTGATTGTTGGGATGGATTGGGCCGAAGCGGGCAAAAAGCTTTGATTGATTGCAATAATCGGGTAATTCGGTTTAATCCAAATGGTCATCCTAGTTATGAACTGGTAGGAAGTTGAGGTGGAACCTTGATTCCTTTAATCTCATCCCTTGAAGTGGAGAAATTGATAGTGGAAGGGTGTCAAGTGTATTTGGCTGCGATTGTAGACACGACTACTAGGGAATTCAAATTGGAAGATATTGCGGTGGTGCAAGAATTTCCTCGACGTTTTTCCTCGGGGAGTTATCAAGATTACCCCCGGAAAGAGAGATTGAATTCGTAATTGAGTTAGCCCCCGGAACGGAACCGATTTCTAAGGCACCTTACTGGATGCCGTTGTCGGAACTAAATGAACCGAAAGTTCAAATGCAGGGAACTACTAGATAAGGGATTTATTAGACCGAATTGCCTTGGGGAGCGCCGTGTTGTTTGTAAGAAAAGGACGGATCATTACGATTGTATATTGATTATAGGCAACTAAATTAGGTGACGATTAAAAATAGGTATCCGTTGCCAAGAATCGATGACATATTTGATCAATTGCAAGGAGCCTCATTATTCTCTAAAATTGATCTAAGGGACGTTACTATCGGTTGAGGATCAAGAAAGAAGATATACCGAAAACGCCTTTAGAACGAGGTATGGGCATTAAGAGTTTACAGATTATGCCTTTTGGGCTAACTTATGCCCCAGTTGCATTCATGGATTTGATGCATCGGGTGTTTAAGGAATTCCTAGACCGGTTTGTCATTGTCTTCATCAATGACATTTTGATTTACTCAAGAAGTAATGAGGAGCATGAGAAACACACGAGAATTATTTTGCAAACTTTGAGAGAACACTCGCTTTATGCAAAGTTTAGCAAATGCGAGTTTTGGTTGAATAAGGTGGCATTCCTTGGCCACATGGTTTCCGGAGAAGGAATATCTATAGATCCTTCAAAAATAGAAGCGATAATGAACCGGCCACGACCTACGACGATTCTCGAGGTCCGGAGTTTCTTGGGATTAGCTGGATATTATCGACGCTTTGTGGAAAAATTTTCGTCGATAGCCATGCCATTGACGAGGTTAACGAAGAAAGATATGAAATTTGAGTGGACAGACAAATGTGAAAGAAGTTTTCAAGAACTAAAACATCGTTTGACGATCGCACCAATATTGACAATACCTTCGGACCCGGAAGTTATGAGATATATAGCGATGTGTCGCTAAAGAGATTAGGATGCGTGTTGATGCAACATGGGAGAGTTGTCGCCTATGCTTCCCAACAATTAAAACCCCATGAGTTGAATTATCCAACACATGACTTCGAGTTGGCTGCTATCGTCTTCGCTACGAAGATCTGGAGACACTATTTGTGTGGTGAATGGTTCCAAATTTATACAAATCATCGAGTTTGAAATACTTGTTTTCTCATAAAGAATTGAATTTACGACAAAGATCGGTGGATAGAATTATTAAAGGATTATGATTGTGATATTCTATACCATCCTGGGAAAGCAAATAGAGTTGCGGATGCACTCAATCGAAAATCAAGCATCACATGTTTATTAATTAAAGGATAGTCCTTGCTCGAAAGACAAAGGGATTCCGAGTTTAAGCTGGAAATATGTCAACCTGTCGAGTTTGATGGCGACTTTGCGAATTGAACACCGAGATTCAAGAGAAAATAAAGATCTTGCAATCCACGGATCCCGAGATTCAGAAAATTCCGGGAATGGACGCAGAGAAAAGGAAGCCTGAATTTCAAATGCATAATGATGAAATTTTAAAATTTCGTGGACGTTTATGTGTGCCTAATGACGAGGGGCTTAAGGAAAAGATTTTATCCGATGCTCATAGAAGTCATTATAGTATTCACCCAGGCAGCACAAAAATGTATCGAATTTACGATAGTATTATTGGTGGAATGGGATGAAAGTCGATGTGGTTAAACATGTAGCAAGATGTCCGACCTATCGGCGAGATAAAGGCGCAAGCATTGTAAACCTAGAGGATTGCTGCAACCTTTGGAAATCCAGGAGTGGAAATGGGAGCATATAACTATGAATTTTATAATGGGACTGCCGAGGAGTAGTAAAGGTCATGATTCGATATGGGTAGTCATAAACAGATTGACAAAGTCTGCTCATTTAATTCCGGTGAGAAAGGATTTTGCGATGGATAGATATGCCGAATTATATATGCATTATATAGTGTGACTCCACGGTATACACCGTAACGATCACTTCGTATCGAGACTCGAAGTTCACATATCGAATTTCCGGAAAAGTCTACAGGATGCTTTGGGAACTAAATTGCGGTTCAAAGACGGCATATCATCCTCAAACAGACGGATAGACAGAAAGGACAATTCAAACGCTCGAGGATATGATGCGAGCGTGTGTCCTTGACTTTAAAGGTGGATGGGAAGATTAACGCACCTAGTGGAGTTTGCTTACAACAACAGCTTCCAAGAAAGTATTAGAATGGCACCATTCAAAGCTTTATATGGTAGAGCTTGTATAACTACGGTATGTTGGAACGAAGTTGGAGAGAGAAGCATAACAGCCCGTAACTGGTGGAGCAATTAGTGGAGACAATTAAGATTATAAGGGAAAGGTTGAAAGTAGCACAAAGTCGTCGAGAAAAGTTACGCCGACAAACGACGCAAGCCTTTGGAATTTCAAGTTGGCGACCACGTCTTCCTTAAAGTTTCACCAATGCGAGGAGTATCACGATTTGGAAAGACAAGGAAGCTAAGTCCCATGTATGTTGGTCCTTTAGAAATTCTAAAAAGAATTAGGACATTAGCTTATCGCCTCACTTTGCCGCCAAATTTGTCGCAAGTCCACAATGTGTTCCATGTATCGATGCTAAGAAAATATGAACCCGATCCAACTCATGTATTAGATTATGAAGTAATAGAAGTGGACGATAAAGTTTCGTACGTGGAAAGGCCGGTTAGGATCGAGGATCGAAAAGAGCAAGTCTTAAGGACTAAGACAATTTTGCTGGTCAAAATAGTGTGGGAGCATCATAGAACGAGGAGCCACGTGGGAAAGTAAAGAAGTGATGAGCGTCGTTACCCCCATTTGTTTGAATGATGATAGTGTTGTAAAATTTCGAGAACGAAATTTTTGTAAGGGGAAAAGAGTTATGACATTTTGAATTTCCAACCATTTTGAGGTATATGAATGAGAAATGACCGTTTTGCCCCTCAAGCATTATTCTTGTTCTTAGTTCATCAAAGGGCATTTTGGTCATTTTCACCTTGCTTTAGCCAAAAATGTGAGATAAGAAGGGTCAATGCTGGTCAATACACATGTGGATAATTATTGACATGAGACAAGTGTCATTAGAGAGCATGGTTAGCATTAATGTGACCTTGATCTTACTATTCACATAATTGAATTTTTTTATATATAAAATCAAGTCTTATTCAGCCTTCCTCCTTCTTCAAATTCACGAGCACTTCATCTCCATGCTCCATTTCCATCATCTCCTTCATCTTTAAGGTTTTTCAGCAAAACTAGAAAACTGTTTTAGTCGACTACTTTCTGCCCGTTCCGTTCGGTCCATATGACGGCACCCTCCGGTGGTCTTTTAGCCGCCTCCGACCACCCACTTGAATTTCAACATGTCCCCGACAATGTCCAATTGGAATCATGTCATTTGAAGCTCTCAGTTGGAAGAACCAAGCTAAGGAAGAAAATCGGACATATTTGGAGCTAGCTGAGGGTAAGTGGCTGTTCTCCCTCTTAGAAACTTCTTTTGATGTCAAATTTTCGGTGGTAACTTCTAGACTTATAGAGCTGAGTATGGATGGTTTAGGGACACTGAGTGATTAAGGAAAAATTCGAGTTATAATGGTCGGGTTAAAGTGTTTCTACTGGACATATACTGGACAGTTTGTGCACTTTGTTTGGTTAAGTTAATTGGGGGCTTAAAATGAGTGGTTATGTTGCTAAATTTTCAGTGGACCCCTAAGACATATAGAATAAGGTTCCCACAAGTTCAATTAGTGTTAAATTAGAGATTTGAATTGGATTTTGGGTGAGACAACACAGGACCGGTTTTCTTTTTGCCCTGTTGTACC
Organism: Rhodamnia rubescens; assembly: GCA_021437795.1. Taxonomy (NCBI): domain Eukaryota; kingdom Viridiplantae; phylum Streptophyta; class Magnoliopsida; order Myrtales; family Myrtaceae; genus Rhodamnia; species Rhodamnia rubescens. The sequence goes on along the minus strand of JAILYA010000002.1, from coordinate 13,732,271 downwards.
AAAGCTGTTTATGGGTTGTACAAGAAATATTTTGGCTTGGAATTAGAATATGAGACATCCTAAGACATTGTGGAAGGTGTTATGAGGGAGAATATGAATTAAATTAAAGTTTGGAAGTGAATTCATGGTTAATTTGTGCTTGAAACTCAAGGAAACAAGCTGTCCTGTTTTTGGACAGAATATACCATGGACTTGAGGGACTGTAAATGGTGTCGCCTTGCTGTGATTTTGTCGTTTGGATGTTTTAAGATGTTACTTTGAGTGCTATTAACGTTTTGGCTCAATTGGATCGAAAATTAATGGAGTTTTGCTATGGTTTATATAGATCCGATACGAAAATCTATTTAGCCAAGCTTTTGCGGTTGTGAGGAGACTTTTTTTAAGTTGCTTTTGGAACAAAGGGTAAGTGTACCTAAAACCTTTTTTTTTCACTAAGATGCTTCGAATGAGATAACTTAAACTACGAATAGCCGTAAAATGTGAAGTGTAACTTAATTGGCATATGAGTGCAAAGAGGAAAATAGATTGTCCCGAGTCTTGAACCATGCAGGGTCGATACCCTAGGTTTTGGTTATGCAGGGAATAATTTGTGTAATACTGCGGGTCTTGACATGCGGGGAATAAAAAAAATACTTGGGCCTTGGTCATGCGGAGTACATGTGAAAGGAAATATCCCGAGTCTTAATCATGCGGGAAAATTGAAATATCCCGAGTCTTGATCATGCGGGAAAACGACCAATATAGGTCGACGCGAACTCCGGTATTGATAGCCTAGAACATTTTGCGCGGTTATGTCGTTATCCGGAAAACTATAATGAGATGAGAATCTCATGTGTGAGATACGAATGAATAGTTGCTAATACGTCAAGCTTGATCATTCCCGTAGTATTGATTTGATTATACATGTTGGTATGACTTAAGTCTACTATATCGGTACTTGAGTTACTTGATCTTGACCTCTATCTATATCAGCTTACGTGAGATATGGTATGATATATATATGATATTATCTTGTGTAAAGAGGCTTGTTTTGTATCTTGTCATCTCGTATGCTTTGTTGCATAACTCGGAAGGGCTAGTGGTCTAGTATAGGATTTGGGTTTACTTGCTAAGATGTGAATCTCACCCCATAGCGGGACCTTTATTTTCGGACCCCGATTATAGAAATGCTGCTAGTGCGATTAGGAGATCCAAAAGAGATGACAACTGTATGGGATGAATTCCCGGCTAACTTAGGAATAGTTTTTGTAAGAAAATGTACTACGGTTTGGGTAGATATAGGTGGAGAAGATCCGCAACCCCATCGTTATGAAGCGTGGTTCCGTAAGATGGGGAACGAATATGTTCGGGCCTCTGCGGCCATCCGATGTACCCTACGATGTAGTTCCGGGATGATGCCACCCGTCCCGTCAAGATGTCGAGGTTGTGGTTCAAGTGTCGGCGGTTGCTTCTAGGAACATAGCGGAGAAGACCCCGACGGCGAAGGAAGATCACGAGGTGATCGTGATATCTCGATTCGGAGAAGGACGAGTCGGAGGATGAGATGCTTGGAGACAAGCTCCGATACTTTCTCCGAGTACATTCCGACGGGAGACGAGGCTAAGGACGTGACTATTAGTTCCTCTAAGTAATCTGGTTGCTCTTGATAAGTTTCTTTTGGGGTAGATTCGAAGGAATCTGGATGTTCGATTTTTTTTTTGTTGGCTCATATTGTACATGTTCTTCTACTAGTACGCATGTGACCACTAGCCTTGTATATATTTGTTGTTGTGTGTTACTTGCCCTCTTTGTTCGTATCTTTTATTGTTAGGGTTAGAGTATTCTTTTCACATGCGCATTTCATTTTATGTGTTCGCCATAGATGTAGTATCCCGAGTTTAAATTATACGGCTTGGACAAAGTGCGTACTCAAAGGACGGCAGGATGTTACAAACCTCATTTCATCCCTTATTCTTTTTTATATATATATTTAAGGGTTCATTTATACGGAAGCATAAACATACTACTACTAATGAAAGAGCACTCGGTTCACGTAACATGCCATTTCATTAGTAGATTAGTTCCTCCTTTTTACAATATCTACTTTCTATATCGATCTAGTACTATTAGTGCACAACGCATATCTATGCATGTGATTACATCGATAAGGCTCGATTACACCTAACCCTCTAGTAGCGATGGCATCAAAAGTTAGCTTTCCAAAAATCATCTCTTGCCTTTAGTCCAAAAAAGGTAGATCTTCCATCTTCATATCATCCATCATGAGGCCATCCGCCATCGTTGAAACCTAGTGGTCCATTGAAGTCACAAATAGGCCCTAGCAAATCACTTCCAAGCTTCACGTACCATGCCACATAACGGTGTGGGACCCGGTGATCCAATCCCTCTTCCACAAACAGGGTAGTAAGATAGCGCCTAAAAGTAGTATCGCTATCTAAATCTACGACATCGGGATGAGTGACTTCCATAGACATTATGAGACCAAAACGTGGGGTGGAACAGTTGCCATGCCTACAAGTTTGAAAATTTAAAGGAATGAGAAAGGAGTTCTCGGCAAGTAAATATCTAAACCCATGTAAGGAGATTAGCTAACAAATAACTCATGGAACATGCAATCGGATCATAACTAGTAAGAGAGCTTTTTGTCTTAATTCGATAAACAATTGTAAACAAGCATGCAATCACCATCAATTCGGTTCATTCCGAGCTTTTCGCAGGCCCACGCATCCATTCTTAGACAAGTCATCTCAACGCGCATTTTATAAATATATCGAGGCATCCCTTAGAGCAACCCATTCTTGGCTCAAATAAATACTTCCGTCGTTCCAATCGATTAGTCCCATACCAAATCTCACGGTTAGGATGCATATATTTGCCCATGAATATCATGTCATATCATATCGGTTCGGTAACCTCGACCACCATAGGCGACGAGTCATGAGTAAAAGCTTGCAAAATCATAATTTCTCATTCAAGCACACAAGTTTAGCACTAGATGCACACTTTCACAAAGGTTTAAAAATTTACTTACCTATCTTGTTGGCAAGAACTATAAAAGAGAAAAATGAGGAGTTGAGACACAAACGGTGGTCGGGTGTGGGCATGAGAACGACAGTGATGGTGGTGGCGGTGAGATGGTGAAGCCAAGAGGGAGAGTAGAGAGGGAGAGGGAAGTAGTGTGCAAATGAAGGGTGGTTAGCCTATTTATAAGCTGCATTGACTTGTTCCCCAAGCCGGTTTCGTCCTATTCACTTTTCACATGGCACCATCGATTCCTTTTCTTATTTTCTAAGCCAATTTTGTCTTATTTACTTTCCAAGTAGCACCATCTTATTTTACCTTGTTCCCCAAGCTAATCTAATCATTAGAAGAAGTAATGATTGGGTGTGCATCTAGAATACTGCATCTTGTCACACGCCCCTTATGGTTTTACTTATAATTAGCCACCTAGCTAGTCTAAGAAGCCTAAAGTCCTAGGTTGATGAGTTGTCCAATAGAACCTTCTAAATATACCACACGCCCCCTTCATGTGGCGTCATCTCCTTGTGCCACATGAATATATGCCTAGAACCTTCTATCTAAGCCTTACGCCTCCCTATGGTGTTCATTTAACCATGTGCCTAGAATATTCTTCATAATGCCACACACGCCATGAGGTGTCAACCTCTTATTGGTGCTAAAAATTATTTCCTTATAGCAATTAAGATTTTCCGATGAAATGGATTAACTTAAGATTACCATTAACAGCAATTTGGGCATTCTAATGTCATGAGCTATAACTAGTCAAAGATATGATTAATCGTTAGCTTCTAATTATTGGACATGATTCTTTTCAAAATTCAAACCAATGAGATGGTAGAGATTAGATAGGGAACTTATAATGGGTCGGGACATTCATCCCATTCTAATTGATGCCAAATTGAGTCACTTTTCTTGGTCGGTTTACAATTGAGTCATGTTGGGCATGAATAGTATCTCATCTTGCCCATTTGCGTACACTAGGTTACTTAGAAATGTCTCCGACTATTATTGGGGTCAATTCATGGCTGATCAATTAGATTCATATTGATTTTGAGATCATTTTATACTTAGTCTATGGTCACCACACAATTGATGCCATAATCCACTCTTTAGACTCAATATGTTCGAGTGTCTAACTATCTTAGAACATGGTCGGTTGTAATTCTAAGTTGTAATCTATTCATGACATAGGCTCAATATGACCCTAAGATTTAGGATGTCACATTTTAGGAGTAGGGGTTCATTACCAAGAGCAGCAAATTGTTGGCGGGAGCGAGATCTCTTTATCATATGAGGTTGAAGATTGTGATAATACCGATGATCCATGTGAATTTAGTGAAAAATAATTAAGATATCAACAAGACGAGAATAAACCTAATATGATGAGGATTCCAAGAAGACTTATAGGATCATTGAACTATTGATCGCAAATCATTTCATACGGTTTGACCGTGGATAATACTAATAGATTGATAATAGCGAGCAGTCCCGATTATGGGTAATAGATCATGCCGAAGGTCCCGAAATGTGCTCGTCACTTGTTCATCTAATTGGAACATTGATAATAATGAAAATAGCCGTTAACAAGACTTGAAATTTGTATTATGAGCACCGAAGTTGATCAAGGGTAGTTTTGGCAATACAAAGTAGAAGACAGACTCTAATAAGAGCAAACTAGCTGGTTTGCGAAAACTGCCAATTTCATAGAAACGTTGGCTTTTGGGCGAAGAAGTGCAGTGGTGGTGATAGTATATCCTAACCTTTTCTCAAGTCTATACTTTTGAGTGGTGTTTGTAATGTAATAACTACTGATGTCTATAATATAAAAATTGTGGTATGTATATTTGGTAAACTAGTGACACAAATAAATAGAAACATATGTATTTTATTAAACTCGTGTAATATTTGTCGGGGATGTTGTGAAAATTATATTACGGTTCTGTATATTATTATTCAGTAAAAGATATAATTGGAATGACACGTATAGAGTGTGACGTTCTAGGATGTCACAATATTGACTACAGGTGTCCTCTTCAAAATAAGCTCACCATCTTTGGAAGTATGAATGAATTTTATCTCATAGAACATGCATATTCTGGTAGACAATTATTCATGCATGTTATGGCCTTTCTTATTATCCATATGTCAAACACTAGATAATTGTGGGCACAGTTCAGGAGGGGAGAAAGAGAGAGTTTCTACTAGAAGATATCCAACTATGATCATAGGGATGATGACAATGAGTCAATTCTAGATATCAACATCATAATGGTAATGTACTTATACCTAGAAAATCTGAACTTACTCAACACTCCAAATTTCTATTGATTGAATGACAGTCATGCTAATTCTCTTTCTCAGCATTGATTTTTCAAGTGAGGACTTATGCCAATGGCATGTATACAATTTGACTTGCCATAATCAAATTTATTGCAGGCTTAAGTGTCATTACGCAAATCATCAAACACACGGGACCGTAATTCAATATGTCCAATAGATAGGAAGAACAAGAAGAAAAAGAATACCTTATGTTTAATATAATCAATGCGCTATACGTTTCAACCATTGAGCAAGCACAGATTCTTCAATCTAAAATTTCAGACCGAAATGATGTCTTTGAGTGACCAAACTTGAGTATGTGTAAGGGTGAGCGAATTTTGTGTGAGAGAATGAGGGAATATCATCCCAGATGAGACTCGCTTCAAGAATAAGGATACATATATTTTTGGTAGACAAAGAAAAAAATAATACTCTAATGAAGCTCCAATGTATGTTGACGAAGACACGAAACTAAGCAGTCATCACGTTCTTGAAGCTCAGAGATGTTGAATCTTGCTCTTCAAAATCAAACTCTCTTTTAATGTGTGGAGAGCTCTACGAAATCTAACTCTCTTTTTATGGGTGGAGAGCTCCAGATGGCTTTTCAAGTTTCTTCTAAATGGTGTCCTTTGCTTTGAATGAGCAACCCTGTTTATGGGATACATTCTATAAGTTCAACGTTGACCCATACGATCAAGGTACACTTAACATGAACATGAGCTCCAAAAAGTTGTGGTTGTGTGAAAATTGTGATGATTTGAGTTCTACCAATTTAATTAATAGACATAATTGGATTATTTATTGCGGTAATTGTTGAACAAATTATGTTTTGGAGACTTACTGCATTTAGATTCTGGTTCCAATAGAGCTTAACTACGTGAAAATTAGAGCAATTTAGTGGATTTGCTACCTGGTAGCCGAAGGACATGTGGAGGCGCGCATGATGGACACTTGGTGGACATGTAAGAAGCCACCTACCCTACTATTTAAGCCTTATTTTTCTGTCTTGCTCATTTTTGGCAAGAAACACACAAGCACACTCTCTTTCCTTTTCTTTTTCCCTCGGCCACGCATCACCATCCCTCCCGACGCCCTCTCACCCTCTTTCTGTGATGGCCTAATTTCTGTCCGACAAGATTAATGAGAGAAACGATATTAGTTGAACTTAGAGTATTCGAGATGGGAAGTTGGGAATTGAGAAGTTCGTAGTGGACTTTTCGACCTGGGTGCTAGACGAACGTGACAATAGTACAGAATCTCGGAGTAACACCTATTTTGGAGCCACAAAGAAAATGTTTCTCGCCTGAGCTAGTTCCCGAATTGGACCATGACACCCCTCTCTTAGCCGACCCATTGAATTTTCGGGCACCTATAAAGCACCCCCTCCACTCACACTCTCTCTCATCTCCCTTTTCCTTCCCGTGGACGCACACCTCTCCCTCCCTCGTGCTCTCTGCCCATCTCTCTCGCTATCTCTGCTAGGCGCCAATGAGCACTGTTGTGCTCGAGCTACACCGCAACCCCCTCGAAGCCAACAGCCCACGGAGGTCCTTAGCTCCACCGCAATCCCGCTAGCTCCACCGTCGTCTGCTCACTATTCGCCGCTTGCTCAGCACACTCATCCAGCAACGCTCGAAGGGGAGAGATCGAAGCTGAGCTCGTTTCTTCGTCAACTAAGCTTTCGATTCTTCGAGTGACTCTTTCAGGCAAGTGATGCTTCTAATCTTGCCGCTAAGTCCGAATATCAAATGCTTAGTGTTACTCGAGGTTGTGATTATGGGTGTGCCATGGAAGGGTCTTGGGATTGCATGGTTTAAAAGTACAATCGTGCTCCATTCGTGGTGTTTGGGTTCTGGGGGGTAAGGCTGTGGGTAGTTGGAGCTCGAGAATTGATCGTCTAAATTTTTGGGCGAGTTTGAAGGAAATGATAATTGGGCGAGAAGCGAAGTACGGCCAAGAGCTTTAGCATGAGTCGGGGAGGAATTAAATTACATGTATGAGCTATTGCTTGAGTTGGTGTGTTTAGACCCTAGGTGTTGCGGATACATAAGAGAATTGGTTTATTTGTCATTGAAACCAAAAGGAATTTCACCATGTACAGGGAGGTTTGGCTGCACTGTAAGCAGCGCCGCTAGCTGATCAATTTTGAATTGTTCTCATGAATTTGGGATTTGACTACAGGCTGTTATGTAGTTTGTGTTTTCTTTAGATATGGAGTAGAGGGGTGGACTCGTGGATGTTCAATCATTATTGTTTGGGGCGTGTACTTCGGACGTAGGGATAGTTTTGTGATTTCTAATTGATTGTTTAAAGATTTAGACGGCTTAGTCGCTTGTTTAGATGTATTACTTGCTAAGTTCTGTACTTACTCTTGTTGTTAACACTGTTTTACAACTGTTTAGATATGTCGTCTTCTCCTCCTCTTGCTAAGGTTATTTCCCATTTTGGTGCACCGATGCGCAACACGCCTACATGGGAGGAGCGTACCGAGCCCTACCCACCATATACGCATTATGGGAATTGCGCACTATAGTGGTGATTGACATGTGTCCTCTAGTTGGTTGCGCAGAGCATCGCTTTGTCGCCATTTATGTCTCGTAGCCTAGGATAGTGGATTGGACCCCAGCACTCTCCTCTCACAAGTGAGAGCAGCGACGGTGGTAGCAATAGTGGTGGTAGTAGTGACAAGGATAGCGAGGAGTAGTAGCATGAGAAAGTTGGAAGTTTGGACGTACATGTAGGGTTTTGGCTATTTGGGTGCCACGACAACCTGCTTTTTGGATGTGGGCCGTGAGGTAGCCAAGATAGTAGTGGTGGTGTAGTACACGAATTGTGCCCGTTAGATGGGAGTTGTTACTTTTTGATATTGTTTCGTATTGTTCTTATTTTGGCTTTAAAAGATGTACCTAAAACATCTATTATATATAAAGGTAAATATTTTAATAAATTTTTATTGAATAGTCTTACTGCATGTCCGCAACAAGTTAGGAAGACCTTATTAAGGCCATACCCTTAGGTGTCGTGCCTACCTGTGTATTTCCGCATGCACTTGTATCTTAGTTCAATCTTCCGCATGTGTCCTATTATAACAAATATCATATTAAAACAAAATGCGATTAGTAAGGTGACGCACCGGGACGTCACGGGCCGGACTTGGTATCAAAGCATGGATTAAGGACGGCTCTTTACACTTTCTCACCGACCCGAGCTCTCTCTCAATCTCTCTTGCTCACTCATTCGTTTAAGGGAAAGACAAGCTTGTGCACAGTGCGGTGGCAATTCCGTGATCATTCTTGTGAGAGGAATTAAGGCGAGTAAATCTCTAATTTGTTTGACTCTTGGATTGTTGGTTTCGACGTGTAAACCGCCGATTCTCTTTGCATGTTGCTTTGTTTGGCTTGATTGACATCCTAGAGCATTGGTTTAGTGAAATTGATCCGTTGATGGTCATGATTGAGTCGTGATACGAGATTACCGTGCGAGATGATGGTTCGATTTTTGTATGAGAAGGGCCTAGTTGTTTTGTGTGCTACCCTATAGGTATGAGTGATGTCATAGAATGTTGCATGAGTAAGACTTATGGTCGGATTGTCGAGATGGAACGACAAAATTAGATTTCCGAGAGAGAAGAGCTTCGACCTAGATATATGAAGTGCCGAATGGTCTTGTATGACGCATTTATGGGCACGATTGATCTCCTCGAGGGAGGATGAGTGAAATTAGAGTACGAATCATTGACTTAGATAGTGAAATATAGATAACCGAGTATTATAAGGTTCGGTTCTGTTGGAGTTAGTACTCAATGGACTTTGAATTGATTGATTGTTGCTTCTATCAATAGATCAATGTCTTGAAGATTAACTTAAAGGAATTAGTGGTCAAATCGTCGGAATAAGCGACGAGATGAGATTGGCCGTGAATGAGATAGTTTGGCTATGAGCCCTATAGAGGGGATAGTATAATTTTGTGTTTGGTTTTTTTACTTTTAGTCTTTAAATGATCTCATCTTAGTATCTATTGTCTTGCCAATGCATTACCAATTGAATTAAATATGTCCAATGCCACGATGCGCGATTATTTGATGTTTAATGAGCTCGGATGAGTCACGTGGTACAATATGAGCATATCAATGCATTGCATTTCAAGAAATGAACTGATATGATGCCATCAATGATTAATGTTGATGAAGCCCCTTGGGAGCCAGGATTGGAAATCGGGTTGCCTCGGCTATGTGTATTCGGAGAGGTCCCCTGCTTTGTGTATTCAGGGGAAGTCTTGGAGTGAGATGCCTATGGACTTGGTGATCCACAAAAGTCCTGTTAGCAAATCGGAAATGATCCATATGGGCCGGTGAGCAAACTGGTAGTCGAGATGAGTGTGGACGTTAAAATGCAAAGACTAATGAACTGCCATGAATATGGCATAAAGCATCACATTGTTGATGATCGGTGGTTGTAAGTCCATTGTATGTGATGTTTGCTTGACTTATTATGAAATCATGGCATGTATGCTACGAGGTCAATATATATGATTTGTTAGTTTGTTAGATTTTTACTCATTGAGCATTAGCTTACTCATGTTGTATTGTGGTAGGTAATTAGTAACATGCCGCTAACTCCAGCCGACCCTACGGTGCTTTATGGAATTCCAATAGACTTTACTAGATCATGGGAGGAGTATGTGAATCCAGAGTTTCCGAATGTTCTAGGAAGCTTTTGGTTACTATATGGATAGATGTGGGAGCAGAGTTGGGTCGTGTCCCCTGTCATTTTGTTTCTCTTTTTGTGAGAACCTTTTATTGAAGTCTGGCGGGACCACTTCCTCTCTTCCAGAGCGACGATGATGGACGCGATAGTGTTGTGGAGTAAACGAGCTAGATGTCGGAGGTGGAATGTATAAGTTATAGCACCCCACTCCAGGTACTATCAACAGAGCAACTGTGGTGTGCCAGGTCGCCACATCTAATTACATAAAACTAATCTGGTAGTTATTTTCATGCAATGGAAGATTTCATAATTACGTTATAAGTCAGAAATAACGAACTATTAACACAAGTCACAATCCACCATGTCATTACCTTTCACGTTGCGTTAATACAATATAACAGGTACAACTGGTTACCTAACCCAACCATACAAACCAACACTCTCTAACCATCCGTAGGTCAAATGCCGCAATCACCAACTCCAGAAATGCAGTCTTCCAAAAATCACTCGGCCACTCCGGTTCCCTACTTAGGCTGCCGCCGTGACCGATCCACAACCAGTTGCCCCTCCATCCGCGTCGTCATCGATACTGTCCTCCCCGTTCACAATGTCATGAGGAATAGAGCCCTCACGTTGTCCATCGATGACCAGGAAGATGGACACAAAGCAATATTGCACGGGAGCGATACCGACTCCAACGTCAAAAAGTAATCCCAAGTTTGTTGGGTATCTCAAAATTCTATGTGAAAGTAACCCCAAGTTTGTTGGGTATCTCAAAATTCTGTGTATCAAGAACCAGTTCAATGGGAAGGCCGTATCAAGAACTTGGGGGAACAAGAATCGAACCTATCTATTGATCTAAAAATAAAGAATATCACAAGTGTAAGTAATCTTAGCGAGCAAATTCAATCACTCTAGCGCCGTTCCATTCATCGTATCATCCTAAAGATACATAGTCCAATGATCAATCAATAAAGCGAATACAATAATCTTAATTGGCACATATTAAAGTACCACACAACTTTATGTGATGCTCATGAACGGATGTATGATCTCCCATAGGGCCAATTTGTCATTTCCGCTCCCGAGTCAATTCCCGACTCTTAAATTTAATATGTTTCTTGGTCAAATCACCGGCCCTCATGGCATCTCCCCACCATGAGTTCCTCGCTCCGAGGCTTCGCATTATTACCACGCGGTCCATCTCGTGCCAACTACTAGGGTATCCCGTCTCCCTCGAATAAAATTAATTCATTTCAGTGGCCCTCAACACCTTTCGCCCATGCAACCATGTCTCATGAAGATGCAAGTAGGTGCAGTAATAAGATGTCACTTTCAATTTATTAACATCACAAATTTAATCAAGTCCAAATACGCTAGCATATACACATATTCGGCATGCTAACAAAAAAGCACACGAATTGATTTATAGAGCTACATTTCCTACGTTTGTTTCTCGGTATTCCACTTCCACGTTCAGTTCACATTCGTAGCCATACTTTAATCTCAACAAGTTATCCTGACAATGTTATTATAACCAACTCGACAGTCTAGAACCTAATCAATGCATTCCCTATAGTAGCAAGCCCTATTACAGTATGGCCAAGGACGAAACTTTATTCAACTATTTAGCCATTTTTGGTTAAGGTATAATCATGTACCATCGGTCCAAATTTAACAACTTCCCTAATGAATTCACGGTTATACATAAGCTCTCAATCTTTAGTGCCTTATTCTAACTTGCAATTCAACTTTTCATATATGAACTATCACAGTCTATTTCAATGATCCCAGCTTTAAACTATCCTATTCACGGCTTGCTAGCTTGATAATCTTCTTGAGCTAGTGATATCCTCATGCAAGACCAATTCCGGACTTAACACACAGCTCCTCTCGTACGTCCGCTGCCGAGCTACTCTAATCCACTTCGATTCCAATCCAAACTTCACTCTAAATTAGCCGTTCACTTAAAGAAAATACCACAAGTACCTCATTTCAAGGCCCTATCCTACACTTTAACTATCGGGGCCGAGTCTTCTTCATAGCCCCCTACTATTCATTGCCCGTATTGCATAATTCTTCTCAGAATTAGTCTACCCAACTCACGGCCAAAGCTTCACGTTGTTGTTACTTCGACTAGCCCGTAATAAGTAAACGATTATGGTGAAGCAGATGAGATTGGGAGAGAGAAATTTACTCGCCTTGTGGTTGACGGGAACGAGAAATTGATGGCTTGATCTCCAGCGAAACTTAGCGATCGATGGCGGCAACGTATACTTCGACCTCACCAAGACCATTACCGAGAGCTTCTTGAGAGGAAATGAAATTGTTATGAGCTTTTCTCCTTCTTTCAGCGGATCACACGAAGCAACCAAAAGAATGATGGACTCCCCTTCCCTATGCGCACAATGATAATGTTTTTGTGAATATAAGAAGCTATTTGTCATGTGTCACATTTCCTCTTAACACCCATCATGGCCACCTCTACGCACGGCAATCCTTCATTTGCCGCCCCTCACCATATTTTTGTTGTGAATTTAACCCTTCTTATAATCCTTAGTCAGATTACACGAATTCGGGGCCTTAATTCGTAGGTCTTGAATTTTAATGTGGATGAAAATTCTAAGGTAGAATCTTTATGAAATCAATCATCTATTTCGTCCAATATAATGTTATGTTGCACATTTTTCAGTCGACTGAACCTTTTATAACTTATTGCGAATACCTTTTACAATATATCCAAAATGACCTTCATTTGGGAGGGGGAACCTCCCTCCTCTTTAAATAGAACCTTCACAATAGTACCACGTAATATGTCTCAATAGGACATTTATTTAAGTGTACATCTGTCCCTAATTATAGCCTATTAGGCTGCTATTTGACATTACATTCAAAATAACCTTAATTTAGGGAGCCAATTTTTAGGATGCTATATAAGTAAGTTGGTGGTGGTAGTATGGTGGTAGTTTGTACAGCATATCCCAACCTCCCAGAACTTTGTGAAACTCGTAATATGTGTAATCTGTGGCAACCCAACATATATATGAGTATATGAAATGAGGTGTTTTATAGGTGCACTTGTAAGTAATGAGTAGTAGAGGATCCTATGTTGGCCATACCCTTAACATGTGCGTGTCTGTTTATGTTTCTTGATTGTATAGCCTGATAATCTTTGATATCGTTTCCGCATGTGCCATGTATTATAAGTAATAGAAGAATAATAGAGCTACGTACTAGGTACGGTAATGCCCTAGGACGTTATAGAAATCCATTCCTATATGTATGAAAAATAAAGGAATGAGCCGATGCCAAGTAAATGAAATCTCTAAGTATAAGGTAAGAGTTACACCTTATCACTCAACCTTGCATACAAACAATCGAAATCCAAGCAATACATGAATACATGAGCATACGCCATTTCGTTCTTTCAAATGACATGCCATATGTATGATATGTTTATTCAATTCAAATGGACGATGTATGGCCTTATCAAGGGTTGAACTATTCATTCATCAACATACATGATATATCAAATATGAACAAGATCGTAAAAAACCATGGGTTCAGCTCGTGGTAATTCTTAATTACCCCTTTTCATGTTCATCATGTCACCAATAATACCTTAAACAACATGGCAAAGTTGAAATATCCTATAGTAATTAACACTTTGCTTGAAAACCACGTATATATCATAGATTTTTTCTTTCTTTCTTTTTTCTCTCTCTCATCGATGGCTTGACCTACCTCTTACATCGATAGAAGCCAAATTCCATCCCACTTTTTCTCTCTCTCTCTCTCATAATTTTATATAACCCTCGGTGAGTTTCCTCTTCCATCAATGGCATTTCCGGCACCCGCTTTTTAAAAAAAAAAAAATCATCATTTTCTAGAGGTATTGACAAGTTTTTAACAATTTAGCACCGATACTACATTAATTATTATCTTTTCACACTCTTCCTATAGCCACTCAAGGCTTGCTATTAGTAATCATACAAAATTGTAAAAATTAAACATGGATAGACGGCCATACATGACAGTGCATATAAAACACCCATACACCAATACAACTCCGCTATACAAAATATGAGCAAACCGTATCCTTCTTAGAATTCAATCCTTATTTCATCACACAATATTTACATGGGTTTACTTCTACAAACCACGATTATCATTTTTTTAAAAAAAAAATTTTTAAAAAAATAACAAAAAAATTTCTTTTTTTTTATAAAAACTTTTTTTTTTTCCCCCCCACTACTACAACTAACGACTATCCCTCCCCAACATCATTATCACTACCATCATTATCACTACCATCGGCATGGCCGTGTGCCATGTGTGGCCGCTGGCCATGCACGGCCACGTAGCCCTCTACGTGACCACGGCGTGCCACATGGCAGTGTGGTGGCGGCACGTGGTCCCCCGTGCAATTCTTATCCCCGTCCGATCCCAATTTCTCATGTATATCCTATCGGGACCGAATTTACCATAATGTGTCACCTTGTCATCTCATTTTTAATTCATAATTATCCAATAATCATTCCGGATAAGCTAACCGAGGTTTTAGGATCATCATACTTTCATAAAAAACATCATCAATCATTGTGGAAGTCACTCTAAAAATCAATACATGAACAGATATCTTGTAAGACAACTCTAATGGAAAAAAGTCTAATGGAAACATTTGCTGAAAATTATGGACATGAAATTACAATTCGGCCTCCGCTACGACCAAATAGATCACCTACCTAGAATTCTCACATATAACATTTATTGGCTACTAATTTGTACATATATTATTAATTAATGCAGGAATTTTCAGGATATCACAACTCTTCCCTTCTTAAAGAAATTTCATCCTCGAAATTTGAAATTACATGTTCATTTGAAAAGTCGTAGTTACTTGTGTCTCATATCGTCTTTGCTTTCCCACATCGCTTCTTCCAAGTCATGATGTTGCTATAAAACTTTGACTAAGGGAATGGTCTTATTTCTAATGACTCATTCCATTCAATCCAAAATTTGTATTGGTTTCTCCTCATAAGCTATTCTCAGTCATCTATCTCGATCGTCTTGAAGTCTCCACTACATGTATCGGATCCGATTCATACTTCCTCAATATGGACACATGGACGACATCAAGAACATTAGAAAGTCTTGCCGGTAAAGATAACCGATAAGCTAAATCACCACTCCTACATGCACAAAAACACAATAAACCCCCAATGTAATTAATCATGATAACCTAGTAAAAATCTTATCAACAATCACAAAATTGTCAAATAAGACGTACTTTGGGTGGCCTAGATACTATAGTATTCTTGCAAGTATTCTTGTTATGTGCATATTGAAGGTAATTTGTACACCACATTCGACTCCAACCTTCATCAATTTCTTACCATCAATCGCTTCGCTCATCTCGTATCCTTGATTATGTTTTTTTTTCTCTTACCCCTTTTTCCTTTTGTAAAGTGGAGGTTTAGTTAGCTCACCATTGACATTGGGCCACACTTTTTCCCTATTCATGATTGGGAAGGAAAATTGGTAACATTTTTCATAAGCATCTTTATTAAAGCAATCATCAACATAATCATTGATATCTAATTTCATGAAAGTAATGCAACATATGGCATATCGACTACAAATCTATCGTCGTCCCCATCAACCTCAAATTTATTCCCCAAAGACATTCTAGCTATACAATGGACTCTAGTATAGTCTTCTCCAATTTCATTCTAATCCTTTGACAAATTGGATTTGTTCAATCAACCATTAATCGACTTTTTTCTATCATCCTCTTATTAACATAGCTCATATTACTTCAAGCATATCAAGAATGGGTTTTGCTCTCGGTATGCAAATGTAACCATTAAAGATTCCACTTAAATTATTTCAACCGCATCATACTTAGTACTTGTCTTAATGAAAGCACTACAAAAGTGTCTAGGCCTTACCTCATAAAGTCTTCATATCCTTTGGACACTCCATCTTCAAATCTACCGTTGCCGGTCAAAATTAGCTTTAAATGTATACCTCATAGCCCTCCGTAAGAGATTCTTCAAAGCATTGCCTTTGTGTAATTTCTTCCAATTAGCATATATATGTCTTGCGTAACTTTGATGCTTTGCTTGTAGATATAGCCGTGAAACTATATTCATTAGGCCTTATAACCAAAATCAGCCAACGAAAAACAAACATGTCCCAACAATGATTGCACTAGTGTGTGTAATTAGCCAAGAAAGTCAAATGTGAGATATTATCTTTTGATGATTATTGATAAAGGTCCAACCCTACATGTGCCCACACTCAATTCAATATATAATAGGGTGAGAAACCACGTCCATGTGCCTCAAACTCAACTTCCACAATTGCCCAAGCTATTGGAAACATTTGATTGTTTTCATCTTGTCTAACAAAGACACAAAAATATACCCGTCAATCTAGTCTAAAGGAAGCACCCATCCAAGCCTATTACACACCTACAACCGCTAAAAGCCTATTTTTCAACTCATCAAAATCCACATAAAACTTCTCAAATACTTTGGTTGTTAGGTTGGCTTCCATCTCAAATGTTCCATTCTTGCTAACTCTCTTAAGATTTTCCAAATAAGATCTTAGCATATCATATTTCTTCTCTACGTACTAACTTATATGACTAAAGACTCTCCATATGGCTCTATAATATTTTTGTAATTAAGGGTTAGGGCAAACATTTCGATAGATGAGTAAGTGAATTTAGCCCTAATCATAGACATATACTCACAAGGAAGCCATGTAGAAGTAGCTTGCCTATTTTTAAGGCTTCTATCGCATTTTTGTGGATTTACAACTTTTTTTTATCACAAAAATTTTCTCAACTTGAACCCGAGTGCTGTACAACCTCTAACCATACCCACTTACAAACATTGTTTCCATTCTTTTCTTTTGACTCATTTTCCAAAACATGTCAAATCCATTAATTACCACATTTTTTTTGCACATCGATCTTGAACTATTCATGAGACTCAAATGTCATGCATAGATCGAACACATTCTTGTCATGGTCACACATAAGATCATACCTATTAATTATTCATCCCGTTGTGCCACCAATTTCTTCAAAATTATCGACATGAAGACCACTTACATGTTCATTATTTGATATTGCATCTTCAAGCAACATCTCCACAATCATCTACCTCTTTCATTATTGCTTTCCTAAATTCTTTCCTCATCTCACTTTGTCTTGGTTTCTTCATCATCCGATAGATTAATTTCTTTCACACAAGTTCAACGAACCATCATTACTATCACTTTCATTCCGTGAAGAAACACACAAAGTCATACATTGAAAACTAAAAACAATATTCAAACATAACGAGTCGACAATAGAAAAAACTTATCATTGATTTTGCTTCATCATGCATTAGTTCAATCGAGCCAATCCTATAAAAACAGACAGAGTAAAAAATTTGACATTTGAAGTACAATGTCAAACTCATTGTGCTAATCAAGAGCATAGTAAGACAATAATAGCTCTAGTAAATCAGCTATGATGCACTTCACATGGTGCGAGAGGAGTTTCACACAACATGTTATCGATCAAAAACTCTAAAGAAGTGCATAATTTTTGGCTCCTAATATCAAAACATTGACAACCCCCGTAATACATAACCACTTAAACTAATCCAAACTAATATTATAGCAGTAAGAGCATTTGAGCTTCCCAACAAAACATGATCATAGACATGACAATGAAAACCACCCCACTATTGATTAACCATTTGCGACAAGAAGTTATCAATAGATTCCAAGACTCCAAGTCATGACATATCCACCTCTCTCCATGATTAATATCGGTTAAGGCTCAAGCTCCCACATGTCAACCATAATAGACCTAAGAATGGCTTCCTAATATGCTTGGACATGCTCGAAAATTTCATAAGGTCGTTTTATGCAAAAAATTTCAACTTAACTTCACTTTCCGTGAAATAGATCACTTATGGACAACCATCAGCACATGGTGACTGTAATTTAACACGTCCAATAGCAAAGGAGGAGGAGGAGGAAGACGAAAAAGAAGAATACCTTTTTGTCCCAATAATGATCTATTTGCTTCGACCTTGAGAAAGCACAGATCATTTGAGCCCAAAACAATGACGTCTCTAGGTGACCAAGCATGAGTATGTTCAAGAGTGAGAGAATTTGTGTGAGAGAACGAGCGAGCGAGTGCGAGAATTTCAAATTTATTGAAATCTCTCATGTGTATATGATGGAGACATGAAACCCTAGAGTAAACTTTCTCACTTGCATAAATCGTGCTTGAGAAGATAAAGAAGTAATGACTTGCAAACATTGTAGTTTTGCCTTCAAATCACATCGGCTTGCCAAGGTGAATATATTGTGGATGTAAGAAATGCCACGTCGGATGACTAACGACGATTGTGGACAAATGGCTAAAGGGGGCCAAATTTTAGATGAGTAAATTGGTGACTTTTTTTTTAGACAAAATAAAATTGGAACAAGATTTAGAATTAAACCTAAATTTGCGCTTTTTTCATGAAATTGGGCCGTACTTTCTCATAAGTACGCCTTAGAGAACAATGATATTCTTTATAATATGTTGGCAAATGATAGTAGAAAACAAGTTTCTTCCACGTTGATTTGATAGATATCAATACATAGTAAGACTCCATTTGTTTCGCAAAAAAATGACATATTTAGAAAATGTTTTCGGGAAAGTTAGAAAAAGACAATTTTTTCTAGTGTTTGGTTGAAACCTAAAATGAATAAGAAACTATTTCTGCCATTTGGTATGATTGATTTTCTTGGTGAAATTTACAAAAAAATATTCATTTTTTATTTTTAGTTTTATTTTTTTGTTCTTCCTTAGCTGGCCACAAGCAAGAAACGAGCTCACCTAAGGCATGTGAGGCTCAACCTTGCCAAATCCCACCGAACTCCTCCTAATATGCAACGTGAAATGCCATCTTCTTACCCTTGGGACTTAGCTCCCTTCCCCTCCCCCTTTCTACCACCAACAATTGTTGACTCAGGTACCTTGACCTCAAACACCGCTTCTCTCACCATCCTTTCCCCATACGCCGCCACCACCTCTTTCGACAAAGTCATCGATATCCCTTGTTTCATCGAGATCTAACTGGTGGTCTAACGCTTTGACGTATTCATCCTATAAATATCTACCTCTCCGTCTTTACGATGTTTCCTTTTCTCAAAATAAAATTAATTAAAAAATTAATCGACGATACAAAAATGAAAACCTGAATATGAGAAGAAAAGTTCTCTTCCTTTCATTTATTTTATTGTTTCGTACAAGGTTCTTGTAGTTGAAAGTGAAAAAATTGGAAGAAGGGAGGGAAGAGTGCTTGTGACAGAAGCATCGAAATCATATGGCCTAAAAGCCAAGCGATAGATTAGTTAAAGACAAAAGAGATGTCAAAGTTCTCCATGGCGGAGAGTATCACCTATAAGCCGCGAAAGTAGCAATCCAAGATCACCATAGATAGAATCTATAACCATAGTAATACTTTAAAGGGATTTGTGTGCCTAATTTGGAATTTATTGTTCTTGGTGCGGAATAGCGACGGTCCAAACCTCAAGCGCTTCTCCTCTATTACTAGCTCGATGAGACGACCCCTCATGACACGAATGCATGTGTGCTCCTTATGTGAGGTGGTTTGAGTTTCAATGGGCTAGGAGAGACTTAAGCTCTATATATAAAGCTTTTAGCCAGGCCCTCTCATAACAAGCTAGACTCAACTCGGCCCACACTAGTCATGCCCTTATTAGATTGATTAAGAATATTTATATCTACCTTATTGAACCAACCCCGTAATAACAGTTAATTATAATCTCAATTAATGTAGCCCACATCGAGAAAATCTTGCATCACTACCAAATCGGCTGCTAGGGAGGAGTCGGGGCGGGAGAATCGGTCCGTCAACGAATCCAACTCCATTAGAATGAAGAGTGAGTGAGACAAGATTGACGATGAGATCGAGGAGGGAGGAAGAGAGATGAGGAAAGAGAATCAATTTGAGCGCAAATCGGGTCGGAGAAGACAGGTCGGGCATTGGAGGGAACGAAATCGGAGATGGTCGACTTGTATAATGGGAGCTCGAACCCAAACTAGGAGCCAAGGGGAGAGTATAGGGAAGAGGAGGAGGAGAAGTGGTCGGAGTTGGTGGCATAGTCGAAGGAGAACAGCGGCAATGATGCTTTAGGGAAGGAAGAGAGAGAGAGAAAGAGATGTCATCGGAGCATCCGTAGCTGCAACTAATTTCTTAGGCAATGGTAATGCAACTATCGTAGATGGTGGTGGAGAAGAAGAGGAAGTCCGAAGGCGGAGGAGGAACTTTGGAGCCCCGAGAGATAAGGTGTGCACAAGCGGGAAAAGAAAGGGAGAAAAAGTGCACGAGAGGATAATGCATCACGTGAATAGAAGACTTGATCCATGAACGGGCTTGGCTAAATTTTGCAAGCCCATTACGGGGGCTTAAACAGGTCCGGTCACTAGGTAGCAAGGGCTTTGTGGGCCAGCCCATTACACCCTTATATTTATAAAAAAAAATTTACAAAATACGTCTAAATGCACCACACTCTTGATCAATTGTTTAAATATATCAATCTTTGCAAATCATTCACATACCTTTAAGCAAAACTCCACGTAAAAAGGCCAAATTACCCATCCTTGCAAACTTATTCTTGGACATTGCTTAGGGTTTTGGTGGGAAAATTGTCCAAAAAGTCCTAAACCTGCTGTACATATGCCAATTCGATTCTAAACCTTTCAATTATGTCAATTTAGTCATAAACCTGCCGACAATTATCAATTCAATCATAAAACTTTTAATTATTCCATTTTATTCCTAAACCTTTTAATGATTTTCCAAACTAGTCCTAAAGCTTTTCACAAATTACCAATTTAGTCCTTCCGATGAATTACTCAAATAGTAGGTTAATACTAAAATGACAAAATTTCAAAAGATTTAGGACTAAATTAGCAAAATTTCAAAAAGGTTTAGGAATAAATTGATATAATTGAATGGTTTAAAACTGAATTGGCAAGTCGTCAAAAGGTTTAGAACTGGATTGGCACAATTAAAAAGGTTTAGAATTGAATTGACATAAATATAATAAGTTTAGGACTTTTTAGGAAATTTGTTTGGGTTTTGATGGTTTGGTTGGTTTGTGGTGATTTGGATGGTGTGTGATTTAGGATTTGGGACTGGCATTTTGGAAAAGAATTATTATTTTCTTAAGAGAAGACATAAGGATAATTGATGTGACGTTACATAGTGATCTCGAAAGGCAACACTTAAGCATGTTTTCCATTTTCTTCTTAAAAAATGTAGGTATATAAGTGGTCATTCATGAAGGGTAACGTATGTATTTGGCGTTTTTCCTTTTATTAATAATTTTACGTTGATATCCACATTTTATCAATACTAACATGACAAATTAAGCCCAAAATTCTAAGTCGGAGAGAAAAACAAAGTATAAAACTCATGGATAGAATAATAATAACACAAAACCCTACCAAAAAATTCATTTATTTTCCATTCCATTTTCCGAACTAGTAAACCGCTTGCTCTTTCATTTGGCGGGCCCGCCTAATGAGCGGATCTAGTGAGCAAACACCGTTGCTATCACTTGGTTTTACGCATTATTTTCTATTTACTTGATTATATCAAATGAAAATCGAACACTTCAATTATGATTTTTTCTGTCTATAACACAAGTGAATGTTATTTTTTTTTTTGGTGACAATCACTAACCACATTTCAATAGCATAGGACAATGGTTTGTAGTGGTTTTTAGTTGCATGTGGCAAATGTTCAAAATAGCCAAGATTCACTTACGATTATCCGAAATTAATATCTTGGTTCGAGCTAATTATAAATGAGACACAAAAGAGGAAATCTCTTCCCGAAAGAGTAGTATATATAATCAATATATTTAGATTTAGATGATGCAAAGTGAAAAAAAAAAGGATGATAGGTAGATTTTGGAATTTTCTCTGAAAATAGAATCCTATTCACCATCACATGAACGGGGATGTATTTTATATGATTAACACATCATGTGCTGCAACAAACAAATTAGAAGTGAGATACGGACCAAGGATAATTATCTCGATTATAAACCTATTGCAATTGTGAAAATTCATTCCTAAACCTTTTTTATCAATTGAGTCCTAAACTTTGTGCATTATGTAACTCGGTCCATTTGGCTAGCCGATGCTGACGTGGATAATTTTAATAATATTTTTTGGTTATTCTTAATTTTTAAATATTTTTTTCAAAATTTTTAATTATTTTTGTATTTTTCGTTTATTTTTTTCTCGTCCTTCTTTGTTTTTTTGCTTGGGGTCGCCGAGAGTAATGGGAGCTCGGGTGGCCACCGGGAGAGGGCCGCCGCCGAGGGTTGTGTGTGACATCCCAAATTTTCACTACATAAGAAATAATTAGAAAATTAAGGAATATATCTTGATTTGTTCCTTAAAACATCTAGAAACTTCTAGAGGAATCTAAATAGTTCTTCATAAAGAAGGAATCTTAAAGCTTCTTGAAGAAGCTAACCTTTTGGCTTGCCAAAGAAGCTATCTTGTAACTTCTCGAAGAAGCTATTATTTGATTTATTTAAGAGGTTTTTCCCGAAAATTTCATATTATGAAATATGACGTAATAATATTTCTTGGATAAATAAATATATATATATAATATAACATACATATATATGTGTATATATATAATTTAATGCCAAGTTGATGCGATTGCGAGAGAGGGCAAGTGTATTTTGAGTGATTGTGGAAGGAAGTATAGAAGATTAGAGTATGTAGGGATGGATCGAAGGTTGGATGTTAAAATCCAAGATAGAATATAATCTATTCAAGGCATAAAGGACATGCCACCAGTCAAAGAACAAGATCGGGATCAATGAAGTTAACCACCAATGATTAAAGGAGAACCACCAGCCCAGGATAAAGGACTTCGGGATAGAAAAACTCACCACCAAGGCGTAAAGGACGAACCATCAGCCAAGGATAAAGGGTTTCCTGGCTCACCACCATGAAGTAATCCGATCTCCGAGGATAAAGAAATCGAAATAGGAGTATCCACTTTCCCAAGATATGCTAAAAAAACATAGGAAAATATCTAATATTCTCATTCATCAAAGTCATGAGTCTTACAATGAAGATTACGCCCCTATAGAGATAAAACAAACGAAACAAAAGACTATTAGAATTCCTAAAACTGAACAAACTCTTGGGAATTAACCTAATTATGACTCTTAAAACATCACCACAATAAAGACTCATAAAATGCTCCGAATTGAAAGACTCAATAACTAAATCCATTAAAACTTGATAAAGAGTCCAAACTCGTGCATCGGCTTGAGAAACCCGAAAGACACCATAAAAGATCATCAAACATCGGTAGAAATTGACCAAATTAGCCCCTAATCTTTAGTTGGTTGGTGGGACCCTTGAAATTAGCAATAAGTCTTGTAATCAACATTATATCGCATGATGGATAGGTGTTATTCCCGATCCCACGTGATTATACTGCAAAAGGAATTGGTTTTGACTTGTATAAATAGTGATTGGGTTGGCAATATGTGATTTGAGCTTAAGGGCTGATCTTTCGGATCGGATGGTCCCGCATCAAACTCCCCAGGTTGTTTGAGATTTGCCATCAAATCTAGTAGTTCATCATATTCAATATATGGAGAAAGGTCTCCCACATTGAAAGTTGTTGAGATACCATAATCTCTAAGGAGATCAACCTTGTATGCGTTGTCACCGACTCTCTCGAGAATTTTAAATGGACCATTAGCTCGGGCATGAGTTTGTTCTTTCAACGAGCGGGAAATCTCTCTTTTCTCAAGTATAGCCACACTAGATCATCGGGTTCAAATTAAGTCTTCTTCCAATGCTTGTTTGCTTGCTATTTGTAAGACTCATTCGCCTTCTCGATTTTGGTTCGAACATACTCATGAAGCTTTTTCATGACCTTGGCTCTTTCTTCAAAGATCATAGTTGACTTGAGAGTTGGATGGAATTGGAATCATATCGATAGGTGTAAGAGGATTGATTCCATACACAACTTCAAAAGGTGAAGGACCAAAGAGTGTAACTTGGCCATCGATTATAAGCAAATTCAGCATGTACAAGCTTTAAGTCCCAATCCTTCAAAGTTTTACTCACCATGCTATGAAGAAGAGCAGCGATGGTACGATTGGTTACCTCTGTTTGACCATCGATTTGCGGATGACAAGTAATGCTTGAATAAGAGTTTGGCGCTAAGCTTCCCCATAGGGTCCTCCAAAAGTAACTCAAGAACTTGAAGTCACGATCAAATACGATGGCCTTCGGAACTCCATGTAGATGAATAATTTCCTTAAAATATAGGTCAGCAACATGAGAAGTATTGTTCGTCTTGTAACATGCAATGAAATGTGCCATCTTCGAGAATCGATCAACAACCACCACCATGATGGCATATTTACGTCTTTGAGTTCTTGGAAGTGCCATAATAAAGTCCATGCTAACATCCTCCCAAGGTTGTATAGGTACCGGTATGGGAGTATAGAGCTCATCATGGAAATGACTCTTTGCCATTTGACACGTTATACATTTGGAAATGAGGGCATGAACATCTCCATACATCTTTGGCCAATAAAAGTGCTCTTGAAGGACTTCAAGAGCTTTTTTAATTCGAAGTGGCCTGCTATTCCTCCGCCATGTGCTTCTTGAATCAGCAGCTCTCTAAAAGAACTCTCGGGCACACACAATCAATTTCCTTTAAAGAGAAAACCATCTTGGATAGAATAAGTGCCTTGAACTCCATGGTCCATAGTTGTCGATGATGGGCGAGAAATCGGGATAATCAATATAGAGTTCTTTCATTGAGTGGAAACCAAGAATCCTAGAATCCAAACAAAGAAGCATCGAATTTCTTCTCGATAAAGCATCAGCCACAACATTTGTTTTGCCAGGTTTATACTTTGAGACAAAGGAAAAAGATTGAAGGAACTCTACCCATTTAGCATGCCTCAAATTCGGTTTGTGTTGGCCGCTTATATACTTCAAAGCCTCATGATCGTAACAAAGAACAAATTGTTTAGGTCTCAAATAATGACTTCATGATCAAGAGCCCTCGCAATTGCGTAAAACTCCTTATCATAGGTAGATTATTTCTTCCCCGAATTCTATGAGCTTTTCACTTAAATAGGCTAGAGGCTAGAGGCTTATGAGCTTGGGTGAGAACAGCCCCAATACCAACTCCACTAGCATCACATTCGACTTCAAACACTTGATCGAAATTAGGAAGGAAAAGGATAAGGGACTCACAAAGCTTTTGTTTTATGGTTTCAAAGGCATTGTGGGCAGCCTTAGTCCATTTGAAAGTTCCCTTCTTCATGCATTCCATAATAGGAGCCATGGAGATGCTGAAATTCTTCACAAACCGTCGATAAAATGATGCGAGCCCATGGAAACTCCTCACATCATAAATCGATTTAGGCTTGGGCCAAGTCTTTATTGCATCCACCTTGGATTGATCGACAGAGATTCCATCTTTCAACACGACATATCCCAAGAATATGATGCTTGTCCAAAAGAATTCACACTTCTCTATCTTGGCGAATATCTTTTGCTTTCTCAAGGCTTGAAAGACCTGTTTCAAATGGACTACATGCTCCTCCTTGTTCTTTCTATAAATAAGAATGTCATCAAAATAAACAACAACAAATCAACCAATAAAGGAACGAAGAACTTTGTTCATTAGTCTCATGAAGGTCTTGGGAGCATTTGACAATCCGAATGGTATAACTAGCCACTCATAAAGGCATCCCTTCGTTTTGAAGGCTGTCTTCCATTTGTCACCTTTCTTCATACGGATCTAATGATATCCACTCCTTAGATCAATCTTTGAAAACACCATTGATCCATGCAACTCATCGAGCATATCATCAAGTCTAGGGATGAGGTACCTATACTTAATTATGATGTTATTGCTCGGCTATCGGCACACATCCCGTACGTTCCATCTTTTTTCGACACAAGCAAGGCGGACCGAACATGGACTCATGCTTTCCCATACATATCCTCTTGCAATAAGCTCATTGACTTGTCGTTGCAGCTATTCCCGTTTCCTCCGGATTGCACCGATAAGTAGCTTTATTCGGTAGAGAAGCACACATGATCAAATCAATTTGCTGCTTAATACCTCTTATGGGAGGTAATTCACATGGCAAATTCTCCAAAAAACATCTTTAAACTCATCAATCAAGGATTGCATTTTAGGATGCAGGGATCTTTCAATCTCTCCTTTTTGCTTTTCAACCATAAACAAAGCAAAAACATTTTTTTGTTTGAAAATAGCTTTCTCCACCTGTGTTTCATTCAAGAACAGATTTTCTTTGCTAGTGTTTCCCTCCCCAGGTTGATTTGTACGTATCATGGATGGGGATAAAGGTACAAGAGTGATGCGTTTATGTTATTTCTAGAATGAGTAGGTGTTTTTTTGTCCATCTTGGATGGCTTTTCTATCAAATTGCAACGGCCTTCCCAATAATAGGTAACATGCATCCATTGGAATAACATCACAAAGAACCGATCGCGATAACTTTTCTCAACGAAAAATAAAATCAAGGCTTTTTAGTTACTTGGAGACCGTTCCCCTTCTTCAGCCATCGTAACTTTCACGGTTGGGAGTGTTTGGAAGTAGGAAGATTCAATTTGTCAACAAAGTTGTCGATGTCACGTTGATGCAGCTTCCCCCATCAATGATCAAGTTACAAACCTTCCCGTTAATGGTACAATGGGTTTGGAAAATATTCTCCCTTTGCACTTCCACCGTTGGAATGATTGTCGTGTGCAAAGCACTACAAATAACGAGTACTTCTCCTTCGTCCGGCTGCTCGACGATTTCATTTTCCTCCTTAGATTTAGTGTGAATCGCTCAAGCATCTTCCACAGCCTTCTAGAAGTCCCATGTTGATCTTTTTCGATTTCTTGAAGAGTCATAACTCTTCAATTGGGACATTCATATTGAAAGTGTCCATAACCTTGACACTTAAAGCATCTTCGACTACTACCACCATCGATTCTTTTAGGAGTTTTTGTGGCTAACTCCATGGTTTTCTCCTTACCTTTGTCTTTTGTTGAAGAACTCTCTACATTACCGAAGAACCACCCTTAAAGAAGAACATCCCCTTGCTGAAGATAAGATTAACAAACTCTTGCCACGCTTCAATTGTTTCTCCACTTTTTGTGGCCGGTTTGTAAACATCTTCGAAAGACCAATATGGTTGAAGTTCAACCAAATCAGCGATCTCTCGATTCAAACCACCAAGGAAACGAGTGATGGTTTGCTCATGTAATTCAAGAATATCACACCTCATAAGGAGTTGTTCAAACTCCCTAATATATTCTTCAACGCTCATTCTATGTTGCTAGAGGGAATTCATCTTGACGAACAAGTCTTGCTTATAGTCATTAGGCAAGAACCTCTTCTTCATGAGTTTCTTGAGTTTCTCCCAAGATTTGGTGTGACTTTTCCCATCATGAACCCTCTGGTTCTTCAAATTCTCCCACCAAAGTGAAGCATATTTCTTTAGTTTGAGAACAGCAACTTTGCATCGCTTTTCGTCCAAATATGAGTGGAAATCAAGCACACGCTCAATATTATAAAGCCAATTGATGAAGTCGTCTAGATTGAAGCTACCTTCAAACTCTAGTGCCTACATTCTAACTTCACAATTATTCTCTTCACGCCTTCTTCTTCTTCTTCTTCTTCGGACATGGTTATCCGAATCACTAGAATTGCTTCCAATGGAATCGGAATCATCTCCAAAATTTTGACGAGAACCTAGATCATCACATTGAGGTTTATTATTTGGATGCCTTCTTGATTGTTCTTGTCTCGCCGGATTTTTCAAAAGATTGAGAACTCGCTTCATTTGTTTTTGAAGAGCTTCGATGGTACGGTCTTGCCTTTCATTATGCGCTTGCTCAAAAGTCATACCCCTTGGAACACGTTCATTCTCCATTTGTAGAATGATGTTGATAACATAAAGGAATCACTCAAAACGAGTTCAACCTGGAGCTCGATACCAATTTGATGTGATTGCGAGGGAGGGCAAGTGTATTTTCGGTGATTGTGGAAGGAAGTGTAGAAGATCGGAGTATATAGGGATGAATCGAAGGTTGGATGTTAAAATGTTAAAATGCAAGATAGAATACAATCTGTTCAAGGCATAAAGGATGCGCTTCCAGCAAAGAACAAGATCGGGATCAACAAAGTTCACCACCAATGTTCAAAGGAGAACCACCAACCTAGGATAAAGACTTTGGGATAAAATGTAGTACCCCCCACTTCGGGTACTACCAAGACCCGTGATGTCCCAGGCCATCACATCTAACTATTATCATTATTAGGTAAATATTCTCATGCATCGGAAGATTTTAAATACTGATTAAGTTGAAATCAACAAGTGGGTGATATAAATACATATTCCTTTGTGGAAAATTTTTTACAAAAGTTCAAATGTTACAGTTGATGATGACTACTTTCATTCTATTAACACAATCAACTAGCTTTGTCTTGGCCACCATCTTCAAGGTTCGATCCCATTCCTTACCCAAGTATCCGAAAAGATCGTCCCCTAACAGGGGTAAGCTAACAATAACTCGGCGGGTAAAACTTCTAGCCTAATAACTAGGCCTTTTATTCACTTATTCAATCAAGCGGATCTCAATAACCAAATAAGTAATAGAACCTATCTAAATACAAAAGGGACTTCAAGACATTGGAGGTCCAATAGATAACCTAACACAATGAACCCCGGACTCTACGAATTCTTCCCACCTACCTCGCACCCAAATGCCCAAGTACCCTTGATTCTATTCCACATCCAATTAGTGACTTCTCGGCCAATCCTACATAGTGTTTCAACTCACTCAAGGAACTTAGCAAGTAGATTCAATCACTCTAACCCTTCGCACGATTCATCATACCGTTCGAGTCCACAACAAATTAAGCAACGATAGCAATAAGGGTAACAATCGAATTTGGTACATAGCAAGGAATCATATGAGCTTTATGAAATGCATATGAATGAATGCATGCACTCCCAGGTACATTATGTGCTATCATTGCACCCGAGTCCAATTATAGACTCGTAACGTTATTACTTTTGCCCGACCCTAATGCCGACCTTCATGGCAACTCCTCCAGCCACGGAACCCTCACTCCGAGGCTTCACGTCAACAAGCGGTCCTCCCGGGTGCTACTACCGGGGCATCCCACGTCCCTCGGGGATAATTGAGCACATATCATTTTTGTGGCCTCAACCCATCCGCCAAATGAGTACTATGTTATACAAGTCAATACATATGCGACAAGCCATACAAGGATGCGGGTATTAACTATTTCAATCAAACATAGCCTTTTATATCAAGGTCCATAAAAAATCAATCATTATGCAAGCCCCAAGACCTACACTACAACTCTCGTGATAAACCATGGTCGTACCTATCTTGCGAACCCAAACACAACCTCGTAGCCGATCTTAACCAAATGACCCCAAATTTCATGAACTCTACCTTCATTAACATCAATAGTGCCAATAGAATAATATGTAAGACACTTCGGCGTACCACTCATCAATACCGCGTCTTGTCCTCACTTGCTACCGCTAACCCCTGCTCTATTTCGTCGATCCATCCATTAATTCCTCTAACTCGACATTCAAAAACACTAATCATGCCAATAGTAATAACAAGCAAATTAAGCAAAGCCCGTCGCATTCATGACCGAACCCTAACTCTCTCAATCAACTTTGTTCAATGCCCACATTGATAGTCATCCACCAAATTGACTCACCCAAACCTCAACGACGCAACTCACAATTCACCCTTAGAACCCTCCGTCACTATACCTTTTCTCTCTCCAAATTACATATCACTACTTGATTAGAGACATCCTAGTGCGGACTCATTCAATCTCGAGCAACAAGGATACCATGCGAGTCTT
Source organism: Rhodamnia rubescens (assembly GCA_021437795.1). Taxonomy (NCBI): domain Eukaryota; kingdom Viridiplantae; phylum Streptophyta; class Magnoliopsida; order Myrtales; family Myrtaceae; genus Rhodamnia; species Rhodamnia rubescens. The sequence goes on along the minus strand of JAILYA010000002.1, from coordinate 13,702,186 downwards.
AATAATCAGCAAGCCAAACATGGAACTCCTCTATCCTTCTCATATAGTACACTTGCCTAAACTCTATTAATACTGCCCATCTCATTTCGTTATCTACTCCAACAATTCGCCCATAGATTTTCACTAATCTTGCTTACAAGGGCTTCAATACACTCATTGCGATAACAAACAAAGCTCTTAAGCCCTCCTCGAGACATAACCAAATTACCACAAATGAACAACATAGTGTTAGGGATAGAAATCTACTTGCCTGGCATCATGTACAAAGAAAAATGAAGTCTAAATCACACCGGACGAACCGTAGGTCTCCTTGTCGAGCTTCTATTTTGCTCAAACCCACGAAAATTTATCAACTCTCTGGACAATCATCCCTTAGATCCATGTTCTCGATGATCTTATGGTCACATAGGAAAAAATGGAGCTCAATTCGCCCTCCGGAAGAACTCAAAGGAGCTATTTTTATGTCGGCCTACATTGCAAACCCGTCAAGAAAGAGAGTATCGTCCCATGAGTTTTAAAAGAATGTGAAAGCCCCCTTTCTATCTTCTTAGGGGTGGATTGCACGAAGTGGGTGAGGAAATGATGGCTTCTCTTCACCATGTGTTCTAATGATCACAACCTTGGTGATAGTGAGTAGCATCCCGCCAAGTATCATGTTCATTCCTTATTCAACCATTTCCAAGAGGTATACATAGCTATCTCCTCTTCCTTCTCTCAAGTTTACGCACCACCAATACCTTAATTTCACTTCATAATTGTGCACGTGGCCATTCCTGGTTTATCGCCTCTCAATTTTTTAGTCCATCGAATGTTACCACCCCATGTCACCCAATTGAAATTGCTAGTCCTTTGGTGCTCGTCCACTACTTCAATTCCCTTCCTTTCTTCTTTTATGTAGACGGACAGCCTGAATTGGCCGCATGTCCCTAGCCAATTTTGCTTGAAATTTCTTCCTTTTGAATCCCTAATCTTGTCACGTACACTTCGTGTATATCGATGGTAATGGATTTGATGCAGCGCTCTCTTTGAACTAGACTTTATAGAAATTATTTCATCCTACAAAAATAATTTGAAGCAAAATAAAATGGTGAGTTCTTCTAGTGAGCATTCCGGTGATCACACGAAGTTGTGCTCACAATGATGAAATTAGCATTTCCCCAAGCTCATGATGAGCTTCATCTAGTAAGCTTGAGGAGTAACTTGCCAGTGGCAGCTCTTTTCCATGTCGGTCCCTTTAGGTTGTGCACGACACCCCCACCGCCATCACTTATTCATTTTATGTGTTACATTTTAATTCCTCCTCATGATTAGAGTTGCCCTTCTCTAATCTGCCACTCCTAATCCCTTGCTCTTATTCACGTAAATTGGTCGAGATTAATGAACTGTTATTTCAATATGGTGCAATCTAAATGATAGACTCCAAGGAAATAGTCCATCCTTAGGTTTGCTCAATTAGTCGCACTACCTAGCACATGTATTTTGAGATTTTATACTTGTTTGTGACGTCGCACATTTTCAAGGTCAACCACACTTTGTATAACTTATTGTGAATAACTTTCGCAATATATCCAAAATGACCTTCAATTGGAAATATGGACTTTTATTGGGAAAAGCATCCTTATCTCAAATTACAATTCACTCCAAGAGTAATTGAGTATTACAGTCAAAATAACTCCAACTTGGGGAGCTAGTTTTTAGGATGCTTGCAAAGAGAAAAACTCACCACCAAGGAGTAAAGATGAACCACCAGCCAAGGATAAAGGGTTTCTTTGCTCACCACCACGGAGTAATCCGATCTTCGACGATAAAAAAAATCGAAATAGGAGTATCCACTCTCCAAGATATGCTAAAAAACAAAGACAAATCTCTAATATTCTCATTCATCAAAGTCATGTGTCTTACAATGAAGATTACGCTCCTATTTATAGAGATAAAACAAACGAAACAAAAGACTCTTAGAATTCCTAAAACTGAACAAACTCTTGGGAATTAACCTAATTATGACTCTTAAAACATCACCACAATAAAGACTCATAGAATGCTCGAATTGAAAGACTCGGTAATTAAATGCATTAAAACTTGATAAAGAGTCCAAACTCGTGCTTCACTTGAGAAACCCAAAAGACACCATAAAAGGTCATCAAACAACAATAGAAATTGACCAAATTGGCCTCTAATCTTGAGTTGGTTGGTGGGACCCTTGAAATCAGCAATATATCTTGTAATCAACACTATATCGCATGATGGATAGGTGTTATTCCCGATCCCACGTGATTATACTGCAAACGGAATTGGTTCGACTTGTATAAATAGTGATTGGGTCGGCAATATGTGATTTGTGCTTGAGGGCTGATCTTTCGGACCGAATGCTCCTCGAATCACAAGTTGACTAAGAACATATAAGTCAACCGCAAGTCAATTTTCTAACGAATAAGAATAATGGCATTTTGAAAGCTTCGAGGTAAGAGTTGACTTAAAAAGTCTTTATGAAGGTTCCATTTACTTGAAAGTGTTCTTTAATAAAATGAAGGAAAATATTAAAAACAAATTACGGGTATTACAAAATGAGTAAGATGATGGATTATTCAACGAAGGATGAACAACGAACAATGACGAACCGGGAGAGAGGTGCGCCCGAACCGCAACCGAGACGCGCCCCCCGGCTGCGTGATGCGGGGCAATGGCGCCCAAACCGCTCGCCACCGTTGCTCGATCCCGCTATTGTGATATTCATGTTCTCTTGTTCCAACACCGGTGAGGGAAAAATGTCATTTTTGGTAAGTCAATGCCAAGTCAAGATAGAATAAGTGTCATTTTCAATAAGTCAATGCAAAGCCAATTAGGTAAGGACAAGATTAGTGTCATTTTCATGCATTAAATGAGATTCATTAATTAAACATACAAATGGACCAATTGAATAACAATAAGTGGCTATTCTAGGGACCTAGGATATTAACCTAAACAAATGGACCAATAAGAGGCAAGCTCATTAATGAAGCTTGGGAAATAAGTTAGAAAAGTCAAATGTCATGAATGTTCTAAAGGAAAAAATCAATGCCATTTTTAAGTATTAAATGTAGAGATAAGGATCAATATTAACCATACAAGTGGACCAATCAAATGAGGATAAGTGGCTACTCTAAAACCTAATATAAGTAGCTTAAATAAGTGAACCAATCAAATGAGGATAAGTGGCTACTCCAAAACCTAAGGTAGCTACCTTAAACAAGTGAACCAATAAGAAGTAATCTCATTAATGAAACTTGAAAAAGAAGTTTAGGAAAAGCCAAGATGAATTAAATGCATTTTACATTAACAAATTTGAGGAGCAAGCTAGAAAATCACTATAAATGGGGGTGAGTTCTCTTCAATTTTTTCATAAGCCCAATCCCTCTTTCTTTTCCTCTTTCTCTCTAGCTCTCACGCCTCTCCCTCTCTCCCTCATGCCCACTAGTTCTCACGCCCATCTATCAATTCCTCATATTCGGCTATAATCTCGCCCATCTTCATGTGTTCTCGGGTGATTTCTACATTAAAAAGGTAGGGGGATTACTAGTTTTGACATAAGAATGCTAGTTTAATGCTTAATTGAAGTAGATGCATAGTTATTCTTTATGAATGAGATGAAATGCATATTGAAACATGTGTATAAAACTTGCTAAAGATAGGTCGAAAGAATATGCTGAATTGCTCGCCCAAGGGTCTCATAGAACCTTCGATTCTCAATAGACTTGTGAAGCCGTTTATGTCAATAAACGAGCAGAGCAAAACCGTGGCAAGCTCCTGTTGGTGATTAATTATCAATCTTTGTATCGGTTTCTCCAAGGTGATAAATTCCTTTTGCCTCATAAATATTCTCTTTTTCTTAACCTTGCCTAGGCTAAGATCTATTCTAAGTTTGATCTTAAAGCAGAATTTTGGCAATTAGGCATCCATCCTAAAGATTGTTTCAAAACTGGATTCTATATTCCAAACTAGCACTTTCAATGGACAGTTGTCCCTTTTGGGCTCAAAATTGTTCCTTCCCTTTTCCAAAAGGCCATGTACAAAATTTTTCAATCAATTTTGGCAAATGCTCGGATTTACATTGATGACATCCTTCTTTACAAGTCTTGATGAAGAATCTCATTGTAAGCTTCTTTCTTAGTTTGTTAAGATTGTCTAAAGGCATGGCATCATGCTTTTCCAGAAGAAAAATGATCATTGCTCAAAAGGAAATAGAGTTTCTCGAAATGCATTTGAAAGAAGGAACTTATTGCCCAAGCCCTCATACTGGAAGAATTGCAGAAATTCCTCTCAAAAGATCCGATAGTTAAACCGATGCAAACATTTCTTGGGATAGTTAATTATCTTCGAGATTTTGTTCTAAAAATTTCCAAAGCACTCTATCCACTCCAAAGAATGTTGAAAAAAAATGTACCTCCATAGGGACTAAAGAAATTCCCTATTTGAAAGAGATATTGCAACACCTACCCCATTGCAAATCCCATCTACCGGCAAAAGAATACTACAAATAGATGCAAGTGAGTATTAGGCAGTCATTTTCCTTGAAGAAATTGATGGTAAGCACCACATTTGTGCTTACAAGTATTAGACGGTCATTTTCCTTGAAGAAATTGATGGTAAGCGCCACATTTGTGCTTACAAAAGTGGATGATTCACTCATGCGAAAATCCATTACCATTCCACTTTCAAGGAGATCCCAGTAGTGAAATATGGAATCAAGAAGTTTGAATTACATCTTATTGGACACCATTTTGTAGTAGAAATGGACATGTCCTCTTTTCCCCGGTGTTGAAATTTAAATAGAAACAAATTCCTCATCCTCGGTGCTAAGATGAGTAGAATGGTTTTCAAAATATTCTTTTGACATTAAGCATCTTGCAGGAAATAAAAATATTTTGCAGATTTTCTAGTCCAAACCCAAGTAGCTAGTCTCCTCTATCAACATGTATGTATGAAAGGAACCGATGCTTAATACATTTCGTGCCGTTCATATGAGAGAAAACTAGTGAAATAGCCATAAATACCTCCCAAGATGTTCCAAATATGATTCGAGTTAATCAACTCACCTCTAGCTTTAAGCATTATCTCCGGCGGTACGATTACCGAGTCTTCAGGAGATTATGGAAGTTTAATGTTGAAACCTAGTAGTCTTCATTTTTAATACCCATTCATTCATCCCATATGCATATATTCCTTCTAACTCAACCACTATACTAAATTATCGACATCATCACAGGTTATATCAACTAGGTCCCCAAGACCCGAGTCACACAAGATGATATTATATCCGGAGAAAAGGACGAACAAGTACGTCTTTGGCGTAACTATCAAAGATAAAAGAATGGCCCAGATAGCTTAGACGGCACGATAAGACAACATTGAAAAAGGGTTCAATTATAAATTGTAAGGCCTATTGGCCCTATCAGCTACATGTGTGTATGTATATATCTTTCCTTCAATAATTAGCCCCTTGGTGGTCAAAAGTTATTTAATCGTATACCGAATCGTGTACTATTGTTGTCTAGTAGTGTTAGTGGATCTGCAAATCAAATGCTTGTGTTTGTACAGTTGTATTTTCTCTCATCTATATAAGGCCCCTTGAATCATGTAATCAGTAGACTTAACCTCTCTTTCGGTGTGAAGTTTCCTCTACGATGAATCTCTAAATTCTCCTCTTCTCTTCTCTTCTCATCCAAGCATGGTTCCTAGGCTTTTAGAATCATTTTTTTTAATTTGATAATATGATGTTGTTCAAGATGCTCTTCACTTGCCACCTTGGTAGAACTTGTGAATTAGAAATTTCCGGCACCTTGAGAGTTGAGCTTCAAGATTGAGCATGAGAGCCGATGTTGAGAATAGAATACTTGCTTCAGGTTTACGCTTATCTCCGCTTCCTTCCTAGTATCAAAACCACTCATCGTCAAAACCAAGTTAAGGTTAGGATTTTAAGTCAAGACCCGCATGGTGAAAAGAACTCCACTCTCATGGAAACTCTCCTAAAAACTTCACCTATTCATCTCAAATCTCTAGTTTCTTTAGCCCCTCCTCTTGAACTTCAGAAATCTACGGCTTCCAAGATGGACTATCTTTATGAGGTAGCCCATTTTGTTGAAGAAAGCAAGATTTTGGAAACCAAGCTTCCTCTCATAAATCCTTATTCCGCCTTCTCAAAATCCTCCTCCTTTTCACCCATCGAGATCTATCAAACATCTCATGAGGCATACTCCTCGTTACGTTAAGGAATATGTCCAGTCCTCCAAATTTGATCAAGACCCTATACTGTCCACCAAGAAGAGCGGTTTATCACTCTATGATTTCTCAAGAGTTCCCTCTTCAATGGGCTCAATAAGGTTACATTCACTTTCATTATGGAGCCATTCATCTTACTCTTTCGCTCCATGGACGCAAAGGATTACTGTTGTAGCAAGAGTTGTTTTGCTTAACACCTGTTTTATTGACTACTAGCATGCTTGTAGCGGCACCATTCAAACTACTCGAATGCCGGTACTTTCTTCGTTACCTTTTTTTCAAACTTCAACATAGCCCTTGCTGATCCCAGTCTTCTTTCGACTCTCAAAGTACAGGTTATAGATTACTAGAGCACCTCGGTCTCCCGGATCTATAGCTGCTACTTTTCACTATCGGATGATTTATAGGGTTCAAAATCATGCCATTTATCTCAACCTTCCCAGTTTTGAAGATTCCCTATTTATTTCTTGATCATGACCGGTGTGTCCATATGCCCAAGAAAATTTCCAAAGACCAGCTTGTCAAACTTCTTCCTAATAGTTGTGTAACCAACTATGAAAAGCTTCACCAAAATACCATATCAATCCAATTCTCTAAACCCCAGTTCACCAAGAAGAAAGATGGTACTGTTACCATCAAGTTCACTAAGGAAAAGGAAGATTCTTCTTCCGTTTTCCCTTCTTTCCCTACCATTTTGTGTTTTACCCCATGTCCAATTGACCCAAGCATGGAGTATCCCGATCTTAAGGAGTTCGTTCGATCCTTTAATGCGAGATGGACAACCTATCCATTATTTCAAGGATCCTACAGGACATTATTTTTGGGATATTGATTGTGCTTGTTCGTCATGTTCCCGACAAGAAGTAGAAGATGACAGACTTTTTTCTAAGAAAAAGAAGAAAAAGGATTCTCTCTTCCATAGATACATTGATGGTGACTCTACGGTGGGACCACTCGACGAAGATAGTGGAAGATGGCAATACATGGTTGAGTATGGCTCACCCAAGCCTCCTCAAATTACTCCGCCACCACCTCCTTGTCTAGATGAACCTAAACCAGGACCACCTCCACCACCGTCACCAAAGAAGTCGAGTGAATTCTCCTTTTTACGACCCAATCTAGAAATGGGTTAAAAAGAATTCTTATCACATTGAACTCCCTCGGCCATACATATGCGCTCTAAAGCTAGAACCACATCCAGGTCCTACCCAAAGATCTATATGCTCCAATTTGAAGACTTCCCTCCATTACAATCTTCAAACCCCGAACCCAGTTCTAGTACCATTCAATTTCCTCCACTTGGAAAATTTCTATGACATACAATAGAGGTATTATCATGCATTCAAGATACATGCTCCTAATGATGTAGATATACGGGGACGACACAAGGGACCCACTTTTGTTGAGATTGTTTTAAACTGGAAAATAAAAAATGCCCTTGCTCGAGAATGTGGCCCTTAGCACAATTGTTACCTGCCTTGAGCGAGCAAATTAGATCACTATTGTGTCTAAGAAGATGTTAGAAGATTTTCGAAGAAACTTTATTTGCTTGAAACAAAGCAAATTCCTTCTAGTCATTATCCGGAAGATCAAACTCCTGAAATTGACAACCTCAAGAGCCATATCCGGATCCTCCAGAATCAAAGGTCTTTCTTTTCTCTTGAATCTCTTCTATTTCCTTCTATAGCCCTAGCTTCAAGAACATAATCTTTCACAAGATCTTCCTCCTCCTTATTCATAGTTGTTCTCGATACATTGTGCACCGCCTCACAACTCTAATGTTTTGTCCCTTCAAGAATGATTGAAAAAGTGGGAACAAGATAAAGAATCTCAAAACAAAAGGAAGGCACCACCTATGATTCCTTCAGCTCCTCCCGCACCTTCTCCACCTCACTCTCCATCTCACCCATCTAAATGATGTATGTCGCGACCTAAAAAAAATTAGATTAATGGATTATTAAGTTAATTAGATGAATTAACCCAATGCGGACTCTCCTAAGCTCTACCAATTCGCAACTTATGTTTGATTTTCGGTTTAGGAGCCGCCACTAATCATTTAAGATAGGTTGATTAGAAACCTATATAAAATAGCGGGAGAACTATTTTATCTCTACGAACCGGAGAAATTGAGTTCGGAGACTTGGTTACGTTAATTAAAAAATTAGCGCCCTTTCGGTACCAATTTCATGAAAATGTCTTTTTGATTGGTTTATATGAATTGGATTTTTTTTGTTTTCTTTTTTCTATTTTTTTATTTTCGAATTTCTTTTAATGCATTTGAACAAAATTAAACAAAAATGCCCATAATATACCTTTAATTCCGAATTTTTCGATAAATCTTCGGGATTCCGGAAGATTCGAGCTAGAGAGAGATTTTATCCACTACATCCTCGAAGATTCGAGCCAAGATGCGGATAAATATATAGAAATACAACGTCCCTTCTCGCCAAAGGGAAGAATATGAATTTCTATATTTAAATCACCATCTCATCCCATAAGATCATGGGCGTGGCGTATGATTTAATTTTTCGATGGGACTAGGCACTAGGGAGCGTACATTATAGGCAATTTTCTTTAAAAATGTGCAAACATTTATTGAATTTTCGAAAATCCTTAGGGGATTCCGAAATTTTCAAGGAGATAGGCTCCTATCCACAAATGATTGATATCTTTTAAAAATTGAAAAGCTTATCTTCTGAAATTTTCAAAGTATATTAGATAACTTCCCAAATTTTAAAGATGCATTCAATATCTCCAAAAATCTGATTGAATCTTGAGTTATTTTGAATATTTCGAAAATATATATTTTGCAAGATATGATTATCTCAAAATCCAAGTGTGATCTTATCCTTTAGTATTTTATTTTTCGAATTTTTGAATTTTCCAAATAAGATTAAGGACAAATCCGAAAACAGGGGATATGCTTCAATTCGGCAGCTATCAATCCAAACAGACAAATATCCGAAAATTCACCTCATCCACAAGCATTCACAATCAAGCAAGTAATTTTCAGAATATCAATAGTTTAGAATAATTACCTAATTTGATTTTGAAGCAAAATCAAGAACCAAACACTCTTGGACCAATCGGCTAGGAATTTGCGCATGCTTAGGAGATTCGGATTGCAACAATTTGAGGCTTGACAAAACAAAACTTTGCAGCAGCAAACTTGAGCTCAAGTTGACGTGAGATATTAAGGAGATCACCACCCGAACGCGCGGTAACAAAAACTTGTGGATGCCAAGCAAAAATCTACATTAAACACCCAAAAAACAGCACTTTTTTGGATTCGAATAGCAACGGACAGCAGCAAATTTGGCGCCAAATAGCAGCAGACTTCAGCACCAAACAGGGAGGAATTCAGGCACCGAACAGCGACAAAAATAGCAGTGATCAATAACAAAACTAAGGCCAAACGGCAATGTTCTATCCTTGCACGGCAACAGAATTTTTGAATTGAACCGCGGAGAGTTTTGGGCACCGATCCAGCAGTAGAACAGCTCCAAATAGAGGCAAAATAGCAGCAAAAATAGCACGGACAAGCAGCTGAGCGGTAATGCAACGAGATCAGCCACGTCGGGGAGTTGAAGGTGGACCAAAGAGAATGGCGTCACAATAGCGTCGTCTTGGTCTTTAGGAGTTGCCGAGCTCTCCCTCTCCCTCTCTTTTCTCACGTGAATGCTATGTATGTGAGCAGAAAAATTGTGGACCTGTTAACCCCAGGTGTAAAGATGTATTTATAGAGAAAACTAGGGCTTTGAGTTGCGGGGTTTATTTTTTACCGTCGGATTTGAGAAATAATGGTCGTTGGATCGAAATTTCTACCCTTGATGGGCTTATTCTTTAGAATTGCGAAATTTAATGGGGGTAATAAGGCTTGGCCGAATTCCTCAATCTAATGGACTTATATGCATGAATTTGAGGCCTAATCGGGCTTTAATTAATTAAATGAGTAATTAATTAAAGCCCCTTTCATTTAAAGAGCAAAAATGGACTGATTTAGCTTTGAATTAAGCCCAAACCCATTAAAAATTCTAAAATCCCCCTTGGTGGTCAAAAAATTGATATTGATGCCAAGCTACACTTGCCTCGACCTAATTGCGGGATAAAAAATAAATATGCAATGCATGAAGATTTAATTTTTGTGAGAATTATGGTTAATCCTCAATTTATGTTCATATAAATGATTCTCCCGAAAATCAAAATTTATGTGTCAACAATGTATGATACCAAATCCTTTAGAAAATTTTCTTAGACACTAGAGCCCATCAATCTCTGCTTGTAAATCCCGCAGAACCCTTACAAGATGAATCTTCTAATTTTGATTCATCCGAGTCCAACTCATCCGATGACTCCTTCTAATCTGTTGTTATTGATATTATGATGGTAGATCCAGTTCCCAAAGTAGAAGAAATGACTTGAGAACCATAAATGGTTTACCCAAACACTCATCCTGTTGGATCATCCACCTCTTCATCATCCAAGGCATATTTTACCTTGGATGATCTTCCACATCATAAGTGGCATGAGCGTCACCAACAATTCTATGCCTGGCTAACTAACACTTATGAGGTACTCCTTGAGTTTACCAAACAGATTTCTTGGAGCCTTAAAAGATTGGTGGAAAGAAGCACCGAACAAGACCAAATAATTTTCTTTACAATGACTTTGGATGAGGCTATCCAACTCATTCATCCGTTCTTCGTCGACCAACTTAATGATACCAAAGAACTTAAGCGAAAAGAGTTCTTTGAATAAAGGTATTGTTCTATAGCCAAAAAAGACCTTGATCGATACTTTAAGGAGATGATCAAGCTCTTTTACCTACTTGATGCGGATCTAAATCTCAAATATGTTTCATGTCTTCCATTCATAAAGAAGTCAGTCAAGCTGTTGAGAATACTTTGTAGGCAAGACAGAGGTCTCTAGCAAAAACTACGCTTGGAGAAATCCAAGCAAGCAATTCATATTGCCCTCGAAGAATTATGCCTCGAAAAAAAAAACTTTTCAAAAGTTATCTCTAATAAAATTGAGATCTTGATAGAGCTCACAGCCAAACCCGATCTAAAGATCAAGTGTTCCAAGAATTGCAATAACCCTTCCTACTTGAGTCATAAGAAAAAGAGTCATTTCAAGAAATTCTCTTTCAAAGAAGAAGAGGCATGGCAAAAGCAAATGGAAATTCCTTCGAAAAAGAAATCATTCTTCCCATTCATCCCAAAGAAAAGCCAAATCGGATAGATGTTATATCTACAACAAGAAAGGATACTTTGCTAAAACCTGTCCTCAAGCAAATCGTCAAGGGAGTTACATGATTCAAAAGATAGCACGAAGCATAGGGATTTCTCTTGATGATGATGATATTGAGTCAATGTTTTCCATTAATGTTGAACCATCGCCGGAGACCCTTTATGCCATAAAAGCTTATTCTTCCGATTCGACTTTGCCTTCTTTCCCAACTCTTTCGTGATTCTTTCCATATCCAAAACTCGTTTTCCATTCTCCATTTGTTCATGTCCAAATATTCACTTCCAAGTATGATAAACCCATTCGGGTGATAGCACTTATAGATACTGGATTCAAATGATAGCTCTTATAAATACTAGAGCAGTGGCATCTCTTATGGATATCAAAGTACTTCCGAAGAATTTTGAACAACTTATACAAAGTATTTCAATTCGCTTGGGTGATACTTTTGCAATAAATCGCTCACACCCCAAATCTTCCCCGAGTGTTCTATCACTACAAAATTTCTCGGATGCAATTCCCCCAACAAAGATCTTATCATTGGTTGGGATATTCTAGTCCAACTTCCACAACTTAGAATTGTGCCCACTTGCTTACAATTTAAAGATCGCTTTGAGAATTTGTGGATATCCAAAGACTTTTTATCATCCATCATAAATCCTTGATCCCATCACTCAAAGTCTTTTATCCTATTGTTCTGGGTCTCACTCACAATTCTCCCAAACTTGTCCTCATCGTTTCTCGAAAAATCTAGACTTTTTTGTAGAACTTCCTTCCACCCGAGTTTAATATACACCCGGATCCACTTTTTACCTAGCTCGATACCAACTAAGGTTCTCAGCCTCAAAAGAGCTATTGTGTATAAGTATTTATTGCATGCGAGTATAGGAATTTTCTTACAATATATAGATAGTATGATAATTCTAACCAAAGATAATCAAGAGGTCATGTGTGTGCAAGTATGTAATTGGCATTAAAAAATGATAATCACCACCGTTAGCTAGAAGTTACGGTGCGGGGGCTCGGGGTAAGCGACGTGAGTTTAAAGTGGCCGTTATTCACGACAACGGAATTGATTACCTTCATCCGCCAAAAGTTTACTTGAGGCGATGGCCCGAACGTCGTTTATCAAGTGATTGAATTTCATGTGCCATCATACATGTACAAAGAACGACGTTGCCCTGCATCGAAGTCTGTGTTATAACCCTGGGAAAAAAGATGCCCGTAAAGTGAAAGAAAAGAATGCATATTGCTTTTCGTAATTTATGCTTGACGTTTTATGTGATGTCAAACAAGATTTTCACGAAAAGTGAAGAGTTCGGGAAATTGAGATCAAAAAGTGAAAAGAAAGTTTTTGGCATTTATTAGTTCACGCTTGATGCTATGACTAATGTCGTGCTTAATGGTTTGAGTAAATGGATCACGTGCTAACTTTATAGTTCACGACATCAAGTATTATAACTTCTACTCTATCTTGAAACTAGTGTTCTTTCCTACTTTGGTTATGACCTCATCACTTATTTTTCGGGAAACTAAAATGGATCCTCCTCGTGCCCCGTTGTTTGGATTGCGACTCACATGAAATATTCCTAGAATGGAGTTATGAATGTAGAAACTAGCATCGAAAAGTAGGTGGAAGAATGCTCATGTGCCCATTGCGCAACTTATGCAAGAAAGGAGTTTTGGCGGTTTAGTAGTAGAAAGATCAAACGGAGTAGTATAGTAGAGATGACCTTCCTAAATTTTGATTGTACATTTTTACGGAAAGATAATGAATATTGTAAGATATACTTGATGCATATATAAAATCTAAAAAAATTTATAAATATCTTGAAAGTTGCTACGTCTATTAAATTAGATTGGCTACTAACATTTTCGCAAATAGAGAATAAAGATTGGCAGGAAATAATAAAGAAATTAGTTTAGAGGTAGAATAAACAAGGCAAAGGTTCCAGGATCGTCACATCACGGCCCTTGCCCGGATCTTGACGAGGGTAGCCTCGCCATGTTCTCGCAGGCCGCGCGTGAAGGCGATCGAGTCGCAAGCAAAAAACAAGGAAGGAAGGAAAAAAATAAAAGAAAACAAAAAACAAATTAAAAAATTCAAAATAATATTCAAAAATTTTAAAAGATAATAAAAAATTATTAAATATTATCCACTTTAGTGCCGACCAAACAAATGGACTGAATTTCACAAATACAAAAGATTTAGGATTCAATTGACAAAAAAATTATGACTAAATTAGTACAATTACAATATATTTATGATTGTTTTGGTAATTTTTCCATGCTTACAAATATGGCATTAGGGAAAACAAGGTTCATTTCACATGGTCCATAATGATTGATCAATCGTACAACATAGTCAATGTCAAGTGATATAAGCGACACAAATGGTCCATGAACTTGGACCCAATATACAATGCCATACACCGTCTTTTCCGTTGTTCAATACAATCCATGTACTATCAATATAGTTATTATCTAATGACGTGGACCTATATGTTGAGTTGGATTTTTCAAAATTGTCCATCATTTTATCCATCAAACTTTAAAGAAGGAAAAAAAATTAAGGATGCATATTATAGTTTGAGATGAATATGTTATTTAGACAATCTATGTGTAACCTTTTTTGTTGTCCACTGCTCAAACTTAATAGGTTGGACATCAGCAAATGCTATTAATTTGAAGGGATAATACCATGACAAATTTCAATCGGCACACATGTGATAAATTTACCCCAAATTACTTTTTTTATCATAAAAAATCTCAAACCTGGTATACCTATAATAAATTTACCCCAAACCGATACATCTCATGACAAATTTACCCTCCATTAATTTTCGTTAAATTTTGCGTCAAATTACCGATTTGGATGATAAGTGGCAATTGATGGGTATATCGGTTTGGGATTTTTACCTTCCATTTGTTATAAGTGTATCGATTTGGAATTTTTCAGGTATTAACCTAACTTAACGTAAAACCAACGAATGGTATATTTATAATAATTGTACCAGTTTGGGATTTTTTATGGTAAAAAAATAATTTGTGGGTAAATTTATCACAGTGTCCGGTTTGAGGTTTTATGTGATCAAAAAAATAGTTTGGGATAAATTTATCAAAAATGTAATAGTTTAGAGTTTTTCACGATTAAAAATATTGTTTGAGGTAAATTTATCACAGGTATATCAGTTTGAGATTCTTCACGATATTAATCCTAATTTGAAATTGAAGGATGGACATATAGTCGAGAGACTACTTGGTTGAATATTTACTAATAGTCTAAAGACGATATTGAAAAAACAAAAAGTCCAAAGAAAATACAGTACATCGGACCAAAATTCGAAGGTCGTTTGCGTACATTTTCTCACCGTGCTTGGGGCCAAAATTGAGGTACAAACGACTCTATCTTAATTTTTTTCCCCAAAAGGTACAAACGGCTATATACTTTGAAGCTTTCACCACCCAAACAATAATCGGCACAATCCAGCACCAGCCAATAACGTCCTGCCTAATCTCCACGTGTCACATCCAAAAACCAGAGGCAGCATCGTCTTCCTCAAGACCAAACCAGAGAAGCTCTCATTCGCCATCAACCATGAGAGCATCACCACTCCACTCTCCCCCCATTCGCTGCTCTTCCACAAACCCATCACCACCGCCGCCGCCGCCGCCTCCATCTTCCCTCTCAACCTCCACCACAACCCAATTCGCGACAAAGCTCCCCAAGAGCCTCCTCCACAAACACCCCCTCTACACCCCAACCCACCCCCACATCTCCCTCCAGTTCAAGGAGAAGATCCTCTGCCTCGAGATCATGGGCGTCGACGCGAGCCGGGCCCTAGCCCTCAACCCGTCCCTCCGCGGCGCCACCCTCCACTCCATCCACTCCGTCGTCTCCTTCCTCCAGTCCAAGGGCATCCACCAGAAGGACCTGGCCCGGATCTTCGGCATGTGCCCCAATCTCCTCACCGCCGATAGGGAATCCGACCTCTGCCCCGTCTTCGGCTTCCTGTCCCGGGACCTCCGCGTCCCCGACCATGACTTCCGGAGGGTCATCAACAAGTGTCCGAGGCTGCTGGTCTCGAGCGTCCGAGACCAGCTCAGGCCTGCTCTGTTTTACCTCCAGAGGCTTGGCTTCAGGGACCTCCATGCCCTGGCCTACCAGGACCCGATCCTGCTGGTGTCCAGCGTGGAGAACACGCTGATCCCGAAGCTCAAGCACCTGGAGAGCCTCGGGTTCTCGCGGGGCGAGGCGCTTGGGATGGTCCGGAGGTGCCCTGCCCTGTTCACCTTCAGCATCGAGAACAACTTCAAGCCAAAGTTCGACTACTTCTCTGTGGAGATGGGGGGGAGGCTGGAGGAGCTGAGGGACTTCCCTCAGTACTTCGCCTTCAGCTTGGAGAAGAGGATAAAGCCGAGGCACATGGAAGTGGTAAAGAGTGGGGTTAGATTGGCCTTGCCTGTGATGCTCAAGAGCACCGATGAGGAGTTCGGCGAGCTGATAACGCAGGGACTTGATGGAGCTGGATGAGGTTTTGGGTCCCTTCATCTTCTTCTTTTGTCTGTACATTGCTTTGTTTTTTTTTTTTTTTTTTTTTTGGTTTTGGGTCAGAATTGTACATTGCTTTCGTTTGGATACCAGAAGAGAAAAAGTTCGTTCCACTATTTAATCTGTTTTCAAAATCGAGATTTTAACTCCTGAATAAATTTCGGATACGTCTTCAGATTGGACTGACAAAATCATACAAGATAACGAAAGCATTAGAAAGAGCAATGCTAGGAATTGTGAAGAAAAACGGTTCAAAAATCAGTTAAAGTCTGTATTTGAAGCAAGAAGACTTCCGCCTTTCCACCAAAAAAAGGACTTCCGCCTATAAAGAGGTGAAAAAAGAGCCAATTTGAATTTTACATGACTATCGGGCAAAAACCCATTTGAGCTCTTCGTATGACTCAGATTTTCCCAGCTTCAATGCTTACGGCAAAGTTTGAGAAGGCGGAACCGCAGTTACACTCATATGAGAGGAGAATTGCATGATAAAGCTTTCGAAACATGGAGGTGAAGTGTCGTTCAAGAAAGCTTTGGAAACGCGCCTGATTGCAGACATAGATTTCTACTTCAAATGTTAGGACCTTGCCAGTCTTTCATATGACCCAGTATCAAGTTTAGTCATCAATTGCTATCCACAAAGTTTCCACACCAGGCACTCACGTCTAAGATTGAAACTGGTAACCTTGCAACCAAATGAGAAAAAAGGGATGTGCCGCATCGTCTTGTCATTCAGGTGTGATCTGAAGTTTGCCCACGAGCTCCAGAACAGTATCTAAGAAAGATGACTTCATTTCATTCTTTGGCATGTCCATACTTCTCTAACTCTACCATGATGCTGCATCTTGCATCTTCAATGGGTGACCGCTCTCATTCTTGTTGATCATTTACACTTTGTTTCAGTGACCATTTAGAACAAGATGATAGTCATCCGTCAGTAATATACAATATGCGCAACCGTCATTTAACTTAATTGACTGAAACATCCTCTGTACTTCGGCGGGATAGCCTTGTTGTTGTACCCTGTGTAAGAGAAATCTTAGGTCCAGAAACTTTTAGCGAATACCTCCATCTTGTTCTGCTATGGTTTCATCTGATCTCCAAACAATATTCTTCAGACAGCTCGCCAGATTCTTGTCGAGCTGCAATAAACAGGCCATCACTCGCCAAGTTCTACCACACAAGAAAGGACTTTCTTCTTGCCCTAGTAAGTGCATTCACGACACCGATTCTCCATTCTACAATATTGAGAACAACAGAGTGCTCTCTGATAAGATCGGTCAGCTAAATTTTCAGTTCTAATCCTAATCTTGTTTCCCCACCTTTTTCCAGCGGGCAAAAAGATTAGTCGGATCAAAGGAAAGCGGTTCTCTAATCTGTTTGTACAAGATGAACTTAGCAAAGGATTCCAGAAAGTAATTAGGAAAAGCAGCAGATCGAGAAGCAACCCAAGTTCAGTCATATTAGCTTCCTATAGATACGCTGATACCACCACCAACTTATCTAAGAGCTTAAGCCGTTATGTAAAGACGTATGAATATACGAAGTGCCCTAACTGCCCTGCTAGGCTGGCCAAAGAGTCAAAGACCAAAGCGCAAAAAAAAAAAAAGAAATCACTAAATAGGGAGGCAAAAAGAGAGGCGTAGAGAACCCAAGACCTCCTGCTTCGATGTAGAAATTGAGGACCCAACTTGTCTAAAAGCTTAAAGTTAGAAGAGGACTTAGTTTAATATTTAAATGTTCTAACGACTTATGTTAATCAACCGTGACGCCTCCGACAAAGAGGAAAGACGAATGTGACTGTCTTCTTCGTCAGGAGAAATTAATGCGCTAAATTGCAAAGACAAATGCAGCATCTTCTTCATCTTAAGTGTGCTAACATTGAAAAATTTAAGGAAAACCTAATTGTTTTTTGGAAATTAGCAGCTGTAATCTAATTGGTCTAAAGCTCATTGCTTATCTAGCATTGGCTTCCTACTGAGACATGTTCCATGAGTTTTGTATGTGAGCCTTCCAAAATCTTTCTAGTTATTGCTGCAAGCTAACTTTCGGAGAGCACATAATCTCATCACTCTTTCCCAAGAAACGTGAATAGGTTAAAGAAATGCTGAAGTCCTACCATCTTTTATATCAATAAATATTCGAAAATCAAACTTGTTACAGGTCAACAAATACTTTTAATAATTTTATTTTTTTGTTTTTTTTTTTCTTTTTTTTTTTTTTTAATTTTTTTTGGGGGGGGGGGCCACCAAAAGGGAAAGAGGAAAACGGAATTTTTTTTTTTGGGTTTTTGTTTTTTTTTTTTTTTAAAAAAAAAAATTTTTAATTTTTTTGGGAAAATTTTTTTTTTTTTTTTTTTTTTTTTTTGGGGAGGAGGAATGGGAAGAAAAAAATTTTTTTTTTTTTTTGGGTTTCAGTTGGGACTGCTAAGGGCCTTTCCTTCCAGTAACAACCTTCCTGAAGAAAGAATTTTAGATTGAGCAGTAAAGAGTTGTTACCTACTAGATTCTTGCGATCTATAACATGATTCTTGTTAATTGTCAGAGGACTTTCGAAAGTATCTCGTGAAAAGTAAAGAAACGAGACCGTAGAACTTTATCAGAGCCATCAAGTTCCAAAGAACTGATGCGATGAAGAGCTTCTTCGGGGAAGATGATTTCTAAAGATGGAAGGTTATCCTAGAAAGGGTCGATAACGTACATGGTGAAAAGGCCTGAAAACATTAACATCGTCGAATACTCAAAGGCAGGAGCAAGCAGAGAACAAGAGATCGTGTGATCAGTGCCTGAAGTGCTCTTTGTTATGTGGAACAGCAATGCAGCTTCTAATCTCCGCAATTATCGGCTGAGCATCTTGATGTGAATCTGGTTTCTCATTTAACTAGTTTCTGAACAATGGATTGAGGTTGGCTATATAAAGTTTTAGGCTACAAACAAACCCGGCACTTCTCCGAGTTATTCTTTCAGAACATACTACTAAGAAAGACTGCAAAAACAGACGCTGACGAGTCTTTTCAGTGTTCATTACTGAAAGCAACATTTTAGGTAACTTACTTCTGTTAACTAAGCTGACCGGACATACCATTGGCTTCTGGAAAAGGGTACCAAGGTTGAGAACCTGGCAGGTTGAGATGAGCTCGAAAACATATTCGGGCACCAGGCAACAGGCCCTTTTTCTCCCCTTTCCCAAAAAAATTTTTCGGCGTGCAGAGACGAAGAAGGCACACGGGCACACGCAGAAGTCACTTCTCGTCTTTCAGGACCACCGAATCACTATGTATATTTACGCCTACAGGTGGATGTAGAGAGATGGATCTCACTCCCCCTGGTCTCACTGAAGGTAATGTTGATGTCTTTGGAACTAACATTGGCTTTTTCAAAAGTCGGAGGCTTGCATCCTTTCTTAAACCACTTGCTCTTGACAACTTCTGGGATCGTGAATTGCTGCTTCACAAATTCAACACAGATAAAGAGAAGTAATTAACGGACACTTACGACTGGATCGATGAGAAGGGGACTAAAATCTTTTGAAACAGTCATTACATGTGGATGCACACTGCGTAGCAAAGAAAGTGGCCAGCAAGAGTGACCTAGAGTCACGGGATTAGGATCCAGAGTTCTTCTGATGAATTTCTTTGCCATTGAGGAAAACCATGGAGGACAAGCAAATTCGGCTTCGAGTATAAACACCAAAATTGGGAGCAAATTTCCATCTACTACAGGTGCATCATGCGAATCAGAAGAAGACAGAAGCCTTAACCCCGGTAATAATTTAGCGCTCTCGTGCAAGTTCTTAGATTACGCTTTTCTTTTTCTTATCATTCTGTCTTCACCAGATACCTGGAGATCCAGCAGATGACCAGAGCGACGAGTCACTGATAATTGAAACTTGGAAGGTGTAACGTGGTTTGTTGCGCAGTTAAAAGTGGGCATAGATCAGAAAGACAAGGAAGGAGACAGAAACCTTTTTCACCTGTTCATGCAATGCCATGAGATTGGATTCTTCAAATGACAAGGCGACTCCAGCTCGCACATCGAACAAAGGAGGCCAAAACCTCCGGAGCGACATGGTCCGGCGTTCCACATTTTGTGTTGTGTGAAGCAGTATCTTCCTAAACAAATGAACGCAAAGACAAGCCAATTCCTAGACCAGTTACTGTGAATATCTTCCCAAATGGTTTCCCGGTTTCTTATGGGCCGCGCTATTTCCACTTTCATTTTGAATAAGATACTCATTTTTTCAATCAATAGACCTAAATACCATTCTCACTCTTTTCAATATATTATTTATTTTTTTATCATCTTAACCAACATAATTGCTTTTATTTCCTCTCTTAAATTATCAATTTCACAATATAACTGTTAAATTACACCCAAAAAAAATATTATTTTATCATTCATTATGTTACCACTTTGCCCAGAGAAGGTCGTTATTTTAATTTTTCGTCTCATTTTTTCAATTATAAAAGTTATATAAAATGTTAGAAATTTATAGTTATAATGACTTATGAACACACAATTAACTGCCTATTTATTAAAATATTATTTCAAAGTTGAAAATTATAACTCAATCTAATTATCTATCATATTTTTTACCTTGTGGGTGATTTTACAAAATAAATTTGTAGGTTTCTAAAGCTAAGCATTGCTAATTTGTGCTTTCTTTTAAGCTTTTCATATTTTAACATGAATTACAAGACGGCATTGAAAATTTATTTACACATTTTGAACTTTCAAAATTGCATAAGATTTTTTAGGGAAAATATTTTAAGCATGTTTTAAAGTTTTGATCCATTTGCTATGCGATTGAATATACAATCGCTATTAGCTACTTCCTTCATAACATGAGTTTTTTTTTTTTTTTTGGTCGAAAATTCATAACATGAGTTAAACAAGCAAGAAATTTCATATTTTTCCTTTATGCGTTTATCCTTTGTTAATATTTATGTATGGTCTGCATATAAATATGTCCGACGTTTGATCACACTTTTAACAAATTAACCTTTTTCATATTTTGATCAACTTTCTTTTCCACCTTTTTTCAAGATTAGCTAAATAATTAAATTGTACTTTCGACTTAGAAATATAGTTTCACTCACATTATTTGGAAAAAATTCACTTAATTTTGTGTTCGTAAGCCGTCATAAATATAAATTTCTTATGGATGAAAATGTGGGACCATAAATTAGAATTGACAATGTTCTCTAGGAAAAATGATAATAATGGTAAATTGATATCTTGATACACGAGCATTTGTATTGTGAAACTAATGAGAGACATGATAGAAATAAGGCAATTTTGTGTATTAGCTTGATAAAAAAAGAACTAGTCAATTGAAGAGAGAGAGAGAGAGAGAGAGAGAGGAGAGGGGAGGGATTTTGATAAGTTGATTGAAAATATGAGTGTTTTAGCCAAAATGGGAGTGGAAATAGCGTTGCCCTATCCTCAAACCTCAAAAACATAATGGAAAAATTTAGGGCCGTCAAAAAGCCCACACCGGCTCGACTCGGCCTGGCCCCAAAATTTAGGGAATTTTTGGGCCGGACATTGGTACTATTTTAATATGGGCCGGTACCATTAGACCCTAACTCAGCCCGAAACTTAAAAAGCCCACCATGGTAGTGAGGATGGACTCGTTCTAGGGCTCAACTGCACCTTGGAGCAAAGCAAGGCATTTCTCTTCGACAATGGCAATTATACTACGAAATCGGGGTTTTTTTTTTTCCAAAAGAGGTTTAAAAAAAATAATTTACCAAATTAGGTTTTAAAAAAAATTACCGTTTTGGGTGTCGTGCGGCGCAAAGAGCCGTGCGACCCACAAGCAACATTCATACTACCGGTCGAGCACTTGCGCGATAGGCCCACCAACGAGCGCTTCACGGGCGCTGCAGCGCGCCTTCGACTTTAATAGCAAAGTCGAAGGTGCTCCCCTCCCTCGAGAACTCCCTCAAATCCCCCCCTCGAGCTCTTTCGAACGCTCTCCCTCTTTCTCCCATAGAACTTCCTTAGAACGCTCTCAATCTTTCTCCCTCAAAACGCTCTCCCTCTTCCTTCCCTCGAACGCTTTCCCTCCTTCGAAGCCTCGGACGCCCTCTTGCTCAAACACCCTTTCTCGGCTCCCTTAGAGAATCCTCCCTCGCCTTGCCTCATTTGTTAGCACTATATATTTTTTTTGTTAATATTTTCGTAATGTTTAAATTAATTTGTGAATTTTTTATTTGGTAGAATTTGAGATAAAAGCAAAGCCGACCTCCTCACTCGGTGCTTTCTCTTGGCGTTTGAGCCCCTCATTTGGTACGTGCTCTCTCTCGGTAGTTTGAGGTAAATTTCGTTATAGTTATTTTTTGCGATTTAGTAAGTATAGATTTATTTATTTTTTTATTAATTATTCATGAATCATCTATGTTATTTATAGGTTGCTAATAATATGTTTTAATTTTTTATTAATGTTTTGATAATAGTTATAATGTTTACGAATTTAGGCATTCTTTAAAAATATTTACTATTTTAGAAACGAGAAAGGGCTATAAAAAAAACGAAATGAATATGGACATTTATTTCATTTGATATATTGATAGTTATAATGTTAATTTAAAAATAAAAAAATGGGGGAAATAGATTGAACGGCGGTGGGCTAGCCACATGTCGAGATCCGATGATTTTCAAAATATTAAAAATAATTTTAGGAGTTTAAAATGAATTTTCGGGTAATTAGAAAATCAATTGAAAAATAGAAAAATTTTCAAAAAACCCAAAAACTACATCGTTTTAGACGACCCGGGGACCCTTATGGTTTGGGCCGGGCGCCCGAGAAGTACGGGCTGGGTTCACTAGGTCCAAATTTTTTTTTAATAATTTCAAAGTTCTAATAATAAAAAAATTAGAAAATTGAAAATTGATTAAAAAATGTAGAAAAATCATAGAAATCAGAAAAATTATTTAAAAAACCCAAAAAAAAAAAAATAGGAAATGGCCACAATCAACCGGCCATGGATTATTTTGGGTATTTTGGCCCTCAAATTTTAAAAAAAATGACGATTTTCACTTCTAGCAAATTGTCTCCCAAAAAACAAAAAATTCTGAAAAATTCCCAAACAAATTTCAAAAAATAGGAAATGGCCACAATCAACTGGCCAAATCCTAATTTTGGTAATTTGACTTCCCGTGCCTTAAAAAATGATGATTTTTCCCTTCCGGCAAAATTGTCTCCAAATTTTTCCAATTTGCCCCTAGACCTTGATTACACATTCTCTAAGCCCTTAGGGCTATACTATGACATTTATTTCATTTGATATATTGATATTTATAATGTTAATTTTTTAATGTGTAAGGGACAATATTTACTAAATTGTAGATGCAAAATAATTTGTAATTTCTTTATTTAGTAGAATATCGTCTACATCTTTTGCGATTGTGCACTAGAGAGGTAGCATAGTACGAAATGATTATGGGCATGATTATGAAGGTGGACAATCTACTATGTTCGAGTTTGGAAACATATCCACATTTGATGGTTACGTGATATGATTGAGAGCGCGTTCAATATAATAGGAAACTAGTATATTCATAGCCCGATGTATAGACACATGGTTCTAACACGCGATTGTGTCATATATGACATTGTGGAAGTGCATAATGATGGTACAATTAGGATGATCCAATAATTTTCACTTTGGAGTGGTTCTGAGGAGTTTTTACGCTTTTATGCAATTGTAGATGAACACCAAGTGATAAATGATTCAGCTTGGGAGGTTTCTAATGTTGGTGAAAATGACGTTGATGCGCATAATCGCACGTGGATTCCGATGATAATGATGATGATGATAGTGATGAAAAAGATGATTATTGGATCAATAGTGATGACAATGACAAAGCGAGATGACGGAGGTAACAATATGGAGGCTTACTACAACACCCATTACAAGTAATCCCATTTTGTCGTTAGTACATCCACCACCATATTAGGAGATCGACTTTGATATGATGCAAGTCCATATAAGAGCCAAGCCGGGCCATATGTTATTTGATCGATCAAAAGAATTTGATGTTGTGATGTTATTTTCATCACGGGAAGTGGTACGAGCTAGTAGCGAAAGAGTATTCTTTGAGAAGAAGTCATCACTTTTGTAGTGATGTGACAAAGAAGACACAATATGTGATAAAGTGTGGTAATCCAAATAAACCACGTGGTTGGAGGCTCCGCACGACTACTAAAGCGGGTGCCATGTTTTGAAAAATAAGTAAGTACAAGTGAGCCACATACATGTACTAATCCTCAAATATCATAGGATCATCGGTAACTTGATCGAAGTACTTCTGCAGCCCGATAAAAGCAATGATTGCCGCTCAACCGGATATCAAAATCAAGCCACTAATGGCGGAGATTAAAGACGAGCCGGGCTTCAAACTTACTTACCGTTAAACCTGGGCAGCAAAATAAATGGCAATTGCCAAAACTTTTGGATGATGCGATGAGTCGTACGGTAGGTTAAGAAAGTACATGAACGTAATTAAGTTAAAGAATCCATATTCTCATTTTGTGATCGATCATTACACGAACCTAGACTATGGCATCATGTTTTTCAATAAGATATTCGGACTTTGAAGCGGACAATTGAAGGCTTCGAAAATTGTTGTCCTGTGATATTTGTCGATGACACTTTTTTGTATAAGAAATACCGAGGAATGCTCTTTTGTGCGGCCTCACTAGATGGCAACAATCATATATTCCCATTGGCATTTGCTATGGTCGATCGGGAGAATGTTGAAAATTGGACTTAATTTATGGAGCTGTTGAGGAGATATGTCACTAGTATAAAAAATATTTGTGTAATATCATATAGACATATCGGGATTCAAATAGCAATGGAGACAGAGGGTGGCGTCCTCCATATGGCCACCATAGATATTGCAATCGGCATGTTGTCAAAGCAACTACAATAAAAACTTCAAAAATGTCGAAGGTAAAAAACTCGTTGAGATGGCATGTAAATTTTTGAATTTGTAAATTTGAGGAAAATATGTGTTCATAAATTTGAGTGCGAAGTATTTAATGTTGTTGTAATGTACACTTACAATAATCAACAATGAAGTTTGATCGCATCATGAGCCGAATTAGGGAGTTGGATCCACGCACGCTACATGGCGTGACTAGATTTCAAGAGAGAAATGGACCAAGGCTTATGATGAAGGGAGTAAATATGGATCGATAACAACAAATTTAGTCGAATCGATCAAGGGGATGTTGAAGGATTTTCGTGCTCATCAATAACAACTTTGGTGGAGAAGATATTCTATCGGTTAGTCTACTATTTTGACACGAGAAGAATGACGTATATGATGCATCGTGCAAACGGAAGGGTATATACGTAATTTGCGATGAGATGCTCGAGCGAAACAATCAAACCGCAAATAAGCATGAAGTGACATGTTTCGACTCTAATAGGAGGATATTCAAAGTTAAAATTAGAAGTGACATATCCAGGAGGATCATGAGGCAATAAATACACAGTGCGCCTAGACCTATGAACGTGCACATGTGAAAAATTTCAAGAGATGAAAATTCTATGTTTACACGCAATTGCAAAGCATGTCAAACACATGTAATTAATTACCATGCGTACGTAAATGAATGGTATACATTGAATAAAACCCTTAAGTGCTATCGCACATGTTTAATCCATTGGGGCATCCTTGTTACTAGCTGTCACGTCCCGACTCTTGAGCACGCAAAGATTCCTACCAAATCGCCTCGGTGTCATAAAGGATAACGTCCTAGGTACACTATCAACCTACGAAACTATAATACACATGCGGAACGTGTGACACTTCTAACAATAAGATCGGTAGGGATAGCAAGGTAAGAAACGTCCATAATAGTATAACAACAAAAGATAATTCGTTACAATACCAAAAGCAGATGATAATTAACCTTACAGAGCTACTATCATATACAACCTCATTTTTCGGGACGGCTTTTCTAATACCATCAAAAAGGGTAAGGGGGTCGATAGGGTTAATCCCTTATCTACTCCAAAAAGAAGCTACATCAAGTATAGCTCTCATCGTAACTCTTAAAAAGGCTATAGGGTCCAAAAGTCGGGCGAAGAGCCGCAATCGGACTCCAAGGAAGGCTCGGTCAGGTCGTCATCATTCGGGTCGGGGATAGGGTCGAGTCATGCTCGGGGTTTATGATCTCACCGTTCGGCGTATCGAGTTCCATCGGATCCCAAGAAAGAATAAAATGAGTCGGGTTAGGTGGCCCCTCAAAATCACAAAGTGGGCCACGAGATGTACTTATCATCAATTAAGAATCGGTTTTGAAGACGTGTGCCACCAAGTGTGGCAAGCCCTCGTCCACCTAGACCATGGTGATGTGGTGTTCCTAGACCCTATTCTTGCCTAGATACGGATGGTACTCGATATCGAGGGACCGGGTCGGTCGGGACTTCGAACCCGACGTGACGCCGCAAACCCGACATTACTTTGAACCCGTAAAATGTTAATCACGACGATGTGAGATAAATTTCAGTGAGTCAACATCTAAGCCCGGCTAGACCGTTGATTCGTCTAGAACACCCTATCGATCAATCGCATATCATAGTGCGGATATCTCAACCATATGAAACTTACCCGCCAGGATGCCACACGAAATACAATGACAATTGACATGACAATTACATCGATCAACTCACCGGCAAAACATCATATCACCACACACACTTTGAATACCACATGTAATTCGATTATTAACGGCCATTTGGCCCAAAGATACTAGGCAATTGGTGTTCTACTAGCATGACCAGGCATCGACCTTTACTTCCTGCGACAACATCCGATAGTTCGTGTGAGTCGGATAGCCATGGCACGAAACTACCGAAAATCCCCGTAGGGGCTTCGGTCCGTCACAAGCTGCGATGGGCATCCGCTCAACTGGGCATCACAGATTGACGTTTATCCAACAAGTCTTGATATTCCGATCAGCACGGCACGGCACAAGACACGACATTATCAGGAAACCGCTTATGTGACCACTCAAGCACACTCATCAAATAGCCAGTTCATAACCCGTATTTGATCGAATGCTCATGCAACGTGCTTAAAGACCCTACCCCCAAGGCCATTTTCATGCTAAAACATGCAGTTTCCATTAAAAAGTTCGCTCATGGACATATTAATACAAATTATCCACCGGACTCCTCCATCTATTACAAGGTGGTTAACCCCTAAACAATCATCCAATCAATCACGACCAATCAATATATTCAACCAAATAGTAGATATAGGCGATCAATCAACCGAGGCCAACCAATTCAATAGCAAGTATTCAATCTAACAATGCTTATTAAAGCTCAATTCGTACGTCAAATCAATATTGACCAATTCGATTCGTTAATCAAACGTACGCTCTTCTCTCTAGCCTATCGCTTGCTCACAATCAAGCAATAACCATCATTCAATCAATCAATCTAATCCCAAATAACCGCAAATTCCTAGCTAACCGGACTAACTTAGCTAATTAGGGTCATTTAGCTTAAACCAAATTTCTAGTCTAAACCGATCCTAATTAATCTACCTAAACGTCCTAATAATCTAGTTAACAAATCCGAACGCAATTACCGTCCCTAACCAAGGATTAGATGTCATCTCACGCTTAATTATACGAGGTGAGTACAACGACGATCCTTGAAAATCCTCGGGCACGAACGTCGGACGCGGCTCGGGTCACGGAACTAAATTTCCTCGGATACATGCCTAAATTTTTGGGCTCATGACTGGCATGCTCGACACACGGGCCCAAGCTCTTGGCCAACTTATCAAGCACACGGCCCGGGCTAACTAGCATCGCACAGGGCTAAAATAGGCCACAGCCTATAAAAATGGCCCGCAAAACAGGGCACTCGAACTAGAACAAGGCGAGCATCCCAAAAACAGTAGTTCTTAGCTCTTTGGGCGCGAATGGCTAAGGCCTCGCGGCCAAAATGGCTAGTGGGGTATGAGGAGGTGTCGAAGGACATGTGGATGGCTCACGGTGGTTGGAGTAGTTGCGAAACAGAGGAGACACGCCGAAATAAGGCATGTTCGGTTGCATCGCATAGAGACCACCCAACTGCGAACCAAAAAACGGTAGCGGCTGGTTTTAGCTTCAAGGGTTGCTTCCGGGCTGGTTAGCGGCGGCGTTCGGTGGTCCGAGGGGGGCGAGGTTGTTCGGTGGTGGTGGCGGCGTAGTGTGGTGCCTCAACATAGAGGCGTTTCAAGTTGAACTAGAAGAGAAAAAGAAGATGAAAGAAGAGGAGGAAGTCGGTTTGGGGGGGATTCACGTGGGGAAGAGAGAGAGAGAGAGATAAATTTTGACTTCGGGGCTTAGAGATGAGGTAGGGCCCGTGGCAATTAATTGATCTTGTCTTGACATCCATAAACCCTAGGGGCGTTTTCGTCATTTCACATTTTGGCTAGGGGCATTTTGCTCATTTCGCCCCTTGAACGGTTCGGACATTTGGCTAACCAATGGAGGGTATTTGAGTCCTTTCGCAAGTCGTTTTGGTCGAAAGATGCTCGAGCGCGAGAATTCCAATTCTAAGGCACGATGACCAATCGATCGAAATCTAAACTAATTCGATGGACAATTCGGGAAGTTTTCAATTTCCATCGCGTAATTCCTAAGAACCCAATTTTGAGCAACAAACCGAAATTCACAATCCTTTCATAAATTGAATTCTACTATTAAACGGATGTCAAATTTTCGGGCGTCACATTAGCTCGAACCTAACGGGTTGCCATCACCGCCCGACCCAAACAAGAATTAAGAAGAAAGGAAGACCCCGTGCATCATGGATACATAATGAGATGGACTGAAAATCGCCGAGCAATAACACTTCGCGTAACCATTGCACCAACTGTGAAAAAATCGGGCACAACAGGCAAACTTATACATATAAATCGGCCCGAGAATATATCACGGTTATGTGAATTATGTAAATTAGATACATGTATTTTTGTAATATTATAATATCACAATTGCGCAATATTTATTCCGTTCCTCTATTCCATATCTACATTAGATATGTGAATTTATTGTAATGTTATAATATCACAATTGCACGATATTTATTCAGGTTCATCTATTCTATGTCTACATTAGATATGTGAATTTATTGTAATGTTATAATATCCCAATAGTGCGATATTTATTAAGTTTCTTTGTTCCATTGGTGTGTCATTTGTAATAGCAAGTATCAAAATTGCTACTAACAGTTCATGTCACATTTCACGGATATATCAAAAGTAAGTCCTTAGATGTCGGCGATCGAAGCTATACGTAGATGAACTTGATCATCGCATAGTCTCGTATCTTTGAGCTTCGGGATTTTACGGAGTTTATATGATAGGATTTTTCCAGTTTGATTGGTATTTGATTACCGCATTGGTCGAGCGGTGGAGGCCCGAGACCCATACCTTTCATATGCCAAAAGGTGAATGCACGATCCCGCCATAGGATATTGCGATACTTACAGGGCTTCCCATCCATGGAAATGCAGTTACTAGCCCTACTAATATGAATTTAGGCACTCTCTGTGATGATCTACTTGGTGATTGCTCACCTCGGTTCGTGCATGGCACGCAGATAAAGTTAAGCCTGGTTGAGACAACGCTTTAGTGAGATTCCGGATGATGCCGATGAGGTTACCATAGTGCGGCATCTTGGGGCATTCATTCTCCGATTCCTTGGAGGATCTACTTTTGCAAATAAATCGGGGGCTAGGGTTTCTTTGTTGTTTCTTCCACTATTGGCGTACCTCGATGGCCCTACGCAATATAGTTGGGTTTCAAAGAACACTTGCGTAGTTATATCGGGAGCTATGCAATGCAACCGATCCTTCAGGCAAAGAAATCAACGGTGCTCTACATGTATTGTAGATTTAGGTGTGGGAGAGCTTCATATGTGTCTCCCCATCCCTAACGAACCATGATCCTTTACTAGATACACCTATCGGTAGTTGGTATGTGATCTATTGCTTTTTCGCTTTGTGAGTCATTAATTTTTCCCAAAGGCATATAATATATGAAAATGCCATGTTTTTTGTTTTTGTAGATATAATCAAGGCCGACGGACAACGGAGGTCCCTATACATACGTTGCCACATCTGCGCTACCAACTTGATATAATGGCATCCGAATATGTAAGTAATGATAGCAACCAACGAGTTTAATATAATGTTAGCTTTTAAATTAATTCTTCATTTAATTTGATATGTTTTATTACGATAACATATTACTTGAGAGACACTACACCGATGACATTCTCAAGACTTTATTATATTCCCGCATGTATGAACAATACATTTGGAGGGCTCGTGTCCCACTCATCTATTATTGGTTAGCCGAGTGGTATTATCCGCAGACCGAGTACTTCATTAGTTTGGTATGCAGCAAGTAATATCTACTCATCCCCGTGATTATAGAACCTTTTATGATATTGAATTAAGGCCGATTGCGAGGGATTGGGTAGATAAGCACAGACGGTGGATTGATATGTGGGACGGTCGTGTCGATTATATAGTTTATGGTGATCCTACAACGGAGCAACTTCACTATTATTCAGGATATATTGAGTGGTACCGTAGATATACACGGAGGTGGATTTCTATGAAGGGAGCCGCAATTAGTGCAACGGTTCGTGCAAACATTTTCAATTTAATTCATTAATTATTTTTTAGTAACATAAGTTATTGACATTTGATAATTTTTGTTAATTTTGATATCATTACTAGGGTGATGGCATCGAACAAATCTTACATATGACATATTCCGCCGCTCCATCTCATTAAGCATGTGCAACTATGAGGAGGATAGCTAGGTAATACTATATGCTCGGAATGAGGAGGCGGCTAACAATGATGCCACCATCCCAACCAAGAACTACAACAAAGCACCCCTTTGGCCCCATGAGGACGGCCCGCCTAAGACTTCTTCGTCGACTCAAGGATTACTCGAGCTCATCCAATTGGTGATGCCGTCCCCTACCCCTTGGAATATCATACGACGATTTCACTATGGGATTCACTCCAGGATTTAGCTAGAGCGATTTCAATCCAGGGTTCTCCCGGTTGCACCCATTTCATAGGGGATCCGCTTTCAATTCGTGACAATTAACACAAACCCACCGACTCATAAGATTCGATTTTTCTTCTCTTTCGCATGCCCTCCTACAAAGGAATAACGCACATATTTTCCACTTTGATGATGCATCCACATTACAAGATACGCCTTCATATTCTACACATCCTACCATCCAAATCCTCATCCCATTCTCGCATAATACTGACTCCAACAACGAACGACCGATTGCGAACACGAGATCACGTAAGAGACGATATCATTAGAAATGTAATGCAAGACTGTTATCTATTAGGAAAATTCCATGTTTTGCATATAACTTACCTATTTTATTTTATGAATATTTTTAATTAATTACATAGATACAAAATTATTTATTAATTATATATCTTAATAAATTTTTTAATTAACTATTGATAATTATGTTACAAAAATAAGGTTCAAAAGAAAAAAAATTATAAATAAAATAAATGTTATAACTATTAATAATTAAAAAACATAACAAAAATACGAAAAAAAAAACTGTTGGGTACTTGGGCTGTCGAACGAGGCCCCATTCGGCAGTTGGTGTCGCACGGCACTTTGACTGCCACGCGACACCCAAAACGGTAAAAAAAAAAAAATAAACCTAATTTAGTAAATTATTTTTTTTACACCTATTTTGGAAAAAAAAAAAACCCGCAAAATCGCCTCCTCACTCTGCACCGACCTCTCGCCTTCAACCCTCGCATCGGCCATCTCTGAATGCCCCGCTCTTCTCGCTCTCTATCAAGGCCTCTCCCCTCACGTCGGCCGCCCACCACGGCCCGATCTTCCATGCCTCCGCTTCCAGAGCTGCGAGCCCGACAACCTCGGACTCAGCCCGGATCGTCCGGAAAGTCTTCTTCGTCCCGCCCGGGGTCGGTCCGGCTGAGGTCTCCAAAGACATGGTGCTTCCCGCTTCGACCATCGCCGTCGGACCCTACGCGGGTCAAGCCCAGGTTAAGGAAGTGGAGTTCGTGAAGAGCAATGGGAGGGCCAAGGA
Organism: Rhodamnia rubescens; assembly: GCA_021437795.1. Lineage (NCBI taxonomy): Eukaryota > Viridiplantae > Streptophyta > Magnoliopsida > Myrtales > Myrtaceae > Rhodamnia > Rhodamnia rubescens. The sequence goes on along the minus strand of JAILYA010000002.1, from coordinate 13,669,995 downwards.
CTCTCCCAAAGATGGGAGGCCCGAGTTTGCGATTCTGGCTCGATCTAGAGTGGGCAAGTCTTCACTTATCAATGCTCTGGTTCGGAAGAAGGAAGTTGCACTTAAGTCCAAGAAACCAGATCTTTTTCTTTTCCCCCTCTTTTTATAGTTGTCGTCAAATGATGTTGTTTTGTGTGGTTTTACTTTGGCGGCCAGGGATGAGCTGATTGATTGAGGTGTTAATTTATGTCACTTTGGATGTGCCAATGCAGTAATTCTTTTAGCTAAGATGTACATGCTGGGAATTCCTCTTCAATTTGCGGTCTTCCTGTTCTTCACGTAATGAACCCTTTGACAAGCGGCAACGGACTAATTTCCATCTTTTGCTATGAATCCTGGTGCAGAAGTAGTAAATTTGTATATCCATAAATCGTGCGAACTAAAGCCCTACTGCCACTCCAGCTCTTCCATTCTCGATTTTCTCTCTCTAGTCAGTTTTTGTTTTCTTCCCCATTCATCCTTAGGACTAGTAGTTGCTTGCATTTTCCAATTGAAGAGGCTCTGCTTCCCCTTCCTCCCCTGCAAATGGTCACAAAGACTTGCTTGCTTTGTTAAGATATATATAAATAATCCCAACTAAATTTTTGGGTTTGGGCAGCAACTAAGCACCCTTTTCTTGTCCAACTATTTACCTTTGTTTCTAAGTGGCGCATAGCCATCATGATGTCGTTGGTCTTTCCTCTTTTTACTTTACTTTTTTCAATTCGAATGAGGGTTGGCTGCTGTTAGGCTAGATTGTCCTGCACTTAGGAGTCAGGCGCGTTGCTAGCTAAAATGAGTTTCTTGAACTTGTTCTGGGCTGTTATGAGATTCTTTTTTGATGCTATTGCCCCAAGTTGAAGGTTTTCTGCATGTTTTGGCTCCATGCCGTTTGCTCATGTCTCAATTGGATCAATCAGATACCTTGTGTTTGCTGATCTCACTGTGTAGCATTTGCCATGGCAGGTTTCATTCGCTAGGTACATCATTCGGTGCTTTTGATTTCATATCACAGAGTTCTTTGGGTGTTGAAGAAAGTCAAAGCAATTTGAGCCGAGGTAATATGGTCTTTCACTTAGCACAATTGAGTTTTTGTTCGAATGGGTCTTTTCCATTTTCAGAATTAGTACTACTCACATCATAATTTGGATTTACTATTGTTCTTATTAAAGATCAAACAATATGTTAAATGTTATTATTTCCAACACTGCATCGCATTGCATTGGGTATAGAGTTATTCAAGATGACCAAGATGAAGGCGAAAATATACTGAAATATTATTTTGATCTTCACTGGCATCCTGCAGGATAGTCAAGTGTTTCATTTTACTAGGAAGGATGTGCAGGAAATTTAAGACGCCCTTCAACAACAAAAGGAAAACAGATAAGAAGAAGAAGAAGAAGAAGATCCGGTCATATGTAATTCATGATACTCTTGTGTGTGTTAGACATGCGAGAATAAACTCGGGATGGGAACAAGAAGAAACATGACATTCTAGTGTTTTTGGATTTATGTAGAGAAACGGTATTTGAGTTTAATGAATGTTTTTGGATTTATGTAGAGAAAGGGTATTTGAGTTTAATGAATGATGAGTGTTCGGGTTGTTGTAATAACCTTTTCAAGTTGAAATGATCATTGAAGAGGCATGACATTTGTGAGTTGTGTCTTCTTCGTTTCCTTTTGACTTGTTGAACTTAGTTTAACAAAGATTAATTGTTTTAATTTGTGGGTTGGTCATTATGACCTTTCTCACGATATAAGGAAATTTATTCTGTAATAGACAATTTTGCAATTTATCCTTGAGATTGATCAATTTCTTTTAACTTTTAGCGGTTTAACAACATTTGGATTCAAACTGGCCGAGTTTAGAGGGTGTATGAGAACAGCTCCATAGCTCAAACAATATCGAAAAAAACCAATACAATCTAAAACTTTTTCAAATTTAAGTGTCAAGTAACTTTTATTTTATCCTTCGTGAAATCGAGCGCTTTTCATTGATCCCGAATTATATGATGGAGATGATAGAAATATATTGAATTCTTGAAATCTATGGATTTTGGAGCTTGGAAAAAAAAAAAACAAACAAATCGACCAATCTTTAATAGTATTTATATATTTTTCAATTTAATTTTTAATAATTTCTCTCTTTTTTTTTCTTTTCTTTTTTTTAGACTCGACCCAATTTTAAAATATAAATATTTTGGACGTAGGATTTTGAAAATAATAAATTAGCATAATATTTATGTACGAACTGGTCCCGATCGCGAGATTAAACTGCGAAACCCCTTGTTCAGTTCCCCTTGCCATCAACCCACCGAACACCCCTTCATCTCTAGCCGACACCTCATCACCATGTCGCAAGTTTGCCCACGCCCCACCTCCTGCACTGCCCCTTCTCCTCCTCATATTTTTTTCCCCTCATTCCTCATTTTCCTTTTCGGCTGCAGCCCAAGGCGTGCGAACAACTCCTCCCCAAATCTCCATCCCACCCTCATTTCCATCACATCTCGCCCGAAGTCTTAAGGACAGCTCCATTTTGACCTCAATTCCTCTTGTGAAGAATATTTTACCACCCATCGCTACTCTCTTTGTAACACCCAGAAACCGCAAGTTCCGTCTCATCGGCATTGCTCGTGCTCTCAATCGCTCATATCTCTTTCAACCGTGTGGAAGGATAGACGAGCTCGTGATTGTGGTGGTGCAACAACGATTCATGGCGGTCTTGCGGCCTCTCTTGAGCGCAAGGAATCGAGGCAAGTTATTTCTCTAAACCATTTACTAGCCTTGCAATGCGTATCGACATCGGTGAGTCGGGTGGCAAATTGGTTCGGAAGTCTCGACCCGGGCATGGGGAGTAGCTGCGTTGTACAGTCGAATTCATGCATGTCAAGTAGATGCTGAGGGTGTCGCGTTTAGGTTCTTTTGGCTGGGCTCATCGACAGAAAGGAAAAAACTAAAAATAAAAGGGGATGCAGTGCCGAATCTATGTGCAAGCGACTTCGAGAGCTGGAATCGATGTTTTAGAGTCGGGGAATGGGAAATTCTAAACTAGGTGGCTACAGCTAAGCTGGAATTGGGTCCTTTGCTTGCTCGAAAATTGAGTCTCCATTGTTTTATACTGCGAAACTGGCGACCAGCAAGCTAATGGAATTCCGGCTCTGTTTCGGGTCTCTCGGGCCTCCTCTGTTAGTGTTGAACCTGGGATTTGAATTTCCCAAAGCACCATTCACTGCTTTGAATTGCTTGAAAGTTAAAGACACGACAATTGGAGGAATATTTAGTCGGTTTGATCCATTGAGGGCTATTAGATTGCGATGTACTTGAATTTACTGTTTAGTTGACTTGCCTTGTTGAGCGATAGAATGAGTGGACCGAGCATTAGGAAGGGGAGTGGGCGAAATAGGTGGAGGAAGTTTTGGGGCGGCTTTAGGCTACGAAGGGCCATCCAATGACGCATGCAATGCCCGCAATGGTGAACCAATGTATCGTGTGGGTATTGTTGTTGAACTTCATGTCCAGTACTTTCGTTGGATGGACGAAAAGTTTGGTACAAAGTGCGGGGAGTTGTATTCTAGAATGACGGCAATAAGGCTGGATTGGATAGCTCGAGGGTTCTTATTTGATGCATTCTAGGGTATTTAGGAAACTACAATCATGAGAGTGTAACTATAGCTCGTGGAACGGTAGTACGTATAACATGCTTGAATCGTGTGCATGCTCCATGATCTGTCACATTCTGAATAAGGACCAAGCGTGGTCCATGGAAACGGGCTTCATGTCCGAGTGCAAAGTATACCCCATGGAGTACATGGGAAGACCCCTGTTGTGTGACCGGGTCGGGCTTGTTAACGATTGTACCCCATGGAGTGTATGGGAAGACCATGCTTTGTGTGACCGAGTCGGTCTCGGAGGCAAAACGAGACGAGCTATAAAAATTGCAATGATGCATGGGATGGGCCCATGTGTGGCAATTAATTGAAACCATATACATAAAATGATGTCATTTGTCCATGCATACCTCATCTGCATATCATTAGTTAACTAGATTCTCAAATGAATGTTCCAAGATAGGTTGATTTGATACTCTTTTATTTGCTCGACTGTCGTTGCTTGATATGTCATTGGATTGCTTAGTCGATGGTTTAGAGAAATTACTTGCTGAGTTTTCTCACTTCTTTTCGTTGACAATTTTTAGGTAAGTGACACGCACCGTTAAGGTGTCGGAGCCAAGGGATTAAGGTCAAGCTACTACATGTAGTATCAAAGGATGATGATCGAGGGTACAGGTCGATACACGCCCGGCCACATCGAGGGTTCATGGCCCTCACTAGCCGCGAGCGAGGGCTCGTAGGCCCTCGATCGATGGCCCACAAGGTCGTTGGCCCAAACCCTAAAAAAATAAAAGGAAAAAAAAACAAAAAAATAATTCAATAATGAAAAATAGTATTAAAAATTATCACGTCAAGACCGGTCAAATTGTAAAAAATTTAGGACTTAATTAGTAAAAAAAATATTCAGGATTGAATTGATACAATGGTTCTCTCAAAATAGAAAATGTCTAATTAGTAAAAAAAACAACATCTTTAAAGACTGTCTTGTTCACATGAAATCATTTTTCCAAATCAAAATTCTTCTCTATAACGTTGATTTTAAACTCATTTTGTCCAAAGAATCTGTCCCAAGATCTCATCGTAAATCAGACGTGATAAAGTCGATTTGGGGAGAAATATAATAGGAAAGTCCTTGTTGAACGTAAAGAATGAAAAAAAAAATGTGTTGCCAAAATGGTTATACGAAAAGAAAATGCTATGCATGCTGATGGACAGTGACCATAACTTGGTAATAAGATGCATTCAATTGGCCACTTAACCAATTAGCTATTTACTGACACCGTCCTTCCGTGGTGCAATTTGGGCTCCCGAGTTGGCGGTCGATTGAATGACCCAATCAAAAAGGGAAAAAAAGATATTTAAATTTAACCTAATTTTTTTTTAACTTAAGTCTGCTGGTATAGGCAACTAGGAGTAAATGAGCCAAAAAACTTTAGTGCTTGCAAACACGAGTTGATTTAAATAATCATTTTTAAAAAATCATAAAGAAAAAAATAAATAAAAACGCGAAAAATATTAAACTTATACTTTTGCCCAATCAAAAAGGGAAGTCTGCTGGTATAGGTAAGGTAGGCCAAAACTCTTGGCTTCTCAAGCTAGAAGCTACTTAGAATCAAGGTCTATTATAAGAGAGAAGAGAATGCATTTATGAGATCTCAACGTTGCGGCATCAAAAGACGAGAACCCAACGGCAATCGCTGATCTATTAGTGGATAGAGCTGCCGGAAAAAAATTCCATTATTCATGAACTGTCGCTTGGGTGGGATATAATCCTATTTTCATTTCCAAGGAAGACTAGGCAAAAGAGCGTCCCGTTCCATCGACAAATTTTTTTATTCATATAATTTTTAAATTTGTGGAGCTTAAGCTGTTGATAAAGGCATAGCGTGAACATATTTAATTAGAATGGCAAATGAGGTTCGTAAGGAATTAGATGAATACTTGGTTTGATATTTAAATATTTGATCATAAACTTTCTCCAACATCACATATTTCACACCAAAAGGACTACAGAAAACTGTATTTGGGCAAAATTCAAAAGCGTGACAATTTTTTTTCCCTTTTGTGGAAGGAGAAAACATGTTCATAAGAATGAATTCTACGGGCATTTGTGCTATAATATAATTAAAAAATAATGGTTTTTTTCTATCTTTTTTTTTCTCATTTAATGATATCAAAAGGGAAAACAGTTCAATATGCAATTGTAATAGAGGGGCCGGCTGACTTGAGATCTGCTCCTAACTTGTAATTATTTGTAAAGTACGTGAAACTCGCGATTTTATTTTTATCTTTACTCTAACTCCTGGGATCTTGCAATTTTATATGCAAATGCTTGCATAAATTTTCCTTAATTTCCTGAAAATCAATTGATATTTTATGGTTGTTTTTTCGACGAGAAATCCTATATAGATGGGGGTAATGACATTAACAATCCTTGAACTTTAAAAAAAAGATTCGGAGTGGCCATTCCGTTAAAATCATTCGCGAGATATGTTAATGTAGATCGAATAGTTTATTTAAAAGTTACTGACTCATCCTTATGTTGTTTTATTTCCTCTCCTTACTTTGTTCATTTGTTCAATCTAATCTCCGAACTAAATTTTTATTCTCTCTCGATTGTGCCATGTCAATTTAGTTTTGATCCAACTGGAAAATGTTTTTTTAATTATGTCACAACTGTAAAACCCAAACATAGCATATTAAAATGTTCGGTCACACAATAAAAAAAATATTTAAGATATGAAGCCTTATAAAATGCTTACTTGTGTTTACAGGTTGTATGTACTTGTATGTGTATCTAAATTTCTTATGTTAACACAAGCAACATTTTAAATTTTTTAATTACGAGTCAAAGCGCAGTAAACAAGTGAAAGAGCCAATTAATAATCCCATATAAGGGTCATCGAGGTTTATTTGGACAGCATTTAACAATCGTCACCATGCTAAAGCGAAGATTCCTGGAGGGGAGAACCACAAATAATAGGGACGAATCTCGACGACAAAAAATTTCCAGAATGCAATTGAACAAAAAATGAAATGTCAGTAGCTATTTTCGAATTTTATTAAATCTCTTATAGAAGGACCGCATTGAATAAAAAATTTTAAAAAAAAATTCAGGAACAAAATTGATAAAAATGAATTTAGGAATGAGATTGGACAAAGTTAGAGAACTAGTAATGTTATTACTCCTAGGTCGAAGTCAGAAGTAGTCCTTCGGTGCTTCCCGACCAAATTCGGTATGCTTTCGTTGGAGCACTAGCAAATACATTTCAAATAAAGTTTCGAATTTGGTCCACCAGGATAATTGTCAAAATTCTCTTGACCTATCTATGATGCAAGCCTAATTTCCAGAAAAAAAAAAACTCCCAACTTTAAGTCCAATCCCAAATCTATCCTGAACTTTTTTTTGTCTCGAAAAAAACACTCAACCTTAGTTCAATCCCAAATTTGCCCCAAACTTTTTTTAGTCTCGAAAAAAATCTCAAACTTTATGTATAGTCCCAAGTATGCCTTAAATTTTGTTTTGTCTAAAGAAATCACAAATTTTCATTGCATTCTCAAACCTACCCCTTGTGGTTCAGTCACAACTTGACGTGACATTTACACATCGAAAAAAAAAAAACTCTCATTGGCAAATCAATTGGAAAATAGGTACGGACCAATGTGGCATTGTCATGGATAAAAGTTGACACCCAATAAATAAATTCTCCAAAATGAAACCGTTGTCGGATATGAAAATTAGGGATGACTAACGGCGATTTTTGGGCAAAAGGCTAATGGGGCAGATTTTGAGATTAGAGTAAAAATTGATGGTTTTTCTTAGAAAAAAATTCGGAGTAGATTTGGGATTGGACCTAAAGTTTATGATTTTTTATGAGGAAAAGAAGTTCAAAATAGATTTGGGATTAAACTTAAAGTTGAGAGTTTTTCCCGAGACAAAAAAAATTCAAGACATATTTAAAACTTGATCTAAAATTAAGGGATTTTTTTTTTTTTAAGTAGACCTATGATGCATTACATTTTGGTCCAATCGCTTGCGGAATTGAACAAATTGGAAAATGGACCTATTTAAATCGGCGTCGCTTTGGGACTTTTTTGAGCTGGATCGGGCAAGTCAGACTCGACCCGACCCGCCTAACTCAGTCAACCCACGTAGAAACGAAACAGTGAAGCAGGGCCAGAAGCAGCGCGCTTCTTCCACTTTCACCGGACGACAGAATCAAGGGCCAAAAAACGCCCAAAGCAAATCAAAGCCCCCCTCCTTCAAGCTGCCTCTTATACGAAACAAGGGCTCATAAGGCGATCCTCAATTATTTTGAGAGAACAGATTTTTTTTATATAGTTTTGACTTGACAGCTCTTTTATTTCAATAACCCTTTGTAGTGTCAGAGATGACTCTTTCAAATTACGACACGCGTTCAATGTTTCACATCAAACACGTAAAATTTTCAGCTATTTTACTCGTGCTCTACTAAAATTTTCACCCCGTCATGGAAAATAAAACGAGCACACTGCAAGATCCACGAATTAAGATGCGAAGAAAGGGCTCGAAATTTGTGTCGCAATTTCAAAAGATATTAATAATCTTATAAATTACCCACGAAGAATTAATAGAAAATAAAAATATGTCCATTCTCTATTCGAATCTAGATAATTATAACTTGATCTCGTCACTATTTCATAATATAATATAAAGTTACTCTCATCAAGTATCAATCAATTTTTTACTTAAAGTTAAATCTTCAACATTTCGGAAAATAAATAAATTAAAATCAGTTTATTGAAAAATATTATATTGATTAATGTGCTCTGTGCTTTTTCTTCAAGCTGATTAAAGAAAACGAACGAAAAAGGACAGAACCTCCTCTCACCCCCTCTCTCTCTCTCTCTCTCTCTCTCTCTCTCTCGCACCCACCAGCAAAACTCACCACTTCGAGCGTCGAAGCTGCGGTGGTTGCGCCGACAGCTGCCGCCTCCGGTCACCGGCGACTTCGAAGTCCTCCAGTCGGACGATCCTTGACAGCCATCGCGGCGGCGGCGATTGAGGTTTGGTCCGAACCTGCCGATATCCATGCCCTCAACCTATTGCGTTTCTTCTCTTTTCTCCGCTCTTCTTAACTAAATTTACTATCTTTGCAGTGATATTGACCTAATTAGCCGGGTAGTCCCCTAGCTATGTTAGCTCCAATGTTTCGTTGGGATTTGATGCTTCAGTCACCTTGTTGTGATGATGGTTTTGTGTTCGAGTCAATAGTTGGTCTTGGGTAGTAATTAGCTTCTTGGAGATCAGGGTTCGCGGCTATGCTCTTGGATGTTTGAGCTTAACTATCTGCTAATTCGTCTCGCTTAATAGTAGATGCTGCGAAAAAGGGGAAATTACTGTTAATTTTCAGAAACGATGGATGAAGCATATAGTAATGCAGCATTAGACGGGTCGTCGTCATACCTTTGATTCTCGTCCATCTGTGTGGCCTGCTTGGATCCACGTGATTTGATGTTATAGGAATAATAGGTATTATAGGCGTTTGGCGGTGTTATCTGTGGTTTTCTGTTAAGCGGCCAAATGCCCTGCTGGCAAAGGCTGAGAAGAGATTATACACCCCACTATTGCTCCGAGTCGCCATTGCTGCATAATTCCAACAGCTAGAATGTTCTCTTAACCATAAGCCTAGTTGGACATTTGGAACCAAGCTTGACCAACTATTCAGCTCGTGTTTAGTTGCTCAATTTCCAATTATGAGCCTTTCTTCACCTGTTTTGAGTTTTTCATGTGTGGTATTGTAGTGTAGCGGTGACTCTTACTTCAACATAAATAAATGTCAGTGTGGAATCAGGGAAAACACTATTTCTGTCTCAGATTCTGGATATGTGAGGCGTGTGAGGCACACTTCATGATTTTTAGCTGCTTCAAGGTAGATATATTGACTTTGCACTGTACAAGTCTAGGTTTTGCAGATCCTACATTCATGCAGCAAAAATATGAATGCAAGTGTCAAGCATGTTTGCACTGGCTTTCTAGACTTTTGCGCTTTATGTTAATCTAATGACTCTGTGGTAACTTTATGTACTTTTCCTGTATGCACCCGATTGATTTTATATTTGCATTGCTAGTGCCTGCCAGTCTGCTTCCAGTAATTCTCTACATATGTCAGACTGCTACAGACGCGTGTTAGTTTAATTTAATTAAAATTTCAACCCTTCTCTTATTGTTTCCTTTTCAGGATGGAGCCAACCTTTGTGGTTGTTTAGTACATATTGTCAAAGCAACTTCTGGTTGGAATTGGTAGTTTGTGGAAAACTTTGTTTTTTTCCTTCTCCTTTGCTTGCTTCGTGATACCATTGGCCTGGTCTTATAAATTCCTCTGCTGAAAGAAATCGAAATTGAAACCATCTTTTCGACTCAGTCATGCAGTCAGCTTTTCAGCTTCGTTCATCCTTGTTCTTTTGCGACAGTAACAGGTATACATCTCATCCGGCATTTGAATTTGCTAGTTATGTTTTTTGTGCCTGACATTTACTATTTTGAGCATATTGCAGTAGTCGAAATATACAACTGCACAGATGGATGCAAACAAAAATACCAAATTCGATTCAGCTTGTCAAGAAACTTAAAATCACAAAGGGTATGCCGTGTTATAAATTCAGCTTGCCCAGGAAAGAGACTAAATTGGCTGCTGTTCCCAATACGGACGATGGCCACCTTTCCGTTTCTACTTTGGGAGAAGAAGCAAATAACAATAATGCATTCTTCATTGAAATAGACACTTGGTTTAGCAAATGGTCGCCTCCTAGGTATCTGTGGAGGGGGTTATCAGTTCTTATTCTAGCAGGACAGGTGATTATCCGGACAATGAAGGGGAAACTCCACTGGAGGAATACTCTGCAACAGTTGGAGAGAGTTGGTCCGAAATCAGTTGGAGTTTGCCTCTTGACTTCTGCTTTTGTAGGCATGGCTTTCACCATTCAGTTTGTCAGAGAATTTACCAGGTTGGGATTGAATAGGGCAGTTGGCGGGGTATTGGCCTTAGCTTTCTCCAGGGAGCTCAGTCCTGTTGTAACATCTATTGTAGTCGCCGGACGCGTTGGAAGCGCATTTGCTGCGGAGTTGGGGACTATGCAGGTATCTGAGCAAACTGACACCTTGAGAGTTCTTGGCACAAATCCTGTGGATTATTTAGTCACGCCAAGGGTGATTGCTTCTTGTGTGGCATTACCATTTCTGACGTTAATGTGTTTCACGGTGGGGATGGCATCAAGTGCCCTCCTGGCTGATAGTGTTTATGGTATTAGCATTAATATTATCTTGGACTCAGCGCAAAGAGCTCTTAGACCATGGGATATCGTAAGTGCAATGATCAAGTCCCAGGTTTTTGGAGCAATTATATCTATTGTTAGCTGTGCTTGGGGAGTCACTACCATGGGAGGGGCCAAGGGCGTGGGCGAGTCGACGACTTCTGCTGTGGTCATCTCACTTGTCGGTATATTCATTGCAGATTTTGCACTCTCTTACTGTTTCTTTCAGGGAGCAGGGGATTCATTGAAGAAGTTGTGAGGTGGCATATCTTGTAGTTGGACAAGCACTATGGTCATAACCTTTATAGTTCCTTGTCATTTTCGTTTAATTTGTATATTTCCATCTACTTTTAGGAATTTTGGAGTGTGATTGTTGCTGTATCCTGTTTATCGAAAGTACATTATGCCTTTAATCATCTCATAGATTTCCAAGCTTTAAGGTAAGGGGGTGGGGGATAAAATACAAGATTCGATTTCTTTTTTCAAGTGTGTGTGTGTTTATATATTTGGGGTTCTTATCTAAAGAGGGTGAGCGCTTTTCTCTTTGTTTTCCCCAAAATGAGGAAGGCACTTTAGGTTGGTTAATGCTGCATTTAAGAAGTATGCTGTTAACTCCATGTGTTAGGAGTCGACGTGAGCTCTCTGATTGTTAGATGCTTTACTTACTGCTGTTACACTTTTCCTTTAGGTAGGCAAGTTGCAGCTGCAAGCTCCATTGTAGTTCTTAGCTTTAGATTTATTCTAAGCATCTCTTACCTTAATTAATTGATCTGTGGAGTTAAAAGAGCTTTTGTGCTTGTTGATGTTTTGGTATATATTCAAGATCTCCATTGTGCTGCATCCATTTGACGAGACCTTTAGCTGTTGGACGATTTAAAAGAATATGAAAGATCCATCCTTTTCATTGGGCATATGTAGAAGAGTGATGATTTCTTCTTGAGTAACTATAACTATAAGTATTGCTTTCCATTCTAAAGCCCACATCATTAAAGAAAGTAAGAAGGCGACCTCCACTTAATTGGGCAATCACTTTCAACCCTAATGTCTAGAGAGGGTTAAACACTAATATTGTCCACTAATCTAAGGCGAGTTATGCTGTAACCGGTTAATTCGCCTTTGGGATTTGGTCCCCTTTCATCATGTTAGGGCTCACATGTTTCTAGTTAGATGGTCATTTTTGCTCATCCTTAGTCATTCTTGTGTGTGTATAATGCAATTGAGTTAATAAAATGGAAAGAAACCAGACAAACGTGCATATATAATCTTTCTTGTATTTCATACAAAGATAATCTTCGTGGGTAGATGGAAACTGAACGATCTTCTATGGTCTCATAGAATAATTTCCTCTTTTATTTCTGCTAAAATGTATGGAAAAAATTAATCTGTTTAGTATTAGCTTGCTCGTGTCAAATGTCCAGGTGGAATTTGTTACTTTTACTGAGAATAATGTGGGAGCGGTAGATTGATTTTTCTTTGAAACCTTCATACATTACCAACACCAGGACTCGTTAAGTCATTATTGAACATTAGTAACCGAGCAAGATAAATGCTGAAACTCACCCTTTCATTAAGTTCTTAACTCGTAGTTGACGTTAATTAGGAGATAGTAATCACTTCAATTATGAACCTATTCTCTGTTCGGGAAATTGCCGTCGATAAGGGGTTAGTTGCACAAAGAGCCCCAACATGCGTGATATGGCTTCATTCATAGCGTCTCTCCTCCTCCTCATTGTCCTAAAACAATCGGCGGCGGCTTCCGACATTTCTAGTTCCAATTCGTCTCCTGTCAATGACTTGCTTTTGTCGCTCAAAACCCCGCTTTTTTCAGCCACCGACATCTTGACCATTCTCGAGTCTGCTAACCGGGCTGACATTGTTGAGGAAAAAAGAGGCACTCTCGAGGCCTGCGTGGAGCTCCACCGGATATCTATCTCGAACCTGAAAGAATCACTCTTGGAGATTGCTGACCCGTCCATGGTGAGGGGCCTACTCAGCTCGGTCCTCACGAATCACTGGACATGCTTGGAGGGACTCCGGTCGGCGTCGGGACCGCTCAAGGACGTCCTGGAAAGTTCCTTTCGCCATTCCTACGAGCAGGTCAATGCATCGCTCTCTGTCATCTATAAGGCAGAGTTGCTGCAAGAACTGAGACATCACCGGAGGAAGATGAGCTCCGCAGAGTGGCTGTCTAGGGATGACCGCTCAGTCTTGGAGGCCCCCATTACAAGCTTTCATCCTCAGAAAGTGATCACCGTGGCTGCAGATGGAAGCGGGATGTTCAGAACCATATCCGACGCGATTAGGTTGGCCGTCCCGGATAACAGTAATCGCAGGACAATAATTCATATCAAGAAGGGAGTTTACCGTGAACTTTTGCGGATTCCAGCCCAAAAGACGAACATCTTCTTGGTAGGAGAAGGAGACGGCCGAACCATCATCACCGGGAATCGAAATTATGTGGACGGGTGGCAGACTTACCAAACGGCAACCGTTGGTAAAATATCTCGTGTGACATGGGAATATCATCCTCTTTGCTCAATAAGAAGTCTTCAGAATTCTTAATACACACTTTGGCTTCGTTTTCCCGACAGGCATTTCGGCCCGAGGATTCATGGCGAGGGACATCACGTTCACAAACACAGCAGGACCGGCCAAGCACCAAGCCGTTGCGCTCCGAGTGAATGCGGATTTTGCCGCGTTCTACCATTGCGGCATCCATGGCTTCCAGGACACACTGTACGCGCACTCGGGCAAACAGTTTTACCGTGAATGCAACATCTCGGGTACAATCGACTTCATATTTGGCGATGCCTCGGCTGTCTTCCAGTCTTGCCAGGTGATATCGAAAAAGCCATTGCCCCGGCAATTCACTACCGTCACGGCCCAATCGAGAAAAGTGCCAACCCAAGACAGCGGTTTCTCCCTTCACAGGTGCTCCATCCTGGCCTCCCCTGACTTGGCCTCCTCTCGTGTGAAGAATTACCTGGGGAGACCTTGGCAGGCTTACTCTAGGACAGTGATCCTTGACTCCTACATCGGTGGACACATCGACCCGGCGGGTTGGTCGCCCTGGAAGGGTAAGAGCGTTCTCGACACCTTGTACTACGGCGAGTACAAGAATCGAGGCCCCGGTTCGAGCACCGTTCGTAGGAGTCCGCTGGCGCGGCTTTCACGTCATGAGTTTCCAAGACACTTCACATTTCATGATCTCGCCATTCATTTGGGCAGATAAGTGGCTGGCATCCACTAGGTTCCCCTACGATACTACAATTTGAGCTTCGACATTTAGGTGCTTTCAAATTTAGAGAGATGGTTCGGTTTTAGTGATCTCCGGAAAAATAGGTTAGAATTAACATGGTTAATTTGTCCATAACTCGTGTGGGGTCTCGGAAGGTTTTCGCTATAGTCTCCTGAATTTAAAGAAGTCGCTCGGTTCTTTTGTTTATTCAAGATGTCAGCAGCATCAGGAAACAAACAATCCGAGTGCCAATGGGTCATATATCTTGTAATGTCTTAAGATGATATCGATATAATGGAAAGTTGCGGTATATTTACTTCTCATCCTAGTTACTGTTTAATTAGATTAAAAGGATTTGCGTCCTCCCAATTTAAGGGCTAATGTATACACCTGAATATGATCCAGAATATAATTTCCTAAATTTTCCGCTGTCCATTTTTGCGATTTTAAAAGTTTTTTCTTTCCAGAGAAAACAAGGAAAGAAAGAGTATCTCCGGCAAATATGATTGTTGGTCCAAACCCTAAGGCCCGTTAACCCATCGCACTGAAAAAACGTTAAACCTATCTTAATCCCCAGCTCATCACTTAGGAGCTCACCTTACCCCTCCAGAAAACCTCAATTGGGATGCTACCCTATGGAGAAAACTCTTGCATGTATGAAACCCTAACCCTAACCCTCGTTTTCACCCTAAAATGCTCTCTCTCTCTCTCTCTCTCTCTCTCTCTCTCCCCCCTCCCCAGGCCACCACCAACCATGAACTGATCAAACGCTCCTTCACCGTCATGCATGCACCACTGCCACCGACAAACCACTGCAACTATGCCCACTTCGCTCTTCGACTGATTCGGGAGTCCGACCCTTCGTTCTTCGTAGTGCAGCGATAACCCCCTCGGCTTTAGACAACACTCAGTTTCGTTCCTCATTCTCCATTCTCCATTGTTGAAAGGGTAGTCTAGTTTTTTCCATAATTAGTGAGCCCTAATGCTCACCATATATGCTCACTATATATACAGAGATGATGTAATCTGATTTGAGTTAATGACGATTATGTTTTTCATCATGGTATCAGAGCTTACGATCGTCAGCAAAATACTATTCCGCTTTCAGTATTAAAAAAAAAAAAAAGAGCGGCCGACGTTGCCCAACGTCGCCCAACCCTAGATCCAGAGCAGCCGGCGTTGCCCGACGCCACCCGACGTGGCCCGACGCAGCACAGATCCGACGTCACTAGACCCTGCCTAGAGTCGCCTGACGTCCAGATCCAGCAAAGCATCGCCGACCAGTGTCGCCCGACGCTTGACGCTGCTGCCCGTCTCGTGCGAGTCCTTCCATCGTGGTTCAATAAAACACATTGCAAGAATTGAAACAGAGAGAGATTAGGCATGGGTTGGCGGTAACTTCTCTTATTGTTAATGCTCTGGGATGTCGATATTCAATCTGCTGTTGGATGTCGATACTCAATCTGCTCATCTAGCTCGCTTCTCACCGGATGACAAATACTCGAGGTAAAGAGTTCTTTTGAAGAAGCGATTTGGATAGTTGCCGACCCAAATTTTTTTTTAGAAGGAGCTTCATCAATTTGCAAAAGACCTTGTCTTATTGTTAAAGCCATTGAAGAATGTTCACCAGCCAGGAGACGTGAATCCTGTGGCAGAGCTGGAGCTTTTTTTAACCTTTGATAAAAAAAAACGAAAAACAAAAAACAAACTACTCAGAAATATTAAATGTGGGGCATTGCACAGGCATTCTTTTCTTGTCAGTTCCCTGCCTAATGTTGAGGTTTACTCGTGATGGTTGATTATTGGGTTTGTTAATACCCTATGCTGATTTGTGATTCTGTTTTGATGAGTTAATGTTTGGTGGTGATTGGTGGTAATTATTACTTTTGGTGCACACGGTGCAAATTTCTGTTAAGTTCACCTTTATATTACTATTGAGTTATGGCTGGCACTTCTGAAAATACGGATACGAGTCTCACTAATCTGAAGTTAACCTCTGTTAAGCTCGATGGGACCAATTACCCTTCTTGGTATATGGCAGTCGAAATATATCTTTTAGCCACCAAACAACCGAGTTATCTAACTTTATCTCCACCTACGGATAAAACAAAGATTGATGATTGGCATTCGGTGATGCTACTATTTGGACATTATTGTGGAATACCATGGATTCTAAGATTAGTCCCCGGTTTATGCGGTGTACATCAGCTAAAGCTATTTGGGACAAATGTGCTCTTATGTTTTCGAGTCGTGATAATATGACCCGTGTTTGTGATGTATGGGAGGAGTTTTTTTACCTACGTATTGGAGACATGTCTCGTCTCGATTACTATTCTAGGTTCACTAACCTTTGTGAGAAACTAGATACTTATTTGCCTGCCACTAATGACATTAGAGAGTTGGCCAAGCCCCAACAGGATATGAGAGTTGTGTTATTTCTTCGGGGGCTTGGTCCTATTCATTCTTCTCTCGGACGGCAAATTATCTCCTAGGGTACTCTTCCATCGATAGATGAGGTATTTTCTCCGATCCTTCGATGCGTGTCGACTCATTATCATCTACACATGTAGTGAGTGTTATGGTCTTCTCTTCCGGTGGTCGAGGTCGGGGGCGTGGTCCTCAAGGTCTTGGTAGGTCTGTCTTTTCACTAGGTCGTGGCCGAGATGGTGATAAGAGTGCCGGAAGTTCTCGTTATTGCAACCATTGTCGCCGAGCTGGCCATACCGAGCCTTATTGTTATACCCTACATCTTGAGCTTCGTCCACGGGCTGCTTATGCCGAAGCAATAGAATCTCAAGTACCGAAAGTTCCCGATCGATCCACGGGAGTTGCCTAGTACCATTATGCTGACTCGCACAGAGTACGAGTCCTTAGTGCATCCCAACCAGGTGGTCGATTCCTTTGCTCCTACAGCTACTTTGGCACGACTTATTCGGGTAGTCCATCGTGTTTACTCTCGTTTGCACCCACTTCTTGGGTTGTAGACTTAGGTGCCACAAATCATATGACCGGTAATTCTAAATTGCTGCATGGTATTACTTCTATGTCACCTAGTTCTACATTACACTTGTTGATGGTTCACGGTCACATATCACTTGGTCAAGGGAATACAACCTTGGGTCCCTCTCTTACTCTTTCGTCTATTTATCATTTGCTAGCTTTCCCATATAACTTGCTCTCTGTTAGTTCTTTTACTAGAGATTTGAATTATTCTATAACGTTTACTTTCACTCATTGCGTCTTTCAAGATCCGAGGACCGGACGGATGATTGGTGGAGGACATGAGTCCAATGGACCGTACTACTTGAACAAGGACCTTATTGCTGCGGCTACTCAAAAGGAAATTGCTTCCGGCTTATTTCATATGCATTGTCGTATGGGTCATCCACCACCGACATTCTTTGCCATTTTTCACCTGTTTCAAAATCTATGAGTCCTATCCAAGTGATGCTTGCCAATTTGGCAAACACCATCGAGTGTCGTTTCCTTCTCATGTCCTCGTGTGTCAAGTCCTTTTGAGTTGGTCCATTTTGATGTTTGGGGACCGTGTTGTGTCGATGATATGTCGGAGTTATAAATATTTTGTTACATTCATGGATGATTATTCCCGAGTGACGTAGTTATATTTAATAAAAGATCGAACTAAAGTTTTTCTTGTTTTCGTATGTTTTACTTTGAAATTCTCAATCAATATCATGTTTATATTAAATGTTTGCGTTACGATAATGCCAAAGAATATATGGCTATTTCCTCCGGCTTTCAGTCATTTCTTATATCTCATGGGATTTTGCATCGAGACTTCTTGTCCATGTACACCCCAACGAATGGGGTGGCTAAACGAAAAAAAAATCGCCATCTCCTAGATGTGGCCCGCTACCCCCTTTTTCATATGAACCTCCCTAAAATGTCTTGGGGCATGTTGTCCTTACAACATGCTATCTCATAAATCGCCTTCCATCCTCGGTGCTTCATAGGGGCATACCTTTCTCCACTATCAATCCTAAAAGTTCACTTTTTACTTTACCTCTTCGTGTGTTTGGGTATGTGTCTGTTTTGTGCATCGTTTTGCTCCCGGTCATGATAAGCTCGATCCACAGGCTGATAAGTGTGTGTTTCTTGGATATTCTCAAACTCGAAAGGATATAAGTGTTATAGTCCGGTTAGTCGACGGTTGTATGTCTCAAGAGATGTAATTTTCTTTGAGGATCGGTCATATTACTCCTCTACAACGGGTCCTTCCGAAGATGTTCTATCTTCGACTATGACTCCACTATCGCCTATTCCCTTGGCGAGTATGCCCGAGTCGTCGGCATCATCGCCTAGTTTTCAATTCGGCCGACAAGACCTATCCACGGCACCGGTTTATTCAACATGAGGTAGTACGATCACCGCCGACATTGGATATGCATGATTCTCCACTAGTAAATGTCCCATCTTCCGATCCACCAATTACCTCCGAACCTGCTTCTCTTGTTGATATTCCCATTGCATTGCGCAAAGGTACGCGTTCTTGTGTTGGTCAATCCAATCCTCGATTTACGCCCTATAGTGGGTTGTCTTATCATACATATACTCGTTATCCTCTTTCTCGATTTTTATCTTATGATTGTCTTTCTCCTACATACTGCTTGTTTGTTGCTTCTTTATCTATTGTGTATGCGTGCCAAGTATCGTGGTAGAGGTTCTTGCTCATCCAGGTTAGCGACAAGCAATGGAGGATGAAATGAAGGCGCTACGGGATAATGGGACATGGCAACTTACATCATTTCCCGCTGGGAAACGGCACGTGGGGTACCGTTGGATTTTCACAAGTGAAATTTCAACCATATAACACTTGTTGAGAGTCCGAAGATATGTCTAGTTGCCAAAGGTTACACCCGGGACATATGGAGTTGATTATGATGATACATTTTCTCCAGTAGCAAAGATGCCTTCCGTTCGTGTTTTCATCTCTCTTGCCGTCCATTATGGTTGGACTCTTCACCAACTTGATATCAAGAATGCATTTCTTCATTGAGACTTAGCGAGAGGAGGTCTATATGGAGCAACCCCCGGGGTTCGTTGCTCGGGGGAGTCTACTAGTGTTTGTCGCCTACGCAATGCATTATATGGCGCAAGGCATTATATGCGTTGAAACAGATCTCCTTGTGCCTAGTTTGGTCGTTTTAGTGATGCGATTACTTGGTTTGGTTTGCGACGTTACACCGTAGATCATTTGTCTTTAGCTCTAATTCCCATCTTTGGGTGTGTTTTCCCGATTGTGTATGTATATGATATTATCATTCTTGGGAAGTGATTCCATGGGTATAAAAAAATTGAAAATAGGCGAAAAAGACATGGGTTGTTTGCGGTATTTCTTGGGCATTGAGGTGGCCTACTCACGTGATGGTATCTCATTGTCACGGTGGAAATATGTACTCGACATTCTCAGTGAGGTTGGTTTTTTTGGAGCGAAGCTGTTAATACTCCGATGGATCCTAATGTGAAGCTTGACGCAAAACATGGCGAATTACTTCATGATCCAAGTAAGTATCGGAGACTAGTGGGTAAGCTCAATTATTTAACCGTCACTCGACCCGGATATCTCTTTTCTTTGTTAATGTTGTTAGTTAATTTATGAATAGTCCTCGTACTATACATTGGGAGGCGATGTAACATATAATTAAGTACTTGAAGAGAGCGCCTGGAAAAGGGTAATTGTTCAAGAATCATGGACATCTTGATGTTATCGACTACTCTAATGCTAATTGGGCTAGTTGTCCTTTTGATAGGCGATCAACTTTTTGTTACTTGTGTATTCTTGGGAGGCAATCTTGTGAGTTGGAAAAGTAAGAAACAGCGAGGTGGTGTCTCGATTGAGTGCTGAGGCGAAATATCGGGCCATGGCTCATGTGACTAGTGAGTTGATTTGGTTGAGGATGTTATTATCCGAACTTAGTATGTCATCTTCAGCGCCCTTGGTTCTATGTTGTGATAACCGAGTCTGCTATGCATATTGCTTTAAATCCAGTTTTTCATGAGCGCACGAAGCATATTGAAATAGATTGCCATTTTATGCGAGAAAAGATTCAAAACAAGAGCATAACTCTTCAATACACACGGATGAAGACCAACTTGCTGATCTTTTCACTAAGTCATTGCGGGACAATAGGGTAATTACTTTGTGTAACAAGTTGGGGCTCTTTGATATTTATGCCTCAACTTGAGGGGGAGTGTTGAAAGGGTAGTCTAGTCTTTTCCTGTAATTAGTGGGCCCTAATGCTCATTATATATGCTCACTATATATACAGAGATGATGTAATCTGATTTGAGTTAATGACGATTATGTTTTTCATCATCCATTATATCAATACTTGAGTTGCAGCACGATTCCTCCGTTTTGTCAAGCACCCATCAGTTAAAGCATTGGGAACTGCTAGTGTAGCATCCAGAGTAAAAACTGCACTTGCTGCTTGGTTGGCTCCCAGCTTCCTTCTGAGCTCGGAGACATGGAAAGTATCTAGGATGTCGGGACATGTTTTAAGAACAAAGCACCTCGGATTTTCCAAACTCAGGTCGCTCAAAACTCTGTAAGGTCTCGATTCTTAGGATCTTTTGAAATCCTAGGTTAATCTACTAGAGTTAAATGTTTGAATTTTTAAAAGCAGACTAGAGTAATCGCGGCTTAATGTAAGATAAATCTAAGTAATACCACATTAGATGCCGAAGGAAGTCAAATACTTACCTAAGTGCACTATAAAGTTACTGGCCAAACGAAAATTTAGAGTTCTATTCAGTGGTCACACAATTATACGAACCTCATTAAGGATTTCTCCGAAATTACGCCTCAACTATAAACTTTGAGCCAACAGGTAAGAGGGTTTCACCCATCATCTAAGAATCTCTTGATCATAACGGCAGAGCTAAATTTCCGCTTGTTCTGCTATAAAATCCAAGAACCACCAAATTTTGTATGAACCTCTAAGGCGTGCAAGCACTGCCCTCGAAGATAATTTTCACCCTTCATAGTGCTGAAGATAAGGCGTCATGGTTCTCGAGGATTTCAACAGACCCTCAACAAAATGTGCTCTTCGCTGCCTAGGCAAAATAGAAACAACGAGATCGTACCCAAACCAGCAGAAAAGAGAACGAGGAGGAAGCATTTTGTGGACAAATTTCGTGTCCATACTTCAATGAACAGGATGATCACTATTTATAGGCAAGCAGGCAAATTAAATGTCACAACAGTAGTTTGACCAGCCTGAATTGAAAGGAAAAATTTGGTAGAAAGGAATCCGGTGTTGGGCTTTGCTTATACTTTGCGCATTAGGGAGCTTAATCCAATTTTACACTTCGATTCCACCCATTTTAACTTTCTTATTACCAAGCTAGTATAGATACTAGAAAGTACATTAATAAAATGAAAAAAGGAAGCTTTTCAATGATGCGGAGCATAAGAAAGGACGAGAAAAAAGCTTCTTGAAATATTTTTCTACCACACGATATTTGTCTCAACTTTGTCAGAGGACTGTGCAACGTATACTATCCTCGGTTACAAGTAGTACACCGGTCGACTCAAGCGTGCATAGCCCCGATGCTAAGGTGCACACACAGCTCGCAAGATCGCTCGTAAGAAAGCAAGGATGTATACAGGTCACAAGAAAATTTTCTATTCTGTTGTATTAATCAACTATACAAGCAATGTATGGCAACGGGCTATTAGGATAAGAGAGTTTGAGTAATTAGACCTTGCAAAGAGCTTTAGAAGTATTACTTACTTTAGCTGGAGTATAAGTTACAAGTGCTTGAGATGTCACTATCGAGAAATTACAAAAAGTAAGAAAATATGAAAAGTCTAAAATACTCCTATGCTAATTATCGATGTATACCTTTTTTTTTGGGTCAGCTATGGACGTGTACTTGACTTAAGCCGCCGTGGATGTGTTCCCGGACAAACCCGAGCCAACGCACTCATAAAGACTCGTGATACTTGTGTGTAAAAGTGTGTTCGGAGGATCTTGCTTTGATTGGGATTTACCCAAGCATGCTGGATATCCACCGCTAGAGTAGAGACAGCCTTTGGCTCTTATCCGGAAAAGTATCAAGAAGTCATAAATCCATTATACTTGTGCCAATTTAGTTGTAAACATTTCAATTATGCCAATTGAATCATAAATCTTTTAATAATTTGTCAATTTAGTTATTTAAACAAATTTTGATCGGAAATTGCTGATATGGGCACTAATTGTCTTATGTGGTACGGTCGACGCTAATGTGGCCAATTTTGATAATTTTTTAAAAAAATTGAATTTAAAAGGATTCAAATTTTTTAATAATTTTTATTTATTTTTTCTTCTTCCTTTTTCTTTTCTTTCCTTTTCAATTTCCTTTTTCTTTCGCCGATCGTCGCGCCTCAACAACGGGCAGCCACGAGAGAGGGCCGACGAAGGCCGACCTTGCCCAAGGAGTGCGTGGCTCAAGCTCACTAGATCCTAGTAAGGTCAACCTCGCCATAGGCCGGTGAGGCTCGAGTTCTTCCAAGGGTGGTGAGGTTGAGCTTGCCCGAGGCCACCGAGGTCATGCCTCACCCGATCCCAACAAGCTCGTGCCTCACTCAAAGTCAGCGAGGTTGGCCCTTGCATGTGGTCAATCGCCATCTATCACTAAGGCCTGGCGACTAGAGGAGGAAGGAAAAATGAAGAAAAGCGAGAATAGAAAAACCAAAAATACTAAGAAATCGAATTTTTTTAGAAAAATAAAAAAAAATTATCTACTTCGGCGTCGGCGTTACCACAAGAGATGTTTAGCATCCAAGTAAGAAATTTCCAGCTAAAATTGACTGAAATAACTAAATTGACTAATTGTCAAAGGGTTGAGAACTCAATTGGCACAATTATTTGACCAAAAAAAAATATTTATACAATTGAAAATTTTAGGACTAAAATAGCACAAATATAATTGATATTTTTCCCCGTCCTCATCTTCCGCCTTTAGCTCTAACTTATGTTTGGAGTACGATCTTTCAAATAAACATTTATTTGGCAATAAAATAGCCCGCTTATCTTTGGACCGCCTCCTTGTTGCTTTGTCTATCCCTGCTGAAGTTTCTAAAATCTTCTTGGATTTTAACCGGCAGATCCCAACAGCAAGATCTGATAATTTGGTGGCAAGGCTGCGATGATTTGAGTATCAGTGAATGATTTGAGCATCTGCTTTGTCTATCTCCACAAATATCAATGAAAATATTTTGGGAAAATTAACAAAATACTCCTAAACTTATTATAATTGTGCCAATTCGGTCTTAAATCCTGATTTATTGGCCAATCTAGTCCTAAACTTTTTGCATTTGTGTCAATTTAGCCCATGCAACCAAATTTGGTGAAAATCCCCGACGTGATAATTTTTAATAATATTATAATATTTATTGAATTTTTTATTTTCTTTTTTTTTAGTTTTTATTTTCTTTCCTTTCTTCTTTCTCCAACTGGTCATCGAGATCCAGCAATCGGCCGGAGGCGAGGACCGGCTAGGCCAACCTCGCCGACCTCCGGTGAAGCTCGCTCCCGCCGGCCATTGGCAAGAGCTTTATGTGAGCAATTAAGATATATAAAAAAAATGCAAAAATTTATGAGTCAATTAACCAAAAAAACAATATAATACTAAATTGACACAATTGTAATAGATTTAGACCTATTATGATAATTCTCCCGATTCTTTTACATCCTAATCGGCATTGGTCCACAAGTTCTAATGACTTGTGGCAATGTGAGGATTTGAGCATCGGTGCGTGCTTTTTCACTCTTCGGATCTGCCCCTCAGCGTAATAAAAGTCCCAAGTAAGAACTAGGTAAGGTGATGATTAGAGAGCATCAGTGCTTGCTTTTCACATGAGGGAGGCCTACGGTGCCCAGCTCATGTTGCCCTTGTTTACAAAAAGCCAAGTTGCCCGATCACCTATCTTTTCTGGGTCGTTCATTGTCTTTTTTGTGCCTGCTTTCCTTTCTTTAACAAGGTATCGAACATGTCATCCCGAGGATGCTCTAAGGCAGCCCGGAGCGAGGTTAGCGCGGCACAGCCAGACTGCCGAATCTTGAATGCACACGACCTGCTCCCAGCCAAGTTTAGTTTCTTGCTCCAGCCCAGCCGGGATCCATATTCGTCAACTCTCTCCTATTTCAGATCATTTGAGGTGTCTTTGGTCCATACACGAGACCGTCTTAAAGAGAAGACGTCTCGGCCGTGGCTCAACAAATTGCCACGATACAGGCATTTCCTGCATAAAAGATTATCAACAAATTGCCACAATACAGGCATTTTCTGCATAAAAGTTTATTTCGTAACAGCACTTGCCCTGTTCTGTCCTGTTCTTCCACTGACAATAGTATGACTGCACATCAAAACGGCTCTCCTATTTCAACTTGAGACACACTTTCGACTTACGTCGGTAATATGAGGACATTGAATGAATAAGCTGCATAGAGACTACAACCAAGAGATTGGCTTAATCTAGATACATTTGATCAAAATTTTCCTTTTTATGCAAGAAATCTTCACAATCCTGCGGTACTCCACGAGCAAGCTCGGGAAATCAACCATTATAACTCAGGCAGCCAAGCAAATAGGATCGCTTGTACTTGTAGCCACAGCAGTTTGGTGATACTAACGCTGCCATAAAAATTAAGGCGACCTTTCAACAAAGGTAGAATCCAAACTGTGCGCAAAGCAGACTGTCTGCTCTCTTTCTGTTCCAAACAAAAAACAACGGACAAATAAAGGGGATAAGAAAGGAGCAACCTATTTTCTACCTCCTACGCAGCTGCACAAGAGCAAACACAAATAAAAACATCACCCAAGAAATGAGGAGAAAATGACGCTTCTAGCAATCCTGGAAACCTCAAATTCCGATGCACGGAAAAAGAAAAATAAAGCGATATGCACAAGTGACGACATTGCCTACAAAATACTCGGAAGCTGAGAATCTAATCTCTGCTGTAGCTCCCTAATCTTCAAAGAGAGCTCTGCCTTCTGTTCCTTGTAGCTCTGCACCAGATACTCTTTCCCTTCTATGACCTCCTTCAACTCTCCAACTTCCTTCTTCAACATCTCGATCTTATCCATTTCTCTCGCCTTCTCAAAAGAATCAAGATTGTTTTCACCATCGACATGCCCATTTGTATGGCCATTTCTCACTTCTGGTGGCCATAGTGGGGCTGTCGAATTCTTCTCCTGCACACCCACGTGTCCAACACAGTGATCTGCAATAGCTTTCCTCAGCCTTTGAATCTCTCTCTCAGAATCGAACAAGTCCCTATTTGCAGCGTCAAGTTGCACCTGCAAATGAGTAGATTGTTCCAACTGAGCATTGAGTGAATTCTGCAACTCGGTTATCTGATCCTGCATTTCCAGAATCATGTCATCTCTCCTCTTCAATTGCTGCCTCAGCTTATGAATCACTTCCCTTTTGCTGAAGATGTCAGAGCCAGATTCGGAGACACATGGTGACTCTGAGCAGTTTGAAGGGTGGAATGGCTTCGGAGGCAACTCAAAGCGATCAGGTGAAGATGCCCAGGCTACCCCATTTTCTCTGTTATATTCAGGGGCAGGAACAGCCACCAAAGGGAGAGCTGATTCTGGCTCTTCGAGCATCTGTTCAGTGGAAGGGTGCTTCGGGTCTATCGCTCCCTCATTTCCTGCTTTATTGCAATTAATAGACACTCCCATGAATTTGAAAGCCACAAAAAGAAATACCAGTGAATGGATCTTATCAACTTTAAAAGGGAGAAAAGGATGACAAACCAAAAAGTACGATGACAATATTCCACGTTGCTAAGATTCTACCGAGTCTCATGAAGGATTTCCTAACAAAGCTATGAACTCTTGCCACCAATATCACCCATCACAGAAAATTAAAAGCAAACTTCAGCAGTCCACTTCATGAATATTTTTGGAAGGAGTGGAGGTAGAAAAATAAGCAGGTGATACTGGCCTAAGACAGATGGCTCATCTAATCTCATCTTTGCTTGTAGCATAAACAAGTGAATGATGTAGAAGCAATCATTTGATCACCACATGGATCATTTTTTTCTCTCCCAAAGGCATTGCTAGATCCCCTTCCAACTACTTACCATGAAATAGCTATCATCCTATTCCTACACAAATGTTGTCAAAACCTACTGAACAACACACAGAGATATACAGAGAGTATGGACCGTAATTATTGATATCTAGTGCTGTCAATACAAAAGCTCAATTAAAAGATGCTATGCTAACACCTGACAGCATATTGTTAGGTGGAGAAGAGCGACTGCGCACACACCAAAATTAAGTATCTACAGCAATGTACTTCCCTATATTTTTTCCAACTTCATGGTGATACAAATATATCAACTGAAAATGCAAACCACACTTTTGATCTTCTTCTTGTTTTGCCCCAGCTCAGACCAAGGTGGCGGCTTAAAAGGCTAATGTTATTAAAGCATGGAAAATATCTTTACATCCATAGCAAGGTTATCAAAATCGCTTTTCCAAGAAAGATGTGGTAAGGGTCCATGAAATCAAATAGGTGATAACCATCATAAAATAATAATAGTTTTAGAATTACTAGAGATTTAGAATCAAGTGTTTGGACAAGCTTATAGCTAAAAAGTTACTTTAACTTGAAAGAACAATGCAAGGGTATAAATTGTGTAAAACCCAGGCCTATCAAGCCCAATGCCACAGATTCACAGGATCATCCGGAAGGGGAAAGGATTTTTTTTTTTTTTTTTTTTTTTTTTTTTTTGGTGATAGCACCATGGTAAGATTCTTCTCTTTTGTATTACCTCTCGCGAAAGAGAGAGGAACTACATTTTACCACAGAAAAGTCTATACATGGAGAAGATATCTCATTGACAAGTATTATCATGTTGAGAGAGACAGAGAGAGCTATAGCCATCATAAAGATTTTTATTAGAATTGACAAAGTCAGAGTCAACACAGTTAAGTTTGTCTTGCGTTGGTTCAGGTTTTACAACTTTGACAAGCATTTTCTTCCTGTGAAATAGGTTATCTGTGGAATTGTTAAACATGCTTGCCTATCCTAATTCCAATGACACCAGGTGATTAATCCACTCAACTCAATTCCAACCAAAAACGATTTTGAGCACATGTCAAAATGTCCAGGCATCCTTGCATCACATGATCTCTCATGTGTTAGATCACAGTTTTCATAACAGTGACCATTGGGGATATATAAAACATCTCTAAACCTAGTATACATGCACAGTGCAAATTGAACATCTGGCAAATGGCATCTCAATGCTACTGCATGGATATGTTTTAGTCAAGTAAGAAGTGTTTGCAGCTGTAAGGCTCTAGACAGGGCGTAGGATTCTTCAGCTTCAAGCAATGTAATATGATAATTTTAACCAATCATTTTGAATGAAAGCTGCAGCCTTCAATCTGAAATGACAGGTACACTTCTAGCAGTATTGATGCAAAAGCCTTGCTAAGCTCAATCCTCAAAGTGTACGATAGAGTGTTCTGCATTACTCAGAGACTTAGGCTAGGCCATAAAAGTGGTTTAACTTTAAAGTCACGCAAAGTAGGCACCGACCATTTTAGAACATAGTCAGCTCACACATTGATTGACTTGTTCAACTAAAGAGAAATGGAGAAGGGGAAAAAAGAGCCCACTGCCAGAAATCTTTGAGAAGTCAGTTGTATGTCCTGATCACTTCATGAGATTCTCTGCTTGAAAAGCTTAGGCATGAAATTGGTTTTTGAAATAGTGTCTATAGAATGAAATACCTAAATGGAAACTAAGATTGAGAAGAGGATGACTGTAAAAGGGCATCTGTTAGCTCCATAAATTGTTAGAAGAAAGTTCATTCTTTATCTTCCAAAGATCAATTCTCCAGATAACAAATTCAACATTTTGTTTGTGTAAAACCTTAATAATTTTCCAATTGAAAGAATAAACAGACTTAACAGCTAATTCCTCGATCTGTCAAAGCTAAATCCCAGTATGCTCGAGGATTTGACCAGTGAAAACCTGTATGTAGTTCCACTGGCCGAGATTTTCTTTGCTCAATCCATCACCTCAAGGTAAATTATAAGGTAAGACTGTTCAGATGTTCTCCTGATCATTGGAGATTTTAATTTTGATTTTACCACCATCAAAGTTGAAGTTCTATCTGAAGACCAAAGATATAGGTCCATAAAGGCCGTATCAACTCGAGAACGAACCTGTGGGACACAAGCTTGGTTCATTAGGTAACATAGGAAGCCACAGAAACAAATGATCTTGAAGGGGTCATGAGAACTCCCAGGAAATGAAAATCTTCATCAGAACCCAATGATAAGAGAGAACTCTAATGTGGCGTGACAATACGAGCAAGGATCCTGACAACTTTTAGTTTACTTGTAAAACCCATCAATTCTCTAGTCACCCAAAAATAAAGGAACAAAGAACCGTTCTGCTGCTCTTTTAATTTTCCCTCTTCTTCAAGGAATGCATATTACAGTGGCTACGCCTAGTATAAATTACTTGATAAACCTTCCCACTCTCCTGCCTCATTAGAGAGTAGAAGTACTATGGTCAATGATCAAGCATCACCAGAGTTTCCGGATTAACAGAGTTTATTAGAACTGAAATAGAACGAGAGTACATAAATCAGACCTGGGAAGCAATTAAAACAGCCATCATTGCCTTGCATAAAGGAATACATATTTGAATTCAGACGAGAAGCGGGTTGCTTTCTCCTGTCAGTAGATTTTCCATTTCCTGAACATAAGCATCCTTGGAAGTAAGAACCATGTTAAGAATAACACCACTAATAAATGTGCGAATAAATTTAAGAAAATAACACCAGATTTTAACAAGAACTACCAGAGTCGTCAGGCTGCTTTGGGTCAATCGCTTGTTTCAGCTTGTAACCAAGCCGAAACGACAAAGTGCTTAACAAGGCACCACCAGCAATAAGAACCCAATTTGGACCCTCTCGCTGAAAACCGTTTGATTTCTGAGTTCTAGACACCACAGCAGTTCGTGGGTTCATTTTATCAGCCACTGAAGTGCTGGGACAAATTATTCACACATCTGAATATGGCCTGAAAGAGAGAATGAATAACTAATTAATTGACTTTGAGATCACATTAAATTAAAGGATGGAACGAGAATTTCTTCAGCAAGCATTATGTCCAGCATATGTCGACTCTGCATTCCATTTTTTTGGATCTCTAGGACTTAAAATCATAGCTCGACATTGCAGAAATTGCCTGTTTAGCTCCCAATTGGTGGAGAGACATAGAAACGTGATATTTAGTACCAGGTAGTGAAATCATAAATGACCAGACCCGAACTCGCACCCACGAAAAAAAAATACTCCGAAAATATATTTGCACAAAGGGAAATGATTTAAAAGACCTACTAACATTTTAACAAGCACAAACTCTCTTGCTTACGAAATGAAAAAGTCAAAAAACGACGATCATATAGCGCATTCAATCAGATGTACGCTAATCCATTTAATTATTCAATGAAAAGGAAGTCACCAGCAAAAATGTTCCCTCAACTACAGAATAAATGCAATACAGAACTCACAGCAACAATTAGCAAAACCAAGCCTATCGGAAAACACAAATCACGTCAAGATAGAACACAGAAAGCAGAATAAAACTGAGTATCTCCAATAAATAAGTCATCACCGAATCTCTCCGTCCAAGTTTTAGGAAAAATTTGCAGGTCTCAATGACCGCAACACAACCAAATATAACCTAAATACACAACCGATGGACGGAGATCTCAAACCACATAGATGAAGCAACATTCCAGAAGAAACTACGATCAGCGTGGGATACAGTCGACTCACCGTCTCAGTTCAATGACACGCTTACTCCCGACGAGCCCGCCGCTGGCGAGGAACTTCCTAAATTAAGCGCAAAATGAACGGCCACGGCGGACGGCCGAGGAAGAGGAACA
Organism: Rhodamnia rubescens; assembly: GCA_021437795.1. Classification (NCBI taxonomy): domain Eukaryota; kingdom Viridiplantae; phylum Streptophyta; class Magnoliopsida; order Myrtales; family Myrtaceae; genus Rhodamnia; species Rhodamnia rubescens. The sequence goes on along the minus strand of JAILYA010000002.1, from coordinate 13,639,895 downwards.
AAGCGAATGAACTCTGGCGAGTGTCTACGAAGAAATGACGGACCCAAGACCATAAAACACCGGACAATCGCAGAGTCCAATAGATAGAGAGAAAGAGAGATATCTCTATTGGCAGATAGAAGGAGAGAAGAAGAAGAGGAGGAGGAGGAGAGTCTGGGAGGCGTCGCCGTCGTCGCCGTGCCTGAGCGGCGCTCTTGGCGGAGAGGCAGAGACGAAAGAGAGAGGGCGAGGCGACAAGAGCGAACTGCTGCTGGTCGCAGTTTTGCCCTTTTTCTTTCTTTCCTTTTTCCTTTTTTTTCTCTCTCTTTTCCTTTTTGGGGAAGTTGCTTTGGTACGAAACGCACCGGTTTTGCTGGTGCAGATGTGCTGGGTTGCCTGTTGAGCTTTCACCGTCGCTCTAACAATTCTCAACGAAGACGACCCAAATTTAGGGCAAAAATACCCCAAAAAACAACCTAAAGAAAAGGCACCAATATTTTACTTGAAAGAAAAATACCCACAAAATTACGATTCCGTATGTTTCGTGAAAAGAAAATAATTTAAAAAATGATAATCAAAAAATATTTTTACCATTATCAATAAAAATATTTAAACATAAATAATAATCGACATTGAAATTTTTTTTTGTTTGATTAATTATTTCAAGCGATTAAGGATCTTCGAGCCCTTAACTCTTTTGCTAGCAGGAAATGATACCATTTTGGTCGTTGTTGCACTATTTAATCCTCATAATTGGCCACGTAGGATTAGAAATATTTTTTTGAGATATTTTCCGCTTTCGAAGATAATTATAATATTTATCTTGATTCTCTATATCTCTTAGATTGATTCACTTATCGCCCTTTCATTGATATGTTACGTTAGATAATTATCTAATAAAACTCTTGTACTCTTTAATATTTAATACACGCTCATGTGAAGAAAATGGAAAGTAATAACAATAAAAGTTTCGTCGGCATTTTACGTCGCTCGGGCTAGGTAGAGACATGGAGCTGACGAAGATATTTGATTGCATAAATGAAAAATATTTTTGTATTTTTATTTTTCTAGCATGTTGTTTTCGAATTCACTTTCTATAAATTTCGAAAACTCTTGCACATCTTCAAAAAATTTATCAAGGGGGTACTTGCGAGAATGGATTTCTCTGCGGCCTGCATTTCCATGCCGAAAAATGATAATTCGCAACGTAGTGCTTAATTCATGAAGATAGCTTCACTTGATTCTTTTCAATTTAGGGGACATTTGTTTCGGAGGGAATTTCATGACGAAGGAAATAATTTACACGAATCATTTTTTTGGGACAATCTTTACCCTTTTTCCGGGTTTTTTTTTTTTTACCGTAGATGGTTTTCTATTGAACGATCATTTTCATCGAACGGAACACATGAGAGAGTCCAGAAAACTAATTCGCGAAAAATTCCTCCCCTTAAGTAAACACACCTTACATGAGCTTTTGATACCTAAAGCACATGCCTCAAACATGCTGCGCTTTTTTTCATATGATGTCGGGAAGCCCACACGAGATCCTTGTTTGATAGCTTTGACCTTCGCTCGAGGTTAGCATGTCCAAGATTCATTTGCTAGGTACAACCACCATCAACCACCATCTTTTACGGGCATTAGATGGTGCTTCCGTAGCATGTTAGCATCTTCGCATAACGAGCGAAAATATATTTTGATATCTTCTACGAGAATTTTTTCTTTTTGAACCTTTGCTTCTCTTGTGTATGCCGGACTTTGGCCTAAAATGAAGCGTGAAACATATAATGAGGTATATAAAGATTTGAATTCAAGACATTTTATTATGTTATAACGTAAAGTTTTATGAGATTATTGTCGACTGCTCAAAGGCATGTTTGCACGTGGATTAGAAGTGCCCCAACATGTGGTGGCCGCGTGCAACGGTGGATCGTGATGAAATTTCAAGATGTGTTTTGTTTGAGAGTGTGAGTCTACCGACGGTATTTGTTTTTCACAACAAGCAACGGAAAGTGCTGGAACATAGCAGCGGGTTTCGGAACGCATGTGATGTCGACACCAGCTGATGTAACTTTGTTATAGCGCCGCGTGAAAGAATTCGATGAGCGCTTCCTCAAATAGCAAGAGCATGTGGTGACTAAAATTTAAACAAGGGAGACGTCTTCTGCGGCTATCTTGTCTCGGTCTTTTTTGACCAAATTCAACTCCTTGAGCACCTACAAGACATTTCATTTCTCCTTCCATACTATTTTTGTTGAAAAGCGACGACGAAATGCCTTTCAAAGTACGGGTGAATCAATTCCAACCGACAAAGTTTGTAAAGGGTCCTTTATTTATTTTTGTAAAAGAAATGCAAATTACGCGAAAAGGACAAAGGTACTGGGACTAAGAACAATCACCGACATCATGTAAAAATACTGGAAATGTAAAAATAAGATGGAATTAAAGATTAACAACCGGGTGTTTTTTGATTGATTGGCGGTCTACAATTCAAGCGCGCGTGCATGTGTATATATATATATATATAGAGGAAGGCAGTGTTATGCTTTGTACCTTGCATACCGACTCTCGATTTCTTTTACTCCAATACTCACTGCACCGGCCGACAGCTTCTGTCGGTTAGAGTTGGACACCCTTGTCGACGGGCTGCATCTCCCCGGCCGATCGTCCTTGACACTTACCCATTCTTGCTTCAATGGTCGATCTCACAAGTCCTTATCGGTTGGACTCCGGGCTCAAAGACTCGGGAAAGTTTTTGATGTCAACAGGGTACTCACACTTACTTAGGTCCTTTCTTGTTAAAGCAAATGAAGGAATCATATCCATCACCCGAGCATTTTTTTTCACTACTTTCGTCTAAGTTCTAACGAGGCATTTGCAAAAGAAAAACGAACATGTTGATCCCATGGGGACATGCATAATGTTGTGCACCTCAAGATTTTACAAAATGGTTTCAAGAAATCAATAACTTTTATGTCAAAGGCTCTTGAATTTTATCCGGAAAAATTGCTGCAAAAAAAAAAAAAAACTTTTGCGTATTGCTCGAGTTCGAGGAAAACATACCTTAAATTATTTCGACTTCCTTTTGAAAAGAAGCATGCTCCTTCTACCGTGCATTGTGTTTTAAGGGCGCATTTATTTCATGAAAAACGAATGATTTGAAAAATATTTTTATAAAAATAATCGTTTGTATTCTTGAAATAATTAATAAACGAAAAATATTTTTAAAATTATTTATTTTTCACGAAATCAATGGAGCCTTGAGAGAGCTATTCTTGTGCGTTATCGCTACCACTACTTACTCATATTTTGTATTGCTCTTTGGCTTTGTGCTTCCAAGGCATTCTTCTTTTGCAGTAAGAACAATCAGGGTTTATGTGTGTAGGGCTTTTTGCTTCCGTACAACTTCATGAAACTCACAAACTTTCATTTATTCGTGAACCCACGTTTTTGTAGTAATGGAAGGAATTATAATATTCATTCCCCAATCTTGTAATTTCACATTATATTTTTTGCATTAATATTCCTTTATTTATCGTAAACGATAATCAAAATTCGCAAAGTCCCTCTTGAGTTTGTAGAATGCTATTTGTATTCGTACATCATCTTTGGGTTCATACCTTTTTATAATGGCAAAAATCTCTTAAAATGCCATAAATCACCTTTCGGGATCGTAAGTTTCCTTTTAATCATCTATATAAAAATATTATTATACAATATTGCCCCTAATGAACTCTTGATTAGCAAGCTACTGATCATTCTCTTTGTAAGGAGGGTTTTTCTTAAGGTTCTCCACTCATCTTGCTTCTAATTAAGATTCCACTCAATACCATGGGTCAATACTATGGGTTTTAAAGAGTTTCGATGTTACTATATCTCGATGTAAATTTTCCTATTCAGTTCTTCCTTTAGTAATTTTTATTAATTTTTCCGAATGTCGCAATGGATTCGTTACTTACATATAAAATCTCCTCTTAAGTTAAATAACTACCACAATTCGAAACTTTTATCTATGGTCGACTCTCTATATTGCACAAGTTTTATTTTGGTCGAATACATTTCTCATTAACATTATAGCATATAGCATAAATTAAGACTGAGAAAGAGAAAACCCCGTGAGGGTAAGAGCGAGGGCGGGCGCGGCGGCTGCTCTGATCGATCGTCCCGACTCTGTTTCCGAGCTCCGATCAGAGAGAGAGAGAGAGAGAGTTTCGATTTCGATTTCGTCTGTTGCTTCGCGCAGTTTCCCTCGCAGGCAATCTCGTTGAGTGCCTTCTGCTCCTGCTGGGTAGTTTAGGGACTCTGCATCACTCCTTTGTGCTCCTGCAAAGCCTCACTTGGTTGAACTGGAGCCACTGAAAGCTCGACTTTCGAATCGGTGTTGGCTTCGTGTGCCCGGTTTGTGCTTTTGCGGAGTTGTTGAGACGCAGCTGGTTTAGGGTTTCGACCTAATGGGGGAGGAGAAGCCAAGGAGCGTGCCTGCTTTGCCATGGATGAGGAGCCCGGTCGATGTCAGTCTTCTTCAAGAATGCTCGCTCGATCTCGTCCCTTGTCTTGATCCCAGGTAGTTTTCGGCGACTTACTGGGAGCAGCTTCCTCGCGATCATGTTATGGCTGAGTGGTACGAGGTTTTGTGCGTCTTCTTGATGTGCACGGGAGAATTAGCAAGTTCATAGCTTGAAAGGGGTTTGAGTTTGGACTGGCACAATGATTTTGATTTCATGAAAAAGCCCACTGAAAGTTTTGGAACTTCTCTTTTTCATTAGAGATCTTTAAGGTGGGAGGTGTTGAATTATGTTCTGCGTGCTCCTTCATTTGGATCGACGCTGCTGGAATAAAAGGATGGTGATAAGTGTCTAGGAGAGATAGAATGACGAAATGGTATCTATGCGATCATATTTGTGAAACGGGAAGAAAAAGAAGGCTTAGATGAACATGAGTAGTGCATCTTTATCTTCCTTTCACTGAGCAGTGGAATAGGATTCTGCTGCGTCAGTGAGCTGCCAACCTCTTTGGAGAAGTCCTTGAAGATTATAAGGACTAAAAAGGATCTGGGTTATTGTTCTGATAGCGAAAGCTATGGGCCTTGAAATATGTTAAATGCTTGAACTGCTGAAATGGCAATTTTGGTTGCTGTGATCGGACGTTCCTTTGATGCTAGCATTTCATCAATTTATATTTATCACTTTCTTCAGTTAATCTTTGTGGATACATTAGACAATTTGGCTAAAGTACATGAAGAGGCCTTCGATTTAATTAATCCACTGAGCTCTTCGTATAAATTCCTTTGTATATATTGATACATAATAAGGGATTTTAAATAACTTGAAAATTCAAGGGCAATGGAAATGTACAAGGAAAGAAAGAAAGAAAGAAAGAAAAACGGAAACCAAAGAGAAACATCACAAGACTATGTGGAGTCAGAACAAGATGTCCAGAGCTGAATTAAAGATAACAACATAGAAACAACTGAAGATTACAAACCCTTAAACAATCTTTTATTGGTGTTCCTTCCCGATGCAAAACTCGCGATAAAGTGGTGCTGCACTTGTGGCTTCTTAGAAGTTGAGCCTCCTTTATAAGCATTTCCCAACAGTTAAAAAGCTGGATGCCAAGACTTGGTATAGCTCATGCCACCTTAGACGAGCTAAGAATCATGTGATTCTCATAGGGCCTTTACAGTCATTGCTCTAGCACTATGTTCTCTCATATAATCTCTCTATTGTTTTAATTGTTGTTATTTTCATTAGGTTGAAGGGGGCATTGCATAATATGGGCATCTCTTTGTTATTCCCTGTCCAAGTTGCAGTATGGCAAGAGACAATAGGGCCTGGTGCTTTTGAGCGAGACCTTTGTGTCAATTCACCTACAGGAAGTGGGAAAACTTTGGCATATGCTTTGCCAATCGTGCAGGTTTTATCCACTCGTGCTGTGAGATGTCTACGTGCATTGGTGGTCTTACCTACTCGAGACTTAGCATTGCAGGTTAGAGACCTACTATTATTTTTGTTGCCGGTGCTTCTGTAAAGCTGGATTCTTATGCTATCTAATGTAAAGTGTGGATCTGCCATTTCCAGAAACATGAATGCCGTGTCTGTATGTAGTTTCTCCATAGATTGGCATCCTCTGTGGAAGCTTTTTAATAAGTTTTGTCATTCATTTCCAAAGTAGGCCAAATAGAAGAATCAAATTTGTCACTCCTGGATATATACCATTATTCTTTCTTTTTCTTCAGGTTAAGGAAGTTTTTGATGCAATTGCACCTCCTGTTGGTTTATCTGTTGGTTTGGCAGTTGGTCAGTCTTCGATTGCTGATGAAATAGCTGACCTTATAAAGAGACCGAAGCTTCAGGCAGGCATCTGCTATGATCCTGAAGGTTCTCCAGCTGAGCTACAAAGTGCTGTGGATATACTGGTGGCAACCCCAGGAAGGCTTGTGGATCATATTAATTCCACTCATGGATTTACTCTGGAGCATCTCTGCTATCTGGTATGCATTCGTTTTAAATAAAATTGCAGATTTTTTAACATGAAATGGAGTTCCTAATGCTATCTCTGCTTACTGTCAGAAATTTTATAGGCCTGGTTGAATCTACGTGCTTTTATGGAGTGGTGTTGTCCTGAATTTGCAAGGGAGAGTGAATTCTGTCTCCTAGTGTGTGATAAAATTGTTAGTTTTTGCTTGTGTAGTGTGGAGAGGCACGTGTACCAAGTTTTAGGGAGTTCCTAATGGAGTGGTGAAAATGGAGCATGATTTAGTGATCCATCCTCTAAGCTGTGGTTGTAACAATTTTGAGTTGTTGCAATTTACTTGTGTCAATTTACAAGTTAAAGTCACTAGCTATGCTACCCTTGTCAAAAGTTGTTGGTTTGTTGGATCATAGAAAATCACTTGTCACTCTTTGAAATTTATGTTATTACATGAAATTGAAGAGTTTACTGGTCCTACCTTTGCCTTATGGAAGTTGGCCTTCTATGCAAAACCCATTAAAACTAAGAAACCAATCGGCCAATCATGCATTTGCCCTAGCCTCTTCACCATCAAGACCAATTGAGATTAAAACTCACAAATGATGTTAAAGTTCATGATATGGTCAACTAGCAAGAAAATCAATGACCATTGCGATTTGAAAGAATCTTGGAGGTTGGATAGCAAATAAAACTAGTTGTTTCAGGGATCGTAATGAAGGTACATGTTAGTAATTATGCTTTTGTCAAGGATGGTGGAGATGGGAAGACCAGATGCAGCATCTGTTGATTTATTTTTGCTTTGTAGTGTCAAAGCTTATTTGGAAGTTGTTTAATCTGTGGCGGCTTCCATTTCTCATGCCTCACTTTAAACGTAAGGTATCTATTTTCAAAATAATCTTTTAAGATTTTGTAAATTTACGATATCAATGGATCTTACGGTCCCCTCCATTAATTCTTTATGGACAAGTGATATTTGACAACCTTCTTAGCATCCATCCCGTCATGAGTTTCCAAAGTTAGATATTTATTTTGGGAATAAATCAAAGAAAACCTAACGAAGAACCACTTAATCTTCCTTTTTTCGTTTTTAGGGGGCCTTGCTGGGATTTGGAAGCAAAAAACATAGCTTGTATATAAAGGAAAATTTGGTTCTATTATTTTTTTTTAATTGAACATAAAAGATGGTTAATGACAATTCGGTACTTTGTCTTTGTTTTCGGGCCTAAATTGTCATCTAGTTGTTTTTTGAAATGTGTCAAGAATTCTGCTAACTTCATTGCTGTATCACTTGCACCTGTCTTCTCTTAGAGGCTTTTCAACTTACGATGACAATAACATCTATCATCTGTTGCTGCAATAATTTGTTATTCTGCCTTCTCTGGTAGTGACTCCGGGTATCATGTAAGAAGAACTTTCTTTATAGTTTGCACTAAATTTGAGGAAAAGATCATGGTCCTAATTGAATTTGATGTCAACCTGACTCCTGTTCTGAAGTATAATTGACAGCCTAAACCATAGGACCTTGGGACTTCACTTGTTTTTGCTGATATTTTACATCTAACTGGTCGGGATTCAACAAAAGTCAAAATTACTTGCAAGATTGCGTAAATGCTAGGGTTGACCTGTCTTCTTTACATGCGGGATTCTAATGTCCATCTTGTTTCCATCAAATTCTGTTGTTTGGAATATGAAGTCTTATATGCTGATAGAACAAACTTCTCAGGTTGTTGACGAAACTGATAGATTACTCAGAGAATCCTATCAATCGTGGCTGCCTACAGTGCTTCAAATGACTAATTCGAACAATGAAGGGCTCTTGAATTCAAAATCTTCTCTTTTTTCAGTGTTTGGTTCTTTGAGAACCATAAGGAGATGGTATGTTGTATGAATCTAGTAGCTATAGTCACATCAATAGCTTAGGTTTTGCTGAGATGCTATTTAACTTTTCCTTTTGTTGGACAGTTTCTCGTTGAACAATGTTGGCATTGCTTGTGCATGGTCAAGATATGCATAATATATCCTTTTTACTTAGTCTGCATTGGACTGGCTGCTCTAGATTTTTATTTTACTTTCCATCTTTTTTTTTTTCTTGTATTTTTGCTAGTGGTTAATTGTAATATGCGAAGACACAAGTTCTTGGGAAAGAGCTGCAAGATTGCACCTTTGTCACACTAGAATTAAGGGAAGTGGCAGAAGAGATCATACCCTCAGCCAAAAGGGAAAAAAAAAGAACAGATAAAAGAGATTAGTTAAGAAGCTAAAGAAAGTGGCATGAAGGTAGGTTGAGGTTGTTAAAAAGCAAGGAGTAAGTACCACTTTTCCATTAGCTGTTCGGTTTCTCAAAACAGTTGCATGATTCTGTTGTGAGGAACCTGCAACTTGATTACTTTCAATCAGCACAAGCTATTGGTACATTCATTTTTCTGGTAACCCATCTTGGTCATTCAATCTAGGATGTCCAATTATATAACTTGTCATTGTGGCCTTTTCCCACCAGGCAACCATTTGCCTTCTTTTCACTTCATCTTGTTTTATGCGGCATATTTGCACCTTATCTGTAGTGGTGAGGGAGCGTGTTCAAATTGAGTTGCTGGTGTTCCTACTTTGGGTTAAAAATTGCTTTGTGGATGTAGAGACCTAAGTTTGTTTTTCTTGGGGTTAAGTCCACTTTTGGAATAAGAAAGAGAATAGGGGATGATACAAGAATGGAAAGATAAGAAATGAGGTTATTTGACAAAAGTTGAGTAGTATCGTGCCAAAAGAAGAGAACATCGTTTGAGATGTTTGACATATTCTTCGAAGACCCCTAAATGCCCACAGTGTTATATAGGAGCAGACATGAAAAGGAGAGGCGGCCGAAACTTACTTGGGAAAAGTAGTAAGACAGATTTGTTGGAGTGGACAGATGGCCGTTTGTGTTAGCAGAGTGGAGAAAGCGATTAACATTGTGGAGGGCAAAATTCCCATGTTCCTAACTCGTCGAGTCCCCCCTTGTTTTCTTTATATTGTTATAACTATGTTATCGTATTTTGTTTTATTTTATAGCTCTTTCGGCCTGCTTTTGGGTTCATCGACCGCCACCCCAACTAGTTGGGTTAAAGGTGATGTGATGTGATGTTGATGTAAGTCCACTTTGGTCCCCACTTATGCTCTTTGTGCATCCCCACTTATGCTCTTTGTGCAATTTGGAACCAAATCCTTCGGTTAATAACACTATTAATATTGCTGGCCTTGCATGCTGATTGGCCACTTTTTACCATAAAAACGGCATTTCAAAGATAAATAATTTAAAACCTGGAATAAATTGACTTTTTGTTTAAAAGGAAAAGAAGAAAGAACAGCAAAATAAAAAGAAAGAGAATAAAAAGAGGGTGGTGATAGGCACCATCGTTAATCACTATTGGTGGCTTAGGATCGCTTGAGGTTGCAGCCTCAAGTTAACGTTGCCTAACTCTATGTTTCCAGGGTTCTGAGTCTTCTCTCTCTGTACATCCTTCGACAACGAACAAGTGTGACTTGCAATAGGAAAAACTGGAATTGCCTTTTTATTTGCTTTATTGTTGCATCTGATAGTTGATTTGATTGTTCGAAACTGAACCAAACCAGTACTAACTAGTGCTACTAGCCATAGAAAATTTGCTTACGTTCCTTCAAAAAGATTAGTGACCCTGTATCTAAGGCTTTGCATTACTTGAAATAATTAGTCAATGAAAATATTTTCATTACCGATAAAAATTTGTGTCTAAACATTTGCATGGATGATAAAAATATTTTTCCTTTATTTGTTTTTGTAAACAGTATAAGCCATCATTTTCTGGAAAATATTTTCCAAATCACTCATTTTCTGCAAAAAAAACGGGGCCTAAGATTCAATCATTCAACTCCAGTATCTGCTGTTGGGATTCTTCCTTAAAGACATGGATGAAGGTCCTGCAAGTCTTTGAATACAGAGGGTTCCATTCATGGAGCAGAAGAATATGGTGATCTTCGTTTGGGCCTCACCTGAGATTTCCCCACCTGAGCCAGTGGGGGTGGTGGCAGCGGCATGCCACTGCCGATCATCGTGATGGTGCCTGTTACCACCGAGCTCTCTCTCTCTCTCTCTCTCTCTCATCCCATCTCTTATTTACTTTTTATCTTCTCGTTCTTTCCTCTTTTTGTGGTATATTAAATAAATGATTGTCCTATATTTGCAATTATTTATCTTTGCAAATTTTCAGTTTTTAACATCAAAAGGTGCCCAGTCAGTGTGACACATCAACATTATTAGTGGTGTTATTTATGGAGGGAATTGATTGAACAATTATTTCTGGAAAAAGGACTTGATTGCGCCAAAAAAAAATAATTATAATATAAATTAGAAGACAAAATTTCACAGACAACATCAGTTAGGGGACCAAAAGTGGACTTGACCGTTCTCTCTCTCTCTCTTTTGTGGATATGTTTTTCCTTGAAGTTTTACGTATCTCTTTGGGTTTGAATGGTTTTGTATTTATCAGACATATAAAGTCAAAATTAATTCCCTGTTTGGTATTCATGTCTAACGGAGTTTCTGGGCTTCATACTGTTGCAGTGGAATTGAGCGGGGCTTCAAGGGTAAGTCTCACCCTAGGTTGGTGAAGATGGTTCTGTCAGCTACGCTGACCCAGGATCCAAGCAAGCTGTCTCAACTTGATTTGCATCACCCTTTGTTCTTGTCGGCTGGTCAAAGGCGTTACCGTTTTCCTGAAAAGTTGGAATCATACAAACTGGTATGTGTCCATTACGTGAACCTTTGATATTGAATCCTTGTGGGATCATAAGGCTCTTGCTTATTCCTTGATATAGGAATTATATGTCAAGGGGCAAGGCACCAGTTCAATGGGAAGCTTCCTTCAGTGAATTTGATTGATTTGGACTTTGGAGTAGTAGAACTAGCTCAAAGGAACTTACATGATTGCCAAATGCTAGGTCCTGTCATTAGGTTTTGTTCATTTGCATCATTGCATTCTAGCTTTAATTTCTTATAGAAGCTGCAGTTGCAATGTTTTGAAATTGAAGAAAGAAACGGCGGGCAAGGATTAGCAATTGTGAACTGTATTGGTTATTGATAGAACAAAATGATGTGAATACAGTGAAAATGTTGATGAATCAAAGGTCTTTAGATGCATCTGGCGAGGAAAATGCAACTGTAGTATTGTGATTGTCAGAAGGGGCAAGGGAAAGTCTAAAAGGTAATGGCAAAAGATGGTATGGAATGATATGGGGTACTTGGATCTGACAGATGATGTAGAATCAAGGGAAATTGTGCAAATGGATTCATCTAGCTAACTCCTCTTGGTGGGATAAGGATTAGTTGTTTATTTTTGGTGTTGTATATTGCGACAATTTAAGTATGGAATTTTCCTTAGTCGAGCTTTGATTGGAGACTGCATCCATGAACCCATCTTATTCTTCTAAGAGTAAAATTGGCCATAACTTCGGTAAGTTAATTATATGGAGAGAAGGAATATTAAGGAGAGAGACAAAGGAACAAGTCAGGGAGCTTTCCGATTTCAGGATAAGCACAGCAGGAGCATCACTGAGAGAGACGATAAAGCATCAGATGAGGAATTGCTTTTATTTTTCATTCATGCCCTTTCTTAGATCTGCAAAGAGAATATAAAGCATAAGATGAAGAATTGCGTTTTAAGATCTTTTGACTTGTTGGTCTTTGGGATTATACATGTCTTCTTGCCCTTCCTATGTGCACTTTCTTAATTAAAGGAATTATGATCTCCATCTATTTTAATAGTTGGTAGTTCAAAGATGCAGAATACTCCATGAATCATGACATATTACATTCTTTTGACACTACTGTATTTTTGTAGATTTTCTTTTCTAGTGGCTGCATTCTGTTTAATTTAAATGTTATGACTTAAACCCCCATGAGTTTGCTATCTGCTGTTTTACTTTAGTGGACAGAATCTTGTGTTAGCATCAGATATAAGAAAGAAACTCTCCTGATACCTACACTGCTATGCTCAATTTTTCTGGTATTGAATCATTTCATCAAGGTAGCTGAATGTCTACAATGGCTTTGCTTGAAAATTACTAAGGTTCATGAGTCTGTCCTTCATTTCTTGCCTCTTGCCTTTGATGTTCATATCTTAAGAATGCGGTTGAATATGTTGTAATTGCATCCCTGTTCTGCATATGACTACTTTGTTTCATTGATATCTAGTTTAATTGTTTTCAGGATATTATCTTGTTTACTTTGATAAGAGTATGTTTACTTTTCCTTTCACTGGCATTGATTTGTTCCTTGATTTCTGTGTGTGGATTGCCAAGTAAGACAAGTTGAACCACTCATATTCTGCTCTATTCTAATTGATTCCTTATGTCAGGTGTATGTGCCTTTGTCCAGTTCTATTAATTGGATATTACTATTACTGCTATTTCCCGCAAAGTCGATCTGTCTGTTGACTGATGTTTTGGGATGCATGCATGTGTAATACATTGATGTATGTGCAGATATGTGAATCAAAGCTCAAACCCATCTACTTGGTTGCCCTTCTGCAAAATCTAGGAGGAGAAAAATGCATTGTGTTCACTTCATCCGTGGAGTCAACTCATCGTTTATGCACTTTACTAAATTTCTTTACCGACTTGCCACTCAAGATCAAAGAGTATTCTGGTCTGCAACGTCAATCTGTGAGAAGGTAATGCCTAATCTTTTACGTAGCAGTGTACACATAAGCATTGCATGTGGGTTGTAGTTACTAGTGATATTATTTATTCATTTAGGAATTATTTGAAATATCATATGCCTAAAGACAGTTTCTGTTAGCATGTGAAATCAAGTTCACAATTTGAAGAAGCTGAAGTGTAATACACCTCTCAACATATGAGCAATGAGGCATCTGCATTTGACTTGTACAAATCTTAAAGAACATTCAGCAACGTCTTGCATTTCATAGTATACTTTGATAGGTTTTTCCCGACCGATTTCCTTCCATCTTCACCCTATCTCTTGAATTAAGGACCAAAAGAGTTTTAATGCATGACTCTGCATATTCCTCTAAAGATAAATATGAACCATAACTCATGGACAATAAAAATGCTCTGTAAGATATAAAACAAACCAGTTGTTTGCTTCAGATCACTTAGCTCATTTATACTACGGATAACAGTCTCTTGCATAAAAGCTCGCCATGTGTATCCTAGTCAAGTTCGACAACTGCTGAAAGGTTAACTATGCATGTACAGATTATGAAGCAATATGATAGGATGAAAAACAAGTGGTCATTGAGAGTGCAATATGGATCAGAATTTTGGACTTAAGCCGATAGAGATAGTACTTTGGAGGTAGGATAGTACCTCAGTCTATTACCTGTATTACTGACTGAAGGCTATTGAACATAAGTGGGATATGAAGCAAAAACACCAGTTGAAATAAATGGAAAGGAAGCTGTGAGATGTAGGAGAAACAATCTCAAAGTAATGAATAAATCTTTAGGCTTCAGAATGAAAGCTTCCTAAGCATCAAACCTAGGGCTTCTTAAGCATCACGCTTAAGAGAAGAATTGCATCACAAAGTCCCAAAGCAAATGCTTGCAAAATGCAATAACTCACCAACTCTATTCAAAAGAGAGAATTACAGTGATACTTATAGATTCTCTAAGAGTTCTACTCCTAGTTGAAAGAGGAAAGCTCTAAATAAGAAAAATGAGTTAAAATAGGGAACATAACATCCTACTACTCAAACTTAGAATCCTATACACAAATCCTAGTAGATGACTTCACCAATTAAATTTGAAGAAGAATCTTGATTCCTCTAGGACTCCTATTTGAGTTGCAAAGTCTATCTTCATCATAACTTGTGGAAATGTTAATTTTTTTGAAGAAATATCATCTTGCATGATTTTGTTAGCTTCATAACACTGCTGGTATTTGATTATATGCATCTTTGGCTTGCTCTTTTAGGTAAAATGGAATCAATACATGAGCAGGGCATAGCTTTATTTTCTTTAGCATCAGCCTGTTTTTAGTAACATAAAAGTCTGTCCTGCAGTAAAACCCTGAAAGCATTCCGAGAAGGAGATGTACAGGTTCTTGTTTCCTCTGATGCAATGACACGTGGAATGGATGTAGAAGGGGTGAGGAATGTCATCAATTATGAAATTCCTCCGTATATAAAGACATACATACATCGAGCAGGCCGTACTGCTAGAGCTGGCCAGACTGGTCGATGCTTCACTTTGTTGCGTAAAGATGAGGTAGGTTGTTTTCTTGCATTTTCTTCTTGACGTTGTTGGATTCCCCGGAGAAAGACTGTGACCAGTCTGTATAAATCTGAAGATTCTCAACTTGCAAGTATGAGAGAGAGTCGTTCTATGACCTGGGACTTAGTGCAGGCATGTTCATCTGGCTTGATACCCCCTCTTGCAATGTTTATGAGAATCAGAGTGTCCGTTAAAAACAGAACCTACAAAGTTCTTTATTATTGTTTTACCATGCCGGAGAATCCATGGAAGCTGTTGTTGTAAATTTGCTCTACCAGCATGCCCTCACAGGTTCTGCTTTGCTTAAAGCCATTTCATCTTTTAATTCTGAACCAAAATTTTCTGAAAAAAGAAGGTTTTCACAGACAAGCAACCAGATCTTGGATGTGAAGTTTGGTCACATTTCCATTAGTGTGTTCGCTTACGCTAGTTGCTTTACCATATATTATCTTTGTCATATCTGTTGGGGGAAGGAACTTTCTGTGGAGAAGCAAAAACACCATAGAACTCTGATTGTAAATGCACACATCAACATGTCTTTTCTGCTACAATTTAGTGAGTTTTACGAGTCTTAATAATGCAAGTCGCATCTCACTGAAGTTACGTAGACACAGATACGTTAATTTCCTAGGTCTTGCTACTGTGGAGATTTCAAGCTTCTCAAAGGTATTAATCTGACGGCGTTTCATTTTGGTGGATCCATTTCCACCTATTAGGTCAAGCGTTTCAAGAAGATGTTACAGAAAGCCGACAATAACTCTTGCCCTGTTTACTTGCTTCCTGCCAGCTCAGTAGAATCGTTTTGCAGTTCATACACATCAGGTAATCTGTTGATTCCATCTGTCACAAAACAGATAGCTGCTTGACAGCTTAAATTTGCTTTTCTGGCCATGACAAATTAACATTTGACCCACTTGCTATTTACTATTTTTGTGTACGATGGGCATTTTCTCTGTTTCCTGTCTTTTCTAATGCATGGTGTATGATAACAACAGGAATTCAGCATTTTTTTTTTTTTTTGGGATTTTGGTGCGATATGCTTATTTGATCTGATCATCAGTGTCTGGTTGATGGGCTACTGATGGAATATTCTTTATATGAGCTTAGCAAGTGCGTTTTATGTTTTCTATGTTAGCGCTCGAGAAATTAAAAGAGGCGGTTGAATCAGAAACGTCCAGGAAGTGCAAGGTTGGATCAAAGGCTCCATAAGAAAATAAAAATGCAAAGATCTTGTTGGGAGATTTGTGCTTCTGGAGATTTTGTTAACTAGATAGTCTAGTTGTAATCAATTAGTTGTCTTTACTGATATACAATGTAAATGTTTTGCCCTATTTATGATTTCCATTATCATGCAAGATCAAGGTTATTTGTTTTTGAACATTTTAATCAAACCTTCAATGATAAACCTTCATCAAAATGACCTACTTCTTTCGCTCTATCATGGACCTCACTTTACGTGCCCTGAACAACCGAGCAAAATTAGGCCTTCTTCTTCCGGTGCTGATAGGGACCCGATCTTGTGATGATTTTGTGGACAGATTCGAAAACCACGGGTTGCGCTGTTCATCTTATGATGCACTTTTCCACGCGGCGGCCATCGCCAGCTATCCTATGTAGGACATGGGCAGGGTCTTGGCTCGGGAGTTTGGACCGTGTTTGTTCAATTCCCACGATACATGACATATGGTTCGACTTATTGTGATGGGGTTCGCTCATGTATACGCTCAACTTCTATGTGAAGTTAAGCATGAATATGAAGCGTGAATTTTCTACTATTCGTCGAAAATGGAAACTACCAATCAGCCTTAAACTAAGTGCCTGTTTTTTTTGGTCGAACTAATTGCCTGTTTGACGTAACTGAAAATTAAGTACAGAAAATTTATATATTGAGGTTTTGTTGGTTTCATGGAAAATATTTTTTCTAATTTCTGGTGTTTGGAGGGTGAAAAATGAACGGTCAATAGAAAATATTTTTTGGTCAACAAAAAAACTTTTTAAAACTAAGAAAAAATGATGTTTTTATTTTGAGAAGAGGAAAAATATTTTGCACACTTTTCATTCTTCCTCTCTTTCGACTATTTTTTCTTTTTAATTATTTTTTTGCTTTCTTTTTAGTTTTTTTTAAAAATTAAAAAATTTTATTTTTTATTTTTAGGATAAAATTTATTTTTTAATTACTTTCTTTATTTTTTTATTTTTTTTTGTCTTTTTGTCTTTATTTTTTTTTTGTATTCCTTCTTCTCCCTTGGTTGGTCGCCGGCACGGCCGTAGCCGTGGTTTCGACCTCGAGCAAGGAAAGCTATAGCGACGAACGTAGCCGTGATGTTCGTCTTGAACTCCTCGTGCTCCACATGGAGCTCGGCGGCGGACTCGCCACGCAGACGACGTCGGCCTTCCCGGGACTTGAGGCTCACCGCCCGACATAGTTGATGTCGACGAGCGGGTCGGGTGGGGCACTCGACGATCGATTCCGAGTCGCCGCCAAGGGTGATCTTCAAGAGGAGTTGCGAGACCTCCGCGGTATAGTCGATGGGGACCACCTGCTTCCCAATGAACGCCGGCAAAGATCGTGGGTCGGGGGTGGCGTCGAAACTTCGAGCACCATTGCCTCATGTTTCCCCGCAATATTAGTGGCGTGCTCCACGTGCGCTTCAAATCAAAATCCCTATCGCTCGGTGCGGGAGATTATATTATGCGTAGCGCCTTTTTCCTTTGGGTTTCTCTCTCTATCTCTATAAACGCGAGTTGTAAAAGAGAGAGAGAGAGAGAGAGAGAGAGAGAGAGAGAAGAAAGACTTCAAAAGAAGTGAAGCCATAGTCTATTTTGAAGAAAAAATAAGACGAATTTTCCTTATCAAAAGGTGGAAAATATTTTCCGGAACTTTTTCAAGTTTTTGCCAAACATAAAAAAGACGGGAAAATGACTTCCCGAAAAATATTTTCCGAAAAGTCATATTTTCCACGAAACAAATGGAATATGAATTTTAAATCCCATTGCATTTTTAAGATTTCTTAATATTTTATTGGTCTAAATAAAAACTAGGGATAAGTGCATGGAAAACTCTAAAACTTATCACAAAAATGCAATTAAGGCCTAAAACTTACAAAAAGCGCAACAAATCTTAAAATTTTGTCAAATTGGTGCAATTGAGCTTTTACTTTAACTCTATCCAACTTGGCATGCTGATGTGACTTTTTTTTTTTTTATTTTCTCTATCCTACATGGCGATGACGTAGTTAATTTGAATTTTTACACAATTTTTTAGTTAGATTGAAGAATTAGCTAAATTTATAAAAATGAAAAATTGAGTGATGGGAAACCTAGCGGTCGAGGGCTTGCCTCGACGCAACCATCCAACAATCGCCGGGAAGGGCCGGTGAGGGTGGGGGATGGCTGGCCTTGTCATCGCCATGTAGTAAAAATAAACTACTAAAAAAATCATGTCAAGCATTTTCCGTTATTCAAGTTAGACTCAATTGCACTAACTTGAAATTTTTAGAACTTCTTGCATTTTTTTATAATATTTAGGACTCAATTGCACTTTTGTGACAAATTTTAGGATTATCAGTGCACTTATACCTAAACATAAATATCTCTACCGATTTTGAAAAAAAAAAGCTTCATTTCAATTTTTTTTCCAACAATGTTTTTGAAAACTTCATTAATAGATTTAAAATGTATGTTATTCACTGATAGTATCTTATATATTTTTCAAAGTTAGAAGAAAGAAGAAACGATTATTAAGAAGTAAATCCAAAAGAAACTCGAGTTTTTAGTGAGATTACCAGAGAAACTAAAGACAATTGAATTTCATTAAAATAATTTCATTAGCATCTGAGGTATCATAAGGGATCATACATACTATAGTTATATTGTACAAAGAATCTGGACAAAATAGACTAATTAGTGGATTAGGTTGTATTTGATGCATAAAATTCTCAAATTTGGAATATACTTCTTTCTTTTATTTTGGACGAGGTGAGCCAATAGGATGAATTAAAAGAGTTCCATATTATGAATTTTGTACCGCGCACATAAATTACACGAGCTCTTGAAGGTTGAATAGGAGATAATGAATAAATTGAATGCAAAAAAAGGAAGAAAATAACAAGAAATGAAAGGATCAAAATTTATTTATACTGTATCTCATATTGTAGAAAGGTTTTGAGTAAAAATAAACAAAATACCAAGTCATCAATGAAAAGAGAGGGATTCGAACCCTCGGCACGAAAAACTCAAACAATGGATTAGCAATCCAACGCTTTAATCCACTCAGCCATCTTTCCCAATTGAGAAAGGATAATTAGTATCTTACATTACATAAAAAGTAAGGCTTGAAAATAGTCATTTCTTTTTTATCTCTCTTTCTTGTTTTTTCACTATTCGGTATATCCAAGTTTAATATATACTACTTTTATTAGGCAATCCCAATTAGATAATGAAATTGTTCCAAAGAGATATTTCAAATAAAGAAAAGCCAAATATTAACTCTTCTTCCGAAAGAGTTTTTTTTTTTTTGTCTTTTCACGGCCTTGCCCGGTCAATACCTAACCGAGTCAAATTTTTTTTCCATTCTAATAATAAATACAATGATTTGTAAAATCAAAAATTTATTTGCTGATAACTAAAAATTATTAGATTAATGTCGTACCAAACATACAAAAGAAATATTGTTGATAGGCTACCATCTATTACAATTGGGAAAATGACACAAATGATTCCTAAACTTTGATCCAATGTGCAATGTGATCTATATACTTCTAACTTGACCAAGATAGTCTCGAACTTTAGCTCAATACGCAATGTGGTCTTTGAACTTTCAATTTGTTCATTGTGGTCTCGTCACCGAACTATAAGAAAATGTTCAAAGTCATTTTTAAATTTGAATTAATAGAAGGATTACATTGAACATCTTTCTATAATTCGGGGACTCAGGGACCATATTAGTCAAATTAAAAGTCTATTGACCACATTGCACATTGGGCTAAATTTCATGGATCATATTAGTCAAATTAAAAGTTGAGAGACCACAATGCACATGAATCAAAGTTCGGACCATTTGTTTGTTGTCATTATCCGACTTCAATTCTATTGAACGAATTATCTCCCCTTACCAAATAATTGGCTTTTTGACTTTTGAATAGTTTAAGTCAATTTTATTTAAGGTTATCAAACAAACTTAGTCTCATTAATTGCTAATTGGGTTACCAAACATGCCCTAATTGCTTTGCAATTGTAACTTCATCAAGAGGTCCTCCTAGTCCTCGATCCACTCTCAACCCCCATATGTTTTGTATAAAGTGATTGATTACACAATTGGCGCTCCAAAATTGTTTTGCTGAACTGATCATAATCTCTTCATGACTTAAGAAGGGGAATAAGAAGAAGAACAATGGAAGTATCTAATGGAAAAGATTTTCACTACACCATGGTCCACAGCACAATTCCTTGAAGACACTATCCGAGACTTGCCCTTCGAAGACAAAAAAGAAGCAAGAGAGCAAACCCCAATCCTCCCCCCCGATTCTCCCCCTTCTCCCCTCTCTCTCTCTCTCTCTTTTCAAGAAAGAAGCCTTTGATCCTATCCGATGAAGAGCAAAAATGTTGGAAAGGCCTTACGTGTCGAAGATGCACGCAGTCGCCATTAGCTAACAAACATGGTCATTTCCGAACAACAAACAAAGACGTTCGGACTTGGTCGAAGTAGACCTTGGAGTTCAAACCAGTTGAAGCAGCTATTACGGAAGATTGCTAAAGATTACATTCTGTTTAGCGTATCTCTAGGATTTACCTTTTATTTTTTGTTAGCATATTATCTAGTATATCTTTTGTAATTAGCTGGAGATATTTTATAGATCTTCTCTTTCCCCTTTTCTCTGTTTAGCAATATGTATATAAGTAACTGTATCCTATGTAAAAAATATATGAAAATGAAGTAGATTGCCCTTCGTATTAGAGCCAAAGCGCTTAAACACATCATACTCGCATTATTTGCGATATGACTTCGGAAGTTTCTACAAAGAAGGTGATTGACCCTTCCTCACCATATTATCTCAACACCTCCGACAACCTTGGAAGCATACTTGTTTCATGTGTGCTGACCCGGGATAACTATGCAACATGGTCGAAGGCGATGGGACGCGCATTGCGGGCAAAAAATAAACTCGGATTTATTGATGGATCGCTAGAGAAGCCAAATCCATTGGCACCCGAATTTAATGCCTGGGGCATTTGTAATTCCATGATAATTTCATGGATTTTCAATTCCCTCGACAAGAATTTACAGGGAAGCATGGCATATGCAGAAGAAGCAAAGGTAATGTGGGACGAGTTGAAGGAGAGATTCGCTCAAGGTAACGGACCTCGCATACACAAGATCAAAACTGAGATTGGGCTCCTACAGCAAGGAGGACTCTCTGTGGTGGAATATTACACCAAACTGAAGGTCTTATGGGATGAGCTCGATGACTATGATGACATCCCAGAATGTACCCGTGCTGTAGCCACAATGTACGCAAAGAAGAAGGAGGTGTAGAAGATCCACCAGTTCCATATGGGTCTTAATGCTGAGACCTATGGAAATGTTCGCTCTCAAATTCTTAATCTCGAGCCATTCCCATCCCTCGGTAAGGTTTATTCTATGATCACGCAGGAGGAGCGTCAACGATCAATTGTTCGAGGGAGGGAAGAGAAGATCGAGGGTGCTGCTTTCTCAGTTGGAAAAGTAGGCCCAAGGAAAGTACTGTTCGGAAAATTGAAATGTAACCACTGTGGGAAGGTTGGGCACGAGAAGAGTCATTGCCGCGAGTTGATTGGATATCCTCTGAATTGGGCGCCAAGGCGAGGTGGAAAGGGACACAAAGCAAATCCTCCCGCGGCTGTACATTCCGCACAGGCTAGCAGTTCCAACCCTATTGCAGATACTTGTCGAGGAGATCCGAAGGGGACTCAGACAGCAACAATTAGCAACGATCAATATCAACATTTGGTTAGTCTGCTCGCGGCGATTAAACTGCCCACTTTGAATGATCAACTTACCAGTAAGGTTTATTGGCCCAATGATATTTCCACAAACTGGATTATCGATAGTGGCGCCTCTGAGCATATGATAGGGCAGCTTTTCCTTCTAAATCGATCAAGAAATATCACGGATGGATATCCTATACGAACTCCCTAACGGAAAAGTTACTCACGCCATCAAGAGAGGCGATGTTTATTTAAGCCCTAATTTCATTTTGTGGGATGTTCTATATGTCCCAAACTTTAAGTGCAATCGTATTTCTGTCGGAAAATTGATTTCATATATGAACTGTTCGATAATGTTCTTCTCTTCTTGATGTAACATATAGGACCTACCCTCGAAGAGATCGATTGGAGTGAGTAATCTTCGGGATCGATTGGAGTGAGTAATCTTCGAGAAGGGGTTTATTATCTTGGACGTATGGGCACTCATTCAGCTTTTCCGGCGGTCAAGGGACAGAGTATTGACATACGGCATCAAAGAATGGGGCACCCATCACGGCAAGCTTTGAATTTGATCACCGATATTGAAATAAATAAAGAAGGGGCTGATTTGTGTGATGCATGTTGTCGTGCAAAACAAACTCATTCTTCATTTCCTTTAAGTGATAATAAAGCCGGTGGATGTTTTGATTTATTGCATTGTGATATTTGGGGGCCATATCAGATAGGGATCTCTCTCCTGTGCACATTATTTTTTAACCATCGTCGATGATTATAGTCGAGCAGTATGGGTATATTTGATGAAGGAAAAATCAGTGACATGCAGAGTTTTCGCTAATTTTTATCATATGGTAAAAATCCAATTTGGTCGAGCAGATTAAAATGGTGGGAGTGACAATGGCCGTGAATTTCTTTCTAATTCCATGAAATATTTTTTTTTCAAAAGTGGAGTTATGCATCAGGCATCATGTCCCAACACGCCACAACAGAATGGGAGAGAGTTGAAAGAAAACACCAACACATCCTCAAGGTAGCACGGGCACTATGCTTTCAAGCGAATTTTTCAATTCGTTTTTGGGGTGAATGCATAGTAACAGCTCCTTATTTAATCAATTATACTCCAACTACGTTGTTATATGGAAATACTCCTTTTGAAATTTTGTTTGGGAAACCTCCGGATTATAGTCATGTGCGAGTTTTCGGTGCCCTGTGCTATGCTCACAAGCCGTCAAAGGGAAGACAAAAATTTGAAGAAAGGGCAAGAAAATGTGTATTTTTGGGATATCCATATGGCACGAAGGGTTGGAAGGTTTTCGATTTGGAAACAGAAGAATTATCAGTATCTCGTGATGTTGTTTTCTATGAAGAGAATTTCCCATTTGCTCATAAACCTGCGAATGAGGATCGAGACTCTCTTCCCCTTTTGACACCAGCTCATGTGGTGGGTTCTATTGATGAGGGTGGAATCAACCTCAGGAGGAGGAAGACAAGGTTCCAAGCCAAGTTTGTGAAGAAATTGGGCAGATAGTGATACAAGATTGTGATAATGCAGTCCAAGTTGAAGAGCAAACCCAGCAATTACTAGATGACCATATTCCGGTCCCAATTCGTCCTGCACAATAGAAAGACAGCCAGCTCATCTGCGAGATTATGCGTGCCATACGCTCCACACAAAGGTCCTAACTCCTCGGCCCACTTCATCGATATCTTCAGGTACGGTCTATCTTATCGAGAAGTTTATTTCTTATAAACAATTTACTGAGCCCCACATCATCCTTTGAGCTACTGTTGATTCTGATATTGAGCTTAGGAGTTATACTGAAGCTATTAAAAATCCTTTGTGGAGAGAAGTGATGGCTGCAGAAATTAAAGAGTTAGAAGATAACAAGACTTGGACTTTAGCAACTTTACTCGGAAGGTATGAAACCCATAGGGTGCAAGTGGGTTTACAAAATCAAGCGTCGAGCTGACAGCAGTATTGAGCGATATAAAGTTCGTCTTGTCGCAAAGGGATTCACCCAGATAAAGGACGTGGACTTCCATGAAACCTTCACGCCATGGCTAAACTAGTCATTGTACGTTGTCTTCTTGTAGTTGCATTGGCTCGCAATTAGGGAGTTACATCAGATAGACGTTAACAATGCATTTCTCCATGGCGACTTGGATGAGGAAGTTTATATGAAAGCTTCCACCAGGTTTCAAGAAAAGGGGCCCAGATTGCGTTTGTCGATTACAAAAGTCCTTATATGGTCTTCGACAGGCACCTCGAAATTGGTTTTCAAAAATTTCTAATGCATTGAAGGAGTATGGTTTTACTTAATCATTAGCTGGTTACTCGCTGTTCACATGTTCTCATGATGACACTTTTCTCGACGTGCTAATATATGTTGATGATCTAATCTTGGCAGGAAATAATTCAATATAATGTGCAGCGCTGAAACGGTACCTTGACGATTGTTTTCATATCAAGGACCTAGGACAATTAAAGTATTTTCTAAGAATTGAAGTAACGCGGACGACTTTAGGGTTATTTTTGTGCCAGAGAAAGTATGTACTTGAGATCCTATCAAAATGCGGCATGCTAGCAGCTAAACCAGCGACTACCCCAATGGAACAACAACACCAGTTAGCTACAACTGTTGGACTTGCCTTGATAGATCCAAGTCACTATCGACGATTAGTGAGATGTCTACTCTATCTCACTATCACTCGACCTGAATTATGTTATTCTGTCCACGTACTTTCCTAGTTCATGCAAGAACCGAAGGAGCAGCACTGGGAAGCAGCTACCCGAGTTCTTCGATATCTTAAGCAAAACCCAGGACAAGGGATTCTATTATCAGTCCCAAATTTACTTCACTTGACCGCCTTTTGTGACTCCGATTGGGCAAGTTGCCCGATCACTCGGCGATCAGTTAGTGGTTACTTTGTCATGCTCAGTGGTTGTCCCTTATCCTGGAGAACTAGGAAGCAGACCACGGTTTCTCGGTCCTCTGCTGAAGCTGAATATCGCTCTATGGCACTTGTGACCAGCGAACTGATTTGGTTACGCACTTTACTTGTCTCCCTTGGAGTATTGCATGACAAACCGATGAGTCTTTTTTTGCGACAACCAACCAGCTTTACACATCGCGGCAAACCCAGTGTTTCACAAAAGAACAAAGCACATCGAGAATGACTGTCACTTTGTTTGCGAATATGTACATTTAGGCGGTATTAGAACCGAGTACGTACCCATTGGACTTCAATTGGCAGACATTTTTACGAAGGCACTTGGTCGGCATCGATTTGAATTTCTTGTTAGCAAGCTGGGCATTCGTAACCTCCACGCGCCATCTTAAGGGGGAGTATTACGAAAGATTGCTAAAGATTACATTCTGTTTAGTGTGTCTCTAGGATTTACCTTTTATTTTTTGTTAGCATATTATTTAGTACATCTTTTGTAATTAGCTAGAGATATTTTGTAGATCTTCTCTTTTCCCTTTTTTTTGTTTAATGTAAAAAATATATGAAAATGAAGCAGATTAGGTTCTCACAGCAGCCATTGTCAAAGAAGCAGAAGAGGCTTCTGGAGATGAACAGAGAGAATCATTAGTGAAGCTTTCATGTGTATGTCTCTCTTCTTCTTCTTTTTCGTCTACTTCTCTACCTTCGCGAATCGTATCCATCATGGCGAAAGGTTTGTGCCGCCTCCTCGTGGCACTTGCGAGTTGCGATGGCACAACTTCGGTTATAAATCTTGCAAGGCGTGAGCTGGGCATTTTCTTTCCCTTGTGACGGATGTTTTGGAAGGAGTGGAGGGAGAGAAGAATGTGCTGTGAAGGAGGATTCGCAATGAAGTGCTTATGAAAAGGAATGTAGGAGAGAGTTTATACTAGGTTTTTGGGGGTTTTCCCGTTTGTTTGCCCCTCCGAATTTTTCCTTTTTCTAATAGGTTTAACTGAAGAAGAAAGATGATAATTATGTCGTTCTCATATCTCAAAAAAGTTTAGCCATACCATTTTATATCAATTGATATGCTGACGTAGTATTGTGCAATTAATTTCACATGTCTTTCATTCTTGCACATTAAATGATCATAAATGTTCGCACATGGAAAATTCACGTGCACAATCGGAAAAGACGTGATTTTTTTTGTTCTTTCTGTTTCGAGGATGTTGGTGCTAAAAATTGACATTAGTATGTATGTGCCGATTCTTAGATGAGATGTTAAAAGAAGATTATGAGTATGCACTCGCGCGCGAGGGTACCACATTCTTTCGATGTGGGGCTTAAAGTGAGTGGCTTACCTCGTTATATGGATAAATATTGAAAGGAATCTTACTCCTAAATTTATACATACGAATTGCGAAATTAACGTGCCCATAATACCTTGAGTCATTGATCGAAAGAATACGTTACCGAATGGAATGTGCCATCGTTTCTGCATATTAAGTGTTCCTTTTGCAGCCTTTGACAGAATGTTCTTCCATGGTTCGTGCGTTCGTTCGAGAGAGGAACAAAGTGCCATCGTCGTTTTCTATCTCGCTGTTCTTTTTGTCTTTTTCTTTTTTGGCCTTTTGTACAAGGAATGTCGTACAGGAACAATCAGTAAAGAACGTGGTTTATCACGTTTGAAAGATAAAAGCAAGGCGGCTACTTTTGTGGGTTATGGGCTGGGTTAGCTCAACATGGTGGCCCATCCTCCCATTAAAACCCAACAAAGATGAAATCCAATATCGGTACGATACGTGATATCAACCTTACGTAATATTTTTGTTTCCTTAATTTATTTTTAAATTATTTTTTTACTCAATGTCGTTTGTTAGTGCCGCCTATCGTTGCTGTCGACATTAATTGGGGGATGAGGCTGATGTTCCGTATCGAGGAGGGAAGTCTTGTCGTCGGCCTCTAATAGATCATGTGATTTGCGATATGGCTTTTGTCCGATTGAGAAGCAACTAGATTTGCACTTTCCGGAGAGCGTCGGTCCACCGGTTTCGTGTCTCGGGAGAAGGAGCAAAAAAACATCATCCGTTTGCACTGCCTTTTCTTCTCTGTTCTTAAAACGTCGTAAAAACCAACGTAACGAAGAAGAAGAATAACGTGATCTTATTTTCATGTTATTTGCTTGTGAAGGCCATGGCTTGGGTTGGGTTAGCCCAACATGGGCGGTCCACCCGTAACCCATAAAATCCGTCAATTATATGTGTTAGATATATAAATATTCAACCGCGTCGCTAATTAATTTCATGAATTAGGTAAGGCAAGAGCCCACGAAACGAACATGCAGGTGTTCTAGGTTGTTTTTCGTATAATTAGTTGGCATGTATTTCGTCTGCGAACTGATTAATCAATTGAAACCGTGGAAGTCAGGGAAACCAAACTGTAACATTAACAGATTCCTAACCATCCGACATGTCCCTTGGAGAAGGGAAAGAGCACATCACCGTAGATAAGGATGGCATAGAGGGAGACTTGACTTATTTGTATTATATCCAATCACGTGTAGATACTCATTTATTCATTCAAAAAATGCCACCAAAGGCCTAAAATAATTGACACTTTCTCTATTTAAAGGATAAAAGATGAAAAACAACTTCTAATCAGCGATGACAGCCACGGCAAACGCTGGGTAGTCAAGTGTGGAGTGCATAACTATTGAAAGCATCTAAATAGTGAGCCTACCTCAAGATGAGTGCTCTCTTCTTCTTCTCTAAAATAATTAACGTTTGCTTTTGGCATATACATTAGAGTGTTCCTAACCATGAAAAAAAAAAAATAGAAAAGAAAAGGATTGGAGAAGGGGAGGCGAAAGAACAAGCTCTAGCTGAAATTTCAAATGCGACTCTCTCGATTCGAGAAAATATATTATGAACTTCGTACACGAGCGACGCGGTGTACCAAATCAATCATTCTGTTGAGTGGAATCCAAACGTAGGTTACACGGTCATGGGTTCTTGAAATTTGATTGGGGTTAGATCTAAATAATAGACCATGGCATACTTGTCCGATCAAAGTGACGGCGTTCCGTCGGTCCTTGTCTTAAAACATGCTAATATATCAAGCTTGAGGTCCCTTTTTCGAAAAGGGCAGGGGCGACTTTGCTATATCCATCAGGTCTGAAAGGGTAGGCCATGCCGACAGTGCTGCACCGACTAGTACAAATTGGAAAAGAGAACCAAAAAGTGCACAAAGATCCGAAAGTTGCATTTAATTCATAAAGCAAGTCACGCCTCTCCCTTTCATCTTTTGAAGGGCTTATCCCACTATTTGATGGACTTTGACAACACTAAGCCATAGACATAGTATTCTGATCCTGACTGATCTAAAATAGCCTGAGACATGGCAAGAAGTAACCCCAATAATAACCCATTTATAGTATTCAGATTATTATCTTTGTGCTTGGGGCAACGACGCAGCTAGCTAGTGAGGTACTAATCGAGAGGCGCGTCTATTGCTAGTTGAAAACTATTTCCAAATCCCCTCTTGGGTCTGGGTTAAGCCTTGGCCCTCGAGAATTTCTGTAAATTACCTAAACGTCGAGATTTTTAGAGCATTGATAGTGACTAAAAGAGAACTTCTTGAGATATTAATCATCCTAGGAAGGTCAAAGAAGCTTGATGAATTTTGGGTATTGAAATGCCCTAAGCTAGTTGATATTAAAGCCTCGTCAATGTTCATCGCTCTCTTTGCACAGATTCACTCAGCCACAGCTTCCCCGGCGCTCACCCATAGTCACCAAACCTCCGACACCGTGCCACGACCTTCGTTCGACAACCTCTCCACGGCAGTTGGTAGTTGTTGGAATCATCTCCGACCATTTCGGCCGAGACCCTGTTTTCAATTCCTTTTATTTCAGCTTCAAGAAGCCATTTTTAATCGGCCACCACCTTCGCTCAACCATCCCCGAAGCTTTGTAGACCAATTCCGTGCCGGATGACAACAGAACAAGCCCAAGCTTTCCCTACAACTACCAGCGCGGCAAGGGCGCTGATAGGTTCTTGCACTCTGTGCCCTTTGGTCGACCTTCATTAATGGAGGTTGGCACCCGTGATTGATGCATGCGACCTTACATTAAAGGTCATGCGACTCGAGATATAAGGTCACACTACTCAAATCCGAGGTCGTGCAACCTAGATTTGAGCTCAAGCACCTCCATTAATGGAGGTTGCATGTGCTGGAAAAATTTAATGGGAAATTTTAAATAAAGACATAAAGTGTCCTCATTTTCTCAAGAGGACTCAAAGTGAGTGTTGTTTCAAATAAATGTTTGAAGCAACCATGACAATTTTAAAATAAAGGCTTGGAGTTATCATGATAGTTTCAAATAAGCGCCTTAAGATATGGCTAGTCAGCGAGGCTAGAAATATTATTGAGATTATTATGGCAAAATGACACAAATGATCTATGAACTTTCACTCAATATGCAATGTAGTTCCCGAACTTTTAATTTGACCAATATGGTCCGTGAACTTTAACTCAATATGCAATGTGGTTCATGAACTTTTAACTTGACTTATATAGTCCCTAAACTTTTGGAGCATGTTCAATTTAGTCCCCGAATTTGAATCAATGGAAGGACTATATTGAACATCTTTCTATAGTTCATGAACTAAGTTGAACATGCTCCAAAAGTTCAAAGTTCATGGACCACATTAAACATTGAATTAAAATTCAGGAATCATATTGGTCAAAACGCTCGAGGACTACATGGCATATTGTGTCAAAGTTCGGGAACCATTTGTATCATTATCCATATTTATAATGACAACTAAAATAAAAGGACACTAAGATGATGAAGAAGAATAAATCTTGACCATCAAATCCTCAATGGAGGTCAACCTTTCAGGGGGTAAATTTAGAATCTAAATTTATCCGCTAAATTTAGAAGATCTCAATCCAGTTTTTTCAGTGGTATGATAATATGGCCCATGAGACTATTCCAAGGAATATCTTTACACCCCTATCATATCCGTGCAATATCCACTACATACATACATACATACATACATACATACATACATACATACATACATATATATATATATATATATATATATATATATATATATATATATCATTCTTGCTTTGGATCGCGCAATGTGCTTGCAAAATCACATGTAAGTTCCCCCTCAAGAGTAGCAAAATGGCTGATCCTAAAACGCCTAAAATAGTACCTCCAAAGATGTTCCCGGTGGCTGATACCGACACCGACAAAATGTCGCCCTTGCTTTGTATGGTGGCCGCAAACCATACAATCTCCTGCCGCTGGTCACCAATCAAGGCTCCATTTTCACATTTCTTTAGAACAATATATGAAGAAGATTATGAAGATTCTTATTCGTCATCAGTGTTAGACATAATTAGGATTTATCTAGCATAAATTTCCTATCTTAGAGATATTTGACAATTTTGTTGATTCTATACATCTCTTAAGATTCCACATGTATCTCCTTTTGGTTGTGCATATTTTGGTTAGTATATACTACCTTATAGTGATCTCATAAAGCCTATAAGTAGACTGATGTAATATTTATTATAATACATCGAAATATATAAGAACTTCTCTTTTCTGCTTTATCATTCTAAACTATCGGAGACATGGGCATGGCCTCTCGTGGAACCGGGCCTAAATGTGGAGCCGGGTACTTGGGCATGGTTGCCGAGAACCCGAGCATGGGCATCGGGATCTCGGGCATAGCCACCAATGATCTTGACCTAGATGTCGGTAACTTAGGTACAGAAGGCGAGTTCCCAAGCACGGATGCTTGAGAGCCTAAGAACTAGCATGAAAGTCTTGGGCTTCGCGACAAGGAATATGGGCCCAACCTTTGTGAGCCCAAGCTTGGTCATCGAGCAACTAGGCTTGGCCTTAATAAACTTAGGTTTGGGTGCTAGTGACTTAGGCGCGGGAGCCGGGTGCTTGGACATGGCTACCGAGGACTTGGGCAATGGTATCAAGGTCCCGGGCCCAGCCTTAAGGGACTTGGACTCAACCTTTGCGGACCTAGGCTAGGTCTCGATGGGCTCGGGTGCGGGCGCCAATGACCGGGGTGGTGGGGCTACTAACTAAGCATGGTTGTTGGGTAACCATGCACAAGAATTAAGGTCTCAAGCTTGGCGTCTAGAATGTGGGATGACCTCGTTCAACCTAGGCCTAGGCGTTGATGACTTAGGCATAAGGGTCGGGTATTCGAGCATGGCAATCAAGGGCTCGAACATGGCCTCAAGGGACCTGGGCCCCGCCTTTACGGACTTGTGCCTGTTAAGAAAACCTCCTCATATATATTTTGATATTGACAAAACTATCATGTATCCTATAGAAACTGGTAAATGACTTAATATATTATGTTTCGGGCAATACGAAATGATCAAAGAGTATATCGATCTTAGTTGGTGTTCAAACTCAAGTCAAGAATTTCGCATATATGCTTCTAAAGGAGTTGAGGTATTGTATCAAGATTAAGTGATGCATGACCTATGTAGATTCAATCATACCATTGAAGGAGACTTATATGCGAGCATTAACAAGGAACTTATTATCTTCCAATATTAGTGGATTGTTTGTTAAGATTCTATTGATGGGTTATGCTTTCTAGAAAAATATTCAGATATTGTGACATATTCAGAAACTCCAACATTTCCAGAAACGATTTTTGTTTGAAGACCATGGTTGGAAATACTTTTAAGGAAGTTTGCAATTTTTCTAAGACCAGATAACTTTCATATATGAACAACTCCACTTATGAATATCAAAGATTGAGTTGTATGGGCGACTAGATTTGAGGGATTCAGATTACTCAACGGTCACCAAATCTCTTTTGATATAATCTCGTTCAATCAAGATTGATGGTGTCTAATCAACGATTGAAAAGTGATCCTTTGTAGATCTATCCAACTACTAGTTCTAAGTTGATGGGGGTATAAAAGGATGTCATTGGGATTGTTACATATGTGCAATCAAAATCATCAATTCCAAAGTGTTAGAGTGTTTCGGATTCTACATACTTGTTCTCGAGAGCTATTTACTATAATCTTTGAGAAACTTTGTAAAAGTGAAAGATCTCTTTGATTCATTTAGTGGACTCCGGCCTATCGGCCGTCGGTGTGGGAGAGTGGACGTAAACTTGATCAAAGCCGAACCATTGTAATCTTCGTGTGTAATTTTCTCTATCCCTAAACTCTTTTATTTTGTTTGATCAGCATTGCATACTTGTGTTTAAATTGTAAACTGCAGATTCAAATTGGGAGTGATATTTGTCTTGATCTTTTTAATTCACAATTTCTAGTCAAATTAGATTACAATCACCTATTCTCCCCTTCTATGGGATATTGCTGGATACAACAAGTGCCCCACTGCTAGGGAACTAGGTCTAGCCTCGACGGACCTAGACCCATTTACTAAGGATCCGAGCCACGGTTGTCAAGGTTCTCATGCCCAAGTGTTGAGGTCTAGTCGTATTTTTTTCAAAATGATTTTTGATTTTTCAAAGAGAAAAATCACTTTCCCTAATTTAAGATAAATCTGCCGTTGACTATGGAAATATTACATCGGCACATTTTCCAACAGAAATTATTTACTTTAAAATAAACGGAGTGCCTAAGTGGTGTAAATATTCACGTTTAGCCTAGATAAAATCGTAAGGAGTTCTTTTAAATCTTTTTGTGTGTGTGTGTGTAGGGAATACATCCTAAGATGCTTAACATGCGAGACATGATTTTTGTTTCCTCTTTTAATGGCATGCTAACGTGTAATGAAATAATGGAAAATGAAGATATAAAGGAATAATTAACTCCTAAATATGCATCGTAACACTGATTGGTAGGTTTCATGACTTTTATCAATAAAATTTAGCAAAATCCTAATTACCATCAATTTTGTTTCTATGGAACGACTTAAGTAACCTCTCCCTTACTTACCAGATAAGTGAATTTTTACTTAATTGAATAATTTAAGTAAATTTTAAATTATGTGATCGAGCAAACTTAATCTCATGAATTGGTAATTGGGCTATCCTAACATGCCCTAATTGTTTTGCAACAGTAACTTTATGAAGAGGTCCTCCCAAGACAATTTTCTCCTCGATCGGTTCTCAACTCCATTTGTTTTGTAATAAAGTGATTGATTCCGCAATACGTGTTCGAAGTTGTATGATGGAACTGATCATAATCCTTACAATTGATTTCTTTTTTGAGCCCTAAGAAGGGAAATAAGAAGACGGACGATGGAAGAAAGAAACAAATGGAACGGTTTCGCTGCACATGATATACAACACATTGCCTTGAAGACACAGTACGAGAATTCCCCCTCAGATTATTTAAAAAAGAAAGAAAAGGGAAACAAGAGAGCAACTCCACTACGAAAAAAAAAACAACTCGTTACAGCCATGTAACGAATAACCACTCTCTCTCTCTCTCTCTACGGTCTCAAGCAAGAAGCCCTTGATCCTATCAGATGAAGAGCAAAAATGGTGGAAAGGTCTTGTGCCTCGAAGACGCGCCCCGTCACCATCAGCTAACAACAAACACGGTCATTTCCGAACGAACAGAGATGTTCGGACTTGGTTGAAGTAGACCTTGGAGTTCAAACCAGTCGAAGCAGCCACTGCCCGAGAAGCGGAAGAGCTTCCTGGAGCAGAAGAGAGAGAAGCATGACTGAAGCTTTCATGTGCACGCCTCTCGTCTTCTTCTTCTCTGTCTTCGCGGATTGTGTCCATCACGAGGCATGGTTTGTGCCGCCTCCTCGTGGCAGTCGCAAGTTGGGATGGCACAACTTCAGTTATGAACCTTGCAAGGCGTGAACTGGCCATGGCCATTTTCTTTCCCTTCTGATGGATGTTTTGAAAGGAGAGGAGGGATGGAAGAAATGTGCTGTGAAAGAGGGGCTTGGGGTGGGATGGTTACGAACATGAAGGCATAGGAGAAAATTTATAGTGGGCTTTGGGGGGTTTTCTTGTGTTTGTTTGCTTGTCCCTACGCAAATATTCTTTTTTTTCTTTTTCTAAATGGTTTAATTGACGAAAGAATATGATAATGGTAATGATAATAAATGGGTTATACATATCGAAAAAGTTCAAATCACACCATCTTTATTTCACGTGATATGTTGACGTGATACTGTTCGATTAATATCATGTCTTATTTTGCACATTAAACAATCATTAGTGTCCGCAAAAGAGAAATACACGACCCCATTCCGAAAATGGGATTTTTCTTTTTTTATCTGCCTCGAGGACGTTGGTCCTGAAAATTGACACTACTAGGTACCTTGTGCCGATTCTAAGGTGGGAGGCACACCATCACAAATTCAACCACTAGAACCTAGATGTTAAAAACGGTCGTGCGGTCTTTTGCAAGTGTTAAGATAGCGCTGATATCGTGATTAAACAAAAATGATAAGGGGAAAAAGTAGTTTAGGCTAAACACCTAGCAGTGACTTTTACATCAATTCGTTTTGTTGAGCTGTCCACCTTTCTTATTCGATGTGGGTCTCAGAGTGAGTGGTTTACCTCACTGTATTGATATAGATGACATACATTGTCGATATAAAAGCGCGATATGAACCTTACATTAAATTTCTGTTTCTTTTATTCATTTATTTGACTCAATGTCGTCTGTTAGTGCCGCCCATTGTTGCTTCGACATTAATTTGAGGATAAGGAAGGACCATGTTCCGTATCGAGGAGGGAAGTCTTGTCGTTGGACTATATGAGGCGGCTAGATGTAATGCCAATGCACGAGTCAGTGCTGGGAAATCTCTATAGAGGATATGGCTTTTGTTCAGAGCGGAGAAGAAGCCAAATTTGCACTTTTCCAGGCTCTCAACGGGAAGCATCCGGTGAGAATAGTATTCGCTAGCATGTTCGTTTCGAGGACCACATTTCACACTGGCCCAATACAATGAAGATTGTGCTTCATCCTACGGACTAATGGAGTGTTGTATCCTGTATCTTAAATAACGGGAAGAAGCACCTAAGTATCATAATGCTTTGCAAAGTCTAGGAGTACCCTCCCTTAACACTTGAAATAGGGTATACCTACAATCCCCACAAGCTTGAAAAGAGTGAGGCTCTTTTGGGCGGGGCGGGACGACGACCGCTAGCGACCCCTCATGGACATTCCACAGAAGGATCCCGCATTCAATACGAAATATTTGATTGATAAGGTATAATTACTCCGCACCACCTGCGACTAGAAGGTCTGATTGGGGGCTTGTCGCTGCAGCTCTACAAAGAAGCTAGAAGTCGGACCTCTCTCCATGCGAGGTATACCATAGCTAGACATCACAGCACAAGGGTCCAGAGGTTTGGTCCCGACGTGAATTGGACTCTTGGCCTCGTAAAAACGAAAAAACAAAAAAAGATTGGATTTATCTAATAGCTTAGTCTGAAGGATACTGGTTTCACGCTCGAGCCAGATCAAAAGTGGTGGCCTCCTTCTGCCCAAGACTTTAAATACGCATCTCTGTCAACTCCAGGGCACTTCGTCGAAAGGTCAAAAATCAGGGTGGCGACTTAGCTATATCTATCACGGTCTGAAAGAGTAGGCCAAGCCGCCCTGACCGCACGGACTAGGTCTAGTCGGAAAAGGCAACTAAAAAGTGCGCAAAGATAACAAATTTGCATTTAATTCATAAAGCAAGTCCTGCCTCTCCCTTTCATCTTAATTGCCCCACTATTTTTTTGGACTTTGTCTCCACTATAATATGTACGGAATAAGTATACCGTGAATGACATAAGCTTGTATATAGCGTTTCTTGAATGTCATAACTTTCAAAACGATCATTTAAGTGTCATAATTTTTAAAAAATCGTTCACTTGAATGTCACGTCGAAACAAAAACGTTCACTTGAGTGCTACATCACCTTTTTCGCATGCCAAGTCGTTTCCGGTCACGTTACGTCAACTTTCCAATTGCCACGTCAACACGCCACGTCAAATAAACGATTTTTGAAAGTTACGACACTTAAGTGAACGTTTTGAAAGTTATGGCATTATGAACACCGTACAAAAGTTATGGCACTTCTAGTGTGCTTTTCCCAATATGTACTAACTAAATTTGAGCCTAATGGGTCTAAAATAGCCCGAGCTACGACAAAAGGAAACGCCAATGACCACCCATTTAACTATTTAGATTCTTAAGCTAGAAGAATTACTCATAAATTTGAGATCTTTGGTCCATACAAGTTGTCAACTTTTGTGTACTTATGGTCTTTAACTGTTAGTCCAATTGAATTGGGGTCCCCATCTTGGCTCGTGACCTGAAATTGTACCGTTTTCTATGATTTCGGATACTTTAGCATTGTCTGTGCTATGTATTCATCTCGTAATCTAGTTTAGCCATTCGCTTAGTGCATGCCTTATGTCTCACCTCTAAATGAGGTTAATGCAGGCCAAGTTGATTCACATAGAGTGAGATGTCAAATTTTTTCAAGAGGTAAGTTGAAAGTAATTTTAGAGGATCTTTATTCAATTAATCAAATAAAGTGGGAGAAATTCCTCATTTTCCTCTGTGG
Source organism: Rhodamnia rubescens (assembly GCA_021437795.1). Taxonomy (NCBI): domain Eukaryota; kingdom Viridiplantae; phylum Streptophyta; class Magnoliopsida; order Myrtales; family Myrtaceae; genus Rhodamnia; species Rhodamnia rubescens. Next base: position 13,603,742 of record JAILYA010000002.1, on the reverse strand, counting down.
TATTCTAATATGGCAAATGGGACTGTTCCAAGGAATAACTTTTTTAACTTGTCGCCATCCCTTCATCATCCACCATATATATGTAAGTCCAGCTTTAGGTTGCACAATGCGCATGCAAAATCACACGCAAATCTCTCCCCCCCCCCTTCTCTCCAGAATAGCGAAATGGCTGATCCTAAAACGCCTAAAAAAGTACCTCTGACGACCTTCCGAACCGCTGCCGCTGCTGATACCAACGGAATGTTGCCAAGAGAGAGATCGCTGCTGACCCCATTTTCTGCCGTCGCCCCTGCCCGTATTGTGGCTGCCCCGAGGCTCCGTCTTCCCGTTTCTTTGGGGACAATCTATGAAGAAGAAGAAGATGAAGTCGCGCAGTCATCGTCGGCTTCCTTCTTGCCAATGAAGTCATTACTGTGTTTCTTGGAAGTGCGCAAGCCTTGGACATTCTGTGCACGCAACCATCAGCTCGTTTAGGATGGAAACATCGTATCCTCGACGGTGTTTTTCTGATCCATGAAGGTTCTGTGTATTAGTGAACCATGGATTAACGAGTCCGCTGAATATTGTGTGTTTTAGACCACACAAAGATTGGTTTGGTCATATTGTTTAGTTTCCTCAATATTTCTCTTGGAAATCTCTTGTGGTAATCTTATATAATATGGAGCCTTTCTCTAAGGGATTGATTTTCTCTATGTTTAGCCTCTTACGATCTAAATAATGAATACATCTAACAACCCACAAACGGGACGGCTCGGAAAAGTTGAGAAAAAGTCCTTGCCAATGTCGTCCCAAGCCAGGAAGCGGCACCGACCGGGTCATGATCTATCGGGTGTAAATTCTTGTACGGTATAAGAGTGCTTTAGACCAACATGTACTTATGACGACATGATATTTCATGAGTAGTAACATGCTAACATAATAGTTTTTTTGGTGACTACGAGGGTAACAACATACTATGTGCTACGGATACTTGAAGGAGTAGACTTCAAAATAATTTCTATTTTTTTTTGTGTGTCCTAAAATAAACTGTTAATCTTATGGTGAATTAAGGACAAAATAAAAAATCATGCAAATAATAGTCATTCAAGGGTTTTCTATTCGTGATGTGACTTTCGGATTCTGTGCAACCTGCTATCGATGGCCTGTGTTATGAGAACAAATGGACATGGCGAGGGCTGCGAAACGAAATAGGTTGAGAAGAGTAAAATGGGAATCTGTTCAAGGTAAATTACACGTGGAATCGCTTAATTTGAATCACGCTTCATATATAGGTCAGTCAACCTTTTATTTTAGTCAATAGGTCACACAATTTTGATTTCGCTTCCAAAGCTTTCAAGTTGCCATCTATCTATTAGATACCAATCTTGTGCTAGCTCAAGTTCAAGCTCCGAAGGCTGTGTGCTGTGAGCTCTCTCTCTCTCTCTCGAGATCGCGAGAGAGAGAGAAGGGTCGCCGGAAAGGGGCTCGAGTTCACGCCCATTTTTTTCCAAATAGCCCATGAATAAAAAATTTTCAAATCTCAGACATTTCTTTATCAACTTCAGAGTATCCTGGGTTTCAGCTAGGAATTTGATTGCAATCATCCAACCCATCAATCCCATGTCCCACATCTCGTCAGAGGATGCAAAACCAAATGGTGGGATAATTTTACCTTCATCGAACAAATTTCTGAGAGGTCTGTTGTAAAAGAGCTAAATCTTTGGAACAACCGAATTACCACCACATCACAATCATCATGTATGTATGAATGTGCATGTAAGTATATGTGAGTGCACATATATAAACAATGTTAATCAAATGATCTTTGCCCAAAGAAGAAAATAACCCGAAGATTGTCTATACAATCAACGTTAATCAAATGACACTAAGCGTTTCAGATAAAACTCTTTAAGCTTTGAATGCACCTTAAATGACCTGAAAAGAGTAGACAATTAACGTGTCTTATATCTTTTAATAGCAATTCGCTACTCCCATAACATTGGGCAAATGTACAAGAATTTGGTTCAAAGACGCAACAGATTCCGTATTCGATTCACAATGGCTTTCTTTCGGAATAATCTTTGAGCTAGGCTTATATCACCACCCATGCACGGTGTGGAACCTTATCTGAAGCATACGAGACTGGACGGTTGTCGGTAAATTTGTACAGATCATTCGACTAGAACAGTTTGGGTTCTTCCTGTAGTTGAAGTATGTCATAAGGACATCCCTGAAAGCACGTGTTGGAAAGACAGGCACATGCAGAAGATGAGAAATAAAATGGTCGGATGCCTTGGCTAATACGGCTGATGCCCAAAAGGGCGCCGCCCTTCATGTATGGTCCTTTTCATTCATTTGCTGGAACAATTGGACACCCATTTTTGGGGTCATTATCCCCGAATTTAGTGGAATTGGACAGCATTTAATTAGTTTAAGGCTAAAGAAAAAACAGTGTGCACAACCCAACAGAATCTTCATACCTTTATTTGGGGAGATTGTTAAGAGGGAGTCTAATTCTAACCTCCTAAATATATATAGTTGGAATAACATTTAATGAAAATATTTAAGTCAATAAGTTATGGGCTAACAAGATATCGTATTAATATCCAACATGGGAATATTGCCTAACACTTTTTTGGTCATGAAGAAGACTCCGAGAAATAGATGTGAGAAAGACCGAGAGCAACAACGTCACTAGGGAATCGCAGTGGCGTCGACCAGGAGAATGGCTCAAGTCAGCTTGGTTCTGGTTTGGCAGACGATTGGAAACGGGTGAACCTCGGCAGATCTTGAAGTTCATGATTCGACGTGGAATAGTTGGTGCGCTGGCCCCTAGGTGATGCAATGATAGGGCGGCAAGACACTCACGGAGTTGGACCGACATGATGAGGCTAGCGGGAATGGACAAAGGACTAGAAAATGATGGCGCTTCGCGGTGGTGGGCGGTGGCGAGGGCCTTGCTCTTTGGTGGCCTTGAATCGGTGGCCTGGGTCGTGGATGGAGATGGTCGCTGCCTTGCTGGTTTTATTTTTGAAAGTGGATGAATTTGGTGATGGAAAGATGAAAATTCTTGCTGCAAATGATGTTGATCAGATGAATATGGAGCTCGTGAATCAATGTCCTTGGTAGAAACAAGAGAGAGGCGAGCCGGGCAAGTGAGTTCTCAGACGTGCGAAGTGAAACCATGGCGGTGTGAGATTTTAGGGTGCATCTAAGATCAGCTTCCTTTGTGATTTGACATTTTTTCGAACGAACAACTCTACTCATGTCATTTCGTTGTGATTGAGAACGCCAAACAATATTTGGTATTTGAACAAGGAAAAAAAGGATTGAAGTTTTCTTCACGCACGTCTCATCTTTATGTTAGAATGTAATGCGGAATATATTTCGCATCTTTTTTTTTTTTTCGAAAGTCTTCTTAGTCTCGCGTTCGTATTAATTTTAAGTTATCTACGCAATTTAAAGCTGGTAGAGTGCTTTGCAAAACTCACTCTATATCTTTGCAAAGTCGATGTAGCGATCGATTTTCACTTTCCGAACCATATGTTGGGTGGTATTGGGCCTCTTTAATCCCAAAAAGGAGCTCAAAGAATGAGACTTTTCCTCATACTTATAAACCGACCACCAGCCCTTCCACAACCGATGTGGGACAACGCCAACATCATATCCACATAAACTCCCACACGTGCTTTCATAGTGGCTTGGCATTTTTACACTATAAAGAAACATAAGGTAACCCTAAAGACCAACCATTAAAATTGTTGACGGTAATGTCCACGTTGTTTGTGCGCATTGTTGCGTTAGGGAAAGAGAGAAAGGATTTAAGTTCTTTGCATATAGAAAGAAAGTACCTAGATTTGGTTCATTACAAACCCTAGAGCTATTCTTCTCTACATTTCTGTTCCTTACTCAAGCTTTCTCCTTTTTTCCTCCTTGTGGCATCTCCCCAACTATTACGTGGCCACCCTATACAGCAAAAGGTATGACGCCCAGAAGACGAGCAAATGGGAAAAAGAAACACCACCATCGTATTGCCAACGATAACGAAAATTTGAGATCTCTCTTCGATAATGGTCTCTCACTTGGGAGAACTTGAGGATTTCGTACGCGATAACAAAAAGGTCCATGCGACTTCACCCTAGTTGTGTAAGCTTTTTACTGAAATATCCTGCATCTTCTGACTATGGGGTTCATGCGTTCTTTGTATTGATATGATATCTCTTTTACCTATCAATTTAAACTTTTGGACTAGTTTTCGAACATGGTATAAGAGTTAGGTTTTGTCTCAGGTTATTTTGCACGTGCGTACGCATGTCATTTCTAATCGGGCTTGGATGTGGTAGAAGGCGTTGAAATATTCCACATCACTTGGTTATGTGGTTCATATGTGGTATCCGCTTAATAGATTTTCTGACATGGTGTCAGAGTTTTATAAGTTACGGAATGGTTTGTTGTTCCACACATTCCATGGAAGCTGTTCTGGAAGTTGGTTGGCATGTATACTAATTATTGATGGGTGTTCATCCACGTAATTAGTCATGATCTTCTGTTTTGACCGTCTTTTACTTTTTTAGCAAAGCTGAATGTCTATCTTTTTTGCTTTTTTTTTTTTTTTTTGGCATTCAAAAACATGTTTGTCATAGATAGGACACGCAGAAGGCATTGTCTAAGGATATCTGTCCTATTGACCTTTCCGTTTTATACAAAGATTGCGTTTCATTATTCAAAAGATCTCGAGAAGACTTGAATTAGCTCACTAATAGAAAGGAAAGAGATAATAATCAGACAATCATGGATGTGCAGACCTTAAATTTGCAACATAGGCACTAGAAAATGGATGAGCAAAGTGAGTAAAATGATGCAGGAATTAATGAACACATCAGAAAAATCTAAGAAAGATAAATCTAAAAAAAAGAAGTTATCAAGGTACAATGCAACGTTAATGCTTATACATTTGCAATCCAAACAATCCATTTATTTATTGCAGATTTGAAGTTTGATTCTTATGCATTTGAAATTTAACTTGCGATTTGTTTTCCGTATATATGACAATTTGTATTTCATCATCATTATTTATTTTCGAGTGCAATTAATTAATTCATCCTAGCGGTGTTGTTGCAAAGTCTTTGCATTTCGAATTCAATTTGATATTGAACTAAAGGTGTATTCACATCTTACCAATCAGGGTCATTTCTGGTGCTCACAGACCTACTCTATACATCATCTTAGTAAAACTAATGCGTTAGTGTTCCTCATGAATGCCATTTTGGACTTCTAATTTGTAAAAGATTGACTGTTCTTGCCATGGGAAACCTTTCTTTTGTTACGTGAATCCGATTTTCATACTGTGACTTTTGTTCAACCAAGTAAATCGTTTGTGATGGTAATGTCTGTGCTGTTCATGCACATTGAGAGAGAGAGAGAGAGAGAGAGAGAGAGAAGAGCAATCTTGATGGCATTTTCTCATTGTGAATCCTAGAATTGTTCCTTCTCTACTGGTCAGAGCTTTCCTCTCAAGCTTCTTTCCTTTTCCCATTTTCTTTCGACATGTCCTCCATCAATACAGAGGAACTCTATACAGCAAAAAGTAAGACGCAAAAGACAAGAGCACTGGAAAAAGGCACATCATCTGCTTGTTGCTAATCATCAGCAAACGTTCGGGCCCCTCTTCGAAAATGGTCTCCAACTTTGGAGAGCTTGAGGATCTCGTTCGGGTTAACAAAAGGGTCGGTGCAACTTCGCCCCAGTTCCGCATGTCTCTCATCTCCTTCGCCATTGATCAACGGGGTCCGCCTCCGATTTTTATCCAGAAGGAGCCCTCCAGAGAGATAGAGATAGAGATAGAGAGAGAGAGTTTTTGGGGGTTTTAGGCGTAGAAGGATGTCGACGAGCTCAGAATTATATAGGTTATGAGAATGATTTGTTATTACAGACAAGTTTTTCGCACATTTCCATGGAAACTGCTCTGGAAGTTGGTTGGCATTTATACTAATTACTGATGGGTAATCATCCACGTACTTAGTCATGATCTTGTGCTTTGACCATGTCTCCCTTTGTTTTTCCTCCGTAAATTGTGTGTTTATCTCTGTCTTTTTAATTTTTGGTTTTGCAATCATGTCTATCATTGGACACGAGTAGACAAGGTTTAAGGATGCTGTTTTTTTTTCCCTTTGTAAATTGACCTTTCTGTTTTTATCCAGGTATTGACTTTTTTGGGCAAAAGATCTTCGGAAAAGTTCTATTCACTCCCTCTAAAAAAAAAAAAAAAAAAAAAAAAACTACCCTCGCAAAAAGAAAAGGTAATGATAATTGAAGGATGAAGCCCTTGCACACCTCGAATTTGGAAAATAGGCACTAAAAAATGGATGGGCAACATGGACGAAATGATGTAGAAATTAGTAAACAAATTAGGAAAATCCCGTAAAAAAACTCGAGATTAAAAAAAAAGTCATTTCTTAAAGACAAATGGGATGAATGTAAGAAAAAAATTGAACAAGAAAGTAAAGAAACAAAGTAGGGAAATCAGAAAGAGAAAGTTGGAATCGTTGTGGCTGAGGGAAGCCAATGGATCATTCTAAACAATTCCCAATCTGACTAATGGGAAATTTGAAATTTTCGGATCTTCTTAAATTATAGAACCTTAATTTTTACGTGCACTATATTGTTTTGTTTTGTTTTGTTTTTTTTTGCCTTATCTTGTTTGCTCCAAAATTTATAATGTGATGGTGGACTCGAAATTTGATTGGTGTTTCTGATACATACGAAATTCAAATTCTGAAAATTTTTAAACTTGGTGCTTCTTACGTATTGATTTAACATAGGATTTGTGTTTCCGTAAGTTTGACGATTTAAATTTCAATGTCCAATTAGAATACTGTTTATTATTCATATGAAACAAATTAATTAATCCGTCACACTCTTGTTAATCCAAAATCTTCTTACTAAATTTAAAATAAGCTAAATTAAGAGAGAGAGAGAGTCTAGTTGAGGGCCTGCAAGCCATTGTCCAGATCTAGCTAAGGGCCGGCATTGGTGACCCTCGACCATCCCCCCACCCTCATTGGCACTCCCTAGCAATGCCGGGGCGGAGGCGGCTAGTTTCTCACCTCTTTTTAAAAATAAAAAATGAGAAAAACTTAGCTTAATTGTAATTTAATTTGTATTCAAATTCAAGTTTAGACTAAAAAACGTCATTTTAGCTTTATTTTTCATGTTTTAGCCACATAATCGCTATGTAGGAAAGAGAAAATACTAAAAAAAAGCTACATCAACATTTGTCATTCCTAAGATTTTCTTATTTTTGTTATTGTTTGAGGAAAAGGGTTATGTACTTCTATTTACGATGGATGTATGAAACAAGTGGGTACACTTCCACCGGTTTCTTAATATTGGGGATGACTAGCTATCCCAAATATCTTGGATAATCCATATTTGAAATTGAATTTATTGATATATCCGCGGTATATTGCCTTGCGTGTGTTTGGGAATATAAAATTGCACATCGGCCATTGTCACGCGTCCACGTTCCTTTCCTTCACGGGGGCAATCACTCATTCAAAAGTAAGGAAAAAATTCGAAAAAATTATTAAGAAATTATAAAAAAAAAATGTTCATGTCAACGTTGGAGGGCAGTCTTACTTCAGCGATTTCCGGCTAATGATGGACTAAATTGGTATCAATGGAAAAAAGTTTAGGACTGTATTGGTATAAATGCAACAGGTTTTACTCTTCTTTGGTTCATTTAAACCTCTTCGGGCATGGTGCGCGTGTCAAAGTATAACCAATCTAGAATTACTATCCTAATTGACTTGATGTACATAATCCTGGACCAAATGTTAGAGATGATCATCCTCCATGATCTCCTCAAAACCAAGGTGATTCTAAGTAGCAAGGTGAACAGATCGGTGGCCTTGTAGAAACATAAAGCTGTATTGTATTATAGATAAATATTTTTGTACATCTTTATCTCTCTTTACAATTTCTATTTATAAGAAGTTGAGGATATAAATAGATTAACAATAAATCAAAAAGAAATCAAGGAGTGATCATAAGAGATCCGCTGAATATCGGGAGCGATTATTAAATATCGAATTAGTTGCAAGGGATCCACTGAATATCGGGAGCGATTGCTGAATATCGAGAATGATTTCCAGAGATCTAATGAATATCGATTCCAGATTTGATATCCTTTGACATCCCCTTGCAAGCCGATGTGAGAGATCTCCTAGTAAGCTTGTACCGCAATAGACCAAATCGAATGGTAGATAGAGCTTTGGTGAAGATGTCCACAAGGCGATCTATGGAGGAGATGTACTCGAACATGGAGTTGCTTCGAACCACCCGTTCCCGAACGAAATGATAGTCAATCTCAACATGCTTCCTTCAAGCATGAAAAATGGGATTACCACTGAGGTAAATGGGCGAAATATTGTCACACCATAAGATAGGAGGACTCGGCAAAGAAACATAGAGGTCGCATAATAAGGCTTCTATCCATATGAGCTTGGCCGTTGTATCGGCTAGACACTTAAATTTCACTTCGGTGCTAGAGCAAGCTACAATCCATTGTTTACGGGAGCTCCAAGAAATAAGATTAGATCCAAGAAAGACACTATAACCACCAATAAACCTATGAGTGTCATGGTCACCAGCCCAACCTGCGTCGGAGAAAGCATGTAGTTGACAAGTAGAGTGCGAGTAAAGCGTGAATGCCATAATTAGTAGTACCACGTAGAAAACGCAAAATACGTTTAACGAATTGCCAATGTGCATCGGTGGGAGCATGTATAAGACACGCAGTATTGACCGCATAGGCAAGATCGGGCCGAGTGATGATAAGGTACTGGAGAGCGCCGACAATACTACGATATAAAGTAGGATCATGAAATAAAGCTCGTGCCGCAATGAAGGCGGGTCGGTACCAGTAGCACAAGGAGTCGTGATTGGTCGGGCATCTTGTGTATTGGTACGTTGAAGAATGTCGTGTGCATACTTGTCTTGATGGAGCAATAGACCTTTGTCGGTTTCTTTGCAATTCAACGCCGAGAAAATAATGGAGCTGGCCGAGGTCCTTAATAGCAAATTCTCGTTGCATGGATTCGATTAGAGCAGATAAAGGTGCCGAGGCCGACCCAATTAAAATTATATCATCTACATATACGAAGAGAAAGACATTGTATGCTACCAAGTGAAGCACAAATAAAGAGGAGTCGGCGCGAGGTACTTGAAACCCAAGAGAGAGAAGAATAGAGCTTAGTCGTTGGTACCATGCACGAGGCGCCTGTTTCAGATCCATAAAGTAAACATTGAAGACGACATACATGGTGAGGATGAGTAGAGTTGACGAAGTCTAGAGGCTGCTACATATAAATTTCCTCTTCAAGATGACCATGGAGAAAAGCATTCTTCACGTCTAATTATCGAAGCTACCATCCCTCACTGGAAGGCAAGAGAAATAACGGTGCGAACGTTACATGTTTTACTACGGGACTAAAAGTTTCATGGAAATCCACCCCTTCTTGTTGATTGAAGCCTTTGGCAAGTAACCGAGCCTTGTATCTTTCAAGGAATCCATCAACCTTCACTTGACTCGAAATACCCGTTTACAACTAATGGGTTTGCACTATTTCGGTGGAGGTACAAGGGTCCAGGTCTAATTGTGCATCAAGGCAATGTATTCTTCATTCATAGCTGCTTACCATGCTGGATCTTTATTTCCTTGAGTGAAGGAAGTCGGTATCGGTATTGAGGAAGCTTTGATTTGCAAGGCATAAGTGTGATCAGCTTAAAGTTGACTTCGTGCTAAAGGTCTATCCCGCAACCTTATCGCCATAGGATGACATGAGGCAGTGGCGGTGAAGGCGAGTTGGAGGCGCTGTCATTATCGATTCGATCATCGGTAGTGGGTGGATTTGGGGGCAAAGATCACTTCAATTATGAAAAAGGAGCTGGAGAATTTTGCTGAACCTATACAAGAGAAAGAAAATTAGTTGGGGCAGTAGAGATGTGCTCCAATGACTCAGAGTTGTTGCACGTTGTTGTTCAAAAATAGTGGGAGCATAAACATTCTGGAGCGGCAACATTGGTTTGACAAGCATCCGTTGGACTAGAGGTAGCAAAGGGAAATAATTGCTCGTCAAAAATTGCATCGTTGGTGATGTAGATGCGACGATCTCTTAGAAAATAGAAACGGTAGCCCTTGTAACTCAACGGATATACTAGAAAAATGCATAAATGAGATTTGGATTGGAGCTTGTTCTTTGCATAAGATCGAAGATTGGGGTAAACCGCACACCCGAAAACCTTGAGGTGCTTAATATTAGGAGCAGCTTTATGAAGTCTCTCCCATGGTGTTTGATTCTATAGAATTGGTGTCGGTAGACGATTGATAATATGTATTGCGGTCTCTAATGCAAAATCCCAGAAGCGAGGTGGCATAAAAGCATGATTAAGCATTGAAAGGCCCATTTCAACAATGTGGCGATGTTTTCTCTCGGCTGTGCCATTTTAATGGCATTGATGAGGACATAAGGCCCTTTGATGAATGCCATGATCCTATAATAAACGCTTAAAAGAGGTCGAGAGAAATTCTCTTGCACAATCACACCGAATGGCTTTGATGTGGTGGAAAATTGATTTTCGACAAAATTGAGGAACACGAGAAAATGGAGAGGAATTGATCACGAGATTGAAACAAGAATAGCCATGTAAATTTGACATAGTCATCAACAAAACAAATATAATACCGATTATTAGATGTAGAGGTTACGGGGAGTTGGACCCCATACATCAAAGTGAATTAACTACAAGGGAAAGGTAGACCTATGATGGGTGGGTGCATGAAATTGACTATGACTCTTACTAGACACACAAGCGGGGCACGGTGAGAGTGCCACCGATGATTTATTTAAAACTTGACAAACAATTGGGAAGGCGGCATGACCAAGTTGGTTGTGCCACAAACGAATAAGATCGATTACGAGGCTTGGAACACGAACGGAGATGATGATTGCGAAGAAGACACTAGAATGAAATAAAGATGGTGATCGGTTTCTCCTTGAAGTAGAGTCTTCCCCGTATGACGACACTTCACGTAAAAGGAGTTTGGTGAGAATAGGAAATCACAATTGTTTTCTTGAATAAACCGACGTATAGTTAGCAATTTTTTTTTTATTATGGGAACAACGAGAACATTAGACATACGAAAATGAGGAGAAACATAGCTACTTGTGTGAGTAATGGATAGATGGGACCCGTTACCTATGGTGACTTGTCGGGATCCGGAATAAGGCTGAACATTAGACAGACCAAAAGGATTATTTGTCACATGGTGGGTAGCACCGGAATCAAGATACCAAGATTCACTAGAGAAGATGGAAGGTGGAGGAGGAATTTCAGCTAAGTTGAGTTGAGGAGAAAATTCGGATGGTAGTCGCTGAAGATATCTCGTCACGGTAAACATTGGCACTGTGACCATTTCCATTACAAATCTAACACCGAAGATTGTTTCATCTCCGACTCGATTATTGCCAAAAGACGGATTGAAATTGGAGTTGAGATTCCAATTGTGATATTGTTGGCTAGTCCCTCGATAATTTCCGTCTCTTCCTTCTTGACTCCAATTTTGGAAAGAATGCCCATTACCTCGAGAATATCCGACAAAGCATGTTGTTGTCATGATTGTTGAGGTTGTGAGGAAACCATTGTAGACCCATCAAAATATGCAGTGGTGGAGCAATAGTAGACTCCATGAGGTCTAAGCGTGCTTCATGGAACACTACAAGACCGTGGAGGGCTTCTATAGTCATTGTTTGATTTTGACTTTGCATTGATATGGATACTTGCAAGGCTTTGATATTCGGCTCCCAATCCAAAAAAAATGTGAGTTTGATACTCACGAGGGGAAATAATCTCGCCAATCGAAGCGAGTTGGTCTACAAGAACAATGGCTTATTGAAGAAATTCAATAACCGTTTGGTTACCTTTCCGAAGAGTGTGCAACTGCATTCTAAGATGAGTTGCTTTGGCAAGATTATGAGTAGCATAAGATGTACCAAGAAATTCCCAAGCTTTTGTGGATGTGTTGAAATTCGAAAGCTGTCCGACAATAGCGTCGGATGTTGTGCTAAGAATCCACCCAAGTGCTATTTGATCGCCTATTACCCACCCGTCATATGCTGGGTTTGGAAGAGTGCTGGTGGTTCCATCTGCTGTTGTTTGCACAATTTGGTTAGGTGGACATACTGAAGATTCTTCCACAATTTGTAGCAATTTGCTTGCTCGAAGACACGATAATAGGCATGCCCTCCAAATAACAAAATTGTCTCTTGTGAGCTTAAATTCAATTGCTAGATGGGAGATGGGATTTGCATGGATTCCAATGGCTATGGATCCAAGTACCAGGGTTGTTAAGCCAGGGGATGGTACTTGAGATCAAAGCCGATGTTTAAGAAGGCGAGGATGCCATTTGAGAGTAAAAGAAAGCTTTCGCTAGAAAAGCTATGATACCATGTAGAAACGTAAAACTATATTATATTATAAATAAATGTTTTTGTACATCTTTATCTCTTTTTATAGCTTCAATTTATAAGAAGTTGAGGATATAAACAAATTAAAAATAAATCAAAAAGAAATTAAGGAGTGATCATAAGAGATTCGCTGAATATCATGAGCAATTGCTAAGTATCAAAATTAGTTGCAAGGGATCCCTTGAATATCAAGAGCGATTGCTGAATATCGGGAATGATTGCTAGAGATCTGATGAATATCAGATTCTAGATTGGATATCCTTTGACAGCCCCAAATCTATGGAGGGGTCTAAGATAAACCAAGCGGATAGGTACGAATGAAGGTGAGACGTTGAGATTCGAGACAGGATCGTGGTTTTACGTACATAATAAAGGACCGCTGCCAAGCCCAACCACTTTCACAGATCATATGTAGATGGGTGCTTGCCGCTATTGCAGTCTTCTAAAGCTCATATCTTCAAAGAGACCGCAAGTCGGAGACGGGATCGCTCGCTCGGAAAAACTGCTTTTCTGCTTTTGGTGGACTGTCCCCGACTTGGACCTCATCGAAAACAATACTCACTCCAAAATGTAATGATCCTGATCAAAGGGCGCGACTCGGAAATCCCATCATGAACATTGTACGGATACCTGAGTCAAGAGAGAGCACAGTAAGCACGATTTTCAGGACTGTACGAGGCACAACCATATCAAAACTTGCTTCCTGATCACATTCATTAATTTTTCTTTTGTAAGATGGATTCAAGTCCAGGGATCGAAACTTCAACAATCATCACTACATACTGAGAATGAATCATGGGGGAATAGTCGCCACAACTTTTACGGATCTATGCGGTTGCTTGAGACATTTTCCTCTGTCCTTAGTTCGTAGCATGTCAATTATATAGAAGATTCTGAGTAGTAAGCGAAAGTGCACAGCTAAAACAGCCGGAGGAGAAAACTCCCAAAGACATATTGAGTTCATTCGTTTAAGAATTTGGAGAGATCACAGTCTTAACTATTACCCGATTGGAGCATCCTTGGCAGCAGCAGCAGCAGCAGCTCTAGTAGCCGGAAGCAGAGCCTGATTCGACTCAACATATTGCTTCAAATGGAAGAACCCTATCTCCGTGTCTCCCCGGAGCCTACAAAGGGCGATGGAATCTGGTGGTGTTCGATTTAACTTAAGGCGTGAATGGCCTCAAACGTCGCGTCGTTCACAGTTGTCCGATGGTCCCGTCAGCCGGGGGTACCTAGGCCGTCGACTCGAATGGTGAGACGGTTTATTTTTCCCCTTTCTTTTTCCGGCAGGAATGTGCGTTATGGTGCCTATTGATGGCGGTATCGTCTCAAGGCATTAAATTGTTTTGTTTTCTGTCTGTATGTGCCTTGCATTCCAACCCTTGTCTGCGTAATTGCATCGTATGAGACAGCGGCTCCTCAAATTTTATATCTGTCTTCCGCAGAAAAGAACGACGACTCGTCCTAAGATGATAACGTAAAATAGTTTGGGGGGGTGCTCTTGGCGGAGTTGGCAGATAATATCTTTTAAACCTCAATTAGTGTGGCCGTCTTCTATGCAGATATGCCCTGTTATGGATTCCACGCAACCGGTACGAGACTTATCTGAACTTTTGAGATTTAAATATATGGATAGGTGTATTAGATATCCCAAAACTTGTCTCGCAAGTGCATTTGACTCCTAAAACTTTCAAAAAGTATAATTAAATCCTAAAACTCGTCGAAAACCATACTTGGGTACTAAAGCTTTCGAAAAGTTCAACTTGAGTCCTGAAACTCATCAAATTGGTGAAATCAAGTCCTTCCGATTACATGTTTTGAAAGTTTTAGGACCCGATTACACTCTCGTGACAAGTTTTGAGAATTGATTGCACCTTTTTTTTTTTAAGTTTTAGGGCCCAAGTGCACCGTCGTCAAAAGTTTTAAAATTTCTAGTGCACTTATCCCTTAAAATTAGTTCCCCAAATATATCTCACCCTAAATTATTGATCGAAATAGACTCCTCAGTGTGCAATTTCGTTTTTGGAGATTGCCTAGCCATTATCCTAACTATGTCATCTTAAAATTAGCGAAACAATTTCCAACAGTTTGCCAAATCTTTATTTTTCCAAATTTCGATATAGCATACATAACTAAAACCAGAACAAAATTGCGCGCATTCAATCGCTTGGCTATGACCCCCAAAAAAAAAAAAAAACACTTGGCTTTAAAGTTCAAACTCAAAATATGGACTTGAAGTTTAAAATGCATTGTAGAATAATTAAGTTATTTTGATTCAACATTAAAGCAACTTAAGCATTTGACGACGCCATAAGATTCTTCATTAATTATAAAATAACAATTTTACAACATTAGGAAAATGGGAAAGAAAGTCGCACCTATTTTAAAAATAACTTCGCCTAGAATTCCTTATTTAAAAAGGGGGACACAGGAAAAAAGAAAAAAAAGACACTAATAAAAATGAGAATTTGATTAGCTTATTTTTATGTAGCTTATAAAGTACTTAAAGATCAATGCTGATATTTTTTAAGAAAAATCAAAATGATTTTTTGAGGATGTGTAGTGTAGACATTCTCAATATATGAACATAATTAATTGGTCACTTGACATCTAAAAGTGTAAAAACGACCTTTGCTTGATTAAAGGTGCATAAGCTATTGGACGTGAAATATGTCATGACCTTAGTCTAAGGTTGCAAGACAATTCAGAATACTATATTTTCATTGTCCATAATCCATGTTCATAGCCTAGTTGCCAGGTCATTGTCCGATGTTATTGTAAGAAACTTAAAATATGGCGAGAATTTCGGGCATCCTTCGTAAGATGAAACTTGAATTTGAGACTGATTTTTCTTCTTTGTTCTTTTTTTTTTTTTATGGCCAAGTTGTGGACACCTGTCTCAGAGGCCGACAAAGAGATTGCTAAGTAAAACATCAACGTGGCGCAGGAATCATCATTGGAACATGGACCAAATGAAAACGCACCATGTGTAAGGGGAGTGTTCTAATTAGCCATAGTCCAATGTGGAAGCGTCAAAGCATGTCGTTCGCACAAGCCTTTCTATAATGGGATGGTAAACTCTGTTCTTCTGGTTAGTGAAATCAAATGTAAGCTACAACTTTTTTAATGACATTTTAATGTTACTTTTATTTTTGTTTTAAAGAGATGCTGGTAAATAGCTTATTATAACAAAGAAGTTATCGAGTATCTGAAACGTTTTACAGTCCAAGTGATACATCAACAGACTCCTCTACTGTCAAAATTGACGCTTGAGAGGTGTTCTGGCCAGAAAAGTGAGCCTTGATTTTGTGTTGACCTCAGCTTAGGAGAACTGCCTTTCTTTCATAAAACATCCCAAACACGTATAATCCCCTTAAACGGAAAAATTATGCAAAAAAAAAAAATAAAATAAAATTTCTGCACTTTTACTAATTTAGTCTTAAGCTTTTTAGTTTTATCGATTGAGTCATAAACCTTTTTTTCATATTTTGTCAAATGAGACTATCCAACCAATTTTTGCCGAAAATCTCCGGCATTGACACCCGACCGTCCTACATAACACATAAGTGGGCCGACGTGGACAAACTTTAATAATATTTCAATATTCTTTTTAATTTTTAAATTTTTTTTCTTTTATTTTCTGGACGGTCCCTCTCCGGCAACTTCCAAAAAAAAAAGAGAGAAAACAAAAAATAATAAATAAACAATTCGAAAAAAATATTAAAATATTATTAAAATTTATCAACGTCACGCGGCCAGTATCACATACAACGGTTGGCGTCCACGTAAGCGATTTTCGATTAAAATTAATCGTGTTGACTCAAGTGGCAAATAAATTTAAAAGGTTTAGGACAAGATTGACAAAAGTGCTATTGGTTTAGCACTTGTTAGATAATTTTCCTCCCACTAGATAATGCAGACGTCACAAAAACATTGATCATATTCTCCATTTGTGAGTACATGAAACGAGTAGAACGAGGGCCTTTCATGATGGGAAAACCCAAATCAGAACTTCAAAGGGATGGGAGGAGAGAAAGAGATGCAAAAGCCCAACCTGCCTTAACTTTTCCAGTCCATCAATCCCCTTCAAAATCAAATTTGTGGGCTTTCAACTTTTTATTATGCCGAATCCTACTCAGGCCTTTCTCTTTTAATCAATCAGAAGATAGTCACTTGGAGAAAAGAAAACCAACGACGAGAGAAAATACTGAGAACGCTACACGTGCATCAATGTTAATCAATGATCCATTTGCTTGGCCTTTGTAGATCAGTCCACAAAATTCTAGTATTTCTTGTAGGTGGTACGTAAAATGAGTGGATGTAAATACATTTGGGAGAAAGAAAGTGTCCACATGAGCTCTTCGAAAAGATTCTCCATACTATTAGGAGTGAGCACGGTTTCAAAGTAGAATTGACAATCGGACCACCGGTTCCAGATTCTAATGAGCCAGGGTCCGATTTCCAGTTCTATTTTTGTAGAAATTGTAGGCTTTGGTTCCGGTTCCCAATGGACCCAAACCGGAACCGGAACCGAAAAACCCAAACATAAACAAACCCTAACAAAACACCTCTCTTCCTCTCTCTCTTTCCGGTGCAAGTGACTTATTAGTGTGTGTGAGGGAGATAGATACATCTCAGCTTCTGGTCCTGCAGCTAAGCTGCCTCTGTGGCAGCTCTTGCCTTTAACATCTCTCTACAGAAATCCATAAATTTAAAAACACTGTATGCGTGTGAGAGAGAGAACTTACGACAAAAAAAAAAAAAAAAAAAACAAGATACTTTACTAATTTTGCCAAACTTTTGATGGATATGAGCAGATATTGAGACTATTTTAAGGAACTTATGAAATTGTGGACCGTGCAATGTTCAATGATTCAATCCATCCAAAAAAAAAAAAAAAAACCCATGGCAAGTTGGTTTATGATTCTCAAGCTCATTTCTTTTTTGAAATTAGAGATAGATATTGAAACATGAGATACTTTCATTTTTATTATTGCACACTCACTCTCATTTTGCTTAACTAAAAAAAAAAAAAGAGAACAAATTAAAATGGCCAGGCTCTCGGGTATCTTGGAATCGGACCCTGGAACCTAGGACAGGGTAAGTTCCAAGTTATAAGGTATGCATAATAAGTTCTATATTAAAAAAAAAATGAGAGACCTATTCTAGTAGGCAGGTTTCGGGTTCAAGGAATTTGGAATTGCTCACCCCCACTTGCTATGTCTATTAACGAAGGATATATAAGTAGGCAGCCTTGTTCATTTGAGAGGAAAAAAGAAAAAAGAAAATAAAGATCCTTTATAATTGAAGTCATTGTAATGTAAAATCCACAAATTCATATGGGTCTCTCTTTGCTCCAAAATCAGTCGCCTACCAACCTTTGATTATCTATATATCTAACCTTTTTAATTCTATATCAACTAATAATGTATCAGAGCCTCATTCAATTGGTATCGAGCGTTTGTCCTATCCACCCGCTACTAAATAAACCGCATAAGTGAGGGTCTTTGGAGATGATATCACCCGCGAAAGGATAGTAGAAAAAATATTTGTGACAATTACAATGGAATACAATCGTATTGTCATCTCTATATAAGAATTTAAGGATATAAGAATCACGTCGGTGAGTCAATTAATTGAGACTACGGAGGCGTATGTTTTAGAATATGTCTCGAATTTAAGCCAAAAATGAAAATCTGAATTCCAAAAAGAGATATATCTTGATCTTGAAATTAAAGATAAGATTTGTTTTGAATATTACGGAAATCTATGTTGATGGAAACTGTGAAAATTTAGATTCCTGTTCGGCAAAGGAGTGCAAGATAACGTCGGATTCTTGGAGCTAAAGTCGGTCAAGAAGATTTAAAAGAGAAAGAGAAAAGTCCAAGATTGACCAGATCTACTTGGACTTTGTTTCCTTCTCCAATATTGTAGATATCTTTACGCCGGTTTTGCCCATCTCTCTGATGGTGCTATATATTATATTATTTTTTGGTCAAAGTGGTAGTGAGCTGTAGAATGGATATTCACACCTTGTTTTGCCATTGAAATTGAGGCTGCACGTCAAGCTCAGGTGAGGAGATGTTATTGGTGTGCTATCCACGATTGCTTACTCGTAAATTACATTCCATGAAGTTAGTGTTCAAGCCACGAAAATCCTGTCGGAAGATTTGCGTGTTTAATTCCTTCGTTAAGATTGATAGATTATTTCGCGAGGAATTGGGGGCTAAACACTGTGTGAGTTATTAAATATAATTGGGGCAGGGAAATATCGAGAGTGTTTGAGTAACTTGAGTCCTGGTCCGTAATATCTCATGCACTACAAAAAAACACGGATTTAGCCACAAAAAATTTGCGACGAAAAAAATTGGTCGCTAATTTCCGACGAAAATAGGGACAAAAGTAATAGTCGTCGCTATTTGCGACAAAATTAGCCACGAAAAATTTCGTTGCTAATTAGCAACGAATATAGCCACGGAAAACAATTTTGTCACTAATATGCAACGCAAATGGCCACGAAATAGTTTTCGTCACTAATTTACAACGAAACTAGCCACGAAAAATATTTCGTGGCTAATTTGCAATGCAAATGGCCACAAAAAAAATTTCGTCGCACATTAGCGACGTAAAATGGCCATGAAAATATTATTCGTCGCTATATCCTTAGCAACGAAACTCAACGTTAGTCGCTAATTAGGGACGAACTGTTATTTTCGTCGCAAAAGGATATAGCAATATGAATAAAAATAACAAAGCAAAATTAAAATTAGGGACGAATAAATATTTTGGTCGCTAAATTAGCGACGAAAATGTATTATTCATCGCTAATACTATAAAAATAAAAATAAAAATAAAAATAAAAATAAAAATAATTAGCGACGTAATGTTTTTTGTTGCTAACATCCTATTGAGCAATTAGCGACAAAAACCAAATTTCATCGCAAATTTGTTGCTAAGCATTTAGCGACGAAAACCTAGTTCGTCGCTATTCACTACAAAAATAGGATTTGGCCACGAAACATTTGCAACGAATTTTTTCGTCTCCAATTTCCGACGAAAATAGCTAAAAACCATTCGTCGCTATTTGCAACGACATTAGAGACGACACACTTCGTCACTAATTAGCGACGAAACTAGCCACAAACAAGTTTTCGTCGCTATTTGCAACGACATTAGAGACGACACACTTCGTCGCTAATTAGCGACGTAAACTAGCCACAAACAAGTTTTCGTCGTAAATTTGCAACGAAAATCGCCACCAAACATTATTTCGGCGCTAATTTCCGACAAAAATGGCCACAAAAATTTCCTCGCACATTAGCGTCGAAAACAGCCATGAAAATGTCATTTGTCGCTATATCCTTTGCAACGAAGATCTTCCTTGTGGCCAATTAGCGACGAAGGGAAAGATTTCGTCGCTAATTAGCAACAAAACTCTTTTTTGTCGCAAATTCTTTTTAAAAATATTTCCGACGAAATTGAAATTTTCATCGCAAAATCAGCACTATGAATATAATAACAAAGAAAAAATTAACATTAGCGACAAATAACTCGTTGCTTCGCTAATTTAGTGACGAAATGGGTGATTCGTGGCTAAGACGACATAAATAAAAATGAAAAATTAATTACCGACGAAAATTATTTTTCGTCGCTAATCTTCTATTGCTCAATTTGCCACGAAAACAAACTTTTGTCGCAAATTTGTTGATACTCATTTAGCAACAAATATATATTTCGTCGCTACTTAGCAAAGCATATATGTTTTCATCGCTAATTAGCTACGAAATGTCAGTTTTGGTCGCTAATTAGCAACGGAAAAGTTATTTTGGTTGCTAATTAGCGAGAAAACCATCATTCGTCGCACATTAGCGACGAAAAAAACCATGAAAAGGTCATTCGTTGCTATATCTTTTGCGACAAATATATGATTCGTCGCAAATGAGCGACAAAACTACTATTTTGTCCCAAATTCTTTTTTAAAGAGTTGCCGACGAAATTCAAATTTTCATCCCAAAAATCCGCACTATGAATAAAAATAACAAAGAATAAATTAAGATTAGCGACGAATGACTATTTGCGTCGCTAATTAAGCTGACGTAAACAACCGATTCGTTGCTAAAACGAAAAAAATAATTAGCAACAAAAAGTATTTGTCATCGCTAATCTCCTATTAAGCAATTTCCCACGAAAATCAAATTTCGCCGCAAATTTGTTGATACGCATTTAGCAACGAAATATAATTTTGTCGCTAATTCGCAACGAAATATTTTTTTGTAGCTAATTAGCAACGGAAATCTTTTGTGCTTGCTAATTACCGAGAAAATCATAATTCATCGCTAATTAGTGACAAAAAGTATGTTCATTGCTAATTAGCGACGGAGTAAAACTATTCGTCGATAATTAGCTACGAAATATTGTTTGCGTTGCTAATTAGCAACGGAAAGTTATTTTGGTCGCTAATTAGTGACAAAAATAATTGGATCGTTAATTAGCGACGAACTTGTAGTTGGTCGCTAATTTGTGACAAAAGCTAGTTTCGTTGCTAATTAGCTATGGAAACAAATGATTCGTGGCTAATTAGCTACGAACAATTATTTCGTAGCTAATTTGGTAGATAATTAGTGACGAATAGTTTTTTTCCATAGCTAATTGGCCATGAATATATTTTGTCGCTAAAATTTGTCCTAAAGTCCACCGACGCTTTTTCATCACTAACTTCGTATTTCGTTGCTAATTTCGTCACTAAATTGCTTTTACATATGTTCGTCGTTAATTCCGCGGCCGAGTAAAATGTCGGCTTTTAAAATGACATTACCTTCTCTCTCCGCACTCTTCTCTTTCGCCCGCTCTCTTCTCTCTCGCTCTTGTGCCTTCTATCTTCTCTCCTTTCTATTCTTATTTGTTTCTTATGGTAATCATAGAATAACTTGTTGCTTATTTCACCATTTTCTTTCATTAATTGCCACAAGCTTCATGAATGTTAAGTAATTTTTCTTTTTTTTAGGTACGTGTCCATTTGAAGGTCTTGCAATCCAAGTGAACCTTGGAATTTTTATCGATACTTGGGTAAGTCTTCTTGACATTGTAACCTTTTTTTTTCATTTTCAAAGTAAAGTTGAGCTCATAGATTGAAATAACTTATGGTGTCCGTGTAAAAAGTGTAGTAATGCAAAAATAGCCACAATGTTTTGCGACATTTTTCCGCTAGATTGTTCATATAGGGTTGTAGTGAATTTCGTTGGTAGTTGGCCATGAAAGCGATTCTTGGGACAAAAATGCTGTCGGAATTAGCGATGAACATGATGTTTCGTCACTAATTAGCGACGAAAAACATGTTCATTGCTAATTTACGATGAAAGCAGATTCATCGATAGTTGGCCATGAAAGTGAACTTAGCAAAAATGCTGTCCGAATTAGCAATGAACACGATTTTCGTCGCTAATTAGGGACGAAATAGGGGTTCGTAGCTAATTAGCGACGAAAATGAGATTTCGTCACTAAATAGAAACTTAGCGACGAAAAGCCATTGTCGTCGCGAATTAGGTACTTAGCAATGCATTTCCTATTAGCGACGAAATAAAGGTTCGTCGCAAAATTAGCAAATGGCTTTAAAGTGTCGTCGCTAAATTCGTGACAAAAAATTTCGTTCCTAAATTCTTGTCTTGTGGTAATCATAGAATAAATTGTTGTTTATTTCACCATTTTGTTATTTCAATTGCCATAAGCTTCATGAATGTTAAATAATTTTTATTTTTTTTAGGTACGTGTCCATGTGAAGGTTTCGCAATCCAAGTGAACATTGCAATTCTCATCAAGTTGATTGCTTTCTATTATAAAGATTTCGATCAAATACATGGGTAAGTTTTTTTGACATGGTATTTTTTTTTCATTTTTTTCAATTTCAAAGTAATTGTTTCGTCACGTATAGAATTTTAATTTTAACGATTTTATGGTTTTAATTAAGAATATTAAATAGTAAATATGATATTTTTTAATATTTTATGAGATTTTTTAATATTTACACATACACAATGCAAAGAGAGAGAGCTTGGATGTATAATAAGAACTTACCCGGACGTCGAGGATTGACTAATGAGTTTCGTACTCGGTTAGAACAGTTTTTGGACTTTGCTAGTAGTAAATTTGAGTTTATGGATGGAAATAAGTCAAGGTGCACATGTAAAAAGTGCAAGAATAGTAAATTTCATGTGTGTGACAAAGTTAGAAAGCATCTTTATAGATTTTGGTTCACTCCGAACTATTATAATTGGACTTACGATGGTGAACCATTTATATCCGATGAAGAATATCGAAGAAGTGACCAAATTTCAGTTAGTGAAGAATGTAGCCATTATAACCAATTAAACCCATACCGGAAGATGGTGATCAATGCAGTGGTCGAATTTTATTCCAGAATCGAACCATGCGAGTATCGATTTTGTTCCTACATTTGACCAAATGGGTACTAGCTATGCATCACAATTGGAAGAGGTAGGAGTAACAGGTTTTGATGAGAATGTGTTTAATGAAACTTCTACATCTAATCAATTCTTGGAAGTGTTGAAAGCAAGCAGATGAACCTTTATGGGCGGGTTGTGACAACCACACTAAGTTATCAATGACAACAAGACTATTATACATCAAGGCGAGCATAATGTGTTTGAGAATTGCTTCAACTCTTTTGTTGACGTAATGCGCAAAGCAATGCCTCCCGATAATATCATGCCAAGTGATTTTTACGACATGAAGAAGCTAGTGGATAACTTAGGTCTTCCAGTTGTAAGGATTGATGTATGTAGTAGGGGTTGTATGTTATATTGGGGGGATGATGAAAATGCAGAATCTTGCAAATTCTCAGCCAACCCAGTGTACAAGATTAGCGGGAGGTAGGGTCGTAATCGAAGCGTAGACCATGCAAGCAAATGTTTTATCCGCCCTTCGGAGATGTGTTGATTTGAATGAATGCAAGTTAACATATTTGAAGAGCTATGATTGTCACATATTTATGGAAAGACTAATTCCAATAACTTTTAAGGAATTTCTACCAAACATTGTATGGGGCGCCATCACGAGTTAAGTAATTTCCTTCATGATATTTGCTCAACAAGTGTTAACAACGATCACACATGGAGAAACTAGAGAGAGATATTCCAATCATTTTTTGCAACTTAGAAAGGATATTTCCTCCATCATTCTTTGATTCAATGGAGCATCTCTTAGTTCACTTGCCTTATGAGGCCAAAGTTGCCGGTCCCGTCCAATTTCGCTGGATGTATCCATTTAAGAGGTAAAATATTTTTTTAATAAATTTAAATTACTTTATTACTTTTTATGTTCCGATAAACTTCTTCCTATTGCAACTAGGTTCCTATATCATTTGAAGAAAAAAGTGAAGAATAAGCCATGTGTTGAAGCTTCAATTTGTAATGCATATATTGTGGAAGAAGTGACAACATTTGCATCATACTATTTGGAGCCGCACGTGCGGTGCAAGAGGCGGAGAGCAGGAAAAAATGACGAGGACCCCATTGATCCAAATTGCAAATCATTCTCTATTTTCAATTATCTTGGTCGACCAAGCGGTGCATGTAAGTTTCATTACTTAATAGACGAAGAATGGCGGGTAGTCCATACGTATATTCTCATTGAACCGTCCCGAAAGTGGAGCCATACTTCGAGTAAGTGTACTTTTGGAAATATATTTATAATGTGTCAAACATTTGCTAATATATAAAATGTATTTGTAGGATTTTTTAAACTTCAATGTATGGACTACCACCAAATGAGTTTGATCGTTTGTGCGATGAAGAATTTGCAGCATGGTTCAAAACATATGTAAGTTGCCTATGGACGAAAAGCAAGTTATTAATATTTTATAAATCATTAATTAAAAAAATATTATTGACTTTGTGTGTTTGACTTTAGGTTCACAAGTAATCATGATCAAGTTGAAGAGCAATGATTGCTATATCGTCTGTCTTGGGGTCCACAATCAAGGGTACGAACTTGGCCAAAGCATATTTCATAAACGGGTATAATTTTTACACTCAAGAGTATGGAATGGGAAAAGCCACAATGAATAGTGGTGTGTATGTTCGGTTATCTAATGGAGGCAATGCAAAAGATATTTTTTATGGCTTGTTGGATGAAATCATAAAGATAGAGTACCCTGGTGTCGCGACCCTCCTCCGCTCCTCTTCGGTCGCGCGGATGGCGAGGTTGACGAGCCGTGCTTCCTATCCAGTTGGCGGTGGATCTTGGCGCGTGGGTCCTTCCCGAGACCCATTACTCGAATCGCGGCGTGAAGAAAAATTTAGAAATATCGTGAACGACCTTAATGTGGTCGGGTGACATGTGCGCAGTGTACATGCATATGGAGTCGCCACCGATCAATTTTTAGAGGGTATGATCGGGAACCCTATCGAGCAATCGGGAGAAATCGTTCGATTCTACGAAAACCAAAGAAGTGGGTCCGGGGACTTGGTTACGCCGAGATTTACATCGACGCCCTTTGGGTTACCGAAGTTGAGTGATTTTCTAACCAAAGAATTCATGCAGACGATATTCAAGGTGAAGTAAGCTCAAACGATCTAAAGTTGTTATGCGAGACGGGAATTTCTATCCTATCACTCACAATTAGAAAATTAAATGCGCAATCATGAGTAATCACAATCAAATCAAGCAATCCAACGAGCATGGCATGTCTAGCATGGCCCTATCGGCCCACGAAAAGATCTATTCGAGTTACGGGATGGTTCGGAAAATGTTTGGGGCCAAGTGCCCGAAAGGGTAAAATGGTCATTTGGAAGGTTCGGGACCCAAAAACCACACAATAGGGTCGGGCCAGTTGAATGTGGCCATTTCCCATTTTTTTGTGATTTTTCAGAATTTTTGGAATTTTTCTAACCTTTTTTGGATTTTTTATTTATTTTTCGAAAATCAATAATTTTTCGGATCTATGTAAATCGACCCTCGAACTTCAAAATTTTTCGATCTAGACTATAAGAGTCCCGAATGGATCTAGACATTTTTTAGAAATTTTTTGGGAAAATCTGGGAATTTTTATGAATTTTTTATGAATATTATTGATTTTTTTGGATTTTTAGAAACATTTTATGAATTTTTTATTAATTTTTCGGACCGGGTCAACCCGGTCAACACCCGGTCAACCTGACCCTAACCCGACTCGCGACCCGCTCGATCTAAACGACACCGTTTCCTATTTATTCTAATTTTTTTTTTGATTTTTTAGAACAATTTCCTAATATTCGAAAATACGAAATTAAATGAACGGCCAGGATTGAACCTAGAAATGATCTCAACTATTCGCTCACTCACGCCTACGTGCACCTCGCTACACTCGATCGCATTTGCCCCGTGTACAAAAACGACGCCGCATCGCACACGGACGAATGGTCGCGATTAAACTTGGACTCGATCCCAGGCCTTTTCATTCCTATTAAACCTAAAACGATGACGCATCATACCTATACTCTAAACGACGCCGCACGCCCACCAACTAAAACAGCATCGTTTCCATATTTTTTATTTTCCATCTATTAAACGAATTAATCAAAAACACAAAAATCAAATCTAGCGGCCCAGAATCAAACTAATCTATTTATCGTGACCGTCGGATCTAATCCGACTCAGCCCATCTCGCGCCAACAACGAGAGCCGACTAGACATTGACCTGGACCTATCACGACTTGACACCTCGGACTTTGATTCGTTGACCTTGCTACCTCGGCTTCGTCTTCTACCTTTCGACGACGACCGAACCAACCAGGCGACACTTCTTCGGCGAGATCTAATGGTGAAATCTCGCCGGAATGACGCCAAACCACTTCTAATCGACTCGACTCGACGTGCGGATCGACATATCATAAAATCATGCAATTTAATCGGGCAAATCACGAACTATGAACTACGCACGATCGGCCACAACCGAGCTCGAACATGTAAGATCGCGTCAAATCGGATCAATTCATTCATACACAAGCATCGTAGGAAGTTTAGGAAGCTTACCTCGAGCTCGATTGAGCTCGCGATGGCTAGGAGAGCCCGGCCGGTGTTCGACCAAACCGAAGCAGGTTGGAAGTTCGACTCGAGGTATTCAGCGAAATCAATGCAAAGGTGAGATATGATCATGGTCGGTGATGTTTTGAGATCAAAATGCACACACTAATTGAGACAATTACACTCGTAATAGCATGATGCCATGAACACACGGAGAGAAGATTGCAAGGTCAACTCACCAATTTTGGAGGTCGCAGGTCGATTGAGCTGGTGCGATTGCTTCTCCTTAGTTCAGCGAGCTTTCGGTGATGATTGTGAGCTTCGATTTAGCCTGGATTGGCCGGCCGAGCAACTCACGGTTCAAGCTCCGGCGAGCGGCGATAACCGTCGCGAGAGTCTCTCTCTCTACCCTTTCTCTCTATCTCTCTCTATTCCGTTTCTCAAGAGCACGAATGAGCCTCCTCTTTTCCTTCGCGAAGCTTCTTGGCCTTTTATACTAGTTTTGAAATTTGGCGCGTCGGGGGGAGCTTTGCCAAGTCCAATTTTGTGCCCTACACGTGCCATTAGGTCGTCGGACGGCGATAGAATCGATTGGGATTCCGTCTAGGTCCGTTAGACCCTCCGTTGAGCACGAGTGAGCGCAAATTTCACACGGTTTGAAGAATGTTGACTTTTCCGGGCCATCGCAGCTTTGATCGCTTCGCCGGCACTCCTTTGGCAACCATTGACCTCGAGGTCGGGTTCAATCGATGCATATCAACCTAAGGAACAAAACGCCCACATTAATTGATTCAATTATCACCGATTGGCTTGTTAATTTGGTCTTCAAAATCAGCCTAAGTACTTGTTCATTCGCGCAGAGAGTTCCGAGGAAGAAGACGACACTGTTTCGGGACCGGTCGACCGGTCCGACCGGTGGTAGACCGGTCTGAATCGGTTCGACTTG
Organism: Rhodamnia rubescens; assembly: GCA_021437795.1. Taxonomy (NCBI): domain Eukaryota; kingdom Viridiplantae; phylum Streptophyta; class Magnoliopsida; order Myrtales; family Myrtaceae; genus Rhodamnia; species Rhodamnia rubescens. The sequence continues at coordinate 13,576,271 of JAILYA010000002.1, read as the reverse complement.
TAATTTTCGAAATTAATCAAAGTTTATGGAGAATATTTACGGTTATTCCTCAAAATTGAACTCGGGGGCCCAAATACTATCTAGAAATGTAATTTTGCCTAAAAGTTTCGACAATTTCTATGAAAACCCCAAATTTTTCTAAAATTGCAAATTGGGGAAAAGTTCAATTGAGTGCCCAAATGATCAAATTGGATTCAATTACCCCCGCCAATTGATTCGAGCATACGAAAACATTGGGAGGTAGTCCAATTTTATTGTGAAAGTCCCTGGATTAAAAGTAATTTCAAAAATTGGAAATTCCAAAGACTAAATTGCAAAGATTTTGGGGATTTTTGCCCAACTCGTGTAATTCGCGCAATTGAGGGTGAAATTGGTTAAATTGAACTGCAGAGGATTGAAATTGAATGTCTTGACTCAAAATATGCGAAATTTGCAAATAAAAAGACTCAAATTGTATTTTTGGCAAATTCAACCCTTGGTGTTGTAAAGAAACACCTAAAATTGAATTCCATTTTTAGTTTTGCCTGAGGTCAATATGAAAAGGGAATTAAAATGAAAATATGGAACATTTTTCTATATTTTTACGGCCTCGGGAAGTATTTTTTGTGAATTTTATTGTATTTTTCTATTTTTCAAAAATATCAAAAAATGCGAAAAATATGAAAAATTATTTTTTGTTCAAAAATGGTCTCTTATACTTGGCCAAGGCTTCTAAACTTGTCAATTTTTTTTTTACTTTTATAGATTTTCTATGAATTTTTATAAAACTAAGAAAAACTTGATCAAAAATTCATGTGTCAGCAATGCCTCTCTTTGAAAGTGATCTCTGTCGAGGTTACTTTTAAAGACAATGTGACACCTGAATCTTTAATCAACTCAACTCGGGGAGAAATTTAAGAAAAACGAGTCTTGACATTCAATCATCTTACCTTTCTTTGTTGAAGTTCAAAATTTTATGGAGAAATCACTTCGGCTCATTCCTAATGTGGGAGAGAAATGAGGAGAGAGAGAGATTGACCCGTGGCTCACCTATCGTGATCTAGAGATTGTTGGTCGGAGGTTGATATGACGAGTGTATATGATTTCCTCCCGAATAGCTCGTGAGGTCCTTTTAGGGAACGACGCCCGTCCGATGGTAGTGTTTTTTTTTGCGGCGGTTTGAAGGTAGAAAGAAGGATTTACCCCGTAATAAGGGATTTACCTAAAAAAAGATATTTGATTATCCATTTAAAGGAGAATTGGCTATCATGTAGAAAGGAATTCACCTATTAAAGGAGAATTGGCTATCCTATAGAAAGAAATTCACCTATTAAAAGAGAATTGGCTATCCTGTAGAAAGGAATTCACCTATTAAAGGAGAATTGGCTATCTTGTAGAAAGGAATTCATCTATTAAAGGAGAATTGGCTATCCTGTAGAAAGAAATTCACCTATTAAAAGAGAATTGACTATCCTGTAGAAAGGAATTCACCGTTTAAAAGAGAATTAGCTATCCCGTAGAAAGGAATTCATCGTTTAAAAGAGAACTGGCTATCCTGTAGAAAGGAATTCACTGTTTAAAAGAGAATTAGCTATCCTGTAGAAAGGAATTCACTGTTTAAAAGAGAATTGGCTATCATGTAGAAAGGAATTCACCTATTAAAAGAGAATTGGCTATCCCGTAGAAAGTACTTCACCGTTTAAAAGAGAATTGATTATCCCGTAGAAAGGAGTTCACCTTTTAAAAGAGAATTGGCTATCCTATAGAAAAGAGTTCACCATTTAAAAGACTACCTTAATGTCTTCCTTCCGGAATCGACAAAGCGGTAACAAGGATACTGTTCTAAAGACCTATGATTACTAGGAATCTTTCGGAAACTTAAACTAAACTTCAAATTTCAAAGGGTGCCATCGAAGACCAATGATTACTATCGTACCTACGAAACTCAAACCCGATTTTCAGATTTTAAAAGTTGAGGGTGCCATCTTAGGACTTAGGATTACTAGAGAACCTACATAAGCTCAAACTCGATTTTCGGATTTAAAAGATAAGGGTGCCATCTAAGACCTAGGATTACTAGAGAACCTACGAAGCTCGAACCCTATTTTCGATTTTAAAAGTTGAGGGTGCCATCGAAGACCTAGGATTACTAGAGAACCTACGAAGTTCGAACCCGATTTCAGATTTTAAAAGTTGAGGGTGCCATCCGAGGACCTAGGGTTACTAGAGAACCTACGAAGCTCGAACCCAATTTTCAGATTTAAAAAGTTGAGTTCGAGGACTTGGGGAGACCCGAAAAACTTGCGAGAAAATCCAAGTTAGTCGATCTTAAAAAATGTAGTTATTCGAGGGTTTGGAGACACTAGGAACCCGCGGAAAAACAACTAAACGTCATTAGAACTGCTTTTGGAGCAAAACAGTGGGTTTGAGGCCCATGAATTATGATAAAGAAAAGGTGATCCTAGGTTTCGGGGAAAAACTTATGAATCCCAATTAAAAAGTTTTCAACTTGTATTTGTAGGGAAAGCTAGCCCAAACACATTATTGAAAGGCATTCATATTCAAATCTCTAATAGGGATGATTTTGAATACTACGATATGGGTATTCTTTAAAAAGGTTGTTTTAAAAGATTTCAAAAGGGTTTCCTTTATCCAAGAGGGCTTCTCACCATTTGGAAAGGCTTTACTCAAAACTCGAATCTGCTCACGAAGACCTAATCTTAAGGTTTCGGGATCATTCGAGATGCATACAATCCGATTGATCGGAGAAGGCATTTAAAAGGGACCGTAATTTAGGTCGGGTCAAAGGTTTATCAAAGGATATTAAGGCTAAGAAAGGAATATTCATCAAGGATAACTTCTTCGGGTCTACAAGTTAAGAACCCCGAAGATATGATAAGACAGGATTGTACTTACCTCTTTAAGCGGTAGCTTCCTATGTGATTTCTCGCATCAACCCGAGATATCTCTAGATCGAAAAACTTTGGGAATAGGTTGTACCTTGGCTTAAGATGGGCTTTTTAGAAAAGGCCATATTTTTAGAAAGAGGGATGAACGTGGGTGATCACCTTAATATCCTTACCAGCGGTTGTATGCTTTGAGGAAGATTCATGAACATCTTTCTTCAAATTGAATTTGAGGATTTTTCTCTTTTCTTTGTAATTCTCAAACTTTTCTTTTTCTTTTTCTCTCTTTTTTCTGCGAGAGGATTTCAAATGGGCCTTGGCTTTTGCTTTTACTAGGCACTTTGCTTTTTCTAGCCATTTCTATCTCTTGTCATTTTCGTATTGACTGGCACTTTTGGAAGCCAGGATCGAAATTCCTCCAATTATGCTTTTGATTCATTACTGGTAATTCTTTTCTCTTGCCCCAATATAGGGAGGTGATCACCAACAATGGTTTAGAAATAAAGATTAAAGGCTCAAATTGGCTGATCAAAGGAAAGAGTGTTTGGGGATATAGAAATGAAGTGCTTTTCTTCACTTCGAGGTGTTCCAAGCCTCCGCAAGAAATCACCTGAAGCTACCACAAAAAGATTGATGCATGTTAGCATAATAAAGTCTTACCTTGATCTTTTATCCAAGGAATCAACCAACGAACCTCCAAATATACCCCAAAGTGGGGTGGTTCTTGACGGGGTTTTATTTAGAAAAATTTCTCCCTTTTTGGTTCGAATGGTTGTTAAGGGATATAAGTGTATATGAAAAATTTTGAAATGAAAATGCCTGTCATCCTTTCAATCCATGTAATCACCGCGAATGACCCCTACGTCCAATGATTAAGCTTTTTCTCTCTATCATATTCGCTCATCCCTCAAGTGTATCAAGGACGTGTTTGAGGATAAGGTTTGCCTATTTTCATATGAAGGATCATTCTTTTGAAAAGGCTTTTTAGAACATACCTTTTTGTAAAAATCTCGGAGCGTTTTCATCAAAATTCACCATTTGTGAGAATTTTTAACACAAAAAATATACTCAAAAGGTGTTTGTTAAATTTCACAGGGATGTTTCTTTAAAAGACCTTGCGATTTTATAGATTCAAAACATTTTTCTCAGTGTCAAGCATGATAACATCTTTTAATGAAGATGAATATCTTTTTATAAAGGAAGAGAAACTTAAACCTGTCTCCTTCAAACGCCGATTCCCGTTTCCTCGGATAAACAAAAGAAACCAGTCGATTAAAGATATTCAAAATTTTAAATCAAAGTTAATTCCCTGTTCGATCAATCGCTCTACATGATTCTTCATGACTCGAGCCCTCTTGCAAAATACAAACATATGCAAATGCAAGTATACAAATGGCATGTAAAAGCAAAATTTTATGTGATTCAAATTCGCCCATCAACCAATTCGAAGCTTGATTTTATTTCGGGTATAGTATTTCTTCACGGCATCTGCATTTACCGGACTTGCCAACTCTTCTCCATCCATGTTTACAAGGATAAGAGCTCCCCCGGATAAAACTTTGTGGATTACGTAGAGGCCTTCATAGTTTGGTGTAAATTTGCCTCCCGAGTGTTGGGCATTTGGGAGTACCTTTCTCACGACTAGCATCCCTGTTTCAAAATTCTTGCGCTTGACTTTTTTGTTAAATACTCTAGCCACTTTCCTTTAATAGCTTTAGCCATGACAAATGGCCTTTAATCGTTTTTCATCAATTAGATTTGACTACTCATGCCTCTGCTAGTTCCACTCATCCTCTCGAATTTGATCCGTGAAAAGATCCTTAAAGAGAGAATTTCAACTTCTATTGGCGGGACTGCTTCCATACCATATATCAATGAGTAGGGAGTTGCCCCGGTTGAAGTACGCATCGAAGTTCGATAGGCCATGAGAGCACATGGCAATCTTTCGTGCCAATCTCGATATTTCTCAGCGGTCTTGGCCAATATTTTCTTGATGTTCTTATTTGCTTTGCTTCCACGCCTTCATTCATTTGTGGGCGGTAAGATGAGGAATTGAGGTGTTGTATCTTAAACTGATCCAATAGATGATCCACAACCTTGTTGTTCAGGGTTGGAGCCATTGTCCGTAATGATTGCTCGTGGAACTCCATATCTTGAGATAATATCTCGCTTAATGAATTTACCCACACTGTTTGCGGTGACATTGGCATATGAGCTGGCTTCAATCCATTTGGTGAAGTAATCAATGGCCACCAGAATGAAACGATGACCGTTGGAAGCCTTTGGGTTAATGGGCCAATCATGTCAATCTTCCACATAGAGAACGGCCAAGGTTCGACATCCGATGCGATTCATTTGGCGGCGCATTTATCCTGTCTCCAAACACCGGCACCGATGACAAGACCTAACATGTTGATTGCAATATGATTCAATAGTCATCTAGTAATATCCGAGTCTCATGATCTTCTTGGCGAGAAGATGACCATTCATGTGCGGCCCGCATACTCCTTCATGGATCTCTTTCATGATGAGATTTACTTCTCTGGTGTTTACGCACCTCAAGAAGACCGAATCAAAAGACCTCTTGTATAAGATTTGTCCACCGAGGAAAAACTTAGAAGACATCTTGCTGATGTATTTCTTATCTTCCGTCGACTATCTTGTGGGAATTCACCTTTCAATAGGTAATTCTTGATATCATGATACCATAGTTCTTCATCATGTTCTCCTTCGATGACCATGTAGTATGCTGGTTGATTAAGGATATCAATTCTTAATGGCTCTATCTCAAGGCCATCTTATGCTTGCAACATTGCCGATAATGTGGCCGAGCATCAAGAAAATGGTTCTCGAGTTCTTGGTAAGTACTCGAATATGATCTCATCAAAGTGGTGGATCAATCCTTCGAGAAATTTGTGATAAGGGATAAGCTTAGGATCCTTTGTTTTCCACGCTCCTTGAGTTTGTAGGATGATGAGCATGGAATCCCCGTATACCAATAGTTTCTTTACTTTCAATGAAATGGCCAGTTGTAATCCAAGGATGCAAGCTTCATATTTAGAGATGTTGTTGGTACACGGGAATACCAATTTGTCCGAGACGGGGTAATGTTGATCTTCGAGGGATATTAAGATCTGCGCCGGTACCGATCCAAGAAGATTTACAGCGCCGTCAAAGTACATTGTCCATTTGTCTTCAAATATGCTCAAAATTTGGCCTCAATCATTTTGCTTTGGAATGTCTTTAGGGGGATTTTCGGCCATTATGTCGGCGATTGCTCTTCCCTTGACGGATTTTTGGGGCGAAGTTCGATGTCAAACTCGAAAGGAGCACTTGCCATTTGGCCATCTTTCCCAACAGAGCTGATTTTTTTAGAAGATACTTGATAGGATCATTTTTGGTGACCAATTAGATATGATAATGTAGGGTATACTGCATTAGTCTATGGAGGACCCAAACCAATGCTACACAAGTTCTTTCCACGGGTGGGTACTTGGCTTCTAATACCGTGAACTTCTTACTCAGATAGTAAATGGCCCGTTCCTTTCGATCCTTGGGGTTAGTTTGGGCAAGCAAAGCTCCCAAGGACTCATCATGAACTGTCGGGTATAAAGTTGAAGGAACGTTAGGGATAGGGGGTACCAAGACCGGTGGTTGTACCAAATATTCATTGATCTTCTCAAATGCTTGTTGACATTCGGAATCCCACTTCACTTTTGCGCCCTTTTTAGGAGTTTGAAGAAAGGTTTTGCCGTTTCGACAAATGCAATATGAATCTAGATATGTAATTCAGCCTTCCAAGTAAACCCATTACTTCTTTAACAAAGTAGAATGAGTCCTTATCTCCCATACCACTTTGATCTTGGAAGAGTCAATCTCAATACCATGATCGCTACGACAAATCCAAGTAGCTTTCCAGATTTGGCACCGAATACGCATTTTGCGGGATTTAGCTTGAGTTTGTATTTCCTCGGTCGATCAAATAACTTTTTTAGTACTTGAACGTGATCTTCTCCGGGCTTGGATTTGGCGATCATATCATCGACATATACCTCCACTTCTTTGTGTATCATATCATGGAACAAAGTCACCATAGCTCTTTGATAGGTAGCCCCCGCATTTTTTAATCCAAAGGGCATGACTTTATAGCGAAAAATCCCCACCGGGGTGACGAATGAAGTCTTGATCTTGTCTTCTTCTCTTAGCATGATTTGATTATATCCCGAGAAGCCATCCATGAAGGAGAATAGTTCAAAGCCCGCTGCTATCAACAAGCACGTCAATATGTGGTAATGGGAAGTCATCTTTTGGACTAGTTTTGTTCGGATCTCGATAGCCCACGCATATTCGGATCCTCCCATCGTTCTTCTTAACTGCTACATGTTAGTGACCCAATCAAGATATGGGAATGCTTCGATGAACCCCACCTTGAGAAGCTTCATCACTTCTTTTTTGATCTTATTAGACAACTCAAGGTTCATTCTTCCGTATGGCTAGTTAACTGGTTTGCATGCGGGGTTTATGGGCAAACCGTGTTCTACTATATCTCCGTCCAATCCAGGCATGTCAAGATATGACCAGGTGAAGATATCCCGATATTCTTTAAGCAATGCTTGTCATTCTCAAGGCATCGATTGTAGATAAATGTCCTCCTATTTTCACCTCTTTAACACAAACCGAATCTCCCAAATTGATAACAATAGGTTCTTTAGAAACAGGAGGCTTGGATTCTTCAAAACTATCCCATTCTCTCTTGATATCGCTCACATCTATTTCTTCTTCGTCAATCTCATATGAGTAGTCATCGAGCTGATTTGAGTCACATATTAACCTGTTATGTATGAGAGGGATGATATGCCCGAAATGCATCAAGGGTGGTTAGTATACCACAATGATGATATTATAGAATGCATTGGTATATTTTGATAAAAACGTTTTCGAATTCCTTTTTGAAGAATAAGAGAAGAGAACTAGTCCTTAATCTTACCGGACATCTTGGTTCTCAATAGCCATTTTGAAAACCAAGAATCATATGGCGGATCAAGCCTCAAGTTTCATGGTCGGGCAATTGTCATCATCGGACCAATCCGTTGCTCCATATGTCCTTAATAAAATTGGAGATGATTTTCATTGATAGATGCAACTAATGGCAATACAATACTGCACTTCTTGTATCACGAAAAGAGATCCAATGGTACTTTAAAAGAAGAAACATTAGAAAGCTTTAGTTGTAGGAAACAAATGCGAGAATCGAAATGCAATGAAAGATAAAGTTCGAAAAGAGCTCTTTACTCGGGGTGTCACGACCTAGAAAAAAAAATAAACAAGTCATTTTTTTCGGGCTAATGGATTATCGGGTTAATTAATTAACTAACCTAACTCGGACTCTCCCAAGTCCATACCAAATCGCAACTTAAGGTTCGAATGATTAACATGCAATGTGATTTGAATTTGGAGTCGCCACTAATCATTTTCGGTAGGTCGATTAGAAACCTAAATAAAATAGCGGGAGAAAACTATCTTATTTCTCAGAACCGGAGATTAAGAGTCCGGGGACTTGGTTACATTAATTACAACTAATGCCCTTTCGGTACCTTAAAATTCATGAAACAAATAATGGATTTGACAAATTTGATGAATTCTACTTGAAGATCAAAGAATCAATTTTTTTGGATTTTTCTTCCCATGACATTTTTTGAAATAAAGAAATTACATGAAATTAGGATGAAATAGGTTCAAGGTTACTCCCAAATTTGAACTCGTGCACCAAACTCGTGCTTCGGGCTTATCTTGACCATTGGACCGATTTGGTGACTCGTTAGACCGAGAAATCTCTTGGTCCTATCTCTCCTTCACGCTTCTTTCTCATATCGCTAGAATTTCATGAGACCGCAATCCGGGCGTTGATATTTTTTCCCTTTTGCTCTCCTTCTATTCTTGTACCATTGATGTCTCATCGTTGATATGCAACTGTTATTTAACATAAAAACGTAGAGAGAAAAAAAATCGGTGTAGAAAATCCGAGCTAATTTGTATTCGAAATTAAAGAAAGTTAGGGAATCACTTAACTTTCTTTTGTCGTAAGCGAGCTTGAACGATGGTGATGAACTTGTGGCTTGTGTTGATGGGTGCAGAAATTGGCAATGGTAGCACCGAGCTTCAAAACACTCAAGCCCTCTCAAAACTCTCTCCAAATTTTTTCTCAAGAATTCTCTTTTTCCTCTCTAAAGAATTCCTCTCAAAAACTCTCTCAATTCTCTTTCACCCCAAAACTCTCCTCTTTTCAAGAACTCTTCTTCTTTTATAGGCAAAGTTCTTCATCCTTCATTCTTCATCTTCATTTCCTCACCTTCCATTTTCATCCTCTTTTCTTCATCTTCATCTTCTTTTCTTCATCTTCATTTCTCCACCTTCCATTTTCATCTTCTCTTCACCATCTTCCTTTCTTCATCTTCTATTTTCATCTTCTCTTCTTCATCTTCCTTTCATTATCTTCTCTTCACCATCTTCCTTTCTCCATCTTCTTTTGGTATTTGCAATGCAGTCCCTAAAATTTCAAGTATTTGCAATACAATCCCCGAAGTTCCGAGTATTTGCAATACGATCCCCGAAGTTTTGAGTATTTGCAATATAGTCCCCAGAGAAAATATTTCTTTCAAGCCCAAATCTTCTTGGCGCATTTTTCCACCGCATGCCTAGTCCAGGACCCTGTTAAATTAAGCTCAAATTGTATGCCAATGCTAAATGAATATGTGAGATGATTTTTGTTTAGAACTAAAATTAGTTCTAATTTTTATGTAAAATATATATTAGTCAAAAGTTAGGCGTCAATAGCTGCCCCTCTTTGAGTGGAGGCTCGTAGAGGTTCCGCTCAAAGACAAAATTGAATCCTAAATTTTGACGGTGCAAATTATGGGTGAACTTTTTTTGGCGGGAGTTTTAATCCCATCTTTTGTAATGAAGTGATGCATGATATGCAAGATCAGAAATTACATGTGTCATAATTTCTCTTTTCCATGTTAGAGAAACTCGCACATGGATCGCATACGAGAATACTCGTTTTACCAAATACCTCATAAGTTGGTGATTCCCTTAATTTCCAAGTTTCTTGCAAACACGAGGACCTTAAGGTATTTGGCCTATCCGTTATCGGAGACTTCTCCCTAATGCGAGACAACGCAAGATATGTGTATCCTTCTAGATCACAAGAGCTACGTCGTTGTGAGTCGAAAGAAGTAGAATCAAGTTCACAAGAGTTACGTCGTTGTGAGTTGATTAAATGTCGAAATCGCCGGTGCATATGTCTTCACGATTCGACAAAGGGGAACCAAAATCTTAAGAGCTACGTCGATATGATTTAGTTTGGATCAAAATCACGGGTGCTTATGTCTTCGTGATTTGATAAAGGAGCCGAGAATCATAAGAGCTATGTCATTATGAGCCGACTAAAGGTCAAGATCACCAATGCATATGTCTTCGTGATCGAGACCGAAATCATAAGAGCTACGTCGTCATGATTTGATAAGATGTCAAGATCGCCAGGCATATGTCTACACGACTCGACGGGATAGGCATATTGCCTGAATTGAATCGTAACAACTATCATCGAGGAGTTGTTAATTTGAAAATGGGTTCAGAAAACTTACCCGGGTTCTCCGAACGATTAATCAAAGAACGAAACAGATCGCTCGTATCGTACATGGTAGACATTTGCCGGGAGAACTTGCTCATTCAATAATCCTTAGATGAATTTCGAGACCTTGGGAGGGACATCGAACATCGAGAATGTATTACCCATCATAGAATGTCGGAGGTAACATGCGCAAACATATTCAACAATGAGTTCATGCAAAACTTTCCTACCGAGCTTGCAATGATGTATATAATGTAATCACTCATACCATCGTTTATGCATAACCATTCTATCAAGTTTGCATTACCAACCCTGTCCGGGGATGTTCTCACATTATGAATACCTCGAATGTGAGCTGAATGGGGGACTTCAGTCCGAAAGGGTTTTCTCTCACTCTCAAGAAAAGTTATTTATCCTGTCTCACAGGATTCAAAAGAAATCACTCAATCTTTCCATCATCGCATTCGATAAGGATCCGAGTAATCTCGCAATTGATACGACCGAGCCGATCCGGGAGGTCTTGATTAGGACCGTAATGAGAGCTAGGTCAAAGGTTTACAAAGGGGACTCTAGTTGAGTCAAGGCTATTGAAATGAATTCCTTCGTCATCTCTCCGGGTTTACAAGTCAAGAACCCCGCAAAATGAGAGAGAAGTAATCTTGCTTGAACTTCTTCGAGTGATGCTTAAAATCACCGAACTCCACATTAATTCAAGTGCCCTAGTCGAAAAGGCTTTTAAAGGGTTGTAATGGAGGTAATGATTTGGGGACCGAGAAACGAAAGGGTTCGTTTTTGCTCGTAAGATGTTTGAGAAGGGGCTTGATGTTGGTGATCATTACAATCTTGTCACCGATCGTGGCCTTCTAGGATACCATCATTGCTCGAGGATGGTATGAACCGAAGATTGCATTTGCAATTTGATACTTCATGGAGATTTTTCTCTCAACCCTTTTAGGATATACGAAAAATTGTGCATTTAAGTTCGGAAATATTCTACAAATGAACAATGAATTGAAAGGGCATTGGCCTTGCTTTTGGTAGGCACTTTGCTTTTTAAATGCCTAGGAATTTTTTGTGGAATCAGCCTTTCCTCTTTCTTCTCCTTTTTTTTTTACTCCCAACTCTCTTTTACGATTGTATCTTGATGAGTTCATTGGGAGATTTTCTATGGATCCAGCTTTTCGTGTCATTCTACTCAAAGATGGGCCATATTTGCTTTGGGACAACAATGATCACCAATGAGGGCTTTTAGAAATGAATTTGCGAGGCTCGAATGGGTTGTGTAAATGGATATAGATGTGTGGGATAGAAAAAGAAATGCTCTTCGTCACCCTAAGGCACTTGAATTAAAGCGCAAGTACAATGCAAAGAACCACCCGAAAATTGATGTTAGTCCAAGCAAGAAGATTTCTAACCATTTGTCTCGTGATGCTGATGGAATTACCTCTGTCTTGCCCCAATGTGAGGGTGGTTCTTGACAGGGTTATGGAAGTGAAATCTCCGCTCAAATGGGTTGATCAATGGATAACTTGCAGTGTTTAGGGTAGAGAAATGAATGCCTCCATCACTTCGGTTATCGTATCTTTCGCGAGAAAACTCTTTACCTCGGGGAATGTGGAATTTTGCCACCGTTCATCTCGCTTGAAAAAATTGGACGTGTTTAGGGAAAGGATTGCCTTTCATCATCCTGTCATGCCCCCTTCGTACATTCGATGTATCTTACGTAGTTCATGTTCCTTATTCAAAGTTGGTAAATTAAACATGAGGAACAATCATGTGCAAACTATGCAAGTGTATGAGTGTTTTCGAGCATATAAAATGCAGCAACTTTTTATCTTGGCGGACAAAGTTTGCAAGTACATAAAAAATTTCTTAGAGGCGTGGATCGTGAGTTGCCCTCGCTCATGCAAATGCGTTGCAAAACTTCATTGTCCGCTTCGAGACATGAGATTGTCAAAGGCTCCAAGAATTTCTCATTTCATTAATTTTTCAGGGAGAAGGGATACTTCTCTGTTTGGACGGAGTGACCCACCCCGTAAAAATCAAAAGGGAAAGCATCAATGTATGTCCTCATGTTCTAAAAGAGTTGAAACGATACCACTTTACCCATGTACGTATTCCTCGCGAACTTTGAATTGAAAAGATCGATTCATTTTGATCGGATTGTATGTCCAGGATGTTATCTCTCCAGGTTCAGTAACCGTCCTGGGCCGAGTTTCGATCTGCGAAGCAAAATTTTTTATTAATCTTTGTACATTGATGCCAAATCCCGGGATCGACCCTGGGACGCCTACCGACCTGTCATTCCCCAACCACTATGCTTTGCGGTGTTGTTGGCGTCCACGGGTGGTTCGCTTTTGTTATATTGTTCTCAAAGCGGTTGGCAATCTCCCGTGGAGAATAAAATAAGCTTAACTTAGAGTTTGAAATGACCGAGAGCCAATTGGGACGATACGAGTTACCGATCTTTGAGCCCGCTTGGTGTTTTACTTGCATTCTCCCAAGTAAGGCTATTCGAATCTCTCTTTACGGGCGTTCGGGGCGTCGTCCACAAATTGATTTGCTACAGGCCTAGCTTAAAAAGGAACTTACGCATTTGATAAGAGAGGAGAAAAATTCGCCCTTTAACTCTAGGCAAATTCTAGACAACTAGAAAGTAAAAGTATCCCACGCAGGGGAACTATACATGGAATTAAAGGAGTATTCATGCGAGATTGGTTCCACCTCTTTTTTGGCTATTCCAATGATTGGCTGATTTTGTCTTGGATCATACACCAACGATCGTTGTTTGAGGATCCATAATCACTTGCTTCGGATCACAACTCGGGAGGTCTTTCACTCCGAACCGGGCGACCAAGGCGGTGAGCTCATCATCAAAGTAACCTTTTGATTTTTCGGGCAATTGATACTCGAATTGGGCATTGTTACTTGCTAACACCGGCGACGATTTTCCACTTTGTTTTTGCCGTGAGCGGTCCGACTCCTTGAGCTTGAGCCTCCGCCGTCACTGGAACTCGTAGGGATGATCAACCGGTCCGTCGCTAGAACCACCAGCGGAAGGTCGGTATGGCCGTATTCTTAATTGGGAAGTGGTCGGGTACTTTTTGCTCCGTAGGTTTTCCTAGGATTGATCTTCCAATCAACTTTGCTCCGGTCGCCTTGGTTCCAAGCTACATCGTGCTTCTTCAGCTTATCTCTAAATCCGTGAAGGTGATTTGTGACACTTCGTAGGGTGAGTCCGTCTATATTCATTATTTTGAGTACAGCCATTGGTCGTGCTGAATTGATTCCTAGCCGTCGAACCGCCTCGATGAATATATAATGAAGCTCGGCGGACCAAAGGGCCTTTTCTTTCCGACAAAATCGTCGTAGTAAGTTTGGCCATAGTTCTTTTGTTCGAGTAATTGCTTCCTTACAAAGCATGTTGCCAAATGTTTCGAGCACTTGAACGTAGACCGGCTTCTTTAGGATGTCCCGAGCACCATGCAATATGGCCTTCGTTACTGACCGCCGATCGTCACTTGCGATGTTATGATGACCGGTATATCCAACTCGAATCAATGATCTTTAAGAGATCGAGACCGTCCATATCGATCCCTACCATGGCTGTGACGACGATGTCAAAATCATATTTGTACTTTGCCTCGCTCCTCTAAGGCTTCCGTTGCTTTCACATAAGTCGAAATCCCGTACATGCACTTTCTCAACATGGCAACAAGGATCGAGAGGGAAACGGGGTTGCCATCAATGGCCATGACTCATGCGAGATCCTCGGGATATGAGGCTTCCCATACTTCCGCCCCGGAATGTACGCATACTTATTTTCCTTTCAAAACCTTCCATATGTAGACCGAAAAATGGGTGTTTCGACTAGAGACCGGGCTTTAGATGTTCTTTGGACTTGCAAAGATAAATTGCCGTAAAATCACAAAAGCGATGATGGCCTTTCGTGACGAGTTCGGAGGTGCATGGAGACTTCAAGTTCTTTATAAACTTTTTTCGGATCCGTTGGTCTCGCAGATGAGCTTTTCTCTCCTTTTCGCCTTAGTGCCATGGATCCATTTCGTAATAACTCTTACCTCTCGCTCAATCCGTCTTTCCTTTTTACTTTTCCGACATGGAGGAGCCCTCAAATCTTTTCACTTTCTCTACGAATGAGACAGTTATTTCCCTTCTCAAATCTTTTCGGTTCCTCCTACGAACGAGGCGGTTATTTCCCTCCTCAAATCTTTTCGGTTCCTCCTACGAACGAGGCGCTTATTTCCCTCCTCAAATCTTTTCGCATTTACTTACGTGAAGGCTTTCAATGCTTAGTCAAATCGGCGAGGAATTCACGCATTTAAGCATGATGATGTTCGTGGATAGTACTATTCTTTGCCCCCGGATTAACTCTAGGCATTAAAAGAAGAATGTCTCACATGGGGATTTTGTAACAAACAAGACATTCCTTCATACATGTCACTACTTCTCTTGAGGATTCGTAAGAGTTGGCTAGTAATGCTCAAAAAAGAGATATTTTGAGAGCCCATAATAAAAAACTAAAGCTTCATGTAGGCTACACATTCGGAGTTCCATCGGCGTTGAATTGGCTGGGCTGTGACATCAAGGAAACTCCAATTGTAGTGATGCATGTCTCTTCCCTCGAAGGGTATCGGTTCCGCTCTGCAAGACCGACTTTCTCGGGATGTATCTCCAACGAAATCGGATTATACGAGAACTTGCTCGGGGGATGAATCGGTGAATGAGCATTTTCAATGCTCGGATGTGGCTCATCGAGGGACATGTCACCAAAGGAGATGGGGCCGCTATAGACATGGCAAACAGCGGTGTTAATAGCATCCCTATACCTCTTGTTCTCTGCTCGAAGCTTTTCACTTTCTTCCCTCGAAACGTAAGTTCATGACTTTCATTTTTAACCTTCAATCGGGTCCGCTTGTTTTGAAACCAAAACTTGACCTTCAAGGGCTCCATTCCTATCATCCGGCTCAATTCATTTTTGCGTCTCTTATTCACGTAAGAGCACTCTTTGAAGGCGATTTCGAGCACTTTGATTTGATATTTTCTTTTCTAGGGTTGATCATAGTGCCGCCGCCATTGTTGTTCTTTGTCGAGATCTTGAATTTCACCGCCAAGAGAGTTGGGTTTTACGGCTTCAGCGTTGGATCCGGTCTCGAAATCCAGCAGTTCGCTTTCGGGGATATCTAGGTTGGTTGCCTCCGAAGTAATCCGATGGCCTCTAAACATGTTGGATTGAAATACCTCTTACCGCCTTTTGTTCACTCTATTCTCCGCTGTATGCTTACTCTCTCCAAATTCTTTCGAGTAACCGGGTATGTTCCAAAGCCTCCCTTTAAACGCGGATGAAAATCACTAAGCCGACGTTTTTCCCAAGATTTCGTGTTTCTCGCCTTGTCTTATTTTTTTCAACGTGATGGGACCCCGAATCCATTTGCACCGATCTTCTTTTCTTGATAACCATGCTTGTCTCCCACTCAGTTTTCAACATGGTGGGACTCCAACTCCTTTCGTAACTTTTCGAATTTGTGAGGCTCGAGATCACGGATTGATGATAGATCCAGGATTCAACGAACGAAACGCCCGTAGTTTCACCCGAGTAACTAACGTGGCTCCGCAAGAATTGCTGTTTCTTCTCTCGAAAAGTATGCTTGTCTCCCACTCGCTTTCAACATGGTGGGGTCCTCAAATCTTTTCGTAACTTTTTCGGATTTGTGAGGCTTGAGATGGTAGATCCGTGACTCACGGACGAAACGCCCGTAGCTTCACCCGAGTAACTAACGTGGCTATGCAAGAATTGCTGTTTTTTCTCTCGAAAAGTATGCTTGTATCCCACTCGGGTTTTCAACATGGTGGGGTCCTCAAATCTTTTCGTAACTTTTTCGGATTTGTGAGGCTTGAGATGGTAGATCCGTGACTCACCGACGAAACGCCTATAGTATCACCCAGATAATTAACTCGGCATCCACAATGATTATTGCTATAGCTTTTCCCGCCCTTTAAATTAGTATTTAACGCCGAGACGATTATCGCTTTCATATCTTCATCTCCAACCTTCTAAGCACTCTTTTGCATTCACTCTTTTTTAGCCCCTTCAACAACAATGGCTTCCCTTCCCCGCACATGCCTTCTCGGCTGAAGTTTTGGCCAAATGGGAGAAACTTTATAATCTCCTAGGCCAGGGCTACTCTTATATAGCCAACCATCCGGAGGCCGAAACCGAGATTCGTCTTATGTTTAGGGATATGGACACCGCTTCTATTGAAGGTACCAAGTTAGAGGAGGAATACAAGATCTTCCCCACCATCTTCACTAACTTCCCGGGGAGGCTTACCATGTTGCTCATCAAAATGTTACTTTGGCCCACCTTGTGAAGGCACGCTATCGGGATCGGTCGAACAGCTTGGTGTTGGCGCCTTGTAGCCGACAATTATAAGAAGGCCCTTGACTACGGTAACAAACAGTGTCTCCCTGCTGATTCGTGAGAGGGGAAACTTGGTGGGATGTTTGGCCATGTCCCGCACCATCTTCGAGCGCGATCCGCTCAATATTGTTTTAAAATTTCAATGCACATGGCTGGAAGAAAGGCTGGATGATCCGACTCTGGATATAGCCCGCGGGAGAATGCTGATCCATGACTGGAATCTGCTGCTGAGCATCACGAGGACAAGGTAGCCAACCTCAAAAGAAATGTGAGCTCCTCCTCTTTAAGTTGGCGGATCTCGATTCTCCGAAGCGATCACTGTAGGCGGAGCATCAATTGTATGGAGAGTCGGTTAAACTCCTTTGTGATGCTCATTAGGGCTTAGTTTGGCTTTACGTTCCCACCCCGTTGATCTATTTGTAAGACTTTTCGATGAATGAAATAAATGCAAGTTTTTACTCATTTCATATTGGTCGTCATATTTTTTCGCAAGATAACCCCTTTTACTCGCGAATATGTAAATCTCAACGCTCCCGATGGTCAATTCAATTGGGCTAGAGAGGCTCCCACATTCAAAACAATCTCTCAAAGAAAGATTAGTAGTGAGGAGACAAACGAATGCTCAAATGTGAACAACTCGTGAATCAGATTAGCATCGAGTGAATCAAGCATAATGTTTCTTTACAAATCGGAATTGATCGGATTGGTAAAGACACGACCATCCATCTCGGCCGAATCAAAGCACCACCAAGGAGCACCTTCTTTACTAAATATGGACTACCATAGTTTGGAGCAAACTTCCCTTCCGGGAGTGGGACTATTGGCAATAATTTTCTCAAGACTAGGTCATTGATCCGAAAATATCGAGGCCGAACTTTTTTGTTGAATGATTTAGCAACTCTCTCCTGATAACACTGGCCATGACATACAGCCTTAAAGTCTTTTTTCGTCGATCGATTCAATTGGCTTGCTCTCTGCTTGGATCCATTCAGCTTCCGTCACCTTAGCTTGAGACAAGATATACGTAAGGAAGGAATTTCCACTTCAACTGGTAGAACAGCCTCCATTCCATATACAAGAGAATACGGGGTTGCCCTAGTAGATGTCCGGATTGAGGTCCGATATGCCATAAGTGCAAATGGCAACCTCTCATGCCAATCGCGATAATTTTTAGCCGTCTTCGCTAAAATTTTCTTAATGTTCTTATTGGCGGCTTCTACTGCTTCTATTCATCTCGAGGACGATATGGGGAAGAGTTCGAGATGCTTGATCTTGAATTCCTTAAACAATTCGTCCATTAGTTTGTTGTTTAAGTTCGAGCCATTGTCGGTGATTATAGCTTCAGGTGAACCGTATCGAGCAATGATATCCCGGCGGATAAATTTCGCGATATTTCGTGCCGTGATCGCTAAATAGGATGCGGCTTCGATCCATTTGGAGAAATAGTCAATCGCCACCAAGATGAATCGATGCCCATTGGATGCTTTAGGGTTGATAGGACCGATAACATCAATCCCCCACATAGAAAACGGCCATGGTTCGGATAATCGATGCAACTCATTTGGAGGGACATTAATCTTGTCACCATGAATTTGACATTTGTGACACCCGAACATGCTGAATATAATCTCTTTCGAGTGTGAGCCAATAATAACCCAACCTCATAATCTTCTTAGCTAAAAAGTGGCCGTTCATGTGTGGACCACGGATCCCTTCATATACTTCCATCATCGACGAATCAAGCTGGTTGAGTCAACGCATCTTAGTAGGACGAGAATCGAATGACCGCTTGTACAAATTCTCTCCATTCAAGAAGAACTTCGAGGCCATCTTCCTTATGTACTTTTGGTCGATACGGTACTTTTTTCAGGGAACTCCCGCTTCGAATATAAGTCTTGATGTCATGGTACCATGGCTTACCATCGGGTTCATTGATCACGGTCATACAATATGCCGGTTTTTTTAATACCTCGATCTTCGGTGGGTCAACCTCAAGTCCATTGGCGACTTGTAACATTGAAGACAAGGTAGCCAATGCATCATCGAATTGATTATGAGTCATGGACGAATACTCAAATGAGATATCCTCAAATTCCTCCACCAATTCATCTAGATACTCATGGTAGGGTAGCAATTTAGCATCTCTCGTCTTCCACTTTCCAACAATCGAAGGATAATCAAAGCGGAATCTCCGAACACCTTAAGTCGGGCTATTCCCATTTCAATCGCAGCCTGTAGACCGAGGATGCATGCCTCATATTCTCGCTATGTTATTTGTGCAAGAGAATATCAATCTTGCCGCCACAGGATAATGCCGACCACCTGGAGATATCGAACAAATACGTGCTCGACCCCGATAAATTGACAGCTCCGTCAAAATACATTGTCCAGATGTAATCCTCCACCGACATGATTCGATCCTCGGAATGATAGGCATCATCATTTCGCCCGAATTTTCAGCTAGGACATCTCGCTATAGCTCGTCCCTTGATTGACTTTTGAGACAAATATTGAACATCAAACTCGGAGATGAGGATTTGCCATTTGGCAAG
The DNA here is from genome assembly GCA_021437795.1 of Rhodamnia rubescens. Lineage (NCBI taxonomy): Eukaryota > Viridiplantae > Streptophyta > Magnoliopsida > Myrtales > Myrtaceae > Rhodamnia > Rhodamnia rubescens. The sequence continues at coordinate 13,556,762 of JAILYA010000002.1, read as the reverse complement.
TCTACCAATCAAGATGGCTTGATTAAGCAAGTATTTGACAGGATCGCACTCTGTCACCAGAAGCACCTGGTAATGCAAGGTATATTGCCGAAGCCCGTGCGACCTGACTAACGCCGCACACGTTTTCTCGCTTCGGAGTATTTCATTTCCGAAGTGTGAATTTCTTGCTCGAGATAATAAATGGCTCGTTCTTTTCCATCCTCCCCGCTCTCTTGGGCTAACATAGCACCCAATGATTCACTAAGGATTGTGAGATATAGGATTAAAGGTTGTTCCGGTGTTGGAGGAACAAGCACGGGTGGATTCATGAGATGCTGCTTCAGTTTTCCAAAAGTTTCTTCACATTCGCTATCCCATTGGACTAGCGTATTCTTCTTTAATAGCTTGAGGAATGGCTTAGCGGTTTCGATAACCGAGAGATGAATCGAGCAATATAATTTAGCCTACCATCAAACTTCGAACTTCTTTAACCGTCGTCGGCGGCTTAAGCTCACGAATAGCCTTGACTTTCGAAGGGTCGACTTCAATGCCCTTACCGCTACCACGAATCCGAGTATCTTGCTTGAGCTGGTCCCAAAGACACACTTGGCGGGGTTGAGGCGTAACTTGTACTTTCGGAGTCTCGTCGAACAATTTCTTCAAAGTTTCAACGTGATCTTCTCCATGCCTTGTTTTTGCTATCATGTCATCGACGTAAACCTCAATCTCATTATGCATCATGTCGTGGAAAAGGGCAACCATGGCTCGTTGGTAAGTGGCTCCAAAGCATTTCGAGACCAAACGGCATTACCCGGTAATGGAACATTCCCCATGGTGTGGTGAAAGTGGTTTTCAACTTGTCATTGACATTCATCAGGATCTGATTGTACCCGGAGAAACCATCCATGAATGAAAACAATTCAAACCCTGCGATGCATCGAATGCGGCCGTCTTTCTTCATGACAGAGACTATGTTAGCGACCCAATCGGAATATTCTGTAGTCTCAATGAATCCTACATCAAGAAGCTTCATAACCTCCTCTTTGATCTTCCGCACTAATTCCGGTCCGGCCCTCCTTGACTTTTGCACCACCGGCTTAGCCGAAGGATCAATCGGCAAACAATGCTCAACAATGGAGCGGTCAAGACCGGGCATATCTGCATAGGACCAGTGCGAAAACGCCCCGGTAATCCTTCAAGAGTCTCGACCAGGCGCTCGACATTTCTAAGGAAAGGCTTGCCCCGATCTTAACTTCTTTAGGGTTTTTTGCATCGCCTAGGCTGATCGAGATAATTTGTTCACCGGTCAAGGGCTTAATCTCCTCATGTCGTTCGAAATCTTGACGAACTTCCTCATAATCTGGACCGAACTCATCTAGGTCGTATACTTCGAATCCACTAGATTTCCCTCCTCATGTATCCCCCATGATGACAAACTTGTTGGTCGTTGGTTATCGTCATCGGGTTGGTTTGAGAGATTGGGACTACAAGCGGCATGCTCGAGCTCACGCCCGTGAAGATCACATCTTCTAGCGGCATTGTCGATAGGGAGCAGCCTGTGGCTTTACCGAAATTGTCCGTAGGAGGAATTAGAGCATGAATGGTTAGCGGCGGGCTGGAGGTGGATGATTGAAGTTTGGCGGGGAAGGCGGCCATCATTTCCTCCATCTTTCGGGACATCATCCCTTCAAAGCGCTCGATCAAGGAGCCAAGTCTCTCGTCTAGGGCAACACCGACGACGGTGGCGTTAATGTCGGCCATCCTCTTCGCCATCGATAGAGTAATATGTGGAGGATCCGTGATAAATTACCCGTACGCAATAACAAACCAAAAATGAGTACAAGGAGCAAGAATAGTGAGTCGGCCCATGGCATCCCTCTAGACTCAAATGAACAAAGTGATTATGACCAAAGGATTGAAACATGTAATTTTCAGTTTATCCGCTTTTACGAAAAAATCCGTATTAATTCGTACGTTGGTCAAAATACGTCCAAATTTTACGAACTTATAGTTGAGAAGATGATGAACAACTTTTATGTTGACCAATCGGACTAGAAATGAGCAGATCAAATCAGTTTAATGTGTCTTTCCGAAAAATCGCATTCAGAAAACTGTTATAACCACAGGTAGTTAAAAAAACGAAAGGCCATCTTAAATTATAAATTTAATTCTGAAATTTTGTAGGATATTAGTTGAAACATAGGTCTACAACTTTCATGTTTGGCATTTACTCAAACCTCGATCATAGAATTTAGTAAAAAGCGTACAACAGAACAAGCCAAATCGAATTGAGGACAACCGATGAAATTGTACAAACTACGGAAGCAAAGTGTGAAATTGAAAACAAGACAATGAGATTCATAAACAATCAACCTAAATCATGGACCAGCCCAAAATAAAAATGAGATAACATGGCGTAAGAGACAAGAAATTACCGCTCATATGAAGAAAATGTCAATCACAAAGACATGCGCATGAATCGTGGATTCGATTTTAGTTCTTTTAGCAAAAATGAAATGAAAGACGAACGACATGTCGCAGCCTCGCGCATGTTCATCATGACTAGTTGCCGCCTCGTATACATAGTCATGACTAGTCGGGTCCAATCATCTCGGCTTGGTTCGGTCGACAAGGGCAACTCTCATGCATCATAGCCTCACGTGCATGAGAACAACCCTTGAGCCATTTTTTAAAGAACTCGGGATCCAAGTGGGATAACCTTTAGCGAAGCCTTACCGCCAAAGTTAAAGAACCACATAAATACCATCCCCGAAACTATTGGGTGACCCGGGTTCGGTCACAAGTCAAAGTGGTGTAGTGCAATTATATTAGGGGCATGCACGACATTTTAAAGGCAATCAGCACTCCGATAGTTCAAAAATTAAAATTCTCATCATCAAGCTCGCAAAAGCGGAGGTTAGTCACGGACTCCTCCCCTTATAACTCCCTGTCCCGCAAAACCATTTAACACTTAGGGATTAAAATTCAAGCAAGATTGCCAAATCAAGTAATTTTCCTTTTCATGAACTTATCCGGCTTAAGTCCTCTTTGGGTCCCCAGTGGAGTCGCCAAGCTGTCGCGACCTAAAAAAAAAAATAAACGAGTTGTCATTTTCGGGCTAATGGATTATCGGGTTAATTAATTAACTAACCTAACTCGGACTCTCCCAAGTCCATACCAAATTGCAACTTAAGGTTCGAATGATTAACATGCAATGTGATTTGAATTTAGAGTCGCCACTAATCATTTTCGGTAGGTCGATTAGAAATCTAAATAAAATAGCGGGAGAAGACTATCTTATTTCTCGCGAACCGAGAGATTAAGAGTCCGGGGACTTGGTTACATTAATTACAACTAATGCCCTTTCGGTACCTTAAAATTCATGAAACAAATAATGGATTTGACAAATTTGATGAATTCTACTTGAAGATCAAAGAATCAATTTTTTTGGATTTTTCTTCCCATGACATTTTTTGAAATAAAGAAATTACATGAAATTAGGATGAAATAGGTTCAAGGTTACTCCCCAATTTGAACTCGTGCACCAAACTCGTGCTTCGGGCTTGTCTTGACCATTGGACCGATTTGGTGACTCGTTAGACCGAGAAATCTCTTGGTCCTATCTCTCCTTCACGCTTCTTTCTCATATCGCTAGAATTTCATGAGGCTGCAATCCGGGCATTGATATTTTTTCCCTTTTGCTCTCCTTCTATTCTTGTACCATTGATGTCTCATCATTGATATGCAGTTGTTATTTAACATAAAAACGTAGAGAGAAAAAAATCGGTGTAGAAAATCTGAGCTAATTTGTATTCGAAATTAAAGAAAATTAGGGAATCACTTAACTTTCTTTTCTTTGCAGCGAGCTTGAACGATGGTGATGAACTTGTGGCTTGTGTTGATGGGTGCGAGAAATTGGCAATGGTAGCACCGAGCTTCAAAACACTCAAGCCCTCTCAAAACTCTCTCCAAATGTTTTCTCAAGAATTCTCTTTTTCCTCTCTAAAGAATTCCTCTCAAAAACTCTCTCAATTCTCTTTCACCCCAAAAACTCTCCTCTCTTCAAGAACTCTTCTTCTTTTATAGGCAAAGTTCTTCATCCTTCATTCTTCATCTTCATTTTCTCACCTTCCATTTTCATCCTTTTTTCTTCATCTTCATCTTCTTTTCTTCATCTTCATTTCTCCACCTTCCATTTTCATCTTCTCTTCACCATCTTCCTTTCTTCATCTTCTATTTTCATCTTCTCTTCTTCATCTTCCTTTCATTATCTTCTCTTCACCATCTTCCTTTCTCCATCTTCTTTTGGTATTTGCAATGCGATCCCTGAAGTTTCAAGTATTTGCAATACGATCCATGAAGTTCCGAGTATTTGCAATACGATCCATGAAGTTCGAGTATTTGCAATATAGTCCCCGAGAAAATATTTCTTTCAAGCCCAAATCTTCTTGGCGCATTTTTCCACCGCATGCCTAGTCTAGACCCCTGTTAAATTAAGCTCAAATTGTATGCCAATGCTAAATGAATATGTGAGATGATTTTTGTTTAGAACTAAAATTAGTTCTAATTTTTATGCAAAATATATATTAGTCAAAATTTAGGCGTCAACAAGGGGTGGGAAAGTCATCGTCGAGCCATTCAATGATCACATTCACCCGATTGTCCGAAATGGGTTGAATAAATCTGCTCTGCAATGATCGTAAATATCTTCATCCTCAAGCCATTTACCTCATTTGGAGAATACTTCAAATAAGGGATTTTCGAACATTTTCCCTTTAGCTTTCCATGCATCCGTGCCAATGAAGCGACTATCCCAATGTCCACGATGTTCTTGATCTCCATAACATTTGTTTCGACCTCGGTCTCGACCCGTATCATGTCCTATCATTCCCTTGTATCCCGGACCAACCTTGTTATCATTTGAGTTAAGACTTAAGGGATTACGAATTCCCTAGCCATACTTCCCTAATCCAAAGCCGGGAATGAAACCATTTGTGAGGAGTACTTTCCCGACCATAGTCGCGAGGTTTAGATAACTATGGAGTAGTTATCTTCGCATCGTGTGGTACGTGCATAGTGGATATGATGTCAAAGGTGTGATAGCTAAGTTCATCCTCCTTTAGGGGCTCGATGTAGGGAACCATTCCTTTCAAGGAAGTGCGATGTCCTGTTTCTCCATGGATAGTGAGCAGACGGCCCTAAACCACAAATTTAACCTTCGATGTAGAGAAGAAGGTATTGCTCCCGATACATGGATCTATGGTTTCCCAACAGCATAGTGAAAGCACTAGAGATATCCAACACTTGGAATGGTATGGAGAAAGTTATCGGCCCAATGGAGACATCCAGTTCAATCTCACCCACCACGTTCTTGGAAATTTCGTCGAATGAACGAATAGTCGCCTTGGATGTCTTGATGAAGTCTTCACTTATCCTCAAGCTTCTCGAGTGCTTAGAGGACATAGATTAAAAGCTGAGCCGTTATCAATTAAAACATAAGGTACCTCTTTTCCATGGCACCTTACGGCGATGTAGAGAGCCTTGTTGTGAATGCGCCCTTCCCTCGGAAACCCTCATCCGAGAAGAAAATCTGATCTTTCAATAGAATGGCCCCCACGAAATCTCCCACTGGACTTCAATGATGGTCTCGAGAACGTGTACTTCATTCAACACCTTTAGCATAACGTTCTTATGCTTTTCTCAATTCTTAAAGAGGCCAAGCAAAGAGATTTGTGCCGGCATTTTTCTGAGTTGGTCGACGACTTCATATTCACTAGTTCTCACCACAGATTGGAGCTTTTTGACTTCTTCCGACGTCGGCGCTTTCTTTTCGAGGCTCCATCTCCCTTTGGAGCATAACATCTCCCGAATTTCATCACGACATCAATTTCACCGGTACCGTAATCCCAATGTACCGCCTTCGAGTTATATTCTTCTACGGGTGGAAGTTTAATTTTCAGTTTTAATTCCGTCATCTTGACCATTCGAGACTTCCGTCACTTCTTCGCAAGATGAATCTAGCGCCGACGGCTTTTCCGAACGGGAAGCTTCCCAGCTTATCCACCTTATTCGGATCAATCACAAAACGGATTGGGATGTCCACTTTCCTCATCATTTCATCCTCATGAATGCTTTGAGGATGATGTCCATGACAGGGCGTTGCATCGGCGGCGTTTCCTTCGTCAAAGCGCCTTTATCTTTCCTTCTTGACCCTCATGATTATGCCTTTAATTCTCATGCCAACATCCACCATGTGTTGGAAGGAGGAATATGTATATGCGTACATTCGATCGAAATATTCTACCGGCAATGACTTGAGCATAAATTCCAACATTTCCCTTTCGATAGCAGTTGTTGCACCATCATAGCATGCTCTTTCCATCTTCCTGGCGAAGAGTTCAAAACTCCCATCTTCTCCTTTTTCGATATTCAACAAGTTGGCTTTGGTGAAGTATCCTCTAATCCCAACTTCAAAGTGTTGCACAAAGTGCTCGATAGTTCCTCCCGAAGCATGGGACCCAATCTAGATTAACCGATTGGAACCAAGCCAATGCGAGACCGGTCAAACTATGTTTAAAATTCCGGATCAACATTTCATCATCTTCATGATGACAAACCATTTAGCGGAGATAATATGAGATATGTGCCAGAGGACACCCTAGCGCCATCATATTTCGAGCGAAAAGTTACCCTCGATTCACGCCTTGTGGCGGAATATTTCTAATTTGGATGATCGGCACGATTAACTCTTTTAGTTCATCCACCTTCTTCGAAATATCATCGCCTTGTTCTTGTAACAACGCGATCCGTCTATTCCCGAATATCAATAGTCCGCCGTATCTCTAGGATTTGCATACTTTCTTCTCTTGTTGTGGTATTATTCTTGACCACTAATCGGGACAACTCCGCCACCATACTCGTCGGATGACGTATGTGGGTCTCTAAATTGGAAAGTCGCATATCGGACTCTTGATTCTCGCCATTCATTCCGAGGAGTCTCTTGATTCTTGACTTCATCAACCTGTTCCCACGAACTCTTTACTCTCGGGGTCGTCCATACCATCCCAACCATCGGGAACTATATCTCCCGAATCAACGAAAAAGCTTGGTGGTGTCGAATACAAGACTTTAAAGTTGTATCCTTCGCTATCTTCTCCGAGATTGTCAACTATCTCACCTCTCTCAAGAGTTTTCTGCATGAACCTTCTATCACCTCGGCGAGCTTTTTCCGGGCATATTTCATAATCATCTAGCTCTTCGGTTTCTTTGCCATCATGGACATTCATTAAGTATCCTAAGGGAACTCTCCAAGTCTTCCCTCTCGTAGCTCTCATCACGAACTCCTCTGTCACCATATCGATGGTTACATAGGTTCCCTTGAAAGTAGCGTCTTCTATTCTCCCAATAACGCCTAAATTGATTAGTTGTTCTAGACATGCCTTCTTTTCTTCATTGGAAATAGTCGCTTCATCGTGGGTATTGCGAAGCCATGGTCAAGATATCCCGCATTTTGCTCACGTCTATTATGAACTCCGCAGTTTCCTCGTGGTCACTCTCAAATATCGCGTTCACCTCGCGATGTTCCGGTAAAGGGTTACTGTTGCACGTTTGGTTCGATCCCTATCGAACTCCAGGACCTTACCGTCAATTAAGGCTTGCACCTTATATTTGAGAAGAAGACAATTGTCAACATTATGCCCCCTTTCTCCCATATGATATACGCATGTCTGGGGTCTCGTCAAAACCCAAATAACCTAGGAGGATTCGCTCTAAGAGGCTCCTTCGCAACCAATCGATTTTCCAAAGCAGCATGGGTAATAGTTTAGATAAAGGTCGAGGCAAGTGGGGTAAAAACAGGTTGGTTTCTCTTTCTTGATTCCGGTAGTTTAGAGACGGTCCAAGAAGAAGATCCTTGGGTAAGAGGTGATAACTTTTTCGATTTAGGCGGGTTAGGGATAAACGCCACATCACCAATTTGCTCCCTATCTCTTCTTACTAGGTATTGGCGTCTAAAAGACGAGTCGGGTATCTTCTTTTCCCGCAATGCCCATTCATGACGCTCCGCCACCTTAATTAAGTGTGTGAATGTCCGATACCCAAAGGTATTCAACTTGTCAAAGTACTCAAAGGATAATGCCTTGAGGAAGATGTCCACCAACTCTTCTTCAGGGACAGGTGGTTTCACTTGTACAATCGTAGCTCGCCACCTTTGAGCGTAAGCGCGAACGCCCTCGTTCTTCCCTTTTAGCGGTCCTCAAAAGGTCTTCCCCGGTAAGGGCATCAAAGTGTTAAATTTGTACTGCCTAAGAAATTCATTAGCTAATTTGTCCCAGTTAGCAAGCCTCTCAGTTCCAGTTTAATAAACTATGCTAAGGCTGCCCCTGAGATAAACTCTCCCGAAAAGTATTGACCAACAAATGGGATATTGTCCGAGAATTGAGACATGCGGCGCAGTAATACTTTAGGTGCGCCTTAGGACATCCGGTCCCGTTGTATTTTCTTACGAAATCGGGCTCTTTGTAATCGAAGGAACCTCAATCTTCTCAAACGGTTTCACCTTATCAATGCGTGAAAGCTCGTATCCCCGACTAACCAAGCATTCCTCAATCTTGGCGAACCTCTTGATTTCTTCCTCCATCTTGAGGGCTTGTTTTTCTTTCTTTTCCAGGTCTATTACAACCGGAGGGTCCTTAGGTGGCCGCTCCAAATTTGTAGAGGTGTTTACAAAGGGGGCCGGATTAGCACTGTGTACCATTTGATGCTCTCGGAGGAGCTTGAGAATTTGGATCGATAGGATATTTCCCTTGACTAGCAATCAGCATTGCCTTCATCTCTCGCCACCATCGTGGCTATCATATTCATCCGATTCTCCCGATTACCCACACGAGATTCGAGTTTTTCTTGTTCCATTCTTATTAGGTGTGTTTTGCTGCGTGTCCTCGTGATTATCTCACACCTGTTTTTCATGATACTAGTCGGCATTGAGAGCATTCAAAATCTGAAAAAAACTAATCCGTGGTAATTGCGTTTCCTACATGATGATGTGAATGCGTGAAACATAAAGGAATAAGATGCATTTATTACAGCTCAAATTGTTTAAAAGTATTCAAAAGGATAATAATATGCAAAACTAAATGGGGAGAATGGATCTATCCGAGCCGAGGACGCTTGAATCCTTTTTGTTTGTCCGATCCGTTCGAATCCCACAAATAAGGATCTTCTCCTTCTTCGACATCCAGAGTTTCGGATCTTCAGGGATATATGGCTCTACTCCCGGGACGTACGGTATAATGTACTCGGGTACATATGATTCCACTTCTTCAATGCGGGAGATACGCATTCGGTAGGTATGGCTCGACCAATGATCTGCGGTACTCTTTGAACTTTTGAATATAATCCTTGGAAGCCTTGTGGATGTTCATATCATCATCCAAATAATCAGGCTATTCAACTTGTTGCAACGGGAATTCTTTAAGGCATGAAGGATAAGCTTGATTCGGCCCGATAGAGCTTCTTCGCTTCTTTAGTAAGCTTTCCATGTGCCATATCAAATGAGAAGATCCTAGGATAAACATCTCGGTGGCACTTGTTGCAAAACGCCAAATCGTCTCACCACGCGGATAGGGTAGTAGGCCACCGCACCGGTATATCCCAAGAAAGGAATAGGGCTATCGTCAATGCCCGATGTCTAGAGCCTCCGGAATCTTGGGCCAAGTCGACGACATCAAATATGCTCGGGCTCCAAATCTTTCAAAAACTCAACCCATTTCTTGAAAGAGTGTTTAGGTACGAGGGATTGACACTTGATGAAGGATTTAAGGGGATGAACATGCTCATTGATCTCACAACATCCTAGTCGAAGCTGGAAAGTCTTTATATGAGAAGCGAACCATATATGAAGTAGTTCGTTGGATGCTTGGAAAGTGGCTTTCTTGGAGGTTTTAAAACGGTTTAGAGAAAGGAAGGTTTCAGCTAGGATCATGTAGGAATAATTTCATCGGCAACATGCTTGTTGAGCTATGTGAATTATGGAGGGGTCGAAGGTAGTCCTAGAAGTAGGGAATAAGACGAAGGCAAAGAAAGCTAGGACGAACACCTTTCTCGATTTATGACCGGTATCGGTGGATAGAGAAGAGTAATTATCAAAGAGGAATGAGAAAGTAAATCGCCGGAGTTGGATTTGTAGACCTTTTCTATCTCGGAGGTCTTGAGGCGAAGGAAACTCGATAGAAAAAGGGTAGAGTCCATATCTAGAGGAGGTTGAGCTATATGGTCATCGAATTTGGCCCGGATGATAGCAGAATACTCTTCGAGTGTAGGGGTCATCTCAATGCCTTGGAAGTTGAAAGTCATCGTGTGCGCATCCCACGTCTTAGCCAAAGCTTGAAAAAGGGCCGGCTGGTACTCCACTCTAATCGATCCATTAGTCGGCTTAGTCGTCCTTCAATGTACGCTTTATTGAGCGGGTTGAGACGGTCCCACCATAGAGAAAGCTCTTTACGCCGCACCGGGATGATATTGATATCTCAATTCCCCATGATCTAGAATATGCAAAATGATGATTCTAATGTCAATTACCACGGATTATGATGGATATGCATGAAATGTGATGTAAATGCACTAATCAAATTCCATGTCATCCTTTAGTAAAATGAGGGTCAACTACTCCCATCCGACTAAAATAAACCAAATGGGGTAGTTATAGACCAAATCCCACCTAAAGATGGCATGTAATTGATTAGGATCGTTTAAGCGTAATCAAGGGAGAAAACCATTATTACAATTTTGAATCGACAACTCATAAAACTCACAATCTTACTACAGTTAATTCCAAAGAAGCGAGGATATAAAGACATCTAAAGGTGTTCGACCCATGCACGTCAAAAGAAAATACACAGACAACCCAAAGGAAATGCAATAAACTCTAAAGAATGCCCCAAAGTCCGACCAAAACTAACTAGTCGAAACGACGTCCTCATCCGATGATATCTCTATCAACTCGGGAGGCTCAACATCTTCTTCATTATCGGAGGATATGACGACAATTTCCTTCTTCTTGATTGGTGAGTGATCCGGGCCGTCTTAATTGCGTGAGGTTGCCTCATCAATTTCGCGTATAGCTCTTAGATCCTTTCTTTTCCCCGTTTGAGCTCAAAATGACGAGCACAACTTGTGTAGTAACAATTTTCACCACGGATGCGATTGCGTCCATTGAGTTCCCTCCCGTAGACAAATCCAAAGACTTGGAATGAATCCGGCTCTCGATTGCTAAGTCGAATGCTCGCTTCGCTCCCACATGAACACATCGGGGACGTTGGTCCAACTTTGAGGCGTCATCTAGTCTAAAAGATGACCTTCAACCCCAATCACTTAAACAACTTAACAATCCTTTTGATATGCTCGTGATGATGCATGTTATGCGTAATTTAAATTTACAAGCTCAAATTGAAAGGGAAAAAGCCTTAGCAACCGATGTTACTATCTTTTATTGGATTTTTGATTTTAGGTATACCAACCTTCCATTCACACGCGCATGAGACAAGTGAGGTTTGACTCTAAAGAAATCAAAAAGGCTTGGGTATGGACCTAAAAAGGCTCCCGCTATACAAATTGATGAGCCGCCCATAAGCGTAATCAAACAACAAGTGGATAGGATCATCAACCTCGCATAGCGAGCGGGATTAAATATGGTCAACCCCGGTGCAATCGAATACAGGAGCCTTGCATACCAATCCCTATCTAAGGCGACCTAAAAGGGTGATTCGCGGCTTGGGTTTAAGCGCTTGTGTGTGCAAGTGTTCCGATCCTCGGAATATGCAAGGCATGGACAACAATTTATATCAAACACTGCTTCAATATGTGCATAAATAAACACACAAAATTCGAAACACCATAACTGCACAAAATATGTTAGCATAGACGCCACCCCTTATAACTCCCATCTCGCATCATCATTTAACACTTTTCGTTAGGGTACGTACCTCGTCTTCAAGAGCATTTGCGAAAAACAAAGTTATAAAAACACTCAACTTTTTCATCGGCTTAAGTCCTCTTAATGATTTTGCAACCACTCAATCCCCATTGGAGTCGCTAGTCCTGTCACGACCCTCCTTTGCTCCTCTTCGGTCGCGTGGATGGCGAGGGCCGAGGAGCCATTCTTCCGATCCAGTTGGCGGTGGATCTTGGCGCGCGGGTCCCTCCCGAGATCCATTACTCGAATCACGGTGTGAAGAAAAATTTAGAAATATTGCGAACGACCTTAGTGTGATCGGGTGACATGTGCGCAGTGTACATGCATATGGAGTCGCCACGCATCAATTTTTAGAGTGTATGATCGGGAACCCTATCGAGCGGTCGGGAGAAACCGTTCGATTCTACGAAAATCGAGAAGTGGGTCCGAGGACTTGGTTACGCCGAGATTTACATCGACGCCCTTTCGATTACCAAAGTTGAGTGGTTTTCTAACCCAAGAATTCATGCAGACGATATTCAAGGTGAGGTAGGCTCTAACGATCTAAAGTTGTCATGCAGACAAGAATTTCTATCCTATCAATCACAATCGAAAATTAAATGCGCAATCATGAGTAATCACAATCAAATCAAGCAATCCAACGAGCATGTCATGCCTAACATGGCCCTATCGGCCCACGGAAAGATCTATTCGAGTTCCGAGATGGTTCGGGAAATTTTTTAGGCCAAGTGCCCACAAGGGCAAAATGGTCATTTGGAAGGTTCGAGACCCAAAAATCACAAAATAGGGTTGGGCCAGTTGAATGTGGCCATTTCCCATTTTTTGTGATTTTTCAGAATTTTTGGAATTTTTCTAACCTTTTTTGGATTTTTTATTTATTTTCGGAAAATCAATAATTTTTCGGATCTATGTAAATCGACCCTCGAAACTTCAAAATTTTTTGATCCAGACTATAAGAGTCCCGAATAGATCTAGACATTTTTTAGAAATTTTTTGGGAAAATCCGGGAATGTTTATGAATTTTTTATGAATATTATTGATTTTTTTGGATTTTTAGAAAATTCTTTTGAATTTTTATGAATTTTTTGGACCGGGTCAACCCGGTCAACGCTTGGTCAACCCGACCCTGACCCGACTCGCAACCCGCTCGACCTAAACGACACGCTTTCCTATTTATTCTAATTTTTTTTATTTTTTAAAATAATTTCCTAATATTCAAAAATACGTAAATTAAACAGACGGCCCGGATCGAACCCGGAAATGATCTCGACCGTTCGCTCACTCATGCCTACGTGCGCCTCACTACACTCGATCGTATCCGCCCTGTGTACAAAAAACGACGCCGCATCCCACACGAACAAATGTTCGCGATTAAACCCTGGACTCAACTGAGCTGTTCATTCCTATTAAACCTAAATCGACGACACATTAGACCTATACTCTAAACGACGTCGCACACCCACCAACTAAAACGGCACCGTTTTCGTATTTTTTATTTTCCATATATTAAAAGAATTAATCAAAAATACAAAAATCAAATCTAACGGCCTAGAATCGAACTAATCTATTTATCGCGATCGTCGGATCTAATCCGACTCACCCATCCGCGCCAACGGCCGAGCCGACCGGATATTGACCTGGACCTATCACGACTTGACACCTCAAACTTTGACTCGTTGACCCCCGCCACCTTAGCTTCGTCTTCTACCTCTTGACGACGATCGAACCAACGGCCGACACTTCTCCGACCGAGATCTAACGGTGAAATCTCGCCGGAATGATGCCAAACCACTTCCAATCGACTCGACTCGACGTGCGGATCAACATATCATAAAATCAAGCAATTTCATTGGGCAAATCACGAGCTATGAACTACGCACAATCGACCACCGCCGAGCTCGAACATGTAAGATCGCGTCAAATCGGATCAATTCATTCATACACAAGCATCGTAGGAAGTTCGGGAAGCTTACTTTGAGCTCGATCGAGCTCACGATGGCTAGGAGAGCCTGGCCGTGTTCGACCATACCGAAGCGGGTAGGAAGTTCGACTCGAGGTATTCAGGCGAAATCAATGCAAAGGTGAGATGTGATCATGGTCAGTGATGTTTTGAGATCAAAATGCACACACTAATTGAGACAATTACACTCGTAATAGCATGATGCCATGAACACACAGAGAGAAGATCGCGAGGTCAACTCACCGATTTTGGAGGTCACAGGTCGATTGAGCTAGTGCGATCGCTTCTCCTCGGTTCGCCGAGCTTCCGGTGATGATTGCGAGCTTTGATTTAGCCTAGATTGGCGGTGTCAAGCAACTCACGGTTCAAGCTCCGGCGAGCGGCGATAACCGTCGCGAGAGTCTCTCTCTCTACCCTTTCTCTCTTTTTCTCTCTATTCTGTTTCTCAAAGAGCACGAATGAGCCTCCTCTTTTCCTTCACAAAGCTTCTCGTACTTTTATACCAGTTTTGAAATTTGGCGCGTCGAAGGGGAGCTTCGCCGACTCCAATTTCGTGCCCCGCACGCGCCATTAGGTCGTCGGACGGCGACGAATCGGTTGGGATTCCGTCCCGGGTCCGTTAGACCTTCCGTGGAGCACGAGCGAGCACAAATTTCACACGGTTTGAAGAATGTTGACTTTTCCGGGCCACCGCACCTTTAATCGCTTCACCGGCGCTCCTCCGCAAACCATTGCCCTCAAGATTGGATTCAATCGACGCGTATCAACCCGAGGAACAAAACGCCCACATTAATTGATTCAATTATCACCGATTGGCCTGTTCATTTGGTCATCAAAATCTGTCTAAGTATTGTTCATTCGCATGGGAGTTCCGAGGAAGAAGACGACACTGCTTTGACCGGACCGGTCCGACCCGGCGGTTAGATCTGTCTCGAATCGGTTCGAGACTTGTAATTTTCGAAATTAATCAAAATTTATGGGGAATGTTTACAATTAATCCTCAAAATTGAACTCACGGGCCCAAATACTATGTAGAAATGTAATTTTGTCTAAATTTTCCGATCAATTTCTATGAAAACCCCAAATTTTTCTAAAATTGCAAATTGGGGAAAAGTTCAATTAAGTGCCCAAATGATCAAATTGGATCCAATTACCCCTGCCAATCGATTCGAGCATACGAAAACCTTGGGAGGTAGTCCAATTTTATTGTGAAAGTCCCTAGATTAAAAGTAATTTCAAAAATTGAAAATTCCATGGACTAAATTGCAAAGATTTTGGGGATTTTTGCCCAACCCGTGCAATTTGCGCAATTGAGGGTGAAATTGGTTAAAGTGAAACTGCAGAGGATTGAAATTGAATGTCTTGACTCAAAATATGCGAAATTTACAAATAAAAAGACTCAAATTGTATTTTTTTGGCAAATTCAACCCTTGGTGTTGTAAAGAAACACCTAAAATTGAATTCCATTTTTAGTTTTTCCTGAGGTCAATATTAAAAGGGAATTAAAATAAAAATATGGAACATTTTTCTATATTTTTGCGGCCTCGGGAAGTATTGTTTGTGAATTTTCTTGTGTTTTTCTATTTTTTGAAAATATCAAAAAATGCAAAAAAAATATGAAAAATTATTTTTTGTTCAAAAATGGTCCCTTATGCTTGGCCAAGGCTTCAAACTTGATTTTTCAATTTTTTTTGTCTTTTTATGGATTTTCTATGAATTTTTATAAAACTAAAAAAACTTGATAAAAATTCAAGTGTCAACACCCAGACCATTAATGCTTGGTCGAGTTATTTAATTTCATATGGTTCAACCCATCAAAGGAATGCAGGTGCATACGAAGTTTAATTTGGTTGAAGTAAATTACAAAAAAAGTACATGAAATATGAACCATTTGTCTTGCCACAATAAGCAATTCAAGTATATTATGCATTATATCATAGTTTGAAACGTGACAAAGCTAATTGGTGGGGGTGTATGTAAAATCAAAGCACGAAAGAAAATCGAGGAACTCCGGAAGGATACAAAGATATCTACAAGAGGAAGTTTGTAACATGGTTGAAACCGAGGAATATAACATTCCAACTTTACGAGATCCATGTGGAGCAGTGATAGATGTGGATCTAATTGAAATTCATGAATCAAATGTAGAAGGTGTTGAAGAATCGATTTTGAGACAGAGGATGAAGATGATGCTTTTGAAGAAGATAACGATGAAAATGAAGATCAAGACGACTGACGAATGTGAAGATGAAGATGATGAGGAAGATGAAGATTAGGATTTTTAAGACTTTTTACGAATTATGTGCTATTAGGCTGGGTTTGGGAACCACATTTGTAAGGCTCTTTGGACCTCTAAAGGGGCTTAGGCAAAAGCAAGTATGTTTGGCAAGTATTATGAAAAAATCATTTCGAGAATGCTAGCATTTTCAGGTATCCTCAAAGGGCCTTTAGCCCAAGGCAGCCTCCCACCGCAAGCATGTCATCCACGAATGTGAAGATGAAAAACCCATTCCCAATTTACCTCTTAAAAAATAAAAACCCTATATTTCTTCCGAATCTTCTTCGTTGCCTCCCTCCCGCCCAACCCTCGCTCTCACTCTCACTCTCCTCCTATCAAATGGCCACCCACACCCTCGCGGTGATCCTGCGGAGCTCGTCCAACGGCCCCCAATTCTTCCTCGCGAAGAAACAGTGGCCTCCGAAGTTCGGCGGTGAGGAGTACGATACCTACGTCGATTCCGATCTCTAGGACTTCCCCTTCTGCTCCGCTGAGCCCCCTCACAGGACGGCCAGGCGAAGTCCACGTTCGCGTCGAAGACGCGGCTACGTGCTCGGAGAAGGTCGATTTGGGACGATTCGATGTGGATTCTGCCGTCATGGAGGTACTTGATGATTTGGTAACACTTGGACTGGAATTATTATTGTTATTTTGGTAAAGTGGAGCTGAATTGCTACGCTTTGTGGTCGGATAGGGTCTGGGGTTTGTTGGATTGGAGGTTTCCGATGTGGGTGAGAGGAGGTTCTTCAAGTATGTCGAAGAAGCAGAGTTCGGACCGAGTCGAACTTCGCCATCGCCTTCGTCAGGACATACACAGTGCCGGGCTATGAACCCCTCTTCAACTTCGTGAACGAAGGTCTCTCTCTCTTTGTCTCTTTAGCGTACTTTGAAGCAGGAATGCTTTCGGGGTTGATTTCGTAACCATTCGAGTGCACTGTTGAAGTTGCTTGCTGGTAGTGATGACTCAGGATGGTTCGAGCTTCAAATGTTCTTCTGCTGGTCTTTGATGGGTTGGACTGAATAATTGTGTATGATTCAAGAGCTTGTTACTTGTTAGTCCATCGGTTTTAACGATGTTTATAGATTTAGTTAAATTAGGAACATGGGTTTAACTCTCGGTGCTTATTGAGATCTTAACCGAAATGTTCTTGCCCCTGCTGCCCCGTATGCTAGAAAGGATTACAAATTCGCACAAGATACTGCAGACAATATTGCTGCACTTCTTACACCGCAGTCAGGTTTCTACTTTGATATGTGGGTGGATGGAGAGAAAATCACCACAGATGAACCTGCTGAGATTGTGAAGGCTCGAAACGATAATTCCCATGGAACAAACTTCCCCGACTCTCTTGAGCCAATCTATGGAACTCAATTCTTGCCCAGGAAGTTCAAAATTGCTGTTACCGTGCCCACAGATAACTCGGTCAATATCTTTACGAATGACATTGGAGTTGTTGTCATTTCTAATGAGGAGGGAGAGCATCAAGGATTTAACTTATATGTAAGATGATTGTGTTTCTATTGGATATTTGCTAGCATTTTTTCTGTAATGTTTCTTTTTTTAATTGCATAACTACAATATTTTCTTTTGTAGGTTGGTGGTGGTATGGGAAGAACACATAGGTTGGAGACTACCTTCGCCCGCATGTCCGAACCTTTGGGTTATGTACCAAAAGAGGACATTTTGTATGCAATAAAGGCTATTGTTGTTACACAGAGGGAAAATGGGAGAAGAGATGATTGCAAATATAGTAGAATGAAATATTTGGTAAGTTGTTGGGGCATTGAAAAGTTCAGAAGCGTTGTTGAGCAGTATTATGGCAAGAAATTTGAGACAATTCGTGAATTACCAGAGTGGGAGTTCAAGAGTTACCTGAGGTGGCAGACACAGGTATGTGTATTTTTCAATTATTTGCTATCATTTTCTTATCCTGAGGGATTTTGGTATCTATTGCATCTTCATAATTATGTGTCCTGTATCAGGCCTAAACATTCTTGTACCATGCTTGGCTCATTTGATCTCTGATTTGTGATTCTCAAATGTTTTTGGCAGGGAGATGGTGGTTGGTTTTGCGGGCTTCATGTTGATAACGGACGTATTGGGGGGAATATGAAAAAGACACTACGAGAGATAATAGGGAAATATAATCTCAATGTTTGTCTCACACCAAACCAGAACATAATATTGTGTAATATACGGAATGCATGGAAGTGTGCCATCACAAAAGCTCTTGCACAGGGTGGTTTTCTGGTAAGTTGCACTGGAGATACTATTCTCACTCTGGTGTTAGTTTTATGTGATTATTTAAGATAATTGAAGAAATTCATCCCCTCTAATTAAGAGCATCTCATTCCCATATTTATGTGGTTTCAGTAGCATTATCATGGAAGACATGTGCTTTTTGTCGGGGACAAAAATTAGTAAACAAAGATGCTTTTTCGAATCACCATGTTAACTCGAAAATAATCAAGTCCTGCCTGTCTCACTAATTAAGATAAGCTTGGAGGTGTTAAGGGTTCCAACACATCATTAAGGAATTTCTTCTAAGGACTCCTTTTAGCTCCCTAGAGTTTATATGACATGGAAACTTTGTTTATTACATGGTCGCAACCTCTTAGAGGTCATTCCTGTTGACTCTAGATCCAGACTTTATCTTGATATGATGACACTTAGATTGTATTATTTCTTTCTGTCCATGCATTGCTTGGTGTGCAGATTTCACTAGACGATATTTCATAATAGAAAGTACTAACTGTGGACAGGAACCTAAACATGTGGACACTCTCAATATAACTGCAATGGCGTGCCCTGCATTGCCTCTATGCCCATTGGCAATAACTGAAGCTGAACGAGGAATACCTGATATACTTAAGCGGGCTCGAGCTGTATTTGATAAGGTATGACTTCCCATGTATGACAGCTTAGTCATAATATCATAATATTGCAGTACACTATTTGAAATGGACGTTCGTTGGCAATTGCATTTTAGGTTGGTCTCAAGTACAATGAATCTCTTGTGATAAGGGTAACTGGCTGGCCTAATGGCTGTGCTAGGCCATACATGGCTGAACTTGGACTTGTCGGTGATGGTCCTAACAGTTACCAGGTACATCTTTCCCTTTCTCAACGCTTTTATATCTCCTGAAACCTATCAGAATAAACTCATTTTAACCTTCAATTTTTGTGGAAAAAACAGATTTGGCTTGGAGGGACACCAAATCAGACATCAATAGCAAGAACTTTTATGAATAAGGTTAAGGTTCAGGATCTCGAGAAGGTTTTTGAACCTCTTTTCTACTATTGGAAGCGTAAGAGACAATCCAAGGAATCATTCGGTGACTTCACTAATCGCGTGGTTAGCACCAAATAATGACAACTCGCCTTTTTTTTTTGTAGTTTTCTATCGATTAGGAATACTTGTAGCTAACATTTTTCGAGAAGGTGATGGTATGATCTGTTATTACATCCATTCTTTTTTTATATTATGGCGTAGCTAATTTTCTTTGACGGTCTTGTTAAGGGATTTGAGAGCTTCAAGAGTGGGTTGACAAGTGGGATGGTGTGGTAAAGGCACTCGCGCTACAACCTGAAGCTATTTGCCGATAAGGAGACTTATGAGGCCATGGAAGAACCGGCAAAGTTGCGGGACAAAAGTGCTCATCGGTTGGCCATAGAGGTAGTCCGGAATTTTGTCGCTACCCAAAAAATGGGAAGGCCGAATGAGATAGCAGGTTCGAGTCGATCTCTTCAATGCTCGCCTCACCGATGCGAAGCTGAATAAAAAAATTATCTACCATTTTGTCTATATATGCCGTTACCACACAAGAACGGCTCTGTCAGTAGATGCGGTGCGAGGTCTCATTATTTTTTTATATTCCATCAATTTCTTTTTCTAGCTTTTGCGAGACACTGGAGTCGATGTAAACAATTGCATTGTCTTTTGCCTTTTTAATTTCCTTTTCTTGAGTAATCAAATTCTTCATTGCGTTGGAATTTCCGAAAGTGCTTGATTTAACCGATCTTTGTGTTAGCCAAGATTGTTCTTAGTCGAGTGTCCGTTATCATTCCGGATTCCACAACATACGCGTTTCATTTTTCTTAATTCCTCTTATCCCAAACAGAATAAATTTAGGAAGAGAATCGCTTTTAGTACCGATGTTGTTCTATCACCCGATAATTCGGATGTATCTTATTTTCATCCCCTAGAGATGGTTCGGCTTTCATGAGTTGTCGAGAACTCAAACCCAATTTCACCAAGTTTCCGTGCGCAAAGCATGATGTCCTTGGCATCCCACCTTACTTTTCCTTTTTTAAATTTTTTAAGAAAAGAACAAAACAAAGATTAAAAACCTACCCAAACCCTAATCGCCCTCTACCCTTCTTCCCCCTAGCGCAGCCTCTATTTTTCTTTTCCCCTTTCTTTTCCGCCCATCCCCCATCGCTACTCTTCTTTCCCCCCGCTTTTTCTTTCTCTACTTTCTCTCTTTTTTTTTCTTTTTTTCTTTCGCTCCCCCCACAGCGTAGCCTCTATTTTTCTTTTCCCCTTTCCTTTCCCCCCATCTCCCACCGCTACGTTTCTTTCCCCCAGTTTTTCTTTCTCTACTTTTGCTTTCTCTACTTTTTCTTTCCCCCCAGCGCCTCTACTCTGCTTTTCTACTTTTTCTTCCCCACCCAGTGCCTTTACTCTACTTTTTATTCCCCAACGCCTCTACCCCCGGAGCCTCTACTTTTTCCTTCCAAGCTTGCGATAGTCTTCCAAATGAGCTTTAATCTCCCGCACAACTCTCTCTTCAACCTTGTTGCCAAGCGGACCAATCCCAACCGCCGACGCACTTTCTTGCACAGATCGCCCCTACGTCGAGACTCGCGGCACCCTCAACCACCGTGAGAGGTAGAAAATTAGGTCAAAAAAATTTATCTCTTTTCAATTTTGACTCGCCTCACTCTCGGGCACACGAGTGCGGCCGTGTCCATTCGGTTGACCAAGTGTCGAACCTCGGAGACGCGTTGACCGGTGTGTCCGAGCGTGTCCCGCCGTGTCCGGCGGGTGTCGGACACCGATACGTGTCCAACACTCGAAAATTCTCCCTAAAGGAGTGTCCGTGTAACATCGGAACCACGACTCTCGCCTATGCAGAGAATGATCCATCGACATTGATTTTAAGAGCATAATCGGTTGAGCCATTGCGGATCCGAGGTGAGGAACCCTTATCGGCGTCTTTGTTCGAAGAAGAAGCCCTAGCAAACGACGCATACCTCGGTCTCCCGGATCTCGTCACCACCAACAACAATACTATGAGTCTTTCGGCTCGCTCTTGTTCTCTCTTTCGCTCTTGCCATCGGCTCGCTCTTGTTCTCTCTTTCGCTCTTGCCGTCGGCTCGCTCTCGATCTCTCTCTGTCGTACTTCCCGTGAGCTCACTCTCTCTCTCTCTCTTTGGCTTTCTTGTTCGCTTACAATTAGAAACTGGAGTCACATTTCTCTATGATTCAAGGCCCTAGATTAATGTTGCGTGTGTAATGAGAATTAACCAGTGTCTTCCTCTTCGAGTTCTCTATGATTTGTGCACCCGCATAAAATGTAGATTTTGCTTTGATTTGTCGAGTTTTAATTAGAATTTTTATGTGGAAACCTCTTTAGTCCTCTATGATTTTTAATTTGCAAAAACCACTTGATCCTCTAAGCATTTTAATTTGCGGAACCAGTGATTTCATGACGCTTTAGCTTAGGTAGGAATCGTAAATCGCTTGCCAATTCCATCAAAATCGAAGAAAGGAAGAGTCATTCTCCTTGAAGGTCGTTCTTGCTTAGTTCAATGCTTAATGAGTCCCTCCGGTTGAGCTTATGCTTATGCAAACATCTTTTTTTTTATTGTTAATGGGTACCTGAATTTATCCATCACACCCGCTTGTCTAGTTCCCTCTGCGAGATTATCTTATCTAGTTCCCAATACTTTGCGGTTGAGATACTTATTGTTAATGGGTACATGCATGAGTTCCTTTGGTTGAGCTTATCTACTTCCCTCTGCAAGCTTCAAATTGATACTTATGCACCTTTTCGGACCTGTTGACGAGATAGAGCTATCGCTTGTTTCCGGTTCAATCCCTTGACAAAATTCTAGCCCACCAAAGGATTGAAATGTTTCACAATGAATTGAAATTTACCAAACAATGACTGGTACATTAACCTTTCCATTTAGTACCCCCCAGTAGCTCTCTACTCTACTTTTCTTCCCCCCAGCGTAGCCTCTATTTTTCTTTTCCCCTTTCTTTTCACCCCATCTCCCACCGCAACTTTTCTTTCCCCCCAGTTTTTCTTTCTCTACTTCTCTCGCTTTTGCTTTCTCTACTTTTTCTTTCCCCCGGCCTCTACTCGCTTTTCTACGTTTTCTTTCCCCCCTAGTGCCTTTACTCTACTTTTCATTCCCCCGCCTCTACCCCCAGCGCCTCTACTTTTTCCTTCCCAGCTTCCGATAGTATTCCAAATGAGCTTCAATCTCCCGCACAACTCTCTCTTCAACCTCGCCGCTGCGGACCGATCCCAACCGCCGACACTCTCCGCTGCACAATCACCCCCACGTCGAGACTCGCGGCACCCTCAACCACCGTGAGAGGTAGAAAATTAGGTCAAAAAAATTTGTCACTTTTCAATTTTGACTCGCCTCACTCTCGGACACACGAGTCCGGGCCGTGTCCATTCGAACTGACCAAGTGTCGAACCTCGGAGACGCGTTGATCGTGTGGTCGAGCGTGTCCCGCCGTGTCCATGTAACGTCGGAACCACGACTCTCGACTATGCAGAGAATGATCCATCGACATGGATTTTAAGAGCATAATCGGTTGAGCCCTTGGAGATCTAAGGTGAGGAACCCTTATCGGCGTCTTTGTTCGAAGAAGAAGCCCTAGCAAACGACGCATACCTCACTCTTCGATCTCGTCACCACCAACAAAAGCTGGCTATCGGCCTTTCGGCTCGCTCTTGTTCTCTCTTTCGCTCGTGCCATCGGCTTGCTCTCGATCTCTCTCTGTCGTACTTCCCGTGAGCTCACTCTCGATCTCTCTCTCTCTTTGGCTTTCTTGTTCGCTTACAATTAGAAACTGGAGTCGCATTTCTCTGTGATTCAAGGCCCTAGATTAGTGTTGCGTGTGTAATGAGAATTAACCAAATGTCTTCCTCTTCAGGTTCTCTATGATTTGTGCACCTGCATAAAATGTTGATTTTGCTTTGATTTGTTAGAGTTTTAATTAGAATTTTTATGTGGAAACCTCTTTAGTCCTCTATGATTTTTAATTTGCAAAAACCACTTCAGTCCTCTAAGCATTTTAATTTGCGTAACCGTGATTTCATGACGCTTTAGCTTAGGTAGGAATCGTAAATCGCTTGCCAATTCCATCAAAATCGAAGAAAGGAAGAGTCATTCTCCTTGAAGGTCGTTCTTGCTTAGTTCAATGCTTAATGAGTCCCTTTGGTTGAACTTTTGCTGCAACATCTTTTTTTATTGTTAATGGGTACGTGAATTTATCCATCACACCCTGCTTGTCTAGTTCCCTCTGCGAGATTATCTTATCTAGTTCCCAATACTTTGCGGTTGAGATACTTATTGTTAATGGGTACATGCATGAGTTCCATTGGTTGAGCTTATCTACTTCCCTCTGCGAGCTTCAAATTGATACTTATGCACCTTTTCGGACTGTTGACGATAGAGCTATCGCTTGTTTCCGGTTCAGTCCCTTGTCAAAATTCTAGCCCACCAAAGGATTGAAATGTTTCTCAATGAATTGACATTTACCGGACAATGACTGGTACATTAACCTTTCCATTTAGTACCCCCCGAGCGCCTCTACTCTACTTTTCTTCCTACCCCAGTGAGCCTCTATTTTTCTTTTCCCCTTTCTTTTCCCCCATCTCCCACCGCTACTTTTCTTTCCCTCTAGTTTTTCTTTCTCTACATTCTCTGCTTTTGCTTTCTCTACTTTTTTTTCCCCCCCGCGCCTCTACTCGCTTTTCTACTTTTTCTTTCCCCCCCCCCTACTCTACTTTTCATTCCCCCACTTTTTATTCCCCCAGCGCCTCTACTTTTTCCTTCCCAGCTTCCGATAGTCCTTCCAAGCAGCTTCAATCTCCTACGCAACTCTCTCTTCAACCTCGCCGCCTAGCAGACCGATCCCAACCGCCGACCCACCTCTTCTGCAAACACCCCCCACGTCGAGACTCGCGGCACCCTCAACCACCGTGAGAGGTAGAAAATTAGGTCAAAAAAATTTGTCTCTTTTCAATTTTGACTCGCCTCACTCTCGGACACACGAGTCCGGGCCGTGTCCATTCAGTTGACCAAGTGTCGAACCTCGGAGACGCGTTGACCGTGTGTCCGAGCGTGTCCCGCGGTGTCTAGCGGGTGTCGAAACCGATAAAGCCGACACTCGAAAATTCTCCCTAGAGGCGTGTCCGTGTAACATCGGAACCACGACTCTCGACTATGCAGAGAATGATCCATCGACATTGATTTTAAGAGCATAATCGGTTGAGCCCTTGGAGATCCGAGGTGAGGAACCCTTATCGGCGTGCTTTGTTCGAAGAAGAAGCCCTAGCAAACGACGCGTACCTCACTCTTCGAGATCCCATCACCACCAACAAAGCCGGCTATCGGCCTTTCGGCTCGCTCTTGTTCTCTCTTTCGCTCGTGCCATCGGCTTGCTCTCGATCTCTCTCTGTCGTACTTCCCGTGAGCTCACTCTCGATCTCTCTCTCTCTTTGGCTTTCTTGTTCGCTTACAATTAGAAACGGAGTCGCATTTCTCCGTGATTCAGGCCCTAGATTAGTGTTGCGTGTGTAATGAGAATTAACCAAATGTCTTCCTCTTTCGTTCTCTATGATTTGTGCACCTGCATAAAATGTTGATTTTGCTTTGATTTGTTAGAGTTTTAATTAGAATTTTTATGTGGAAACCTCTTTAGTCCTCTATGAGTTTTAATTTGCAAAAACCACTTCAGTCCTCTAAGCATTTTAATTTGCGGAACCGTGATTTCATGACGCTTTAGCTTAGGTAGGAATCGTAAATCGCTTGCCAATTCCATCAAAATCGAAGAAAGGAAGAGTCATTCTACTTGAAGGTCGTTCTTGCTTAGTTCAATGCTTAATGAGTCCCTCCGGTTGAGCTTATGCAGCAACATCTTTTTTTTATTGCTTAATGGGTACGTGAATTTATCCATCACACCGCTTGTCTAGTTCTCTCTACGAGATTATCTTATCTAGTTCCCAATACTTTGTGGTTGAGATACTTATTGTTAATGGGTACATGCATGAGTTCCTTTGGTTGAGCTTATCTACTTCCCTCTCGCAAGCTTCAAATTGATACTTATGCTTTTTTTTTTTTTTTTTTTTTGTTATTTAATTTTTTTTTTTTTTTTTTTTCTTTTTTTTTTTTTTTTTTTTTTTTTTTTTTTTTTTTTTTTTTTTTTTTTTTTTTTTTTTTTTTGTTGTGGGGGGTTTTTATTTTTTTTTTTTTTTTCTTTAAAAAATATTTTAATATTTTCTCAGAGTGTCGGCATCTAATCTATACAATATTGTTGCAAACCCCGTAGAGGTACTAAATGGAAAGGTTAATGTACCGGCCATTGTCTCGGTAAATTTCAATTCATTGTGAAACATTTCAATCCTTTGGTGGGCTAGAATTTGCTTACTCTCGTAGTCCTCCTCCCCCGTCCCTCGTCCTCCTCCTTTTTGGTCATATCTTTTGAAGTGAAAAGTACCTATATATTTCTGCTACTTTAATTGTGTGGCTCGGTGTTCGGTTTAATGCTTGATATGTATGTGGTGAAGGGAAAAATGCTGTGTGTGATTAGTCTGGACATGAGTTGCTGTCAAATGACAATTAATCGTGTTCGATGTAAATTTTTATGGCATTTGACATAGGAGTTGCCCATTAACCGTGGTTAAGAAACTGAAATATAGGGTAGTTATTCCAGCCTACTACTTCTCTTTTGATTATCTTGCACTTGATGTTGATACCCGTGAAACTACACCGAGTGGGGCATGAGGTAGTGTTCCCTCCATACATTAGATGCTTATTAAATCTATGTATTTTTCAGTCCAGGAGACAGAGCTAAAGTGGAGCAACAATTTCATAAGAGGCGATAGCAAGTTTCTTTGATTCTCTCAAGTTTATCTCTTGCTCAGTAGTCCAGGTTGACTCATGCTACCGCCATTGTTGTTGCTGTCGAGATCTTGAATTTCACTGCCAAGAGAGTTGGGTTTTACGGCTTCGCGTTGGATCCGGTCTCGAAATCCAGCGGTTCGCTTTCGGGGATGTCTAGGTTGGTTGCCTCCAAGAAGGGCCTGATGGCCTCTAAACATGTTGGATTGAAATACCTCTTACCGCCTTTTGTTCACTCTATTCTCCGTTGTATGCTTACTCTCTCCAAATTCTTTCGAGTAATCGGGTATGTTCCAAAGCCTCCCTTTTAATGCGGATGAAAATCACTAAGCCGACGTTTTTCCCAAGATTTC
Organism: Rhodamnia rubescens; assembly: GCA_021437795.1. NCBI lineage: Eukaryota > Viridiplantae > Streptophyta > Magnoliopsida > Myrtales > Myrtaceae > Rhodamnia > Rhodamnia rubescens. The sequence goes on along the minus strand of JAILYA010000002.1, from coordinate 13,530,068 downwards.
GTGTTTCCCGCTTTGTCTTATTTTTTCAACGTGATGGGACCCCGAACCCACTCGCACCGATTTTTCTTTTCTTGATAACCATGTTTGTCTCCCACTCGGTTTTCAATCATGGTGGGACTTCAACTCTTTTCGTAACTTTTCGGATTTGTGAGGCTCGAGATCACGGATTGACGATAGATCCAGGATCCAACGAACGAAACGCCCGTAGTTTTACCCGAGTAACTAACGTGGCTCCGCAAGAATTGCTGTTTCTTCTCTCGGAAAGTATGCTTGTCTCCCACTCGTTTTCAACATGGTGGAGTCCTCAAATCTTTTCGTAACTTTTTCGGATTTGTGAGGCTTGAGATGGTAGATCCGTGATTCACTGGACGAAATGCCCGTGGTTTCACCCGAGTAATTAACGTGGCTCGCAAAAATTGATGTTTTTTCTCTCGAAAAGTATGCTTGTCTCCCACTCGGTTTTCAACATAGTGGGGTTCTCAAATCTTTTCGTAACTTTTTCGGATTTGTGAGGCTTGAGATGGTAGATCCGTGATTCACGGACGAAACGCCCGTAGTTTTGCCCGGATAATTAACTCGGCCTCCACAATAATCATTGCTATCGCTTTTCCCTGCCCTTTAAATTAGGATATAACGCCGAGACAATTATCGCTTTTATATCTTCATCTCCAACCTTCTAAGCACTCTTTTGCATCCACTCTTTTTTAGCCGCTTCAACAACAATGGCTTCCCTTCCCGCACACGCCTTCTCGGTGAAGTTTTGGCCAAATGGGAGAAACTTTATAATCTCCTAGGCCGGGGCTACTCTTATATAGCCAACCATCCGGAGGCCGAAACTGAAATTCGTCTTATGTTTAGGGATATGGACACCGCTTCTATTGAAGGTACCAAGTTAGAAGAGGAATACGGGATCTTCCCCACCCTTTTCACTAACTTCCCGGAGGCTTACCATGTTGCTTATCAAGATGTTACTTTGGCCCACCTTGTGAAGGCACGCTATCGGGATCGGTCGGACAGCTTGGTGTTGGCCGGCTTTGTAACCGACAATTATAAGAAGGCCCTCGACTACGGTAATGAACAAGTCTCCCTGGCTGATTCGTGAGAGGGGAAACTTGGTGGGGTGTTTGGCCATGTCCCGGACCATCTTCGAGCGCGATCCGCTCAATATTATTTTTAAAATTTCAATGCACATGGCCGGAAGAAAGGCTGGACGATCCGACCCTGGATATAGCCCGCGGGAGAATGCCGATCCATGACCTGGAATTTGCTTCTCGAGCATCACGAGGACAAGGTAGCCAAGCTCAAAGAGAAATGTGAGCTCCTCCTCTTTAAGTTGGCGGATCTCGATTCTCGGAGCGATCGGTGCGGCGGAGCATCAACCGTATGGAGAGTCGGTTAAACTCCTTTGTGATGCTCATTAGGGCTCGGTTTGGCTTTACGTTCCCACCCCGTTGATCTATTTGTAAGGCTTTTCGATGAATGAAATGAATGCAAGTTTTTACTCATTTCATCTTGGTCGTCATATTTGTTTCGCAAGATAACCCCTTTTACTCTGCGAATATGTAAATCTCACGCTCCCGATGGTCAATTTAATTGGGCCGAGAGGCTCCCCCATTCGAAACAATCTCTCAAAGAAAGTTTAGTAGCGAGGAAACAAACGAATGCTCAAATGTGAACAACTCGTGAATCAGATTAATATTATAACTCGATTATGAACACATCGAGTGAATCAAGTATAATATTTCTTTACAAATCGAGAATTGACTGGATTGGTAAAGACACGACCATCCATCTCGGCCAGAATCAAAGCACCACCAGGGAGCACCTTCTTTACTATATATGGACCACCATAGTTTGGAGCGAATTTCCCTTCCGGGAGTGGGACTATTGGCAATAATTTTCTCAATACCAGGTCATTGATTTGAAAATATCGAGGCCGAACTTTTTTGTTGAATGATTTAGCAACCCTATGCCGATAACACCGGCCATGACATACACCTTAAGTCTTTTTTCGTCGATCGATTCAATTGGCTTGTTCTCTGTTGGATCCATTCAGCTTCCGTTAGCTTAGCTTGAGACAAGATAATACGTAAGGAAGGAATTTCCACTTCAACTGGTAGAACAGCCTCCATTCCATATACAAGAGAATACGGGGTTGCCCCAAAGAGATGTTCGGATCGAGGTCCGATACGCCATAAGTGCAAATGGCAACCTCTCATGCCAATCGCGATAGTTTTCACCGTCTTCGCTAAAATTTTCTTAATGTTCTTATTGGCGGCTTCTATTGCTCCATTCATCCGAGGATGGTACGGAGAGGAGTTCGGATGCTTGATCTTGAATTTTTTGAACAGTTAATTCAACTAGCTTGTTGTTCAAATTCGAGCCATTATCGGTGATTATGGCCCAGGTGAGCCGTATCGAGCAATGATATCCCGGCGGATAAACTTCGCGATATTTCGTGCCATAACCGCTAAATAGGATGCGGCCTCGATCCATTTGGAGAAATAGTCAATCGCCACCAAGATGAATCGATGCCCATTGGATGCTTTAGGGTTGATAGGACCGATAACATCAATGCCCCACATAGAAAACGGCCATGGTTCGGATAACCGATGCAACTCATTTGGAGGGACATTAATCTTGTCACCATGAATTTGACATTTGTGATAGCTCCGGACATGCCGAATACAATCTCTTTCGAGCGTGAGCCAATAATAACCCAACCTCATGATCTTCTTAGCTAACAAGTGGCCGTTCATGTGTGGACCACGAGATCCCTTCATGTACTTCCATTATTAGACGAACCGCTTCGATCGAGTCAACGCATCTTAGTAGGACAGAATCGAATGACCGCTTGTACAAATTCTCTCCATTCAAGAAGAACTTGAGGCCATCTTCCTTATGTACTTTTGGTCGATACGGTACTTTTTCGGGGAACTCCCGCGTTCGAATATAAGTCTTGATGTCATGGTATCATGGCTTACCATCGGGTTCATTGATCACGACCATACAATATGCCGGGTTTTTTAATACCTCGATCTTTAGTGGGTCAACCTCAAGTCCATTGGCGACTTGTAACATTGAAGACAAGGTAGCCAATGCATCGCCGAATCGATTATGAGTCTTGGACGGATACTCAAATGAGATATCCTCAAATTCCTCCACCAATTCATCCAGATACTCATGGTAGGGTAGCAATTTGGCATCTCTCGTCTTCCACTTTCCAACAATCGAAGGATAATCAAAGCGGAATCTCCAAACACCTTGAGTCGGGCTATCCCCATTTCAATTGCAGCACAACGGACCGAGGATGCATGCCTCATATTCTCGCTATGTTATTTGTGCAAGGGAATACCAATTTTGCTGCCACAGGATAATGCCGACCACCTGGAGATATCGAACCGCGCCCGTGCTCGATCCCGATAAATTGACAGCTCCGTCAAAATACATAGTCCAGATGTAATCCTCTACTAACATGATTCGATTTTCGAATGCTAGGCATCGTCATCTCGTCCCGGATTTTCAGCTAGGACATCTGGTTATAGCCCGTCCCTTGATTGACTTTTGGGACAAATATTGAACATCAAACTCGGAAATGAAGATTTGCCATTTGGCAAGTCTACCAATCAAGGCGGGTTGATTAAGTAAGTGTTTGACAGGATCGCACTCTGTCACCGAAGCACACCGGTAATGCAAGGTATATTGCCGAAGCTTGCAAGTGCCCGCACTAACGCCGCACACGTTTTCTCGCTTCGGAGTATTTCATTTTCGAAACTATGAATTTCTTGCTTAGATAATAAATGGCTCGTTCTTTTCCATCCTCCCGCCTCTCTTGGGCTAACATAGCACCCAAGGACTCACTAAGGATTGTGAGGTAGAGGATTAAAGGTTGCTCCGTATTTGGAGGAACAAGCACGGGTGGATTCATGAGATCTTTGCTTCGGTTTCCCAAAAGTTTCTTTACATTCGCTATCCCATTGGACTAGCGCATTCTTCTTTAATAGCTTGAGGAATGGCTTAGTGGTTTTTGATAACCGAGAGATGAATCGAGCAATATAGTTTAGCCTACCCATCAAACTTCGAACTTCTTTAATCGTCGTCGGCGGCTTAAGCTCACGAATAGCCTTGACTTTCGAAGGGTTGACTTCAATGCCCTTACTGCTTACCATGAATCCGAGTAGCTTGCCCGAGCTGGTCCCAAAGACACACTTGGCGGGGTTAAGGCGCAACTTGTACTTTCGGAGTCCGTCGAATAATTTCTTCAGCGTTTCGACGTGATCTTCTCCATGCCTTGTTTTTGCTATCATGTCATCGACGTAAACCTCAATCTCATTATGCATCATGTCGTGGAAAAGGGCAACCATGGCTCGTTGGTAAGTGACTCCGGCTTTTCGAGACCGAACGGAATTACCGGTAATGGAACATTCCCCATGGTGTGGTGAAAGTGATTTTTAACTTGTCATTAACATTCATCGGGGATCCGATTATACCCGGAGAAATCATCCATGAATGAAAACAATTCAAACCTTGCAGATCGAATGCGGCCGTCTTTCTTCATGATAGGGACTATGTTAGTGACCCAATCGGAATATTCTCGTAGTCTCAATGAATCCTACATCGAGAAGCTTCATGACCTCCTCTTTGGTCTTCTCGCACTAATTTCGGTCCGGCCCTCCTTGATTTTTGCACCACCGGCTTAGCCGAAGGATCGATCGGCAAATAATGCTCGACAATGGAGCGGTTAAGACCGGGCATATCCGCAAGGGACCAGGCGAAAACGTCCCGGTAATCCTTCAAGAGTCCGATCGGGCGCTCAAATATTTCGAGGAAAGGCTTGCCCGATCTTAACTTCTTTAGGGTTTTCCGCATCGCCTAGGCTGACCGAGATAATTTGTTCACCGGTCAAGGGCTTGATCTCCTCATGTCGTTCGAAATCTTGACGAACTTCCTTATAATCCGGACCGAACTCATCTAGTATACTTCGAATCCATTAGATTTCCCTCCTCATGTATCCCCCATGATGACAAACTTGTTGGTCGTTGGTTATCGTCGTCGGGTTGGTTTGGGAGATTGGGACTACAAGCGGCGTGCTCGAGCTCACACCCGTGAAGATCACATCTTCTAGCGGCATTGTCCGATAGAGAACAGTTTCCAGGGCTTTACCGGAGTTGTCCGTAGGAGGAATTAGAGCGAGGAATGGTTAGCGGCAGGTGGAGGTGGATGATTGAAGTTTGGCGGAGAAGGCGGCCATCATTTCCTCCATCTTTAGGGACATCATCTCTTCAAAGCGCTCAGTCAAGGAGCCAAGTTTCTCGTCTAGGGCAAGACGACGGTGTCGTTAATATCGGCCATCCTCTTCGCGATCGATCGAGTAATATGTGGAGGATTCGTGAAGAATTACCCGTACGCGAGAACAAACCAAAAATGAGTACGGGGAGCGAGAATAGCGAGCCGGCCCATGGCATCCCTCTAGACTCAAACGAACAAAGTGATTATGACCAAAGAATTGAAACATGTAATTTTCAGTTTGTCCTCTTTTTACGAAACAAATCCGTATTAATTTGCACGTTGGTCAAAATACGTCCAAATTTTACGAGCTTATAGTTGAGAAGATGATGAACAACTTTTATATTGACCAATCGGACTAGAAATGAGCGGATCAAATCAGTTTAATGTGTCTTTTCAAAAAATCGCATTCAGAAAACCGTTATAACCACGAGGTAGTTAAAAAAACGAAAGGCCATCTTAAATTATGAATTTAATTCTGAAATTTTGTAGGATGTTAGTTGAAACATAGGTCTACAACTTTCATGTTTGACACTTACTCAAAGCTTGATCGTAGAATTTAGTAAAAATCGTACAACAGGAATAAGTCAAATTAGAATTGAGGACAATTGATGAAATTGTAAAAACTACGGAAGCAAAGTGTGAAATTGGAAACAAGACAATGAGATTCATAAACAATCAACCTAAACCATGGACCAGCCCAAAATAAAAATGAGATAACATGGCGTAAGAGACAGGAAATTACCGCTCATAGGAAGAAAATGTCAATCACAAAGACATGCGCATGAATCGTGGATTCGGATTTTAGTTCTTTTAGCAAAATGAAATGAAGGACGAAACGACATGTCGCGGCCTCGCGCACGTTCATCATGACTAGTTGCCGCTCGCATACATAGTCATGACTAGTCGGGTCCAATCATCTCGGCTTGGTTCGGTCGACAAGGGCAACTCTCATGCATCATAGCCTCACGTGCATGAGAACAACCCTTGAGCCATTTTTTGAAGAACTCGGGATCCAAGTGGGATAACCTTTAGCGAAGCCTTACCGCCAAGGTTAAAGAACCACATAAATACCATTCTGAAACTATCGGGTGAACCGGGTTCGGTCACAAGTCAAGGTGGTGTAGTGCAATTATATTAGGGGCATGCACGACATTTTAAAGGCAATCGAGACTCCGATAGTTCAAAAATTAAAATTCTCATCACCAAGCTCGTAAAACAGAGGTTAGTCACAAACTCCTCCCCTTATAACTCCCTTTCCCGCAAAACCATTTAACACCTAGGGATTAAAATTCAAGCAAGATTGCCAAATCAAGTAATTTTCCTTTTCATGAACTTATCCGCTTAAGTCCTCTTTGGGTCCCCAAATGAGTCGCCAAGCTGTCGCGACCTAAAAAAAAAATAAACAAGTTATCATTTCCGGGCTAATGGATTATCGGGTTAATTAATTAACTAACCTAACTCGGACTCTCCCAAGTCCATACCAAATCGCAACTTAAGGTTCGAATGATTAACATGCAATGTGATTTGAATTTGGAGTCGCCACTAATCATTTTCGGTAGGTCGATTAGAAACCTAAATAAAATAGTGGGAGAAAACTATCTTATTTCTCGAACCGGAGATTAAGAGTCCGGGGACTTGGTTACATTAATTACAATTAATGCCCTTTCGGTACCTTAAAATTCATGAAACAAATAATGGATTTGACAAATTTGATGAATTCTACTTGAAGATCAAAGAATCAATTTTTTTGGGTTTTTCTTCCCATGACATTTTTTGAATTTTTGAGTATTTTTAAAATAAAGAAATTACATGAAATTAGGATGAAATAAGTTCAAGATTACTCCCCAATTTGAATTCGTGCACCAAACTTGTGCTCCGGGCTTGTCTTGACCATTGGACCGATTTGATGACTCGTTAGGCCGAGAAATGTTTTGGTCTTATCTTTCCTTCACGCTTCTTTCTCAACTCGCTAGAATTTCATGAGACCGCAATCCGGGCGTTGATATTTTTCCCTTTTGCTCTCCTTCTATTCTCGTACCATTGATGTCTCATCGTTGATATGCACTTGTTATTTAACATAAAAACATAGAGAAAATCGAAGTAGAAAATCCGAGCTAATTTGTATTCGAAATTAAAGGAAATTAGGGAATCACTTAGCTTTCTTTTGCTTTGCGGCGAGCTTGAACGATGGGAATGGATCGGTAGCTTGTGTTGATCGGTGCAAAAATTAGCAATAGTAGTATCGGGCTTCAAAACTATCGTACCCTCTCAAAACTCTTTTCAATTTTTTTTCTCAAGAACACTCTCAATTCTTTTCTCTTCCCCCCTAAAAAAAAACTCTTTCAATTCTCTTTCACTCCAAAAAAAACTCTCTCAATTCTCTTCTACTCTCTCCCCTAAAAAAACTTCTTTCAATTCTCTTCTACTTCCCCAAAAAAACTCCCATTCTCTTCAAGAACTCTTCTTCTTTTATAGGCAAAGTTCTTCATCCTTCATTCTTCATCTTCATTTCCTCACCTTTCATTTTCATCTTCTCTTCTTCATCTTCATTTCCCCACCTTCCATCTTCATCTTCTCTTCTTCATCTTCATCTTCTCTTCTTCACCTTCATTTCTCCATCTTCCATTTTCATCTTCTCTTCTTCATCTTCATCTTCTTTTCTTCACCTTCATTTCTCCATCTTCCATTTTCATCTTCTTTTCTTCACCTTCTCTTCATTATCTTCTCTTCATCATCTTCCTTTTTCTCCATCTTCATCTCTTCATCCTCTTCTCTTGGTATCTCGATAATGCAATGCAGTCCCCCGAGGTTTTAGTATTTGCAATACACCATGAAGTTCTAGTATTTGCAATACAGTCCCTCGAAAAAAAAAAATATTTCTTTCAAGCCCAAATATTCTTGGTACATTTTCACCCTATGTCTAATCTAGACGCCTGTTAAATTAAGCTTAAATTATATGCCAATGCTATGTGAGATGATTTTTGTTTAGAACTAAAATTAGTTCTAATTTTTATGCAAGAAAAAGGTTAGTCAAAATTTAGGCGTCAACATGGTCCAATAAAGACCTCCACACCCAACCAAAATGATTATTTCATTTTCTTTGTCGATGATTGTACTAGAATAACATGAATCTACTTTCTTCGAGAAAAATCGGAGATTTTCCCTTTTTTCAAGAAATTCAAGAATCATGTCGAGAAGCAAAGTGAGCGCGGCGTCAAGCTCTCAAGAAACGACAAAGGCATCGAATACAACTTTAACAAGTTCAACAAATTTTGAAGACAGAGGCGTTCTTCACAATTAACGAGTTATATTTGCTCCAAAGCAAAATGAAGGATCTCAATATGTTTGGTTGTATGTGCTACCTTCATATGTTAACTCAAAAAAGGAGCACGCTGGATGGGAACATAGAAAACGGAATATTCATTGGCTACAACAATCAATCGAAAGTCTATTGATTCTACAATCAAAGAGCCGAGGAGTTGATGATTAGTCGAGACGCCGAATTCAACGAGGACTTCTCCTGGTTTGAAGAGGAAGAAATATCAAGAAGAAGTACGTCAATTTGCCGGACGCATAAGGAGCGACCAACACAAGGAGAAGGTGAAGCATCATGTTCCCCCACTCGAGACATACAACTTTACTACTTTAGAACCACAATGCTATTGAGATGCTTTCAAAGGAAAAATTTGGATAAAAACCATGTAGGAATAAACAAAGATGAATGAGAAAAGTAAAACTTTGGAACTCATCCATCGCCTAAGAGACAAAGAGATCATTGGTATCAAGTGGGCAAAACTCATTCCAAATGAATCAACTCATAAGCATAAAAGCAAATCTTGATTAAAGGATACTTGCAACAATTGGGTATCGACTACGCTGGTACTTTTGCTCTGTCTTTGCCCTCCTTCGCACTATTCGTGTTCTCATAGCTTTAGTAGCACAAATAAAGTCGTAGATTGATTAGCTCGATGTAAAATCAACATTTCTAAATGGGCATTTTTCGAAAGAAATTTACGTGAAATGGCCACCAAGCTTCATCGCCAATGCAAAGAAAAAAGGCCCTAAGGCTCAAAATGGACATATATGGTGTTAAACAAGCCCCGTGAGCACGATATAACAGGACGATTGAAAACTTCATCAGATAAGGATTCGAGATGAGCATGAGCAAGCTAATGCTTTACATTAAAACTCAAGCTAAGTCTCCCGCTCTTATTGTCGGATGATTTCACATAGACAAAGGGCAATTAGGAAATAATTAAAAAATTCAAAGAAGTAATGATAAAGGTATTTGATGGGAGAGAAATATAGCAATAAGTAGTCCATTAAAAATGGCGACAAATTATTGGAAAATAAATTCATTTGGTTATATGTTGTTGATTGGTCGATAATGAGTTTCTTTCATTTCATTGGCTCTAAATAGAAATAACGTACACGATTTGACTATTATAATGGAATAAAAATAAACGACGTCAAACGGCTCCGTTTAATAAACTTAAAAAAAAAAAAAAAAGGAATGCACCCTAGAATTCACATTGATATCAAAAGAAAGAAGAAACCTAGCCATTCCTTCTTTTCTGCCCCACTTTCCTGGGCTCAAACGCCCCGCCTCTACGCCGGCTTCTTCGAAGCCATACCGCCCTCTCACAGTCCTGCTCCGTCGCTCGCCGACGCTGAGACTCGCCCCGTCGCGCGCCCCGCCGCTCGCAGCTGCTTAGCCTTTGCGTCGCTCGTCCGTTGCTCGCAGCGACGCTACGCCACACCCTGACTCCGCGCAATCCGTGCCGTCGTCGTTGGACCTCAGGTACCCTCGCCGCCGCCGCCGCCGCCGCCATCGCCATCGCGGTCTCTCTGTTTCTCTCTTTCGTGCCCTAACTCGGCCGATTTTTGTACCTGCACTTTGTGAATGAGAATTAGGGTGTTTCGCAGTGTTGGACATCAATGGAGGAGACTCGGACTATGCAGGTTGACCTCGGGAATCTCATGGCCTTGGATTCTAGTCACCACTTTCCTTCCCTACCTTCTTCGAGGTTGACACCTCTTTACTGCACGTCTTAGTCTGCGATACTTCGTTTTTTTTTTCCCCGGTGCTTAGTTCTTCGTGAGGGGTGTCATTGTTGCGTAATCTGATCGGGGTATTGTGGTTTCTATTCTATTGCGTCACCAAATTGAATTTACTTTTGTGTAATCGTGAATGTGTGATTTTCATCCATTCTAAAGGTGGAGAAAGAGATATGAGCTCTCTTCTGCGTGTTTAGTTTGATGTAGAAACGTTTATTTGGGGGAAGAATGAAGTGTAGGTCGCACCAAAGGAAAAAAAAATTGAGTCTTTTGTTTTGGCAGGTCAATGTTAGTATGCGACTGGAGTTGGCTCAAGGAAGATCGTATACAAAGTTTGGCAGTATCCTGTATTTGTGAACAAGTGTATCATAATCTGCTAGTTAGGATATCAATTATTTGTGGGTAGTGAGTACTGAGAAGTGTTGAATCGTGATGTGGATTATGTTTCCACTTTTTGTTTCACAATTACAAAAGTCGATTTTTTTAGGGTTTTTATTTTGATATTATGAAATATGAAGGGAGGAGTTGATACAGAAGTGTCTGGAGAAGGGGACTGAGCTTGTTCAAGTGGTCGCAGATGCCCTTTTCAACTTACCTTCGACTGAAGATGTGGATGGCCCTATTGTCAAGTTGCCGCCTCCAACAACAAAATTGCCTAGAGAAAAGCATGTAAGCATTTGAGCTCAGTCCTCTTTTTAATCCTTTTCTTCATGAATAAAGAACTTTGGTAGATCACTCTTACCTAAGTAGAGAAGCTGCTATGATAGATGACCAGAGTAATCCTCATCCACATTTGTTTTTTCATTAATTAGGGATTTAAGAGCGGCGTCTTCATTGTCCTTTAAATTTTACGTGTTATCTCTTGGTACCTATACATATCATCTGTGAGAATTTGTTAATTTTCTTAATACATAATGTCGAAGAAGTATATGAGTATGGCATGGACAAAGATACTGGAGGGAGGGGTATATGAGAGAAGCACAACAATTGGGGATCTGAATCCAGTCTAATATATGCATAGAAAGTACATGACACATTCTTTGGCATGTTAGAGGGCAAAAACACAACAATGGGACGGAATCCAGTCTAATATATGCATAGAAAGTACATGACACATTCTTTGGCATGTTATGCATTCAGCTTCTAGATCATCTATGTTTGGCAAATGACTTCTCTTCCAAAGATCGGTGAATAGTTTATCTATTATTGTGACTTGGTGGAGAAATTTTAGGAGTATGTGTTTGGTGTCATAACATTACAGGACGGAAATTACGGGTCCTGTGTCCTTTATGATATGAATGTTGCTGTTAAGAAATATGCCTGTTTTGTTTTGCTGATGCTACTTAAGTTTACCTTTCCCTTACAAGAATAAAAGGCTTGCTTTTGCCTGCATGGCTTAAGAGCTGATTTTTTACTGTTTATTTGCTTATAGTGAGATATTTATTGTTTTCAGTTGCCAAAGCCCAAACCTCCTACAAAATGGGAAATGTTTGCCAAAGCAAAAGGTGAGCCTAATATTGCAGGCTGTATCTGTCTTTTAAATCTGTTTTTGCTGTTGAGAGAAGAAAAAAAAATTCTGAAGATGCTAATTGTTGATTCTGTACAGGTATAGGGTATGTAGGCCTTTGCTCATTGAATTTCTTGTTTAATCATGAACTTTTTTTATTCTGTCTCAATTATCCCTGTTTTTATTGATTTATGTACGTTAACATTATTCTGATGATATATGTCAGGCATAAAAAACCGTAAAAAGGACAAGATTGTTTATGATGAGCAGACTGGTACTTGGAAACGCCGCTATGGATATGACCGTGTTAATGATGATCAAGATGTACCCATACTCGAGGCCAAGGCCACTGATGGTATGCAGACAAAGCTTTTATTAACTGCGTGTATCTTCTTTCTTCTTTCTTCATTGGATAGGCTTTTGCTTATAAATTGTTCTCTTTAATCACCATATACATGCTTTAAGATGCAAATATGCTCAATATTCATGGACGAGCAGAGCGGGTTTTGATTAACCACTGATTTAGAAGCACCAGAAAGCAAGCCCGTTCAACTGTTTGAACTAGGTGCTGTTCCATGGTCCACTTCGGTTTTCTTCCTAAAACCGATCAGGTCAAAAATCTGATTTGACCTGATTCATCAAGTCAAACTGGTTTGTCCTGATATTGACATTTTGCAAAACTTAGGGTACAGGGACTTCACCCTCCACTATTTTGATAAGATTGAATCTACTGCCAAATCACTTTTCCTTATGTCATTTATACTGAGCACGTGATATGTTTATGACAAACTACAATTCTTATGTCCACCAAAAGAGCATTGCTGCAGGAATTAAGTTTAAACACCCGGCCCTAGGGACCGGAGCCCTCCTTTCCATCTCAGCTTGGCATGACTGCCAAGAGTTTATACTTATAGGTGTACTGTATTATGCTGTATGTATTGCTTTCTTATTGGGGGCATCAACTTGTTTTGAATCCTCCTGTTCAACCCGTTCAATGGTAGCTTGACTGCTTTTTACGTTGGTATATGGTTTTAATAATTTGTTCTGGTTAAATTATATATAACCAGCTAATGCAACTTAGTCTATGACTCTGTAGCCTCTTGTGATTATTGCACATGGTTATTGGTTGCAGAGGTTGGAAGTGACCCTTTTGCTGTGAGGCGGGCTGATAAGAAGAAGCGCGTTGAAAAGCAAAACAAAAACCGATTGCAGAACCTAAAACAAGCTGCAAAAGATCATGCTTTGCCAAGGTATTTCTCCTTAACATCTAACATGACATTTTTAACTTCACGTAATGCCTGAGCAACTACTCTTAGAATCAGTCCTGATCCTCACTCTTCAATATATATATTTGTGATTAAAATAAAAACGTCTGTTTGTTTGGTTAATTTCCTTTGAAAATCTATGTTTCCTCTGCATCTGATAGACAATATGTTGTCTATGTCCAGTAGCGACTGCCTCCAACACGTGGCCCAATGCTTGAGACCTCAAGTATTTTGATTTTCAATTATCCAATCCCACCCGTGCATGCAGATATTGAGACACGGTTATCTTTTATGCAGCCATATCCAGCTAGCGGCCACAGCATTGCCCATAACAGGAACTCAGGCTGCACCAAAGAAAGTGAGTAAAGATGAACTGGGGAATGTTGCCGGATTAGCAGCTACTGCCACAGCCAGTGGTGGGAAGTTCGACAAGAAGCTTCCAGGAGAAAAGAAGCCTAAACATGAGCAAAAGCATCGCAAGGTTTCTTGAGCCGTATAATTTCCATTATTTCTCTACCTAAAGATTCACTGGCTCAAATTTCTTCTCTCTTCTGCTCAGTTCCTTCCAGTAGCAGAAGGAAAAGGCCAGGGTTCGAAAGAGAAGGAGCAAACGGACAGAGTTCTAAACAAGCTCCTTTCCAAGAATTCACATGAAATACTTAACGTTGATAAGGTACGGTTCTATCGCTTCTTTTCAGGAGAAGGATAGGTCAAGTGGTTGAGCTTACACTGTTCTTATCTGATTGACATTTGGGTTTTGCAGGCTGTTACGATGTACAACGTGAAGAAAGAGAAGAAACGAAGTAAACAAAAGCGAGACTCCTCTTCAAACTCAAGCAAGCTGAAGCCGCAGAAGAAAGTGCAAAAAAAGCCCATTAAGAAGGGATCTGCTAACAAGGGATCTGCGAAGAAAGGGAAATCTAAATGAAACCCCTAAACTACTTGTAGTTGTTGTATGCTTGTAGGGTTTAGATTAGGCGCTACAAGTATGTTAGAATCGATATAGTTTTGCTTCAAAAAATATTTATATATTGTCATGGCAAACTTCCCATCTTTATTTTTTGCATATTAGTGCTTCTTCTGGCACTTGTTTTGTTTTACATTTCACGAGCTGATGTTAGTATGCAAAACAAATTCAGATGTGGTTTTCTGCTGATAATATTTTCTTTCATGTTATAATCATGAGCGCACGACACTAGGAAAAGGGTTCTTAGATAAGCTGTTACCGTGTTTAGTACTCTCTGCGCTCGTGAAAATAATATCAAAGGAAGATTTGTTAAGCTTGCCCAAATTAAATTTAAAAAGGGGCAACATTGTGGTATTGAAAGAACTTTGTTGCAGGGAATGTTGATGAGTTGTGTTAAACTTAAGTAGATGGGTTTTGCTAGATATATTTGTGGGTTTAGATTTAAACTCCCTCTCGGTTATCTAATGCGTGCTCCCAACCAACAACTGACTTTAGAGCCAATGATCTTATGCTGGATTAGTGGGCCATCAATCCCACAACAGGCTGGTTTAAGCTTTATGGTAAAGCTGGGAAAAATTACCAAAATTTTTTTAAACCTATTGTAATTGTGTCAATTTAGTCCTCAATTTTTTTTTTTTGCTAATTCAATCTTAAACCTTTTACATTCAATGCCAAATCAGTCCTTTTGGCCTATTTTATTTTGGTAGAAAATTGTTGACGTGGCCAATTTTTAATATTATTTTAATTTTTTCGATTTTTTTCTTTTTCCTTTATTTTCTTTTTGCATTAATACCACAAAAAACCCTAAACTAGTATACGTACGAGAAATTTATCTCAAATTATTTTTTTTACCACAAAAAACTCCAAACCAAGACTATATGACATGTTTACCCTAAACTATTTTGTCGACCACAAAAAACTCCAAGGTAATACATCCGTGACAAATTTATTATAAACTAATTTTTTTTACCATTAAAAATCTCAAACCCAGATACACATGACAAATTTATGATTGGATTGTTTCCATTAAATTGAATTAATATCACGAAAAATCATAAATTGATACACTAGTGGCAAATAGAGGGTAAAAATCCAAACGTGTACATTCAAGAATTGCCACGTATCATACAAGTCATCAATTTAATGAAAACTATCGGAGGGTAAATTTTTCACAAGTGTATCAATTCGAGGTTTTTCATGATATTAACCCTTTCTTTTTTTTTTCCTCCTTTTTTTGTTCTTCCTTTAGCTAGTTCTTTGAGCCTCACGACCAGCGAGGGTGAACCTCGCTAGCCCCTAGGCCTCAACATAGCTAGGTGAGGTCGGCCTCGCCCGGCGACCATGAGGTCTATCCTCGTGCGGCCATGGTGTGGCCTACCGCTAGGCGAGGTTGAGCCTTGCCATGGCCCGGCGAAGTCGACCTTGGTGAGCTTTGTAAGCCTTCCCCTCGGCAAGTCACCTGGCTCGCGGTCGCTCGGAGGAGGAAGAGGAAGAAAGGAAAAAAAAGATAAAGACAACAAAGAAAAGGAAAAAAAATTAAAAAATTTGAAAAAATATTAAAATTTGCCACATCAACACCAAATGCGCTACATCGGCCGATTTTCGGTTAAAATTGGTTAAAATGACTAAATCGACACACATGCAAAATGTTTAGGATTAAATTGGAATGAATGCAAAATGTTTATAATTGAATTGGCAAAAAAAAAAGATTAAGGATTAAATTGGCACAATTATAATAGGTTTAGGACTTTTTTTATAATTTTCTCGATGAAAGTGGATTTAACTAGATATTTTCAATGGCTCGAATTGGCAATCCCCCAACGGATTGGTTTAAGCTTTATTTAATTTAAGGTGGAAGTGGTCCAACTAGATATTTTGAAAGACTCGAATTTGGGCTTTTCTCTCTGCGATCTCTTTTAGTGAAGGTAAAATCAAAATTGTTTGGCGTGATATTTTGAAGTGCTCAAATTTGGGTTCCCCACTATGCGATCTCTCTAAGTGAAGGTAAAATTGAAATTGTATGACGTATCTAAGTCACTACTCAAAACTCGATTAAGCGCATCTACCCAAGCCCGACCCGCGTTGAGATTGTCCAAGGTTCGATTGGCTCATAGTGAAATTGAATCAAGGTAAGATCGAATACTATGCTAATCGAGCAACGTTGGTTCATTCGTAAGTTCATTTTTTTGAACCCGAAATCAGAAACAAGAACTGAGGAATTTTTAAAGAGATAATGTACCTGCTGAAAAGTAATTGCGTTCAGTAACATTTGAATCTCTACCGAAGATTTCGAAGGCATTAATACTCTCCTCCCTAATCTCTGACCTACGCCCTTTGCACGATGGACTATGATTGAAGTCACAATTGCACACACCTGCAAATAGGAATACTTTCCAATAATTGAATGGAACTATATAAAAACTTGTGAGAGGCAGGAGCGAGATGGCTTCTTCTCGGTTGATGCCAAGCAATGTTTTCGAGATGTGATGAAGAGGATCATACTTGCGCTAATTGGTCAAGACTCAAAGATGGGCCACTTTTTGATACTATGCAAATTCCGGCTTTGTGCTAGGATACACGAGAGAAACATTGGATAACATTTACAACCATATTGAAGATGTATATGCATCATATCTTAATAACATATTATCATTTTCCATCTCCTTTGATCACTTGGCCTAGGAGTGCCTTGGTGTTGCTAAAATATTGTCAAATGGAATGAACAGAGGAATCAAACTACCGAGATGTGATAGCACTGTCTTTAAGGAATTATTTGCTCCACAACGTTGCTAATGGTTACTTGACAAAAATCCTTTAGGATACAATAGAGTCTCAAGCAAGAATATTACATAGCAATTTTAATATTTCTCCAAGAACTCTCTAAGAAACAATTAGAAAAGAAGGTCAGTATCTCTTTTATATTTCAAGAACGAAAAATGAAAGTTAAGAAGTTTTTGAAAATGAACAGAACACTTGAATATATAACGAGAAATGAACACACCTTTTTGCGTCCGAAAAGTACTTAATTCTCATGCAACTCTTCGTGTCCAAAGCGGTTCATTCGATTACGCCTTTTCATTTTTCAAAAACAGTCTTTGTATGAAAGATTGCAACTTTTTGTGTCCAATAACAAATAGTTCAAGCATACCTCTTCATATTCAAAACAGTACAGCTAATCATACATTTTTATGTCTCGAATCGGTAGTTATTTCCGAACGTGACACAAACACTCCAAAAGTTACAAAGGTGTTAGTTTGGTAGTTATGTCCGAACAGGACATAAATCTTCCAAAAGATGTAGGAGTCTCTTATATTCATGAACAATCACACTATTCCAATGAGTGACAAAATTTATTTATATAATAATAATTTCAAAATACTAAATAAAAAAAATAAAGAAAAAATAATTGTTGAATAGAGCCAATTCCGGACAGTGATCGCGCAGTCGCATGTGGATATATTGGGGTGTAGCCCATTTGCCCATTTCTTTCTTTAAAAGATTATATAACTTCTAACTAATAAACTATTTGCTCTCTACCTTCCATCCTATGTGGAATGCCAAAAAGGCAACATTTTGTTTGTTTTTCAAACAAACTTTAACAGTTGGCACAATAATGTGCTAGGCTGTGCCTTCTCACTTATGGAGCCCGGACCTATTTATATTTCTTAGCTAATTTAATTTTTTAATGGAGAATTCAAAAGAAAAAACCTAAACTAATTTTCTTCAAGTGTTAAAAATATATAAAAGAAATCATTTTAAACAAATTAATTAAAAACACTCATTCAAATAAATCAATTTGAAATACAAGTAGAATTTCAAAATAATTGGAAAAAAATTCACCCATAATGATGCCGTAATGACGATTACACACAAATTACACCAAAGATAATGTTTAATAATTTCATTGTCTTATGTGCCGTGTCTTTCATCATAATAGAGGCTAAAGAACACTAGAAGTGCTAAAATTTATGTACGGCTCTCATTTTATTGCCAAAACTTTCAAAACAATCACTTAAGTGCTAACTTTTTTAAAAAACGATCACTTAAGTGTCAACTTCTTTTAAAAACGATAACTTTAGTGAGCTGATGTGACTTGCTAAAAATCCGACATGTGTTATTTTTTATCAATATTTGAGTTGACGTGGCGCGATGGAGTTGACATAAGTAATCTTTTTTAAAAAAGTGACACTTAAATGATTTTTTAAAAAAGTTGACACTTAAATGATCGTTTTTTAATAAAAAAGTTGACACTTAAATGATCGTTTTAAAAGTTTTGATACTAAAGTGAGCGCCGTATATAAGTTTTGACATTTGTAGTATACTTAAGCCTCGTAATAGAGATGAGACAATGTTGTTTTTTGTTGTCCTTTCATGTTGGGCATGTCATTCTGGAGTCAGCTTTTGCAATAACCAATAATGCCCCATGATGGCCATCTCTAATTTTTATCACCAAAAAAAAAAAAAACTACACCTATTGTCTTCCAACAACTATTGGCTAGGACTCGACTTGGATTTCAAAGGTACCATTCCACGAGACGCTAGTGAAAACAGTAAGTCATCAGTCGTGGTGGAAATACTCGGAAAAATTTGTAAATCTCCTCTTCCACCATTTTAAATGTCGAGGTAGCCTTTGCCAATTCTTCCAATGTATTTCGAGCGGTTTGTTCCCAGGTACATCTCCAACTCGTTATTAGATGAAGATGAAGAACAAGAGAAAGACTATGGGGTGTTTTCCTCAGATATAGAGACCATACAGATTTCTGGATAATGAACGATGAGGACATCATCTCCGTCCGTGAGGTGGAACTCGTCTTATGAAAATGAATGGTGTGTGCAACAAACATGCGCAGGAGCCAATTCATCACAATTGCTACCATCTGATTGCTTGAACATGCTCTCCCAGTCCCGAATTTCATCACAATGAGAGTTTTAAGCTCCTTCAACTTGAATATCGAATCCGAAAGCAGACACCAATAAAACAGGCCGAATGTCCATATAATATTTAAGGAATTTCTCCTTCATGACATGTACCGCTTCATTGAAGTAGGGATCACTCACCTTGTTTGGCCAATTCAACCGATATCATGTACAAAAATAGAACGGCTCGGTTGCTTGACGCATAATTGTTTGTGCTCGAAGCATCCATCGCATCACTGAAAAATTGCAAGAAGTCTCTTAAGACTTCAACAACCATCCAATCCTGTTATCTCAGCGGCGACAGACCGCCACTTTCGATATGAGTGGGTGGAGTAGAGCGCTAGCACACCCATCCCCTCACTTGCATTCTTCAACATCTTGTGCATTGAATTCCATATCGGTCTTGGTCCAGACGGAGTTTTCCATCTTTCCTTCCTTGTATCAAGTACACAACTTCCAACTCTTGATGCCTAAGTGGGCTGGACCCAATGTGTTGAATCCACCCACTTATGTAGCCCACAAAATCGTAAAGCTGGAAAACAAGTTAATGCAGCGTCGCACGCACCGCACATGGAAGAAGAATCCCATTGCAAATTGCCCAAAATTTTGACCAATGGGGTAATTCACGTTGGCATTGCCTAGCGTGATGCTGAAAATTCTATGGAGATGCCAAACTAATTGACAACTATCGTTAACGGCTCCATTTTTGCAATCATGCGATAATTAGCTTCTTAAACGTGAGAGCCCGGTGACATGACTCTCATTCCTCATTGACCTATTGGCCGATGACAACACAGTACACATAATTCATGAAGTTTGTTCATAAATCAGAAGTTAAAGGGACCCGAAAGTTACGCGTTGACAACAGATGCACGACCGCTGCCCCTTTCTCTTTGTGCAACGCCTTGCAGTTTATGGTGTTTGTTTAGTGGACGAAAGAGGGGATCTTCGGAAATCCAAATGGTCGCTCGACGACGAGATAATAATATGCGAGATCCCGTTGATTCTGTTGTATCTAACAATATAATCTAAAATGGGGTGAATAGGTGATTTTAAACAATTTTGACTAGAAAATGCGGAATTAAAAGAATCAAGTCAAAATATACATAAAATCTAAATTTGAATATGTGCAGCTTATGATTCTAAACACAAGTATGTAATTTCTGAGTATGCAGATTCAGAATATGAACACCAATATGCAATATTCTATCAAACATAATGATAAGAGTTTAGAGATAGAAAATATTGCACACGACGATATAGTGGTTCAACTTATATCAAGTCTACGTCTACTCTCAAGCCGAGAGCCGATAGGCTAAATTCCACTAGATGAATCAATGAAGGTTTACAACAAGTGATGATACTCTCTTTTATAGATCACACGATCCTCTCTCAATCACTCTTACAAAGCCTCTCGGTGATTGTCATATAAAGCTCATGATGACAATTATGAATCTGAATAACTTTAGCACTTTGGAATTTATGATTCTGATCTTACATGTAACGACACCATGGATCTCCTTCTATACTCCTTCACTCCCAAACTAGCCTTTGGACAGATCTTCAAAGGATCGCTCTTTAATCGTTGATTGGACGTTATCAATCTTAATTAGAAGAGACCGTATCTAGAAAGATTTGGTAGCCATTGGTGCAGAATCCGAACCGCTTAGATTTAGTCGCCGGTACAACTTAATCTTCGATTTTCATAAGTGAGGTTCTTCAAATATGAAAGTTTTCTTGTTTCATGAAAGGTAATTTTCAATCAATGATATTCTATCAATCATGTTATAGAATAATCTTGTTGATCAAAGATTACAAACTTCCATAAATACCTCGAAGCAACAACGGATATACATCGGGGTGGGTCTTGAAACTGGAATCAATATATATACCTTGCGGCTTTTGAATAATCTTCGAAAACAAACTTCAGAAATAGAAGCAGTTTTACGTATTTGAATACTTCGTTGTGTCTCGAATAGTCTTCATAAACGGAATTAGTCTTCAAAATCCGAACAGAGATAATACTTGAGTTTCATATTGATAGAATCCTTATTGATGCTCGCATATAAGTCTTTATATCAAAGGTGTGATTGATCCTACATAAGTGACACTTCACTTAATCTGGATAGCATGATTCGACCCCTTCATAACGGATATGCGATACTCTTTTCTTGAGTATGAACATCAAATTAAGGTCAATACAAACTTCTCTTCTCGGATGCAATAACCAAAACTTCATATGCATAATTCGGATGCGGTATCTTGAGCTCCATCTTTTGATTTCTCCAAGCGTATTGGCAATTGCGGCTCTACCTTGCTATTCACCTATTCAAGGTTCTTCCAAATTTTACCAAACTTCCCATTCTATGCTTGTTCACCTTCTACTTAGGTACTTTATGCTTGTAGACACCCCTTCGCCCAATGCCTTGTTCATCATTGATAGATAACTCATAGCCTTCGAATATTTTGTTAATACACCATCTATATAACGACTTGTACTTCTTTCACCTGGCTTGTAACGGCCCAACCCTCTATCCTCCCCGCTCTAATACCCACTCGGTTGGGGCCGTCCTTACTCGCTCACTCTAACCGCGTTCGCTTTAATATTATAGTACAAAATAGAGGTGTGTATTGGCCCTCGATGAGACGACGTCCATTTCCTTTCAAATGTTGGAATTCATCATTGTCTTATTTCCAATTTCGAGATTCCATTTCCGATTCATTTTCTTTTGAACATAGCTTTAGTTTATCTCAAATCGGCGGGCGGCTTTTACAAATGACTTTACAAGTATCGACTCGATGATCTCAAGTCATGGTCATTTTGATTGTCATGTAGTTGTGAATGTTTATCACTAGTTCCTTAGATTTCGATCGTCGGAGTTCGATTTAGGAAAATCTCGCAAATCATACGTTGGTTAAGCGGAATCACCCTCGCTCCAATCGTATAATGCTAGCAATGGATTCCATAATCGCCCTTAGATCGGCCTTTACCGGTTCTAAATATTTCCTCGGCAATCCTTATGGTCAAAATGCTAATTCCTATTCGAGTTTTCTAGGTCCACGTACCTTGTCATGCGTTAGCCTTTCCCTTTTTGGTTAGTGTACTCGGGGTTGATAAGGTCCAAGCGAAATAAAATTAAATTACATTGATAGATATTCTTCATTCAATAGTCTCAAAATGGTATGAAATTCAGAATGTCACAACTCTTCCCCTCTTACAAAAATTTCGTCATCGAAATTTGCTACAACTTACAACTATTCAAACAAATGGGGATATTGACGCCTCATCATTTCTTCGCTTTCCCATGTGGCATCTTCGGTTCCGTGATACTCCCAAACTACTTTGACTAACGAAATTATCTTATTCCTCAAAACTTGTTCCTTTTGATCCTCGATTGACTGGCTTTTCCACATACGACACTCTTCAATGCGTCTTCCTCGATTGATTGCTCCACCAATTCTTTCCAATATCTCGAACGGACCTACGTACCTTGGGCTTAACTTCCCTTTCTTACCGAATCGAAATAGTCCTCGCATAGGTGACACCTTGAGAAAGACGTGATCACCACTTGGAACTCTAAAGGATTGTGTCTTTTATCGGCATAGTTTTTCTGATGACTCTAGTCCTTTTTAAGTCTTTCTCGGATAACCTTAACAGCCTCAATTGATTGCTCCACCAATTCGGGCCTATTATACTCCTTTCGCCAACCTCATTCCAGCATATTGGTGTCCGACATGCTCTACCACAAAGTGCCTCAAATGGTGCTATTCGGATGCTCTACTTGTAGTTGTTATTGTAGGGGAATTCCACTAAATGCTTGTTGGTCCTCCCATCCACCTTTAAAATCAATAACACATGCTCATAGCATATCCTCAAGTGTTTGTATTATCCTTTCGATTGTCCATCGACCTGTGGATGGTATGTCGTACTAAACCGCAACTTTGTTCCTATGGCATCCTGAAGACTCTTCCAAAAATTAACCGTAAACTTAGGATCCCCATTCGACGTTATTGTGATTGGCACTCCATGCAATCGTATAATCCGACGCATGTATAATTCGGCATATTTATCCATTGCAAAATCCTTATGTATAGGAATGAAATGTGTGGATTTGGTCAGCCTTTCTATGACTACCCAAATCGAGTCATGTCCCCTCTAACTCCTCGGTAATCCCATCACAAAGTCCATTGTTACATGCTCCCATTTCTATTTTTCGAATTTCCAAAGGCCGGAGTAATCCACCAGGCTTGCAATATCGCGCATTTACTTGTTGGCACATCAAATACTTTGCGACATACTTAGCCACATCCACCTTCATTCCATTCCACCAATAATGCTGACATAAATTCTAATACATTTTTGTACTACTAGGGTGAATACCGTAATTGCTCTTATGAGCTTCGGATAAAATCCTTTCTTTAAGTTTCTCGTCACGGTACACATAAACGTCCGCGAAATTTCAAAATCCCATCCTCTAACACTTGAAACTTGGGTTTTCTTTTCAGGATGTCCATCTCGAGGATTTTCTAAATCTCAAGATTCGTAGACCGCAAAGCCTTGATTCGTTCTTGGATTTCGAGTTCAATCCTTAAGGTTGCTATCAAACTTGAAAGCCGACAAACCTCTAACTTAAATTCAGAATCCCTTAGTCCTTCGAGCAAAGACCATCCTTTAACCAACAAACACACTATGCTTGACTTTCGACCGAGTGCATCCTCCACTCGGTTCGCTTTCCCCGGGTGGTACGAAATATCGCAATCATAATCCTTGAGTAGTTCCATCCATCGATACTGCCTCATGTTTAATTCCTTTTGCGAAAATAAGTACTTCAAACTTTGATGATTTGTATAAATCTGGAATCGTTCGCCACACAAGTAATGCCTCCGGATCTTCGGGGTGAAAACAATCGCAGCTAATTCCAAATCGTGCGTAGGATAGTTCTTCTCATAATGTCTCATCTGTCGCGAGGCATAAGCGACGACTTTTCCATGCTACATCAACACATACCCTAATCCCTTTAGCGAAGTGCCGCTATATATCTCATAACCTCCAGGTCCGAAGGGATCGTTAACACTAGTGCAATCGTTAAACGATGCTTAAGTTCCTAGAAACTCCTTTCACACTTATCCGTCCACTCGAACCTCACATCTTTCCTAGTTAACTTCGTCAACAGAGCAGCTATGGATGAAAACTTTTCCACAAATCGCCTATAGTAACCTCGCCAATCCCAAAAAACTTCGGACTTTGATAATTGTTGTGGATCGAGGCCAATTTATCATTGCCTCAATCTTTGCGGGGTCCACGGAGATTCCTTCTTCGGATATCACATGATCAAGGAACGTCACTTTATTCAGCCAAAACTTGCATTTATTGAATTGGCGTAGAGCGAATGCTCCCTCAAAGTCTACAAGATAATCCTCGAGATGTCCTTCATGTTTCTCATTACTCCTTGAGTAAATCAAGATGTCATCGATGAAGACAATGACAAACCAATTTAGGAATTCTTAAACACTCGATGCATTAAATCCATAAATGCAACCAGGGCATTAGTTAACTCCGGAAGGCATAATCGTGAACTCATAGTGTCCATACCTCGTTCTAAAAGCCGTCTTCGGTATGTCCTCTTTTTTAATCCTCAATTGGTGATAACCGGTTCTCAAATCTATTTTAGAAAACATTGAGGCTCCTTGCAATTGATTGAACAGATCATCAATCCTTGGCAACGGATATTTATTTTTAATAGTCACTTGATTTAGTTGCTTGTAATCAATACAAAATCACAGAGATCCATCCTTTTTCCTTACAAATAACACCCGGCGCTCCCCAAGGCGACGTGCTCGGTCGAATGAATCCCTTATCTAGCAACTCTTGCATTTGAACTTTCGGTTCTTTCAATTCGACAATGGCATTCTATAAGGTGCCTTAGAAATCAGCTCCGTTCCGGGGGCTAACTCAATTACGAATTCAATTTCCCTTTGCGGAGGTAATCCTGGTAATTCCTGAAGGAAATACGTCGGGAAATTCTCGTACTACTTGCAATATCCTCCAATTTGAGTTTCCTAGCGGTTGTGTCTATAACTCGCAGCCAAATACACCCGGCATCCTTCCGCGATTAACTTCTCCACTTCAAGTGACGATATTAAAGGAATCGAGGTTCCACCACTACTCCTTACTAATTCATAGCTAGGATGACCATCGGGGTTAAATCGAATCACTTGGTTACTACAATCAACTAGAGCCTTTTGTCTACTCACCAATCCATCCCAATAATCACATCAAAATCATAAATAGGCAACATGACCAAATCTATCATTTCTTCGCTACGCTAATAACTATCTTACATCCGCAGAACCTAGCAAGACCAACACATCATCCTTTAATGGTGTAGTAACATGCAATATCACATTCAACGTTTTAATTCCATACCCACCAAATCAGCAAACCGAGTAGATATAAAGGAATGTGAAGCTCTAGGATCAAATAAAGCATATGCAACTTGATCACGTAAATAGACCATACCACGTGACCATGCCAGGCGCTTCTTCCGCCTTTCTACGTGCCACAAAGATAAACTCTTCCTTGAGTGGCGGCCGATTCTAGATCGTTACGTTGAATTATACCCGCTTGTCCCGGTCATGGATCTTTGTCCTTGAGTTCGGTTCCCGGAGCTTGATTCGGACAATTCCTTATATGGTGACCCAACTAGCCATACTTAAAACATGAACCCGTCCTACTAGGACAAGGCTTACTTCCATGCCTTCTACTATAAAGACAATAGCTCCCGTTCAATTGATACGAGTAGCTTCCCAATATTCTTTCGAACATGAGGTACAAAGCGTCTATTATCCGACATCGGTCTCTTACCAAATTACCTATTATTTCTCGAAGGAGCGAATCGCAATCCGAAAGCGACGGCTCTTTCTTTCATGTCCCTCTCTATCGTTTGGCCTCGCTCATAAATTTCCTTATAAGTCCTCAAATTCATGGCCACCATCCGATGCGCAGTTCCGGCCTCAATCCATCTCTCGAATCTTCGCGCCTTCTCCAATGGGTCCTCAACTAACCTTGGCGCGTACTTCGACAGTCTAGTGAACTCGAGCTTCATCTTGATCCACCGTCGCTTGATTATGCGCGCAATCGCTGAAATTTCACTTGTTCCCTTTCTCGTACCGTTTCCAAGAAGTACTTATCGTTAAACGCAGCGATGAAAGGCAGCCCAAGTCATGGCGGTGCCTCTAGGAAACACCCCACCTTTCATAGCATTCCACCAATCATTGGATGTGCCTTCTAGTTGATACGCAGCCAACAATACCCTTTCCTCGTCCGTGCATTTCAACGGTTCAAAAGCTTTCTCGACTTTTCTATCCATCTTGATGCTAGCTCGGGATCTCCAGGCGCCATGAAACTGGGTCGGCTTCAATCTAATAAACCGGTCAACTAATCGACTCCATATGCCTAGCTGCATTCCCTTCATTCTAAGCATTGCCTATCTCAACGTCCTGGTCGTTATTCTCTTTAACCTAGACGTTACCAACTCCAACGCCCGACCATTGTTGTTATTAGTCCTATCATCTCCAATGTTATTATTCGTCGCGTTGGCTGACAGCCATGGCAGCTCCTGCGCTGGGGCAATAGCGGCATCTCTATCCCGAGCCCGCCTGTCTAATAAATCACCAATTTGTTCCAAGGCTCTCGGGACTCCATCCATTCTAGGATCCTCCGCCATAGGCGACCTCGAGCTAGAAGCTCCACCCCTAGGTCTCCCAGGTTTGCGATTCATCTTGGTTCACACTTACCGCACTTGATTCACTAAAATTCCGTCACGGAATTAGAGGCCTACATCATCTACTCAAGTCCAATGATTCTACACTACTCAACTAGCAATCATAATCATAGCATCCAACCATTCAATCACACACTAGAAAACATTAATCAAGGATGCACGATGGTACCTCAAGTCCATCCGCATCCGTAATTTGGTATAATCAAAATAATTATTCACTCATCCAACAAAGATCCATAATCAATTCATGTGCTAGTGCGATACTTGGTCATCATCACCTATTCACCATAATCATGCCAATTCAAGATGCCAATCACATACGCCAATTCATATGCCATGCATTTCGTGCTTAACTCTATCGAGTTCTCCCTATGGTCTCACTACCCCACCATCCAAATTTCATCGCTCATTATAACTCAAATCCTCAATCAACTTGGATCGAGCTAACCTTGCTCGATACCAAGCAAAACGGGCGATGTCACGGCCCGCGGTCCTTTGAGGTTGCGGCACATCCACCATAATCGCCTCTAACCCAAGATACGACTCACACGGCGGACCATGAGATGAAACACGTAAGCGGAAGAGAAAAGAAACACAATCTTGATATTAAATACATGAATGAACATGGATAGCAACCAGGTAAGCATATAAAACAAATTCACATTCGACACGCAAAAGTCGAAAGGCTAATAAACCGAACACACCTAAAGATAAGTCGAAGATCTAGGGTCGACATCAAAATACTACAACAACACCCATCAAAAGTCTAACTCAAAAGAGTGCTTCTCCGGATCTTCATCCAGGCAATCTAACTACTCGGTAGAATTGTCCGTCTCGTCGTCGTTTTCTACTTCTTCTTCAGTCGGAACATATTCGGAGAAAGTCTTAGAGCGTTCACCTACAATATCATCCTCCAAGACGAATGGGATGACACCAATTTGGGACTACTCCTAAAGGTACTTCAGGAAGGATGCAACGGACCCATAGTGCTACTATTCTCGACACGGCGAAATCAGGCTTCAAAATAATGCGGTTGCAAATTTTCCTTACCCTCGTCGACCCAAAGTGTAGTGCGCTTCCTAACATGCACTATACCCTTTCTCGCTAGGAACTTGTCAAACTCAGCAGTCATCTCTCCTTCGGATCGCCTAAGTGTATCGGCAACATATCTCAAGGTTGGGGTCTGAAAAATGGATCCCATGATGGGGTGAGATTTACATCTCAGCAAGTGAATCCTAAACCTAAACTAGACCACCCGTCCCACCGGACTATGCAATGCAATCACAAATAGGAATGCACCAACACAGCTAACTCATGGCAAATAAACATCAAACGCTTCCATAAAATTGGCACGAACAAGAATAATTGTCAAATACATCACATAAACACCATGAGACCCCAAGTTATCGTACTAGCACGTAATGAGTTAATAACTTCGAAATTATCATAATAGTACTACATACTCTCATCGCCAAGGGTTCCTAGCGGCGATGTGTTTCTCAAAGGGCTCAATAGGCAATTCCAATTATATAAGGGCTCTACAGCCAATTTCGGTCATATAAGGGCTCTACAACCAATTTAAATAATACAAGAGCTCTATAGCCAATTTAAATAATATGAGGGCTCTACACCCAATCTCAATAATATCATGGCTCTACAATCAAATTCAATCACATAATTCACCAATCAATCAATTTCGCAACCCAATTTATTTGGTTGCGTCCAAGTGTTCAAGTAAGTTTTAAGGAACACTTACACGTAGGTCAAGCTAGCAAATTTCCAATCCAAATGAGCTTCCTAGCTTAGCTCATTCACGGCCAAAAGAGCAATTCGCGCATATCTACGAAAATTTCATCGAAACTCATTCATTTCTCAAATCCATTGTGCCAATACTTCGCCAACACATCAATTAACATCCTCAGGTGCCTTAAAGATGAATTTAAGACAAGGCGACACCATCCACAGCCCCTAATTGATTCGGTTCACTCAGTCCCAGAACTAGAGCAGTTTTCGATTCTGCTGTACCCCATATCAATCAGTCCATAAATCAATCCCAAACTTCAATTTATCACGAAATTAACTTGCCAAAACCTCAATCTACATGTCTAGTATACTCACCAAAATTTTGAAGTCAAAATGACGCCTTTAAGACCTCCAATCAGTCCGATTCCTTTAGGCTCGCAAAAGGTCAGAATCTGTCCTCCAAAAATCACCTCAAATCAGCCATGAAAACTCTTCAAATCTCAACTAAAATTGCAACCCTAACTCAACCAACCCTGGTACAAGATGGCCAGAAGATCCCATAGAAAATTTGAAGCCAATCGGAGTCTCCAAGAGGAAGAACAACGGTTTTACCTAAGTTTGGACAGATTCCGTCCACTTTGGGGTTTGGGTCTGGTTCAGCCAAATGGGACGTCCAATCAACGAACTACCACTTGAAAGTTGTAGAGAGAGAGGCTGAAGGTGATGTAGGTGGTCGGAGCATAGCAAGATGATCCCCGGAGAAGCCGCTCGAGTAGGACAAAATAGGCGACAGAAACTGGTTGGGCAGGGTTGGCCAGCAACCTTTGCTCACTCAAACCGCTCTACAGAACGAACGCATGGGCCAAATTAAGCTCACAATATATCATTAGAACGACAAGAGAATAATATTTCTATTGATGGGTGGATCGTTTCCATCCGACGTCGGACGACAAAGTTATGACCGAAACAATGGAGGGCCTCGGAACTGGATGGGTGAGCGAGCCAAGCGAGATAGTGCTCCGAGAGAGAGAAAATGGCAAGAGAAAGGGAGAGAGAGTCTTTAGCCCCTGAATAGTGAGAGAGAGCTTTCTTGCACTTTTGGGTCAAGGTCAAGAAGAAGATTAGGAGAGAGAAAATGCCACCAACAATGCACTTTGTCCCTTAATCAACTAATAACACTTGGCATTTAATCCATTAATATCTTGCTCCAAATTGACCTATTTGCCCCCTAATTTTCTGCCACAAAGAGGATTAAGGGAAATGACTAATATGTCCTTGGATAATCTTAAGATAAGGTTAACCTCCCAGGGGCAAAATGGTCATTTCACACCTCTAGTCCAAATTTCACTTTTCACTTTTTTTTTCCAATAACAATGGCCCTCGATGAGACGACGTCCATTTCCTTTCAAATTTTGGAATTCATCATTGTCCTATTTTCAATTTCGAGATTCCATTTCCTAATTCATTTTCTTTAGAACGTAGCTTCAGTTTATCTCAAACCGACGGGCGGCTTTTGCAAAGACATTACGCGTATCAACTTGATGATTTTCATCACTCTTAGGCTTACTCAAGTCATGGCCATTTTGATTATCATGTAGTTACGAAGGTTTATCACTAATTCCTTAGGTCTCGATCGTCGGAGTTCGATTTAGGAAAATCTCGCAAATCATACGTTGGTTAAGTGGAATCATCCATGCTCCAATCATATAACGCTAGCAATGGATTCCATAATCGCCCTTAGATCGGTCTTTACCAATTTTAAATATTCCATCGGCAATCATTATGGTCAAAATGCCAATTCCTATTCGAGTTTCCTAGGTCTACGTACTTTGTCGTGTGTTAACCTTTCCCTTTTTGGTCAATGTACTTAGGATTGATCTAGTCCAAGCGAAATAAAACTGAATTACATCAATAGATATTCTTCATTCAATAGTCTCAAAATGGTAGGAAATTCAGAATGTCACGGGTGGTATGCATAAAAATAGGGGGAGCTAGGGCGAAAAGGCTTCAAGGCCTTCAAGATGTTTATTTCTTATGCATATCCATTTTTAATATCTTGAAACCGCGACTACTTAAGCTAGATCAACGCTTTTCAAAGTCAAAAGATTAGCTTAGTTAGTCTTTCTCCAGATTCAATTCCAAATCTTTTCGGAGAATACATTTACTTGCAATTGCGCCTTATAATCGAAATATCAGCCATGCAAATCTTTACTTTATTGCACTCTATAAACTCGCCTCACAAGACATCTACGGGATAGTTTTGTTATTATAAAAAATGGGGAGATTGTTGAAGAAACATCTCATAAAATATTTTGATAATTTCCAAACTATCTTTTGGTATTTTATTTACTTTTGGTATGTAGATGTTTATTCTTCATGGCTAAGGATCACGAGATGGCATTTGGGTAAAAATTACGTGAAGACCGAAGCACTTTCATAAAAACATTTGTTAGCATCCTCAAAGGATTTGGTCACCGAATATTTGATATCGGAGCTTAAAAGATCGTGTGAAATGGGGAGTATAAAATGCCACATATCAATGTCTCGAAAAGATTTGTTTGAAGTCACTCATAAGAGCTGAAAATGGCCAACGGGAAGATTTTTTGGCTTCTCGGGAACAGTTCTCTGTTGTGTCGAGAAAGTACAGAATCACGGCCGAGAAACAACGGGTCGGCACCTATTTTAGGAAAGTTCCGTCTCGACGAGCGAAAGTAGTTCCAACGTTTTAACAAGCTGTCCCATCGGTTTCCAACGGCTCTTTTCCTCCTTCAAAAGTGCTCCAACGGCTAGTTTGCTGATGCTTATATAATGAGGTGACCGTGAAGGCCAAAGAGCGGGAGAGACGGGAATATGAACCGATTGAATAGCTATTGTTATTCTAGAATCTATTTTAGTTGAAAAGCAAAGTGTGAAAGATCTTGTGATTTATTGTTGCTTGTATTTGTGCAAATACAAGTGTACATCCCGAGAGTAGTGAGGCAGTATCAAGATAGTATGATCTATTGTGTGAAAGATCAGCTCATTTACTATTTGTAACTTATGAGGCGGTTTACTAGTGCATTCCAACCCGTGTTGTAATCGTTAGTTGTGTGGAGTGGACGTAGGCTTGGTGTAAGCCGAACCACTATATATCTAGTGTGTTAATCTTTTCTAGCTCATATCTCCGCTTGCAAATACCCGGATACTGTTCATGCGAAACATTAGCTCAACCGATCTTTTTCAAACTACCTTTGATTTTCTGCAAAATCTGAAAAAGTTTCGAAAGAACTTATTCACCCCCTCTAGGTTGCATAGTCAATCCTAACAATCTTGAGTATGTTCATATTCATGAGTCTGTTTTTGGACATTCTCTTCAAGCTTGATATTTATAGATTCTTCAACAATATGAGAGCTTTTGTTGTAGACTTGGTAGGCTTTGCTTGTTGTTGAGTAACCAAGAAATATTCCTTCATCTGTTTTCAAGAGTGCATGCCTCACAAAGTTATGATTTTAGTAAACCACGAACAAATTTCTCGGAAGAATGTTTAGCAATCTGCTTTATTATTATATGTCACAACGTTATGTGCTATAATTCAAATTCATCCTTGAAGAGACTAGACCTTTGAAATCTTGATTCAACATCTAGAAGATTGAGATTTCCATGACGTTATCCTATAAAGCGCCGTTTCTCATAGAGGGGAGAATAATATTTTTTTTCTTAGAAAATATTCCTCATCGAGATCCTTCTTCGATTGCATCATGATTTACGTTGATTTGCAATCAATCTTTCCTTGTAGAAAATCCTGCAATAAACCCGTTTCCTTTTTGGTATCCAAATATATTGATCCTTTCCTTTACGTTAGAGTAAAATAAGGAAACTTCTTAAATGCCCAATGATTCTTGCCATAATCTTATGGCATAACAAGAAATAATATAATTAAATAACATTCCTTAAGTTTTTCACTTTGTAGTACAACCAATGATATATAGCATGCCATATAAAGATAAAGTCTAATTCAATTAATATCTCCTTTAAAAAGATTTTATCTATGCAAAGCGTGACAAGATTCAACGAGGATAAAATTATTCCAATAATCCAAATGCTTTCTTCCCTAAAAAGATATCGATCATTCTCTTTTCATCTCAAGATCCAAAAAAAATTGTATTTTTATTCCAACAAGATATTTCCAGCTTATCCAATCCAACGTGCCATTCCAAGATAAAATTGAAATCAAATTAAGATAGCATAAGATTCTTTCTCAACCATAATATCATACATAAAGATACCTATTGAAAAAAAAGAACTTTTCTAAGCAAGATAAGATCAGAGAGCATCAATCAAATAAATCACATTATCTCTAAGCAAGATATCAATTAATCACTTAATCTCATCTCACGAATCACCAAAGATGCACCACACGATTTTTCTAAAAAATATTTCTAACACAATTAATTATTGAACACGTTAAATAAAATCAAAACAATCAAAGCACAATATCAAATACAATGAGAATTTAGATAAATGAAGTATGTTCGCAAAGCAAATATAACAACATACCAATTTCTCTTTATCTTCCCTTTTATTTCCTACAAGAAAAGCAACTCATCTTTTCTTTGGTACCCAAATGAATTTGAGTCCATTCATGTTAGAAAATCCATTGAAATTCTAGAAAGTCCTTTTGGATTGTATCTAACCTTTTTAACATTCTTGCTTGAGATGAATTCAATTCCGAAAGTTTGAATATTTAGAGAAGTTTCGCCAACAGGTTTTGAAAAAAATTTCGCAAATAATTTTCGGAAACATTATTTGAAGACTTACCCTTTAATTTTTCCTTCACATTTGGAAAACCATTTTTGATTAAATAGTTTCTTAAAAAATAAGTCCAGATTTATTAAAACATGGAACTAGCATAGAAAGAACATTTTCTGCATATTTTGGATTGAGAGACAACTTTTGGAAACTTTTGAAATTTCTTCTTTTAAATAAGTATTCTCTTTTGCAAGTAAATCTCGATTTTCTTTCATTTGTGAAAATTTCTTTTGTAAAAACTCAACTTTTCATTATTTGAAATTTTCTATTGTCTCAACTTTGATTTTTATTTTTTCAATTCGGAGATCTTCTTAATAGCAACTTTGTAATCCAAGCACAATTCGTCAATATAATCACATACTTCTTCTTGAATTTTAGAATGATATACCTCAATTTTTCCATATGAATATAAATTTGCCAAGAGACAAATATTTGCATGGTCTTCATCACTATCTTCACACTCAGTGTCACTCCAAGTCTCTGCTTTTAGAGCCTTTTTTGGACTCCACATATTTTCCTTTCTCTTTTTTTTTTTTTAGCAAAGGACAGTTTGGTTTGATGTGTCCCTTTTTTTTGCATTCAAAACAAATCACATCCATACCTTCTTCTCTATCGCCGAATGTCTTCTTTTGATCAGCTTATTTAAATGGCTTTTTCAATTTGAATTTTCTTCCCTTCTTAGCCATTTTTATGAACTTCTTTACCATGCGAGCAAGCTCTTCATCGTCCTCTTCATCATCTTCGAATCCGAGTCATCATAATCAATGTTAGATTTTAAAGCAATCGACTTCTTACCTTTCGTATTTTTTTCATTGTTGACTCATTTTGTCTCGTATGACTATGGAGTCCCAACTAGTTCATCGATAGATAATGGTCCGTTTGTCTAATATTCTTGAATGGACTATTTGATGTAGTTCCAATCATCTGTAAGTTCTCGAAGAATTTTGAACTGTACAAGTCTAGAAACAGGAGGATTTTGTCGAGCAAGACCTTTGACTAATATTTGCAACCTCGTTAATCATTTCAGCGGTTGATTCATCTTGCTTCATCTTAAAAGCTTCATTGTCCCTCATAGAATACTTGAGATTAGTCTCTTTAACTCTATCAATTGCTTGATATGTGATATAGAGTCTATCCCATATTGCCTTAGATCATTTTTCTTCCGTAACATGGTTATATATATAGTAGGAGATAAGGCACAAAAGAGAGAATGAATAGCTTTATAATCAAGTCCTTCTTTTTTAGAGTGTTCAGTATCCATTAGGGCAAGAGCAGGAGCATTTTCTCATTTCGACAAGCTGCTATAGTGGTAGGATTTACTCCTTTAGTCACGACATCCCACGTCAAATTGTCTAATGCCTTGAAAAACCACTTCATCTTATTGCATCAAATGTTGTAGTCCTTTCCATCAAAGTAAGGAGGCTTGTTATTGAATTGTGCATCACCCGATCGTGAAGAATTATTGCTAGACATTATAAATCGACACTCATAAGTAAAAACACTTCGAAATGATGAGCAACTTGCACCGATACCAATTGTTGTATCTAGCAATATCAGCTAGAAGAGGATGAATAGGTGATTTTAAATAATTTTAACTAAAAATGCGGAATTAAAAGAGCCAAGTCAAAATATACATACAATATGAATCTAAATATGTGCGGTTTATGATTACGAACACATGTATGTAATTTCGGATATGCAGATTCGAATATGAACACCAATATGCAATATTCTATCAAACATAATGATAAGAGTTTAGAGATAGAGAATATTGCACATGACGATTATAGTGGTTTGACTTATATCAAGCTTACGTCCACTCTCCCATGCCGACAACCGATAGGTCTGGACTCCACTCGATAAATCAATGGAGGTTTACAATAAGTAATGATATTCTCTTTAATAAATCTCACTATCCTCGCTCAATTATTCTTACAAAAGCCTCTCAATGATTGTCGTATAAAGCTCACGAGAACAAGTATGAATCTGAATAACTCTAGCATTTTGGAATTGATGAGTTTGACCTTACACCGTAGCGACACCGTAGATCTCCTTTTATACTCCTTCACCCCAAAATAGCCGTTGGACAAATCTTCAAAGGATCGCTATTCAATCACTAATTGGATGCCATCAATCTTGATTAGATGAAATCATATTTAGAAAGATTTAGTAGCTGTTATTGTAGAATCCGAACTCCTCGGATTCGGATGCCCAAAGAACTCAATCTTTGGTTTCCATAAGTGGAGTTCTTCAAATATGAAAGTTTTCTTGTCCCATGAAAGGTAATTTCCAATCAAGGATATTCTATCAATCATGTTATAGAATATTCCTGTCAACAAAAAATTACAAACTTCCATAAATACCTCAACAACAACGGACATACATCCGGCGTGGGTCTTCAAAATATAGAATCAATATATCTCGCATTTTTTGAATAATCTTAAGAAACAAACTTTAGAAAAAGAAGCAGTCTTCTATATTTGAATACTTTGCTATGTCCCGAACAACTTTATAAATGAAACTGGTTTTCAAAATCTAAATAGAGATAACACAGAGTTTGATATCGATAGAATTCTTGATGATGCTCGCATATAAGTCTTCCTTCAAAGGGAAGCTACATAAAACACTTCACTTAATCTAGATAACACGATTCAACCCCTTCAAACAAATAAGTGGTACCTTGCCTGAGTCCGAACGTCAACTAAGGTTAATATAAACTTCCTCAAATGCAATATCTAGAACTCATATGCATAGTCCGGATGCAATATCGTGAGCTCCATCTTCCGGTTCCTCCAAGCGTATTGGCAATTCGGCTCTACCCGCTATTTGCCTATTTAAGGTCCTTCCAAGCTTTACCTAACTTCCCATTCTAGGCTAGTTTACCTTCTACTTAGATACCCCAAGCTTGTAGACATCCTACACCCAATGCCTTTTCATCATTGATAGATAACTCATAACCTTTGAACGCTTTAATATATCATCTGCTTAGGCTTGTGCTTCTTTAACCTAGTTCTACTCAACCAATAAACACATTAGTAGCCTTTGATTATTTTGTTATCTTCAAAACATCAAAAGAGATTTTCTCAACAGATTTCTTGGCTCGCATACTTGAACGAGTTTCCGATAAGCGGTGTTGTGCTTGAAGAGTTCCCCTCAGCCGTGGACATCTCTTCTTCATGTTGCGGCAAGTGCCTCCTTAAATGGTCGCCCCACTAGACGGTCGCCTTTTAATTTGCTGCCACGGTTCGTGCAAATTGCCTTCTTGACACCATTGGTCTTCAGCTGGAATACAGCCCTTGGATGTTCTTCTCTGTGAAGCCGGTGCAATTGCTGCTTGCGGTATTCCACGGGGACTAGGAGTATTGTTCTGGGAAGCGTCTTGAGGGGGAGTAGCTTCCTCCCAGTCATTGGGTCGATGTGTCTTAACATGGCGGAATTCAGTTTGTTGCGGGGGGGGGCGGAAGCCAGCACGTATTTGTTGTAATCGTGGAACTCACTGAACGAGTCTTACATCAATTGAGTTGACGTATGGATTGAGTAGTAATGATTGGACATGGTTATCGTTGTTGTTGCGGTTCTCTATTTTGATATTAGGAATGCATTGGATCATTGCAAGGTGAACGGAAATAAAAGAAATCAACAAACGCGTTCGGAAGTGATATGTGAGTGGAGATTAAGTAGTGGTGAAAAATGAAAGGAAGGGTGCCAATTTAGAGAGGTAAAAAAATTACATCACTTTTGCTGTCATGTTTGTGAGTGAACAAAATTTTGTCTGTCTAGGACGTGGAGTGATGCTAAGATTGAACATGAGAATTCTAATAGATGTCCCATGAGTGAATAACAACAAATGGTTGTGAAAAGTGAAAGAAACGCCCGTGTCTCTTGAAGAAGGTCCAACTAAATTCAGATAAAGGCTTTGTTGTTCCCTCATGACGCAGCCTACAATATTAGGAGGAGACCAGAAGAGCGTTTATTTTCGCATGGAATCCGAATTGCTTCTAGAGGTATCAAATGGGTGAATTGATCACATCAGGTTCTTCGGTAGGGTACAAAATGGATTGACCTATTTTGGCCCAAGTTTAGTCGCAGCCATATATCGAACGGGCTTTAAATAAGATGTGTCTTGTATTAAGCACGCGTTACCCATACTACAGTCATTTCCAATGCACCAATTGGACATAATACGAAAGAAATAATACTTTGAAACTGAAAATCTTTCTCTTTTTTGGGTGGGGCACTTGTTAACAAAATTTACAAAAACATTAAGGAGAATAATAAACACAAATCAAATAAAAAGGAAGACCACTCAATAAGAAAATGTTCTTAGTAGCTTTTAAAGAGAGTAATAACTAGTCACATGATCAAAAACTTCACAATTTTTTTTTGGTTTAGTTCTATCCCATTATATTCCATTTTATAAGTGTGTTGGTCTAGTTCTATCCCATTATATTCTATTTTATAAGTCACCCTGCAAAACCCTGCTCCCTCACTCAGAGTTTAATCACCACCGTTCAGAGTATATGTTACTTGTTTAGTATAACTCTCCTTTAACTTTGCTGATAATTTTTTCCTTTCCATTTTTAATTCTTCTTTCTTCTTCCTCCTCCTAGCGACATGGAGAGAGAGACAGAGACAGAGACAGAGATGGCATTACCACGACGGGCATCGAACTCAATGCTGGAAAGCCATCGCTTAGGGAAAATCTACAATTCGAATGTGTGCTTGTGCAATACGGATGCAGCTCAAATTTGATGGCCATCATGGGAAGCACCGTTTAGATCAGAGAACAGAAGCCAAGACAGAAGTGGCAGCGTTGGCGGTGGGGCCACAAAGTATTGATGGCATCTATGGTTGAGGAAAAAGCGGACGCGAAAGGAAAGAGAAATGAACAAGAAAGAAAAGAACCCCTTGCGAGACCATGGTTTCACAGTTTCACTTCGCTTTTCCACCTCCAACAAATGATGACGCAGAACTCACATGTATATCTGCATCAGGCGCATATACATACATAACAAGTTCTCACTTGGTTCCTATGCAACAGTCAGCAATCTCATCTACAGACCATATGGATAGCCTCAAGACTTATCTGCCTTTCGTCGGCCTCCATCAATTCTGTCTACTTCATTCTCCTAAAGTAACGCTGGTACATAGCTCTATAACACGAAGCAGATAATGAGTCTCTACTACTTAAGACCAAGTGTGGTATCAACAGATAGGTCAAAATTGAGCGGCCGTATCAAGCAATTGGAAATGTCATAGTGAAAATGGCTCAGCTCACCGTGCCTTGAAACATAAATACACGGCCTCGCGGAACCGAAGAGAGAAAATCTTCAAGTTGCCAGCTAACTCAAGCCATAGACAGCTTTATGATGCCCCATCTGCAACAATGTCCT
Organism: Rhodamnia rubescens; assembly: GCA_021437795.1. Classification (NCBI taxonomy): domain Eukaryota; kingdom Viridiplantae; phylum Streptophyta; class Magnoliopsida; order Myrtales; family Myrtaceae; genus Rhodamnia; species Rhodamnia rubescens. Next base: position 13,491,356 of record JAILYA010000002.1, on the reverse strand, counting down.
CCTTAGAAACCTTTTCTCCTAACTGTGGCCTTCTTAGAGCTGAGAAGAAAAGAAAAAACAACTATTAGAACTGACATGATGAACGAGAGAACACAAAAAAATAGAAACCGCTAAGGAATCTCATCTTTATACTTCTTTATAGAAGTGCCGAATTAGTCAACCAACAAAATTATGTTTTAATACCAATTTCATGCACAATCTTATACACCATATCTTCACCGAGATCAATGTGAATTGTCCCACGAATTCTGCTGGGAGATCAGGAAGCATAAATCCCAAGAACTTGATCTTTATCATTGATTATACCATATGCATTTTCTTATCACCTACAAAATTCTTCTATTTAACATCAAAAGACTAGGAGGAAAAAACAACAGAAAAAGACAGCTCCAAGAAAAGGTCAGACAGCCGATACTCACACTTCAGAGATGTTCCAGCCAGACAAGTGAGCCTTGATTTTGTGTTAACCTCAGCCAGGGGAACAGGCTTTTCCTTCGAAGCCATTCGAACATCCCAAACTCGTATAACCCCATCAGACGATGCAGAAGTCACTAGATATGGATCATCTTCCACACTTGTGTCATTGCTCTTACTGAGTACAACAATACCTTTGACACGGGTGGAATGAGCATCCTCAATTTGATATGCAATCTTCCCAGTCTTTGTGTCCCATGCTGTAACACTCCGGTCTTCACCACCAGTGTATAGAAGTTCACTCTGTCGAAATCAACAAACTTTTACCACAACATTCCTCCAATGACTCATGCAGTATGAAAAGAATGCGGATAATGCACAAAATACATGTTCAAGGCAATAATATGGGGCTCAATCGGTGCACGGGGTTAAGGGCCTTTCATGTAGGGAAAACAAAAACCAGACCGTAAAAGGAGGGGAGCAAAGGGAGCAGATTCGCCTCCATCAATTTCCTTCAAGATCAAATTGCTAGATTTCTGACCTTTTTATTAGTTGAAAATCCACTCAGGCCCTCTCTTCTAAATCAACTAGAAGATAGTCACTTGAAGAAAAGAAGGCTAACATTGAGAAGAGTAAGTACACACAGAAAACATTATACGCGCATCAAAGATGCTTGATTACTATAGCTTTCAGCAGTAACATTAGGTTGTCCAAAGAATGAAGAAACTACATAAAAAGTGAGTTTCTTGTTCACAATTAACTGTATAAATAGTTATTTGCAGTTACTTTTACTGAAGCAAAGCATCATTTAATTCTCTTAGAACTTCGTTACGAGAATAAGACAAAATAAATAAAGCTTTGTGAACAAATAAAAACCCTTTTGTAGTTCATGAGATAATTCTACTTCCAAATCCACCACTACTACTTTTTGAAGCAATATAGCAGCTACATCTGCCCAAAAATAGTGGAACCATTCTATTAACAAGCCATAAAAGCAAAGTTCAGTTCCCTGCCACAATGAATAAAGTAACAATTTGTTTTAAGAAATGAAATTTCCCTCGGCGCATATCAGAACCTCATTTATGGGCATTCAAAGGTGAACCTCTATTGTGCATGGTCAGATATGCACATAATTAATAAATTCTGTTTCGACCAACAGGAGTACCAATATTAGCACCGACTGAAACTCTTCACATAACCAGCTTATTAATTACAATGTCCAAAGGATAGGTAGGATCAAACTGTTTGAGCACAGAAAGTCTATTATCCAGCAGTCAGGTGGACGATTTTTTTATTCTTTATTTTTTTGGGGTGCAGGGGATTTGAGCAGAAGATGGCATACAAGCATCTGAAAAATAACAAAAAAATTTCTCTGGCATGAAAAATAGAAATAGTTATATTTTCCATGATATTATCAGTTTTTAACCACGGTAATTATTGTTTGACTTGAGAAGTTTTTCCTTTCATTATTTTCTATAAATTCAGAAGGTCAAGCGACTTCAGTTCAATAATCATGGTGAGCCTGAGGAGCTTGTAAAAAGGTGGGAATCACACACTAAGGTTTCGGCTAAAGCACACCACGAGAGCCAAAACTTGTGTACGGCGCTCACTTTAGTGCTAAAACTTTCAAAACAATTAATTAAATGTCAATTTTTTTGAAAAATGCTCACTTAAGTGCCAACTCAAATTTGAGCTGATGTGGATAGCCGGAAATCCGACTTTGCCTATTTTTTATTAATATTTGAGCTGATGTGGCTCACCGAAGTTAGCATTAAAATGAGCGTTTTTAAAAAATTTTGCATTTAGGTGATCGTTTTGAAAGTTTTAACACCGAAATGATCGTTTTTCAAAAAATTTTGACACTTAAGTGATTGTTTTGAAAGTTTTGACATTAAAGTGAGCGTCATGCCATACACAAGTTTTGGCACTTGTAGTATACTTAAGCCCTAATGTTTCCATTGGCTTCTTAATAATAAGTGCCCCAAGGGCACTCTTAAGACCTTTAAAAATAGAACACATATCGCCGCACTTTGAAAATTGAGCAAAAACACATTTGAGAAAACTCACCTACTTCAAGTAGAAATATTTATGTTCCCAAGCACAATTAATGACCTTTAAAAAGTTTCCTAAGGGCACCCTTTAACATTTCCATTACACATATTAATGTAACAAACTAAAATTTATAACTTTATTTCTTCATACAGATATTAAAAACACAAGGATTTCAGAATGTGGAGACAAAGCAAACTTCAAGTTTAAATCTTTCACGGATTATGTTTTTGAAAGTTCTGGATCCATGATGAGAAAGAGAGCAAATAGCAACCATCATGATCTTCATGTTCAGGACCTAACATCTCTCGTAACAGTCCCAATAACAATTCTAGAGCTAATAACTCATAAGCAGAAAGAACTATGCTCGGCCAAATGCAGAAACACTAAAAAAACACAAGAGTTGAAACGCTAAACATGCCTGATCTTATACATGAGATGCTTCCGCAGTAAATTTTCAACTTGCATACTAGGCCAGACCAAAATACTGTATGTAAATATATAACTAAAAGCCCCCACCTAGTTTACATTCATATTAATCCAAAAAGAGAACTCCACCATTTGAAACAGCGGTTCACTGCCAGATATGTTCCTGGTAGGTCTATAAGTTCACACATGGAACTTCAAACTTTGCATATTCATAAACACTCTCCATTGAGCAGTTCAGGACAAGGGTAAGATACAACAACCAATGCATATTGATAGATGGCAAATTCCTGTGCATCTCCTTCTCCAACCAAGAGAAAACGCAAATCTCACAGCAAATCAGCACCATATAGGTGCGGAACATGACAACAGACTAATAGCCATTCTAACAGACGACAAAACAACACTAAACAACTTGCAACAGAAGCAAGCGATCAAAGAGAAACAAACCAACCTCACCGGGAGCAGCACAGAGAACCCTCTTCCCACTATCCATTTCCCAGACCAACCTCGCGTCCTCGGCTTCATGAACCCCAATTCTATCCCCCATGACCATGAAGAACCGCTCTCCACTCAAATCGAACCCCACCAAGCTCGCCTCCTTTCCCAACCGGCAATAGAAGCTCCTCCTCCCCCTCACCAAGTTGACCATCGCCAAGCACTCGTCCCTCCCCACCGTCAGCGCCAGCTTCCCCGACGGATGCACAGAGATGCTATTGACTCCGCCCTTCTTGTGAACCCTAACTGTCGTCAGGTGCACGAAGGGATCGGCGTCGAAGATGCACACTGAGCCGTCCGCTGAAGCGGACAGGAGGTTGCGCGGGAACGAGAGGTGCGAAGGGGTGTAGAAGCAGAGGGCGGTGACCGTAGCAGAATGGTGGTGGAGGGAGCCGAGGGAGGAAGCCGCCGTAAGGTCATAGAGGTGGACGGTGTCGTCGCCGGCGCCGGAGGCCGCGACGGGGCCAGCGGCGGCGACGGAGGAGATTGGGGAGAGGTGGGAGGGGTAGCAGAAGAGCTTGGTTAGGGTTAGGGTATGGCCGTCGGGGGAGTGCTTGAGGGGCTTGAGCTTGAAGCCCCAGATGAACTTCTCGTACGAGCCCGCGATTAAACTCATGATTGGACGATTAGGACCGGCGGAGTCTGGGAATATCGGAGAGATATCTGCAGAGATGGCCAATTTTCGATCCTCTTTGACGCCGATGGTGATGGCGAGGCGATGGCGATGGCGATGGCGGCGGCGGCGGCGGCGACGAAATTAGGGTTTTAGGCCGCCGACAGACAGTGGTGTGACCAGGGTTTAGAGCATGCAGAGGTGCAACTCCCGGCGGATGAAGAATCGTGTCTCGAGGCGAGGCAGACCTGATGCCTCACGAGCAAGGAGGGGCAGGTTAAACTAAATGATGATAACCCTCCTGCCTCATAAATCAACTTCTGATTAAAAAATATTTTGTTTACTTTTACTTAAAAGTAAAATTTAATTTTTCTACTTATATTGTAGAAGTTAATTTTTAATAATAGAAATTTATTTAATAACAATTAAAAAAATTTACTTCTAAAACATTATTAACAGAAAATCTTTCGTGAGAAATTATTGTTGACAGTCAAAAAATTTCTTAAAATTCTTTAAAATATATTTTTTATTATTTTTGTAAAAATAAAAAAATTATTTATTTTTTTCTCCCGTGGTCGGAGATGACGACTCGACGGCGGCGGTGGCTAGTAGAGGGCGAGTGGGCAACATCGAGGGTGGTTGGCGATCACGATCGACGACGAGCGATGGGGCGGTGGGCAATGGTTGGCTGTCACGATCGACGGCCGTGAGATAGCAACTATCACCCCCGACGGCAAGTAGTGGGAAGCGGCCGGGTGATGTTTGGCGATTAGCAATGATTGTAGGCGTCGATGGGCTATGGTCGACAATTGTCGGCGGCGGCGGTGGTTGTCGGTGATTAGCGATGGGCAGCGACGTAGTTGGGGAGGCGGGCCTGATAAAAAAGAGGAGGGCGTAATGAAAAAGGTGAGTCCAAAAGTACTTTGTGAGGTCTTTTTTTTTTTTTTGTCCAAGAAGTAATTTTTGAGTTGAGAAGCTACTTTTTTTAACTTCTCAAATTGGGAAAAAAATAACTTCGAGTAAAAATTCACTTTAAAAGTAAAAATTTCTTTTGGAATTAAAAGTTTTTACCAAACGGATTTATGTTTCATAAGTTACATTACTAAATGGATTTCTACTTGGAAATACTTTTGGAGCATAAATCCACTTTCAAAAGTGTTAACATACGCACCCTTAAAATTATACTTTGGAATAATTGAGCACATAAACTAGTCACAAATATTAAAAAAAAAAAATGAAAATTCACTAAATTTTTAATATATAGAAAAATATGCACTATAAATCCTAAAACTTGTTGCGAAGTGCGATTGAATCCTAAAATTTTCAAAAGGTTGCAATCGGATCCTAAAATTTGGCAAATTAGTGTAACGGAGTCCTTCCGTTAATACCGTCCAACTTGTCTAACGAAGAATGCTGGCAATTGATCATTAAATATGGTCATTAAGAATGCAAACTCAAAGGATAGGGTCGGATAGGGGTTGGCTGCAGTCGAGTCGGGAATTAATCATTAAATATGGATCAAAACGGGTTAGACGGATCAAAATGGATCCCACCATATTCGATTCAGCCCAAATCCGATCCGACCTATCCATTTGACATCTTTAGGTGTGACTAACGCAACCAGAAGATGCATCGTGGCTCGTCCCGCAAATTTTTCTGCGAAATGCCAAAACAGGCAAAGTAGGATTAGTGGGGAATGGGTAAAATGACCGAGAAGGAAGCAAGGGGACTTAAGCTGCAGGAGAAACCGCAGCGCTTGAACTAACTCATGTAGAGTCCTTCGCATTAATGTTTAGCTAGATCTTACCAAAAGGCTCATATCAATCTTTCATAAAACGTCTTGAGGTTTTCCTAAACCTTCGAGTTTGCCAGAGGGGGAAACGAGAGATGAGCACAACTAAGAGCAGACATTACCATGGATACATGTGAGGAAGTCACAACGGGACCCCAGTTCACATAATCCCAAACCAGGGACATTGCGTTATTATTCCCAAAATACAAGTTCCTGAACAATTAACATTCCACACTCTTAGTCCACGATACAGGCAAGAAGAGTCACCACATTCACAGAGCATGATATGGTGGCGGTTGATCTCCTTCAACGAGCGGCATCTGCTCAATGGCATAGTCAGCTCAAACTCATCACGGAGCATTCGAAGCACTTTCTTCACACCAGCTTCGCCTTCGGCCGCTAATGAGAACACAACAGGCCTTCTAATCTGTTAGAAAAGGAGAAAATCACCTTAGTTTCTCTGTTAGCCTTTGCTAAAGATCAATGATTTCAGCTTCATCCTATATCTATCAAGTGTCAAATCCCCAGGATCATTAAAGCCTATAGATATTTGGACTGGAATTTCAAATTGACGAAAACCCAATATGGCAATACCAATACTTTTGTTCATTTCTATTAAAGAGAAATCGAAGTGGGGTTTCAATGACCCATGTAAAAGGAAGAAAAATTACTGTCCAACACGATTATTACTCCTCTTTTATCCCACTGCTTATCTTATGAGTAGATACTATAGGAACATGAGTTCTGTCTCACTTTTTGCAAGAACGTAGATTGTTGTGAGGGTAAGTATGGGCCATATAGCCTTCATCCATGGGCAAGAACCGATGCAATCAAGTCTGAGTACTCACAAATACCCCAGATGCTCCAAGAGTGAATGCCTTAAAGACATTGGTTCCGCAAGGAACCCTGCCATCCTGGAAAACTGGAAGTTTTCCTGTGCAGCTTTTACAAACCACAAATCACATCAACCAATTCATTGCCCCAGAAACCGTGACAGGAAAGAAAATTGGTTATTGGAAAATGCATCCGGTCGACGGATAGAATGTAGCCTATGATGACACCCGATAATATTAGTCAAGTCAGCCTGTTCAATACTTACGATTTTCTAGGAATTGGAAACTTAATGAGATGGACAGAATCCTCTAGATACAGATTTTAACTCAATAGATTTCAAGCTCTTTATGGAAAAAATAGTAGGAGCTTAATCAGAATATAACATTCACATCAAGAACGAACCTCTTCCAGCGCCATGATGGTTGCGGGCACATAATCAAGTTGCTGAGCTCCATGGTTGGACACTATGATCCCAGCAGCTCCAGCTTGAATAGCTAGCCTAGCTGCAATTTTAGCAGAAAGGCGTGGTCAGGGGTGGGATACATAGAGGTCATAGGATTGATGAAGGTTTTCTCCAAGTGGGAACAGTTAGTACACCTTTCACTAGAATTGGTAGTGTAGTGTTTGTTTGAAGTCACTTGACGTCCTGGGTACCAAAAAGCAGTTTTAAATATTGTCCGATTTATACAATTATCTGGATAATAATATTCAGGTCAATTATATCACCTTGCAGCATGGAGACCGGTCCATCTGTTCGGCAGCGTAAGTGGCCAGACCTGAGTCATTTGTCTGCAAGATTAAGAGGTGAAGCAGTTAGAGGCACACTGTGGGAGGGAGAGAGAGAGAGAGAGAGAGAGAGAGTACCATATCCATCTTTCCAATATCCAAACCTCAAAATTCTTGAGTGTGAGATATGGAGGCAAAGCAAATCTGCAGAAGAATGCATCAGAACTGGAAGGCTGAAATTTTCAATAAGGCCCACCAAAAATTCATCTTATGTTCACCTCATAATGGATTCAAATCATTATTCCACCACCAAACACAAAAATGATGACTGCAGAAGGCAGCCAGAGTATCCTACTTATCATTCAGACAATCCAAATATGTGGTACTTTCATTTAGGATGGGTTATTCAATGAGTTCTCACCTATTCTTGATGTCAGCTTCCCTGCGACCAAGCCTCGGCGTGTCCACGATAAGGACAATCGCTTTGAAACCAGCTCTTTCAGCTCTCAGAACAAGTTGTGCAACAACATTTCTGTCTTTTAACACCTAAATGCATTAGGCAGCGAATCATTGTTCAATTGATAAACAGGGGTTTCTAAAAAATAGCATGAGAAAAATGTCGCTCTCAAGATTGTCGACAGATTTTCTGGGTTCAACCTGAAAAGTTCAAACATGATAACAAATCTGGCGAGAAATTGAACAAAGAAAGCACGTTCGGAGCGGATCATGACCAATAAGGAAAAAGACTACAGTTTCGGCAAGTAGATGACATGCGGGCACAACATAAGTAACAGCATTTTACCTTCTAAATTAGGTAGCAAAATATTTTATGCATTAATTTGTTGCCTTCTATTCTTCTCAACTCTCTTCACTACGTAAAATTATTCCCCATGTAGTAGGTAGAATACTGTAGTATCTAAAATATATCATATCTTATGGTACGTTTTTGAATTCGTTATACTAATTTTTTTTTTGGTCGAATTCGTTATATTAATTGGTTAGTTCGTACTTTTATAATATATTTGTTCATGCAACTTTTACTACAAATTATACTTTTAAAACAATGCTGTAGAACCACACCCCCCCAAAAAAAAAAAAAGCAATGCTGTTTAACGCTAAAATATTTCATGCTCCATTTTAATTATACTTTGTATGACAATCCGTACAACTCGTGGACAAATCGTTTAATATGTATATATAACGACAAACTCTTCTCTAAAAGTTGCCTCTATGGATACCAGATAACGAGCGGCTGCAGAGCACTTATGTTGCATTCTCCACAATGTTTGCTGGCAACTAGGATGTTGGGCTTGCCTCATTCAAAGCGTAGTCAATATCATGAGTTCTGTTCAATGAAAAAACAAGATGAGCTCTCATGAGTTTTAGTGTTGCAAAGTGACAATTATAAAAGATTCCGACATTCCCCAGCATTCTTGCTAAGTAATTCTTTGGAAGATTTTATTACTTTCTATTCATACGCATATTGCACAATAAACTTCGATATAAACAGAGGTTCTATAAACTTTTTTTTCTGCCGATGGAATACAATATTATATATACAATTAAAAAAAATCAAGTAGAATCAGATGGATTCTTATGCAATGAAAAGAAAAATTTAATTCAAAAAGCGGGTATAGAATAGGATGGAAAAGATCCAAATGAAATAAGAGACATATAAAAATTACCCAAAAACAAAATTTCTATTCTTCTCATGGTGAATAGGTTATACGAAAAATTGGAGACATGCATATGGATGATTGAGAGAACCGTATACAAATTTGGAGCAGTATGATTCTCAAAACTAGATTATGAGTAATATATATTGTTTTTGTGTCGGAATGAGTAATGTATGTTAAAGTTAAAATTTTTACACTCTGATTTTAGGTAAGGTTATTTTTATGAAAGAATCAAGCATATTATGTGTTTTAAATTTCGGCTGTATTGGTTTCTCTCTGATAATTATCCAAGTTTCAATTCAATATGTGATTTTCTTTTGTTTTGCTTTCCTTCTATTGGTCAATTAGAAATTTTTTTAACAGATCAAGAACTAATATTCTAGCAAAAGTTTGACCAACAAAAGGCTCATGACAATCTCCCATACACCTACAATGAGCATTTAGTTACTGTTTCAACTTTTAATTTCTTATGTTATGATTTTGTTTTTGATTTATTTTTGATAGCTGAGATTTGTATTTATGTTACTTGGTTAACTTAATTTATTAGCAAAATAAGGATGACGAGTTGATCTTTTACAATAAATGCAATTGATAATAGTGCATATAGTTGCATTTTTTATTGGGAAAATTACCAAAAAAGTCTAAAACCTAATTGCATTTTTTTTAGGACTAAATTAGCAAGAACTAGGTTTCTTGGAAATTTTTTTCTCGAAAAAACGTCTTTCTATGGAAGTAAAATGTAATAATTTTTAAAAAAAACAATGCCTTATGATATACATGGGAATTTTTCTAACTAAATCCTACAAAGAAACAGAAAAATTAAAAGCATGAAAATAAATAAATTTGGGGCCACCACTTTAAATTGCAATGGAATGGCTGACAATAATTTTGTATTTCTAGTAAAAATTGGGTGGATTTAATCATATAAGAGGTGAAAATAATACCGCTATATATATAAGCAATAACAACAACACATTTTATTGCATTTCTGTCAAAGCTACCAGCTTAAATGATAGCATGCTAACAGATTTGTTGTGATACTACGGTAGCACGACCACGTATCATATAACTTGAAATCTAGTTCCAGCATTACAATGGCCTAAGAGCATGCGTTTTAGATGGAGAAATTGTTGAATCAATCCTAAACTTAGTTTTACAGATGACAATTCAGTCCTAAAATTTTCAATTTTGTTAATTGAGTCCTAAATCTTTGTGTGAAATTCTAATATAGTCTTTGGGTTCAATTTTCAATTTAAATTTGCTAATGTGGCGATTTATCTTGTAGGACGGCAAGCGATGACCGGACCATCACGCTAGCAAAAATATCATAATGATTATAATGAAATTTTGCACAAAGTTTAGGATTAAATTGGAAAGCTTGAAAAATATAGGACTAAATTATTATACGTATAATAGGTTTATGATTGATTGTATAATTTTTATGATTTCCAACTATGCAAACATGCAGCATACTATGACCGTATTCTATGCTTTCGAAGTTTTCACTTCAAAAATCCAACGGATTGCGTTATTGGACTATTCAAACAATCAACGTAACAATGTAACTTAGATTCTATGATTATGAATAGACATTCCGAACATTTGATAGAAGGGACAGCTAGTGAGATCTGATTTTCAAGAAGTAGACATATTTTCTAAGATGTCTTCAATAATATCTTGTGGATTTTCTTAATTTAACAAACAAATTCAATCTTTGTTGGGAGACGCATCTGCGAGTTCGAATCAAAATTAGGCATTAGCAATGAGGACTTTTCTAACTAACGAACAAATCAACAAATAGTGAAGGCCAAAAAATAGAAATCTAATTAGCTTTATTTTCCTCAGTTTTCGGTAATTTTAGGGCCTATTTGATAATAATTCTGTTCTCAAGAATAATTCCGAGCAAAAATGATTTTTTCTATTCCGTTGTAGGGAACAAAAGTAAATTCTTTTCCTTCTAGTTTCTGTTCCAAATCTGTTCCATGGCCACCGATCCGTTCCGAAAATCATAAAAATTAAGTGATGTTACCAAATAGATTTATGTTTTTTTTTTTTTCAGTTTCCAGGAACAAAAGAACAGAAATCAAAGAAACATGAGCGTTACTAAATAGGCTCTTATAATCTTAGATGACATAAAATAATATCTTATATTTCATTTGCTTTTTATTAGCTGTCTAATTATTTCCACTTAGCGTATTTTTGTCTTTAGCTCGTATATTAGGTTTCCTGATAAGGTTACGATTTCACTAAGGTTATAGGATTATTATTTATCTTTACGTTTTTATTGAAGTATGTAGCAAATTGAGCTTGGCCTCTTTTCCTGCATTTGATGGGAGTGCAACTTCAGTTTTTCGAGTCTGGTATAATCTAGGTTTATTTATTCTCGTTTCCGTTGCGTCAACTACCGGAGAAGGTTAGATCAATAAAGAGCGATACCTGGCAATGACGGCTTTTGCAACAATCATCTCGCTTACAAAACATATGGTGTGTAGGGTGCTTTTATGGCAAAATACCTTCTCGGATGATGACACAAATGATTTCTCTGAGTTTTGGGCTAATATGTTATGTGATTACTAAACTTTTAATGTGTTCATTGAGTTCTTGAATTTTAGCGCAATTTAAAATGTAATCCCCGAACTTTTAATCTATTCAATGTTGTCCAAAAAATTTCAATACGGATTCAAATTAGTTCCCGAACTATATGAAGATATTCAATGTTATCCCCGAACTTAAATTAATGGAAGGACAACATTGAATATTTTTATTTCGACAAAAAAATATTAAATATTTCCATACAGTCCAAGGGTTAGTTTGAACTTATATCAAAAGTTTAGAGATGCATCTCATGTATACACGCATATGACATGGCCGGGAGTTTTGTGTCCCTCGAACGATGTGGGGGATTCCCTCGAACGATGTGGGGATCGAACGTGTGTCGGGCCCTCCCACACTAGTAAACCTTGAAGTGATGCTTGTTGGTGTCAAACATAGTGAATGAGCGATGCAAAAGGGAAGAGACGACAGGGTCCTTGGGAGTAGTGTCGGGACGGTTTGTGCTAGGAGTTCTAGGATTAGATAGAATACATCTCTTTAGGAGCTCAAGAGGCGGGTTTAGCCTCCCATGTAAAAAATCGATCAAGAGCTGATGCCGTTCTCTTGATGAGACCATGATGAAAGTGAAACCATTTGTTGTGCCTAAAGTAGTCTACTATCGTTCGATACAAAGGATTCCCGAGTTGAGCCGAGCATGATATGATCGATACGGGAAAGACATTTGCCTAAGTTTTCCATGGACAACTAAAGGAAAAAGGGCTGGCCTAATCTTGATTGACCCACCGGGCGTCCCATAGGTTGTTCCGTAGCCAAGGAATTTCTAAGCCCATGACAAATGGTATTAGAGTAGGAATCCCTCTAGTAAGTGAGTTGAATCATATGAAACTTGTGGTCTTCCCAATCCTACGAATGCGGAGAGTGAATCGTCGGAGCCAACATAAAAACAAAACCAAATGGCTCGGACAATGTGCGGCTCTCAACTTGCTTTTAGGATGCCAATGGGGACATAGGAAGAAGATTGACTCCTCACTAAAATGAGAAACATTCCTCGATCTAATTCGGCGAATCTCAAGATAGATCCTCTACTATGTTTAGACAAGGAAAAAAATCCTCCGTTGGTTTAGCTAAAACACAAAAAGAAAGAAAGAAAAGAAAATGCTTAGTAGGGAGAAAAATGGTGCTGCTGAACAAAAATGTCGGTTTGCCAAAGCGCCACACTATGAAAGCGACAGTGACTACAAAACGGTGTTGCTAAACAAAAAAGGTAATTGGCTGGAAGCGCCACACTAATTCGCAAGAGTAAACCACAAAATCCGAACACCCATCAAAACAAAAACAAAAGAAAAGAAACTACCAATGTTGAGGAAAAATAGTTACTGTTGGGCGAGCGCGCGCCTTCATTGGAGGAAAAGGTGCAAGGAAGCAACGTAACCGACAATGAGGGCATTATGAAAATGAGTGGGGGAGAATGACACGGGCCGGGAGTTTCGTGTCCCTCGAGCGATGCGGGGAATCGAACGACTTGTGTCGTCGGGCCCTCCCATACTTGTAAACCTTGAAGTGATGTTTGTTGGTGTCAAACATAGTGAATGAGCGATGCAGATGGGAAGATACGACTATGTCCTTGGGAGTGGTGTCGAGACGGTTTGTGTTAGGAGTTCTAGGATTAGATAGAATACATCCCTTAGGAGTTTTGAAGACGGGTTTAGCCTCCCGTGTACAAATTCCCCAAGAATTTCCACTTCGATGGATCCAATAAGGATTCACCCATCTTCATTTCGGTGCCATCGTACTAGCTCTTTCATTCCATGGTCGAAAAGGCCTACCACAGTGGCGAATAGCCCTTTTGGATACTGGCGCAATGTATCTCTCCTTGATAATAAGATTCTCCCGAAAAAATACTTGGACACCATACACCAGGTACTTCCAAATACCTCCGGAGAAACTTTTTCCACCAAAGTGCGCAGATAAACTTATTTCCATCCATATCTTCCCTGGATGCGACATCACAACCGGAATCCTTGGGTGTCCATCACATGACAAAGATCTCATCATTGGTTGGGACTTATTGTCCAAACTTCCCAAACTCAGAATCAACCCTAAGGGGTTACGGTTCCAAGAAAGTTTCCAAGAGTTTGTGGAAATTCAAAGACTCTTTGTTATTCAAACGGAAATTCTGGACCCAATCACTCAACCCTTCTTTCCCATTGTTCGAGTCCCATCAGCGGTTCATCCAGAATTGCTCCAATCCCATTTGGAAAAATTCTGACTTTTTTGTCAAAATTCCTTTCAAGAAAAATGGAGAAATCAATCCTACCAAAGCTTGCCACTCGGGCATGAATCCGGAACACCTTGCACTCGCACAGGCGAGAATGTGCTCGGCTCCTCTCCCAAGGACTCATTGAACCCTTAGATTCCTCATGGGCATGTGAAGCCTTTTATGTCAACAAAAGAGCAAAACAAAGTCGAGGAAAGCTGAGATTAGTCATAAACTATCAGCCCCTTAATCTGTTTATTCAAGACGATAAATTCCCTTTGCTACACAAAAATTCTTTATTCTCCAACTTTGCTCAAGCAAAGATTTATTCTAAGTTTGATCTTAAGGCGGGTTTTTTGGCAAATAGGAATACATCCTTCGAGATAGATTCAAAATTGGATTTTGCATTCCTAATCAGCATTTCCAGTGGAAAGTCCTTCCTTTTGGACTCAAGACTGCTCCGTCTTTGTTTTGGAAAGTAATGTGCAAAATCTTTCAGCCTATTCTTGCCAATGTACAGGATATACATTGATGACATTCTTCTCTTCTCTCCCGATGAAGAATCTCATGCAAAACTCCTCCAAAGAATTTGCTTGAAATTGTGCATACTCATGGCATCATGCTCTCACAAAGGAAAATGATTTTAGCCCAAAGAGAAATCGAGTTCCTCGGCATGCGTTTGAAAAATGGAAACTATTGCCCTGGACCCCACATTGCGAAGACCTCCAGAAATTCCCGGATGAAAATCTCTCTGTCTAGCAAATTCAATCCTTTTTAGAAATTGTTAATTATCTTAGAGATTTCGTCCCAAAGATTTCTCGAGATTCTTCATTCTCTACAAAAGATGTTGAAGAAAAAAACCCCTTCCTTGGACGCAACAAACAGACCAATGCCATCAAGACACTCAAAGACCCGGCTCAAAATTTGCTACCTCTTCGAATCCCTTCCAATGGAACCAGGATTCTCCGCATGGATGCCGATGACAAATACTTGGGCAGCCATCCTCCTTGAAGAAGACAAAGGTAAGCGAAGAATTTGTGCTTACAAAAGCGGAAAGTTTTCAAATGCAGAAATGCATTATCATTCCACTTTCAAAGAAATTCTTGCCGTTAAAAATGGCATCAAAAAATTTGAATTTCATCTCATTGGCCATCACTTTCTAGTCGAAATGGACATGTCATCTTTTCCTCGGATGATTAAGTTCAAACAGAAACAAGTTCCTCATCCCTAGCTTCTACGTTGGGCGAGAATGGTTTTCAAAATACTCTTTTGAAGCAAAACACATTTCGGGAAAGAAAAATATTTTGGCTGATTTCCTTTCACGGCCAAAAGAACCTTTCCAGTCCATAAATATGTTCATTCGTAAAGAGTTTTCAGGAACCTTCAAAGTTCAAAACATGCGAGAACATCAATGGCCATCCCACCAATATCCGCCCGATATTCCTCAATATCTCAAACGGAATTCTCTTTCGATCACTTTCAAAGATTATTTTGGAATTATCATTACATAGTCTTCAAAGATTATGGCGGACTAATGTTGAAACCAGGTCTCAATTATGAATACCCGTTCATACATCCATTAAGATGGTATTCTATCATCCCATTCCCTTATGATCTCAAATGGATATTCCGGTATATGCTTCATCTCTATCGATTGCTATTGAATTTCCTTTAGACGAAATCATTAAGGTTTTGTCGAATCCCTCTTTGGAAATTATAGAAATCATGACCAGAGATACTTCCTTGACATTCTCACTTGGTTCCAACCCCTCCAAGCATGGAAACACCTGTTCGTACTCCGAGACAAGTCGGCGGACAGGCACTTGCAGAGACATTATCGTCATCCTTCATCATCCTTGGTCATTCACTTTGGACCAACAGAGACAAAAGATCCAATGCAGCAGAAATTGGCACCGGTCTTTCAAGCTAAATCTCCAAGATCAAGTGTCCAAGATTCATAGAACATACTCGAGAACCATATTTGACATCCCTTATGAATACAAGAGAACTCCAACGTATTCTCCGTCAAGAAAATAAGGTAATACCACCCGAGGTATGGCCTTATTCCATAGCAAGCTATTCATGGGACACTCCCGGGACACATCCTCATGTGTTCGAAGCCCTCCAAGAGTTCAACTACAATCAAGCAAGTTCTACTTATGGATACGAGATACTCAGCCCTTGAACCGTTTGATCCATGGGGAGATCAACTGTCACAAGACCCATACAGATTATCCATAGCCCGTTATCCCCGACGTCCCATCTTCCTCACAAGACGTACCATCCAAATCACATGGAATCCCGAGATGATCCAGGTCTTGACCATTTCATCTCGGGATACGAAAAGAGCAATTATTGCGTGCATACGTGTATCAAAAAGAACGACCATAATGGATCGAGCAACTCGACTTCGAAGACCCCAATTATTACCCCGACCCTCGATAGAAGGAGATAAGTCCATAACATCTCCATCTCGCTCACACTTGCTCGTGTCAACCCCGCTTGCAACATCTCCACCGCCTCCACCTGTGAAAAGTCAAGAAAGGCAAGCGAAGTAGTATGTTGTTTTGTGAAGTGTGTTGTGTTGTCAACAATAACGACTCATCCAAAGTCAATGTTAGTTGTATTATTGTACACACCTGTCGGATCTCTATTATAGAGAATCCTTTGTTTTCTTTTGTGTAACCTCGCCTATATAAGGCAGGCTCCTTCATTGTAAAAGCCAAGACTTGGTTTCCTTTATGAAATCCAAGCAAAGTGTGTTTTCGAATGAGTTTCTAAATTCCTCTCTCTTATCTTCACGCAGAGTCTTCGCACTAAAATGTTTCTACTTCTCTATTATAGTGATTGGTTTAAGTATGCTCTCCACTTGTCACAAAGATCTTTGATCATCCAGGAAGATATTCTTTATGAGACTTTATCTCTCGCGTATAGGGACTATCATCCGCGAGGGTCCGCTGGGAGCCCCTCTAGAGTCTTGAGGTTTAAGTACTTCGACTCTAAGGATTTAGTGATCCCATATGCTTGAGATGTACTCTTGTAAAGAAAGTTTCTCCTAGAGAGTGGATCCTATGGATCAGAAATTTTGATTTTTCTCAAAAGATTAGTTCTAAGAGCGAGATCCGGGAAACTAACAAAGCCCTCCAGTGGCCGAGAGCCGTGTGGGATAGCATATCTATTTTCAGATTAAGTTCTTGCTTCCGCTCCTTCGAATGGTATCGAGCCGGTCAAATCTCATTCATCTCGCCTTGCAATTTCCTCCGCTTGAAAAGTTTTCAGACCCCCAACAACGATACTATCATGCTCCAAAGGTACTCGTCAAGTGAAATTGATCCATGGCGAAGAAAAGCACCTCCAAATCAAAGCTTCAACCGGTAAAATGAAAATGCCTTGGCTCAAAATGTGGCCCTTGACAAAGTTTCTACCCGGATTGATTGAGTTGATCAGGCGTCCACTCACATCCGAAGATGCTCGAAGACTTCCCGAGAAAAGATTGTACATGATGGAAAATCAGCAAGTCCATCATCACTATTTGGAAGACCAAACTCCTCAAATTGAGAAACTTAGAAGGCAAATTCATATTCTTGAAGGTCAAAAAGCTCAACTTGAGCACCAACCCTCCTTTCCACCCTCCATTCCTCATACTTCTTTATACCCCTCTTTTACTAATTCCCGCTACCCATTCCTCCCAAACTTCTAGTAAAACTTCTTCATCACCTTTTCAACAAGTTCTTGAAATGGTTTCACCAGAACTAAGAACAAATGTGCTAGCCCTTAGAGCACGTCTCTAAGAAATCAAAAAGGAAAAAGCTGAAAAAGCAAAAGCCTCAAAGAATCGCATCGATTTCCTCTGTTCCTACTTTTCCTATTCCTCCTTCACTCCACCGAACCACCAGATTCACCCCCTCCTTCTCCTTCTCAAATACTTCCTTCCTACATGGTTTCTAATCCCATTGAAAGTTTCTTGAGGAAACAAGTTCCATCTTAATCGATAAATTCCATCAAACAAAAAAACCAAGAAGACTCTTCATCTTCTTCGTCACACCCTCCTTCAAAACTCTTTCCTCTTCAAAATCGAAAAATGATCCAGAATCAATCCCTCGCTATTATGATGGTAGCAATTCCAAAAGGAAGAAGAAGCCGAGGAAGAAATGGAATTTGTCAATCTCTCCTCTCCAAATCCAACTCCCGGGCCATCTTCTCACCATACTCATTCTTCCTCGGGAACTTTTTTCACCTTCGATGATGTTCCCTACCAGTACGGTCCGCTAAGCTTCAAGAGTTCCACACATGGCTTGTTGTCGAAATTTAAGTGAGCAAAGCACTTATAAAGTCCTTTTGGAATTCACAAGTAAGTTCACGGGAACCCTAAAAAATTGGTGGACATCCATCTCGAGCAAGACCGCATTGCTTTCCTCTTGATGTCTTTCCATCAAGCCATACAAATCATCCACTCGTATTTCATTGTACCGACCAATGAAAAAGAATTCCAAAGAAAAGAATTCTTTGAAAGAAAATGCCTCCACCTCCAGGAAAAGACCTGGACAGACATTTCAAAGAGATGATCGACTTTTTCTATCATCTTAGAGCGAGACATCAATCTTAAACCAATCTTTTTAGCCTTCATTCCTAAAGAGATTGCGAGATGAAGTCAATAAGAATCTCAAAAGGCCACTCCTAGAGTCCACTCTTGGAGAAATCCAACAAACCCGTCCATATTACCATTGAAGAAAGATGCGAAGAAGACAACAATTTGACTAGTTTGTCAAAGACAATCGGCGATATGACAAAAACGTGAAAGACCGGAATGGAAGATCAAATGCCCTCGAGATTGCAATGACCCCTCCTGCTCGGGTCACAAGAAGAAAGTTCACTTCAAGAAGTTCTCCTTTGCCGGAAGGCCAAAAGGCGTAAGCAAATGGAAATTCCCGAGAAAGAAGTCTCGTAGCCATTCTACAAAGAAGCAAAGAAGACTTGGCTTCCTTTATGAAATCCAAGCAAAGTGTGTTTTCGAATGAGTTTCTAAATTCCTCTCTCTTATCTTCACGCAGAGTCTTACGCACTAAAATGTTTCTACTTCTCTATTATAGTGATTGGTTTAAGTATGCTCTCCACTTGCCACAAAGATCTTTGATCATCCAGAAGATCTTCTTTATGAGACTTTATCTCTCGGATGGGGACTATCATCCGCGAGGTCCGCTGGGAGCCCCCTCTAGAGTCTTGAGGTTTAAGTACTTCGACTCTAAGGATTTAGTGATCCCCTATGCTTGAGATGTACTCTTGTAAAGAAAGTTTCTCCTGGAGAGCGGATCCTGTGAATTAGAAATTTTGATATCTCTCAAAGGATTAGTTCCAAGAGCGAGATCCGAAACTAACAGACGATCCCTTGAGTGGCCGAGAACCCGTGTGGGATAGCATATCTGTTTTCAGATTAAGTTCTTGCTTCCGCTCCTTCGAATGGTATCAGAGCCATACATCACTTAATATAGATTAGTATTAACATTTTAGAGTTCGAAGATCCGTGAAGAAGAGAAGCTCTTACTCATCATGGAAACTACATCCGATTTAATCACCCTAGTTCAACATCAATCCCCACACTCTCTTGCTCCTCTACCGAGTTACGCAAATCTACCGCCTCCAAGTTAGACTATCTCTATGAGGTAGCCTTCTCGAAGAAGACAGCAAGATCTCCGAAACCCATCTTCCTCTTATCAATCCATATTCGGTTTTCGCAAACCTACTTCGCTTCTCTCCCATTCGCTCCTTCGAACATCTCATTCGGCATACCCTCGATCGGTTAAGGAGTATGTCCAAGTCCTCCAAGTTTGATCAAGCATCATATTCTAGCCACACAACAAGAACAGTTTGTGAGCGCTCCAAATTCCCCGAATTTCCACTTGATGGATCCAACAAGGATTCACCCATCTTCATTTCGGAGCCATCGACTAGCTCTTTCATTCCATGGTCAAAAAGGCCTACCTGTTGTGGCCGAAAAGCCCTTTTGGATACAAGATTCCTAGACTACCAAGATGCTGCATCGGCACCATTCAAACTACTTTGAATGCTGGAACGATCTTTGTTACTCTGTTTCCAAATTTTAATATGGCACTTGCAGACCCAGGATTGTTGTCGGCCTTGAAGGTTCAACTACGGATAACCTGGAGCTCTCCGGACTCCAAATTCTTTGGGTTGCTACTCTCCATTACCGAGATGGTCTACGAGTTCGATTGATCTAAACCTTCCAAAGATCGATGATGCCCTTATCATCTCGATAGATCATGACCAGACTTCTTGTGTTCATGTCCCCGCACAAATTCCCGGGACCAACTTGTCAAACTCCTTCCCGACGGTTGGGTGACCAATTATGAGAAACTCCACCAAAACACAAGACCAGTCCGATTATAGAGCCACAAGTTTACAAAAAAGAAAGATGGTACTTGTTACCATCAAATTTGCAAAGGAAAAAGAAAACTCCTCGTCTCTATTTCCTTCTCTTCCTACTATTCTCTGTTTTACCCCATGTCCATCGAAATGCAGTGAGTATCGAAGATCCAGACTCGAAGAAATTTGTTCGGTCTTTTGACTCAAATGGACAACCTGTCCATTATTTTAAAGACCCTTCGGACATTATTTTTGGGATCCGAATGTTCCTGTCCTTCTTGTACTTCTCTTGCTGAAGAAGATGACAAGCGTTCTTCAAAAAGAAAGAAAAAGAAAGATCCTTTGTATCAAAGATACCTTGATGGTGATCCTACTGTAGGACCACTTGGTGAAGATGGCGGAAATTGGCGGTATCTTGTCCAAATAGGTACTCCCCCAACACTACAAATTCCTTCCCCATCTTCTTGTAAACCAGGATCCACCAAGCCTACCACCACCATCCCCAAAAAAATCCGTTACTAACCCTTTCTACAAACCCATCCAGAAAAGGGTTAAGAAAAATCCATCTTGTTCCATTGAACTTCCAAAACCATATACATGCACCCCCGAACCACTTCCTACCATATGTATGTTTCAACTTGAAGATTTCCCTCCTCTTCAACCCAAGCCACTCGAATCTCATTCATCTCGCCTTACAATTTCCTTTGTGAGAGCATGATGCCATGAGTATGCACAATTTCAAGCAAATTGCTTGGAGACGTTTTGCATGAGATTCTTCATCGGAGAGAAGAGAAGAATGTCATCAATGTATATCTCGTGCATTGGCAAGAATAGGCTGAAAGATTTTGCACATTGCTTTCTGAAACAAAGACGGAGCAGCCTTGAGTCCAAAAGGAAGGACTTTCCACTTGGAAATGCTGATTAGGAATGCAAAATCCAGTTTTGAATTTGTCTCAAGGATGTATTCCTATTTGCCAAAAACCTACCTTAAGATCAAACTTTGAATAAATCTTTGCTTGAGCAAAAGTTGGAGAATAAAGAATTTTTGTGTGGCAAAGGGAATTTATCGTCTTGAATAAACAGATTAAGGGGCTGATAGTTTATGACTAATCTCGACTTTCCTCCGACTTTGTTCTCGCTCTTTTGTTGACATAAAAGGCTTCAAATGCCCATGAGGAATCCGAGGGTTCAATGAGTCCTTGGGAGAGGAGCTGAGCACATTCGCCTATGCGAGTGCAAGGTGTTCCAGATTCATGCCCGAGTGGCAAGCTTTGGTAGGATTGATTTCTCCATTTTTCTTGAAAGGAATTTTGACAAAAAAGTCAGAATTTTTCCAAAGGGGATTGGAGTAATTCTGGATGAACTGCTGATGGGACTACGAACAATGGGAAAGAAGGGATTGAGTGATTGGGTCAAGAATTTCTGGTTGAATAACAAAGAGTCTTTGAATTTCCACAAACTCTTGGAAACTTTCTTGGAACCGTAACCCCTTAGGGTTGATTTTGAGTTTGGAAAGTTTGGATAATAAGTCCCAACCAATGATGAGATCTTTGTCATGTGATGGACACCCAAGGATTCTAGTTGTGATTTCGCATCCAGGGAAGATATGGATGGAAATAAGTTTATCACGTACTTTGGTGGAAAAAGTTTCTCCGTGAGTCGACCGGGAAGTACCTAGTGTATGGTATCCAAGATTCTTCCGGGGAGAATCTTAGTATCAAGGAGAGATGCCGTTGCGCCGGTATCAATGAGGGCTATGACTTGGATGGGTTTGGTCTTTGTCTGAAAGATGGATTTGTACCGGGAAAATATGGAAGATGGAATGTGGATGAGTGAATCCCGAATGAGTCGGAAAGAGAGAAAAAGGAGAGTATGTCTCCGGAGAAGAATCTGAATTTGAGGAATAGGTCCAGTATAGCACACGAGTGTCCTGGTGAAGGTTCTTCTTCAATGGAGAAGACGGACTCGACGTCTTCGTCATCGAGAGACATTCCAATGTTCCGGGAGATTTTCTAGATCATGTAGCTGCCTTGTTTTTTTGTTTGGGGGCATTTCTTTGCAAAATAACCCTTCTTGTTACTAAGATATAGCATCCGTCGACTTGGGTCTTCTTTGCTTCTTTGTAGAATGGCTACGAGACTTCTTTCTCGGGAATTTCCATTTGTTTACGCTTTCGGCCTTTCCGGCAAAGGAGAACTTCTTGAAGTGAACTTTCTTCTTGTGACCCGAGCAGGAGGGGTCATTGCGATGCCTCGAGGGCATTTGATCTTCCATTCTCGGTCTTTCACAGCTTTTGTCATATCGCCGATTGTCTTTGACAAACCGGTCAAACTGTTGTCTTCTTCTCGCATCTTTCTTCAATGGCAATATGGACAGTTTGTTGGATTTCTCCAAGAGTGGACTCTAGGAGTGGCCTTTTGAGATTCTTATTGACTTCATCTGCAATCTCGTTAGGAATGGAGGCTAAAAAGATTGGCTTAAGATTGATGTCTGCTCCAAGATGATAGAAAAGTCTCGATCATCTCTTTGAAATGTCCCGTCTAGGTCTTTTCCTGGAGGTGGAGCAGCATTTTCTTTCAAAGAATTCTTTTCTTTGGAATTCTTTTCACCGGTCAATCAAGCCATTGAAATACGGGTGGATGACTCATATGGCTTGATGGAAAGACATCAAGAGGAAAGTAATCTGGTCTTGCTCGAGATGGATGTCCACCAATTTTTTAGGGTTCCCGTGAACTTACTTGTGAATTCCAAAAGGACTTCATAAGTGCTTTGCTCACTTAAATTTCGGCAATAAGCCATGTGTGGAACTCTTGAAGCTTAGCGGACCGGTAGGTAGGGAATATCATCGAAGGTGAAAACAATTCCTAAAGAGGAATGAGTATGGTGAGAAGATGGCCTGGGAGTTGGATTTAGAGAGGAGAGATTGCCAAATTCCATTTCTTCGTCGGCTTCTTCTTCCTTTGGAACTATTGCTGCCATCATAATAGCGGGATTGATTCCGGATCATTTTCCGATTTTGAAGAGGAAAAAGTTTCGGAAGGAGGGGCCGACGAAGAAGATGAAGAGTCTTCTTGGTTTTTTTGTTTGATGGAATTTATTGATTAAGATGGAACTTGTTTCCTCAAGAAACTTTTAATGGGATTAGAAACCATGTAGGAAGGAAGTATTTGAGAAGGAGAAGGAGGGGGTGAATCTGGTGGTTCCTGGTGGAGTCAAGAAGGAATAGGAAAAGTAGGAACAGAGGAAACCGATGCGATTCTTTGAGGCTTTTGCTTTTTCAGCTTCTTCCTCTTTTGATTTCTTTGAGACGTGCTCTAAGGGCTAGCACATTTGTTCTTGGTTCCGGTGAAACCATTTCAAGAACTTGTTGAAAAGGTGATGAAGAAGTTTTACTAGAAGTTTGGGAGGAATGGGTAGCGAGAATTAGTAAAAGAGGGGTATAAAGAAGTATGAGGAATAGAGGGTGGAAAGGAGGGTTGGTGCTCAAGTTGAACTTTTTGACCTTCAAGAATCTGAATTTGCCTTCTAAGTTTTTCAATTTGAGGAGTTTGGTCTTCTAAATAATGATGATGGACTTGCTGATTTTTCATCATGTACAATCTTTTCTGAAGTCTTCGAGCATCTTCCTGGATGTGAGTGGGCGCCCGATCAACTCCATCAATCTGGGTAGAAACTTTGTCAAGGGCCACATTTTGAGCCAAGGCATTTTCGGTTTGCCCGTTGAACGCTTTCAGCCGGAGCTAGTGCTTTTCTTCCGCCATGTGGATCAATTTCACTTGGTGCAGTACCTTTGGAGCATGATAGTACCGCTGTTGGGGGGTCCGAAAACTTTTCAAGCGGAGGAAATTGCAAGGCGATGAATGAGATTCGACCGGCTTGGGTTGAAGAGGAGGGAAATCTTCAGCCGAAACATACATATGGTAGGAAGTGGTTCAGGGGTGCATGTATATGGTTTTGGAAGTTCAATGGAACAAGATGGATTTTTCTTGACCCATTTCTGGATGGGTTTGTAGAAAGGACTGGTAACGGATTTTTTGGGGATGGTGGTGGTAGGCTTGGTGGATCTGGTTTACAAGAAGATGGGGAAGGAATTTGTAGTGTTGGGGAGTACCATACCTTGGACAAGATACTCGCCAATTTCCGCCATTTCACCAAGTGATCCTACAAGTAGGATCACCATCAAGGTATCTTTGATACAAAGGATCTTTCTTTTTCTTTCTTTTTGAAGAACGCCCGTCATCTTCTTCAAGCAGGAGAAGTACAAGAAGGACAGGAACATTCCTGATCCCAAAAACAATGTCCCGAAGGGTCTTTAAAATAATGGATAGGTTGTCCATTTGAGTCAAAAGACCGAACAAATTTCTTCGGGTTTGGATCTTCGATACTCACCGCTTCTCGATGGACATGGGGTAAAACAGAGAATAGTAGGAAGAGAAGGAAATAGAGACGAGGAGTCTTCTTTTTCCTTTGCAAATTTGACGGCAACAAGATTCATCTTTCTTTTTTGTAAACCGGCTCAAGAGACCGGACTCGGTCTTGTGTTTTGGTGGAGTTTCTCATAATTGGTCACCCAACCTGTCGGGAAGGAGTTTGACAAGTTGGTCCCCGGGAATCTGCCTGGGGACATGAACACAAGAAGTCCGGGTCATGATCTATCGAGTCTAGAAGGTTTAGATCAATGGCATGATTCCCGAACTCGTAGAACCATCCGGTAATGGAGAGTAGCAGCCAAAGAATTTGGAGTCCGAGGGGCTCCAGGTTATCCGTAGTTGAACCTTCAAGGCCGACAACAATCCTGGGTTTGCAAGTGCCATATTAAAATTTGGAAACAGAGTAACAAAGATTGCTCCAAGCATTCAAAGTACCGCTCTCCCGATGAGGCCATGGCAGGCCGAAACCAGTTGTCATGCTTAAAGTAATATGCTATCATTTGATATAAAGGATTCTCGAGCCGAGCTAGGCACGGTATGACCGATACGAGAAAGACATTCGCCTGAATTCTCCATGGACAACTAAAGGAAAAAGGGTTGGCCTGGTTTTGATCGACCCTCGAGGCGCCCCACGGGCTATTCCGCAGCCAAGGAATCTTTGAGCTCGTGACACAAACATGTACATTCCCTTTTCTTTCTGAAATTTCTGGTTCCAAAGGAGACTCCGAAGAAAGAAAGATGACCTTGGATCAATCCCATACAAGTTCGATCGGGTGAAATGTATTTGTTCCGATGAACATTTTTATATCACTTGCTAACCAAAAGAATTATCTCATGTTGGCAGAAAAAACACCCCGGATGTGGAAAGACGCATTCAATGCGAATTATATCCCCAGGAATCATTGCCACAAAAATGTAAGCCAACAACCCAAGATGTAACTAAAACGTTCTACTCCATTCCGAAAGTCAAAATGATTATTAGAGCATAGAAATTTATGAATCCGGAGTCTTTAGAAAGACGTCTCAATTCTAAAACCGCTTCATATATATCCGTCTTTAAAAAGGCTTTGAAGCCGTCTAAACACTAAGGGTGTCAAAAAAGCCCACGCCAAGTGGGCCGGCCCGGCCAAAATTCACTTAATTTTTGGGCCTTTTCGGGTCTGGTTTGGTACTCGGGCTAGGGCGGGCCGGCCGGCGCTTGACTTTTTTAATACCAATGTTTTCTTTTTAATTTAATTTTTTTTCTTTTTATATTCTTTCATTTGATGGGTTTGTTAATTGATTTTGATTTAAAAAAAAAAAAAAAAATCCGGCCCAATCGGGTTGGGTCGGGTCGAGCTCGATACTATTCGGTTTAGGGCCGGCTCGGGCCGGGCCGAGACCCGGCCCGACCCAACCTGTCGACACGCCTACTAAACACATGTAAATATGCATTTTGTGTTAAAAATCCCCACGGAAAGCGAATTTTGATGAAGATGAAGAAAATGTTTTAAGAGGATTTTCAAAAGGATGTTACCTCAAATGAAAAGAGATAAACCTTATCCCAAACATATCCTCTACACACTTGAGAGATGAGTGAAAAAAGATTGAGAGGAGAACCTTCATCTATGGACGTAAGGATCATTCACAATGGATTACATTGACTCGAAATGAGGAAAGGCATTCGTTTCATATCCCATACACATTTCGATCTTTTGCAAGCCTTTTTGAGCCGGAAGGAGGATTTCGAAAATAAACCCGTCAAGAACTACCCCTCACTAGGGCATATCCGGAGGTTCATTGGTTGACACATTGGAGAAGGTCGAGAAAGACTATATTATACTAACTTACATCAATCTTTTATGATAGCTTCAGGTGACATCCCATGGAAGCTTAAAACATCTTGAAATGAGGAAAAGCAATTCATTTCTTTATCCCGAACGCTTCACCCCTTGTTTAAGCCCATTTGAGCCTTAAATCTTCATTTCTAAGCCTTATTGGTTATTACCTCCTTGCACTGGGCAATGCATATGATTTACCACAAGATTGGATAATATTAAGATATCTTAAGAAAATCCTAAAAGCTCAAAACATAAAAGAGTCGAAGGCAACAAACATTTGAACACAAAGGCAAGAAAAAAGCAAAGTGCCTGGCTAAAGCAAGGCCAGAGCCCTTCATTGAAAAATGGTGAGAATCAAAACATGTTTGTGTGAGCATTAAAAAAAGCTACCAAAGGGCAAAAATTGCCAGAGCAAAATAAGAGAAAAAAAATCAAGTCTCATGAGTTTAGAGAATGAGCATACAATGAATTCAAAAATATTGCAAATATATCCCTAGTGAATACATGAGAGTGGGTAATGATGCAAAGGTAATCACCAACCCTTTTTACCCTTATTCTAAAAATATGGCATTTCATTGAGCCCATCCCCGAACCAACATTACAACCCTTCCCGAAGACTTTTCGATCAAGATATTTTGGGTCAACTTGGATGTTCACGGAAGAAGCTAATGCTTAAAGAAGTAAGTACAATCCTATCTTATCTTATCTTCTAGGTTTTTGACTTATAAACTTGGAGGATATAAAGTTGATATACATTTCATTCTAAACCTCAAAGTGCCTATCCATTGCGAAAGCCTTTGGCATAGCCTAAATTACGGTCCCTCAAAAGATCTTTTCGGATCACTCAAAGTATATGCATTGCGAATAGTTTTGAAATCATAGATTTAAGTTTTGTGAAGAAATTTGAGCGTTTCTTGAAAATGTTTCCCCAATAGGTGGAATCGAAAATCGCTTTGAAAATTGTGAGAAGTCCTCTTCGATGACGGAACTCCAATTGAGTCTTTTTAAAATAACTCCTTTGAAAATTTTAAGTTATGTGATTCAAAATTTTTTCTAAGGAATTTTGATCATACATGCTATGTTGCGATGTGTTTGGACATCCTCCTTCACAACAAATTCAACAAAATTCCTAGTCTACTCAAGTCATAGGATCTTATTTCTCTTTTTGAAATCTTGAGATTACTTCAAAAAATGAATTCTTTGGTGATTCCTTTTGATTAGGATGATCGAATCTTTCGCAGCCCCTAACTTTTCTATTCACTGTGAAGCAACATTAGAGAATTCCATGGTGAACCCTATCCCAAAGGATAAAGGGCAATCCTTTCCTTAGAAGTCCTTATTCAAAAGGCATCCTTTCGATAAATCCTCTCAGTATGATAAGTCAATTTCATGGCTATTTCTATCCTTAAGATTCAATTCTATGGCTGTATCTGTTATTAAGAGTCAATTCTCATAGTTGTCTCTATCCTTAAAAGTCAGCTCTCTTATGGTTTAACCCACCATGCGGGTTCATCCTAATCCTTAAAATCCGTTTATTAGAATCCTTTCATGGACGATCCCACCATACGGACATTTAAATCGAAACCCTTTCTACAAGGTATTCCTTCGACAAGTCATCCTACGGTTTGACCCACCATACGAGTCAAATCTTAATTCACATATGTTATTCTTATAATGAATCCTTAGGTTTCCAACCAATATCAACAAATCATCCATATTTAGGCGATCGGCAAGTAAGCTTCAAGTAAATCTCTCTTTTTCCTTTTCTCTATCATAACAAAAAGTAGGATGTGATCTCGCTTAGACTCAAGCTTACACGGAAAGGTATGCGAGTCAAATAATGTCATGACTTTTTAGTTTTCCCCATTCAAGTCGATTAAAGTTCAGATGTTATCTTGTCTTTGATAGTGACATCTATCGATATCTCTCTTACAGAGGGAAATTGCCGATACCGATTTTCGATCATTTATTTTTTTTAAAATCAATATAAAATCCAAAAAAAATTATAAAATTACAAAATCAACTTTGGAAACCTTGGTCAAGCCTAAGGAACCATTTTTTAAAAAAATAATTTTTGCTATTTCTCGTATTGTTTTTAATTTTTTTCTATATTAGGAAAATACCAAAAAAATAGAAAAATAGCATTTCTAGCCAAAAAAAAAATACAAAAATAGCCAATATTTTTATTTTGGCCATTTAAATTTTAAAAAATTCAATTTGGGATCACATGAATCCTCATAAATACATACCCAAATTGATCAAAACAAGTACATTTTTTAGTCTTTTTATTTTCTTTTCACATTTTCCCAGTCATGACATTTGCCTTTAATGCCTCATATTGCATTTTAGTCCAATTGTTTAGAAAATTAATGAATTTTGGCAAAAAGGACCTAATTGCACTTTTTATTTTTAGTTTAGCCCCTGTATTTCACTTTAAGTGCAATTAGTCAATTTTTAGACATGTTAATGCAAATCCAAGACCACTCCCCTGTATTTTCCAACTTTCTGAATTCATTGGTGGGGTTGAATTGGTTTGATTCAGCCATTTAGAGTTTGATTCAGCCATTTAGTGTTTGGATTATTCAAAACTTCTTTGTCTCTTTTTTATCGAGAAAATGTGGAATTGCGTATATTCATTTTGAAACTGAATTTGGCGTGTATTCATTTTGGAATAGTAAGGTGACCAACTTACTCTCGTACATGATCTCACGTACATTTTGCTCCAAACGGCACCGGGAACAGAAAGGAATTTCGTCACGTCCGTTTTGTTCTCCTTCGAGCGAATTGGCACGAATTTGAGCCAATTTGAGCTTAGGTATCGTATGGGTACTGCCGAGGCAAAGATTGGACTGGCCATTGTAGCTCCGACATTTTCAGTCCGTGAAGCTTACGGCGTCGAGTTCGAAATGATGTGGCGCACAAAGCCCACCCCATATGGCGTCTCCAATTATGGCCGAGAAGGATGCTCAAAGTTCGGCCTGCCATGGATATTTTGAGCCTGCGCATGAAAAAGAGGTTGGGGATGAAGATGTTTATCTGGGTTGCTGAGTGGGATCTAGTTTGACTCGACTGACCCCGCCGTCTAATTTTTCTCTAATTGACTTATCAAACCTTAAAATTTGTAAAATTGAACTCCAAAATTGAATTATGGGGCATGGATCCTATCTAAAAATGATAAAATTAGGCAGAATTGATTTCAATTTGAGCAAAACCCCCAATTTTTTGTTTTAACCCGAAAATGAAATTTGAGAAATCTAACCGCTTAACGACCGAATTGAACCAATTCAACCCCACCAATAGGCTCAGAATGGTGGAAACCATAGGGCAATGGTCCTGGGTTTGCATGAACATCTCTAAAATTTGATTGATTGTACTTGGAGTGAAATCCAGGGGCCTAATTGAAAATAAAAAGTGCAATTAAGTCCTTTTCATAAAAAAAATTTCCAATTACACAATCAATTGGACTAAAATGCAATATGAGGCATCAAAGGAAAATGTCAAGAATTAGAAAAAGCTCAAAAGGAAAGTAAAATGATTCAAATTGTAATTTTTGGCTCAATAATGGGTTACGCTTAATGAAGAGGCTTGTAATCCCAAATTGAATTTCCCAAATTTTAAATGGTAAAAATTAAAATAAAATTAAAAGAAAAATATTGGCTATTTTTGTGTATTTTGTGGCAACGAATTCTATTTTTCTCGATGTGATTGATATTTTCCTAATACAAACAAATACTAAAAAATGGGATAAATAACAAAAACTATATTTTCTTCAAAATAGTTCCCTAGGCTTGATTTACTAAAAGAAATGACCAAAAATTAAGTGTCAATGGGAAGCAATTGGCAATCGCGAAGGCGAGCCGAGGTGGAAGTTGGGGAGGAGCGGGATTTGGGGTTAATCAAGGAGGCAAAGAAGCAGAGGAGGAAGGAGGAGAGGCTCCAGATCCGGGTGAGAGTCACTGCCCTCTATTGACACTAGATTTTTAGTCATTTCTTTTTAGAAAATTATTCGAAAATCTAGAAAAATTCATAAAATTGCAAAAAAAAAAAAAAAGCCTTGGCCAAGACCAAGGAACCATTTTTGAACAAAAAATAAATTTTTATTTTTTCTCGTTTTTATTATTTTTCTATATTACCAAAATATCCAAAAAATCAAGAAAAATAGAATCCTTGGCCAAAAAAAATATATATGAAAAGATAGTCAATATTTTTACTTTAATTTTCTCTTCATTTTGGCTAAATTTTGGGAAATCATGGGGCAAGTCTCTTTATTAAGCATAAACCCAAGCTGAGCCAAAAATTACATTTTGAGTGTCTTTCATTTTCTATTTTCACTTTTTTAAGTCATGAAGTTTTTCTCTAATATCTCATATTGCATTTAGTCCAATTGATTACGTAATTGCACAATTTTGGTGAAAAGGACTTAATTGTACTTTTTATTTTCAATTTAGTCCTTGGATTTCACTCTAAGTGCAATTTGTCAACTTTTAGAGATGTTCATGGGAATCCAATACCACTTCCCTATGATTTCTACCATTTTGTACCTATTGGTGAATTTGAATTTGATCAATTTAGTCATTTGGGGTTTGAATTTCTCAAAATTCATTTGCAGGTTAAATTTGAAATTTGGGGGTTTTGCCCAAATCAACAATAAATTTGGCCATCCTACCAAAAAAACAACAAATTTGGCCAATCTTGTCATTTTTAGGTGAAACCCATGGTGCATAATTTGGAGTTTAATTTGACAAATTTTGAGTTTTAATAGGTCAATTTGAAAGAATTTGGACAACCGGGTTTGCCAAGTCAATTCGAGACGCCATGATCTAGGCTTTGTAGCCCTTGCCTTTCCGAACCTAATTGTGACGTCTCCTAGACCTCCCACCTGCTTACTAATCACATTTTATTTTAATCTTATGTTATATAAGATATGGCGCGTGTGGAAGGCTAAACTTAAAACAAGTATACGGCCATATAAAATACAAGTGTATGCCAACATATGGCGGGCATAACGCCTAAAAGGTATTGCCTTAATAAGGTTTCAACACCTATATCTGATTTAAACAAACACTCACCCATTCATAAGAACTCTAGATATAACAAACAACTGATTCTCATATATATACATATATTACATTTTCCAATTCCAAATACAAAATAACATGTGGGAGGATTTTAAAGGCCAAACATCTAATCCCAAGTTCTAGCACCAATAGCGTGCTCCGTCGCCATCATCATCATCATCCAAGGCCACTGGTACCTGGGTATTTGAAAAGAAGGATTAAACATCGAAAAAGTGAGCCGAAGTTCAGCAAATAAAATACTAACCTAAACATCCAAATCCTCTGTTATCCCATAATCACGGGGCAATTCCACAACAACAACAACGATAGGCGACAAGGTATACAAGGTGAAATCAGTACTACCGATTGATTATAATTTCACCCATGACCCCACTTAACCACTCAATTTTACAGGTTACCCATAAAATCCATCTTCTAGTGCAATATGAAAAACAACCCCTCATATACTCCCCACGACCTCATGAGCCAAACTTCGACTTAGTCTCGCTTGCAATATGCCACGAAATCAACCTCATCCAAGACAATTACAATGCAAATGCTAGCTGCCCATAACTCATAATCCATTGTCCAATTAGCAAAAAAATCAACATGCAACTAAGGAGCCCCACAATTAAGCCCTTAAAGTCCACGGCCAACTGCCCCTCAAGCGGTACCCGGTTCAATTCACCTCCTTTCAACGACTTCCACAACGATCAGCTTCCAAATCATGCCTACCTATCCTCGGAAGACTCCAATTCTTCAAATAGATCCCACATGCAAGACCGTTCGCTTGGTCATATAAGAACAACTTCAATTGGGCATCAACTTAGCTCCTACCTTGCCATCTCGCAAAAATCGGCAACAATGGGTATTCTAATAGAAAAGATTAGTAATCTACTTGCCTTAATCGAAGTATGAAGAAGAACGAAGTTTGAATTGAGTTGAACAAACTATGGGTCTCCTTCTTTTGCTCGATGTCACGCAGTCTGGGGGCCGAGCTGGTTGGTGAGGCAATGACGGCTTGAGGACGATGTCGGGGTAGCTCGTGATCTGCTACCGTCAAGCTATGGAGTCGCCAGCGCAAACTTGAGAGGAAGAGAGATTCGAATGAGAAGAGACCCAAGAGAGATTTTGAGAGGAAGAAGAGCTTCCTCCTCTAGGTGGTGGTAAAAAATGACAGAAGAGGGGGGGAGGGGAAGGCCTCTATAGTGGCGGTGAGGGGCGTGTGGGTCGATTAGAGGGCTTCTTGCTTAACCGCAAACAACTCCGGTCGATACATTTCCTTCGTGATCTAAACTGAACACGCTCCAAAATGTTCTCATAAGTTAGTATTGTTGTGCCCGTCGACCACCAACGTCCAATAGTCCATTGCCATAGTAATTAACCCCCAATTCATCATCACAAACACTCTAACCCGACAATTGTCATTTTGCTTATTAATCCAACCCGATAGAAAATTAGGCTATCACAATTTTCCCCTCCTTAAAAAATTTCGGTCTCGAAATTTCTTTCCTCATTCACACTTTAATATCATCCTTACAACTTGCCAATCCAAATGGCATTATCCCGGACTCATAATGTCCATCCTATATCCAGACAGGTCATCGTCATCATTCAGGACATGTTTAATTCCCTAACATTCACATTGCCAAATCCATGTGCCATGCCTATGATTTAGTTATTTAAGGTCCTTAAGCATTTTACAAATGTTCCTCACACAAACAGGATCCTTTCCTATAACCTTATCATCAAAGATAGCACAAATGTTGTCTCCGACTTGCTTTGAAGGCAGTCGATAGACTTTCACTAACTCCCCACCATTACTAGCAACATCTCCTTTTTTTCACCACTCCGGATACAATGCAATGATATGCATATGGCAGACCAAAATTACTTCAATTCTTCTTAGGAAAACATAACCAATGTTGGAACAATTTAGTTTTGAAAATACTTCACGTTTTGAGAACTGCTCCAACTTTTGAAAAGGATTTAGATTATGAAAATAACCTGGACTTAACCCAACACCTATACCCACCTTTTTCAATGTATGACTTGGTTCATTCATGTCCCTATCGCCATCTTAGAAGCCTGCCAAGAGCCACTTCTTATCCAGGCCACTCGCTCCGCGTCACTCTCTGTCCTCATCATATCAAGTCGGTGCACAGTCCACCAACCTTCGCATGGTTTGTCCCCAAGCCATACATTTGCAAAGGGAGTCCCGTTCGACCAGTCCCATACCAAGTCTCACGATGTGTAGGTATTCCGTCTAGCTTGTCCCATATAAGTCGATAGTTTATCAAGTCCTATTAAATCAATGTCTTGTGTAATTCATGCACGTTTCTCAAAATTTCATTTTAATGCAACAAATCCATGCAATGCATGTACGATCTCAACTCCAGGTTCAAGTATCCATTACTTTCACCTTATCGAAGGTAAGTATACCTAGAGTGCCACAATTTTGTACGGCGTTCACTTGAATGCCATAACTTTATTTTCGCTCATTTGAATGCTACAACTTTTAAAATTTGATCACTTAAGTGCCATCGACTATTTGGCTTGTTAAAAATCCTACGTGGATGCCGAAAAATCTAATGTAGCACTACCGGCAATTTTTTTAAAATTTTTAAATATTTTTTGGAATATATATTTTTTATTTGTTTTTAATTTTTTTTTATTTTCCTATGTATTCATTTTCTAGTTTTTTATATTGGCTGGCGAGGTTCATCAATGACCCTCGCTGGCCACAAATCCAACGCCGAGGGGCGGGGCCGCTCGCCCTCGGCCGTCGGGATGCGAAAACCATGGGCGAGGGACGTCGTGGGCTGCGCTTCCCGCTAACCGCGAGCAAGGGTTATCACAACCATGCGGGCGCAAGGGCCCTCGCCGGAACCCGGGCGAAGGTCCTCACAGCCTCTCTAGCCATGGCCATGAAGGCCTCGCACGCCCGCCGGAGGTTAGCGAGGTGAGGGCCTTTGTGGCCATGGTCGACAAGGCCGCGAGGGTCCTTACTCATATCTGGTGAGAATCTTTGCGCCCTTCTTGCCGCTAACGCGGTAGCAATGGCCCTCGCTCCATGGTGATGGATTCATGGCTAGCGTGGGTTATAGATAACCCTTGCCGGCCAATATAAAAAATTAGGAAAAAAAAGGTAAAAATAAAAATGAAAAATAATAATAATGATAAAAAAAATCCACGAGCGACAAACAAGTTGAGTGTTTATTTTATGCACTTTAGACGCGCTGTTTTAATATCAAACTACTAGGCATGATCTTGCATATTCTAAGAATCACGGCACCATACACACAAACGCCTAAACCCAAGCCGCGACACTCTTTTTAGGTAGCCATAGATAGGGATTGGTATGCAAAGCTCTTGGGTTTGATTGTACTTGGGTTGCCCATACTTAATCCCTCTCACTATTCGAGATTAATGAATCTACCCACTTGTTGTTTAATTGCGCTTGTGGACGGTTTATCAATTCATATAGTGGGAACCTTTTTAGGTCCATACCCTAGCTCTTTTTTATTTCTAGAGTTAAATCCCCACTAGTCTCATGCGAATGTGAATGGAAAGTTGGTATACCTAAAAAAAAAGAGTACCATTGGTTGGTAAGGCTTTTTAATTAAAGCTTGTAATTTCAATTCTTATGTGTTCAAAATGGTACATATCATACATCACTATAAGTATGTCATGCATCATTTCAAGATCATTTGAATGATTTGTTTTAAAGCCATCGTCATATCCATTCTAATTTCGCTCACTATTTGGGAGCGAGAGGCTATCCGATGTCATGATACCATTGATGTGGAAAAGTTTCAAGCACTACCATTCATCCATGCGAGGGAACTCCACGGTCACAATGTTATCCTAGCCGAGGATTGATACTATAATTGATGCGCACTCAATTTGGAGTT
This sequence comes from Rhodamnia rubescens, assembly GCA_021437795.1. Lineage (NCBI taxonomy): Eukaryota > Viridiplantae > Streptophyta > Magnoliopsida > Myrtales > Myrtaceae > Rhodamnia > Rhodamnia rubescens. Next base: position 13,455,916 of record JAILYA010000002.1, on the reverse strand, counting down.
TGAACATAAGAAGAAAAGGATCTATAAGCTATAAATGAAGTTGATGAAACGACCTCGTGTGGTTAAAACAACTTCCAAGCATTCCCCGATCAAGAAAAGAGAAGTCATCATCATATCCTCTAATGAAGAGGAAGATACCAAGGATGATTGCTTGCATTTTCTCGGATTAGTGGAGACCTCATTAGATGAGGACCTCAATGTGGATTAGATGACTTTGGGTCCAACTTGGGGCATCTTTAAGGTTTATCACATGAATTTCACTCGTTTTTCATTTTTAAGTACCATGTGTTGGATTACCATGCTTAGGAATCCTTTTATCCCATCTCTCTAGATCCGGTTGTGTTAGGGATCTTTTGGGTTGTGTTTGCACTATTTGAGCTCTTTTTAGAGCTTTAGTCTATAGATGTGATATTGGCTTTCTTTCCAATCATTTAAATGATTCTAATCAATTACATGAACTCTTTGAGTGAAATCTAGGTTAAAACTCTCTATTTGATTCCTCCGATCAAATAAGAGCGTTTAATCCTTATTTCACCAAAAGATGACATGGAATTGAATTGGTGCACATTCATGGTATTTGCATCACATTCCATGCATTATGCATTAAAATCCTTGATAATTGATTCTAGGATCATTTTTTCCGCATATTATAGACAATGGGGAATTGAGATATCAATATCATCCTAGTCCCACGTAAAGAGCTTACACAATGGTGGAAACGTCTTGATTTGATCAACCAAGCATATGTTGAGGGGCGTTTTAGGAGATTGGTGGATCTTATCAAGGTGGAATACCAAGAGATTATGGGATTCGCGCACCATGACTTTCAATTTTCGATAGTTGGAGATTACATCGGCTCTTGAGGAGTATATCGCTATCATAGGAGTTGAGTTTGATAAACACATAACACAACCTTCTCTGGATATGGATCCTACTAGCTCATCGTCTAAGTTCCTTCATCTCAAGATTCCTAAAATAGAAGAGGTCTACAAATCCAATTACGGTAAGTTTACCCCGTTCATTCCTATTTGACAATTACTCTTCTCTTCCAACCGATACCGGTCATAGGTGAGGTAAGGTGTTCATTCTAGAATTCTTTTCATTCGTTCTCTTTCCTACCGCTAGGACTACCTTTGATCCTTACATGATCCATATCGCCCAACAAGCATGTTTGTTGGAGAAATATCTCATAAAACATTTTGATGATTTTCAAATTATCCCTTGGTATTTTATTTGCCATTGATGTGCAGATGTTTATTGCATAAGGCAAATGATCACGAAATGGCCATCGGGTACAAATCACATGAGGATTGAATCACTTTCTTGAAAACATTCGTTGGCATCCTCAAAAGATCTAGTTACCGGATATTTGATATTGGAGCTTGAAAGATAAGGAGAAATGAGGAGTATAAAGTTCACATATACCAATGTTTCGAAAAGATTTGCTTAAAAAACGCTCACACGAGTTGGAAATAGCCAACGGGAAGAATTGTGTCTTCTCGGGAACAGGTTCTCTACCGTGTCGAGAAAAGATGAAACTGTCGGCGATGGAATAGCAAGCCAACGCCTATTTTGGGAAAGTCTATTTGACGAGGAGAAAGCGGTCCCAATGTACCGAGAAATTGTCCCATCGGTCTCCAAAGGTTCTTTTGCTCCTTCGAAGTGCTCCAATAGCTAGTTTGCCGAGGATTATATAAGGAGGAGGTCGTGAAAACCAAAGAGCAAGGAGAGGGGAGCCCGAGCTAATTGTATATCATATTATTGCTCTAGACAGTTGTTCTAGTTGAAAAGCACAAGTGTTAAAGATCGTGTGATCTGTTATTGCCTTATTATCGTGTACTAGTCAAGTGTACAACCCCAAGTAGCGTTGTTGATCCTAGATAGTGTAATCTATCGATAAAGATCGGGACATGCCATTTGTAACTTCCGTAAGATGATTTACTAATGCATTCCAGTTCGTGTTGTGGCTGTTAGTTGTGTGGAGTGTACGTATGCTTGGTGTAAGCCGAACCACTATATATCCGGTGTGTTGATCTTTTCTTACTTATATCTTTGCGTGCGAAACACCCAAATACTGTTCAACGAAACATTTGTTCAGCCAATCTTTTTCCAAATCACCTTTGGTTTTACGTAAAACCTGAAATTTTTTTCAAACAAGCTTTTCACTCTCCCTCTAGGTTGCATTGTCGGTCCTAACAATTGGTATCGGAGCTCGAGCATAAAGATCCTTATTATGATTGACTTTGGTGGTTTTATGAACAATGAATCCGCAACACCCAACAAGCATCCATACTTCGATGAAAGTAACTACAACTAATGGAAGAACCAAATGTTTGCCTATCTTGAGGCCTGTGATCAAGATATGTAGGATGTGATCCAAAATGGTGTAGAAGTTCCAGCTATCGCTGCTCCTGCCTAAGCCACTTGCGCTCCTGCCGCTACTTGCTAGCAGGGAGAACAACAAAAAAGATGAACAAATTGCTAAATTGGTCGCTACTTGCCTTGAACTAATTCGAAAAAGAGTCGCTCTCAATTTTAAAACTAGAAATCTTCTTTACTATGTTTTATCTCTATCTCGAATTCAATCGAATCTCTTCTTGTACCTCAGCTAAAGAGATATGGGATCATCTCCAGCTAGTCTATGAAGGCACGGACGGAGTAAAGGAGACTAAGATAAACATCCTACTCAGAAAATACGAAAGGTTTTTGATGAGTCCCGATGAAACAAGATGCGAGAAATGTATACAAGATTCACTAACATATTAAATGGTTTGGCAAGTCAAGGAAAGACCTTTACTAACTTTGACAAAGTGAACAAGCAACTTAGAGCACTTCCAAATGCATGGATGACCGTGAAGACATCAGCCCAAGAAACTATGAGAATTCAACTCATCGCTATGGACGAACTCATAAGCACACTAATGTCATATGAAACTAAAGGCATGAACAAGTAAAATTCTGCAAAAGGTAAGAAGGTAATTGCTTTTAATGCTGATGATAAAAATGCAAGAGGTGGATCACTCGCTAAAGAAGACGATGACATTGAAATGGCCCCGTTCACTAAGAGATTCAACACTCTCATGAAGAAAGGCGAAACTTTAGAAGTAAGAGGAATACAAGATTCTCATAAGAGAAGAAGCCTTTCAAAGGAAGAGAAGAAAGCAAAGGTAAGGACATCATTTGTTTTGAGTGCAAGAAACCGGAACATGTAAAGCCAGAATGTCCTCTCCCGAATAAAAGAGGAGGAAGGTTCAAAAAGAAGAAATGAGCACTCAAGGAAGAAATATGTAGTGATGCTAAAAGCAAGTCAAACGATGGCGAAGAAGCAAATCTATCTCTTGGCTAAATCTAAAAGAGAAGACGAAGAAGAGGTAAATGACCCCGAACTTTCATATGAGGAAACGCAGAAATTTTTGAAAGAAATATTTTTGGAGCACAAAAAGGCATCAAAAAGAATTTCTAAACTGAAAAAGGTAGTTTTAAAGCTCACGGAACAAAACCTTTCTAAAAAAGATGAGCTTGAGAAACTAGAGAAAGATCTAGTAGACACTCAAAGTGAACGTGACTCTCTGCAAAAAGAAAGCAAGTCTTTAAAGGAAGATATTTCAAAAATCAGCATGAACTTTTCCTTTAGTTCAAAAACTTTGCAACACATTCTCTCTATTCAAATTCTTCTTTACGACAAGTTTGCTCTTGGACGTGAAAAGAAACATGAAGAGAGGAATTCTTTTCCAAATGTCAAAACAAGGTTGAAACAAACTCCGTCTCTTCATGTTACAAAGATCACTTTAAACGACAATTCATTAGATCTACTAGGGAAGCAATTCAATTATTCAATTTGCAATGAATCCGGTCATAACAAGCAAATATGCCCAATAGAGCAAATGAAACCCAAAGAGATCTACTGGAGATATGATACGTATCCAAAGACTAACACTAAAGGACCCAAGTTTGTATGGGTACCAAAGAAAATATGAAGATCTTTTTAATTGCAGGTGATATCGTAGAAAAACAAGTGGTACCTAAACAAGTGGATGCTCATGCCACATGACATGAGAAAGAAATATATGTTCATAAATCTCAATCAGGCTGATGGTGAAAATGTCACCTTTGGAGGAAAAGGAAAAGGAAAGATCATTGGTTTGGTAAATGTCAAGTTGGGAAACCTAATCATTGAAGATGTTTCACTAATCCAAGGGCTTGAATACAACCTTCTCGGCATAAGTCAACTATGCGATAGGGGATGCATAATCGGCTTTAAAGAAAACATGTACACCGAAACTAGCCAGGACCTGACATAATCTTTTATAGGTAAAAGACATGGTAATATATATTTTCTGAATGTTGTACTTAATGAAATGCGGTGTCGATGTCCATCAATGAGGAATGTGATATGTGACACAAGAAACTAGGCCACATCAACGTAAAGCACATCTCCAAGATTGTATCAAAAGATATGGTACGTGGTTTACCAAAGATCAACTACTCGTAAATGTGACTCATGCAATGCATGTTCTTTGGGAAAACATGTCGATCTTCTTTCAAATCTATTAATGATGTTGCCACTAGTAGACCTCTACAATTGTTGCACATGGATTTGTTTGGTCCTACATGAACTATAAGTTTAGGAGGAAGTAAATATTGCTTGGTGATTGTTGGTGATTATTCATGTTTCTCTTGGGTTATATTTCTATCTCACAAGCACGCAGCTTTTCATTCTTTTGAGAAACTTGCTAGAAAAGTGCAAAATGAAAAAGGATATAGGATCACAAGAATCGAACATATCACGGACGAGAATTTCAAAACCAAAGCTTTGCAGATCTTTGTGAAGAAAATGGAATTAAGCACAACTTCTCTACACCTTACACTCCTCAACGAAATAGGGTTGTAGAAAGAAGAAATCGATCTCTACAAAAGATGGCCAGAACCATGATGATTGAAAGTGAAGTTCTTGCCTATTTCGAGCCGAGGCACATTGCATCATCATACATCATGAATAGTGCTCTTATCGGACCAATATTGGAAAAGACGCCCTACAAGATCTTTAAAGGAAGAAAGCCCATATTATTGTACTTCGACGTCTTTGGATGCAAGTGCCATATCCTCAAGAATGCGAATAACGATATTGGAAAGTTCGATGCGAAATCAAGCAAAGGTATCTTTCTTGGTTACTCTACAAGTATCAAAACTTACCATGTGTTCAATAAAGATTTGTAGGTCATTGAAGAAACAATCAATGTCAAATTCAAAAATGAGCGGAAAGGCATTCAACGAGAAGAACAGGAGGTTGATTTCCAAACATCTGCTCTAGCAAATGTTCAATAACCATAGCAACAACCGGCTACCAATCCTTCATGTTCAAATCAAATGCCTAAGGATTGGAAGTTCAAGACTAATCATCCAAAAAATCAAGTTATCGGGGAGATTGACGAAAGAGTCCAGACGAGGTCCTCAATCAAAGTCATGATAATCTCCCTAACCTTGATCTCTCAAATTAAGCCAAAAACAGTTGAAGAAGTTGTCGTTGATGAGAGCTAGATTGAAGCCATGCAAGATGAGCTTCAACAATTTGCAATCAACGATGTTTGGGATTTAGTCCATCGGCCCAAAAATTAGTAAATCATTGGCACCAAAGAGGTGTTCCGCAACAAAATGGATGACGAAAGCAATGTGGTAAGAAACAAGGCCAGGTTAGTAGCTAAAAGGTTATTCACAGGAAAAAGGCATAGATTATAATGAAACATATGATCCTGTTATTAGACTAGAAGCTATTCGACTCTTGCTTGCTTATGCATGTCATTATGATTTTACCTTGTACCAAATGGATATTAAAAGTGCATTTCTAAATGGTTATATAAAGAAAGGGTGTTTGTTGAACAACCACCAGGTTTTGAAGATCTTTCATAGTCGACGATGTCTATCAATTGAAGAAGGCTCTCTATAGTCTCAAACAAGCCCATAGAGCTTTGATGCAAAAAGATTGAATTCTTTTCTTCTTGAGCACAACATGAAAAAGGTAAGTTGATACCACTTTGTTCATCAAGAGGAAAGGTAAAAATATTTTATTAGTTTAGATTTATGTTGATGACATAATTTTTGACTTTACTAATGAGAATTTTTGCATGGAATTTACCAAAGTTATGACAAATGAGTTTGAAATGACCATGATGGGGGAGATGAACTTCTTCCTTGGACTTCAAATAAAGCAAACAAGAGCTGGCATATTCATTCACCAAGAAAAGTATGCCAAAGATCCGATAAAAAGATTTTATGTGGAAGGATACAAATTCACTAAAATACCTATGGCCTCATCTATCATATTGGACAATGATGAAAAAGGTATGTCCATCGATTCCAAACTCTATAGAAGCATGATAGGCTCATTGTTATATTTAACCGCTTCTCGACCATATATATTGTTCACCGTATGTTTATGTGCACATTTCCAATCAAGTCCAAAAGAGTCACATATCACAAATGTGAAGAGGATTATAAGGTATGTCAGTTCATCACCCAAGATAGGGTTGTGGTATCCAAAAGCTTCAAGCTTTGATTTATTGGAATACTCGGATGTTGACTATGCGGGATATAAGGTTGATCGTAAGAGTACCTTAGGTACATGTTAAATGATGGGAAACATGCTAATATAATGGTTTTCAAAGAAGCAAAACTCAGTTGCTCTTTCAACCATTGAGGCTGAGTACATTGCGCTAGGGAAGTTGTTGTGCATAACTTCTTTGGATGAAACAACAACTTAGTGACTTTGAGGAACAAATATTCAACATTTCTATTTGTTGTGACAATACAAGTGCTATAAACCCGACTAGGAATCCTATATTGCATTCAAGAGCAAAGCACATTGAGGTAAAGCATCATTTCATTAAAGATCATGTGAACAACGGTGATGTGAGCATACACTTTGTTGATTCAAAACATCACTTGGCTAATATATTCACAAAGCCTCTGGACAAGCAATCATTCGATTTCGCGAAGGGAGAATTGGAAATCTCTAATCCTCCCGAATAACCAGTCCAAAAGATAAGAGATCCAAAGATTTAAAAAAGATCAAATAACCGGATCTCTGCAATGTTCAAACATCGAGTTACACCTAATCTTTTATAAAATGTTACTATTACATTACATTAGGGAACGTAAAATCTACTCATTCTAACGAAATATCTCTGCAGTGACTATTGATGTTATTTTTCCAACTGTTACAATTATCTTCTTGATTTCTATTTATTGTTTTTTGAATTATTATTGTTACTTTGAGTGAAAAAAGAGTGTGCATGTATGCCTATTTAACCGACCACGTTCGCTCATTCTCATCCACTCACTTTTCAACCACCTTTTTCATTCTCTTCAATAGCGATACACTTCGCCGATTTCTCTTCATCCTCATCCACTTTCCATTCTTCAAACCTTTCTCAAACCATCTCCATGGCACCTCGAAGATCCATAAGAGCATCCAAGGAAAATGGAAAAATTAGTGATCTCTCTAACAACGACCTATCTAAGACTCTCGAAATATCAACTCCAAGTGTTCAAATAGGAGATCCGGGAGGTTTTGTGTTTGTAGGTACTACTTCTCAAACGGCCATGGCATCGCCTACTACCAACATGCCTCAATCGATAGCCTTGAGAGCTCTGTTGTTCCTTCTCTTAAGTTCGTTCGCCGAAGAAGGAGTGACTCTTTCTTGAGTACTAATCAAGTCAAAGGAGAACATCAATGCTTGGTTCACCGCATCTCTAGAAATACTTGAGACCCAAGCAGGCGAATGTGCCCGAGAAAGAAATCACGGCGGCTCCAATTGTCCCCGAACCCGTTGTTGAAGAATCCTCTGCCGACACACCAAAAATCCCCATTGAGAGGTCTCCTAGAAAGTCGATAACGGAGGAATTAGCGAGAACTTCATAAAGAAGCCGAGGAAACCAGTCCGCCAAAGGAAACATCGGGTGGAACTCCTACACTAGAAGTGAGCCTATCCGCTCCAAATCTTTAGGAATCCCAAGACCTACCTAAGGAGCAAATTGAGGTTAGTGAAGATATTCCCGATACTGATGATGGTGTGAGTGAAAAACGAAGGGAGGATGACGATGACGGTGTTTTTCAAAAATTTTGAACCCACAATTGGTTTTGAACTCGATCCTACTTTTTCCGACCTCTTTGTTTTACGTGCAAAGAGCATGAAAAAGCTTGGAACACTATTTCTCACGAGAACTCGATTTTTCCTCGAGTTGTTGATTTTGAATGTCTTGATTTTCATGAAATCTTTTTTACTAAGATTTTGGAAAAGCACAAACTTTTGGAACTCGCACAATGGAGGATCCCTCGTGTCCAAATGTGATCACAATGTTCTACTCAAACCTATACTTTCCAAATCCTCACTCTCTTGTGTTCACTTTTGAAAAAAAGAATTATACCATTACTATTGGTTGCTAGATTCTCTAGAAGAATTTCTATCCTTATCAAAAAGCTGGAAATCTCCTCTAATGGGGCCTACGGTTTTATTCTTGAAACTCTAAATTTTACTCGGGATTTTAGAGAGATTGTGCCGATAAATATTTTGCCCTCAAAATAAATTTTCTTCATAAAATCCTGACTCTCATCTTGCGTTCCAAGTTCTCATCCTCAAATGATGTGTCAAGATTCAAGGCTAAAGTGGTATGGGCTTTGCTTACTTGGATTTCCTATCTCTATCTCGCACCTCATCATCCTACACATGCTTCGGATTGTGAGAAGGAAAATATGAGGACTCCCTTATGGAGTACCGATTGAGAGGATTTTCAAGAAAAGAGGCATTGAAGTCTCTTGAGTATCCGAAGAGCACCTCACTCAGATTTTCATTGGGAAAAAGACTCTGGAAAAGATGATGCTTTGAGACCTACTTTAGAGGGATGGATAAACTCAAGGGGTGAGATTGTTAAGATTGGATACGGAGATAATGAGAGAGTAGAAGAACCGATAAAGGAAAGGCATGCTGAACAAATGATTGCCAGGACCAAGTAAAGAGGCAAGGCGTGATTGCCAAGAAGGCCTCACGTCCCCATGCCCCGAAAGAGCTTCTACTTCAATAGGACCCCCGCTCCTCTTGTGTCTACGGATGTCCTACACTTGTTCATGCCAATATAAGGGAAGACATTCATGGCTAGCATTCTAAAATATCTAGTCAAGTTAGAGAGGACCATCATCAATTTGGAATGCTATAACCCCCTCAATACCCTTCTTGAACTAAACTTGTCTCCGCCTTCTCGAAACGCAAGCCGCACTAGCCCAAAATGAACACACCTACTGTTTCCGCATTTATTGCATGTTTCGAATGTCATGTGAACTTGCCCTATGATGACGTTTTAGTTGTGCTTCATGTACTTCGATAATCGCACCATTCTTGTTGAAGTTCTTCATATCTTGTGCCATTTTTCTCTTGCTGTTTTTCTTTTTGCTGATAACAAAAAGGAGGAGAATATCTCTATGTGTATGGATAAAACGATAAAATTCTTGAAAATAGTATGTGCAATTCCAAAGGATGCACTAAAACAGGGGAGCTTGAAAAACAATGGGAGCTAAGGCGAAAGGCTATGAGCCCTGAAACAAGGGGAGCTAAGGCAAAAGCCTAAGGTTTTAAGTACAAGAATTCATTTTCAAGATACTTATATTGAACCGTTTACTTTTGAAACATCTTGAAATTGTGAATACTTAGCCTGATCAACATATTTTCAAAATCAAAAGATCGTTTAGTCGGTCTTTCTCCATATTCATTTCCAAATCTTTTTTCGAGAAATCACTTATCTGCAAATGTGCTTATAGACGAAATATCGGCTATGCAGATCTTACTTAATTGCATTCTACAAACTTTGTCTCACATTACATCTATGGGATAGTTTTGTTATCATCAAAAAGGGAGAGATTGTTGGAGAAACATCTCATAAAACATTTTGATGATTTCCAAACTATCCTTTAGTATTTTATTTTCCATTGATGTACGAGATGTTTATTGCATAAGGCAAAGGATTATGAAATGGCCATCACGTGCAAATCGTGTGAGGATTGAAGCACTTTCATGAAAACATTCGCTATCGTTGTCAAAAGATCTAGCCACTGGATATTTGATATCGGATCTTGAAAGATCAAGAGAAATGAGAAGTATAAAGTCTATAGATACCAATGTTTTGAAAAGATTTGCTAAAGTCGTTCGCATGAGCTAGAAATGGCCAACGGGAAGAATTGTGTCTTCTCGGGAGTAGTTCTCTATTATGTTAGAGAAAAGCTGAAACTATCAGCGATGGAATAGCAAGTCGGCACCTATTTTGGGAAAGTCCGTCGACGAGGAGAAAGCGATCCCAACGCATTGAGAAGCTGTCCCATCGCCTCCAATGGATCTTTTGCTCCTTCAAAAGTGCTCCAACGGCTAGTTTGCTAAGGCTTATATAAGGAGGAGGTTGTGAGACCAAAGACCAAGGAGAGGGGAATCCGAGCTGATTGTATATCATATTGTTGCTCTAGACAATTGTTTTAGTTAAAAAGCACAAGTGTTAAAGATCATGTGATCTGTTGTTGCTTTGTAATCGTGCAATAGTCAAGTATACAACCCCGAGTAGTGTTGCTGATCCTAGATAGTGTGATCTATTAGTAAAGATCGGGATATACCATTTGTAACTTGTGAGGTGATTTACTAGTGCATTCCACTCGTATTGGGGCTGTTATTTATGTGGAGTGGATGTAGGTTTGGCGTAAGCCGAACCACTATATATCTAGTGTGCTAATCTTTCCTTGCTTATATCTTTGCCTGCAAACACTTAGATATTGTTCAGCGAAACATTTGCTCAGCCGATCTTTTTTTTCCAAATCACCTTTGGTTTTTCACAAAATCCGAAAAAAATTCAAACAACCTATTCATCCCCTCTAAGTTGCATTGTCAATCCTAACAATGTTATCGTTGGAATTACTCTTATATGATCCTCGCTTATACCTTTATTTCCTTAATCCGTTTCCAATCCGCCAAAAAATGCATTTTCCAAGCATCCAACGAACTTCTACATATGTGGTTCATTTCCCATATCAAAATTGACGTAGGGTGTTATGAGATTAGTGAGCATGTCCATCTACTTAGATCTTTCCTAAAGTATCAATCCTTTGTCCCCAAATTCTCTTTCAAGAAGTGGTCTAGATTACTCGAGGATTTAGAGCCGAGAATAACTCCGATGGCGGTTGACTTGGCCTAGAATATTGGAGACCCGTATCATTGGTATTGATGGAAACCCTATTCCTTTATTGGGGTGCACGGGTGGGGTTGCTTATTACCCGATCCAAGTTGTGAGGCAATTTGGAATACTGCAAGGGCTCCCACCGGAAATATGTCCCAGGATATTCTCATTTGATTTACTGCATGGTGAACTTACCAAAGAGGCCAAAAAGCCTTATTAGGCCAAGATCAAGCTCATCCTTCATGCTTTGAAGAATTCTCCATTACAAGAGGTGGAATGGCCGGATCATCTAGATAATGAGATGAATGTCCACCGAGCTTCCAAAGAGTATATCAAAAGTTCAAGGAGTAACGTCCTCTAATGGAATCGTATATCACCGAGTATATGACCCATCAAGAACCCGAAGTGGAGCTATATGTATCGGAATACATCGTACCATACATATTTAGTGTGGAACCATATGTTCCTAAAGATCCGGAGCCATTATCTCTTGTGGAGTATGAAGACCCCTACATATGGGACTCGGATGGATCGAAGGACTTTGAGGATATCTTAGATCCAAAACGTCCCCGAATCGGATAGATAGATTCCCAATTAGTCTTAATATGACATTTTGAACACTTTCAACATTTTTGGATTGTAATAAACTCACTTTGATTCTATTTATGGATATTTGATATACTAATCAAAATCTAATGCAAAGCAATTATCACGGAATTAATCCTTCTTCAATAGCATGGTTATTTGTGATGAACAGAGAAAAAAGACCTTTTGGTGAGGTTAAGGCTCATCGATTGGCCTTTTCTCTCATTATTCTTGAATAAACATGGTATTGAAAAGATTTTGAAGTTTTAAGTTCGAATACCTATTTTTCAAGAATGGAGCAGGAGGAACTTGCTCCTCCTATAATGGGTCTAGAGACGCATATGCATGCGATGGCTACTATGATCACGAAATGAATGCTATGATGATTGTAAGCCAAGGGAGATACCCAACTAGAATAGATCCTAATGTACAACTAAGCACTTCTAATAACTCTAACGCTAATCGGCTCATCGTCGTCGATCCTACTCCAAATGTTGAAATACCGCCTAAAGCCCCTCCAAGTGATAATTGATCCGGAAAACAAGGAAAAGCAAGTTCCTAAGGCTAAGGAGGGTGCTAAGAGGCTGGCAAAGATAGAATAGTATTTGACTAGTTAAGGATATGAGCTTTTGAGGTTCGATAAGGCGATGCCATTCGCCAAGATTGAGATTCCAGCGATTATAAGCAACCGCATTTTGTGAGGAAGTACAATGGGACCGGATGTCCCAAGGCACACCTCAAGTACCATTTACGTCGCATGGTACAATATTCGGATAATATTCCCGTCTCGGTTAACATGTTTCAAGAAAGCCTATCCGGTGTAGTTTCTTGGTTTATTGAATTTGAAGCTGAAAGTCTTGTTGATTAGCTAATGACTTCCTTCGACAATACAAGTTTCTAACGTTGATTGCCCATACTAAGGAAGATCTGCTAAGAACTACTAAGGGTAAAAATGAGGCTATTCGCGCTTACACCCAAACATGGAGAACTTTGGCCGTTCAAGTAAAGACGCCAATTCCCCGAAGAAGAGCTCATGGATATCTTCTTAAAGGCCTTACCATTTGAATTCTTCAAAACGTTGAACACCTATGGGTGTCAAACATTCGCTCATTTAATCAAAGTTGTAGAACGTCATGAATGGGCCCTTCGAGAAAAGAAGATACCCGATACGACGCTAGAAAAGAAAGAGAGCGATCCTGGGTGATGTAGCATTTGTGCCTAATATTCCTAGGCCGAGAAGGTTCCCGAACTTTACTCCGACTCAAGGAAGTACTTCATGGTCCGCATCGAAGGCCCCGAGTTGAAAATGAAAGCACCACCGATTTTTACACAATTGCCACGACCTCTATATAAATTGTTACGCATGCTTCTCAAAGGGCGACCGGTTGCCAAAGAGCCTCCTAGAGTGAATCCACCCAAGTTCGCCAGGTTTGATGAAACCCAATCTTGTGGGTATCATATGGGCGAAAAGGGGCACAACGTCGATAATTGTCTTTCTCTCAAGTACAAGGTCCAAGCGCTAATAGATGGCAGGATTCTTGAGTTCGATAACCAAAACCGAATGTGCAATAGAACCCTCTACTTGAGCATATTGTGGTGAATGGATATTTGAAGACGATTAGGAAGAAAAGTTGGAATTTATAGTGAACGTAGCGAAGTTGCAAGAAGTACTAGCTATGGCTTCCCATTACCCGGAAGAAGGAAATATCTCAAAGGAGTAAAAGATGCTATGTTTAGCCAAGTTGATTAGCTTGGGTGTTATTGGGAAGCTCGAAAATCTTTCCTTTAAAGGAACTTTTGTGACAATCAATATGGCCTCAAGTGAATTCATGATGAAGGCTACAAGAGGGAAGTCGTGGAGGATCTCTTTTAGCTATCCGATGAATGTTAAAGATAGCAAAGAAGTTGAAGAGGAAGTTGATAAGTATGAGATGCGTCTCGAGAAGGCCCGTAAGGGAGATAGAAAGTTAATGCAAGAAGCTCTTAGTAGAAATGAAGTGGTTGATAATCTTAAGCTAGATAGTGGGGTTACAACTTCAAAGTTCTATATTCCGTCCCTCCGAGCTTCTATGTTGATTCAAAAGATATAATCCCAAATGGTTGGGGAGGTATGGATGATCCAACTAATGAAGAACCGTAGGTATCGTTAATGATGGACCTGAAGGGATCAATACCTTGAGTGAGCAACAAAATCAAGAAGCCCATATCCGAATTTTCAATATGGAAACCCATACGTATGATTTAGTTAGCATGATATCGAATTGTCTCAATTGGCAACACAACTCAACAGCTAAAAAAATAGAGGAGAGTATGTAAGCATTGGAGATGCAAAAGGTGATTAAAGCGCGTAATCACCGGATGGCAAATTTAGAAGAGCATTGCAACGAATTATCAAGCAAGATATCTGATTTGAGAGAACTTTTGATCCCAATTACTCAAAGTAGGAATGTTCCATCTCAAGGGCCAAGTCCGAAGGTGACATTTCACTTGAAGTACGATGGTAATGGGTGTTCCTTAGCCCATATCTCGTATTATCTCCACAAAATGATTGGATATCATGAGAATGACGAGGTTCTCATTCAGAACTTTAAGTTTAGTCCGATGGGCCCCGTGTTGTCCTGGTTACAATTAGTTGATTTAAATTGGGTCCCTAATTGGGAAGATCTATCAAAGTAGTTCTTACGATGATTTGAAGCTAGCTTGAGGGGATATGTTAGCGGGGGCTGACTTATTGAATGTCGGGGAAAAGTGAAGATGAGAGTTTCAAGTTCTTCGCATACGGGTGGAAGAAGTAGGCCACACAAGTGCAACCCTCATTATCGAAAAAGGAAATGATGGAGTACATTTTAAAGTTGCTTCTCGTGAAGTATTTTGACCGCATGCACACTATAACTACTACTCGTTCGAGCACTTGGTGGACATAGGCACAAGAGTGAAGGGTATAATAATGAGGATTAAGGAGGAACGTCAAAAGGAAGGCGACGAAAGAAAGTCCGAAAGTTCAATACGTACTTTGGGCCATTCTATGGATGTAATTCTAAAGACATCCACGAGGATGAATTACTTGGGATGGTTTACTTACCAATCCCCTTTGTAATTGATTTGAATAAGGTAGACATGTGAGGAAAGAATGGAGATAGTCCCCATAAATCCCCCGGTCATCAAGTATTAGATGATGAATCATGTGAAACCCCGAAAAACCAAGATGAAGAGATCGGACTAGTGGTAATCAAGATCCCATCGGTTGAAGAGTATAACCCCAAAGTCGTGCGTTGGGATTATGGGACTAATGAGATTGATGCCATTATGAGGTTAGGAAGATGTTATGCGCCAAGAGAGGGTGAACTTGAGAAGAGAGCACCGACTAAGGAGAACATTGAACAACTTCAATCCGTTGTGAGAACGAGCAAATATGATGTCACGAGCAACTCCGAAAAATGCCTGCATAGATCTCTCTCCCTGGATCTCTTTATAAATTCCGAAAAGCACAAGAATGCTCTAATGAAAGTATTGAACATGATACATATTCCGGAGACCATAAACGAAGTTCAGGTTGGAGGACTTCATTGGCGCTATTCTATTGAAGGATCAAATATCATTCTCGGACGAGGATTTCCCCGAAAAGGATGGGTCCACAAATAAGGCTCTTTATATCGCAATGAGGTATCATGAAAAGAAGTACCTCACATTCTAATTGATAATAGTTCTGCCCTAGGTAGCACGGACATCGATACGGGACACACGACACGATATAACACGCCGACAAGTCATTTTTTTTAAAAAAAAATAGAGTTTTTCAACAGTGTTTTGAAACATTGTATATTAAATATTATATATAATTAATAAATGAAGTCTAACCAAGTTTCCTATATAATGGTCGAATCACAATAAGTATTTGACTAAAAGATTTCTATGAGGTTACGAAAAGATGTCCCAAAATCTAAACAACCATATGAATCGGGAGGAGCAACAAACTCTGCTTGATTTGTGCAAATTTTAGGGAGGGATTCGTGAACGAGTAGCAAATCCTATTCGCAAATTTTTTTCTCGCTCCCGAACAATCGCGAAGAAACAATAGATAGAGAGCGGGTATTGAGTGTGCGAGATAGCGAGAAAAAGCTTCGTTAAGTCTCACATCAGTCGATAAAAGAGGCTAACAAGTAGGAAGCTAGCTTAAGAGAGCTTTGATGAGTCCTACATCAGCTGCTAGAAGAGGTTAATAAGTGGGAAGCTAGTATAATAAGTGAGCAATGAGATGGGCCGAAGTATGCTTTTCTTGACCTCTTGGCTAGGATCAAGTGTAGAATCGACACGAGTGTCGATAGAGTGTCTGTTGTGTTGATCCCGTGTCGGGAACGCGACACAAGTTGGACCGTATATCGGACGGGTGTCGGCGCGTGTTAGAGCGTATCGATGTCCGACACCAACATGTATACTCTTGAGGAGTGTTGGTGCTTCTTAGGTTTTGCCTTCAACCTATGCCCCTTAAGCACTATAAGGAGTTTGGGAATATGTGAGGATTTGATCATGAAGTCTAAGGCGAATATTCATTCGTTTAACGGAGTTTCAAACACATAGTAAGGGAGATTGAATTGAATGTTGTCATTGAACCCTTTAAGCTTTTCATTCCATTCCAAGTACCGGATTTCCCAAGTGCATTACTATGCTATTGGGAAGGCCTTGGATCCATATATATGGAGCGGTACCTTCTAGTCTCCATCGAAGGTCAAGTTCATGGTGAATAGTAAAATGATCACCATTTGTGGAGAAATGGGACATCAAGCGTATTTGAAGGATCTAGTTCCCTATATTGAGCCTCAAGATGAGGAGTTAAACTATCACACATTTGATATCGTATCCGTCATACATATACCGTCTAGTGTCGGGATTGCATCCTCGGATTTCTATGAGTCTTTTATCATGGCCGGGAGAGTATTGTTCATAAATGGTTTTATCCATGGAGATGGATTGGGAAAACATGGCCAAGGGATTCTTAATCCTTTGAGTTTTGAATCAAATAACCACATAGTTGGTCCGGGTTATAAGGAAGGAAATGATTGTTATGGAGGCCGAGGTAAAAATCACGGAGACCATGGAAGCTATGGAGGCCGAAATGATCGGATCATTGGGTCCGGTATTTGGAAATCAAGGGGTAAAATGTTTGATAATCCATTGAGCAAGGTATTCCGAGGAGCACTAAGTGGCTCAAGGATGAGAATGTCCATGTTATCGCCGAATCGGATCTACCCAACCCTTTTGTAGATGA
This sequence comes from Rhodamnia rubescens, assembly GCA_021437795.1. NCBI lineage: Eukaryota > Viridiplantae > Streptophyta > Magnoliopsida > Myrtales > Myrtaceae > Rhodamnia > Rhodamnia rubescens. The sequence goes on along the minus strand of JAILYA010000002.1, from coordinate 13,438,860 downwards.
CCAGGTGAACGTAATCATTGAGTGGCTCAAGGACGACGCCCCATTCCTAAGTGAAAAGGCTACCTCTCAATTTTCCTTTTAATGCATTTAGTTGTTGCATTTAATTTCCTGCAATTTAACATTCCGTCATTGCATTTCCTTTCAAGTACCCTTGGATCCCTTACTATTGGTCCAAGAAATGCAGATTGTAGTGTGATTAGTTTCATCAATCAATGAAAGCATCTCAAATTTTGTTAAGGGCATATGGAATAACAAATCAGCCCAAAGGATGGTAATGGTCTTCAAAAATTATGAAGCTTGAGGTCCGATTTGCCATATGATTCCCGATTTCCAAAATAGTCTTGAGAACTAGAATGTCCAATGAAATGAGGACTTGTTCTCCTTTATCATTCTTCTTCGTGAAATGGTTTCGAAAATGTTTTTCATAAAAAAAATGTGCATTTACAAAGATTATTATGACATAATAACCATATCTCGTTGCATTTCGGCATATCATTCCTCCCATGCATAATAGGTTATTATGTGATTCCGATCAATCATATGATTATTTGTATGAAATTGATGAAGAAGAGGCCAATCTTAGTGATATCAAGCGGGATTGAAATAGGTATGAGGAATATAAGCCACTCATGACAAAGAATGCTATCACCATTAATCTAGGAGATTCGAAAATGTTAGAGAAGTAAAAATCGGAGAATGGTTATCGTCGTGAGAAGCGTCCGAATTGTTGAACTTTTAAGAGAGTACCAAGATGTTTTCGCTTGGTTCTATGCCGATATGCGAAGATTAGATTCAAATATTGTGGAGCACTCATTGCCGATTGACCGAAATGTCCCTCTTAAGAAGCAAAAACTTCAACGGATGAAACCGGAGTTTTCAAAGAAAATTGAGGAAGAAGTGATAAAATTCCTCGGTGTGGGATTTATCAAAGTTATCTCATACCCCGAATGGGTTGCTAACATCATCCCCGTGATAAAGAAGGACGGGAGAGTCGAGTTTGCATGGATTATCGGGACTTGAATAAGGCAAGTTCGAAGGATGACTTCCTCTACCACACATTGATGTTCGGTAAACATTACTATTGGGTTTGAGTTATTCTCGTTTATGGAAAGATTCTCCGGATACAATCAAATCCTCTTGAAAGAAGAGGATAAAGCTAAGACTTCTTTCATTACGCCATGGGGGACCTTTTGTTACAAAGTCATGCCTTTTGGTCTAAAAAATGCGGGAGCTACCTATCAAAGGGCTATCGTGATGCTTTTCCATGACATGATGTTAAAGAGATCGAGATATAGGTGGATGATATGATCGCCAAATCTAAGGCTGAAGAAGATCATGTCCTTATGTTGAGAAAGCTATTCAAATGATTGTGGAAGTATAGGTTGAAACTAAAACCCACGAAGTGTGTGTTTGGAGCCGATCAAGAAAGCTGCTTGGATTTGTGGTAAATAATCATGGTATTGAGATCGATCCTTCCAAGATCAAGGCTATATGGGGAATTAGAACTCCAACGGTAGTTAAAGAAGGAGTCTATTGAGAAGGCTGAATTACATTGCTAGATTTATATCCTAGTTGTCGAAACTGCAAAACCATTCTTTAAGCTTTTGAAGAAAGGTGCGAAGGTGAAAATGGGATTCCGAATGTCAATAAGCTTTCGACAAGATCAAAGAATACCTCATGCAACCACTAGTTTTAGTACCTTCTATCCCTAGCGTACACTTGACGTTATATCGACAGGTTCATGAAGAATCATTAGGAGCTTCACTAGCCCAAACGAGTGCTAAAGATGGGAAAGGAATGGGCGATCTACTATCTAAGCAAGAAGGTCACCGTATCTCGAAGCTAATTATCTCGCGAGTTGAAAGAATTTGTGTATCATTGGTATGGGTGCTCCATAGACTAAGGTAGTATACTCTCCATCACCATATCTAGTTGGTCATAGAGAATGACCCAATCAAGTACCTCTCGGAGAAACCGGCCTTAGTTGGAAAATTGTCTAAGTGGCAAGTACTTCTATCCGAATTCGATATTAAGAGTTCTCTTCAAAAATATGTTAAGGGAAGAGTCATCGCTCATATGCTAGCAGAAAAATCCTCAAGAACATAAGAGTTCCGAGGAGGGAGTTGATGATCGAATCTTGAACTTGTCGGAAGACAAGTTACCATGTACTTTGATGGTGCTATAAATCTTCTTGGATTGGGCACTATGGTAGTTTTAATATCCCTAGAAGTTCAACACTACCTAGTGACAGCCAAGTTGGTAATCCCTTGTACTAATAATATCTCAAAATATGAAGCTCGCATCCTCGACCTACGGTTGGCCATTTCCATGTAGGTGCGTAAGTTATAAGTCTATGGAGATTCTATGCTCATCATCCTATTGACACAAGGAGAATAGAAAACAAAGGATTCCAAGCTTATTCCTTACCACAGGTTTCTAGAAGAGTTGATAAAACAGGTTCGATGAAATTGCTTTTGAATATCTCCCGAGAACTCAAAATAACTTTGCAAATGCGTTGGCCACGTTAGCATCCATATTGCAAGTACAAGATGCCTTGATATAGAACCCTTGAGAATTGATATTCTTGATCAACCGGCTTATTGCATGGTGGTTGAAGAAGGGTTTGATGATGAACCATGATACCATGACATCAAGAATTACCTCTTGAAGGGTGAATTCCCGTAGAAAGATCAACTAGGAAACAAGAAATACATCACCAAAATAACTTCCAAATTCTTCCTCAATGGAAAAATTTTAAATAAGAGATCCTTTGATTCAATCCTATTAAGGTGCCTAGGTATCAAGGAAGCCAATCTAATTATGAGGAAAATCCACGAAGGAGAATGTGGATCGCATATGAATGGTCACATTCTTATCAAGAAAATCACGAGCCTTGGGTATTATTGGATGACCATGAAGTCCGATTGCAATCAATATGTGAGATCATGTCACCAATGCCAAATATATGGTGATAGAATTAATGCGCCTCTTAACGAGCTACATCAAATGTCCGAGGCCTGGCCATTCTCTATGTAGGGCATTGATATATGATTAGACCAATTAATCCGAAGGCTTCAAATGGATATCGCTTTATTATGGTGGTAATTGATTACTTCACCAAATGGATCAAGGCTAATTCATACGTTAACGTCACTGCAAATAGCGTGGCAAAATTTATCAAGCGAGACATCATCTCCAAATATGGAGTTCCCCAGGCAATCATTATGGATAACGGCTCGAATATGAACAATAAGGTGGTAGATGATCTATCAAATCACTTTAAGATACGACACATTAATTCTTCTCCTTACAACCCACAAATGAATGGAGCAATGAAAGCAGCAAGTAAGAATATCAAGAAGATATTATCCAAAATAGCTGAGAAATACCGAGATTGGCATGAAAGATTTCCCTATGTATTAATGGCATACGACCTCAATTCGAACTTCACCTGGAACAATGCCCTATTCTTTGGTTTAGGGTATGGATGCAGTCCTAACCATGGAGGTCAAAATTCTATCTTTAAGAATTCAATCTCAAGTTAAGCTCTCGAGAGACCGAATGAATCCAATAGAGGCATGAACAGTTGAATTTGATTGATGAGAAATGGCTAAGGGCTATATGCTTTATGGTCGAGTTATCGAGAAAAGGGTAGCTAAGTCATTCAATAAGAAAGTTAAACCTATAAGTTTTGAAGTGGGGAATTTAGTTGTAAAGAAGACACTTCCGAATGCTCAACACCCCGAAGGCAAGTTTAGTCCGAATTACGAAGGTCCCTATGTAGTCAAGAAGATCCTACTCGGGGAGCTCTCATTCTTGTAAACATGGATGGAGAGGAATTGACAAGTCCTGTAAATGCGAGACGCGGTCAAGAAGTATTATCCTTAAAATGAAATTAAAGTCCGAAAACGGCATTCTTTTTCCCAAGCGATCCAAGTCACATTGAGCTCATTTCATGCATCCCATGCATACATGCATACATATGCATTGTCCATTTTGCGAGGTCCTTGAAAAAGGAAGTCGCAAAGCGAAAAGATGGATCCAGAAATTGAATACGCACGCACCTGAGATGAGTTAATTTTAATTCAAACTCTTTTAATTGCTTCGATGTCCCTAGGGATCGCAATTATGAGATTCATTCTACAATGGAATGAGTATGCCGATGATGTGCCCTTCCCTAGAAATCTAAATACTCCTAATGCATAGAAATCCTAAAGCTTAGGATTATCTAGATTATGATTCTTTGATAAAAGCCCACAAATTTCAAAATGGTTTTGTCTCCCAAGAAAGCTAACTCCTTTTGAAATTGTCCGCACATCTGAATATACATCTAATGTCAAATCCCCACCGAGAGTCAATCTTGTTGAAAGTGACTTGAGATTTTTCAAAAGCGATAGTTTCAAATGAATTTTCAAAAGGTTTTACCTCAAATGATAAGAGGCAAACTCTATCCCAAACATGTCCTACACACTTGATGAGTGATGAGCAAAAGAAAAATCCCCTTACCACTTTTGTCCCCCCAAGCCCCAAAAGGCGAAATTAGGGTAATTCTATTGGTAATTCCTTTCTATAGGATAATCCAATATTTTAAATCTCTTACCGCTTTTGTTCGCCCCAAAAGGGAACATTAGAGTAATTCCTTTGGTAATTCCTTTCTACAGGATAATCCAATCTTTTAAATCTCTTACCACTTTTGTCCACCCTAAAAAGTCGACATTAGGGTAATCCAACCCAAAAAACTCCCCAACAAGAAAGCTCTTTCCTTAAGAGATATTCATAGGTGTCTTTGTTTTTAAGAGTCATCTCAAGCTCTATCCCATCATACGGGATATTTCTTATCCTAAATCCTTTTCTACTAGGTATCTTCTCCGACAAATCCTTTTAGGATGAGTCATCTTTTAGTCGACCCAACATATGGGTCAAAATTTTAATTCACCTTAGGTATTCTTATGATGAATCCTTAGGTTTCCCATCATGGTTAGACCAACCATACGTGTCAAAATTTTAATTCACCTCGAGGGTATTCTTATAACGAATAATTTGGTTTTCATTGGACCTTTACAAATAAACATCATTCGAACCGATGACATGTAAGCTTCAGGTAAATCTCTCTCTTTCTATCTCTCTCATATCAAAAGGAATAGAATGTGATCTCTTTTGAACTTAAGTTTTCATATGAAAAGTATGAGAGTCAAATGTCATGACTTGTCTTTTCAATTTTCCCGGTCGAGTCGATTAAGACTCGGGTGTCACCTTATCTTTAAGAGTAACTTCTATTGAGATTCCTCTCAAAGAGGGGCAACTATTGACGCTTGATTTTTAATCGATTTATTTTTAAAAAATTTATAGAAAATTCATAAAAAGTCAAAAAAATTGCAAAATCAATTTTGGAAACCTTGGCGAAGCCTAAGGAACCATTTTTGAACAAAAATACATTTTCATATATTTCATATTTTTTAATATTTTTTGAAAATAAAAAAATACTTGAAAAATCGAGAAAAATAGCATTTGAGGTTGCAAAAATATAAAAAAATAGTCAATATTTTTCATCTAATTTTATTTTCATTTTGACCTCTTAGAATTTCAAAAATTCAATTCATGACCACATGTCTATTCATTGAGCATAATCTTGAATTGGCCCAAAAATTACTTTTTGAGTCATTTGTTTGCAATTTTTGCAGTTTTAGAGTCATAACATTAGACTTGAATATTTTGCATTTCATTTTAGTCCCCAAGTTTAAGAAAATCACTCGATTGGACTAATTGGACCTAAATGCATAAATAATTTTTAGTTTAATCCCTAGATCTCAAGTAAAATGAAATTAATCAAAATATGGGGATCACCATGCCAAGCTAAGACTCCTACCCCTATAGTTTTGGACCTATTGAATCGATCTATGGGGTAGTTTGAACTAATTAAGCCATTTAGGGTTTGAATTTGCCAATTCTAATTCTCGAATCAAAATCCAAATTTGGGGGTTTTATGCAATTCATTGTATATTTTTAAGAAAAATCACTTTTTTAGACATAATTTGTGCCCATGAATCTAATTTTGATATTTAATTCAAAACTATATGAAGTCTAGGGGATCAATTTGGTCATTTTAGGTGGACCGGGTGCTGTCGGGTAGAATTGGATCCGACCCAACGATTCAGTGACCCTTCTTCCCCAATTCCTCTTTGCGCGCAGATTTGAACCAGTCAATGTCGGCCGGACTTTGACAATCAAATTGAGTGGACAATCGACCTTGAATTGAGAAGCTAGTGGCTGGGCATTGAAGCCCTCAACGGCCCGAACCGATCACACCAAGTGTCGGGGCCAATGGTAGCCGGAGCTGCGCCGGCGAGCTCGATCATTACCATGGGAGCTTGGGGAAGTCAACTATAATGAATCAACCAAATTGACGTCCAAAATGTGCACTCGGAGATGCAGATTGACTTGACAGAATTCCCTATCGTCTCCATTGTCGTTTGGACCAAATGGCACGCCCGATCACATGTCATTCGAAGTCGGCAAGAGTCCCATGCGCACACAAAAAGAATTTCAATTGGATATAACCAATTCAATGCGTTTTGGCCAGAGGGGAGAGCTCATTCTGTTCCCAAACGAAACAGCATAGAGAGAGAAATAGTTAGAGAGAGGAAGGAGCTCCTGTTGTCCGCCATTGACGCGAGCTCGAGCGAAGAATGTGCGATCTCCGTCGAAGCAAACTAGAGGGAATCGAAGCTCCAAATCGATTCTCCAAGCTTCCTTGGACCTTTAGGATTGTCACCAACTCGGTCGGATCGGCTCCCGAACAAAAGGTGAGTTACGGGTCCGAGCTCTTTACATTCATGGCATCACATAGAATTTAGGCATTTATTGTAAGTTCGCAGATCACTCGTTTCTCTTGATTTCATAATTTTCCAGTCGAGCCTCCACTAGTCGCAAGTTCATCATGAATTGGCCCCAAATTTGGCAACCAAGAGCCATCGGACCTCAAAGTCTCTAACTGTGTGATATTATCGTGAATGATAATAGTTATGCCAGTTTTCTTAGATGCCATGGATGTTCCATGTCGAGCTCAAACTCGTGTTCTAGTGGTTGATTAGGCTCGATTTTGATATGTTGTCTAAAGGAGTATACAAGCAAGAGACCTTTAGGTCAAATGGTTGAGGTTGCCCGGATTGGTGTCGACAAACCTCGCCGTCACGCATCGTTCCACGAGGAAGACAAGACCACTCATGGCGCCGACTTTGTCAACGCTTACGTAGCGCCGACGTGGCGTTACGTAGCCTAACATGTGGTACCCACGTCGGCGAGCGGTTATAACGAATTCTTAAAGAATATAAAAAATAAAAATCCAGATCGGACGGTTAGCATTAGGGCACGTGTCTTGATTTGGAAATTTTTAGAAATTAAAAAAATCATTTTTTGTATTATAAAATGATTTTCAGAAATATAAAATATAAAATTTGATTGAACGGTCGAGGATTAGTCTCACCGTGCTATCCTGGCCATTAGTTTAGTAATTAGATCAAATGGCTAAGAGTTAGTCTCCCCATTCTATCTCGGCCATCCATTTTAGTATGTTGATCGAATGGCTTAAGATTTAGTCGTCGCTTGATCCGGACCATAGGATTTTAGTAATCGATCCGAGGGTTGCGGCTGAGCCATGTGGGCGATTCTGGACCGTAGGATTCAAAATTAGAATTTTAAATTCTCAAAAAATAGATAAAAATTCGAAAAAATCAAAAAATTAAAAAAATTTAAAGCGTTGTTCTAGGCCAGCCCGGGACTATTAGGGTCTGAGTTGGGCGTCCAGTTTGCGTGGATCAGGTCAACCCGGTCTAGAAAATATTTAAAAAGTGCAATAAAAAATTCAGAAAAGTAAAAAATCATTAAAAAAAATATTTTAAAAAATCCAAAAAAAAAAAAAAAAAATTCAAAAAAATCCAAACAAATCACAAAAAATGGGAAATGGCCACGTTTAACTAACCAAACCCAATTTTGTGATTTTTGGGTTCCCGAGCCTTAAAAAATGACCATTTTACCCCTCTAGACAACTCGTCTCAAATTTTTTTCGAACCATCCACCGAACTTAAATTGGTCATTCTCTAAGAATTTATGGCTATATTAGGCACGCCATGTGACCAATTGATTGGTGATTTGATGCATTTTATCCGCACGTTATTGATTCCTTGATTTGCGCACTTCTTTTATTGATTGTGATTGATAAGGTAGAAAATTTCCATTTGCATGATACCCTTAAATTGTTAGAACCTATCTCACCTTTCGACGCACCTATATGAATTCTTAATTTGGGAAATCACTCAATTGAGGTACCGAAAGGGCGTCGATGACAATCTCGACGTAACCAAGTCCCCAAACCCTTTTCTCTAGTTCTTGTATAATCAAACGGACTCTTCCGGCCGCTCGATAGGGTTTTCGATCATACCCTCCAAAAATGATTGGTGTTCGTTGGTATGCACACTACGGGACATGTCACGAAAGGGTCCGATCCCCCCACTACAAAAGGGATCAACCCTTATTTTCATAAATACGACCCCGCCGTCAAGATTTGGGTAATGGGCTTTGCAAGGGACCCGCATCTCGAAATCCACATCATCACGAGTGTGGACGATGACGATCCATTAACCCTCGATCCAACCCGATCACCACTAACTTGGGAGGGTCACGACAATCATGTAAAAACAACTTCAATTTGACATTAACTTAGCTCGTACCATACCATCTCGCACAAATCGGTAACAATAGGTAATCTAACATTAAAGGTTAGTAATCTACTTGCCTTAGATTGAAGTACAAAGAAGAACGAAGCTCAAATTGTGTCGAACGAACTATGAGGTCTCTTTCTTCTGCTCTGATGTCACGCGTGCCAGGGGGCGAGCTGGTCGGTGAGGCAGTGACGGCTTGAGGACGATGTCGGGGTAGCTTGTGATCCGCCACCGTCGAGCTATGGAGTCACTAGCGCAAGCTTGAGAGAGAGAGAGAGATTCGGATGAAAGGGGACCTGGGAGAGATTTTGAGAGGAAGAGGAGCTTCCTTCTGTTGGTGGTGGGCAAACATGATAAAGAGAGAGAGAGCAGGAAGGCTTTTATAGTGGGGGTAAGGGGCGTGTAGGTCGATTAGAGGGCTTCATGCCTAGGCGCAAACAACTCAAGCCGACACATTTCCTTTGTGATCAAAGCCGAACACCCTCCAAAAGGTTCTCTTAAGTTAGTATTGTCTCGTCCATCGACCACCAACGGCCAATAGTCCATTGCCATAGTAATTAACCCCCAATTCATCATTGCGAACACTCTAAGCTGACAATTGTCATTTTGCTTGTTAATCCATCCTTACAGAAAATTAGATTGTCACACTAACATACTAAGTCTCGCAACCGGAGTGCGCTAAAATTTTTTATTTTGTTATATACCAATTGAACTCGTTTTGGAAAAAGAAGAAGGATCATTATGTTCCACAGGACAAAACAGACTAGAGAGAGAGCACAAAGAGGAGAGCCAAGCTTTCCAAGGGTTTCCTATGCGATTGCCATTGTTGAGCTCAATCAAGAGCTTTCGAGACTTCGCCAAGATGTTCCACAAAGAATCAAAGCACAAGACCGCTTTCTCAAGCTTTGTCTTGGTCCAAGGAATTGATCAAACCAGCTCGCAATGCTAACCATCTCCAAAATGCTCGCAAACTTTTGGTCTGGTCGAGAGCTTGCGAGCTTAAATCAAACATCCCTAGGCTGATCAAGATCTCAGGTAAGTACCTCTGAACCTCGTGGAAGCTTGAGGATTGCTCATTTTGGTTTGATTCTTGCTTAAACTGCTAGTTGATTATGCCATGGCCGAGCTTTGTGCAAGCTTGATTAGTTTGGATTCCACCAGTAGATCTTGCCAAAAGTTGGATATGTTGTAGCTTAGTATGAGGATTTGATTGGTACAAAGATCGGGACGATCGGAGGTGGTTTCACCATCGATCGGCGGTCGGAACAACCTTCGCCATCCATGGATCGTCTTCTTCACGAGGGCGTTGATTGGCTCATGGTGCCATGCAACATGACACGTAGCAACCACCTCAACCGGGTATATATCAAGCCTTTTTTTAAAAAATAAAGAATAAAAATCAGATCGGACAACCACAATTTCATCATGTGGCGTGATCGGACTTTTTTTTGAAAAATAAAAATCATTTTCGGATATTATAAAATCATTTTTTGAAATAAAAAAAATAATCTGATTGGACGGTAATGGATAGCCACTCCATTCGATCTCGGCCGTAGATCTCAATAGATTGATCCAAGGATGGTGGCTTAATCCGGTGCGTTTGATTAATAAATAGGCGGGAAATTAGGAAAATCAATAAATAAAAAAATTCGAGATAGTTCCCAAATTCAAATGAAAATACCAAAACTATGTCGTTTAGTGCCAACCCAGAACCCATATGGTCTAGGTCGGGCGCCCGAGAGGCACGAGTCCCGTCAACCGGTCGGAAAAAATAATAAGAATTAAAAAAAATCAGAAAATTCATTAAAAAACATGAAAAATTGGGAAAATTAATATAAAAATTCTCCAAAAAAAAATCAGAAAAATTCCTAGAAAAAAATGAAAAATGGCCACATTTAAGTGATTTGACCCATTTTTGTTAATTTTGGTTCCCGAACTTTCTCCAAAATGACCATTTTGCTTCTTTGGACACTTTGTCCAAATATTCCCAAATCACTCCTAAACTTTAATGGTGCATTCTCTAAACCTTTAGGGCTTCACTAGATATATAATATCATGATGTGATGTGATTTATTCCGCATGTATCTACTTTCTTAACTTGTGCACCTATTTTTTTATTAATTGTGATTGATAGGATAGACAATCCCATTTGCATGAATCATTAGAAAAAATTGCAACATTTGCCCTTACTTCCACTGAGTTTGTTCAGGATATGTTATATTGCATATCCTCCACATAGTTTTCATTTAGTGACAATTCCCGATGTCGTATTAGTACCGTTACGGTGAAGAATAGCCCGCAAATCTTGCTTTATGAGACAATTCGTCGGGACTCCACAATTAGCTAGCAATCGCAATTAAATCTATCTAATTTTGCACATTAGTATTCGTTAATGACCTAGCAAAGTATGATGATGACTTAAAGGTAAGTCAAGAGAGGCCATACTTCTAGAACCAACTCTCATCTTCTAGTAAGTACACTAGACTCTGGACGTGTTTAACTCGTATTCTTCAGTTAGTTAGTCAACCTGATGATTGCATCAAAGTGAGACTTTGAAGTCGTGTTGGGAGGACACGTGGACATATTTTCAGGCCGAGAAAAAAGGACCTTCTTTATTTTTGTCTTTATTTTATTTGTAATTTTTTATTGGGGCTGAGGTTGAAGCAACTCTATTGACTAGTAGGCTGGATTTGAATCGAACTAATCCAAAATAAACTGAACCACAAAAAATTTTGATGGTATCGAAATCAAAGACCGAACTGAACTGAAATGCATGAATTTTTGGGCTCGATTCTTAGTTCGGTTCAATTTTGCAATTCGGTTGTGTCAGCCTAGTATATATGCTGCCCCCTCTCTCTCTCTAATTCAGAATCATCCCCTCATTCTCTCTCCCTCATATGCTTCTACCACTTTGAAGTTTGAACCAGATCAAGTAGACGATCGAAGAAGCCATCGGAGAGAGAGAGAGAGGTATGGAAGGAGGGATCAACCTAGAAGGAGCAGACGCGTCAGCTTTCAGAGAGTGCTTCTCTCTCGCATGGAAGAATCCTTACGTTCTTCGCCTCGCTTTCTCTGCCGGAATCGGCGGCCTCCTCTTCGGCTACGACACTGGTTTCTCTTTCTCCCTGTCTCATCTTCACTTGTTGCAAAAGGCATAAAATAAGAATGTTGATCCTGACCCAACACGCCCTTTTGCGGTTCAAATACTAAAGTTTGGGCCGAACGAGGATTAAATTGGGTTAATCCTTGTTTTGTCTGTTAATCACGCAGGGGTCATATCCGGGGCACTTTTGTACATTAGAGATGAGTTCAAGTCTGTGGACAGAGAGACTGTGCTTCAGGTAAATTCTAATTTCATACCTACTATTTATCTTTTCAAAAAGAAATTAATCATGATTTTTCTTCTCCAGCTCTCTCCTCATCTTGGTCACTATGGTATGAATCGAGACAAAACGTAAAACCCTAAAAAAACCCAATTTAGATGCAATTTTAATTTTGCCCTAAACTTTTTCTTTATCTAAAAAAGATCTCCGATTTTTACTCTAATCCCAAATTTCCCACGTGCCTACAAATTATCACGGGTTGCTCTTCAAGATTATCAATAACAGGAGGCTGACGTTATTCAATATATAAAAAAAAAAATCAATAGTGATTTTTGGATGTGTGAGAAGATTTGAGACTTGATTGGAAATTGAGGATTTTTTTAAGATAAAAATACAGTTTCAAAGCAAAATTAAAATAAAACTTAGATTTGTAGGTTTTTTAGGGAACAAGGCCTCATGAATAGTAATATACATGCTCTTTCTGTTTACATGTTTTCAAGGCTCCTTGGACAAATACTGTCTTCTAGTCGGAGTTATGTCAAAACCATCTTTGCCTGTCATGTGTTGACCGCTCAAATTTCCTTGATCTTATCGTTTGCCATTGTTGCTAGCAAGTCCAAATGTAGCCGTCACGGGCCAGATAAGATGATCTTGTCCGACTTAGGAATAGGTATACCAACATATTTTTTAATGGTTCTATGAGGGTAAAACTATCATGGAACTTTCTTTTTGCCAAAATAAAGAGTCGTGCTTGTTTTAACACTTTCTTCCCTATTTTAGACCTTAGCTCCATGAAATAATATGCTACTGCTGAAATACGGAAGAATTGAAATCTTATATCAAAACACTATATATGAATGGTATCCCAAAATGTATCCTAATTTTTGGCCTAATTCATATGTGATAAATTGATCTTGTGGAATCATTCGATCAAACAAGATTTCAGGTCAAAAAGAAAATATTAACTTTTGCGGAGAACTATCCATAAAATGTCTTAATGTCCAGCCTCGTTACTAATTATGTTTTGACTGTGGAACTTTCGGATGCCTCGGTTCTCCCACGATCTCTCATTCATTACTGATATCCTATCGACTTGTCTTTTATGTTTTATTGCTTACATCCATCTACCTTATCCCACCAAAAAAAAAAAACACAATAAAGCCAAAAGTACCCAAAAAGGAGGGAGAAGATATCTATTTACTTCTTAAACGTGAATATTAGCTTTTGATTTCTAAGAGCACCGTACATATATCTCAATTTTGCCGAAGCTAAACCAGCCTCCAAGCCTGCCTATTTGGGCCAAGATAGAAGACATCACATACCTTCTTGGGCTCTTGGACTCAGCCCAGGTTTGACAGTTTCATCTTAGCTTGCATTTGGTGCATCTATTTTTCTATCTATTTAACCATACCAAGTGTTCATAAATCATAATCCAATGTGTTGTGTTGAGAACCTCTGAACCATGTACTTTTTACTGCTGTAAATTTCTTTTCGTTTTCTACTTTTAACCTTATCTTTTACTTCTTTAAACTGTAGTAATATTGCAAAACTGGGTTTACCTTGTGGCATGACCCTTTCCAGGCAGAGAAAATCTCAGCCCAATTTGCCTCCTCCGTTTTAATTCTTTGGTCATGGCACTAGCATTGAACTGAGTATTGCACAAACTCAGATACTAGAATGATGATACCTCTAAAAGAAGAATTTGAGTGTTGTACTAATACATATGCTATTTCCCCTACCATGGCGGTTTTACGTGCAACAGGAAAGTATAGTGAGCATGGCGGTAGCCGGCGCAATCATCGGGGCTGCAGTCGGTGGATGGATGAATGATCGGTTAGGGCGGAGAAGCGCGATCCTGGTCGCTGATTTCCTCTTCTTCATTGGAGCGGTTATCATGGCTTCTGCTCTGAATCCGGCTCTCTTGATCACTGGCCGAGTCTTCGTTGGGCTTGGGGTTGGCATGGCGTCGATGACTTCCCCGCTCTACATTTCGGAAGCATCTCCAGCAAAAATCCGCGGGGCCCTCGTTAGCACCAACGGGTTCCTCATCACTGGTGGCCAATTCCTGTCTTACCTGATCAACTTGGCCTTTACCAAGGTGAGAAATACAGAAGAGGGACATGAAAGGATGAGGAAGATTAGTTTTTCAGTAAAAAAATTAAGACACACAGAATCTATACATCTTTCCACAAGCATGAAGATGGGAAAACTTAGGCCTAAGGTAAAGTCCGGGTTTTTAAAATATCTTTTTGTCGATTCTGGACGACACGGCTCCAGGAAAGTGGCGGTGGATGCTCGGAGTTGCCGGAATTCCAGCCCTATTGCAGTTCATCCTCATGCTTCAGCTCCCGGAATCCCCCCGTTGGCTTTTTCGCAGGGTTATTTGACTATCACTGCAATTCCCCTGTTTTCTATGTGATCTAATCTTCAGCAAGTTGTCTAACAAACACTTTTTGATGAAGGGAAGAGAAGAAGAAGCCAAAGCCATACTGAGGACAATCTACCCTGCCAATGAAGTGGACAGAGAGATACAAGATCTCAAAGAATCCATCGAATCCGAGATCTGAGACACAGGGTCTTCCGAGAAGATAAACATCATGAAGTTACTGAAGACAAGAACAGTGAGGAGGGGGCTAATTGCTGGGGTCGGACTTCAGGTCTTCCAGCAATTCGTGGGAATAAACACGGTCATGTATTACAGCCCCACGATTTTTCAGTTGGCCGGATTTGCTTCTAACCAAACAGCATTGCTGCTTTCACTCGTCACAGCCGGGCTCAATGCATTTGGTTCTGTTGTGAGCATATACTTCATCGACAGGACCGGAAGGAAGAAACTTCTCGTGATCAGTCTGTTCGGGGTGATAATATCTCTCGGAGTTTTGTCTGCAGTTTTTCATGAGACAAGTTCTCACTCGCCGCTGATTAGCCAGGCTGCAACTTCTCACTTTGCGAACTACAAGTGCCCAGACTATGGTTCGGCGAAAAACGCCGCTTCTTGGGACTGCATGAAATGTTTGAAGGCCTCTTCTCCTGATTGTGGGTTTTGTGCTTCGCCTGCTAATAAGGTAGAGCACCTATCACTCACTCGTCTTTGTGTCGATCGTTACAGGCCTCTTGAATCTTGTAGCTAACCATAACGACCCATATCATATTGCAGATGTTTCCGGGGGCATGTTTAATCTCAAACGACACCGTGAAGGATATGTGCCACGCAGAGGACCGGCTGTGGTACACGAGGGGCTGCCCAAGCAAGTATGGGTGGCTTGCAATTGTCGGCCTAGCCTTGTACATCATATTCTTCTCCCCTGGGATGGGCACCGTGCCTTGGATCGTCAACTCCGAGATCTACCCTCTCAGGTTCCGAGGGGTTTGTGGAGGGATAGCGGCCACAGCGAATTGGATCTCGAACCTCATCGTCGCCCAGTCCTTCCTGTCTCTAACACAGGCAATTGGGACCTCGTGGACATTCCTAATATTTGGTGTGATCTCAGTCGGGGCGTTGGTCTTTGTTCTGATTTGTGTGCCGGAAACAAAGGGGCTCCCGATTGAGGAGGTGGAGAAGATGTTGGAGAACAGGGCATTGCAGTTCAAGTTCTGGAAGAAGAGCTCTAGCACATCAGGAAAAAACCAAGCTGGGTAAAGACACTAATGGAAGCCTAGGAGCACATGGTTTGTCAATACCAAGAATTAGTAGATTTCAATTAAGCTCGGGCTTAGGGTCTTGAGCAAAAGGACCACAGACATTAGATCCATCGTTTAGGTATCTGTCTTGCTATGAAAAATTAAGTTAAAAACTCGAGGAACTCTAGGAAAACTAAGACTCATCTTGTCTCCCAAAAGCAAAAGTTGAACTTCAGGTGGAGGTTGAACAAAATGCTCAAATGCACGGTTATGGGAACCAGCTCAATTAGCAAAGGTAATCGGTCACATCCGTTTCCTTTCCTGAATGTGTGTTGGAACTTGATCTGCCACTGTAAGAGTAGATGTGCGATCTTTTGAATCGGTATGTCCGCATCTCTAAGAAGATTTCCATAAAGATTATGTCGATCACACTCCAAGAATCAATTTCTAAAATGTCAGTTGGATATCTCAACTTCCGCGCTAGATCTAACCTATAGCAATTGCCCATAGGCTTGGCCGTGAAGGAAAAGCATATATCCAGTAGGCCAATATAACCACCAATCCAATCACCATCCTCGCTTCTGACTTCTGAGTAAACTATCCATGGCTATAGTTTCTCAGGATCGCCTTTGGAGGCCCTGTTGGTGTTAAACTTAACCCAGTGTGTCATGGGAGAGGTCGTTAGTAAACTGACTACTTGTTTGACTGAATGAATTTAAATGCGAAAGGCAATTCATCAAACATGTTATGTTTTATAGGTAAAAAGGTGGGAAGAGCGATTAGCGTTATTCTCCCGCAATGCTACCATTAGAGTCTGACATCCACTAGGAAATGTTATGTTTGAGACATAATTACTTCACACCACCTTCTGACCCAAGCATCCGACGTTAGCGAGCCAATGGCTGCGGTCCTGCTAAGAAATTAGCAACCACGGAGTCTTTCCACAAGAGTTACGCCAAGCTAAGAAACTAAGCATGAGCTGTTCAGAGATTTGCTCACGACATGAATCAAGTTCATGACCTCATGAAAGACAAGTGATCTCTTTACCAGAACAAACTTGGTGGTTACCAAATGTTCCTTCAAACTTCTTTCTGTTTTCGAACATCCTTTCCTTAGATAATCATTCATGGAAGTCTTCAACCTATATTCTTTGTAGTAAGCGTCGCCAGCATTGTATCTTAAAATGCCTAGGCATCCAACGACAGAGGAAAAGGTTGAAGGAAACAGCAGCAGAGGGAGGCAAGTTTTAGCATTCTAGAAGCATGGACGATTACTGCAGCGCTACAGGATTCTTTCTTTCTTATGAACATGTGAGCA
Organism: Rhodamnia rubescens; assembly: GCA_021437795.1. NCBI lineage: Eukaryota > Viridiplantae > Streptophyta > Magnoliopsida > Myrtales > Myrtaceae > Rhodamnia > Rhodamnia rubescens. Next base: position 13,421,882 of record JAILYA010000002.1, on the reverse strand, counting down.
TTCAAGTTTGCTTCATTGTGCCTAACAACATAAGTTCAGGGGAAAAAGAAAAATAAGGTCAATGCGACAAAAGAGAGCCATCTACTCTCACTGAATGCAGCTCCAAGTGAGATGAATAGTATAGCCCAATGTTCTTATGTTATCAGTAACTGCCTCATCTATCTATATGCCATGTTCACCAAAACTGCAGGGAGCATGAGAAATCAGTCACTATGACCAGGAACTAAATGCTGACTGACCCAGATGATTCAATTACATGACGCTACAGAATGGATCACGAAATAAAGATGATCCAATGAGAAAGAACCACCGACACCCCAAAGTTTACAGAATTGAGTTCCAGGACTAAAGCTTTAGATGGACAAGGTCATTCCTTTGTGCAGTATGTAGGAACCACTCCAGCCAAAGCCTAAAACATCTTAGGCGCCATTTCTTCAGGTAATATGTGCTGTCAAAGTAAAAAAGTATATTGGCAATAGAAATGAAAAAGCACGACAGCCCCACTGATAGTTTTGGCAAATTGGTTGACTATGATACGACATAAAATTAACATGCCATGCCAAGCCCGAGAGGTAAAGCAAATGAATTCATCAAAAGATACGAAAATCAGAAAGAAATGGCCTTCCTCAACAAAATCAGTAGGAAACTGTGACTGTCAAAGTCAAACCGACTGGATTTTTTTCCCCTCATTTTGACAATAGAATGTTGATGATGGCATATTTCACCAAGTTCAGGCACCGACCCCATAAGGAACAGGGAGCGGGAGCAGAGCAAGCATGAAACCTCCGCCTGTAATAGAGTTCCCACCACGCCTTCTTCAATCAACGGTTACATCTACACTTGTCTTTGCTAAGCTACGATGCGCAACCACTCCTGTTCTCCCTCCTTAAAGCACCTCTGTTTCCCAAATAGCTGGTCTCTATTGATTTAGTGAAAGCAGCGACAATTGTTCCTCCATAGAGCAATCCACATGGCAAGAGGTACGACAAGATGAAGGTATGAGAATTAAACCCAGGCAACGCTGTTCCATTGGAGAAGGAGAAGAGCGTCGAGTGCTGCGATACTCAACTGCATCTTGAAGAATAATGTTCCCTTGCTTGTCAATGCAGTGGAATGCACCCAAGAAAAACCGGCCATCTTTAATTCCCACCAGCATTCGACGAAATAACAAATTCCTCACCTGGGACACATAATTTGAGCTAGAGGAGTTAATATCAGATCCATCTGGGTTTCCTACTGGAACTGGTGTTTCCATCCTCTGTTCTTCCATGTTAATGTGCTTATTTAGCACTTACCTAGAGAACAAAAGCAGAGCATAACATAAGCACTAATTTGCAGTACTCGGGAATTGGGCCTAAGTCGGATCATCATGCTTAATGCTTAAACTGCTCTTTCATCTGGTTTCTGAAATACTCAGACCAATCATTTTAGTGTTGCAACAATATATACATAACCTACCAGGAAAACAAGAACAGGCAAATCCTTATCTGAAGTAACTGGCACTAAAAGGCACTAAACTGCACAATGATCTTTGCAGTAAGGCAACTGTGGATCACAGTAACATCAATTCATCAAAAGAAACAAAAATAAACAGAGGATGGTGACAATGAACCCCATAAACAGAATAAACTATTACTCTCAATATTTGCATGAAGTCAACGGTTTTGCTGCAACCACAAATACATGCTTTGCAAGAGATCATCAGGCTGTCAGTAACTAAGTCCAGTCAAGTCGGCTAATATGGTTGAAATATCAATTGGATAGGATTCATGAACTCAAGACTCAAAAGTTCGACAAGACCTCTAACCCTGAATCAGACTCTCTGCTTGAGCTCAGCTCTGATCAACATACTCAAGATTGACTCAACACGATTAGGGCCTGTTTGATAACAATTCTGTTCCTAGAAACAATCTCTGAGCATAAATGTCTTTTTTCTAATTCTGTTCCTGAGAACAGAGAAGTAGATTTTTTTTTCTTCTTGTTTCTTTTTCAAATCTGTTACCTGGCCACTGATCTATTCTCGGGAATAGAAAAACTAATTGACATTACCAAATGAATTTCTGTTCTTTTTCTCTCCCCAGGAACAAAAGAACATGAATTAGAGAAACAGGAGCGTAAATAAACAGGCCATTGGTATCTTAAGGGGGACAAGTTCAAAGCACTTTGAAGCTCGGCCAATCATACACAGGATCAAAAACAATAAACCCGTAGTTTCTCGCTGTATCTCATGTAGCCCCTTCTCCTAAACCAACATTCAGAATCCAGATCATAGATTGCACTAATTGTTTGAATGATAATGCCTTAACATCAATTACAAATCAGTTAATCGCCCCAAAAAAATTCTTTAAAAGAAGAAAGAAGGGATAAACACGTCAGAAACCCTACAAAAACAATAAGGACGAAATTCGAAGCTATGCCATCGGGTGTTAGCAGCAAAAGCAGGCCAATCAACCGCAAAAGTTTGAGTCTGTGAAGTATTCTTTACTTTGCATCGAGAGAGAGAGTCTCAGACTTGATATGCAACCACGAAACTGAAACACAAGCTCAAAAGATGAGTACCCACCTCGGAATCAATACTTCAGATCCGACAGGCAGCTCAGATTCACGGCAAGAGTCACGACGGTAAAGAGGGAGAGAGAGAGAAGTATTGAAGCAGCAGTCAACAGAAAAACCAGCGTTGTAGTGGAGTCCACGAGGATGAAGAGGCTAGGGGAAAGGAAAGGAGCGGCTTCAACATTACGATTGCGTTGTACCGTGGAGGCGTCCGTACGTAACCAAATACAACAAAAGCCGTAAAAATAAAAACAAATTCTAAATAATAGCACAAAGTATTATCATTTTCTGAAATAATAATAACGAAGCTCGTTTCAAATAAGGACCAAACTGCTCTTTTTATTATAAAAAAAAAGGCTGGTATTTTCGTCATTTCATTTTTATTTCTTTTTCCTTTTCTTTTTCCCCATTTCGTGTTTTTTCTTTTGTTGCGGTCGACGACCCTCTCCTAAATCTAGATGGGCAATCTTGCTGCGGCCAAGAACGGCTCGCCTCTCCTTGTGGCCGTTGAGGCAAGGCGTCCCTCACGGCCATCCTTTAATATCTCCCTCTTTCTATTAGCTTCAAAGCTCTCTTCCAAACCTCCAGTTATAGCACGACCCCAACGACATTTTCCCAAGGCTTGGCCTAATCAACTACGGATATTGAAACTCATTTCCAAAACCTTAAAGAAGAAGCGATCTACCTCGCTTGGGCAAGGGCTGCCCTCAACAGATCTGGACAAGGGTCATTGGCAGCAAGCGAGGAGTCGCTCGCCAAGCAAAGGACAGATAAATAAATGAAAATGAAAATGAAAAAAAAGGAAAAAGAAATCCAAAAAAGGAAATGATAAAAATGCCTTTGTTCATGCCTTTACTTAAAATAAGGTTCACTTTAAATTTTATTTGAGAAAATAATAGCACTTTATGTCATTGCTTGAAATTTTTCTCGTAAAAATCGAGGGATTACTTTCCATCAATATATCCTAAAAACTTCCAAAGGATTTCCACATCCATTGTAGAGATTATAATTGCGTTTATTTCTTATAATTTCTAAGCAATTTCAATACACGAAAATTCGAAACTCATGATAAGTGAGTGAAATTCACTCAAATATTAATTTGAAAAATCACACCATCGACCATATATAAAGACCCCTGACCAATTGACTCTCCCCCTTTAGGTTTTGAGTTTCGCAGCAGAGAATTATGGTATACCGTGCATGGTAAAAGAATGTATGTCTTTTGAAGGAGCCTTGAATGTCTAAGGTATATGTTAATCTAGGATTTGTAATAACGAAACTTTTGTTATGTTTGATACGTTGAATACACATGACGCCCGAAAAGTAATGAATTATATAAACTGTAACATTTCTTTAACTAATTATTTCATAAACGTCCGAGACACTTATTAATTAAATCTTGTTTTTAAACTTGTGTAGCATTTGAATTTGTAAATGTTCAAATTCATGGAACATATTAATCATTGTCACGTCCAAATTGAATTGAGTCCTCTTTTCTCTACCATTTCTCGGAGGAATGAGTAGACGACCACTACTGCTCAAAATGTTGTCTTCTTGTAATCAATACAATGCTTTTCAAGAGATCGCAGAGTCGGTCATTGAATTGTGTCGAAGTCAACATGATTGTAATCTCAACTTGACGATGCTCATGAACTCAACATTCGAACCTCTTACTAAAGCTCGAAAGAAGTATGATTCGTCCAACGAAAAAAACCAAAGTATGATTTGATGCCCGAGATTGGTTTGACCCGTATTAGTTTCAAACCGGACAAGCTCAGGTCACTTTGAAGCTTGAGCAACCATACAACCTAAATTAGGATTAAAGATGCTAAGAAACCGTTTGGTTTTGTCGCTCGAAGCCTCTCTTATCTCGTGTACTTGGAATTTGCCTACAAGGCCATTCCCGAGCAAACTTAAAAAGTACTGTTCCACAGTTCCAATTCATACCAGTATTACTATTATCGGTCCAAGGAGACTAGCTTGGAGGGGAAAAGACGGGTAAAAAGGGTATTTTCCACAATGTTGCCGATGTCTCCGATTGCTATGTCATTCTCCAACATTACCGATGTCCGTTTACCATCTTTCTCCTACACCCCGGGCGACAGCCCTGGCAATGGCACCCAACACACAAAATGAAAGCACAGATCATCCCTCGAGATGCCTACACCACAACTCAGAAATGATTCGCGATCACCACGTCTTCTTGTCATTCCATGAAGTTGGAAAAAACTTTCAGCAAACCACTAAGTTCAACGGGTTGAATCACTCACAAATTCAACATGGGACCAGGAGAAATTAACATAAAAATCCCAAGTTTTGGTTCAGAAGAGCCATGCAAAGCACCACCACATGGGAATGCGAACTACGATCACTAATATTCTCAAGCACAGAGCGTCACCGGTAGGAAAAGCCATGCTACAACAAACTTCCCAGTTATATCCCCTATGAGCACACAATCAACCTAGAATGAAAAAACATTTAGGACAACGTATAGAAACAGAGATTTGGTGTGATTACTGCGCACATAATATTATTAACTTCAATGAAACCAACAGCAAGCAACCACACTGACAATGCATAAGAATGTTATCCTTCGACAACCAGGCCTCCAAACTCTCGCGCGTATTCAGTTTCAACCAACCAAGCAGTCTCCCAAGGAGGCTTCTAATGTGACAGAGAAGGTATAAGATAGAATGACACCACCAGCTAAGCAAAAAATGTGTATCTGTTTATCACATTATAAATAAGATCACCATTTGTCGAAACCTAACGAACCGTATTTTGTCACTGCTCCAAGAAAAACCGTATTTTGTCACTGCTCCAAGAAAAGAACCATACAAAGACTAGTTTGATATGATAGATGCATAACACTTACATCTCAGGTCTGACATCTAAAAGCAAAGATCAAGAATTAGGGAGAACATATTCCCCACCTCATATTTTTCCAGGAAACATTGCAAATAGTAATCAAGAATATCTTCTCCTTAAAAACCATCACCAAGTTCATCAACTGCGATTGCTGCTCCACATCTTCCGGCAGGCTGTCCTCCACCCAAACTCACCACTTCCAGAAACAATTGCAGAATAGGCACAAGAAGACACAAATGAACCGAGAGAGAGAGAGAGAGAGAGAGAGAGAGAGAGATCACCGAATCCAACGAAGAACACTTAGATGCAAATGAGGAGATCAACAATGGAACAAATGCTAGAAGAGAATAAGACAACTGGCTACAATAGAAAGGAAAATCAAAGAGTTTGCAGTTGAACAGGGTTCTACGTAGAGATACACAGTTAGTCCCAACCATGACCAGAAGAACCATAAAATATGCCAGGGCATCAGATTATACTTGAGGAAGATAATAAATCCAAAACCAGATGGTGAGCAACACTCAAATGTCACACAACATCTGGCACAAACTCGAAATAGAAAGTCGCTGCATTGAGTTAACAATGTAACTAGGAACAATACCCTTGAAAGGGAAAAGGGTAAGGCATTTCTCCAAGTTAGACAGCCTAGGTTAGCTAAACTATAGTGCATGTAGACACGTGAACTCGGTTGATATTTTTCATACAGGGAATCCTTCAATGTCCAAATCTGCAATCAGACTTGACAAAAGATGTGCAAAAGCTCGTCAGAGAAGTCAGACTTGACAAAAGATGTGCAAAAGCTCATCAGAGAAGTCCAGCACATGTAATAAACAAAAGAATGTGAAAACTTGTCATGCAGCCCAAAGGACAAGCATGCTCATCTAATCTCTTCTTGAAAGAGCATGTCCAAGTAGTGTAGGAATAAGTTTCTTCTTATGTTGTCTCTCAATTCAACTACTCCTCTCTCCAGAATATAAACTAACATTATTGATTTATACAACTTTGCACAAATTCAACCTAAGTGAGCGGGAAGGAGAGCAGGAAGCCAAATAAAGGAAATTGAACGAAGAGAAGAAAAAAGATTGTAATTTTCCTCATTTGTTTGGATATGCTTTGAAAGGAAGACAAGGAGGGAAACAAGAAATCTAAAATAACCTCTCTCCTATTTGTGTTGACAATAAAGTAAAGGACAACTTTCAGCAAAGAAATATCTGAAAGTTAATTTGCCTCCCAAGCCTTCCAGTGTTGGAAGGAAATTAATGGTGGCCAAAGAGAGATAATTCTCCCCATTTCCTACTATTTCCTCTTTCGTTAAATCATCCAAACAAGGGAAATCTTTTTTCTCGGTGACTATTTCTTCAATGTCCAAATCTGGGGGGAAAAAAAAAAAAAAGAAAAAAAGAAAAAAAAAAATTTCAAATTTTCCTCATTTGTTTAGATATGCATTGATCTATTAAGTAATCTCTCTCTTATTTGTTTTGAAAACAAAGTAAAGGACAACATTCGGCAAAAAAATTCTCTGAAAGTCAATTTGCCTCCCAAGCCTTCCATTGTAGGAATGAAATTAATGGTGGCCAAACAAAAATAAGTTTCCCCATTTCTTTCTGCTTAATCTTTCGATAAATCATCCAAGCAAGGAATATATATTTCTAGGTAACCATTTCCCCTCACCTCTCTCCAATTCCTTCAATACATGCATGTGAGAGTTTGAAAAATGAGAAGTTTAGAATTTTGAGTGAAAGGAAATACTTTGAAATCTAATGGCTCTTGTTTTAATTAACCTAAAACAAAGTGCATGGAATGCAAATTCAGTCAAAGAAGAGATTCATACTCTGTGATGGTAAAACAATGAGACCTACTGGTACCAAGGACCAAGAAATTCTGACAACTAAAATTCATTTCAAAACAACTAAAAAATGGATGGAGATGTGACTAAAAGAAGAGAAGCAGAAAGGACAAATTTATCTAATGGTAATTGGAAAATGCCATTCATTTTCAACGAAACTTTTGCAGGACAACCATGAGACAAGGATGCTTTATGAGATAAAATTTGCACAACTATGTGCATACTGAGCGTAATGGAGATTAGAATACTCAGGTAGAAGAGTAAGCACTCGAGATAATATCAAATTTAGAAAAGTATATTTCAATGAAAAGTTAGTAGTTTGTACACATGAGAGAAATTAGTTTGAGGTGGTTTGAACAAAATATATGATGACCTACAGCTGATTGGGCCACATGGGCAGAATTTTGCGAAGAAAGATCACTAACTGTAGATATACAACAAACTGACTGAGTAAGCAAGACGGAATAAAAGACTTCCCATAGCTGACCCCACTCGCTGACAGTAGAGTATGACTGTTTAAAGACTTCATATAGCTGATAGTACTTAGAATAGATATGAGGTAGTTTTCTTGTGGAGTAGTGAGTACAAGCAATCAGAAACTGGGTAGAATGAGTCCATGGAAGAAAATTGACCAAGCTGAAAGAAAGACTGATGAACCAAACCAAAGCACCACTACTCGGGTGCGTCCAAGAACTACCTAGGTACTAAATTGGTTTAACTCATGTTTGTTGGATGTTATTTTTTCAAGTAGTTCCATATGTCTTTCTGATCATCTGGGAACCAAGAGTCTCCTCAAAATGGATGTTGTAACTAGGTCAGGATCAGCTTTAGCATGTTCTTGCACTGGTGCCTCAAGCATTCTGGCACAAGATAAAATGGTTCACCATCAAGAAGCTTAACAAGATGTAGTGAAACCACCAACTTCAAAAGATGCCTTTTAACCCAATCCAAACATAGTGACAAAACACTTAGTGATTCATGGAACAATTCTTATTCAGGGTATGCTAAAATTGTCACAAAAAATAAGTCAAAATATCAGCAAACTGCAGGGAATAGGGAAAGTCCATAATCCTCTAGAGAAAGGAAGACAGTTTGAAGAAAAATCAAACATGGCAAGGTCAATACTAGACTATGATCCAAGGTACTTTTCACAGAAACACAAAACATGTTGTACTCCATAAAATTCATTGGTGGAGAGGATTTTGTCATTTCCAAGAGAATACAAAGGATGGAAAATGTCTTGAGAAAACCCATAAGAAAATTGCGATATAAAAGAAAGATGTCTTGAAAAAGAAAAATCTGTTTCCTTAATCCACTTATCCCTTCTGTGGAGCTCATCACGACTGAACCTCAAGCTACATTCACTATAACTCGATCACTAAAATGGTTTTCTGCTTACCAAAGGGAAGCATGTAAGCTAATATGTGTAGACTGTGAAAAAACTTGTTGAAGAGCCTATCCCAGTTGTAGCCATTAATCGGTTTTTTTTTTTACGAAATAGAGGACAAGATAAAATGGCCTTCCAAAGGAAAGCAGGCATGACGAATTCCATGCGATAATGATAATTAGACCTTTATGTCCTATGGTTGATGTGTCTTAGATGGATAGACAACCGCATCTAGCAAAGTCTGCAACAAAAGGACAAGGATGTGCAAGGTCCAGGAAATATAAGTTAGAGACTTTCCCAGCATAACAGGCTCCTAAAAGGGAAGCTCATGAAGAATTTTGCTCAATGAATCATGAAACACGGATCTGACAACCAATTATCACTTTTCAGATGGACAGAATAAGGATATGAACTAAATTTTTTATGACACCAATCCAGCATCAAGAAGTGAGAGAAAGTTAATGCTTTTAGAGATTTTTGCAGCTGAGATAATTCCTCTTCTCTGAGTACTCTTCATACAGCGGAACCTCTTCTCATCATATCAATAGAGAATATCCTCCCATCAAGGAGCTATGGATAGAAGTATAACAAACGTGTATATGAATACCAGCAGCACAGTGGATCACAGATGGAGAAGAAAATATCCTTCCTTGAAGGAAGCTAAGAGTAAGAAGACAGTTACCAGAACAGTGATGAATAAAACTACAAATGACCCCTCAGATTGGAAATCAGTTAGCAGAGTACTAAACACTGGATAAAGAAGCGAAGTCAACAAGTGACTGACAAGACCAGACGAGCTCAAAAGAAATGGAAAGGAAGATACTGATAAGTAGCCCTTAACCAGCTACCAAGTAGATAAAAACAGCACAGAAGAACCTATATCCTCTAAATATAGAGCAAGCTACATTTTCTTCCCACAGGATGTTGGGCAGAGCTAGGAAGTAACAGGAGAAGAGCATAGAGGAGATAAACTAATCCTCTGCATGAACCACCTAAGGGAACTACGAAGAAAACATTCACAGAAGGTTACTCCCATCACCAAAAGATACCAAGAAGAGCTTCCACGTCAAGCGGCCATTATAAATGCTTGAATCAGGTTTTCAGCAGTGCGCTTCTGGTCTGGTGTGCCAGATATATGAGCAATGCGATCACCACGAGATGATTTGGGTTCAGAGATTTCTACCACTGCTCCAGATATCTAGAACAAAGAGAGAGATTTCATTAGGGAGATCTTAAATTGCACTCCAATTACTGACTTCACTCTGTAGATCCGGCCTTCAACAGAAAGGCCATGTAAGAAGAAGCATGCCATCTACATAAGAACAAGAATGACGTGTACATCTTGCATGACATTTTCAGACATACTGAGCAAAACATAGAACAAAATCTACCAAACGATGAAGTGGATATAACTCATATAAACAAGGATAATGTTATGTACATCTATATTGCACAGACGCGCCCCAAAGTCATTTTTCGCGTGTCAGACACGTGTCGGTGTCTGACATGCTGGGACACGGTCGGACACGCTGCAACACGCGGTCAACGCATGTCTGAGCTTCCGACACGCGATCAATGAATGGGACAAACTGGGACTCGCGTGTCCCAGTGTTAATTTATGCAAATCTTATACTTTGAAACCAAAATCTGCACTAGTCCCATGGGCCTTCTTGATGGCCATCCACCCCGTCCAGCTCAATATGTTGCACTGAGCCCCCATTTTATAAGAAGCTTTCCCTCTCTTTCTCTATTTCTTTCCCGATGTGGGACATGGAGCTAAACGGATAGTGAGGAAGAAAAAGTGGAGTGTGCGCTGGCCATGAAACTAAAAACAAATGCACGAAACTAAAAGGTAGAGACTGTGCTGGTCACCAGCAAAGGGTATTCAAATTGGGAAGCTAGTTTGTACTGTCTGCTCTGGTTCTACTTTGGCATGGTGGTTTTACCCCAGAAACCTAAGATGACACCTCCCACATCTTTCTAGCCTTCAAGTCTTACTACTCTCGTGTTATTACTTGTTGATGCACCAGCCCCTGGGGAGTTATGGAAGTATCAGTTGCAACAATCTTCGAAATATCAGTGTAGCTGGTCAAAAGTTGGTTGGTTTGCCTCATGGAATCTTGGAGAACAGGCGGTGTCCATGCTGTATCATTTGGTATTGTGTGTTTGTTCTAACATATCCAATGGATCAACTTCTTTCCTGTTCTCTTTTCATTGAAATTAACTTTCCTCTGTTTCCAGGTGATGCTACTGATTCAACCTTGATCTTCTTGGAAGATGCCAGATGTTCTGCTGCTGCAGTGAGTGGACTCTGACCTTCCTGATCTTTGTTTCAATCTCACCTTGGAGTGATCAAAGTGTTGAAGAATTACCTACGTTATTATAGATGTGGAGTTTTTTCTACTAGTTGGCTAGAACTTCTACCTCATTTGCTATAAAACTATTTGTGCATAACATTTACATTTTGAAGGCAATGCGTCATTAATGCCTTACATAGTTTACCGCACACTCCTGAACAAATGGGAGGATATGGCATAGACTCGTTTCATGGACTAAGCTAATAATACCTTACAAATATAGTTGAATCCCCCACCGGAATCTAAACAGAAAGTTACGGGCTTCGCCTATTTCATGTAACGCAATCGGTCCTATTTACATGTTGGTGATAGAACTAGTCTGTTTAATGATTTCTCCCTCCGTCAACAGAAGCCAATGTGTCTCCAACCACATTCAGAATTCAATATATCTAAGTGGAACCCTCGTTCTGGGTGTCATTAGGGCTTCAGGATTTTGATAATTTATCATGTATATATAAAAATATACATTTAATATACGTGTCCCAGCGTATCGAAATTTCTCCATTTTTTGAGAAATCACGTGCCGGCGTGTCGTGTTGTGTTGTGTTGTGTCGTGACCCGTGTCGTGTCAGTGCAACATAGATGTACATAGGTTTCTTCTCTAAGAAGCATCATCACATAGTCCCCTTTAACAAAGTAAAATCAAATAGTATCCAACAAACTTGTGAAATAAGGAATAAAATCAAACATAAGCATGGTAACATCACAAACTTAATCACTTACATTACGAATATTGGTTACATTTGCTCCTCCTTTTCCCATCACCTTACCCACTGCATTTGCAGGAATAATTATTTCGAGAGTCGATGGAGGAGGTAATCTGCGAGGCACAAAGAAAGAAATGTAAAAATTGACAGGAGGTAATTCTCAAATGAAACATGAAAGGACAAAATGCTTACCCGCCATACAGCTTCGATGAATAAGATGATAAGGATCCATAGCCACTTTCATTCATCTACGAACAGAACAATAAAAAAATTAATTAAGATGTGAAACATAGAGATACAGCAGCTTTTAGAGACTTAACTAGCTGCTCTCACAACCAGAAGTTCAGCAGTTAAACATTCAACATCGGAAAGAAATATATATCCACCACTCCTATTAGAAGCTCTGGATTTCCTAGCAGAAAACAGTGAACATTTTTGCCAGGAACAATAACAACATCCTCTGTCTCGTAAGTAGGATAATTTCCATCCCCATTAAACACCATGATGAGGATTTTATATTTTATATTTTCAATAGAAGCAAAAGAAAATTTGCTGTTCTCTAAGAACCTCTTAATGCCTCAAACAGACTATCATACACAGAGTAAAGAATCAATATGCCTGCTAAGAGGCTGCGCAAACCTATTTTCAGGCTTGAAGAAATGTGACACAGTGCATATAATAACTCACATCACTCAACTAATTCTTAATACCTTTATAAATTCCTGAAAAGAAATGACAAATACTTTCAGAAGTGGAAAAATCGAGCACAGTAATTAGCAATAATTATGCTAGGTGTAACATAAATGCCAACACATACCGACAAAGATCCATATCCATAAAGGTTGCTTGAAGAGAGCATGCCCAAGCCACTTCCAACATCAGTCTTTTGATCATAACTCAATGAAGGAACAGGACGAGCTGAAGGCAAGGCAGAAGGCACTGAGTGACCACTACCAAGAGAGTCAGCACCCGCAGAAGGGTTATAACCTCCATCCTTTTCTTTGAGAACATCATCCCGCAACCTTAATACAATTTGGATAAGCGCATCTCTCACCTTAACTACTTCTCCCGATACCTAAAAGGTCAAAGAGGATGAATGTGGAAAGTTTACTAAATAGAAATAGATTTAAAAGAGTACGCAGAGACTAGATGCAAACCTCAACAAGTTCCTCGCTTGAATCGGCACTCTTCGGTTTCTGGCCTTTCGAGATTCGGATTTCCGCTTTAGTTCTCTTCCGAATTTCATTTATAATTGATCCACTTTTTCCTATTATACATCCAATCACTTTTGATGAAACAAGGAGTCGCATGGTAACGGTATCATCATCTTCATCATTGATCTTCCCTTGAAGCAATAGAGTAGCTTCAACGGCCGTCGATTTCAAATCGTCAGGTGACTACAAGAAAATATGCAATGATTATAACAGAGGGAAAGTTAAAACCTTGCAAAGCATAGGAACTAGCAAGCATTGTGAAATCAAGAACATATGAATCACCAAAATGAAAATCGCAGAAAACTGACAGACAAGAATTCAGAGTTCAGACCATGCTAAGAAACATTTATCATAAGTATTGACGACATAAGCATTCATTTTTCATCCAGCAAGGAAGAAAGACCCAATTTATTCAAGTAGCTCTAAAAAGAGCATCAAGAGTTCCATTGAGAAGAGTCTATCTTCCTTACCCGGCTCCAGGCCATGTAAGATAAATAAATTCTTTTTTGAACTCCATAAATCTCTGTTTAACAACTTTATAGTGAAATCAAGAGAAAATAATTAGTTCCCAAGTATCCTAAGCATCTGAGCACTTGTACAGATTATAAAATCTATTAATATATGATGGAAAGCTTGCTAGATTTCCGGTATATGGAACAAAAAGTATGAGAAACAGGCATCGTAAACCTGCAAAAACATATCAGGCAACGTCACAAGTAAAAGAAGGAAGGAGGTACCTCAGTTGCTATAACAGTGATTATGCACTCGTCACGATCACCTTTAGAATCATCAACCTCGATGCGAGCACCACTTGCCTGTCTTATGCCTTTAATTGTGCCTCCTCCCTTGCCAATAACACGTCCAATCTTGTCAAAGGGGCATAAAACTCTAACAATCAGCTCCTCAGACTGGGAGCCGCCACCAAAAGAAACCACCGGAAGAGAAGATGAATAGGTCGGCCATGTGCTTCCTGGATCCCTGTAACCTTGAAGTTCAGACAAATGTGCAGCACCCAAGAGTGGAGGAACTGATCCTGGAATGATAGGATCAGTGCTCCCATATCCACCGGGGGAAAGATGGGAATATCTGAAGGGATAATTATGCTTGGTGGTGCTTCAGGCACAGATGTATCAAGAGGAATCTCCTCCTTAGGAGTGAACTTGTACATGATTGCAGAAATCGCATATAACGCTTTCTTCACTGAGTCTGATTCCCCAGTTATCTATTGACAAGAAATAATGTCTTACTCGTTAAAAGTGCCAGAAGACAAGTCAGAAGCTAAATATAGTTGAATGTTGTAATCATGCAAGCTTCAAGATACAGCGAAACATCCCAAAAGGTTCTACCAAAAGATATAAACCTGAAACAAAAGGTCTAACCTCGTAATGACAACAACGCAGAGAAAAAACTAAAGCTTCTAATTTCCGAGTCAAAGCTACTTAGCTAGAATCATGCCACAAGCCCCAGGATTATTTACTATTAACAAAAGGTTGCGGTGAGCATTCAACAGCCGGCAGGGCATGCACTCATAGAAGAGGGGAGAAAATCCGGCTGACTCTATTTGGCGTCTACATTAAAATCGATTGATTGACGCTGGCATCTGTTGTATATGGAATCCTAGCAAAATGGGGGGAAAAAGAGAAAGGAGCATCAACTTGGTTCAGAAGTGCGCTTACCGTAACGAAGTTGTCGAACTCCAAGGCACATGAGTGAGTCGGATCAGATGCATCCCTCGCGGTAACCTTGATATTCGTCCTGGTCTTGCTTCTCAGCCTCTTTATAGTAGCTCCGGCCTTACCGATGATGTTTGCCGATTGACTTGAAGGGACCAGAATTCGGCATTCGTCCCTGTCGGCCCGCTTCTTCTCGGACTCTGCGAAAGCCACCAGAGACCTAACAATGGCAGCGTGGACTCTTACAAGCGCGTCCTGCGCAGGGCACAGAGGCTTGTCGTCATCGAAATCGTCGTCCACGTCCACATCCTTCTTGTCCTTGACGTAGCAATAGACGAGGATGACCCGATCCTTAGCACCAGGGAACGGGTCGACGACTTTGACCTTCGCCCTGCTCTCCTGCCTTATAGTGTTGATCACCTTCCCGCTCTTGCCGATCACACTCCCGATGACTCCATCGGGGCAAAGTATTCTGTACACAACCACTTCATCACTGCCCTTTTCGTCTCTGTCCACAGCCCGTCTCTTCTGATTCTTGCTCTCGCTCTCGTAGTCTCTTTGGAAACGCGATCGCTTTCCCGTCTCGCCCATTATTAGCGGCGGAAAACGCAGCCGCCCGACCGGAACAAGGGTTTTCCCTAAATCGCTCGTTATCCTGCGATTTGCGATCTGGAACGCAATTCGAATTCTTGGTCCGCAGGATGTGGCGATCTCAAGCGATTCCGTCGGTTGGAGGGAAAAGAAGAAGAGCTGCCGAGAAAGGAATGGAAGAGGCTGATTAAAAACCCTAGCTGAACGAAGAGGAAGACTACCGCACGTGGAGGCTACTCTTTGTTTCGAGATTTTAACTGGGATTGTGCCCGCGCTCCGCTGCGGATAATTTTTTACTAGATTCGGCCGAAAATGGAAGACTTTTTTTTTTAAAATGATCCCTGTACCGTTTAAAATTAATTAATAAAAATTATTTTCACTATTGATTAATTATAATATTTAAAAAGTGAACGATAAAAATATTATTCGTTTATTCATTTTCCATAAGCTATACAAATGATCATTTTGAATTATTTTTTTCAAAATCAATTATCCTTCACTAAACAAACAAAGATGGGTTATTTCTTAATATCTATAGTAATGAAACTATGAAATCCTTACAAAGAATAGTGGATAAATTGGTAGTATAGGGATTGGTTTGTGAACAGAAAAAAAAGTTGGCGTGACTTGTCGTAGTTTATTTGGTATTATTGTAAAAGTTCCTTTATAATTGTGATTACCCTTTTTGAGTCATAATCATGATTTATCGAGTTCGGGTCTCATATAAAATGATAACACCAAAATTAGAGCAAAGGCGAGCCTTGAATCATGATTTATCGAGTTTAGGTATCAAATAAAATTATAACACCAAAATTAGGGCAAAGCTGAGCCTTCATTGGGAAACCTTCGATAAACCAAAGTGAAGAAAGCTCCTTTCACAAAAGTTAGGTCGTGCACGTAACGTGCTTTAAATATGCTAAGTTGCTAACCCATAAAGATTAGCAAGATTCTCTACTAATAAATTTATCGAGTATAGGTCTCAAATAAAATGATAACAGCAAAATTAGGGCAAAGATGAGCCTTCATTGGGAAGCTTTGATAAACAAGAGAAACCTTTTCATAAAAGTTAGGTCGTGCACGTAATGCTTTAAATATGCAAGTGCTAACCCATAAAGATTAGTGAGATTCTCTACTGCTAATAAGTGGAATGATATACTCATGAGATTCTCGCTAATAAGTGGAATGATATACTTAATAAGGGAATAATTCCAATATCTTTTAGGTTTGGCCACCGTGTGTGCGCAGATTACGAAACTCGACTCCCTTCTCACGCGTCCTCACCCCAACGCACTCCCGAAGGTGGGATTCGAACCTCCCACCTACCTTTTCAAATGAGAAGGTTGGCCATTGGGGTAAACCCTAGTGGTTTTATGAATTCCACTCGTTGATATATTTTTTTCTTCTCATATCTTTATTCACCTTTATAAAATAAACATTGATTTTGTTTATGGTACTTTTTATTCCTTGCATATTGATAAAGGAAAAACATCTAATGGGATGCGAAAATTCTTGGAAAAAAAATTAAAGTCCGAAATGATGAAGAAATATTCGACGTTAATTGAATAGCATATATGTGATACAACCTGATTGGATTTAGGGGGAATCACATCCTTTCATGTTACAATAGATTTGCCGGTTGAAATGCAAAATCCAATGTATTAGAAACTAGAGAAGTGAAAACAAATTACTTGAACATACTTAAAACGAATATGTAAGTTATGATTATAAAAGATCATTGCAGAAAAATTCTCAAAAAAGTGACAAGAAAAGTGATAACAATTTAAAAAAAGGTAAATGGATACGATAAAGGAGAATAAGATAATGGAAAGTGCAAAGTAGGTAAAAAAAGGGTAAAAGTCTTAGCATGATTTGATTGTGATCGTGATCGTGATAATATCCACGATTCTTAGCGTAATCTGATTGTAATCATGATAATATATTACGATCATGTCTTTATTTGATGGGTTGTCATATTCAATCTTTTATTTGTACTTACCTAAAATATATGAGTAAATTTAGGAAGTATAGTTGTGAATTGTGTATAAACATGGGCATAGTTTTTGTATCGGAATATATTGGGAATTCGATTACGTGCCATTTCACGTTGTTACTTCTCATGGTATCGATAAACGATCTTGGTGTAGTTTCTTCTTCATGGCCGATCAAAACACTTCTACTATCTCTCGCACGATCGATGTAACTTCTCCATATTTTCTTCACTTGAGTGACCATTCGAATGCTCCTATAGCCTCTCCTCCTTTAGATGGAGACAATTATCCAACATGGCATAGTGCTATGCTCATGGCCCTCGAGGCGAAAAATAAAATGTGTTTTGTTGATGGGTCTTTATTGTGTCTGTTTCAACCTCTTCGGATTAGCCGTTATGAGTACGTTGCAATAGCATGGTGAGATCTTGGTTGATTCATTCTACTATACCAATGATCTCACATAGCATTCTCCGGCATGACACTGCAAATGATGTCCGGAATAATCTTCGTGAGTTTTTCTCTTCTCGTAACGCTCCTTGGATTTTTGACATCCGTGAGGTTTTATCTATACATCAGCAAGGTATGGCTTCAATATTTGCCTATTACACTGTGATTGAATCCTATCTAGATGAACTGTCCTTATACTGAAACTTGCCAACTTATAGTTGTGGTGTAACGTCAAACTTGCTACGGTTTCTTGAAACAGATTCATTATTAGATTTCCTTCAAAGCCTTAATGAATCTTATGTAGCGGTCCGAAATCGAGATCCTCCTTATGGATCCACTCCCTACCGTCAACAAAGTATATGCCTTACTCTTACAAGAGGAGCCACAACGTGCTATGTCAAGACAATCGCACTTTGTTATTCACGATCCTATTACCATGGCTGCTTCATGTTAATAATGCTCGCACTTATCCATCTATGGGTTCCTTCAAACCTTTTTTACATTGTACTCATTGTGGGAAGGATGAACATATTGAAAGTAAGTGTTTTAAAAAGCACGGATATCCAAAATGGTGGAATGACCATAACAAGTGCCCCACTAATGATTACGGTGTTGTTCATCAATGGGTGTTGTTCATACACTAATGTTTTTCAATCAACTTGCCATTTCGGGAAAAACTTAATATGAAGTTTTACATGGTCAATTACCGAATCTCACTCATCTTTAGGTCTTCGATTGTTTATGTTTCGGGCACAATACATCCATTCAAAATAAATTTGATGCTCATGCTACTCCGGAAGTTTTTGTGGGATATCCTAATGGCCAAAAAGAGCATCGCATTTTTTTATCTCCTCAACAAAAAGATTTATGTAAGTCGAAATGCTATGTTTCACAAAACAATTTTTCCTTACTCAATACTCCCCAAACCTACCTTGTCGGTGGTCGCATATATTACCATTACCCTGTCACACAATGTGACAAAATAACCCGACCTACACCTTTAAACCCGACACCACCACAACACTCAATCCCTACATCACCACAAACACCCTCACCTCTATCGCCCGAACAATCCATCGGACCTCAATGGATATGTCAACCTCTCCATTGCCTCTAGGAATATTGTTGTTTGATTACTCAAATGCCAAGTTCCGCCAAAGATAATGGTCTAGGTATTTCTTACCCCATGTTTGATTTTCTTCTCTATACTCATTTTAAACAACCTCATTTGGCATTTCTTACTTCTTTCTCTACTACCACCAAGCCATCCACTTTCACCGAGACAATGCGGCATCGGGAATGGCGAGACTCCATGCAGGTGAGATCAAAGCTCTTTCTCAAAACCATACGTGGTCTCTCCTACCACCACCTGGTAAGAAGGCCATAGGCTCTAAGTAGGTCTATAAAATTAGATGAAAATTCGATGGCGGTATTGAACAATATAAGGCTCATCTTTTCGCCAAAAGCTACACCTAGGTTGAAGGGGGAGACTATCGTGATACATTTGCACATGTTGCTAAATTGATTATAGTTCGTGTACTCTTAACTATTGCTACAACTATGGGGTGGCCTCTTGAACAAATGGACATTAACAACGCCTTCTTACATGGCAACTTTGATGAAGAAGTCTATATGAAACCTCTATATGGTTTTCCACGTAAGGGGGAAATTCTTATGTGTTGACTTCACAAGTCTCTATATGACTTGAACTAAGAATCCCGCGAATGATATTCTAAGTTTTCTCTTGCCTTACATGATTTAGGTTTCATATATTCTTATGTCGATCATTCCTTCTTTGTCTTACACAATGGGAGTATTTGTTTTTGTGGTACTATATGTTAGTGATCTAGTTATTACTAGTAGTAATGCTTCTTTGATTGATTCGGTGAAGACTATGATGTTGCACAATCAATTCCACATTAAGGACCTTGGGCCTCTAAAATATTTTTTGGGCATTGAGGTGGCTCGATCCCGCTCTGGTCTTTATTTATGCTAGCGAAAATAGATCTTGGATATTCTAGAAGATTATGGTATTAATGGAGCCCGACCAGCTGATACTCCCATGGAATAGATTATAAAATTAAGAATTGATACGGCACTCTATTGGAGGACACGTCTATCTATCGACGCTTGATTGGTCGATTCATTTATTTGATCATTACTAGGCCGGGCATTACTTATAATGTCAATATTCCGAGTCAATTTATGCATATACCACGCCAACCACATTTGGATGCAAGACAACGTCTTCTACGATATCTTAAGGCTTCTATAGGCCAAGGGCTCTTTTACCCGACTAAAAATGACCTTCAACTCTTAGCTTATTGTGACTAAGGTTGGGGTAGTTGTCCCATGACTCATCGTTCAACAACTGGGTATTGTATTTTATTGGGTGATAGTCTCATTTCTTGGGAAACCAAGAAACAAAGCATGTTTCACTCTCTTACGCTAAGGCGGAATATCGTGCAATGACAACAACTACATGCAAAACTACTTGGTTATTATACCTCTTGAAAGACATTGGCATGCATCTCCAAGTCCCGATTTCTTTACACTGGTGGATAACTAGGCTGCCCTCCACATCGTTACCCACATAGTTTTTCACGAGTGAACGAAACACAATGAAATAGATTGCCATCTTGTTCGTGAAAAAATAGAAGCCGACCTTATTACTCCATTGAAGATTGGTACGAGTCACAACTAGCCGACGTGTTTATTAAACCACTTGGCCAAGATCAATACATGTGGCTACTTTCCAAGTTGGGTGTTCCAACTTGAGGGGTAGTCTTAACGTGATTTGATTGTGATCATGATCGTGATAATATGCCATGATTCTTAGCGTGATTTGATTGTGATCGTGATAATATGTCACTATTGCGTCTTTATCCGATGGGTTGTCATATTCAATCTTTTGTTTGTACTTACCTAAAATATAGGAGTAAATTTAGGAAGTATAGTTGTGAATTGCGTATAAATATGTGCATAGTTTTTGTATCGGAATATATTGGGAATTCGATTTTGTGCCATTTCTCGTTGTTATTTCTTAAAATGCCACAAAAAGTTTCAAACCGTGTCCACTGTGATACATTTACCTTAACTTTTTTTGTGATATCAAAAACTCCAAACTATGATCACGGTATCACATTTACCGTAAACTCATTTTTGTAACATAAAAAATCCCAAACTTGTACCAATGTGATACATTTACTTGATGGCATTTTGACGGAGAGTAAATCTATCACATTTTGGCTAAAAAATCATTTGATGAAACTTTGACGAAGGGTAACGTGTCACATAGGTATAAGTTCGAGATGTTTTGTGTCACGAGAATATTTTTATGGTAAATGTGTGGCAGAATTTAGGGTTTTTATTGACCTTTTTCTCTAAAAAAAAACTAGTTGTCCACTTGCACTCTTTATAATTTAGGGATGTCGGTGGTTTGAGCCGAGATCGGGTTTCCATGATACCCAACACAACCAAAATATCAAGGGAATGTTTAATAGGACCCAAAAAGAAACCTGAACCGAAATCACGTTTTGGTTCGGTTCGGACTTCGGACTCCTTCTTTATATGATCTTTTCCAATTTTTGTGTTATTGGTCGAGTTAAAAAGGGCAATAGAAAAGCAAAGAAGAATCAATATGCCTTGCTAATGAAAGAGATCGTCGGCTCATCACCACCTGTAATTGTCATCGCTTACTTTGAGTACCACCCCGAGTAGCTGTGCTCCCCTAATCGGGAACAAGGGGGACCACGAGGGACATCCTCGTTAACAATTTTGCGCATGAAAGAGTGCTTTACTTTCACAAGGTCGCTATAGGAAGTCTTCTCTACATCAAAGCTCTTTCACTTAGCCATATAATGAATCGACTAAGTTAAAACCAAGAATCAAAGGTTATGCGGGAGCAAATCAATTGATTGATTGTGAAGTAACATGCGAATTCCTTTTTCATTTTGTGTGTAGGTGTATAAGAGGAGGGCGAGGAATGAGAGAGGGAAGCAATTGAGGTTGATTTGTTGACGGCGAAGATTCAAGTGGATGGCTTATATCCCCAAGGACGCCAATAAGTGAATTCATAATAAATATGCTAGATTTCTCTATTAATGTAAAAAACAATTGTGTGCGAATTAGTCAATGCGAGAGAGGCAATCTCTTTGTTTGGGGCTATGA
Organism: Rhodamnia rubescens; assembly: GCA_021437795.1. Classification (NCBI taxonomy): domain Eukaryota; kingdom Viridiplantae; phylum Streptophyta; class Magnoliopsida; order Myrtales; family Myrtaceae; genus Rhodamnia; species Rhodamnia rubescens. The sequence goes on along the minus strand of JAILYA010000002.1, from coordinate 13,400,081 downwards.
AAAAAAAGGATTAGTAACAAAAAAATCTCAAACTAGTACACTTACGATAAATTTACCTACACTATTTTTCCGACCAAAGAAAATCTCAAACTGGTACATCTCGCGATAAATTTATCCTAAACTGGTATAGTTGTGACATATTTACCCTCTGTTAGTTTACGTTAAATTTTACCGTCAAATTGCTAAGTTGGATGATACGTGGCAATTATTGGGTGTATATGTTACCCTTTATTTCTTACAGGTGTATCAATTTAAGGTTTTTCGTGATATTAACTCAATTTAATGAAAACTAATAGAGGGTAAACTTGTCACATGCGTACCAATTTGGAATTTTTTGTGGTAAATAAAAGTTTGGGGTAAATTTGTCATAAGTCTATTAGTTTGAAATTTTTGGTGATAAAAAAAATAGTTTGGGGTCAATTTGTCAAAAGTGTACTAATTTGAGTTTTTGGTGACCGAAAAAATAGTTTGGGGTAAATTTGTCATGAGTGTATCGGTTTGAAATTTTTCGTGGTATTAACCAAAAAAATAAATAGGTTTCCATTTATATTTCGGTTCGGTTTGACTACGAACTGGATTGAAATAGTTACAATACCTGAATTGTTAAGCTTTTATCCGAATAGAACCGAAACTTTTGATTTGGGTGGTTTTCATTTTTTTGAAAATCGTACTTTATACGATACTCTCATCGCTATCCCTCTTGTACATCTCCAAAATCCTAAGGTTGTGTTTGGTTATCCCGGATTTCGAGTTAGAATAGAATTAGATATGATAGGATAAGAAATCCAAGGATTTTTCATATTCTATCTGCTATTTTGTGAATTATAGATTTAAAGTCAAATAAACATAGGCAAGATGCATATAAGATCGACCATATTTTCTTTGAAACATTAGGATGCTTGAAATTATTCAATGATGAGTTCTAATGAGGAAATTATTGTTGAACGAGAGGTTTGTGCCATTTGAATTCGAGCACAACATCAACGAAGCGGACTTTGTAGAATCGAGGGCCTTTATTTGGAGTTGAATACCTGAATTGTTAAGCTTTTATCCGAACTAGAGGACGTTCGACCCGAACAAAACCAAAATTTTTATTTGGGTGGTTTTTGATTTTTTTGAAAGTCATACTTTATACGGTACTCTCATCGCTATCCCTCCTATACATCCCCAAAACCATAAGGCTATGTTTGGTTATCGGGATTTCTTGTCATGATATGACTGGATAGGATAAAATAAGAAATTCAAGGATTTTTTCATATTCTATCTACTATTTGATGAATTACTGATTTAAAGTCAAATAAGCGAGGCAAGGTGCATATGAGATCGACCCTATTTTGCTAAAACATTAAGATGCTTCGAAATTATTCGGTGATAAGTTCGATGATGAAATTATTATTGAACAAAGGTTTGTGCCATTTGAATTCGAGTATAACATCGACGGGAGGCTCCGTAGAATCGGGGTCTTTATTTGGAGTCGAATCCTTTTGAGAATGACTCGCTCGCCTTACTCGTTATCTTATTGAGTGAGTAAACAAGTGTTGAACAATCTAATTATTTAGTCTATTTTTGAAAGTTGAAGATGCACTCATGTAGGTCGTTCAAGAGAGCTCTTTTGAATGTCGAGACCCCTTTTGAAAGTCGATGATTAATCTCAAGTTCTTCATAACATGTTGAGACCTCCAAGCGGTTAAAGAACAAGGGACGTGATCTCTTATCACAATAAACAATCAATTAAAAATCAAGGACGTTAAGATACCTAGCTTGTTGCTAGAGACCCAACTTGGCTTCGCCGGAGAGGCGGCTACATTTAACGATCGCCGGCTGGCTTGGAGAGGTGCCCCTTCCCCAACCAGCTAGAGAGATGGTTCGACGCGGTAGAAATAGGGGTGAGTGGTTCCGGGTTAAGGTAGGTTCCACTTGGAACCCAGAACCTACCCGCTAGACTGAGTTACTTAATTTTTGGAACCTAGAACCTACCCCGCATATCATGGAACCTAGAACCTACCCTGTCACGGGTTCTAGGGTCCGATTCCAAGGTACCCGCGAACTTGCCAATTTCCTTCAAGACAAACTCAACCTTGACATCTTTCTAACCCATAAACACGAATTCCATCATTCTCACGGTAAGTCAATTATCCTAATCACAAATCATGATGTGATAAAATAAACGTAAATTACCAATTGAAAAATCACATGCATACAACTTATCCCGAGTTTCCCTTCCGATCGCAAAAGACTCGAAATTTAACGACCTAAAATTAAACGAAACAACAAATTAATATCATTAGATTAATCAAATATCATTTTTGCTACTCTCTAGAGTACCTTTGAAGTTCAAATCTTCGATGGCTCGGGAAAGGAGAGGGATAACAAGTTTTCTTCTTCCCCAAGGGCTTGAAATCATTCATGGTCGCAGATTTATGCCGATTCCTTGAGCTAGCCTTTCGATTTCCAAAAGTAAATCAAGATGGTTTATTATTTTTTTTTAATGATCCGTCCTTTAGTAAAAACCGTTGCAAGGAGTTCGTCACTTGTGCCTTCACACGATCGGCCATAGTGATAATCGGCAAGGAATTAAGAAACAGAGGGGACCCGGGAGACGATGATAGCCAAGGAAACAAGAATTTCAAATCTAAAAACCAAGCGTCTTGAGTTGAGAGGAAAAAGTGAACTAAGAGACGACGATAGATGAAAATAAAAACTAGAAAGCTAAAACTAGGGTTTAGAACTTTAGACACTCGGGTTCCGGTTTCGGTTTCGGTTCGGTTCCATCGAGAATCAGGAACCGAAACCGAACCCGCTGGTTCCTAAAAATGTGGAACCGGGAACCGGAACCTAGTTTATCGAAACCCGGAACCGAACCGGAACCTCCGGTTCGGTTCTTCGGTTCTCGGTTCTACCTTGGAACCATGCTCACCCCTAGGTAGAAAGGCTCCCAAAGCAAAGGAGGGACGGTGGTTGTTGGAAAAATCCGATTTTCCTCTTGTTCGTTCTCTTGAGAAATCCTATCCCGTCTATTCCACTCCCTCCCTTGGGATTTTTTTATCCTTGCTATATCCCCCTATGTCCCCCCTTTATCCTATCTTAGATAGCTATCAAACACAAAATAGAATAAAACATGTCATATCTTAACTTATATCCCAACGACCCAACGCAGCCCTAATTACATCTATTTTTACACAACGTACCGTACATGTTTTTTTTTTGTCATAATCTCACAAGAATGCTTTTTTTACTCAAAAATATTTTCCCTTTTAGGGCGCACATGGCAACATTTTTGGAGTAATCCCAAAAGTGTGTTTGGAGCAGAAATCCATTTAGTAACGCAAATTCTAGAACAAAAATTAATTTGGTAACATAACTTACGGAGTAGAAATCCGTTTGGTTGCACAATTTCATTTTTCTACTTCTAGAGCATTTTTTTTGCTCCGGAAATAGTCTTGGAGCCACTTGAAGAAGTAAAAAAATTTAGTTCTCTCCACAAATTGATTTCTAGAGCGAAATGTTGCCATTCGCGCCCTTACAAATGGCTTAAATAAACAAGCGTATCTAAGGGTGAGAATTGGGAAGGTAGCATGAGTGGGCCGGACTTGGCATGGGATTTCTTGCGCTTGGTCCATCTTGGTAATGGTTGGCTAAGCTCGACATTTTTGTTAAAATTATATTAAACTTTAAGAAATCCAACAAAACTACGTTAACGTTTTCTTCAAACATTGAAAATAGACAAAATTAAAGAAAGTCATTGAAAACACCACTTCAATTAAACATGAATGAGGTACATCTTCATATAGTTTGAAAGATTCATTCTATGTACATGTGCGGGTGCCCTAATAAGAATTACACATAGAGTTCACCCAAGAGAATGTCTAAATAATCTCAATGTCTTCGATGTCGTACTTCTCACTATGATTCAAATGATGAAGTATCGCAGTTGTCCTTTTGTTCATGTTGGACACAATTTCGGTTGGAGTCAATTCTTACAAGAACTACCATGCCAAGCATCATTGCACGGTACTTAACATGGATTCTAATGGTGCCGTAGGCGACAATGTTGACACTTAATTATTTTTGTGCTAATGGTCCTTCTCACGTTTAATGAAAAATAAGGTTGGATTTCGAACATTTCAGAATCTATCCCCTTAAAAAAGTACATTGCCCAACATGTCTACATCCCATTACTCATTTCACTCCTCTGCATTTCTCATGCATGACCAAACTCGAGAATTTTGGGATCGGAGTCTTCACGAAGTTCAAATATAGACGAAATGGATGTTGAGACTTGCACAAGGCGGGTTTGTGTGTTTGAGTGGAAGTATCTTTTGGAAATTGATTGTTGACACGGAAATTCAGCTTGGGCCTTGGTTGGTCATAAAGCCCATGAGAAGTTATAAGGCCCACTAATATATGCGCATTGGTAGTCGAAATACAATTAACCAACCTCCTGTTGAGAAGGAACGTTGAGATGATAGAGCTCAATTCAAAGGAAATGTCGGTGACATGATTATATCGATACGTGACGCCGACGGTTATGTGGAGTAGTTAGGGGTAAGTTTAAACCGTTACGAAAATGTTGACATCAAAATAATAACAAGCACAAATACCGAATGGGCGTCGGTGTCACCATGTCCCGAAGTTAGTAAATTGGGACGATAAACCACTTTATGAAATTCGATAAGTTGATTGCGACATACCAAAAACGGTAAGAAGATTAAACTATATATTCGGGAAGTAGGGGAGTAAGGCCATTGATTCGGGAAGTTCAAGCGGGGTTCAAGAACATACCAAAAATAGTAGAGAACCAACAATAGAGGGTTGCAGGCATAAAGAGAACTATGAGTCGACCAAGTTAGCTATGTCTACGGGATGTTACGAGTAAGAAACAAAGGTAATGGACACAAGCGAGATCATGAGGGGTTACTTGAAATGATTCAAATTTGAAATCATTGTGGCGATTAAAGCCCAAGTTTTGGTGGATAAAAGTAACGAAAAATGTGGGCAAAAAGGAAGTTATTGAAAGGCGCCAAGATTCAAGATTTGAAAAGTGAAGATAACCGACCGAGCGATTACAAAATGAAGATACAAGTATCAAAAAAAAAAGAGACAAAACACATCAAAAATACAATTCCTGCCTTTAACCTTTCAATTCCACAACCAAGTTTATTTTCCGTATTTACATTCTTAGGAGTATTGTAATGTAACTCAAACCTTTATTGATCTCAAATTCATATGATCCATCCGTATCAAATCCATTCCAATTCCCCTTCAATCTATTTTTGCAAATCTCCCGATAGTTGAGCAAAGAACCCTCTTAATAAGAACGAAGAACAATTTTCGGAAATGTATTCCTTGTTGCAAAACGCAAACACTTTGACCCACTGTGGTGAGATTTGGAGAAATAGTGAGAACCCGAAATCAATCGAAAGGAACGCGACAACTCAACAATAAACGATGGTCAAACATCATAGCAAAAAACATTCCACAATTAACAAGGACGCACGCATCTTGATGCTACGTTGGTAGCCACAATGAAAAGGATGTTTGAATAGTGCAAAATAAGCTTCCCAATCACATGGTGAGACATGTGGCCCGACTCGATAAAGCCCATGGTGTTCAACGTTGTAAATGAGGTAATATCACATCCCGAGTACATCTTCTTAAGTTCCACCTTTTTATGCAAATTCTCTTGGCAATATGCTATTCCTTCCAACATCGGGCCCACCCAATGTTGGATGTAATGGTAGTAGTTAACATTGCGGATAAAGTCTACAAACCCCTATAAAAATTGTGCGAAGGCCGAGAATCCAACACCAACAAATTTGGTGAATGGGGTGGCTGATTATAACTTCCCTCAAATTAGCCCCTGTTGAAGTTAATGCGGTTAATCCAACTGTTCCAAATCCACAACTAGCGTTGAATATACCTAATGTAGAGCCACTAAGGCCTTATGCGGCCCAACTATATCCACGAGATGATAGGGAATTCGATGTATAGGCCGGCGCGCCAATTAACTTTAATGTGGAACATCAAGGGATGGATTAATCTCCACAAATTGACCCTAGGGGCGGGATCCTTGGATTGGCCAATAGAACTTGAGGCCATGGAATCCAGATTGAGTGGGTGAGTTAGTGATCCAACAATTGGGACGAGATAGAGATACTCCAAGACCCGTATATTGGAAGCCACATCCCGAATGGATGGATAACATTCCATACCCAAGGAGATTTAAGACACGAGACTTCACCGTCTTCACAAAATAAGAGGATCAATCAACAATAGAACATGTAGGCCTATTCCTAGCATAATGTGGAGAGGCTGGAGCTAATGACTATTTGAGATTGAGGTTGTTCCCTATTGTCCTTGTAGAAAACAGCCTTTACTTGGTATACCAACTTGCCTACAAACTCTATTTAGGCGTGGCTTGAGATGGAAATGTAGTTTCATTCTTAATTTTATAGGTTAGTACTCGAAGCAAAAGGTGGCTAACTTGGCAAGAATGTATCCGTACAACAACGAGTCAGTGATCATTTCATTGCTCGGTTCAAGAAGTCAAGGAACAAGTGTTTAACTTCTCTTACCGAGAGAGAGTTGATCGATTTAGCCTTTAATGGGCTAAAATTCAATTTGAGAGAAAGATTCGAAGGACAAGCTTTCGATGATCTCTTCCAATCAACTACTTGGGTTTCTAAGTACGAATACTTGTTGAGAGAAAGAGACAAGAAATAGATGGAGGATAATCGCCGAGATAGTGGCCCTTGTAGAAAGTACGAATTCAATGATCTAGCTAAAGAAGAAAACGAAATAGCGAGTTGCAATTATGGTTCGGAGAAGCCTTATGTATGTCCAACACTCAAAACAAGAGGATGAAATATGTGTCAAAGTTCAAGGTGAAGGAGACAAGCAACTACTCCTTCGACATTTATAAGTTGGATGAAATATTCGACTTATTGTTGAAAGATGGGTTAAACAAGTTAGCTAAAGGACAAGTAATCCCGCTAAGGACGAGTTAACTAATAAAAGGTACGCAAATGGCATCATTCCATGAGCCATGATACTGATGAATGGATTGTCTTTAGAAAGACAATCCAAGAAGCGATTCTCAAGGCAAGATTAAATTTGCCGAAGATAAAGACAAGGCTCCAATGAAAGTAGACAGAGATCCTTTCCCGAAGATGACTAGCATGGTCGGTATCTATGAGCCATCTAGATGTAGGGAGAGAGAACTATGTACTCATTATCATCAAGAGTTGATAAACCGGAATCGAGATGTTCCGAGGTATCGGTTTATGAGAGGAACGAGAGAAAGGTACGATCGGGCTCATTTGTTCGAAGAGAAGGTAGGCCACATGAAAGGCCATGGATGAGGTCCGAGATAGTATCGATGAGACATTCTTCATTGCGATCGGGGAAAGAAGGGATCCGAGATAAGGCAACCTGCGTAAATGCTCGAGACTAACAATACCGACGATCGGATCCAGAGAGAGGTTTACCTCGATCAGCCCGACAAGTTTCTTCAACCTATGAAAATGAAAGTCAAGTTTACAAAGAGGATAACATCTCCTAAAATCGAAGAAAAAGAAAAGTTTGTGGTAGCGATACCAAGAAGGAGATCCCAGTGGGTTTGCTTGGAGAGCTTAGTGGTAAATTTGACTATGTAGTGTACTATGGAGACACATCCGACTACCCACCCCCATCATCGCCGGTCGAGCCAACCGGTTGGGGAGAAGAATTTGATGGTCCACCACCAAGTCCAGTTCCACAAGAGGTACGAGAAGAAGAAAACGATCAAGGTCCTTCATGATCCTCCCGAAGAGAAATGGTCGGTAGCTAGGTCAACCTTGGTCAAGTATCTTATAGAACCATTAAGAGGCGATTTTAGAGAAGGAAAAGTAAGCAAAGGAATGCCGTTACAAATCTCGACATCAAGGCCTTATAGTAGAAAAGACAATTGGGTTTGGAGACAAAGTTCCATTGAGAAGAAACCCGCCAAGGTAGAAAGAGTTATCTCTACATATGATTTGGGAAGTTGTTCTCATCCCGAATTCAAAAAAAAAAGGAGATTCAAGATATGCCTCCAATGATCAACTTTGGTCAATTCACTATAACACTCAACCCACGAGCCAAGGGAAGTCGAGAACAAAGGAATCTTAAGTCATCGCGTGAGGAGAACAAGAGTTGCCGACTAGGGCGGTCCAAGATGTCCAAAGAGAACCGGTCTCCGGTAAGTATTAATATGGTTTACGCAAGGCTTCCGCTTGAGCATGGAGAGTGTTCCATAGTCAAAGAAGACCTTGAGCATGTATCAAAGAAGGAGGTAGCAATGGTAGAGTTTCAATTTTCCGATGGAGCGATGAAGAGGCTATTAAGTTTAAGAGGGTGCCATTGGACAAAGTTAAGTATTTAAGGTCCTTAGTCATATCAAGTAGGGTTAATAGTCGCCATGTTGGCAAGATCTTCATAGATATTAGGGCGACTACGAACCTCATATCCTATAAGTATTTCAAAAAGCTGGGGAAGAAAGATGAAGACATTATCCCATCGAACATCTAGTTATCGACTTTCTTGGAAAATTTACCGAAGTCAAGGGGACAGTTGTGCTTGATCGACCATAGGATCTAAAACATCAAAGACCACGTTTTTTGTGATTGAATCGGATGGTTCATATAATTTGTTGTTGTGAAGAGATTGGATTTCCATTCAATGTGTACTCTCAACCCTTCACCAAGTCTTAACATTTTGGAATGGCGAGAAAGTGGAATATGTGGAAGCAAATTTGGGATTTGTTCCAATTGGGCTGGATTGAGATTCATCGGGTATCGGGATTATGAGCTTGAAGTCGGGTTGTTGAACCACCAAGGATAGACTTACGGTCCTATACTTTTTGCCGCTCGGGGATAAAAAGATTGAGTGGATCCCCAAGTCAAGCTTGGCATTAGATGAATTACACATTCTTTATGGAAAACGGTTCCTTATTGCAAGAGGTTAGTGAGGGATACTTCACATACTTGGCTGAAATGGCTCAACAAGGCGTTGAAGCATCGGATTGCATCGAGGAATGGGAAGAATCACCAATCAAGGAAGACATTAAGTCCGTAGAGACTCAAGACCCGTTATTGGAGGTTGACATTGGGGAATCTAGGTGTCACCGACTCGTTTTTGTGTAAGCACATTCTTACAAGGAAGCATAAAAGAAGACTTGATTGGGTTGATTAAAAGGTACAAAGATTTCTTCGCTTGGGATTACCATGAAATGCCTAGGTTGTCAAGAGATGTTGTTGAGCATCGCTTGTAGATCAAGAAAGGATTTCGCCCATACAAACAACCAACAAAAAGTTTCTTTGCTAATGGGAGGATTCATTGAGACTGCTAGGTATGTGGAATGGATCTCCAACATTGTCCCGATAAAAAAGAAGAATGAAAAGTTACGAGCATGTATTGATTTTCGTGATCTTAATAATGCTACTTTGAAAGATGAATATTAGATGCTTATGGCGCATATGTTAGTAGATTCGATATCGGGCGGTGAGATGATGTCTCTAATGGATGGTCATTTGGGATATAATCAAATATGCATTGCAAAAGACGATGTGCCAAAGACAAAGCATTCGGATGTCCTGGAGCTATTGGGACTTTTCAATGGGTTATCATGCCTTTTGGGTTGAAGAATCTTTGGAGCGACATATCGTGAGCGATGAACCTTATCTTTCATGATATGATTGGTAAGTTGATGAAAGTTTACGTTAACGACATCGTGGTGGAGTCGGCTCATGAAAATCACTTAGAGTATCTTGACAAACCTTTATTAGGATGAGGAGATATAAGTTGAAGATAAACCCAGCCAAATGTGCTTTCGGAGCTCGAGCGGGGAACTTTTTAGACTTTTGGTCAATCAAAGGGAATTGAGATTGATAGGAATAAGACAAAAGCTATCATGGAGCTTCCTCATCCTACGTCAAAGAAGCAACTTCAAATGGTGCTCGGGAAGATTAATTTTTTTAGGAGATTTATTGCCAACTTATCCCGGAAAGATAGAGCCGATGTCGCAACTCTTGCGGCTTCAGAGTCAAGAAGAATTCATTTGGGGAGAAAGACAATAAGCGGCATTTGATTCAATCAAGGCTTCCTTAACCAATCCTCCTATTTTGGTGATGCCGAAAGGCGACGAGGCTATTGAAGCTGTATTTATCCGCTATTGATATAACTATCGAAGTATATTGGCACAAGAAAATGAAGATGAAAAAGAACAAGTGATATATTATTTAATCGAATATTGGTCGATGTTGAAAAAAGATACACCTGAATAGATAAACTATGTTTATCTTTGTACTTTTCTTGTATAAAATTAAGACATTATTTATTGCCAACTATTGTAAATGTGCTCGAAAAGACCGACATAATAAAATACATGTTGGCACAGCTAGTTATAAAAGGGGCGTATAGCTAATGGGCGTTTATCTTGTCCGAATTTGACTTGGTATACGTGCCGTTGAAAATAATCAAAGGTCGGGCCATCGTAGACTTTCTTATCGAATATCCGTGCTTTCAAATTGAAGAAAATAGATAGAATCTAAGCCAAGTAATACCGTGACCATGTATTTTGACGGTGTCGCGACCTAGAAAAAAAAAAAACAAGTCATCTTTTTCGGGCTAATGGATTATCGGAGTTAATTAATTAACTAACCTAACTCGGACTCTCCCAAGTCCATACCAAATCGCAACTTAAGGTTCGAATGATTAACATGCAATGTGATTTGAATTTGGAGTCGCCACTAATCATTTTCGGTAGGTCGATTAGAAATCTAAATAAAATAGCGGGAGAAAACTATCTTATTTCTACGAACCGGAGATTAAGAGTCCGGGGACTTGGTTACATTAATTACAACTAATGCCCTTTCGGTACCTTAAAATTCATGAAACAAATAATGGATTTGACAAATTTGATGAATTCTACTTGAAGATTAAAGAATCAATTTTTTTGGATTTTTCTTCCCATGACATTTTTTGAAATAAAGAAATTACATGAAATTAGGATGAAATAGGTTCAAGGTTACTCCCCAATTTGAACTCGTGCACCAAACTCGTGCTTCGGGCTTGTCTTGACCATTGGACCGATTTGGTGACTCGTTAGACCGAGAAATCTCTTGGTCCTATCTCTCCTTCACACTTCTTTCTCATATCGCTAGAATTTCATGAGACGCAAATCCGGGCGTTGATATTTTTTTTCCTTTTGCTCTCCTTCTATTCTTGTACCATTGATGTCTCATCGTTGATATGCAAGTTATTTAACATAAAAACGTAGAGAGAAAAAATCAGTGTAGAAAATCGAGCTAATTTGTATTCGAAATTAAAGAAAGTTAGGGAATCACTTAACTTTCTTTTCTTGCGGCGAGCTTGAACGATGGTGATGAACTTGTGGCTTGTGTTGATGGGTGCGAAATTGGCAATGGTAGCATCGAGCTTCAAAACACTCAAGCCCTCTCAAAACTCTCTCCAAATTTTTTCTCAAGAATTCTCTTTTTCCTCTCTAAAGAATTCCTCTCAAAAACTCTCTCAATTCTCTTTCACCCCAAAAACTCTCTCAATTCTCTTCCACTCCAAAAAAAACTTCCTCTCAATTCTCTTCCACTCCCCCAAAAAAACTCCTCTATCTCTTCAAGAACTCTTCTTCTTTTTATAGGCAAAGTTCTTCATCCTTCATTCTTCATCTTCATTTCCTCACCTTCCATTTTCATCTTCTCTTCTTCATCTTCATTTCCCCACCTTCCATTTTCATCTTCTCTTCTTCATCTTCATCTTCTTTTCTTCATCTTCATCTTCCCTTCTTCATCTTCATCTTCTCTTCTTCACCTTCATTTCTCCATCTTCCATTTTCATCTTCTTTTCTTTACCTTCTCTTCATTATCTTCTCTTCATCATCTTCCTTTCTCCATCCTCTTCTCTTGGTATCTCAATGCGATCCCCGAGGTTCTAGTATTTGCAATACGGTCCTTGAAGTTCTAGTATTTGCAATACGGTTCTCGAAAAAATATTTCTTTCAAACCTAAATCTTATTGATGCATTTTCCACCCCATGCCTAGTCCAGGACCCTGTTAAATTAAGCTCAAATTGTATGCCAATGCTAAATGAATGTGTGAGATGATTTTTGTTTAGAACTAAAATTAGTTCTAATTTTTATGCAAAAAATATATTAGTCAAAATTTAGGCGTTAACACTGCCCCTCTTTGAGTGGAGGCTCGTAGAGGTTCCGCTCAAAGACAAAATTGAACCCTAAATTTTGATAGTGCAAATGATGGATGAACTTTTTTGGCGGGAGTTTTAGTCCCATTTTTTATGTAATGAAGTGATGCATGATATGCAAGACCAGTAAATAACATGTGTCATAATTTCTCTTTTTCATGTTAGAAAAACACGCACATGGATCGCATACGAGAATACTGTTTTACCAAATACCTTATAAGCTGATGATTCCCTTAATTTCCAAGTTTCTTGCAAACACGAGGACCTTAAGGTATTTGGCCTATCCGTTATCGAGACTTCTCCCTAATGCGAGACAAAAGATATGTGTATCCTTCCGGATCACAAGAGCTACGTCGTTGTGAGTCGAAAGAAGTAGAATCAAGTTCACAAGAGCTACGTCGTTGTGAGTTGATTAAATGTTGAAATCGCCAGTGCATATGTCTTCACGATTCGACAAAGGGAACCGAAATCTTAAGAGCTACGTCGTTATGATTTGGTTTGGATCAAAATCACGGGTGCTTATGTCTTCGTGATTTGATAAAGGACCGAGAATCATAAGAGCTATGTCATTATGAGCCATTAAAGGTCAAGATCACCAGTGCATATGTCTTCGTGATCGACAAAGGGAACCAAAATCTTAAGAGCTACGTCGTTATGATTTGGTTTGGATCAAAATCACGGGTGCTTATGTCTTCGTGATTTGATAAAGGAGCCGAGAATCATAAGAGCTATGTCATTATGAGCCGACTAAAGGTCAAGATCACCGGTGCATATGTCTTCGTGATCGAGACGGAAATCATAAGAGCTACGTCGTCATGATTTGATAAGATGTCAAGATCGCCGGTGCGTATGTCTACACGACTGACGGAGAGGCATATTGCCTGATTGAATCGTAACAACTATCATCGAGGAGTTGTTAATTTGAAAATGGGTTCGAAAACTTACTTGGGTTCTCCGAACGATTAATCAAAGAACGAAACGGATCGCTCGTATCATACATGGTAGGCATTCCGGAGAACTTGCTCATTCAATAATCCTTGGATGAATTTCGAGACCTTGGGAGGAACATCGAACATCGGGAATGTATTACCCATCATAGAATGGTAGAGGTAACATGCGCAAACATATTCAACAATGAGTTCATGCAAAACTATCCTACCGAGCTTGCAATGATGTATATAATGCAATCACTCATACCATGGTTTATGCATAACCATTCTATCAAGTTTGCATTACCAACCCTGTCCGAGGATGTTCTCACATTATGAATACCTCGAATGTGAGCCGAGTGGAGGGACTTCAGTCAGGAAGGGGTTTTCTCTCACTCTCAAGAAAAGTTATTTATCCTGTCTGCGGATCCAAAAGAAATCACTCAATCTTTCCATCATCGCATTCGATAAGGATCCGAGTAATCTCGCAATTGATACGACCGAACCGATCTGGAGGTCTTGATCGGGACCGTAATGAGAGCTAGGTCAAAGGTTTACAAAGGGGACTCTAGTTGAGCCAAGGCTCTGAAATGAATTCATTAGCATCTCTCCGGGTTTACAAGTCAAGAACCCCGCAAAAATGAGAGAAAGTAATCTTGCTCGAACTTCTTCGAGTGATGCTTAAAATCATTGAACTCCACATTAATTCAAGTGCCCTAGTCGAAAAAGGCTTTTAAAGGGTTGTAATGGAGGTAATGATTTGGGGACCAGAAACGAAAGGGTTCGTTTTGGCTCGAAGATGTTTGAGAAGGGGCTTGATGTTGGTGATCATTACAATCTTGTCACCGATCGTGGCCTTCTAGGATACCATAATTGCTCGAGGATGGTATGAACTAAAGATTGCATTTGCAATTTGACACTTCATGGAGATTTTCTCTCAACCCTTTTAGGATATACGGGAAAATTGTGCATTCAAGTTCGAAATATTCTACAAATGAACAATGAATTGAAAGGGCATTGGCCTTGCTTTTGGTAGGCACTTTGCTTTTTAAATGCCCAAGAATTTTTTGTGGGATCAGCTTTTCCTTTTTCTTCTCCTTTTTTTTTACTCCCAACTCTCTTTTACTATTGCATCTTGATGAGTTCATTGGGAGATTTTCTATTGATCCAACCTTTTCGAGTCCTTCTACTAAAAGATGGGCCATATTTGCTTTGGGACAACAATGATCACCAATAAATGCTTTTAGAAACGAATTTGCGGGCTCAAATGGGTTGTGCAAATGGATATAGATGTGTGGGATAGAAAAGAAATGCTCTTCGTCACCCTAAGGCACTTGAATTGAAGCGCAAGTACGATGCAAAGAACCACCCGAAGATTGATGTTAGTCCAAGCAAGAAGATTTCTAACTATTTGTCTCGTGATCTTGATGAAATTACCTCTTTTTGCCCCAATGTGGGGTGGTTCTTGACGGGGTTGTGGAAGTGAAATCTCCGCTCAAATGGGTTGATCAACGGATAACTTGCGGTGTTTAGGGTAGAGAAATGAATGCCTCCATCACTTCGATTATCGTACCTTTCGTGAGAAAACTTTTTACCTCGGGAATGCGGAATTTTGCCATCGTTCATCTACTTTGAAAAAATTGGACGTGTTTGGGAAAGGATTGCCTTTCCTCATCTGTCATGCCCCTTCGTACATTCGATGTATCTTATGTAGTTCATGTTCCTTATTCGAGTTGGTAAATTAAACATGAGGAACAATCATGTGCAAACCATGTAGTGTATGAGTGTTTTCGAGCATATAAAATGCAGCAACTTTTTATTTTGGCGGACAAAGTTCGCAAGTACATAAAAATTTTTTTAGGGGCGTGGATCGTGAGTTGCCCCCTGCTCATGCAAATGCGTTGTAAAACTTCATTGTCCGCTTCGAGACATGAGATTGTCAAAGGCTCCAAGAATTTCTCATTTCATTAATTTTTCATGGAGAAGGGATACTTCTCTATTTGGATGACGATGACCCCTGTAAAAATCAAAAGGGAAAGCATCAATGTACGTCCTCATGTTCTAAAAAGAATTGAAACGATACCACTTTACTCATGCACGTATTCCTTGCGAACTTTGAATTGAAAAGATCGATTCATCTGGATCGGATTGTATGTCCGGACGTTATCTCTCCCCGATTCTATAACCGTCAGGCTGAGCTTCGATCTGCGAAGCAAAAGATGTTTTTATTAATCTTTGTACATTGATGCCAAATCCCAAGATCGACCCGATGCCTCGGACCCTTTGTCATTCCCCAACCACTATCTTTGCGGTGTTGTTGGCGTCCACGGGTGGTTCGCTTTTGTTATATTGTTCTCAAAGCGGTTGGCAATCCCCTGTCGAGAATAAAAATAAGCTTAACTTAGAGTTTGAAACGACGAGAATCAATTGGGACGATACGGAGTTACCCATCTTTGAGCTGTTTGGTCTTTTACTTGCATTCTCCCAAGTAAGTCTATTCGGAATCTCTCTTTACGGGCGTTCGGGAGTGTCGTCCACAAATTGATTTACTACGAGCCTAGCTTAATAAGGAACTTACGCATTTGATAAGAGAGGAGAAAATTCGCCCTTTAACTCTAGGCAAATTCTAGACAACTAGAAAGTAAAAAGTATCCCACGCAGGGAACTATACATGGAATTAAAGGAGTATTCATGCGAGACTGGTTCCACCTCTTTTCTGCTATTCCAATGATTGGCTGATTTTGTCTTGGATCATACACAAACGATCGTTGTTTGAGGATCCATGATCACTTGCTTCGGATCACAACTCCGGAGGTCTTTCGGCTCCGACCGGCTTACCAAGGCAGTGAGCTCATCATCAAAGTAACCTTTTTGATTTTTCGGGCAATTGATACTCGAATTGGGCATTGTTACTTCTAACACGGCGATAGATTTTCCACTTTGTTTTTGCCGTGAGCGGTCGACTCCTTGAGCTTGAGCCTCCGCCGTCGCTCGGGAACTCGTAGGGATGATCAACCGGTCCGCTGCTAGAACCACCAGCGGAAGGTCGGTATGGCCGTATTCTTGATTGGGAAGTGGTCGGGTACTTTTTGCTCCGTAGGTTTTCACGGGATTAGTCTTCTAGTCAACTTTGCTCCGGTCGCCTTGGTTCCAAGCTACATCGTGCTTCTTCGACTTATCTCTAAATCTGTGAAGGTGATTTGTGACACTTTGTAGGGTGAGTCCGTCATATTCATCATTTTGAGTACGGCCATTGGTCGTCTTGAATTGATTCCTAGTCCGAACTGCCTCGATGAATATAGAATGAAGCTCGGCGGACCAAAGGGGCCTTTTCTTTTCGACAAAATCGTCGTAGGCGCTTGGCCATAGTTCTTTTGTTCGAGTAATTGCTTTCTTACAGCATGTTGCCAAATGTTTTGGAGCACTCGAACTCGACCGGCTTCTTTAGGATGCCACGAGCACCATGCAATATGGCCTTCGTTACTGACCGTGATCATCACTTGCGATGTTATGATGACCGGTATATTCAACTCGAAACAATGATCTTTAAGAGACCGAGACCGTCCATATTGATCCCTACCATGGCTGGCGATGCATGTCAAAATCATATTTGTCTTGTCTCGGCTCCTCTAAGGCTTCCGTTGCTTTCACATGGTCGAAATCATGTACATGCACTTTCTCGGCATGGCAACAAGGATCGAGAGGAAACGGGGTTGCCATCAATGGCCATGACTCGCAGATCCTCGGGATATGAGGCTTCCCATACTTCCGCCCGGAATGTACGCATACTTATTTTCCTTTCAAAACCTTCCATATGTAGACCGAAAAATGGGTGTTTCGACTAGAGAATGGGCTTTAGATGTTCTTTGGACTTGCAAAGATAAATTGCCGAAAAATCACAAAAGCGATGATGGCCTTTCGTGACGAGTTCGGAGGTGCATGGAGACTTCAAGTTCTTTATAAACTTTTTCGGATCCGTTGGTCTCCATGCAGACGCTTTTCTCTCCTTTTCGGTCTTAGTGCCTTGGATCCATTTCGTAATAACTCTTACCTTTCGCTCAATCCGTCGTTCTTTTTTACTTTTCCGACATGGAGGAGCCCTCAAATCTTTTCACTTTCTCTACGAACGAGACAGTTATTTCCCTCCTCAAATCTTTTCGGTTCCTCCTACGACGAGGCGATTATTTCCCTCCTCAAATCTTTTCGGTTCCTCCTACGAACGAGCGAGTTATTTCCCACCTCAAATCTTTTCGCATTTACTTACGTGAAGGCTTTCAATGCTTAGTCAAATCGGCGAGGAATTCACGCATTTGAGCATGATGATGTTCGTGGATAGATCGTGTTCTTTGCCCTGGATTAACTCTAGGCATTAAAAGAAGAATGTCTCACATGGAGATTTTGTAACAAACAATACATTCATTCATACATGTCACTACTTCTCTTGAGGATTCGTAAGGGTTGGCTAGTGATGCTCAAAAAGAGATATTTTGAGAGCCCATAATAAAAAACTAAAACTTCATGTAGGCTACACATTCGGAGTTCCATCGGCGTTGAATTGGCTGGTCTGTGATATCAAGGAAACTCCAATTGTAGTGATGCATGTCTCTTCCTTCGAAGGGTATCGGTTCTGCCTCTGTAAGACCGACTTTGCGGGATGTATCTCCAACGAGATCGGATTGTACGAGAACTTGCTCCGGGGGATGAACTGGTGAATAAGCATTTTCAATGCTCGAGATGTGGCTCATCGAGGGACATGTCACCAAAGGAGATGGGGCCGCTACGGACATGGCAAACAGCGTGTTAATAGCATCCCTATACCTCTTGTTCTCTGCTCGAAGCTTTTCACTTTCTTCCCTCGTAAACGTAAGTTCATGACTTTCATTTTTAACCTTCAATCGGGTCCGCTTGTTTTGAAACCAAAACTTGACCTTCAAAGGCTCCATTCCTATCATCCGGCTCAATTCATTTTTGCGTCTCTTATTCATGTAAGAGCACTCTTTGAAAAGCGACTTCAAGCACTTTGATTTGATATTTTCTTTTCTAAAGGACTACGGCCGCCATTGCCATTATTGTTACTTGTCGAAATCTTGAATTTCACCGCCAAGAGAGTTGGGTTTTACGGCTCCCGCGTTGGATCCGGTCTCGAAATCTAGCGGTTCGCTTTCGAGGATGTCTAGGTTGGTTACCTCCGATAAGTGCTTGATGGCCTCTAAACATGTTGGATTGAAATACCTCTTACCGCCTTTTGTTCACTCTATTCTCCGCTGTATGCTTACTCTCTCCAAATTCTTTCGAGTAATTGGGTATGTTCCAAAGCCTCCCTTTAAACACGCATGAAAATCACTAAGCCGACGTTTTTCCCAAGATTTCGTGTTTCCCGCTTTGTCTTATTTTTTTCAACGTGATTGGACCCCGAATCCATTCGCACCGATTTTCTTTTCTTGATAACCATGCTTGTCTCCCACTCGGTTTTTCAATCATGGTGGGATTTCAACTCTTTTCGTAACTTTTCGGATTTGTGAGGCTCGAGATCACGGATTGATGATAGATCCAGGATCCAACGAACGAAACGCCCGTAGTTTTATCCGAGTAACTAACGTGGCTCCGCAAGAATTGCTGTTTCTTCTCTCGAGAATTTATGCTTGTCTCCCACTCGCTTTCAACATGATGGGGTCCTCAAATCTTTTCGTAACTTTTTCGGATTTGTGAGGCTTGAGATGGTAGATCCAGTGACTCACGGACGAAACGCCCGTAGTATCACCCGAATAACTAACATGGCTTTGCAAGAATTGCTGTTTTTTTCTCTCGAAAAGTATGCTTGTCTCCTACTCGGTTTCAGCATGGTGGGGTCCTCAAATCTTTTCGTAACTTTTTCGGATTTGTGAGGCTTGAGATGGTATATCCGTGACTCACGGATGAAACGCCCGTAGTATCACCCGAGTAACTAACGTGGCTCGCAAGAATTGCTATTTTTTCTCTCTCGAAAAGTATGCTTGTCTCCCACTCGGTTTTCGTATGGTGGGGTCCTCAAATCTTTCCGTAACTTTTTCGGATTTGTGAGGCTCGAGATGGTAGATCCGTGATTCACGGATGAAACGTCTGCAGCTTTACCCGGATAATTAACTCGGCATCCACAATAATTATTGCTATAACTTTTCCTGCCCTTTAAATTAGGATTTAACGCCGAGACAATTATCGCTTTCATATCTTCATCTCTCCAACCTTCTAAGCACTCTTTTGCATCCACTCTTTTCTAGCCGCTTCAACAACAATGGCTTCCCCTCCTACACATGCCTTCTCGGTGAAGTTTTGGCCAAATGGGAGAAACTTTATAATCTCCTAGGCCAGGGCTACTCTTATATAGCCAACCATCCGGAGGCCGAAACCGAGATTCGTCTTATGTTTAGGGATATAGACACCGCTTCCATTGAAGGTGCCAAGTTAGAGGAGGAATACGGGATCTTCCCCACCCTCTTCACTAACTTCCTGGAGGCTTACCATGTTGCTCATCAAAATGTTACTTTGGCCCATCTTGTGAAGGCACGCTATCAAGATCGGTCGGACAACTAGTGTTGGCCGGTCTTGAAGCCGACAATTATAAGAAGGCCCTCGACTACGATAACGAACAAGTCTCCCTGCCGATTCGTGAGAGGGAAACTTGGTGGGATGTTTGGCCATGTCCCGGACCATCTTCGAGCGCGATCCGCTCAATATTGTTTTAAAATTTCAATGCACATGGATGAAAGAAAGGTTGGACGATCCGACCCTGGATATAGCCCGCGAGAGAATGCCGATCCATGACCTGGAATTTCTTCTTGAGCATCACGAGGACAAGGTAGCCAACCTCAAAGAGAAATGTGAGCTCCTCCTCTTTAAGTTGGCGGATCTCGATTCTCGGAGCGATCGGTTAGAAGCGGAGCATCAACTCGTATGGAGAGTCGGTTAAACTCCTTTGTGATGCTCATTAGAGCTCGGTTTGGCTTTTACGTTCCCACCCCGTTGATCTATTTGTAAGGCTTTTCGATGAATGAAATGAATGCAAGTTTTTACTCATTTCATCTTGGTCGTCATATTTGTTTCGCAAGATAACCATTTTTACTCTGCAAATATGTAAATCTCACGCTCCCGATGGTCAATCCAATTGAGCTAGAGAGGCTCCTCCATTTGAAACAATCTCTCAACAAAGATTAGTAGCGAGGAAACAAACAACTCGTGAATGATATTAATATTATAACTCGATTATGAAAACATCGAGTGAATCGAGCATAATATTTTTTTACGTCACGGAATTGATTGGATTGATAAAGACACGACCATCCATCTCAGCCAATCAAAGCACCACCAGGAAGCACCTTCTTTACTATATATGGACCACCATAGTTTGGAGCGAATTTCCCTTCGGGAGTGGGACTATTGGCAATAATTTTCTCAAGACCAGGTCATTGATATGAAAATATCGAGGTCGAACTTTTTTGTTGAATGATTTAGCAACTCTATGCCGATAACACCGCCATGACATACGGCCTTAAGTCTTTTTTCGTCGATCGATTCAATTGGCTTGCTCTCTCTGGATCCATTCAGCTTCCGTCGCCTTAGCTTGAGACAATATGCGTAAGGAAAGAAATTCCACTTCAACTGGTAGAAACGACCTCCATTCCATATACAAGAGAATACGGGGTTGCCCCGTAGATGTCCGGATCGAGGTCCGATACGTCATAAGTGCAAATGGCAACCTCTCATACCAATTGCGATAATTTTCAGCCGTCTTCGCTAAATTTTTTTTAATGTTCTTATTGGCGGCTTCATTCATCCGGAGGCGATATGGGGAAGAGTTCGGATGCTTGATCTTGAATTCCTTAAACAATTCGTCCATTAGTTTGTTGTTTAAGTTTGAGCCATTGTCGTGATTATGGCTTTAGGTGAACCGTATCGAGCAATGATGTCCCGGGATAAATTTCGCGATATTTCGTGCCGTGACCGCTAAATAGGATGCGGCTTCGATCCATTTGGAAAAGTAGTCAATCACCACCAAGATGAATCGATGCCCATTGGATGCTTTAGGGTTGATAGGACCGATAACATCAATGCCCCACATAGAAAACGGCCATGGTTCAAATAACCGATGCAACTCATTTGGAGGGACATTAATCTTGTCACCATGAATTTGACATTTGTGACGTCCGAACATGCCGAATACAATCTCTTTCGAGTGTGAGCCAATAATAACCCAACCTCATAATCTTCTTAGCTAAAAAGTGGCCGTTCATGTGTGGACCACGATCCCTTCATGTACTTCCATCATCGACGAACGCTTTGCGGTTGAGTCAACGCATCTTAGTAGGACGAGAATCGAATGACCGCTTGTACAAATTCTCTCCATTCAAGAAGAACTTGAAGCCATCTTCTTTATATACTTTTGATCGACAACTCTTCTCAGGAAACTCCTGCCTTTGAATGTATGTCTTAATGTCATGGAACCATGGCTTGCCATCGGGTTCATTAGTCACGGCCATACAATATGCCGGCCTTCTTAGTACTTCGATCTTCGAGGGTCAACCTCAAGTCCATTGGCGACTTGTAACATTGAAGACAAGGTAGCCAATGCATCGGTGAATCGATTATGAGTCCCGGAGATATTCAAATGAGATATCTTCAAATTCCTCCACCAATTCATCCAGATACTCATGGTAGGGTAGCAATTTAGCATCTCTTGTCTTCCACTTTCCAACAATCGAAGGATAATCAAAGCGGAATCTCCGAACACCTTGAGTCGGGCTATCCCCATTTCAATCGCAGCCTGCACCGAGGATGCATGCCTCATATTCTCGCTACGTTATTTGTGCAAGGGAATACTAATTTTGCTGCCACAGGATAATGCCGACCACATGGAGATATCGAACCGCGCCCGTGCCGACCCCCGATAAATTGACAGCTCCGTCAAAGTACATAGTCCAGATGTAATCCTCCGCCGACATGATTCGATCCTCAAAATGATAGGCATCATCATCTTGCCCGAATTTTCAGCTAGGACATCTCGCTATAGCTCGTCCCTTGATTGACTTTTGGGACAAATATTGAACGTCAAATTCGGAGATGAGGATTTGCCATTTAGCAAGTCTACCAATCAAGGCGGGTTGATTAAGCAAATATTTGATGGGATTGCATTCCGTCACCGAAGCACTTGGTAATGCAAGGTATATTGCCGAAGCCCGTGCGCAGTACCAGACTAACGCCGCATATGTTTTCTCTATTTCGAGTACTTCGTTTCCGAAGTTGTGAATTTCTTGCTCGGATAATAAATGGCTCGTTCTCTTCCATCCTCCTACTTCTCTTGGGCTAGCATAGCACCCAAGGATTCACTAAGGATTGTGAGGTAGAGGATTAAAGGTTGCTTCGGTGTTGGAGGAACAAGCACATGTGGATTCATGAGATCTTCGCTATTTTCAAAAGCTTCTTCACATTCGCTATCCCATTGGACTAACGCATTCTTCTTTAATAGCTTGAGGAATGGCTTAGCGGTTTCGATAACCGAGAGATGAATCGAGTAATATAGTTTAGCCTACCCATCAAACTTCGAACTTTTTTAACCGTTGTCGGCGACTTAAGCTCACGAATAGCCTTAACTTTTGAAGGGTCGACTTCAATGCCCTTACCGCTTACCACGAATCCGAGTAGCTTGCCGAGCTGGTCCCAAAGACACGCTTGGCGGGGTTGACGCGTAACTTGTACTTTCGGAGTCCGTCGAACAATTTCTTCAGCGTTTCGACGTGATCTTCTCCATGCCTTATTTTTGCTATCATGTCATCGACGTAAACCTCAATCTCATTATGCATCATGTCGTGGAAAAGGGCAACCATGGCTCGTTGGTAAGTGACTCCGGCTTTCGAGACCGAACGGTATTACCCGATAATGGAACATTCCCCATGGTGTGGTGGAAGTGGTTTTCAACTTGTCATTGACATTCATCGGGATCCGATTGTACTCGGAGAAACCATCCATGAATGAAAACAATTCAAACCTCCAAAGATCACAACAAGTACGTCGATATGCGGGAGGGAAAATCATCTTTAGGATCGGCCTTGTTCAAGTCTCGATAATCGACACAAACCCGAATGCGGCCGTCTTTCTTCATGACAGGGACTATGTTAGGGACCCAATTGGAATATTCGTAGTCTCAATGAATCCTACATCGAGAAGTTTCATGACCTCCTCTTTGATCTTCTGCACTAATTCGGTCCGGCCCTCCTTGACTTTTGCACCACCGGCTTAGCCGAAGGATCAATTGGAAAACAATGCTCGACAATGGAGCGGTCAAGACCGGGCATATCCGCATAAGACCGGCGAAAACGTCCCGGTAATCCTTCAAGAGTCCGACCGGGCGCTCGGACATTTCGAGGAAAGGCTTGCTCCGATCTTAACTTCTTTAGGGTTTTCCGCATCGCTAGGGTGACCAAGATAATTTGTTCACCGGTCAAGGGCTTGATCTCCTCATGCCGTTCGAAATCTTGACGAACTTCCTCATAATCTGGACCGAACTCATCTAGGTCGTATACTTGAATCCACTAAATTTCCCTCCTCATGTATCCCCCATGATGACAAACTTGTTGGTCGTTGGTTATCGTCATCGGGTTGGTTTGGGAGATTGGAACTACAAGCGGCGTGCTCGAGCTCACGCCCGTGAAGATCACATCTTCTAGCGGCATTGTCCGATAGAGAGCGGTTTCAAGGCTTTACCGAAGTTGTCCGTAGGAGGAATTAGAGCGAGAATGGTTAGCGGCGGGCCGGAGGTGGATGATTGAAGTTTGGCGGAGAAGGGGGCCATCATCTCATCATTTCCTCCATCTTTCGGGACATCATCTCTTCAAAGCGCTCAATCAATGAGCCAAATTTCTCGTCTAGGGCAACACCGACGGTGGCGTTAATGTCGGCCATCCTCTTCGCGGTCGATCGAGTAATATGTGGAGAATCCGTGATAAATTACCCGTATGCAAGAACAAACCAAAAATGAGTACAAAGGAGCGAGAATAGCGAGCCGACCCATGGCATCCCTCTAGACTCAAACGAACAAAGTGATTATGACCAAAGAATTGAAACATGTAATTTTCAGTTTGTCCGCTTTTACGAAAAAATCCGTATTAATTCGCACGTTGGTCAAAATACGTCCAAATTTTACGAGCTTATAGTTGAGAAGATGATGAACAACTTTTATATTGACCAATCGGACTAGAAATGAGCGGATCAAATCAGTTTAATGTGTCTTTCCGAAAAATCGCATTCAGAAAACTGTTATAACCACAGGTAGTTAAAAAAACGAAAGGCCATCTTAAATTATGAATTTAATTCTGAAATATTGTAGGATATTAGTTAAAACATAGGTCTACAACTTTCATGTTTGGCACTTACTCAAAACTCGATCATAGAATTTAGTAAAAATCATACAACAGGAACAAGCCAAATCGAAATTGAGGACAACCGATGAAATTGTAAAAACTACGGAAGCAAAGTGTGAAATTGAAAACAAGACAATGAGATTCATAAACAATCAACCTAAACCGTGGACCAGCCCAAAATAAAAATGAGATAACAGGGCGTAAGAGACAAGAAATTACCGCTCATATGAAGAAAATGTCAATCACAAAGACATGCGCATGAAACGTGGATTCGATTTTAGTTCTTTTTAGCAAAAATGAAATGAAAGACGAACGACATGTCGCGCCTCGCGCACGTTCATCATGACTAGTTACCGCCGCATACGTAGTCATGACTAGTCGGGTCCAATCATCTCGGCTTGGTTCGGTCGACAAGGGCAACTCTCATGCATCATAGCCTCACGCTCATGGGAACAACCCTTGAGCCATTTTTTGAAGAACTCGGGATCCAAGTGGGATAACCTTTAGCGAAGCCTTACCGCCAAGGTTAAAGAACCACATAAATACCATCCCGAAACTATCGGGTGACCCGGGTTCGGTCACAAGTCAAGGTGGTGTAGTGCAATTATATTAGAGGCATGCACGACATTTTAAAGGCAATCAGCACTCGATAGTTCAAAAAATAAAATTCTCATCACCAAGCTCGCAAAACAGAGGTTAGCCACGACTCCTCCCCTTATAACTCCCTTTCCGCAAAACCATTTAACACCTAGGGATTAAAATTCAACCAAGATTGCCAAATCAAGTAATTTTCCTTTTCATGAACTTATCGGCTTAAGTCCTCTTTGGGTCCCGAATGGAGTCGCTAAGTGTCGCGACCTAGAAAAAAAAAATAAACAAGTCATCTTTTTTCGGGCTAATGGATTATCGGGTTAATTAATTAACTAACCTAACTCGGACTCTCCCAAGTCCATACCAAATCGCAACTTAAGGTTCGAATGATTAACATGCAATGTGATTTGAATTTGGAGTCGCCACTAATCATTTTCGGTAGGTTGATTAGAAACCTAAATAAAATAGCGGGAGAAAACTATCTTATTTCTACGAACCGGAGATTAAGAGTCCGGGGACTTGGTTACATTAATTACAACTAATGCCCTTTCGGTACCTTAAAATTCATGAAACAAATAATGGATTTGACAAATTTGATGAATTCTACTTGAAGATTAAAGAATCAATTTTTTTGGATTTTTCTTCCCATGACATTTTTTGAAATAAAGAAATTACATGAAATTAGGATGAAATAGGTTCAAGGTTACTCCCCAATTTGAACTCGTGCACCAAACTCGTGCTTCGGGCTTGTCTTGACCATTGGACCGATTTGGTGACTCGTTAGACCGAGAAATCTCTTGGTCCTATCTCTCCTTCACGCTTCTTTCTCATATCGCTAGAATTTCATGAGACTCGCAATCCGGGCGTTGATATTTTTTTCCTTTTGCTCTCCTTCTATTCTTGTACAATTGATGTTTCATCGTTGATATGCAAACAGTTATTTAACATAAAAACGTAGAGAAAAAAATCAGTGTAGAAAATCGAGCTAATTTGTATTCGAAATTAAAGAAAGTTAGGGAATCACTTAACTTTCTTTTTTTGCAGAAGCTTGAACGATGGTGATGAACTTATGGCTTGTGTTGATGGGTGCGAAATTGGCAATGGTAGCATCGAGCTTCAAAACACTCAAGCCCTCTCAAAACTCTCTCCAAATTTTTTCTCAAGAATTCTCTTTTTCCTCTCTAAAGAATTTCTCTCAAAAACTCTCTCAATTCTCTTTCACCCCAAAAACTCTCTCAATTCTCTTCCACTCCAAAAAAAACTTCCTCTCAATTCTCTTCCACTCCCCCAAAAAAACTCCTCTATCTCTTCAAGAACTCTTCTTCTTTTATAGGCAAAGTTCTTCATCCTTCATTCTTCATCTTCATTTCCTCACCTTCCATTTTCATCTTCTCTTCTTCATCTTCATTTCCCCACCTTCCATTTTCATCTTCTCTTCTTCATCTTCATCTTCCCTTCTTCATCTTCATCTTCTCTTCTTCACCTTCATTTCTCCATCTTCCATTTTCATCTTCTTTTCTTTACCTTCTCTTCATTATCTTCTCTTCATCATCTTCCTTTCTCCATCTTCTCTTCATCCTCTTCTCTTGGTATCTCGCAATGCAGTCCCGGAGGTTATAGTATTTGCAATACGATCCTTGAAGTTCTAGTATTTGCAATACGGTCCCTGAAAAAATATTTCTTTCAAACCCAAATCTTATTGATGCATTTTTCCACCCCATGCCTAATCCAGGACCCTGTTAAATTAAGCTCAAATTGTATGCCAATGCTAAATGAATGTGTGAGATGATTTTTGTTTAGAACTAAAATTAGTTCTAATTTTTATGCAAAAAATATATTAGTCAAAATTTAGGCGTCAACAACGGGTCTTGTGCCAAAGAACTCGGTTGGAGCAAGATTGATACTAATCTCTTATACGGGAGAACGTACAAGGTGTGTTTGTAAGCTAGATTTTGAATGCTCTAATAATTAAGCTGAGTATGAAGCATTGATAATAGGCCTTGGAATATTGATTGATCTAATAGCACAATTTGTTAAGATATTTGGCGATTCCCGAGTTGGTGGTTAAACAATTGAAAGGAGAATATTAATGTTCAAATGAGAATTTGATTGGCTATTACTATTTAGCTAAAAAATAACAAGGCCAATTCAAAGATTATAACATAGTTTATGTCAAAAGAGAAATAAATTATGAAGCCAATGAGTTAGCGCATATGGCTTCAGGTTATAAGATATCAAAGGAATTGACGAGTGTTGCAACCACCGTTATGCTATTGGTATCTTCCATTGAAGAAAGAGAGATACCGATAGAGATCAATGAAGTGATTTAAGAAAAGGATTGGAGGCAATCTATTATGGAGTACTTAAAGAAACCCGATTCAAGAGACCAAAATTTGAGAAGACAAGCCTAGAAGTACATGATAATAGGGAAAGAATTATACCGAAAGTCTTATGATGGATTGCTCTTGCGATATTTATGTGAAGATGATAAGAAATTAGACTTGGCAAAGACAAATGAAGGCTTATATGGAGCACACCAAGCTGGAATTAATGTGAAGTGGTTATTGAAGAGATAGAGATATTATTGGCCGACCATGATGCAGGATTGTGTGAATTACGCCAAAGCATGCCATTCGTGTCAAAAGCATGGACTACTGCAACATGTGCCTACTATTGAACTCTACCCCGTTATTAAGCCATGGCCATTAAGAGGTTGGGCAATGGACATAATAGGCAAGATCTACCCACCTTCTTCTCATAGACATAGTTTTATTCTTTTTGTTACAGATTACTTTACAAAATGGGTAGAAGATGTACCTTATAAGAATATCAATCATAAGATAGTGATTATGTTCATTGAGGAGAGCATTATTCATTGTTTTGGCTTGCCTGAATCCATCACAAACAGATCAAGGGACGGTTTTCACCTTGGAAGTGAAGTTATGGAGTTTGCTCGATCAAGAGGAATTAAGGTAATGCATTCCACATCTTATTACCTATAAGCAAATGGATAAGCTGAAGCCACAAACAAAATAGTGGTGGGATTGATTAAAAAGCATTTGGAGGAGAATCCTAAAGAATGGGACATATTGTTGTCAACAAGTGTTGTGAGCGTACCGAACCTCACGAAGGTCAAGTCTTGGTGTTTATCCTTAGATGCTCACATATGGACAAGAAGCAATGTTGTCGATGGAGATAACTGTGCAATCCTTAAGAGTTCAATTGCAAAGTGAAATGTTGCTCGAAGACTATAGGGATTGGATGCACATAAATTTGGATGGCTAGATGAGGTTCGTGCAGCTACTTTAGACTAATTAGTCATATAAAAGAAAAGGGTGGCTCGAGCTTTTAACAAGAGGGTCAAAGTTAAGCGGTTTGCCATTGGAGACTTAGTATGGAAAGCCATTCTACCAATTAACTACCCGGATAGGGAATTCGGTAAGTGGTCACCAAATTGGGAAGAACCTTATTTAGTTACCGAGGTATTTAGTGGAAATGCATACATGCTGATGGATATTAGTGGAAAAGAATTATCTCGTTCCATTATTGGAAGATTTTTAAAGAAGTATCATACATCGATATTGGAAGCACAAGGAAGTTGAATTCATGATGAGATCAAATTCATTACAAAAACGAAGGTGCATGCCAATCTTGGCTACTAAAGTTCTCAAGTTGTTGGCTAGCTCAAAATTCTTTGCTACAAGACTAGAATGATTGCTAAGATTATGTTGGAGCTCGGTTTGGTATTCGGTAAGGTACACGCTAGTCTGTGTGAATGGACTCGAAGAATCTCGAGATACTTCCTTAACATCCCAAACTCGTTGACGATGTTGATTCCGTGAGAATTCAACTAAGGTCTCATCATGGACTAGTTCTTCTTCTAGTGTTTGTGTACTACCTCTTACGGAGATAAAATTTGAGAGGAAATTGAGGAGGCCAAATGCTACGTCAAGCTCATGTTTGGCTTGAATGCAAGCATCCTTAGCCCAAGCATATTCCTTTCTCAAAGAGAAACATTGCGATAATTCTTCCGTTATCCGATATTTGAGCAGGTTCATCTCAACAATCAAAGGCTCAAGGCACCGGACCTCTCTTACGTTGTGTTAGAATTCCGTTAAGTCGGAAGGGAAAAAGAGCACAATTCCTATATTAGATCTAAAAAATCAGAATCAATAGATAGAAACATTTTGGATATGAGGATGTACTGTTAGATTAGTGACCTCCAATCCATACTCAAGATTCAAGCAGACAAGGCATGGTACCCATATGAGAGTAGTTCATGCAATCATTTCCATAAAGAGCGATCGTCGTTGGGAGTTCGACTAAAATAAGATAGCTCTACAAGAGGAAAAAGGGGTTAAGCACTGAATAATTAGAGGTCGTTGTCTAATAAAAAGCATTTCCTCTTTGAGCAGGATGAATTCTCCTAGAACAAAGATGCGGGGCATCGTGAATCGAAGATCGTCCCATAAAGTGCCTTTGGAAGGCGGGAGATGAAGATACCATTGGTTGAAGGAGAGGTCAAAATCAAAGAGGGCCCTACGAAGCAAGAATTAACATGTCAATGGTAGGCTTGAATAGACGGGTGATGAAGTGGAAGTATTTCAGCTTGTGACCATGGAAAGATGCTAGAAAGGTTACCGGGAACCGAATAATGATTGTAGATCACCGGGCTAAGAACGTAAGAATCCTCGAATGAGTTGAAAATATCCAATTGATGACGATCCTTGTTGAAATCTTTTGAGGAAATGAACTCGAGAATAGCGAGCAAAAGCGTGGAAGCGGGAAGCCACGGAGGTTGGACAGATAGAGTAAGGTCACAAAGAGTCGAGAAGGTGAAAGGGCGATAGAGCGATGAAGAAGATGAGACCCAAAAGTTAGGCTTGATGCGAGAAGTCTCGATTGCTTGGGGACAGCCGTATATATATAGACCGATATGAAAAGGGTTGAAAAGGCAAGCACGGGAATGAGGTAGCAAAATGGAGGATGAAGCAAAAAGTAAGTGACCTCCCCTTTTTGGTATTTAAATGAATTAAAATTCCTTTAATTCTTTTAAAGGGGGCATTTGTTGACACCAAAATAATAACAAGCACAAATATCGAATGGGTGTTAGTATCACCATGTCCTAAAGTCAGTAAATTGGGGACAATAGACCACTTCCGGAAGTTGGGGAAGTTGACTGCGACATACGAAAAATGGTAAAAAGGTTAAACTCGATATTCGGAAAAGTGGGGGAATAAGGCCATTGATTAGGGAAGTTTAGCGGGGGTTCAGGAACATACCTAAAATCGTCGAGAACCAAGTAATAGATGGTTGCAAGCATAAAGAGAACCATGAGTCAGCCAAGTTAGCCACGTGCAGGGAAGTTACAAGCAAGAAACAAAGGTAATCGACACAAGCGGATTGTGGGGAGTTACTTGGAAGGATTCAAATTCGAAGTCATTGTGGCGTTAAAACCCACGTTTTGGTCGATAAAGGCGACGGAAAACGTGGGCAAAAAGAAAGTTATTGAAATGCGCCAAGATTCAAGATTTGAAAGAGTGAAGATAACCAACCGAGCGGTTACAAAATGCAAGAACATATAAGTATGCAGAGAGAAAAAAAAGGAAAACAAATGAACAACACATAAAAAAATACTTAGTTTCCTCTCGCATAAAAAGTTTCTTCGCACTTTATGCTTCATGCACTTTCAATTCTAGCAACCAAGTTTATTTTCCAATTATTTACTGCATTCTTTGGAGTATTGTAATGTAACTTAAACCTCTGTTAATCTCAAATCCATATCCGATCTATCCATATCAAATCCATTTCCACACACTCACCTTGCAACCTATTTTCTGCCGAAATCTCCTCGGTAGTTGAGCCACAAAACCCTTTTAATAAGAATCGAAGAACAAATTTCGATGAAAGGTATTCCTTATTGCAAAACGAGCGAATAGAAGATAAGGAGAGTAGTTATTATAGCAGATTTGAAAGTCTTGGGATACTGCGAATGTGAAGAAACCAAGTAGAGATGGTTTTATCTTGTATTCACATATAAATAGTTAGAGACGGCTCTTTGTAAGTGACCATCAATCAATCAATCAAACAAACAACTTATCTTTTGCTCTACAATTTATCTTATCAAGCATTTAATTTTACTGCACTTTACTTAGCCCACTGTTTATCGCTTTTTGCCATTTACTTACTTCCTATCCTAAATGGCTATAAGAGCCCATTTGAAATAATAAATCCACAAGCTCTACACTTGTCGGTGAAAGATTTTTCGTCACGGACATTTCCGGCCAAATATCTTTTTGGCACCCCCATGGGATCATTTGTGGTTCGATTTGAGGAGGTGCTATCGCAAAAACCAAGAATAAAACCGGTAGTACTGACCAGAATCAATCTTCTCAGCGCTCGTCGAATGATATCTAGGAAAATGTCATTGTTGCTCTGAGTGGAGTTCCAGGTAATGTGTCGAGAGAACTTACTGATGAGCAAAAGAGGGAGTTGGCACTGGATGTTGTTACAGAGCCACCGTAAAAAGGGTACTTGAGGAAAATCAAAATGAGTTTGCCAATCTTGTGGTAAACAATCTTGCTGATGTCCTTAAGCCAATGATTATTTTATATGGTGACCAATTTGGCGTCTAAACCTAGTTCTTCCAACCAATCGCCTTTCAATCAGGGAGTGAGTCTACTCGTGGACGGAACACCAACAAATCCTATGATCCCAAGTGAGGGTGGAGGATTAGGTCAGGTGGCTCCTCTTACAAGGGTGAGAATTGTCCAAAGAGATAACGCCGCTAACCGTCAAAATCATAGCGGAGTTGGCAGTGGAAATGTTAATAACCCCGTTAATGTGAGCAGTTTCCCACCAATTGCGATTGATGGAAATGCCACAGGGGCACAACGAGTACCAATTATGGTACCCTAGGTAGTTGAGAATCCAAGAATCAACGTGTTGCTGAACACAGGTGACAACGTTAGACCAGTTGGTAATAGAGGATATCCACTAGTGGGAGTGGTTAACCCTTTAAGCCCGATAAATGTCGATTTAGGTATACCTCCTAATCCTGGTCAGTTTGTTCCGCGCCCTTTCTGCCCAGTGGACAACATGGTGCGGCTTCTGTCTCCACCTAGGAGGCAAGGAGGAAATATGGCTCAGGCGGTCAATCCATTAGGAGATTAGCGCATTGCTGAAAATGCCGCATGCATAGTGATATAGCGCAAGGGTACCGAAGGGGGCATAGTTCCGAGGCCGATATGTCGTAAATCATATCCTGATTATGTGGATGATGTTCCATTCCCACGGGGGTATAAAATATCAGACTTTACAATGTTCACAGATAAGGAAGATCAGTCTACTTTAGAACATGTAAGCAAGTTCACTTCGCAATGCAATGAGGCAAACAACAATTGGCGCCTTATGTTGAGGCTGTTCTCATTGTCTTTGTCGAAGGCAGCTTTTACTTGGTACACTAGTTTGGCGCCGCATTCCGTGCAAAATTGGGAAGACATGGATGTTGATACCTAAATTTTGATTTTGATTTTATCATTAATTGCATAAAAATTAGAGATCAATCTTAGTCCCTAGAAAAAATATTTAAATCATTTTCATATGATTTTCACATAGTTTGGTTTAATTTTCTGCATTGCACAACTTTCATCTTTTATCGGACTAGCAGCGGATAGACTTCAATGGATGTTTCCAAACTCGATGGATTTAATTGGATCAAGCCTATGCGAATTAAAGATTCCGACAAACCCATTATTCCCCCTAAAGTGGATGAGATTGGCATGTGCAGTGCAAATGTAATACAGGCAAAATTGAGAAGCAATGTCATGAAAATCTTTTGGCGTCGTGGGCAGAGGAACGAAGAAAGAAAACTGGGAAAATGGGTTATTTTATTCTTGGCCATGTCATTCACGTTTCCACAATACATGAGAAGAGTCAAATATAAAACGAAACAAAAGAAAGGGATGAAGGAAAGAAATAAAAATTCCACGATTTGCTCCACAAAACCCTCGATCATAGAAATATTCTCTAAGCTAGTATACATAGATGCACGATCAGATAGAACAGGGGAGGAGGCCATATAATTTTACACACTCGGCAGAATAGAGGGGAATTGACATCAGAATCCGCGGCCAAATTAGTGGTAGCAGGAATTCTCTCTCCTCTCACCGGTTCTTTCTCTCTCTCTCCTTTTTTTTTTCCTAGCAGGAGCAAGAAAGCGAAGCAAAAAGAGAGCTCGCTCATCTCTCTCTCTTCAGTTGTTCCACCCACTTTATCATCATCCACGATTGAAGGCCAACTCCAGAAATCTCTAGCAATAGATTGAGGCTAAGTGCTCTTCTTATTATTCTGGTTTTGGATACAAATTAGCACAGGATTTCTACATTGACTTTCGCTATGTTTTATGTTGGACAACAGCTTCGTATCACCGGCGAATAACCAACGAAGCAATGTAGGGAGGCCACTTGAATTGAAAGACATGGCCTCAGGCGACGTTGGTGGTTTCTCACACGTGGATTTGGGTTCTTGTGGGCGTCCTGGAGCTGGTCAAAGTGTGGTCACTTTCATTCACGTTGCCAATATTCTCGAGACCGACTACCCTTGTTCATGGTTCGGGCGCCTATCGATCCTGTGAACTAACGCGAGTCGTCATTCTTGTTACTTGTCCATCCTCGTCGAGACTCAAAATAGCAGCCGTGAGCTGTCGTGTGTCCAGAGGATACCACTGTTCTAAGTTTCGTACTTCAAGTCAATCCGTTCTTAGACTCCAAGCCTCATGGGGATAAGTTCGATGCAAGTGCCATAACTTTTGCAGGCGTTTGCTTGAGTGCCATAACTTTCAAAACGTTCACTTAAGTGCTATAACTTTCAAAAATCGTTCACTTGAGTGCTATCGCCGACGTGGATGCCGGAATCGCTGACGTGGACGTCGGAAACGCTGATGTGGTGCCGGTGAATCGATTTTTTTGAATTTTAATGTACACGTGGAAATTTTCATTAAATTTTCATTTTTTTAAGATTTTGTTTTTCTGGTTTGTTTAATTATTGATTTTTTTAAAAAGAGAAACCCGGACCCTCGCTGGCCTCCATCGGTCAGCCTAAGAGCTAGGGTCGGCTTGCCCAAGGCAGGCGACAGCCGTCGGTTGGGGTGGTCTAAACAAGGCAAGGAAGCAATGGCAACAGCAGATCGGGAGCAGGACAGGGGAATCCGAACAGGGCAAGGGGAAGTCGAACTTGCACGGGCTGTTGACGACGGCGGGTTAGGCGAGGCTGCTCGCTGGGTGAAGTTGGAGGTGTGAGGTGGTCGGAGGGAGGCTGGGACAGCGAGTAGATCCAGCGATGGAAGCAAAAATGGAAGCTACAGTAGTAGTAGAAGCAGAGCAGCTCAGAATAGGGTGTCGAGTTGCCGAGGCTGCTCGAGCTAGCTTGTAGCGGAGTTGGTGGTGGCGCGGCTGCTCAACCAGGGCGGCCAACAATCGTCGCGGCCTTGACAACGGAGCTAGAGGGCCGCGCCCTCACCTAGATCCGGCAAGGGCTTTGAGCCCTCGCGCGAGCTCGCCGAGGTCGCGATGGCCATCGGCCGGGGCCGTCAAGGCCTCGTTGGCCCAAAGCGAGCCGACCCCAGCCCTTGGGCCGGCCGGTGGTGGCCGGCGGCGACCCTTGCCGGCCACCACCAAGAAACCTAAGAGTTTCTCTTTTTGTTTTTTTGGTAATATTAAATAACTAAAATAAAAATAGAAACATCAAAATGAATAAAAATAAAAAAAATTCAGAAATTATTTAAAAAATATAAAGAAAATCCAGGTGGCACTCAAAAATCAATAAAATAATAGTGAAAAGGTCCACGTCAGCTTTTTCCGGCAAAAATAGTACTCAATTGAACGATTTTCGCCGGAATTGGCACTCACCCGAACCTTTTTGCTCCGATGTAGTTATGGCACTCAAGTGAACGCCGTACAAAAATTATAAGCACTTATATTGTACTTATCCCAGCCTCACGCAAATGATGATGTTGTTTCCGAATCTGGTTTTCATGCGTTTGTCTTTGCAGAGTTCTCGGTGTTGTCCTCGATGTCCTGTGCACATCCAGTAGCATCGTGGCTCCTCATTGGCGACAATAATTTCTCAAGCAATACACGGATGCCTCTTTTGATCATCCTCTCACACCTGTGCTGTACAGGAAGCTTATCATGCAAATCAATTGGTGTTTGAGAACACCCACAAGATTGTCTTTTTCTCATCCTCAATTCTTCAACGTTGTCCCAACGCATTATCCAAGACCGGGAATTGTGTTAGTCTTTAGTCAAAGTGGTTGATTTTGTATCTTGCTTGTGGGGATTGCTCGGTCAAATTAAAAGACTCAGAAACAATTCTGCATGATTTCCTTCGGAGAGCCATCACATTAGGGGATCAATTAGTCCACCGAACACCTTTGCCTCCGCAGATCGAGGAGTCCAGCCACACGAGTAGCCCCGATCCGAACCACTGATCATTCGAGATCTTGAGCCGATTCATCATGTTCAAATTTGAAAGGTCGATCTCCCAAAATTAGGGGAAATTCTGATCTCAATTCGATTTGAATATTTACCTATCTAATTTGATTGTGCATACAATCTAGCAGAATACTTTGAGATGCAGGTGATCAATTAGGAAATCTTTCCTTATCCGTAACCGCACAAATGGCTTTGGTTCTATTTATTAGGCTTTAGATAGAATTATTTCCGTAGACGGTATTTTTGAATTTTTAGGGTCAATTTATTAGACTTTAGATCGAAACTTGATTCGTAAGAGATTGCGAAATATTCAAGTTCATTTACTTTCCACATTTGAGCTGATTGGATTGTTATCTTTGCATTTGTGATTGGTTGTCTTTTTCATGTTTGAATTGATTTGATTTGATTTGCTATCTTTTAGATCTCAAATTGAACTCTCGAAATCGAATGGATCCAAGTAAGACACGAGCAATTGAATTTGACTAATGAAAAATGTTTAAAAGCTATCTGTCATGGCCAAAGTTATCAAAAACGAGTGGCCAAGTCATTTAATCGAAAGGGTTAAGCCTAGAGCTTTTGAGTTGGGAGACCTAGTTGTGAAAATGACACTCCTAAATACCCAACACCACGGGGGCAAATTCTCTCCAAATTATGAAGGCCCTTATGAAGTTAAGAAGATCATATTTGGAGGAGCACTCATTCTTGCAAATGCTGAAGGCGAAGAATTGACAAGTCCTGCAAATGCGAATGCGGTCAAGAAGTATTATCCATGAAATGAAATCAAAGGCCGAAAATGGCATTCCTTCCCCAAGTAGATCCGAGTCACATTGAACTTGTTTCATGCATATGTGCATACCTATTCGTTACTCTTTTTGCAGGTTTCCACAAAAGAAGATCCTAAAAAAGAAAACGAGAGGTAAACTCGAAAATGTGATGAGCAAACACCGTAGGTAAGTTGATTGTAAACCAAGATGCTTTAATTGCTTCTAATGGTTCTGCTCCCGCTTTCCTCGGGGATTATACCAATTGAGTTTGTCCTACAACGGAGCGAAGAAGCTAGGTGGCTCCCTTTCCACATAAATCTTAATGCTCTACTAGGTTCAGAAATTTTGGAGTTTGAGGCTATCTAAATTTAAAATCTCATTGAAAAGCTCACATTCCTTTTTTAAACAGTTCCATTTCAAGGAAAAGAATTTGTTCCTTTTGAAAATGCCCGAACACATTTGAAAATGCATTTAAAATCCCCACCGAGAGTCAATTTTGATGATGATTTGAGATTTTTCAAAGAGGGACAATTTAAAATGAATTTTCAAAGGGACGTTATCTCGAGATAATGAGAGGCAACCTTATCCCATACACGTCCTTTACACTTGAGAGACAAGTGGAAAGAAAAAGATTGAGAGGAAAAATCTAATCTTTGGATGTAGAGATCATTTGCGAGTGATTACATGGATTGAAATGATGAAAGGCATTCATTTCATATCTCCAAACACTTTTTAATCCATTGAAAGCCCTTACGAGTCAAAAGGAGTTTTTGAATATAATTCTGTCAAGAACCACTCTACATGAGAGTATATTTGGAGGTTCACGGTTGACATATCGGATAAAAAGATAAATAAAAGCTTTATTGTACTAACTTGTATCAATCTTTTTGTGATAGCTCCATGTGATATCCCATGAAAACTCGAAACATCTTGAAGTGAAGAGAAGTAATTCATTTCTCTACCTAAACACTTCATCCTTTGATTAAACCAACTTGAGCCTTTAAATCTTCATTTCCAAGTCCTGTTGGTGGTTACCTCCCTACATTGGAGCAATGCATATGATTTACCATAAGACCAAATAATATGGAGATCTTAAATCAAGTCTTTTAAAGCTCAAAGTATGAAAGGGTAAAAAAGACCATTTAGTATTTGATCTCTTGGACAAGTAAAAGCAAAGTGCTTGGTAAAAGCAAGGCCGAAACCCATGGTTTGAGAAAAATGTCAAGGAAAAGGAAGCTTCGAATACCTTGTAAGCATCGGAAAAACTACAAGAGGCAAAAGAGGATAAATAAAGATGAAATCTCAATAGTCTAAGAAAATGAGCATATGCTCGACTTTGAGAAATTACAAATATTCCCAGTGAATGTGAGAACGGGTAATGATGCAAAGGTAATCACCGGCTCTTTATACCCCTCATTCTAAAAAAGGCCTTTCATTAAGCCTACCCTAAACCAACATTATGACCCTTCCCGAAGACTTATCCGATCAAATGTTTTGGGTTAACACGAGAGTTTACACAGGAGCTATCGCATAAAGAAATAAGTACAATTCTGTCTTATTTCATCTTCGAGGTTCTTGACTTGAAGACCCGAAGGAGCTGATTTTTGATATATTTTAAGCCTCAAAGTGCCTTTCCTTTGAGAAGCCATTGATCGAGCCTTCAATTACGGTCTTTTGAAAAGACCTTTTCGGATCAATCAGGTTGTATGCACTGTGAATAATCCCGAAATCCTAGATCTAGGTTTTGGTGAGGAAATTCGAGTGTTTTGTGAAAATTTAACCCCATATGGAATTTGAAAACCTCTTTGAAAATCGTGAGAAGTCCTCTTAGATGAAGGTACTCCAACCGAATCTTTTGAATTAACTCTTTTAAACAATGTTTAAGTCATGTGATTCAAAATTTTTCCCTAGCATGAGTTTTGAACATGAATGACATATGGTAATGTGTTTGGGCAAGTTTCCTTCACAAACTTAATTTGATATATCCTATGGTGATTCCTAGACCCTTCGGTTTTAGGATCACATCCTTCTTGTTAAATATTTTAATCCTTGAAAATTGATATTGGTAAAATAATTCGGGTTTGAGCTTTTGTAGGTTTTTTGGCACCCACATGGATAAGATAATTCGGGTTTAAGCTTCTACGGGTTTTCGGCACCCGAGATCCCGTAATGGCATCCACATTGGTAAGATAATTTGGATTTGAGCTTCTGCAGGTTTTATAGCACCCCCATATCCCAAAATAGCACCCACATTTGTAAGATAACTCGGGTTCGAACTTCTGCAGATTTTCCGGCACCCCTAGATCCTAGAATGGCACCCACATTGGTAAGATAATTTGGGTTTGAGCTTCTGCAGATTTTTTTGGCACCCCCGGATCCTAGAATGGCACCTACATTGGTAAGATAATTCGAGTTTGAGCTTCCGCAGGATTTCCGCACCCATAGATTCTAGAATGGCACCCACATTGGTAAGATAGTTAGGAATTGAGCTTACGTAGGTTTTTTTGGCACCCCCGATCCTAGAATGATACCCTCATTGGTAAGATAATTTCAATTTGAGCATATGCGGGTTTTCTAGCACTCCCGGATCTCGGGATGGTAATCACATTAGTAAATCCATTCCTATAGAGTTATCTAATCTTTTAAATCACCAAATTTTAAAATGGTTATCTCTGTCTTAAGAGTTATTTTATGGTTAGATCTACCATATGGATCTAAATTTTAAAACGACTAGTTTCTATTCTTAAAAGTCATTTTACGGTCGAATCCACCATACAAATCCAAATTTTAAAACGGTTGTCTCTGTTCTTAAGAGTCATTTTATGGTCGATCCACCATACGAATTCAATTTTTTTTAAAAATGGCTATCTCTATCCTTAAGAGTCATTTTATGGTTAGATCTACCATACGATCCAAATTTTAAAACGGCTATCTCTGTCCTTAAGAGTCATTTTACGATTAGATCTACCATACGAATCCAAAGTTTAAGACGGTTGTCTCTGTCCTTAAGAGTTATTTTATGGTCGATTCACCATGCGGATCCATATTTTAAAACGGCTATCTCTGTTGTGGAGAGTCATTTTATGGTCGAGACCCACCATAGGGGTTAAAATCTTAAAACAACTGATCTCTGTCCTTAAGAGTTATTTTATGGTCGAGATCCACCATACGCATCCAAATCTTAAAATAGTTGTCTCTGTCTTTTAAGAGTCATTTTATGGTCGATCTACCATACGGGTCAAAATTTCTAAAACGGTTATCTTCGTCCTTATGAGTCATGATATAGTCGGATCGACCATACGGATCAAATTTTAAAGCAATGTCTCTGTCTTTAAGAGTCATTTTATGGTCGGATCGACCATGCACATCTAAATTTTAAAACGGCTATCTCTGTCCTTAAGAGTCATTTTATGGTAAGATCCACCATATTATTCAAACCGTTAATCCACCTTAGGAGTTCCTACAATGAATCCTACGGTCTTCAATTATAATTCATGAATCAACATTATTCGAACAGACGACAGGTAAGCTTCAAGTAAATTTCTCTCTCAATTCTCCTATCTCTTATCTACAAGAACAGAATGCATCTCTCTTATACATTGAGCTTTCATTGGAAATGATGAGAGAAAAATGTTACAACTTGCTTTTAATTTTTCCCAATAGAGTCAATTGAGACTCAGTGTCACCTTGTCTTTGAAAGTAACATCTATCGAGATTTCTCTCAAAGAGGCTTACGAGTCTTTTCTTTAATAACTTTTTTAAAAATTCATAAAAAAATTTATAAAAAGTAAAAAATTGCAAAATCAACTTTGGAAACCTTGGCCTAACCTAGGGAACCATCTTTGAACAAAAAATAAATTTTCATGTTTTTCACATTTTTCAATATTTTTTGAAATTAGAAAAATGCTCAGAAAATAAAAAAAATAGCATTTGAGGCCGAAACAAATACAAAAAAATAGTCAATAATTTTATTTTAATCCTCTTTTCATTTGTGCCTCTTTAAATTTAAAAAATTAAATTCAAGACTATGGGCTACTTCATTGAACATAATCCCAAATTTGCTTTAAAAAATACATTTTCAATCTTTTAAATTTCACTTTTAAATTTTTACAAATTGTGACATCTTCTTCAAGTCCCTCGTATCCCTTTTCACCCCCAAAAATTTCAAGAAATTGCACAATTGCACGGATTGGATTTAAATGCATAAAATCTTTGTAATTTAGTCCCTAGATTTCAATCAAAATGAAATTCGTTAAAATTTAGGGACTGCAATGCAAAACCACGGCCTTTGCCCTATAGTTTTCAACCTTTTGAATCAATTGGTTGAGGTAGATTAGTCTGAATTGGCCATTAGAGCTTGAATTGTGCAATTCCTATTATTGGGTCAAACTTTCAAATTGGGGTTTTTGTACAAATTCATATGAACTTTTGGGCAAAATGATATTTTTGGATAAAATTTACGTCCTTAAGTTCAATTTTGAGATTAAATTGGACAAATTCCCAAAATTTTTAGGTTAATTTGCGAAAATTAAGTCAACTGGTCTGTCGGGTCGGATCGAATTCGACCTACTGACCCGACCGAACCCATCTTCTTCCCCAAAGATTTCCCGTATGATTTGAATGTTGCAGGTCGAGAATTGTTGATCAAATTGGAAGAGTAATTGGCCATGATCGAACGAGCTTAGGAAGACGTTTTGCTCGCCACCTCATCCGGTGTTGATTGGGACTAGAATTGCTACCAATAGTCGCCAGTGGGGCCGAGCAACTCATTCAAAGTCGCAAAGATGTGAAAGTCAACCTTCATGTAAACCGACCAAATTGACGATCCAATCACGCTTAGACCACCGTCCCCGTTACCGTTTAGACCAAATGGCACGCACAATCACCTGCCATTTCAAATCGGCAAAGCTTCGTCCGCGCAAATTTTTTTAAATCCAAGTATATAAGACTTCACACATTTTTGGTGAAGGAGGGGGGCTCATTCTGTTGGCGAACAATAATAGACTCTAGAGAGAGTGAGAGGAAGAGAGAGAAGCTCTTGCGAGCTCCTTGTTCCGCCATAGCCAAAGTTTCGAGCTCGAACCGTGGATCTTCAACCACAACGATTCAGGCTAAATTGAGACTCCATTCAAGTTCCCGAAGCTTCGTATCAACACCAGGGAGACGATTGGACCATTGTCGCCGCTTGTTCATTCCCGAAAAAGGTGAGTTGAACTTCGAGCTTCACCTCTGCACTCACATAGCATCTCACTATGCGGATCGTGATTCCGTGAATTATTATATGCGTTTTCATCCTTGAGCTATACTTGAACATGATCGCACTTTGTTTTCGCATCTATTTCACCCGAAAACCTCGAGTGGAACCTCCTACTAGTCATGATTTCATTGCCACTTAGCTAACCAAATCGACGATCGCGAGCTTGATTCGAGCTCAAGGTAAGTTTTCCGAACCTCGTGTGATGCTTCCTTGAGCTTTAATTGCTTGGATTTGAACTGTGTTAGTAGTTTGATCCGCCATGGTTATTCTCTCGTGCGAACTTAATTGCCTATGTTGTAGTCATCAAATAGAGCTGGGTTTTAGATATGTTGAACTGGAAGTCAAAACGAGTCAATCGGCATTGGTTTCAGAGCCAATTGGTCAAGGTTTCACCATCGATCTACGTCGAAGAAACCTCGGCCATTCATTCGCGTATAATCATAAGGAAGATGACGACCGTCGGCTTGCGCTAACTTGGTCAACATCCTATGTGGTGTTGGCGTGGCGCCACATATCCCGACACATGGCAACCATGTCACTTGGACGATATTCTGAAACATTTTTGAAAATAAAAAAATAAAACCCAAATCGAACGGTTGGCATTAGGCCATGTGTCACGATCTGGGAGTTTTCAAAAAATAAAAATAATTTTTCGGATTATAAAATATTTTTCTGAAATAAAAATAAAATTGTTGATCGGATGGTTGAGAATTAGTCTCGCCATGCAATCCTAGCCAGTAGGATCTAGTAATCGATCGAACTGCTAAGAGTTAGTCTCTCCGTTGGATCTTGACCGTCCGTTTTAATATTTTGATAGAATGGCTCGGGAGTAGTCGTCGCTCAATCTGGACCGTAGGATTCAATAATCGATCCAAGGGTGGTGACTTAGCCACGTGGGCGAATCCGGGCCGTAGGATCGATATTAGAATTTTAAATTTCAAAAAATAGAGAAAAATTAGAAAAAAATCAGAAAAAATTAAAAAATCGGAACGTTGTCATTTAAATTAGATCGATCCGGGACCCTTCCAGTCTGGATCGGACTGCCAGTTTTTAGGGTCGGTCCAATCCGGTTCGAAGAATTTTTAAATAAAAAATATAAAAAAAGGAAAATTCAGAAAAATCAATAATAAATAAAAAAAATCATAAAAAAATTCGAAAAATCATAAAAAATAGGAAAATTCCAGAAAAATTCCCAAAAAAAAAAAAAAGAAAAATGGCCACATTCAACTAGCCTAACCCCCAATTTTTTATTTTTGGATTCCCGAGCCTTCAAAAATGACCATTTTACCCCTCTAGGCATTTGGCCTCGAATGTTTCCCAAACCAACCCCGAACCTTCGTGGGTCATTCTCAAAACCTATAGGTATACCATGTTGATCTTTGATTGATGATGTGATGTGATTTATCTGCACGTGACCGATTCCTTGATTTGTGCACTTCATTTTCGATTGTGACTGGTAGGATAGAAAATTCACGTCTCGTGAAATCCTTCGATCATTATAGCGTACCTCACCTCCAAATGCATCTGCATGAACTCTTAGATTATGAAATCACTCAACTTAGGTACCGAAATGGTGTCGATGGCATTCTCGACGTAACCAAGTCCCCCGAACCCATTTATCTAGCTTTCGCAGAATCAAGTAGTGACTCCCAATTACTCGATAGGGTTTTTGATCATACCTTTCAAAAAAAAATTGGTGGCGACTCCGTTAGCATGCACACCATGCACATGTCACTAGACCACACCAAGGTCGACCCCTTTATAATTCCCCCTTCCCGTTGTGATTTGGGTAATGAGCTTTGGGAGGGGCCCGCGTCTAAACGCTCCCTTTACCATTGCGAGCGCAAGGAATGGAAAGGAAGACCCATTAACCCCTCGAAATCTCCCGGATCTCACCCTCTAATCCCTCGAGAGGGGGAGGGTCGTGACACTTGTGAAGTAAGGAGAGAGAGAGAGAGAGAGAGGAGGGTTAGTTGGGAAAAAGGAAGACAGGGGAAAAATAGATTGAGATGCTCAAGAATTTTCAAGAGGGGGACCATCTCTTCTTATAATGAGGAAGATTCCAATGCCTTAGTCAACTCCTTCTTCATTACTCTACTCAAAGTCTTGGTCTTTGTCAAGACTTAATTGCCACACCCTTAACTTCATTTGATTAGGCCACTTATCACCCTAAGATTTTCTTACCACAACCTAAGAATATAGTAGCCACTTATTTTTATTCTATTGGTCCACATCTTTCTTTTGGCTGAATTCCATAAAAAACCCTCAACTTTAAGTTTTATCCCAAATCTACCCTAAACTTTTTTGTGTCTTAAAAAAAACCTTGAACTTTCACTTTGGTCCTAAATCTACCTACATTAGCCCACCGTCAAATATCACCGTTAAGTCTTCCAAGTGGCAATTCTAGGTTAGCACAAAATACAAGTCGATTCCGACTTGAAAAAGGTCCACATAAAACGTCGGCATTTTCTAAGCGAGAACATGATCACTAGGGCTTGCTTCTTCAATTCACGCTTAAGAGAGAACATTGCTGCTCTTCTACTTCTTCAATGGAGAGCCGAGCAACGAGCTTCTTCTTCCCATAGAGGAGCAGAGAGTTAGATCTTGCTTTTTCTTCTTCAATTTTGCTCCAAGAGAGAGAACGCTCGTCGCTCCCACCGTGTCGATTTTCTCTCGACGACACGAAGGCTGGAGCCGGGAGCTTCTCCTTCCTTCGCGCGTCAGGGCCCTCTCTATGCGTTAGCCTCTCGACTCGTTTCACGTGAAGGAATTGGTCATGGAAGGAGGAATTCCTCCGTGAATCAACCGGGTAGGAGCAAGTCTGTCATGCCCTTCGTGAAGGTAACATCCATAATTGGATGAGCATTCACAATTTTAGTTGGGCTTTTCCCAGGATCTCGTATCAAATAATCTCATACAATTCGACAATGAAGCAACATGACATCCTTGTGTGTAATGGAGACCATGACATGATCCGGAAGTTGGAGACCTATTAAAGCCGCAATTTTTTTTTGTGCCCCGAGACTATTTGCTGTTGTCTTGCAGACAAGTGTAATTGAGGCACAATCCATATATTGAATCCTATATATGCCTAGGGAGTCGGTAAACAACAATGACTAGAAAGGATGAGTTGCCATTTTCCAGTTGTTATGTAGA
The DNA here is from genome assembly GCA_021437795.1 of Rhodamnia rubescens. Classification (NCBI taxonomy): domain Eukaryota; kingdom Viridiplantae; phylum Streptophyta; class Magnoliopsida; order Myrtales; family Myrtaceae; genus Rhodamnia; species Rhodamnia rubescens. Next base: position 13,355,267 of record JAILYA010000002.1, on the reverse strand, counting down.
ACAATTCACTACTTTTATATCAAGATTAAAGAAATTCGGGTTGTTTGGGTGAAATATCTCAACTTGTCCCCGCAGAGAGGTTTTTGAAGGTCTTGGTTGATATCCCATTTGCGTTCAAGCGAGTGGAAACATTACTCTTTATGAAATCCGCTTAGGAATATGTATCTGGCGACAATGAATCCTTGACAACTCCAGAGATAAATGATTACTACTTAGTTCGGACCGGATGTTTCTTGCACTTTCGTTTCTTTAATTTATACATAGTTCTCTGTTAAACTTGAGTTAGTAGAGGTGTGAGACATAGCAGAGGTGGGGGACATTCCCATCACCATTTGTTAGTTATAAGATAGGAAGCTTAGGGCATACCTAGCTCTAATTCGTATTCGGTTCCGTATAGAGATAATATAGACTGTTCATTGTCATTCCATCACCAAAATTAACCTCTCTTTTAATTGCGGGTTGCCTGTGGTAACTGCATGATGGTGAGACGTATAGAGGTGGTATGCTACCGTAGATACGTGCAAAGAAATGATCAAAATGCTGTACTTGCAAGAAGGAAGTCGAGTAGCTCGTTACGCAAGCGAGAGCCAAAGCATGTCTAGTGTTAGATCGGAAGATCTTGTGGACGACTCAAGCCATGGTTCAACGAGAACATTATCGTACTCTTGGGCTGCAGGTGTTTTTTGGAGTCCGTAACAAACTCAAAGTCGGCAATTTTAGACCGACCGATGTATGGTCCTAGTTCGGATGACGAGAGCCCGTCTCCATAGTTTTATATTAGTTAGCTGGTCTTTGTTCAATGAGAAGTTGGTGGAATTCTATGTATTGTCATCTTCTACTTGTAAGAGTAGCGAGTTGAACAGACAATGCAAAACTCACCAAAACCGATTCTAATAGAGGCATCTTTTAAGCTTTAATCATCTTTTATTAACGTAAGAATCGAGTGTCGTTTGGGGCTTTGCTAGTAACTACACTTGAGAGAGAAGCAATGCTAAACAAGTGGTCCTTTCATCCAGGAGTATCAACATGACTTCAATGATTTTAACAACAAATAAACTCACATTAGCCATGCTGCTCATGGAAAACCGAGTACACATGGTACTTCAGATTATTTAGACCAATTATTCTGCAATTCGATGATATATTCCAACATAGATGAAAACCTTCACATGTTCAGCCTCTCCTCTGTATTCTTAGATGAAAACCTTCACATACAAATCATAAAAGTGAAACTTTGAAGCAAAGACAGATCCGTGTCGGACTCATTACGAAGGCAAAGTGGGATCATCTCATTATTCACTACCACATCTAGCATCTACATCGGGCCAATTAACATTTGTTAAGGCCAAACTTGCTGATGAGAAAAAAAGACTTTTTAGCAACAACTCAAGCTTTCTCTTGCTACAAAAAGGTAAACGTCACGAACTTCACCAGAGCAAAGAAGACCTTCGAGATAAAATTCATAAAGCGAGAACTTCATATAAATGGAAGATTACATAGAAGAGGCTACTCAAGCCTTGTGAAACTAATAATCTAATCAAAAGAACCTGCAACAATTTCCTTTTTGTTTTCTTTTGGAATTTACATTCGCGAGACTAGATATCACAAAATGCTAGCACCGAAATGCCGATGTTGAACTCTAGATCATTACAAAACGTTCTAGGGCTAGAATTACTAAATCTCCATACCAATCGAGAGTACTCTACCAAATCCATTTACAAAAAACACTCTAGAACTTTTCAATTTGCAACAAAATATCCTCATCTAACAGCATGCACTAAACATTCACTAGCATTTCTCGGTCCCGAATTTCACAATCCACCACCGTTTATAGACCGTTGAGTGCATGGATGTTCCGAGATATCAATTGAAGATTGACTCGGTAAAACTTGAACATTACTTGCTCTTGCTTGTCCATTGGAGAAAAATGGACCTTCAATGTCAATAACTCCATCACTACCAGGCATCTGCAGTAAAAGTAAAAAAAAAAAGGTAGTGTTTTTCATTTTGATATACAAATAAAAAATTCGACAAAGGCATTACCCTTAAATATGAATTTCCAGTTTCGACACAAAAAGTTCATATCCTTGTCGAGCCTAGAGATACAAAATGAGATAGAACATTAATCACAATATATACAAGTGTTATGAAAACAAAACAAAATAAAAGTCCATATCATGAATGGGCTACCAACTTGTTCTCTCTCCCGCCTAATGATAGGATGGTCCCTATTAGATGGTCCACTAGCTTGTGCACTATTTTGCGCATCAGTAGCCTTCTTTGGTCTTCATCTTTTTGCCTAAATGTGAAAAAAAAAACACCAACATTAACGGTCATCATGTCCCCAATAAAAATTACTATTAAAAGTTATAAAATTGTCAAATAAGCTTACTTTGGACGGTCTAGGTGCTGTAGGATTCTTGCATGTTTTTTTGTTATGCCCATACCGAAGGCAATTTGAACATCTCATTTGGACTCCAACTTTCATCAATTTCTTACCATCACTACTTCGCTCATCCTTGTCCTTGATTCTATTTTTCTTCTCTCTCCCCCTTTTCCTTCTATAAGTGGGGGTTTGATTGGCTCATCATTGACTTCGGCCACATTTGTTGTCCATTCATGGCTGGAAGGGAAAATTGATAACATCTCTCATAAGCATATTTCTTGGAAGCAATCATCAACATAATCGTCGATATCAAACTTCATGAAACTAATGCAACTTATGGCATGTTTACATGGTATTCTAGACAAATCCCATTCTCTACAAGCACGAGGTCTTCCTAGCCAAGTCAACTACAAATCTATTGTTAAATACTTGAACCTCAAAGTTATTCCCCATTGCTACTCTAGCAATACAATTTCTGCTCTCCAACTTTGTCTTCTCCAACTTCATTCTAATCCTTGGGCAAATTGGATCCGCTTCGATCCATCATTAACTCGACTTCTCTCTCGCCATCCTATCCATTAACATAGTTCTTATTCCTTCAAGCATCTCAATTATGGGTTTTGCTCTGGGCATGCAAATGTATCCATTGAAGGTCTCACTTAAGTTATTATCGACCGCATCACACTTGGTACCGGTCTTGATAAAAGCCTTACAAAAGTGCTTTGGGCCTTGCCTCATAAAGTCTTCATAACCTTTAGGGCACTCCTCCTTCAAATCCGCCATTGCTATGTTAAATTCAGCTTGAAATGTACATCTTATAGCCCTCCAAAATAGATTCTTAAGAGCATCCCCTTTGTGCAATTTTTTCCAATTAGCATATATGTGTCTTGCACAATTTCGATGCTCGCTTGTGGAGATAAGCGTGAAATAGCATTCATTAATCCCCGCAACCAAAAAATCAGCCTATAAGAACAAGCAAATCACATGAATAATCGCACTATTGTAGGATAATAGCCAATAAAGACAAAATGTGATATATCACCTTTTGCTGATCACCGATAAAAGTCCAACCCTCGCCCGTGTCGACGCTCAAGTCGTTGAATAAATAGTGAGAAACCAAGTCCAAGATGCTTCAGACTCAACTTCCGCAATTGCCCAAGCTATTGGAAACATTTGATTGTTTCCATCTCGTCCCTACGGACACACAACAACATACCCTTCGATCCAGTTTTAAGAAAGCACCCATCTAAGCCTATAACACGCCTACATCCCGCTAAAAATCCCCTTTTCAACTCATTAAAACCCACATAAAATCTCTCAAATACCTTGGTTATTGGGTTGACTTCTATGTCAAATGTTCCCTCTTTGCTAACTCTCTTGAGTTCCGCCAAATATGATCTCAACATACCATATTGCTCCTCTATCGGGCCCCTTATATCACTAAGAGCTTTCTATATAGCTCGTAACATTTTTTTTGTTAAGTGTTAGGGCAAACCTTTCTCTTGCATCTGCCCGCATTTCAAAGAATCGAGTAAGTAAGCCTGGCTCTAATCTTGGGTGTATACTCTTGAGCGAGCCATGTAGCAGTGGCTTGCCTATTTTTAAGACTTCTATTGCAATTATGGGGATTTCCAACTGTCTTTATGACAAAAGTTTTCTCATTCCGAATCCAACTACCATATAACCTCCAACCGCATCCTCTTACACACCCCGCTTCCATTCTTTTATATTCACTCTTTTTCCAAAAAATGTTAAAGCCATTAATTACGGCATACCTTTTCACAAAGCATTCTTGAATTGTTCATGAGATTCAAATCTCATGCCTATACTAAATATTTCCTCGTTATGGTCACACGTAGGATCATACCTCTTGGCCATTATGCCTGTTATGCCATTGGTTTCTTCAAAATCATCAATATCGGGTCCACTTAGAGATTCACTATCGAATTTACAACTTCACCAGCTATCTCATCTTCATATAAAACAACATTGGTGGAACCATCTAAACCTTGACCATGATCCGCCTCCTCCTCCTCCTCCTCCTCCATTCTTGCATCTTCAAATTCTCTCATCATCTCCCTTGGCACGGACTCTTCATCATCTTATATATTTGGCTCTTTATCACTCCAATCCAATGAGCTATAATCACTTTTACTTTCATTCCGTTAAAAAAACACACAATGTCATAAGCCAATAACCAAAAAAAAAAAAAAATCGAACATAAAGAGTCCACAATCAAATCAACTCACCATTGGTTCCGATTCAACCTAGTAATACTCCGATTTTCTGCGAGCAAAACTTGTGTGAAAAACACAATCAACCAACAAGTTCAAGGTTAAACACATTACATTGATTGAAGCTACATGTGACATCCCGTATTCCGACCTTTTTCGAAACTGTGAATAAATGAAAAGTCTCGTTGATGTATTTCAGGTTATATCTCACTTGAGAATGGCCATCTTGAAGCAGACTAACCAAATGGGAATGGCTAGCTAGGAAATTCAAGTACGTGGACCTAAGAACTTGATCCTGGACTGACTCGTTGATCATGAAAATTGTCGAGAGAATATTTTGGACCAATATAGGCCGATCTTAGAATGATTAAGGAACGATTTGGATAATACCCTACGCTTGGATCACGGATGGTTCCGTTAGACCTCGTATGGGTTCCGAACGTCCCCGAAATTATTTCTAACGATCGTGTCCAAGTGGGACTAGTGATTGACCCTCGCAATTGAATGACAACTAAAGTCGCCATGGCTCGAGTAATTCTTAAACGTGATTTTATCACGGGTCGATACGCGTAACTCCTAAAAGCCGCCCGTTAGTTTGAGATATGCTGAAAATTCTATTGATCGAGATTGGTCGCGAATCGAGCTTCGGAATTTGACGTCGGACTTTCGGGGGTTTCAATAAATAAAATTTTTGGACGTTTCCTCATCCAAGTGTCCGAATCCTTCGCGGTTCGCCCCAAAAAGGTTCAGGAAAAGTAGATTTGGACTGGATATGGGAAAGGACCCATTTGCCCTCGAAAAATATCCCATTTTTCACTTGGAACAAAGGGTATTTTGGTCATTTTCCCCTTTGGCCGAGATTGACTAGTCAATGATGGTGGAAATTACCATTTTGCCCCTCTTGCTTTTCAAAATCAATTATTGTCTTGACTATTCATCATCTTCATCTTTCTACCAAAATTGTGATCAACTTTTCTCTCTCCATCTCCCTCCCCCTCACCTTGGCCGAACACCATCTTGCCGCCGCCGTCGTCGGAAAAATTTCGTTGAGCCGCCGCCGACTCGATTTTGAAGCGTAGAGGTCGTGGGCTACCGTGGGTCGTCGGAATCGCCGCTAGATTCAAGTTTTCTCAACCGTTCAACAGAGGTTTTTGCGAATTTTTGAGGTAGGATTACTTCTAAACCTAAATGAGGTGGTTAGGTTGCTAATAGACCGCAAAATTGTGGATTTTTTATGAAGAAATTGTTGGAGTTGATCTTGAGTTAGAGTGGCCGAATATGCAAGAAGAAGAAGGAAAAAACAAATTGGTGTCTTGCATGAATAGTAATTCAAGAGAGAGAGTGTGTGGTCAAAGTTGACCATAGTTACTTTTTTTGCTAATAATTGAACTATGGTTGGGTTATGTGTTAACTCTAGTTATTTTTAACTATGATTAAATTAGATTTTAACTGTAGTTACTTTATATGTGACATTGTTGTTATGCCACGGTATTTAATTGTATGTGACATAATTTCGTTACGCCACGGTGTTTATTTATATAGGACTAAATGTTGTTATGCCACGGTATTTAATTAGACGTGGTATTACTATAGTTCAATACTATAGTTGTGAATTTATTTGTACGTTAGAAATTAATATTTGATCGGCCCGGATAAATTCCTACGTTAGTATATTAGTAGTTGTACAATATTTATTTATTGCCACGTTAGAGTATTATGGATGCATGGCGTGGATTGGAATTTGTGGTAGCGTGAGTCAATCGGGTGGTCCGATTTATTAATCCTCTAACGTGATTGAATCGCGTGAGCCCGATCTATTCTCGGAAAGTATGAGGGTCGTATTCAATCAAGTCGTTTGAGGCCAAAGTGAGCCGTATTCGTCCGATTGTGCCGAGACCGGGAAAGTATGATGGTCGTATTCAATCAAGTCGTCCGAGGCCAAAGTGGGCCGTATTCGTCCGATTGTCCGAGACCGAGAAAGTGTAAAAGTCGTGTTCAATTAAGTCGTCCGAGACCAAAGTGAGCGTGTGATAATTGTCCGAGACTTAATCCGATCGTGTTCCTAAGTGTTCGAGACCGTGATTTACGGGTCGTATTCCTATATGTCTCGAGACCTTGGTATATATATATTTATATATATTTATATTTATGGAGCCGTGTTCTATAAAGGTCCGAGGCTCATTGTTATGGACTCGCATGATGTCGTGGAGTCACGTGGAATATTCCCGGAATGACGTAGAATATTTGTGGAGAAAAGTGAAATTTTCGGAGTAACGTAGAATTTTATATGATAGCCCGAGGCGTGGAACGCGGGCTTTAGAGCAACGTGGGTTATCGTTATTCCAATCTGAGTTGTGATTTATCAATATGAAGGTAACGTAGAATATTTGAGAAGGTGTGGGAATATTCGGAACGGAAATGGAATATTCCGGGATTTATTAGTGGAATTATTGAGGAAAAAAATGAGGATATGTCGAGCTTCGTTGTTTTAAAATTTTGTCTGGAGGCACTAGCGACCCGAGTTAGGGTTAGAGGTTTTCCTATCGAGATTTTATCTCACCCCGTCGTGGGTTCGTTGTTTTTCAAACCCTCCGCCGCCTCAATGAATGATCCAACCCAGAGGTAGTGGTACCGGAAGAAGAAGGAGAGGTCATAGAGCCATGGGATGCAGAGTAGTCACCGGAGATGGACGTGGACGAGCCGGGCAGCCATAGATGATATGGTGACGGATATCGAATGATGAGGCTTAGGATAGTTGGCCTCCGAGCTTTTGTAGAGTGCTTTATTTTGTTGGTGTAGCGAGCTTCGACCACGTATCTTTTTGTTATAGTTGGTCACGGGCCCGAGAAGCCCTAGGTTTGTTAGTTTGTAACAACTATGTATATATGTACATAAGTGTGTTTTTATCATCCCAAGTTATCGTAGCCATAATGTTTTATGTACGGGGATTTCTTCCGCTTCCGCGATGTGTTTGTTGGCCTTTTCGATTCCGGGAGAACTGCATACGTGTTGGCTAGGTGGGATGTCGACGGCTCGCAGGGTTCGGGACGTGACACTACATGTGAATAACATAATTTACATCTTCGAAACAATTGACTGCTATAACAATCAAGCAACATTTTTCTGTAATTGAATTCTGTTCAAGGACTTGAGAATTTTGAGCACATCTTTCTTATTTCCACTGCTTGAGGTGACGGTGATGACCGGATGAAACAACGAAAGGTGCTAACTTACGACAATACCGAAACAACAACAGCAAGCCTCAAACGTGTCGCTTCTAATTAGAATCATACACATAAGTACAAACTGACAAACACAAGATAAATGCACTTGTACTTCATCATAATTTTGTCGTCAAATTTTAGGAAACAAAGACAAAAGAAAACAATAGACCAATACTTGGCTGTCACAAAGGTTGTTTGGCTGTCACAAAGGTTGTTCGCAGCTTCCGCCACCCACTCCTTCGAGCGACCGAGCACGAGCCTGTATGTCAAGGCTCTACATGAAGAGGTAAATAGGTTAAATAGGTGTCACTATGATGATTTAAATTATGGGACCAATTTCAATAAATTTAACAGTAGTTTAGAATATGAGGCAAATAGACTTGCTGGAATCCTTTGAGTGTAACGAGTCGAAAGGCTAACACACGGGAGGGGCTGACGCGCAGAGGAAGGAGAAACTCGTTGGCGTCCGGCTTCGCGTCGTCGAGAGTGAATCTGATACGGCTTTGGCTTCGTGTTGTCGAAAGCCAATCCGATACGGAGAGAGGGGTCGAGCTTTTTCTCTCTTGTAGCAAAATTGAAAAACAAGAAGCAAGCCCCAACTCTCCCCCTCCGGGAAGAAGAAACTCATTGCTCTGGTTCTGCCTTCGTTGGCTAGAGAGCAAGCACCACGTTCTCTCGCGAATTGAAGAAGAAACAAACAAGCCCTAACAATCACGTTCTCCCTTCGCGTAGAAAACATTGACGTTTTATGTGGAGATTAACCGACGTGGATTTTGTGCTGATGTGGAATTGCCACCTCGGAGACTTAATGATGATATTTGACGGAGGGTTAACGAGGGTAGATTTGGGATTAAAGTGAAAGTTTAGGATTTGTTTTAGGACACAAAAAAGTTTAGGGCAGATTTGGGACAAAACTTAAAGTTGGGGTTTTTTACGGAATTCAGCCTCTTTCTTTTCTAAAATCCTCTTAGTTAAATCCTCATTAGTTTAATTGATCTGACCTTATCTAATTTAATTGTACATTTTAGAATATTTTGGAAGTAAACAATAATGGACGAGCATTTGCGAACGGTAAGATGGAAGGGAGCAGACGACGAAGTCGTTGATGATGGTCGACTAGCGACGCCTTGAGCATGGTTGCTTCACACCGCGCAGCAAAGGACGAGAGCAAGAGTGTTTTTTTTTTTTTTTTTTGGTAAGGTAAGATTTGTATTAACTTTTCAAAAGCGCAACATACAAAGAAAGAAAGAAGGCCGAACACAAAAATCTCGTACCCATGGCTACACGAGTATGTCTCCACGGGTGCAAAGGTGTACGGCCATCAAGGATGCACCAGATCAAGTGCGCAAACATGGACTACCTCCTATCAACCGCGCTAGGCCGATAGGGAAGACGACCACAGACAAAAGATGTACATAGAAGAACGGGACAAAGACAATTCACTTGGATTTTCAAGAAGATGTACATCCATTCTTCTTCATTGAGACAAAATGATGACTTCTCCTCTTGAAGTCAATGAACTTTATGATGGAGTCTTCTTGACGTCAAACAATTGACGATGAAACCTTCTAAAATTCAAGTAACATAATGATGAAACCCTTTAAAGTCATGACTATAATTAATGCAAGTCATTTGTCTTCTTGTTATGAAGCCATCTAACGAACCTAGTTAACTAACTTTGTCATCTTGCTTAGGGTAACTTACTAACACTTTCTAATTAGTTAAATGTTTAAGAAGGTTTAATCTACCTAATTACAATCTTATTAGCTAGTTTGCTAAGTAACTTATGCTAATTACTTCTAAATTAGTTTTAATCAGTTAAAGATGAAAAACAAAATGGATTTGGAATTGGCCATCCCCCATTGAGGGGAGGCCGCTGGTGGCGCCATCCTTGGGGGGTACCACCCAGCTCATGCCGCCTCACGTCGGAGTGGGCCCGCGATTGCTTCATGCCGGCGGGCCGATTGGGGTGCCATGGTCGGCCTTACATTGGCCAGGCATGAGTCGGATGGACGTCTCCATGCCGTCGCTGGCTAGGCATTTCTTGCCATTAATCCACCATTCCTATTTAATCTGTCGTTGTTTGTTTTGTAATTCTTATTTTTCTGCGTCTTTCTTTATAGACTCTAAGAAGATATCTTAAGTCGATTTAATAACGACACTTTATCATAACAAGTTTTGCTATATAAATACGTTTAAGAACATTTCGACTTTATTAATCTTTCTAATGTAATTTCGTTTATGGCTATTTGAATTAATTTATAGTTCCCTACTTCTTCCTCAAGTTTCTTCATTATAACTTCCTGATTAAACAAATGTGAACACATTTATAACACGTTGAATTTATAGATCTTTGAATGTGAACTAATTTATATCTTCTTTAACTTTACCTAATGAAAGTGACGCTATTCTTATTCTATCATTTAATGCTTGAAAATGACATTTCTATTTGTCATTTTCTTCTTGACGTCGCATTGACTTATAAAAATAACATTTACTATATCTTGACTTATTTAAAATGACATTGTTCTTATCTTTTAGAAAGATTTACTTGATTTAGCATTGACTTCCCCATTTTATTTGATCTATAATTATCAATTCAAGAACTATTTCTTTGTATTCTATTTTCTAATGCTAATTTTTGGAAAAACTTCACAAATAGATTAGAAAATAACTCCCTTTAGAAATTTTGAATTAACTTTCTAAAAATGTTATGGAATAGCCTCTTCTAAATGTTCCTTAAAAAACGACATAAGGACACCTCAAGTGTCAATACTTCTGTACGATGCTCACTTTGGTGCCAATATTTTTTGGGATCATTTAAGTGTCAAATCGAGAAAAAATGGATTACTTTGGTGCCAATGGCCAGAAATTTCGGCGACCTTATCGAAGTTGGCACTTAACTAATCACTTTTAAAAAAATTGGCATTTAAGTAATCCAAAAAGACCACTTTTAGTGTCAAATCGAAAAAAAAACGATAATTTTAGTGCTAACGGCTAGAAATTTCGGCGACATCACAGGAATTGGCACTTAAATAATCATTTTTAAAAAAATGGCACTTAAGTGATTCAGAAAAAAAAAAAATTTTGGCACGAAAGTGAGCACCGTATATAAATATTGGCACTCAAGGCATCCTTTTGCCCTTAAAAATGTATCCATGAAATTTATTTTACCTTCTAATTATTTCTAATGTGGGAAAAAATTCGGAATGTGACAATGGGAGTGACCTACCGGAAAGATAATGGAATTGAGGTGGAAGGAAAGGCTAAGGCAGAACTTCAAATTGCTGACGAGGATAACCTCAAATTTTAGAAGTTGCCTGGTCATAAGACTAAGCATTTGAAAGCGAACATGATGATGGGAAGAGTTGATGGTCCCCAGTTAACCGAGTTCTGGTTGATTCTGGGGCTACATTGAGCCTCATGCCATACAAATTTCTGAAGAAGATTGGCAAAAGGGATTCAGACATTGTCCCAACCAACGTCAGATTGTCAGATTTCGCCGATAACGTTAGTGATAATAGAGGTGCGTTAGTGGTAGATTTGGCCATCAGAAACAGATCATCCAAGACCACATTTTCATAGTAGATGCTAATGTGTCATATAATTTGCTGTTGGGTAGAGATTGGATTCACACAAATCAGTGTGTGCCATCATCCTTACATCAAACTTTAGCCTTCTGGAATGGGGACAAAGTGGAGTACATGAGGGCTAATCATGTCAACTATATCCTGGGCGAAAGTAATCCAACTTGACCCACGGTTTGAAAGTAGGATGCTTGGAGTTAATCCTCCAGGAGTTAGTACCATAATGTATTGCTGCCTAACGACAAAAAGATTAGAGTGGATCCCGAAGAATGGGTAGGCGAAGGAAGAAATTAATGATCTTTATGGAAAAAGACAGCTCGTTATTAGAGCTTATTGAACGGTATTCTTGCTTTTTGGCAAGTGAGACCAAGGAAACATTAACCATGACTAATTGTGTAGAGGACTTCGAAGAGCCACCTATAAAGGAAGATAGTAAAGTTTTAGAGGCAGATGATCCTTTGAAGGAGATAGACATTGGTGAAGAGGGGTGGAAGCAGCCCATCTTCGTAAGCGCCTTGTTAGAAGGTGAGTTTAAGGCTGAGTTAATCAACCTAAACAAGAAGCACAAAGGATGTTTTGCTTGGGATTATCATGAAATGCCTGGGTTACAGAGAGATGTAGTAGAGCATAAATTGCCTATGAAGAGAGGGTTCAAACCACATAAGGAACCCCCTAGGCGATTTGCTCCTGACGTAGTATCCAGGGTGAGAGAGGAAATAGAGAGACTGTTAAAAGCTGGTTTTTTAGAAACCGCCTGGTATGTTGAATGGCTCTCTAATGTTGTCCCATTTAAGAAAAAAATGGGAAACTACGAGTGTGTTTTGGCTTCAAAAACTTGAATTCAGCCACACCAAAGGATGAATATGAGTGGACTCTGCTTCGGGTAATGAGATGATCTCCTTAATGGATAGACACTCGGGGTATAACCAAATTTTCATTGCCGTAGAGGATGTAACAAAGACAACATTCAGGTGTCCAGGCACCATAGGAACCACTGAATGAATAGTGATGCCATTCAGTTTAAAGAATGCTGGTACGTGCGACCTATGAGAGGGTGATGCACTTCATTTTCCACGATAAGATTGGCAAGTTCGTTGAGGTGGATATTGATGATATTGTGGTCAAAACATCAGAGGTTAGTCATCTCGACTGTCTTGAATAATCCTTTATTACAATGCAAAAATATCAACTGAAAATGAGTCCTCTCAAATGTACGTTTGGGTTAGAGCTGATAACTTTTTAGGATTTTGCGTTAATGCTAGAGGTATAGAAATTGACAGAAATAAAGGTAAAGCGATCCAAGAACTGTTGCCGCCGACAACTAAGAGAGAATTGCAAATAGTAGGGAAAATAGAAGCTTTTTCACGATTGCTCAAGCTGAAGAATCAAGAGGATTTTGTTTGGGGAGAACCCCAACAACTTACCTTTGATCAAATCAAGAAGTATTTGTCTAATCCTCTTGTTTGGATGCCACCTAAAGCAAGTAGGCTGTTGAAACTTTATTTATCAACGACCGATACTACAATCAGGAGCATGCTGGCACAGGAGAATGATGAAGGCAAAGAGCAAGTAATTTAGTATTTGAGCCGGATGCTAATCGACACCGAGAGACAATAAACAGCCTTGGAGAAATAGGCTTGTCATTTCGCCATTATATGTTGCCTGCTAACGTTCATGTAATCTGTGAGATAGATATCGTGAAGTTTATGTTAAATAAGCCTATACTTAAAAGCCGTATGGCCAAGTGGGCCTTTTCTTTGTATGAGCTAGACCTGGTTTATGTGCCTATGGAAGCAATTAAGGTTTAGGCTGTAGCCGACTTTCTAGTCGAGTACCCTTGTGTGCAAATAGAAGAATTCGACAGAGAGAACTATGCACAAGTAGTACCGTGGGTGTTATATTTTGATGGATCTAGCACAAACCAAGTGTCAGGCGTTGGCATGTTGATTATTTCCCCTAGGGGGCATAGGACGAGATTGATGTTCAAACTAGATTTTGATTGTTCTAATAATCAAGCAGAATATGAGGCGTTAATAGTTGGCTTATACAGACGAGCCGACATGAATGTCAAATGCATCAAGATTATGGGATATTCTCAACTAGTGATAAATCAATTGAAAGGGGATTATCAGTGCATAAATGAAAACCTGATTGGATATTTTACTATCGCCAAAGGGTTGTTAGAAAAATTAACTGTTCATGAATTGCTCCATATCAATAGATACTATAATGTAGAGGCCAATGAGTTGGCTCAAATGGCATCAAGATATAGAATAAGTAGAGAGCTGGCGGAAGTGATCAGCTCCGAGGTGAACTTGTTACCTCCCATTGAGGAACGAAATATGACCTTTGAGATTTGTGTCGCCAACATGCAAGATGATTGGAGAAAGCCATACGTTGAGTATCTTACAAATCTAGGGTCACAAGATAAAGTTTTTAAGAGACGAGCCCTCAAGTATGTCCTTGTTGGGGGAGAATTGTTCAGGCGGATTGTCCAAGGTCTACTGTTGAAGTGTTTGGACAAAGAAGAAGCATTGAAAGTCATGGCCGAAATGTATGAAGGAATTTGTGGTGCGCATCAAGCTGGAATTAAAATAAATTGGCTTCTACGCTGACATAGATATTTATGGCCGAAAATAACCCAAGATTATGTAGACTTTGCAAAAGGGTGTCAAGCTTGTCAAATACATGAGCCAATTCAACATGTACCCATATCCGTGTTGAATCCAATAATCACATCTTGGCCGTTCCATGGATGGGTTACGGATATTATTGGAAAGATTTACCCACCGTCAACTAAGAGGCGGGGCTTCATTCTAGTTGCAATGAATTATTTCACTAAGTGGGTAGAGGCTGAGTCATATAAAAATATAACCTAGAAAACCGTTGTTGAATTTATTAACCAACACATCATTCATCGGTTTGGGATTCCAAAGGTGATTATAGCCAATCAAGGGACTGTATTTACTGGAAATGAAGTGACTAAGTTCGTACAGTCCCGATGAATCAAGATGATACGTTCAACTCCATATTTTGCGCAAGCTAACGGTTAAGCTGAGGCCTCCAACAAAATTATAGCGAATCTCATCAAAAGACACTTGGAGGAAAATCCTCCGAGAATGGGATACCACATTGTTGATGGTGTTATGGGCATATTGTACGTCCAAAAGGACATGTAATAGTATGAGCCATTTCACGTTGACATATGGTCAAGAGACTGTGATACCGCTAGAGATAACCGTTCAGTCACTTCGGGTACAATTACAAAGTGATATTCTGCCCCAAGGAATACCATGAGTTAATGTACACGAACCTAGACGAGCTTGATGATATACGAGCAACGGCTTTGAATCACGTCATTGCGCAAAAGAAAATAGTTGCTAAAGCATATAACGAGCATGTTAAGGTGAAACGTTTTGATGTTGGTGACATAGTTTGGAAAACGATCTTACCATTAAACACTAAAAGTGAAGCATGTGGAAAGTGGTCCCCAACTTGGGGAGGACCCTATCAAGTAACCAAGGCTTTTAGTGGGAATGCAGACCAATTGATGGACACTGAGGACGATGAATTTCCTTGGTCAATCAATGGTAAATGCCTTAAATCATTCTATTCCCCTAGGCGGGAAATGGGAGGACAAGAGGAGTAAAACATAAACATGCAAAAGTCATCTCCTTTCATTCCATTCATCAACGGGCCTTACAATAGAATATTGGGGTGGAAAAGTAAAACCGAACTAGGCCATGATAATCAGTATAGAGGAGTTCAGTTGACTCTCTATGCTAAGGATGCTTTGCCTACAGCGAGCACTTTGGAGTTCGTGGTCTGCTCATGCAAGGAAGAGTTGGCCACAACTTTCCTTGAGGTTGGCCGCATTGGTCTCGTGGTGCTTTGTCACAAAATCCTGATTCTCGATCAGGGTTCTCCCAAGCGCAATATCCATGGTGAGGTCTTCCAACCTTTCCTTCAACCAGTCACACTAGAGAGACATGATAATATTGCTCAGGTTGTGCTCAGAGAAAGCCTGGGTTAAGGCTAGGCGTCGGACTATTTGCTCCCTCTCTCAAACTAGTAGCGAGACTTGGTTCTTTGTGAAGTCAATGACCTTCATATGATTGTCGGCCGTGAAGTTGGCCAACTCAAGGCGCTCAGCCCTATCCTGATAGAGGGCCCTTGTAGCACGTGCCGTGAGAATCTTCTCATGACCACCTCAATCGGCCTCGGGAAGTTGACGAAGAGGGTCGGAAAAGTCATTAGCTTGCTCTCCAGCTCCATATCCTATATAGGAGCAGTATCCATATCCCCAAACAGAGAGAGGATTTCAGCCTCCGCCTCGGGATGGTTGGCTATGTAAGCATAACCATAATCGAGGAGGTGGCAAAGCTTTTCCCACTCTGGCAAGGGCTTCTGATGAGAAGATATGGACAAGGATAAGAGGAGAATCCGTCTTACAAGATTAAAGGATTAAAGAAGGAGAAGGCAGCAAATTCGGAAAATTGGAACTGAGGATGTGAAGGTTGTGATCACTTTACACCAAGTTTCAATTTTGTAGCAAGTTACAAGTAAGGGAACATCACAATAATGATCCCTGAAAAGCCGAATTAATTGATACGATATGGCGTGAGTGAAACTGCCTGGCGTTTCAAATTACCGAGAAAAGCGCCATCATGCCAAGACACACGGGAGACGTGTAGCTGGCACGAATAGAGTCATCTTGAATCCCCCACGGGCACGCATTACATTGGCGCGTTTGAACAGTGCTGGACTGGCAGGTACACGGTATTAATTATTGGGGTACTGCCAAACAATTGCAAGTCTTCTTGAAAGGCCAGGCCAGTACTGTTCACACTTGCGGTTAAAGCCACGTATGAGTTATTGGCTGTTTGCTTAATTTTAAAGCGACGCCGTAAGTCTGTGTCATGATGGGAACCACCTAGGGTCATTTTTTTTTTTTTTTTTTAACACCAAGGGTTCCTTGAGTAGTTTGAAATTTTGACATTTTTTCATGCGGTGATAACAGTTGGTTTAAATGAAACAAACAAGACACGGTTCATTGATATAAAACAAATTACAGAAGATTGAACTGCTGTTTTAGAACTAGAACGAAAGTCTTAAGCCTGGATTCTAGACATGTATTTACATCAAAATAAAGAGATTGCCGCTCAACTTCACTACGGGCAACGGGTGAAGACTCGTTTTTCGGATTTTCAATTTGTTTGGTTCGCCTAAAATAACTTATTCAACGGAAAATATTTTTGGCCAATGTAAAATTCATACATAAAATTAGGAAAGTGAATTGTGTAATCTAAAAAAGTGAAAACACTTTCCGAGATTATTCATCTCGAATTTTTTTAAAATTTATCATTTTATTTTTAATTTTTAAATTTTCCTTTTTATTCCTCTTTCGCTGGTTGTCCGGCCTCAAAATAAATAAAAATACAATATAAAAATTTAAAATTTAAAATTTTGATTTGAAGTAAAGTTATTAAATTAAAATCATTCTCCAAATGAGATCCAAACACTAGAAAACATTTTCGGTCACATATCACAAGCAAAGGAAAACCAACCTATTTCCTTTTTCATGGAGTTTTTTCCCAAACAAACGCACCCTAAATGGTCGAACCAAGGTTTGGTCGTGGATAACCCCAATGTGCAAGAGATACTCGCACGATTCTCTCTTTGGCACAATACCATTCCATACTTAGCATGATATTCTTTCCCGACTCATTTGCTCAAAATATATCCCAAATTTGAGTTTGAAAATAAAAATTTCATAATTTGAAAGGTTTTTCTATTTAGAGTAGTTCGTATTTGGGTTTGAGTCTTATCTATATAGAAGACGCGATTCTTCCTTTCGAGAGGTGACTTATTTGCGAATTACACTCGAAAGCAATCCAAGAAGAGCTTGTAATGTTCAAGCTAACAAATCTTGTGGTAAGATTTGGTATAAATTTTTTTTGTGAGATTGAGAGATTATTTCATGAAGAATTCTAAGGGCTAAACGCTGTGTGTAAGTTATTGGGTGTAATTTGAGGGCTGTAAAATAAGAAGAGCATTTGAGTGACTCAAGTGTAGTTAAACTTTTGTTGTACAGCTTGAACTATAGTGAAATCCTATCTCCTCTCTTGTCGTGTAGGTCCATCGATCGAATCAAGTAAATCTAATATCAAACTTATTTTCTTGTTCTATCTATTTTATTATTTGATCGCTTGTTTTTGCAACATATCTCTATGTTAAGATTACTTCCTGTCTTGACATAGCACTCACTTGATCACGTATATGATGGAAAG
Source organism: Rhodamnia rubescens (assembly GCA_021437795.1). Taxonomy (NCBI): domain Eukaryota; kingdom Viridiplantae; phylum Streptophyta; class Magnoliopsida; order Myrtales; family Myrtaceae; genus Rhodamnia; species Rhodamnia rubescens. Next base: position 13,337,546 of record JAILYA010000002.1, on the reverse strand, counting down.
TTAGGAAGGGTTGCTAAGGTAAGGAACTAAATGAAAAGAAAAGGAAGAAGGGAGAGGGATGTGGGCCGAGCAAGAGAGGAAAGCAAATAGAGAGATGAGATTGGAGTTTCTTAGGGAAGGGGCAAGAGGGGAAAATTACCAAAAAAAAGTCTTAAACCTATTATAATTGTGTCAATTCAGTCATAAATCTTTTTTTAGTGCCAATTCAATTCTAAACCTTTTATAGTTGTGTCAATTCAGCCATTTTGGTCAACCGGCGTAGCAAAATTTTAATATTTTAATATTTTTTCCTTTTTTTTTCTCACTTTTTTCCCTTCCCCATGTGGCCGATGAGATGTGGGCGAGCTTGCCGGCCACCGGGCAAGGGCCGTGAAGCCCTCGCCGGCCATCAACGAGGGCTTTCACTACCCTTGCCGGGCATCGCCGACCATCGTAGGCAAGATCATGCCCACCTTCGCAGAGGCCTTGGCAAGGCCGGGCCCGCTTAGATTTGGGAGAGCCTACGGCCGTGATGGCCTTGCCCGGGCTAATCTTAGCCGGTGAGCTCCGGCAACCCTCATTGGCCACAAGAGGAGGGAAAAAAATAACAAAAATAACAAAAAATTATTAAAATATTATTAAGATTTTTCACGTCCGCATCGACGATGCCACATCAAGACCGGTCGGCCAAATGGACTAAATTAGCACAAATATAAAAAATTTAGAATTGAATTGACATAATTACAATAGGTTTAGGATTTTTTTGGTAATTTCCCCGAGGCAAGAGTATCAAGGATGGTCATTTTCCACCACACAAGAAACAAGTAGAAAATAATTGAACAAAAAGAAAGTCTGAGGAAACGGGGACAAATTCACTCTTCTAAAAAATGATTTTCATAACACTAGACAGTGGTTCTTTTTCCTTCAAATAAACGGACCTTAGTGTTGAACCCACTCCCGGTTCGTTCGTGTCTCTCCGAGATGGTCCTTAAAGCTCCCCTTTTCTTTCGGTTATGAATTCACTCGTTTTAGCATTGCACAGTGAATGATACATGTCGGATTTAATTGGAAAATAGAATGAAATGGCAAGGATTTATCCGTCTCGATGGCTCGTGGGTCGAATCATTCGAATTCAAGGCATGTCAACTTTTGAGTTGCTTCATATCAATACTGAATAGTGTCACAAGATGACGTTCGAACCACAACCGTGCAGCGACTCGAGCTATGGGGATGGGTGATTTGCCCGAATCAAGCCTTGGCACGAGGATCGTTCACTTGCTCACAATCGCTCGAATCGTAGAGGGAAGAGAGGGAATCAAGAGAATGATTCGAGGGAGAGAAAATGAGAGTCTATTGCTCAATGTTATGTGTACAAGATGATTTACAATGAGGGGAACACCCTTTGTTTAACCAAGTTTCATCTTTTTCTGTTGGTCTCATTCCCCTTGTCTTTGCTTGTTTCAACTTTTTCATACTTTGTCTTTTGGGTTGCTTTGTGGGACTATTGAGCTCCCCCATGGCTGAATTATTTTGTGCTACAGGGCCCCTTGGAATGTGAGGGGTAATTCCATTCGCTTGCTCGGCCGCTTGAGATCATGCTCGGCCAAGTCGAGCTATTCATGATCGATTGTCTGGTCGCACGCTGCATCGCTCATGGGATGGTGCGTGGCATCGTGCTGGTTGTGCGGAGAACCGTGTCTTGCATCGTGCAGACCGAACTCTGGTTCATGCATTGGATCACGCAACGATTCATGATACCGATTCATTCACTGGTTCAGCCGCTCGGTCATCTTGGTTAGTGCTTGGCCGGGTGGGATTGATTCTGGTCGATCCTTTTGCCCGACCATGAATCGATTCGTGGCATGCATCATGGCATGGCAGGTCGATTGAGTCATGGCCCATCCTCGTTTGAGGATTTTGCTAGGGCCGTGATAATAGGGTCTCTTTGGATTTTGTACCCTAGATATATCGACATGCATTGCGGACTGTCGTAACATCCTTTTTGCATGATATGTCAAAATTGAAAAGACTAAGGCTCCATTTATTTCACGGAAAATCAATGATGTGAAATATATTTTCCGAAGATTAATAGCTTATATTGCTTGAAATAATTAGTCAATAAAAATGCTTTTATTATCGATGACAATTAATGTCTAAATATTTCATGAACGATGAAAAAATATTTTTCATTCATCAATTTTAGTATGCAATACAAGCGATTATTTTTAGGAAAATATATTGCAAATCATTCATTTTTCGTGAAATAAATGTACCTAAGTGTTGGTTTTTCACCACATCATTATGGCCTAGCAGACTTTAGAGGATTTCACTTTCCTACCATTTCATTCTTTTTTTAGCATATAGATTCATGTATTTTTTATATGTATTTCGATAATGTCATTTAATAAAGAAAATAACCAAATGCCATTTACGTTCATTTAGTCGTTTCTCGCATTTAAACATATGATTAGTCAAGTTTACTTTATTCGTATCATCATCACATATCATTTTCGAGTTTGTTAGGTAAGACCGAAGACTTTCATTAGTTTTTTTTTTGTACGTTTACATTTTACGAGGTCCGCAGACACTGTGTTAACTTTACCTAATATGGCTCGAGTTACTTTTTTAAAATTTGTACATTTTCTGTTTTTATTTGTTTTTCTTGATTATTGTTGTTATTGTCATTGATTCCTTTTTATTGACTGCGGACCCACACATGGCTACTTAGATTTGCATGTTTAGATATAATAAACGGAAAATATTGCATGAAACCGCGTTTTTTTTTGTAAATTTAAAAATATAATGATAACAGTGTTTAGGTAAGGAAAATTAGTATACCAAGTCCTCAAACTCGAAATCTTTTATTTGCAGGAGTAAAACAGGCTCCCCCGCCTTGCTCGATTTTTAACCAGCCTATAATAGGTTAGTGTTTGCCCTTGTTTCGTACCTAACCAGCAAGATAGGTAATACATAAATCATACATGAGAAACTAAGTTACGATTCGTATGATTTGGGAGATATGTGTGAGGCATAAGCGCTACCATCTTAGCAATCTGTTAAACCAACTTAGGAGGATGCGACAGCTGGCCACAAGCCATAGCGAAAACAATTATAAAAAAAAAGGAAACTACTGGCGCTGCTCTTCCGCCATTTCAGTATGTCGACGTTGTCTTGGTCGACTTTTTCAATGTAGGAGTACTTTGTTTTCAAGCATGTCTCCAACTCATTGTAGATGAAGACAGGGTTCGCGGAAGGCTGTGGTGGGGTGTTCTTCTTCTTACGAAGCAAAAACCATATAGAATTTCTAGGCACTGCTCGATAAGGGCGCTATCTCCATTCGTAGGGTGAACTCGTCCTATCGAATCAACCAGTTTATGGACATACCTATTCTTTAGTTGAGTATTTTGTCTTTCTCAACAATTGCTATCAGACTCCATAATTGATTGGTGGCATACTTTCGATATGTACCGATGTCTAATTAGTATTTTAAAGAAGTGTTGGGTTTTATGCCTAGGCCGTGGGCCGCCCATGATGGGCTAACTAAGCCCATAACCCACAAGAGTAATTGCCAAACCATTATCTTATTTGAACGTGATAAAGGATCACGTTTGAAGAGACGTCATTATTCTTACGTTCATTAGAACACAGAGAATAGTGAAGCAAAGATGAAGAACTTCTGCTCCTTTCTCAAACGCGAGATCCATGACGAGGACACTCTCAAGGGCTGCACTAGCAATACTTAATCTGCAGAAATTACGTAACATCCTGAAATGTGATGTATTCATTTATGATTGTTGATTCAAGATGATATTGGGTACGTTTTTCGATGCAATCCGCTACGTATATAATGGGAATGCGTTCTTTTCAGAAAGGAAAATCTCATATCTGACTCCCAAAATGGCAGATGGTGTCCCGGCTTCTCGCCAAGCTTGGTTGGATCAAGGCGATAATGGTGGAGTTTGAATGGTAAATCTTGTCCTCCAACATCTTGCCAAACTTGGTCGGGCTAAAGTGGAGTTTCTTGAGTGGAGATGATGCTGGTGCAAAGGGATACTTGAATTAATGGAGAGCACGCATAATACAAGTTGCTTACATACATGTGAGGGGGATTTATGAGGATGCATGCGTAAGGGTGTTAGACAAAAAAATACCTACATGATGGCGTGGTGTATGTGAAGTAGTTAATACATCCGGCTGGTTCATAATTTATTGACTTGTTTTTGAGTCAAAATGCTCCAAATGGATACGTCCGTGAGCTCGGAATTGAGCTTTCTCTTAGTGGTCTTCCCTTGTAAAGGTATCATGGCTCCTGCGCGACCCAATAGCTATTAAGCAACGTGGCTTACAAAAGAAAATGATGTGTGGGTAGGGTGGGGTATGTCTTTGACTGATAATGGATAGATTACGATTACCACTAAGGCATAAAAGATGGGCTAGCAGTCAAGGATAAAGATCGAGATAGATGAAATTCACCACCAAGGAAGAATCACCAGCTAAAGATAAAGAACAAGAACAGAAATTTGCTCACTTGAGAAATTCTCTTGTATTATGATTATTCAAAATTTCTATCTTACAAATGCGATTGCGCCTCTATTTATAGAGATACTAAGACATATGAACTAGCCAAACATTAAAGACATGTGAACTACTCAAATGTTAAAAACATAGGAACTAGAAAACACAATAAATTTATAGGAACTAGAAAATACATTAAAACACATAGAACTTGAATTTTGACTCTTCCAAATCATGCACCTGCCTTGGAAACTGAATAGCAACCTTAGAAGAAGAACAAAAATGAAGGAACTCTCATCAGGACAACCTCTGGTAGCTAGGTAGTCAATTAGTAGCTTGGAGTTGTCAACAAATAGGTAGTTGATTGGGAGCCTAGAAGTAGGCATCAAACTTGTAAATCGATGACTTGTTAGTTGATTGACAACCATGAAATCAGGAACTATTCCTCGAGTCGGCAGCTAGTATTTGAGAATTGACATCCTCATACTTGGACCCATCGAATCAAACATGACCGAAATTGGCTTTTGCTTCCAAACATAAGGATTGAACTGGATCAATCGATGAGATTTGAGTTGAGCTTTCGAGTTGATTGATAGAGCAAGATTCTCACGCATCAGAAAAACATAGCGATGTAATTGTTGTTTGCAGAAGGCACAATGGCCGAACCGCTGCGGTGGAGAATTGAGGGTTCGGCCCTTTTCTGTTGGCTTGGTGCTTGTGAATGGACAGAGGTGAAATGTATCCATTGACATTTTATTACCAAAAATAGAAACAATTATGTCCATTTAGTTCGACAATCATGGTTTTTCTTCCTATTTTTGTTCAGAAAGGAGATATTTTTTGTGTTTTGGTTTTCTTTTCATGGCAGACTCTCTCGGTTAGTTTTTCTTTTGATAGTTGAGCAAACATCAGTGGGCAATAGAGTGGTTTCATTTTCTATTCTACGACCATACCTCTATATGAAATATGAATTGGTCATTATAAACACGTATTTTAAGACTTCTTTTCTATAGATTTTAAGGTATTTGTGGGAGCATTTACTAAGTGGAAAGGGAGATTAAAGTTCTCTTCTTTAAAGGACTTTTTTAGCATAACAATTTTTGAATGACTGAGAATAACAATATATTATAAGACTCTGAACCACAAATTATTAAAAGAGTGAACCCCATAATAATTTATAATTTATTTTCATTTATTTTTTGTAACTTAAAATAGAAAGTTAGCATAATAATCACCCAAAGACTTATATAATCAATTCTCTTCCTTAAATATGCTTGCTGTGTCTCATCAGGCAATTGAATGTTTCTGTTTGATCTGTGGACACTGGAGATCCAAAAGCTTTTAGGCCGAAGTTTGTCGTCATTGAACCACATGATTGGAAGTAGATATGTCTCCATGAGTCCATACTATAAGAGTATCACCACAAAGAAATTGATCTCTTCAACCGTAGGAAACATATGCCGTGAAGATGCAGAATAGGACAGCTCACAAGCTCGGCAAAGAAGGTTGCACAGCACTGCAGTTCAGCATCTTTTACTCAAGAAATGGCAATAATTTTATGCATCGCCACAACTCCAAGAGCAGCCACAATTTCGAACTTGGAAATGACTACAAGATACAATTCCCACTGACAAGAGATCAGAATCTGTTACTATATGGTGTTCCATAAACTATCAAGTAAGGAACTGTTCGGACCACGGTATCCACTGGAATTGCAAAGTTAATGCCGGAGGACAACCCCGTCCCTGCATAAATGAGGGGAAAAAATGCAGTTTTGGAAATTTTCAGACCATGTGTCCCCGTATGATATGCTTGTTTATCTCAAATATTTTCGGGCAATGGGGAAAGGCAAATCTCTGGCAACAGAAATTCACCTTTGCGAGTAAAAGTTGCTGTGTTCACTCCTATCACATGGCCATACGAATCTATCAATGGCCCTCCCGAATTCCCTGCACAAACAGCAAAAGCTGAAAAAATGGCCATCATAATTTGTATCACAGGTTTTTTGGGATTATCACTGATCAATTTCCACCGAAGAAGACCACGAGGAAAACATAAGCATTCACATGACCGAAAAAAGAAAAAATCAATGTCATATGTATACCAAATAGATTTTGCCTTTTTCTTGACAAAAGAACTTAATATAACGTGGTTAAAACTTCACCAGAATTAATTGCTGCATCAGTCTGTATAGCTCCTCGAATAGCCCTTCCATTTGGTGAGGGGATCTCCCTCCCCAATCCACTAACCACCTACATCAATTAAAGCATCAGGCAGATGCACAACCTTTTTTTATATGGTTAGTTCATATCTTGAAATGTAAAGAGCGCTGATGAGGGAGTCAAAGATCAAAAGGACTATCAGGAGAAGAGAATCATCGACCCGACTTGACAGCAGGCTAATGCTTCACATAGTGCTGTCTGTCAGGTTACACTTAATTTTCTATTAAGAATTACCCCGGTTGTGAGTGTGTTTTCATATCCATATGGATTCCCAATTGCAAAGCAGCTCTGACCTACGCGAAGATCACGGGAAGTCCCAAGAACAACAGGTTTTAGTTGATGTCCATCGATGTCGACCTGGATAAAAGGGAAAAGTCAAGCAGATTTCAACAATCTTTTTGCCACAAATTAACTAATTATCACTAATGGGCTCCACTTAGTCAGTTGATTATAACTGATTCCCACATAATTCAAGGAATTGCAGGAGACTTTTCAAGCACATTTTGTAGGTTTTGGGATGGAAACCTTCACTTCCACCCAATCCAAGCAGAAGCCAAAACCATTGGAGAAAGCAAAAATACAAAACAACTCCTAAGAAGTTACCAAACAAAATGTTGTTCCTGATGAAGAATTATTGAGATTACAAGTGGCAAATGAAATAGAGAGAGCAAATCAAAGGTTTGGTTTATCCTTTTTCTACTTTGTTTATTTTCTCTTCTCCAACAAGGTTATCTCCAAGCTTAATTGACAGATAGAGATCCTTCACACTGGCACAATGTTCAGAACTGGCAAACAGTTCCCTCTATATCAAATGTCAACCACCATAATATCTATCAAATAAATATTTTGGCCTCCACAGAGCATGCAGCTTTTCTGTTTCGTTTGATAAGGATAAAGACGTAATGTCCAGCCCAAGATGGACATTTTTCCTCCAACTCACCTTCAAGACAGCCAGATCATTTGCGGGATCAAAGCCAACAATTTTGCCTTCTCGGACAAAGCTATTGCCTGTTGCATCTACTAGTAACACCTACAATAGGAAAGCATCCACATGTTATCTATTTAAAGAAAAGTCTAAGTTAACAGCACAAGAAGATTACTCGAAGAAAAAAGTATGATGAAACCTTACAACGCTGCAACCCACTTTGATCTGTGGCCAACTTGGCAATGACATGGTAATTAGTAACCTGCCATGTATGAAACAATAGCTCCCTTCAGAAGTTGCCAGATTGTAACTTTTATAAGCATTTTGTAAGGGTTATTGCCAGGAACTTCTCAAATTACGTTGCCATAGCTCACCATGACATGAAGTCTTGGTTGTCAATTGTGCATAAATCATTTTATATACTCTTTTAGGAGCCTCACAATCTACAAGGAGAGTGACTCATCCCTCTCTAAAGTAATTTATCATTAAGCATGGTAATCTCATATTGCTCCATCAAAGTAACGAATTTCTGTTGTAGAGTAACAACTGTACTTTTCAGATTTGTCAGTCCATATCTGGCAAGAGTGGGCACGCATACAAAGAGAATGTAATCAACTTTTCCAGGGTCAAGAAGACTGCCTTCAATCATTTACTTACTTCTCAATTTCCATGTATGGTACATGAATGCACTTGAGCTAGCTTTCAATATTGGTACATTAATTGATGTACACTTCAAATGATGCTTTGCCCAATCAGACTAGAAAGTCCACAGACAAGGCTGTCGGAAAATTCTGCTCTAACTCAATAAAAAAGAAAAATGCAATTCCAACATCGGGCATTCGGGACAACAAATTTAAATTTCTAAGGGCTGTTTTTTCCAACAAAGCACGGTCTCTGTTGGACAGGATATCAATGAACTGAGCAGCATAGAGATGCAAATTCTTATCACAATGTGTTCCCAAATGCCGGTTTTCGTATCGACATGCGTGTGGTATATTTTGGGTATGAGTAACATGCATTGACATCAGCATTCTAGCTAGCCAAGATCATCATTCTGATTTACGCTGTTAAGATATATCTATACTTAAATGAAATGAGATTTGCAACAGTATATCAAGAGGAGGCCAAACAGAGGAAGTCAAAGAAAGAAGAAAGAGTACCTACAATGTGACCAAACTTATCCCAAATGAAGCCAGAACCTGTGCCCTCAAGTTTAGCATCTTTATCCTCAATAGGCATGTCTTTGCTCGAAGAGCCCTCGGAGCTCTTAGCTATCTCCAAGTCCTCAATGAAAACGACCGACGGTGAAGTCTCCTAAAAGACCAAATACATGGAAATTAGTTTCAGAAAGAGAGTTACTTAATGCCTCTGGAGATTCAAACACAATGATTTTTGTTTTGTTCCGATATTGTGCTCGCTTAACACAAGACCCAAAATTAGCTCTTGGCAAATCACATGTCCCTAGAATGCAGGCGACCCTTAATTTTATGATAATTGATCTACTTATCAACGTAGATGACTTCACCAGGTAGTTGACAAATTCCTTTCCTTCCGATATCACACTTTTCACAGTCAAGCTTAGAACATTGCAAAGTCAGGAATTCGAAATTAAAATCGACGCGGGAACACGAATTGACGAGCCTAAAACCTGAAAGATGTGGACGACGCGGTCCTCTTCTTGCTGAAGCTCGTCCTCCGGCTTCCGCTCTGCCAATGCCGGACGGCATGAAGAATATTGGAGATCGGAACTGCACAGACTTAGCAAAGAGGACCAACTCCAACTCCAACTAGAGGACAGATTATGGTCGCACTCCGTCTTGTCAGACATGGAATCGTAGTCGAAGAAGAAGAGGAAGAGGAAGAGGAGGAGGACGGGAAGAGGAGGAGGTGATAGCAGAAATGTCCGAGAGAAATGGAACAATCTGAGCCTGAGAGCCCAACACCATTCTCATCACCCTCTCTTCCTCGACCTCGACTGACAATTTGGTTTTAACCGGCATGGATAAGGTAGTCCGACCACGTGGCTACTTTTCTTCTCCCTTTAATGTTCTCCTTTTAGTAGTTTTTTTTTTTTTTTTGGGTTGTTTGCTTGTTTGTTTGTTTTTTTGTTTTATTTTGGGGGCGGGTGGTTTGGGGGTGTTTTCCTTCTTTTAGTTTTTAATTTAAGAAGACGTAAACCCGCAAACAACAATTCCAAATATAAACTTGTAATTGTTGATTTGCAGAAAATAACTCATACCAAATAAGACAAAGGAAAAACTCTAAATAAGGGCAGTGCCCTTATTTTTTTAAATAAAATCTAAAGTGAATTTTATTTTTAAAGCGAAGGATACTTCAGACAATATTTATGTAGGCTCAACTTTAGTGTTAATATTTTTCGATTGCTCACTTAAATACCAAGTCGGAAAAAAAATATCATTTCGAACGGCAAGATTCAAAACCAACTAATTACGTGTCATTTATTTTTAATTTTTTAACATTACGTGACAATTTATTTAAAAAAAAATCAGGCCAAATGGCCTCTAGTGGACTTTTAAACTTATAAATAACTTAATTTTTTAAAAATTAAAATTAAACAAAAAAAATAATCTAAAAAACTTTTAAAGAAATGGGTTGTTTGCAGACAAAGAGCTTGCATAGCCCTCGTTGTGGGTCTACGAGGCTTGGCCGGAGAGGGTGGGGCGGTGGCACGGCACCCTCGTCTCTACAACTTCTAATTTTTTTTATTATTTTTTTCAACTAATTTCTTAGTTTTGGAACTTATTTTTTATTTTCTAATATTACGCGGAATTTTGATTATTATTTTTGTATTGTTGATTGGAACTATCCAAGGTGAGCCATGTATGATTTCTGGCAAAGCTTACAGAGTTGGCACTAAAATAAATAATTTTCAAAAAAATTGGTACTTAAGTGATAAAAAAATATTGACTTAAAAGTAAAAATATCGCACATGAGATATTGACACTTGAGATGTCCTTCCGCTCTTATTTCAAATAAGCGCTTGAGGTAAGCCTTTTTATTTCAAATAAGCATAGTGATCATGTAGTCTAAAAACAAAGGCTAGCCTCAAGGGCATTTTCGTCATTTACTTATCCATATGTATTTATTTAACATTTTTTATTTAAAAAAAGAAAAAGAAAAAAATCAAAAAAATAAATGACAAAAATGCCCTTGAGACTAAGTCTTTTTTAAAGACTATATGGCCACTTAAACCTTATTTATAAATAATCACGATCACTTTATACCATTGTTTGAGAAAATAATTGTGCCATCCACGAATTTAGCAATTAATAAATCGTAATAGACCGCATTTATAATTAACCATGATTAAGAAAATTTTATGGGGCGAGTAAGGACAAGACGGACCGGGATGTGGACCGCCGACCGAAGCCTAGCACGGCGGTGCTAGGATGCACGCCTAGGCAAGATGGCCACACCTAGGTGGCGTAATGGCAATTCGGCTCAAACCGCCCATAGTAGTTTGGTTGGTCGGGCCGACTATTCGGTTATGGCGCCGAGGTCTCATCTCCGTTCCGATACTCCATAGCCAAAAGTTGTCGGTAAAAAATAAATCAATGTACAAGTCAATGGTAAGTCAACGTATAAGTCAATAGCAAAGTCAATGCATAAGTTAATGGAAAGTCAATTAGATAATGATAAGATCAATGTCATTTTTAAGCATTTAATGTTAGGAAAAAATCAATGTCATTTTGAAGTATTTAATATTAGGATAAGATCAATGCCATTGTTAAGCATTAAATATTAAGATAAGGTTCATTATTAATCATACAAATGGACCAATCAAATAAGAATAAAATAGCTAGTCTAGAAACTTAAGATAAGGTTCTTTTCTACTCCCTTTAATTTTCTTATTCTAGATTTTAATTTTTTTGTCCTTCTTTTTGTTTTTAATTTAAGAAAACGTAAACCCGCAAACAACAATTCCAGATTAAAAAATTGTAAAGGCCGATGGCCGAAAATAATTCAAATCCAAATAAGAGAAAATACGAAAAGTAAGAGCCACCCCCTCCCCTTTTATAGATAGAGACACTCACCAACACATGACACCGAACGAGGAACTCTAAAATCTCTCCTTCGACGTGGGAAAATAACGTAAATAGCCTCTAAACTTCAACTCAATATATAATATAAATTTTAAATTTTAAATTTGTTTAATGTAATTTTTAGGCTTTTGGTATATGTTCAATTTAACTTTTGGACTATATGAAAATATTCAAAATTATCCTTGATTTTGAATTAATAGAAGGATGACAATGAACATTTTGATATAATTTAGGGACTAAATTAAATATGTACTAAAAAGCTGAGGATCGCATTAAACAAATTAAAAGTCAAGAGACCACATTGAACACTAGGTCAAAAGTTCAAGTATCACATTTGATAAGTTAAAAATTCATGGATCACGTTGCATATTGGTTTCAGAGACCATTTGTACTATTATCCTTCTACATTTCCTTTTGCTCTTTCTCTCTATCCTGTATGTCGAAAGGTTCGCCCGGGGCACGCCTCGGACCTCTCCTCACTCTTGGTTATTCTTGGTGGGCCTATGCTAAGGTGATGCGGGACTTCAGGACCATCGCACCCAAATCTGAATCTTCAAGGGGATAATAATTGGCGCCGTCAGTATGAATCGGACCCAATATCACATGATAGGCAGGAGAATTGGTCACATGATGTACCAAGATCTTCAGATGATTGGTCAAATCCTCCGAAGGAAAAGGAACAATTTTGATAATATAAAGTACAGAGATAGAGACCGATCCTAAATATCGTATGAGAGAACAAAGTACCTGAAGGAAATGACCAATGGCTAATTATAAATGGCCACCTATCATTGTCAAAGTCGGAGCAAAAAAATATGCGACAACCGTCACGTTTCACAGCCACATGAACGGCGATTTGGCCGGATGGAGAAGAGGAATCAGGAGGGGAGGACGACTTCAACTCCAATTGCCACCGGCGGGGAAACGGGCCATCTCCTTGCATGATGCGAAATGAAGAAATACATCTTCTTCCAGCCTCTCTCAGGAGAAGGCACGTCTCGGGCAGGCGCCTAACTAGTATAAGAGAAAAAAAAATTTGCTAGCATTAACAGTTTATGAGTGATTATAAAAGTAATAATATATAGAGAAAAGAATTGAAAAGAAAATGAATGTGAAAGAGTAAAGTACCTGATGTGTATTATTCAATCGCCTAACTCGGATTTTTTTAAATAATTGAAAAGAAAATGAATGTGAAAGAGTAAAGGGAGAAAAGATGAGGGAAAATATTTTCCTCACTTTTGAATGTGTTTTAGAAAACAATCGAATTTTTGTTGGTATAAATATTCTATATGAGTTTTCTCCTTTCCCCCATTTTAATAATATTTTAATCTTTATTTTTAAAAACAATTAATTTTAATTATTTTTCTTTTCTTTTCTTTTCATTTTCCTCCTCAAACCCTCCTCCTTCGGGGGCCCCACAAAAAAAAAAAAAAAAAAAAAAAAAAAAAAAAAAACAAGAAAAAAAAAAATATTTAATTAAAAAATTGAGGTTTTTAGAATAAAAAAAATTTAGGGATTTTTTAAAAATGAAAGAAAATGAATGTGAAAGAAAAAAAAGAGAAAATATTTCCTCACTTTTGAATGTGTCTTTTCCATGGGTGAACAGTTTTTTTTTTACTTGTTTATTTTTTGCGAACTAAATGCCCCAAAAATCCAACAAAAAAAAATTCCTTAAAGTTGTTTTTCATGAAACAAACGGAGCCTAGATAATATGTGAATTTCCGTAAGTTATCTATTAAATGATGATGACATGATGAAAAGAGGATGCAGATTTGTATGTTGAAAAGTACGTAGTTATTTGTCTTCGACTATTACACGAGAAATGTTAATAGATTAGTGCGTTATTTTTTGCAATTTTGTATATACAAGTATGTATTTTATTTGTTATGTAGTAATAATTAGCGATTGAATAATACACATCTACCATGCCTACTCACCAAAGAATGAACTCCCCTCTATGAGGTTGTGGATAAGACTCCGGGAAAATACAGATATTCTACGGTCTAAGATGGTCCCTACAAGGTCGGATTGAGATCCACTGAGTTTTACAAGTGATGGGCTTGTGGCTCACATGGGCAAGCATGACAACACTTACGAAGTAAAATTTTTGCTTTAAATATATTTATGGAACGGAAATCTGTTTGATAATGCAATTTCTAGAGTATAAATCTATTTGGTTACGCAAATTCATTTTTCTTTTGGAGCATTTTTTTGCTCTAGAAATAATTTTAGAGCCACTTGAAGAAGTAAAAGAAATTTACTTCTTTGATCGAAATTCTACTTCGATGTATAAATAGAAAAATCAACTTCTAACTAGAAATTTTAGAGCAAAATGCGATATTATGGATAAAAGGTCCATCTTTGAAAAAGAAAATATAAAAGGAAATGAATATGAGATAACCATCATCATGGGGTTGTATAGTAGCATATTTATCTTTGCTAATGTAGAGAACACCTTTGATGGATGGGCTGAGGCGTGGCTAGATCAGCCTATCATTTCGTCCCATATGAGTTGGTGACGACATTACCTCATTATTTGATATGAGTCTTGACAAAAAAAAAAAAAGAATAGGGCTAAATACTCACGTATATAACATATTTATGTATTTCATTTGAATGAATAATCTTATATCACATCGTTCGACTTAGTTATTTTCAATTGTATATCATGGTAGAAAGCTAATCCATCTCCTCATAATCATTTTGTAGATGCATATCTTTTACACTCGTGTTAGAATTCATTTTGTTGTGTTTGATATTAGGCCGAGTGGTAAGATACTCTCCCACCTTAAATTTGAAGATTTTACTAACTGAACTCTGACCGACCCGATTGACCTTTAGTGTACCCTTCTCGCTTCGATATTGGGAATGCTTACATTAACGGCGAGTTGGTGGGTCCTCTGAAAGAATTTGATGGTGTACCAAGTTTTGAGTGCCTGAGGTCAGAGAAAGCTGTAGCTTGGGCATTTTACAATTAGCCTTTTCATCAGATAATGGTACATATATCATGGTGCTGGGTTAACCCTGACTATATTGGATTTCCAGGACATATATGATGTAATATGCTCTCTTTTGAGTGTTTGTATTGAGATAACGATGCTTAGTATTGTTGCAACGATACATGGGAAAAGTATCAAAAAAGTCATAGACAAATTTTTTTTTTTTGTCATTTCAGTCATATAAATCTTTTAACTGTGTTAATTGAGTTATAAGTCTTATAACAATTTGCCAATATAGTCCATCCAACTAATTTTAACCGAAAATCCCCGATGTGGACACTAGCTCGACCGTCCTATACATGGCACGGCTAGCGTTGATATAGATAATTTTTTTAAATACTTTTTCTGAAATTTTTTGTACTTCTTTTTGTTTTTTCTCTTCTTTTTGTTCTTTTCTTTTCTTTTCTTTTCTTTTTTTGCCTTCAATTGTTGGCAAACGACACAAGCGAGGTCCGGGCAAGGCCATAGCGGCTGTCGCCTATGGCCGCGATGGTTAACCAATGACCTCACCTACTTAGATTTTTAAAAAGAAAAACAAAGAAAGAAAAGAAAAGATTATAAAAAAAAAAAATTTCACAAAGTATGAAAATGTTGGATGGTTGGCATCCATGTTAGTGATTTTTGGGCAAAGTTGATCGGATGGACTACATTGACAAAATACAAATAGGTTTCAGACTAAATTGAAAGCTTTATAATAAAAAAATGATACATTTTAAAAGTTTATGATTTTTTTTAGTTTATGTTAGAATTGGCACAAATATAATAAATTTGGGACTTCTATGGTACTTATCCTGTTAACAAAATGTAGATCTTGTGTGGATGATTAGTACTTATACTATAAGAGTTTCTGCATTTTGTTAGTAACTTCTTAAATAATAAACCCAAAATAGGAAATGACAAGTATCCCTAAATAATAGGAATTGATGGGCGTTAATGGTCAATTTGAGTTACTTTTGTTACTCTGTTATTTTAAATGCTGCAATATGTTATTTGCTATTGTGGAAAGTCTTTCTTGTCAAGTATTTTCCTTCCGGAATTGTAGTATGAGCAAATGTTATTAGGTTTTATTTAAATTGTTGTGGTGTTATTTTGAGAAATTGTTTGCATCTTCCTCTATGAAGATCCTTCATAATAATTTATGGACGGCGCTATTTCCACTCCCATTTCAAATAAAACACTCATTTTTCTAATCAATGGACCAAAATACCCTCATCTCTCTTTTCCATTTGTTGTTACTTTCTTTATCAAGTTCTTTCACAAAGCTAAATTTACTTCTATCATTTCTCACATTAATTTCACAATACAAATGCTCCATTATCCCCACCAATATATAAATTTATCATATCTTATTGTCATTTTGCCTAGAAGATACTATTGATTTTAATTTGGGATCTCGAAATTTCATTCACAAGAAATTTATATATATGGCGCTTTATGAATACACAATTATTTTCCTTTTTTTTTTACCAATAATATGAGTGAAACCATATTTCAAAGTCGAAAAGTAAAATTCAATTTAATTATTTAGTTGATCTGGATGAAAAAATGGAAAGCAAAAATTGATCAAAATATGCAAAAAGTTTAATTTGTTCAAAGCATGATCAAATATCAAACATATTAATATTTACAACATATTTAAATATTAACAAATGATAAACACATAATGAAAAAAAATAAAACTTCTTGCTATTCAACTTCTATTATGAAGAAAGTGACTAATACCGATTGTAAATTTAATCCCATAGCAAGTGGATCAAAATGTCAAAATATGCTTAAAACTTTCCTCTAAAAAAATTGACACGAGTTTGAAAGTGAAGAATGTGTAAATAAATTTTCAACCCATCGTGCCATTCATATTAAAATATAAAAAGAACAAATCATCAATGTTTAACTCTAAACACCTACAAATTTATTCTTAAAAATCACCCACAAGGTCAAATCATTAGATAATTAGGTCAATTTTTTTAACTTTAAAATGAAGTTTCCATCAAACCATTTCATAAAAAAGGAAATTAAATATGTGTTTATAAGCAATTATAACTAGAAATTTCTTACCTTATATGTAACTTTTGAAAGTTAAAAAATATGATCATAAAAATAAAAATAACGACCTTCTCTAGGCAAAGTGATAACATAATGCGTGGTAAAATGATATTTTATTGGGTGAATTTGACATTTATATTGAGAACTTGATTATTTAAGAGAGAAAATAGAAATAATTGCAATTTTGTGGATTAGCCTAATAAAGAAAGAAACAATAAATTGAAGAGAGATAAGGGTATTTCGGTAATTTTATTGGGAAAAAGGAGTGTATTAGCCAAAATAGGAGTGGAAGAGTGCCGCCCTAATTTATTTACTAGATTTCTTTATTTGCTTGGGTGATAAATGGAAAGGAATTGGGGCAAAATTTTGTAGGACTCCTCCTGAAGATTGCATTTTCTAGCACTATCGAGATAGGATATTGTGCCTTGTATCGATGCAATAATGCACTTCCAAAAAACTTAAGCTTGGAAGGTGGAGAAAGACCATATGAGTATAAAGTGTCGGTTTTGCAAAAGAAGCAATTCCTCAATCTATAGTGATATAGATATCATGTTAGAAAGTCCAACCCAAAAGTTTAAGGCGATAGGTGGAAAGAGATAACATGAATATGAAATGCATTTGGGACCTGTTGTCAAGCGATATGAGACATTGTTTTGACAAAAGCAATGACATGTTTGTTAAATGATCTAGAGAAAGCTCAAGAAAGTGGATATATTACAATGGATGATGATGAGATGTTTGAGAAGGTTCTTGGGCTGGAGAGAAATCAAGATGTATGCGTGGCTGCGGTGTGGGCCTAAAACCCTAGAAAGCTACTTCTAGTAGAAAGATACGTGAAATTGCAGAAAAGGAAGTTCAAGAGGAGACTAGACAAAGTCAGATCAGGCCACAAAATATATGGTGGTAGCGAAACGAAAAGATTGAGGAGCTTCAAGGCACAATTGAATTAATACAAAGTCAGATCGTAAGTGTTGCTTCCAATCTAGTTTCGGTTTCCATTCGAGGAGTGAAAGAATGACATCATGAAGAATGGCCAAGTCTTGCCTTCAATGATTGAGGTAAATACTTCGCTTCACAACCCGAGAAAATGACTAGTCGAATTTAAGTACGCATATCTGATGCTCGAAACCGAGTGATCTTGTTATTTATATCCTCCCATTAGATTGGTGTGGTGTTGTTAATTGAGTTTTGGGTGTCGATGATCTTATCTTAAGTGCTTAATTCTACTCTCTTTTTCATATTATAACCAAAATCTGGGAAATTCTTTTATGAGCCTCAAAAGTAACTTTTAATGCAGCTTACATTTATAGGATGAAGATGGAGATGGAAAATTGGTCTAACTAGTCTAGTTGAGCATCTACTTCTTGGATATATTACTTTCAATGTGTTTCAATGACTTGTATTAGCAACTTCTTTTATTTTTAGGTCTTCAATTTCTTGGATCAGTAGTTGGATAGTAAATTTAACCAGTTGGCTTAGTTTAGAATATTAACACAATTTTTTATGTACTTTAACGAGGACAATTGTTGTCACGCCCCGATCCTCGAAAATGCAATATCCCTACCAATTAGTCTTAGATCATAATGATAACGTCCCAGGTACGCTATCGACCCACATTAGTATAATTTGCATGCAAAAACGAGTAAACTCCCGGACAAGTAAAACAATAGGGATAGTCAAATATAAACACCCGTGAACAGTAGGGATATCAAAATGCATAGCTATCAATACAATAATAAAATAAAAGTAGATCATAGTCAACCCTACAAAGCCATAGTCAAGTACAACTCCACACTCTATGGCGGTTCTCTAAAACCATCAAAAAGGAACACGAGGCGGTAGGGTCAGCCATCCATCTACTCCAAAAAGAAACTACATCAGCATCCTATCAAAAGCTTACGACATAGGTGACGGCCAATGTCCGCCATAGTCGATGGGGACGTAAGAGCGTAATTAGGGTCCGTCCAGTCGGGATCTACTACTTCACCATCAAGGTTACCCACAAAACCAGCGGGGTCCTAACAAGAGCCTAGGATATGATCGCCATCACAAAGAGCCCACGTTTTAAAGGGATGAGGCGCTAAATCCTCAAATCCCTCTTCTACGTATATCGTCGTGATGCGTTCCTCCCAAACCACATTCATACCTAGAACCGGATGGCGTGTAACCTTGAAACCCCTATGTGAGAAGGGATCCCAAACCAAACCGGGCATTGTTGATTCGACATTTTACCTTGAACCCGAAAAATGTTAACCACGAAGGGGTGAGATATAATCTCGGTGAGTCAACGCCTAAGCTCGGCTAAGGCGTTGATTCGTCCATAATATCTTACCAGTCAATCACAATTCACAATATATATTTATATATATATATATATATATATATATATTATATCAATCACAAGCAATTTACCTCTTAAGATGTCAAACATAATGCGACATGAATGCAACATAGTAACCATAGCCATTTGATCCAACCATTAAGTCATATAATCACTCATGATGCATCACCACATCATCCTTACACTAGGCACCACACGAAGTTTATTTATTAACGATGAATCACGTGATTGATAGAATTTTGACTCACGCAACACAATGCTTGAGGTTGATGCACGCAACACAATGCGTCATTTGATAACCAGGCGTCATCCCATTTCCTTTCGGCGATGGCAACCGTGACATTCTAAAATTCTGACCCTTTTCGAAGCTTATGAATGAATGAAATGTCTATTGATGTATTTCAATTAAATCTTGCTCGAGACTTAATCACTCTTGAGATAACTAACCAAAAGGGCAAGGCTAATCATGATTTAAGTATGTGAACTAAAAAACTCGACCATGGACTGACACTTTGACCATAAGAAAATGCTAATGGAATATTTTGGGCCATCAAAGGCCGATCTAAGATTGGTCTTAGAATAATTTGCTAGCGTTATACCAATGGTTCACGGGTGATTCCATTTGGCTATCGTATGATTTGCAAATTAACCTAAATCAATTCCTCACGATCGCATCCTTTGGAACTAGTGATTGACCCTCGCAATTACATTACAACCAAGGTCGTCATGGCTCGAATAACTCTTAAACGTGACATTAATCAAGGGTCGATAAGCGTAACTCCTAAGAATCGCTCGTTAGTTTGAGGTGCACCTGAAATCACCATTAATGGATTTTGAGCGTGAATTGGACTTGGAAATCGAATGTCGGATATTCGAGGATTCCAACAATCAAATTTCGGATGTTGCCTCGTCGAGATCAATTAAGTTTGTGGTTCATTTCTTGGGAGTCAAAACAATTGAATTTCGTATAGAAAGTGTCAAGTTACCTTCCTCTCCAGTGAATGCTCATTCCTCTAGTTTAGAACAAGGGCAAGATGATCTTTAGTTTGATCCTATGTTAGCCAAAATTATGAGGGGTATTTAGTCCAAGTGCTCTTAAATTTATGGACAAAAGACAAGAGAAGACTAAAATCAAATCCCCTTTAACAATTCTCACTATTCCTCAACTATTCACTTTACCAACCCATCCATCTAGTCACCCAAGTTGTCACTCCATCAAATCTAGTCATTCAAGAGCCAAATCCATGTCAATTAAGGGGAAAACCCCTCCAACCACCCCTCTAGCTTACTCTTCTTCTTGGATGAAACCCTTGTACCACCTCCCTCTTCATCATTCCTCTAAAATCGAACACACACACACTCTCTTTCTTTAAACTCTCTCTTTCTCGCTCGGTTGCCGGAACATTCCCGTCGCAGCCCGTTCCGGCTACTTCAGCGATCGTCCGTGGTCGAATCGAGGCAAGCCACCCACCATTGGAAAGCTCTTTCTCTTACCGTTCCATAGAGTACTCATAAGCCTAAATCCGCCCAGCCGTTTGTCCCGTAGAGCCTTTTGAAGTAGCTAAGGTACTGACCAATTTGATTCCGACCCGAGAAGCTCTAAGTTGGATTTTCGAGCTTATTTCACCCCCATCTTTTGGTAAGTGTTGACACCTAAATTTTGGCTATCCCTTTTAGTCATTAATTTTTGCATAAAATTTAAGGACTATCCTTAGTCCTTCGAAAAAATATTTAAATCATTCTTCATATAAGATAGTTTATTTTAGCATGCATTTACATCTACTTTGGCATTTGAGTCGGACCGACATCGGATGAACTTGATTCAATTTAGATTGAGCTCGCAAGAATGTGAAAATAAATCAAGCCGATATTCTCCATGTGGTCAAATATCGCGAAGGATTATACAACGAATGGGATCTTTGGGGCATGGAATTTTTGAAAAAATGATGATAATGAAAGGGGCGTGAATCAAGAGGGAAGTGGGCGAGATAATTAGAAAAAGAAAATATAAAGGGATGTGATTAGATTTGTTGAACCAGAATTGATCTTCAAAAGATCAATACTCAAGAACTGGCCAACGACGAGTGAACGTAGACATGTTCGCAGCATTATGAGTCAAACAGAATAGATCACAAAAATTCTCGGAAAATCCCTCCATAGATCAAAATAGCTCCAACGGCTTCGACGAAGAGAGATTTGATTCGTTTTGAAAAGCTCAAGTGGTCTTTGTCTATAAAAAGCATTCACGTTCTTCTTCATCGGGGGGCCTTCACAGTGTTATAGTGCAGAAAAGTCAATGAGGTCAGGGGAGTGAAGATAGAAAAAGGTGAGGAGTTTCGTTCGAGTGAGGTCAGTCAGGAGTTTTTTTTTTCTTCGTCCAAGTAAGGTCAAAAGAAAAGTGAAGAGGACGAAAAAAGAGAGAGCAAAAGAGGCTTCATCTAAAAGATAGAGAGGTACAGAGAAAAAAAAAAGGAGAGAGGGGTCAGTCATAGGAAAAGACGAGAGAGAGAGAACTTGAAAAGTTCATGGTCAACAATTCTAGTTGTAGAAAAAGAAAAGTGTGTCAGGATCTTTGCACAAGCTCTGACATTCATCGTTTTTGCCCACTATTTTGCTCCATGGCTTGAACAACACCCGCATCACCCACTATTTGGCTCCATATTGCCGGTGATTTAGCCCAACACCTCTGTTGATCAGTCCTGAGGAACCAAGCAGATTAGCCCTTGGCGGCACTAATCCAAGCTGCTCGATCCATTGCTCAGCTAATCGGTGATCTGCGGTTCCTCAACGAGCAATCCAGTCATGAACCTCTTCCTGCGATTTCAATTGTGGACCTCTTCCTATGATTTTAATCTCAGTTGAAAGCTCTTTGGTGGACAAAATTAGGCGTCTAGCCAAGGAAATCGAGAATTCATTAAGCGGTGGCCTCAATTTTGGAGTCCTCCTCATTCATCTGCTGAGTTGCTTGTCTTGATCTCTCAGCTCACTAGCAATCTCTCACTCCCATGCCAAGTTCAAGTCATCAAGTCCATGCGAATCCAAAGTTGCTGATCCCAAAAGCTTGCGGGTGTTAGTGGTGCTAGTTCAAATTAAGAAGGCTTACCCTACAATCAAGGTATTTTTTTTAAAATTTTTGAATATTTGGATACCTTATTTTGCATAGATCGTGAAGTCAATTGCATATTTTTGAGAATTCAGTTGCTTCGTTTAAAGCATTGCGATATTTGATTGATTGCATGTTTAAATTATGCATCCTTAAAAAAAAACACACAAAAATACATTGATTAGGAAAATCTCCTAATCCGTAACTTGCCACATGAGCAAGAATTTGAGTTCAATGGTTAATCGTAGGATTACGAATTAAAGATTGATTCAAATATTAGCGAAATATTTTTAAAACCGATTGAGATATCCACTTTCTTGATTGATTTGATTGGCATAATATTTTTAGAATGAATATTCTCTTGCATGATATTTAAAATTCTAAAAGATATCACGTTAAATCAATTATCATGTTTAGATAAATTTGCATCCTTAAATCATGTAGATATTTGCACATTTGATTTAATTTTAGAATAAGTTAATTTATATTTGCATTCTAGGATGGAATCTGCATATGCGAGTTGATTTTCATGTCTAACATAATTAATCTTTAATAGATTAGGGTTTAGGCTAATTTAAACCTTAAAATATGCAAGATAATTATCTTTAGGCATAGTTTTATTTATAGTCATTTATTAATCCGAAAAATAAAAAAAAAAAATCAAAACAATCTCGCCATGTTATTTGTATGATAGGTTTTAGATCATATAGAATCTGCATGTTTAGGTCTTTAATTCATACATCATGTAGTTAATTTAATTAGATTGTAATCGCATGTCCTCTAAGTTAGTCATGTAGTTTAATTAAATTCAAATGCATTCTTAGGATAGTTTGCATTTACTTATGCCATTGCATTTAGAAAGATTTCATGCATTGCATTTAGTTTATTTTTCATTAAAAAACGAAAATCCAAAAGCGAAAACAATTTGTCTTGGCGCATGCTTCCTGTTACCTTTGATTTCGGATGTTTATTAATTGATTGTGCAATCGCATGATAACCTTTGTTAGTGGCTTAGGTTAGAATCAATTAATATTGCCTTCTCAAATGATTTTTTTTTTTCATGAAATGTTACCGAAAGGGCGTTAGAAATCTAGCGTAACTAAATCCCCGGACTTAGAATCTCTAGTTCGTAGAAGTAATTTAGTTCTCCCGCTAATTTACAACCTCATCGACCTACAAAAAAGATTAGTGGCGGCTCTAGTTAAAAAATCTTTGCATGTTAAGTTGCGATTTGGTATGGACTTGGGAGAGTCCGAGTTAGGTTAGTTAATTCATTTAATTAATCTAATAATCCATTAGCCTAGGAACCTCGATATTTAGGTCGCGACAAGAAGATACCTCTTGAACTTAGTTAGGATGTTTAGCAACATGTTTATGAGGTTTAATATGAGTTTTAGTAGGATTTATGGGCTAATTACTTATCGTTCTTGACTTATCAAAATCGATCGGTACTATTCGGGAAAAATCGTGACCTAGTTGCTACTTTTGGAGGAGTTTTCTTGCTTAGTTGACTTGGTAAGTTGATCTTAAACCTTCCCTAGGATGTTAGGTTACTAAGGGACCAAGTTTGAGCTTGATATTGAGTGAATACATGGCTGGTTTTGTGAGAAACGCCGAAAGACCCAAATCTATCCGTGTTGAGATTAAGTGCTTGATGACTTGTTCTTGCTTGGAAATCATGTTTTTATGCTCAATCCATTTTAATTCAAGGTCGTGAATTAATGAACTTGGGTTATCGTAATAAGGATTAAACATTGCTAGCTTGAACGGGCTTGATTAAGGACCGTGGCAACTCGTATGCACGTTTGGGTATCGTTGATGAAATTGCTAAGATAAGTCACCTTAATTGACCTTGAGAATCGAATGCTTGAGAAGTCCTTTTTGGCCATGGATATGTGCCTTAATGGCTAATTAATAGCTTGAATTGATAAGCTGGAATTGATTGAACCGAATGCCTCGATTTGGCGATGAACCGCTTGCTATGAGATGAGCTTGCTTGTATTTGTAATCTTGACTTGTTAATAATTAATGGTATGGCCAATGCATTATGCCATGGATGTTTGATCCCGATTGACCTAAGCAGGTCTTGCCTCGAGAGTCAATATACGACCGAATCATCTCGAAGGCTATAAGAATCGAGAGTCGTTATATTTGATTGAATAATCTCGAGGTCCGAACGAAGAGTCCTATATACGACCGAATCATCTTAATGGCGTGGGGTATCGAGAGTCGATATAGTGACCGAATCATCTCGCAGCTCAAGAAGAGCGTTAAAGAAAAGATCTTAATGGAAATGAAATTGAGAATGAAATTGCCTCTTGAGTTCTATTTTCCTCAAGTGTCCGATTGTTTGAATTATAACGGCCTCACCGACGTCGACGCCATGTGTCAAGCCACGTGGCACCTCGTCAATGCCACTTGGGTCGGACGTTGACCAGGTCTCAACGCGAACATTGATTGGTCTTCCTCTTCCTCGTGAGGCCGTCGAACAGATGGCTAAGACTTCTTCGGTGCCAATCGACTACCAAATCTCAACCAAACTGGCTGCAATTTGTTCCATTCGATTCATACCAACATGCTCTACAACACATCTAAAAATCAGCCAATATTATCCACATAATCAATAGATATGAAGCTCGCACAATGGCACATCAATGGCGGATCAAACACACAACACACAGCATAACTATTCCGATCTAAATAGCTTCATTTCAAGTTCGGAGACTTATCTCATGCTTTGATTGAGCTCTAGGTTGCTAGATTTGGTTGGCCAAGTTTCGATAGGTTTGGCTATGACGATGGTTTCCACTCGAGGTTTTCAGAGAAAGATCAATGCAAAAATGAAGTGTGATCATGCTTATATAAGCTTAGGGAGTAAAACACCTCAATTAATTTCAAGAATCAAGGCCGAGACAAGCTCCACCATGGATGCACAAGGAGAAAGGTTGAAGTTCGACTTACTAGTTTCGACGGAGTTGAGCTGAAGAGTGGCGATTGACTCCTTGAAGCTCGGGCAAGCTTCTTGTGGTGGTCCGATGCTCCGATTTGGCCTAGATAGCTTGGGCTGAAGATCCACAGCTCTCAATTGAAACTCTAACTATAGCGTCGTTGTAGCTTCGTGAGAGCTTCTCTATCTTCCTCTTTGCTTCTCTCTCTAGTCTATTTCATCTCGCGAACCGAATGAGCCTCTCTCGATCAACAATGCGTGAAGATTATATACTTCCAATTTAAATTGTAATCGTGCACGGAGACGGTGTCGCCAACTTGAAATAGCATGTGAGACCACGTACATTAAGGCCCAAACGGCGACGACGACGATGGGAACTTCCGCCAAGTCTCGTTAGGAAGTCCGGCGAACACAATTTGACCGTCAATTTGGATAGTTTGGTTATGGTTGACTTTTTTAAACTCTTGTGGCATTGATTGGGCTCGTCGGCATAGCTCCGCGACCATTGGCCATGATACTAGTCCCGATCGACACGGGGTAAGGCGGCGAACAAAACCCCCTCGCCAAGCTCCTCCTATCGTGGCCAATTGATCTCTCGGTTTTGATATTGAATCTCAGCCTACAAATGTTCAAATCGCACGGGAAATGGCTCCAAGAAGAAGATGGTTCAAATGGGTCGTTAGGTCGAATCGGTTCGACTCGGTAGACTTTGTTGAATTAAAACTCTCAAATGGACCCCCAAGACTTCAAATATTTTGAAATTGAATACCAAAATTGGATCGGGAGCATGAATTTTATGTTAAAATGTGTTTTTCCTAAAAAAAATGCAATGAATTGTACAAAACCCCAAATTTGGAATGGGATCTGAGAATGAAATTGACAAATTGAAACCCTAAATGACATAATCAAACCCAATCGACCCTGCCAATTGATTTAGAAGGTCAAAAACTATAGGGAAGTGGTCCTACTTTGGCATGACAATCTCTAGATTTTGATTAATTTCAGTTTAGGCAAGATCCTAGGACTAAATTGTAAGAAATTTATGCATTTAAGTCCAATTCGTGTAATTGTGCAATTTTCTCGAACTTGCGGACTAAAATGAAATGCAGAATATTCAAGTCTAATGCCATGACTCTAAAAATGCAAAGTTCGCAAATAAAATGACTAAAAAGGTAATTTTTGAGTCGATTTAGGACTATGCTCAATGAAGAGACATATAATCCTGAATTAAACTTTCAAAATTCTAAGAGGTCAAAATAAAAGGAAAATTAAATGAAAAATATTGACTATTTTTATGTATTTTTGCGATCTCAAATGCTATTTTCCCTAATTTTCCAAGTATGTTTCTATTTTTGAAAAATACTAAAAATACAAAAATATAAAAAAAATCATTTTTTGTTCAAAAATAGTTCCTTAGGCTTGGTCAAGGCTCCCAAAATTGATTTTGCAATTTTTTGATTTTTTTTATGAATTTTCTAAAAATAAAAGTGATTAAAAATCAAGTGTCAACAATAAATACAATTGCACATCGGGGATATGTGGCAAAGTCATCTCTCATTGTGGAGAATGCGTACATGACAGTGGATTCATAGCTAGGTTAGGAGCAAATTTTACAGCCAATTAATCTTACAAAATGGAACACATTTAGCACATCTACAAAGGTACTTAAGAATACAGCTCACATATTCCAGGATCATATCTTAATGCTCTCCTCTATATACTCAAACCTATGCTAGATGTTCTATATATGCTACGTTTAGAATCATAGTGAATGCTATAAATAACAGTGAAATTCACTTCCAATTTTGGGTATCAAAAACTTGGTTAACGTGAAACCAAATTCACCTGTTTTAGACAAAGAATAAATGTTTTAGATCCATGCCACAGCGAAAATAGATGAACAAAACTTGCCATACCGATTACTTGAGTAGTTGTTTGTCCCTCAACTAGACCGAAAGAAAAGAAAAGGGAAAGAAGATGCTACTAAAGTAGTCGCTCGCCCCTCTCTGCATCATGTTAAGGAGGATGGTGTAATTTCTCAAATTCCAGTATACTCAAAACCAAAATTCAAAAATTTACTCTTCCTTTGAACAAAGGAACCCGGTTTTGTTTATGTGTCTTTGAGTGGTGTAATTAAATTCATGTTGAGGGTCAATCTGATTTTGGTGTGGGCTGAGCACAGCTAAGTTATAAATTTCAGTGTACTAATACTGAGCTATGCTGCATATACATAGGTGGAGAGTACTATGCCATGTTCAAATTTAGAACACAAACTAACCAGCTGAACATATCTGTATAAGAACATATGGAGTCATAGATGGCAAAACAACTGAGCTATTTATTTGGAGAGTTTAGTAGAACTTATACAACAGAAACTAAAAACCAGCTTCAGTAGCATTGCAATCTGCATACTCATCTATAGACGTGCTGGAAACCTGGCCAACATATATATAGACATACCCAGTAATACGGCCGCCATTAAAAAATTCAACTCTAAGATCAGAAGCAAATATGAACTTCCAAATCTATTTGCAGGAGACCTATGTATATATCATAAACAAATAACCATCTAAGACGCATGGATTAGTACCTATCATTCACAGTTTGTGCCAAGAAAGAACTAAGAAAGTCAGATGTTGCCAATGTACCATAATCAACCTTACCCATTCAAAGATATCACCACAGTGGGAACACACTCTACAAAATTAAAGACATAGAACCACGCCTCAAAAGAAGTATTCACTACAAATTGAATTTCTAGGGAAAAATAGAGTTAGTTTGATTGAATATCGAAGGGCACGGATCCCGATTACATACGCAGCGGAATTATTCTAAATCAACAAGCCCTAGATCATCTTGAATCACCGATCGTAGAAATACATCACAAAACGGACATATCTCGTTTTCACAGATTAAATGTCTACAATGCAGCGAGAGAATCCGTTGCCTATTTAACGTTCCGGAGAGGAGAAGGGAGAGGTATCGTCATTTTCTCTATTCTTTCTTGTTCCTCGTTTCTTAAAACTGACATAAAGGATGGCATATGTATCAACATAAATAAGTCGTTTTAATTATGCATTTTCAACGGTTGACGTGGGGTGTGGTTGCCTACATGGACGGACCACGGTCCTTCCCATACACCCTCGCTTTCCAACATCTCCCAATCACCCATGAAAGGCTATCCATAACTCTCACTTTCCCACAAAAGATCAACGACTCCCACTCACCCACGAAGGGTTAAACATAACTCTCTCTCTCTTTTCTATAAAGTTCATATCAACAAATAATCCGTGCGACCAATATATGCGAGAGCTCGTTGTCATATATCCGTTGGGAGTATATAGCAGCTCAAAATGGGCATATTAATTCGGAGTAGATCCAAAGATGCAATACCCTAGATTAATCGGTCACATTTACATCATATCTTTCTCGATCTTTTTGAGTACTCAAATATAATACATTGTATTCAAAATTATGATTAAACTCAAATAATCATAATTGGTCGACCTATGAAAACAAAGATTGAATGTGACATCAAAATAAATTGATCTTCATCTTCCCTTAAATCTCTCGGTCTCAATTCAGCTCGCTTTTCTAGAAATGTCCCATTAGATCGAATCAATCTCATGACCATTGACAACACTCTAAGATAGCGAATATTGAATAGATATCTTGAGAATAAGTAAAAGTTGTGAGGGGACAAAATTTGAGAAACTTTATCACCCCACTTAAAAGTTGAGATCAAAACTTTCGCCAACTCTTATTGATCGTTTCATGCATACGTAGTATGAAATACGTATTATGGTATTTTCTCATTTTCCATGGAGCATATGTCTTTCCACTTAATACCGTACGGATGATAGTTCGGACATACTCAATGTCTAACTTGATTTCACAAATCTACTCTCTTTAATAAAATCTATCAAAACTCGCATCCGGCATTAAAAATAGATAAAATGAAATATGTGGGCTATTTTACTTTCGGACATAATAAACATTATGACCTCATCTTAACACTTTTGTTAAGGCGACATCAAAATTTGAAGATTGAGCTCTCTATTATCACCTAGATAATAAGCTTGAAATTGTCTCATCTCTATTCATCAGCGAGTAAATAGATGCGATTACCCCGTGTGAGTGGGCTAATCTCTCCTCTGTCCGACATACATTCTCAAACATAATCCACTAAGCTTCAATATGCATAAATGTCATACAAACTCATAGGCATCAATAATGATAACAAATACCATTTTTGGGAACTTTGGGAAATATAAATATCAAGTGCTTCAACTCCTACGCACCTCCAGAGATTTTAAAATAGGGAACTAATCCATTTGTCAACACATGACCAAGGAATACATCTCTAGGAATTGATTTCATCATAGGATCTGCTATTATTCTATGCATAAATTAGTATTGTATGTTCATATCTTTTCGTACAACTATGTCTTCCACAAAATTATATTTCGTGACTTTATATTTGGTCTTGCAATGGATCCTTAGTATAAACTATTGTTGTTTGGCTATCACAATTAACAAATAATTAAACCTGCAGCATCCTTAGCTGCATCTCACCGATTCAAGCATCTCGTAAGCCAAACATTCTTTTGTACTGTTGCTGATAACACAACGAGATCAATTTTCATCGTGGATAAGACTATATATGTTTACTTCTTCCTACTCCATGATATGGCGCCATCGTTAGGTAAGAATGCAATCCCAAAGGTAGATTTCCTCTTATCTAAATCTCTTCCTCATTCAACATCAGGTATAGCCTTTAAGGCGCAGATCTTTATCTTGATAACTCAGAAAAAACTCGGCAAGACCTTTCGGATACCTAAGGATTTAATTGATGACAATCTAAAGTGCTTTACTTAGATTTGAATGGTATCCTTACCATTTCAATTGCATAATAAGTATTAGGTCTAGTATACTTCATAACGTACATTAAACTTTCAACAAGCACTAACATATGGAACATTTTCCATTTCTTCATTTGCTTATGAAATCTCGGGATACATTTTATGGCTCAAGCTTTTACCTCTTGCAATAGGAGTATTTTGGGTTTACAATTTTGCATACGAAATCATTTAATGACTTTATCTATTTAAGTCTCTTGTGAAAGAGATCACAATCTCTTTGAACAATATCTCGGGAACTTTAATTTCAAGAATGTATGCAGATTCACCCATATCTTTTATATCAAAATGGAACAATCTATTAATAACATTATGGATCAATATAATGATCCTCATCAGTCATTACAAAATCAAATGCCACTATGGCATTAGGAAAAAGTATATACCATTATCTCGAAGACTGCTTAAGGCGATATATCGATCTCAAAAAATCGACATACTTTTTGTTCTTGGCCTTTTGTAACAAAACCAATAGGTTGTTTCACATAGATTTCTTTTACTAATTCTTCGTTGAGAATAATAGTCTTTAGATTCATTTGACGTAATTCAAGATCCATATTAATCACTGCCCGAATAAGATGAATTAATTGTACCATTTCACCACAAAGCGAGCCTTATATCTCTCAATTAAGCTATCGCCTTTAGGCTTTATTTTGAAAACACACTTGCTCCCAATGGCTTTACTTCTATGTAGAAGATCAATCAATTTCTAAAATTGATTTGATCCTATTGATTCCATCTCTTTTTCCATTGCTTATATCCACTTTTCCTTATCGGGGCAAGTAAAAGCCTTATTTACATTCCTTGGCTCATTCTCTTCTTGTGGAGCGACCATAAAAGCTTTATCTTCAATGTCTAAACGTCGACGAGTCGAAGGAGAGGAGCATTTGCGACTTGTTTGCCAAATTGGAGATTGTACACTTAGTACATCATTCTCCAATACACTCCCACTCGGATTAGACAACAAGGACATCTTCTTCACATCAAGTGGTTACAATTGAGATTGGTTCGAAATAAATTCCCCACTTCTCACATTGCTCCCACTTGGATGAGATGCTCTCATAAAATCATTATTACTATCCAATGTTTGAAACACAAAATAGTTTTTCACTTGTCTCACTCTTATTTGAAAATTCATTCAATAAAAATGTGATATCTCGTGATTTATATTCAGTTATACTTTCACTTTTTTGCCCACCTATAAAACATACCCTTTTGAGTGCTCTCGGTATCTCATGAAGATACTTTTTTTGCCTCTAGGGCCCAATTTTCCTTACATGTAGGAGAACTTATGAGTAAAGGCAGTAGATTCTCAAGGTCCAAGAAAACTCAAATCTTATTATCAACCTATCCACAACTCATATGGAGTAGAAGTAACCGATTTAGAAGGTATACGGTTAAGTACCTAGAGAGCAAACAACAAAACTTCACCCCAAAAAGGTGATAGGCGAATTAGCGTGTGCCATTATAAACTTGACCATTTTCATTAGGACATGTTTCCTCTCTTTGCAACTCCATTCTATTGAGAAATCGCTGAAATAGTTAACTGTCTTTCTATTTCTTTTTCATTACATAAACATCCGAACTAATCGGAATAGATTTTTTTCGAACTCGATAGGATTTTTTTTTTAAATTGATTTTTCAAAAGCTCAAAATTTTTCTCAAAGCAACTTACACCTCGGATTTATAAAAAAAATCATAAAACAACATGTCGAATCGAGTGTAACCATCTATAATACGATGAAATAAACAACCCATACATTACCCTCACATTCATTGAACCACATATATCCGAAGGGATCAATTTGCAAAGAAAACTTAGCTCTTGTTCTTTTTCTAAATAGTTTCCTCTTTATTTTTCCCATTAGGCATGCTCACAAATAGGTAAATCGATTTTTTCAATATTGTCCAATAAGCCCTATTTGGCTTACGTAAATATTTGCTATTGGCTAAAATGACCCAACCTAACATGCCGCATATTCATATCATCACAAAAGATGAAAATAGGAAATAACTTACATTCATATTATTGTACTTAACAATCAAGCACAATGAAACTATCCAGAACCATAATAACTTGTTTCTAATGACAAATCATTATCATCATTATGAAAGTTCAAATTGAAATCAAGTTTAACAAAAAATAACATAGAAACTAAATTCCGTTGAGGTTTTGGAGCATAATACATCATGTAAGAGCAGGTGCGACCACCATGCATATTCAATTGATAGGTGCCAATTCCTTTAACTTCCACTCGAAATTGTTTCCCACATTTATTTATTTTGCTACGTGTGAAACTAATTGAAATTCCATTAAGGCATTTCTTTCCTTCGCTACATGGTTTGTGGTCTCTAAGTCTACAATCCACAAAGGATGAAACTAGAATTAGCATAACAAATGTCGATTTCGGGTTTCGCCGCCAAGAAGCGATTAACCTCTAATTCAAGGCATCGTATAACATTCTCAAAATTCTTTAACTTTTATTGTGGATCAAGTGTGTAGCATCCCGAGGAACCAACTTACTGAAAGAGAGCTATCTCGCCAATAGAGACTTGGATAGTGTTGGATTTTAGTAGAATTTAGAATAGGAACACCAGCGTAATCTTCAGTAGGGATATAACATGACAATTGTGGGGTTTTATATGGTCCGATAAAGAATTCCTCGCCTTATATAAAGGTCATTGCGCATGCATTGCAAAGTATATCCGTAATTAGTTATACCTAGTATAACCAAACTAAATTTTTTTTTACGGTGTCACAAGGGATTGGGCGAACAAGCAACCGCGAATTTTAGTCGAAGAATTGGAGTGTTCTAAGTTAGGTTGCAGTATAAACTCTTAGTTGTGGACAGTGAAGTGCGGTTGATCAATTGGAGTATGGAATTGAAATTTTTTTATCGACTCATGGGCTGGGGCGATGGGGACTTCGCCACAACAAGTTTGGGGGAAATAATGTGGCAAAGTGAGCTTGCAAGAGGGCAACTAGATGTTCATGCGTCATGGGATTATTGGCTAAAGAAAAATGAGGGCATGAGGCGGCAGAACAAGGATGAGGTGTACGAAGGAGAATGTTATCATGCACAGTTGTAGTAAAAATAGAAGGAGAGCTGCCAAACGTCCTGATTTCCCTTACCCTATATACCGAAGCAGTCATCATGGGTTTTATGGGGAATGAGATAGAATCATTACCTCAAGACTTAGTTGACTCAGTGGGGACACACACACAATATATATATATAGAAAAGAGAAAAGAAAAACTTCACTGGAAAAAGAAGCGGAGCAATTAACCTTTCAGCCACTTCTTCAAGAGAGGTTTCTAATTAGTTGTTTGTTATCACCTACCACCACTCACCGGACAACCGAGCGAGAGTATAATTGTCAGCTACTACAAGATTGACTGTCATGGGTTCGATTCCAATACCGCCTGGATCTCGATATGACCTGGCCCTTACTCTGGAAGCCGAGACACAGGACTTTGAGCTGCCAAACGCACCCGGCCTCACGTTCACTCATATCATTACCACTTTGACTGTATATGTTGCCATGGGAGAGGTTCATTGCCAGTACAAATTTGTAGCCATATTCCTAAACGTTGAGGGAGAACATGAGGGCCCACTTCCTCATCATATGGGCGATGGGGATAGCAACGGGAACAATGAAGATGACAACGGTATAGCCGGAGGCGGGCCGACCGAGGCCGAGGCCTAGGTGGATATGGACAAACGAAACAATGATGAAAAGTCTGTCAGTCTGAGAAGACTTTGCGGCATTTTGCTATATTATACGGATAGGGGAAGTTCTTGTGGTTGATATGTGTGAAGTAATCAAGATTGAGAGTCCCAATTTGACTGTCCCCAAGAGTGCTAGTGTGGTCTCGTGTGTTGTAATATCAAACGACTTGTTTAACATGTAGTATCTATGAAGTAAGGATATTTGGTACTATATTTTAATTTTGTGACCCACTTTAGAAACGCTCTTGCAAGCAAACCCCTTTATTATCCCAAGATAAATAAACGTGACAACCTAGGTGTCATGGCTCTGCAGGTTGTGCCTAGAGCAAGGGTGCGACAAAGTGGATATGTATATGCACATAGCTATGAGGTAAAGAACATATTACTTGCTTGCACTTGCTACTCATCGCCTCTTCAAAATATGGCATATATCTTACAGGTTCACTTATCATGTTTGACATACGCCACAAAAATTGTTTTATATTCCGCCCATGAGGCATCATATAAGTGTCAAACCTTATAGTGATCTGTCTCAAGTTGGTGATCGATGTCTAACCAAACTTAAATATTTTTTTAATGCCCGCCACTTGACTTTAGCATTATCATAAATGCCCGAACTCACATACAAAATCATTTTCTTTTATGCTACTCAAAGAATATAATACGAGCAATAGGATGTCATATTATTCAATGTAGCAAATGCCTCTTTTCCCTTCTATGTTATGCAGATTCCCATCTTCGAGTTCTTCCATAACTAGATTAAGAGCTCATAGTGCTTCTTGCTCTTCTAGCTCATACTTGGATCCTATTCTAGTTTTCATAATTTTCGCCATCGAATTACTCCTTTATTTCGCTCAACTACGATATTCTAAAATACTATAGTCATTGTATCCGAACACAAAGTTCTATAAACATGTATTCACGAACTATTAATATCTAACATTTATGCATCTATTTTACACTAACTAACTATATTAATGAATGATTTCACATAAGGTCTCGGATTCAAATGTTCACTATATTCCCAATCATCGTCTAAGAATCCTCGCTTGAAATTATCATTAACATAATCATTTATGTAAAAATTGAGTTCACTAAAGTTACTAAAACATTATAGAACTCCCCACTCGAATAAAGATCACAATTCATACTATGATCCCTATATCTTCTAATCATAACATGGCAAAGTATGATTTGAACTAATGTACAAATAATCTACGCATCAAATCATATATAGATTATAGGATACAAATAGCAAGTACTTTAAACATCATACATGCTATCAACAAAATATGTTCTACACAATATGGCTATCTACATCTAAGCCATCCTCCATTTTTTTTAACACGAAAATCGCCCCAAAAAAGGTGCATCATGGAGTTTCATTAGCATTTTAATAATTTTATATTCAGAAAATATGTCCAAATAATATATCAAATCGAAAATAATTTCGAGAACGAACGCAACGGTACCTCATATGCCCCAAAAGGAGCACATATGCATCCACACGAGCAGGTCAAAATTTCTATTTTGACTAGTCAACGGTTGGTCAATTTGTAATTTCCCAAAACTCAAGGACCGAATCGCAATTTCTAAAAAATTCAGGGGACTCAATTGCAATTTTTAGAAATATGAGGATCAAATTGAAATTTTCAAAAAGATAAGGGGCAAAATTGAAATTATTCAAAAAAATTGAGGACTAAACTGTAATTTTTGGAAAAATTCAGGGACCAAATGCAATTTCGGGATAGTTGGTCCAACCAATCAACGATCAACGGATGACCGGGTCGAGACGATCATGAACCCGATCTAAAATACTTAAATAGAGTTTGGGACACGGCTAAACCGGTTCGGAATAAGTAAAATCGGGTTTGGGATAGCTTGTGGAGCCCATTTGGCCATGCCGCACGCGCACATGCATGTGCCCACGCGCGCCGCCACACGTGCATCCTCTTCCGACCACCTCGGCGACGATCCACCTCTCGAAACGCTCGTCTCGTCGATACGAGTCTAATGGTATACTTATTTTCGATTTCTATTGAGCGAAATTATATGAAAAGGCGACCTTTCGCCGTTACCTTGAAACCCGATCCCATGGCAGACGCTGGGGGGCGTGTGGCCACTTCCGACGTAGCCTTGCGACGAGCGACCACTCAAAATTCTTGTCTCATCGAGCCCGTTCCATGGATGTGATCAAAAAACATTTTGGTTGGATAAAAAGTCACAAACAATCCATGAACAATAGGTTCGAAGAAAAAATTTCACACTAAATCTTGAACAAAAATTTATAATCAATCGGGAAACAAGAATGCTTGCTCGATACTAATGAATGGAATGGATCCCGATTACATACGCAGCGGAATTACTCTAAATCAACAAGCCCTAGATCATCTTGAATCACCGATCGGAGAAATACATCATAGAATAGACATACCTCGTTTTTCATAGATTAAGTGTTTACAATGCAACGAGAGAATCCGTTGCCCATTTGACCTTCCGAAGAGGAGAAGGGAGAGGTATCATTATCGTATCTATTCTTTCTTGTTCCTCATTTCTTAAAGCTAACATAGAGGGTGGCATATGTATCAACGTAAAGACATCGTTTCAATTACGCATTTTCAACGGTTGACGTGGGGTATGGTTGCCTACATGGGCCGACCACGGTCCTTCCCGTACACCCTCGCCTTCCAACAAATACAATAAAGTTCCATCAGTAATATCCTTTCCTAAAGATCAAAACTTTTCCCGTCCATCACCAAACAAGAGCAATACTAATTTCAACATTAAGTCTAATTCGCCTTGTGAAGAAGGCTGAAGTGGGACTTGCTAGCACTAGTATCCCAATATATGCCCACTTTGTCACCAGCCTCCAAGTCCCTACGTTTCACGAACTCCTTGTTCCAACCTCCCTTGAGGACATAGGACTTAGATGATGCCCAATACATGAATACCAGTCTATGCTCAAAGCACGTATCTGTATCCCTCACAATGATGTTGGTCCCCTTGTCACTTCTGACTTGACTCACTATCTCCTTGCTTATCCATCGGAGCAAGTGGCTAATCACAAAGTCCTACCCTATTAATAGCCTCGCTAGGTTTCCAAGATCGCTCTAGGTAAGCTTTTTCTTGATCTTATATGGGTCGAAGAATAGAACCAACTCTGTAGAAACTCCATTGCATCTTTCTTCCTCTATATCACATCCTAAGGCCACTTTCTTTGCCTTCTGGGTTCTGTTGTACTTGGCTTTCTTCTCCACAATTGATGGTTCAACTTCAGTGAGAGAGGCCATGGATTTTCGCTTCGGTTAAGTGCGAAAGATTTCAGGATGGATGGCTTCCATCGTGCCCAAGAACCCTTCATATCAGGCGTAAGATGGAAGAAGTCACGAGCAACCACCACTGCTGCAGATGAAATATCGCTGGCCCCTTCATCATGATTCTTCTCCCGATCGTGCAGATAAGAAACGCCCGACGAAGAAGAGTTGGCGGCGAGTGGGCCTCACTTCTCGGTGGTCACCAATGGGTTCCTTCTCGTTCTCATGACCATGCGGATAAGATACGTACAACACGAGAGTCCATCAACAAGGCGGCAAGTGGACCTCGTCGATCGGGATGTTGTCGAGAGGAGGCAATTTGGGGTTAAAGAAATTGAAAAGCTTCATGGGGTTTTGATGGAAGAAATAGAGAAACTACTTCGCAAGAACAACAAAGGGCAACAAGACAGAGTCAACGCAACCAAAGAAAGTCCGAATCCGAATAGCCAACTACCTCCAGTTGTCGCCCCGCCTATACATAAGAATGTTGTAACCTTTTGTACCTTAAAGGTACCTCATCACCTTTTTTGCAGCTCTCCAAAGGTCAATACTTGGATTACTCTAACATCTTCCCAACATTCCCACAACGAATGCAATGTCGGTTGATTGCAAATCCGAGCATATATCAAGCTTCCGACAAGCAGATATATGGAATGTCTTTCATTTGTTTCCTTTCTAAATCATTTCTCGGGCATTAATTCAAATTGAACCTATCACCCTTCACAATAGGTGTTATACTCGGTGAACAATCTTTCATCCGAAATCTCTCTAAGACTTTATTAATATAGGTTTCTTGAGACAGTCCCAAAATACCTCGAGTTCTTTCCCTATAGATCTTAATGCTAATAACATAGGATGCCTCACACATATCCTTCATGTCAAAACTCCTAGAGAGAAATTATTTCACCTCATGTAGCAACCCCTTATCATTGGTTACAAGTAAAATGTCATCCACATACAAAGACAAGGAAACAAATTTTGCTCCCACCGACCTTCCGGTATATACATTGATCCATGACATTCTCTACAAAACCGAATGAAGAGATAACACCATGAAACCTTAAGTACCATTGGCGGGATGCTTGTTTCAAGCCATATATAGATTTCTTAAGCTTGCACACTAAATGCTTACCATTACTAGAGGAGAATCCTTCCGGTTGTTTCATGTAAACCTCTTCCTCTAACCCTCCATTGAGAAACGCCGTTTTCACATCCATTTGATGCAATTCCATGTCAAAATGGGCAACCAATGCCAAAATGATACGAAAAGAATCTTTCTAGATACCGGAGAAAAAGTCTCGGTGTAATCGGTTCCCTCCTTTTGAATGAATCTCTTGGCAACAAGTCCGGCTTTATATCACTCAATATTTCCCAATGAGTCCTTAGTTTTAAAGACTCATTTACAACCAATGGCCTTCTTACCATTGGGCAACTCAACCAAATCACAGATTGCATTAAATACCATAGAATTCATCTCTTCCTTCATGGCATTGTACCACAAATCGGATTTATCACAACTCATGACTTGTGAAAACATTTCTGGATCATTCTCATCTCTTACATTATAGTTAGATTCTTGCAAATACACAACGTAATCACTAGGAATTGTTGATTTCTTCATTCTAGTAGATCTTCTCAATATGGCATCAACGTTCTCCTCGGAAACATGTTGTTCAACCGGTTGTTCAACAAGTTACGTAATTGCTGAACAACCTGGATCTACTGGATAAACATCGGCGGGTTGTGGAGTCTCAATGATTGGTTGTCCAATAACTAGTTGAATCGGAGGAGCATTATGATCAACAAGCAATCTAGTACTTGATATGGAAAGTTGAGCATCTCGAATGATCTTTTTGAGGAGCAAGGTCCTCTAATCGATCGCTCCCACTAATCAAGTCATTTTCAAGAAACTTTGCATTTCTCGATTCCACGAATTTAGAGATATGAGATGGGCAAGAAAATTTGTATCCCTTAGACTTTTCGGTATATCCAACAAAATACCCACTTATAGTCCTTGGGTCTAATTTCTTTTCCCGTGGATTGTAAACTCTTACTTTAGATGGGCATCCCTAAATGCATAAATGTCACAAACTCTATTTCCAACCTTTGAATAACTCAAAAGGCGTCTTTGAGACACTGCCTTGGTCGGAACTCGGTTCAATATGTACGCTGCCGTCTTAAGAGCTTCAATCCACTAGGGCTTAGGAAGTTTGGAGCTGCTAAGCATACTCGCACCATGTCCAATAAAGTTCGATTTCTTCTTTCGCTACACCATTTTGATCCGGAGACCCAAGCATGGTGTATTGGGCAACTATCTCATGCTCTTGAAGAAACTTCGCAAATGGACCAGGTGCTTGTCAATCTTCAGTATATCGACCATAATATTCTCCACTTATATCTGATCTTATGATCTTAATTTGCTTACCGCATTGTTTCTCTACTTCGGCTTTAAATACTTTAAAGGCATCTAGGGATTCGTGCTTATTATGAAGCAAGTAGAGATATATGAAACGCAAGTAATCATCTATGAAGGTGATGAAATTTTTCGACCATGTAAGTCCATATCTAGATAACAAATGTCTATATGTATGATTTCTAATATTTTTGAGCTCCTCTTAGCACATTTCTTTGACTTGTTGATCTGCTTTCCCTTTATGCAGTCCACGCAAGTATCATGATCGATAAAATCCAAAGTTCCAAGTACTCCATCATTTACTAATCACATAATTCTATCTATCGAGATATGTCACAATCTCCAATACCACAACATAGAGGAATCTTCATTCACAACACATCGTTTTATGCCAACATTATCGTGAACATGCATTGCATTATAAAAGGCATTATCTTGTAAATTAATTCCAAAAAGATCATCAAACAGAAAATCATTCCCAACAATTTCAAATTTTTATGACAAATTGAAGGTCGAGTCCGAAAAGTTAAAAGAGTAACCAAATGGTAATAGTCTTGAAACAAAAATCAAATTTCTAGAAAAACTTGGTACATAAAAGGTCCTTTCCAAATTTAAAATAAAGCCACTATTGGGAACTAATTTGCATGTCCCAATAGCTTCCACATGTGAACGCATCTTGTTTCCAGAATATATGTATTGTTCACTTCCCACTAGTTTCCAATGGTTTGGAAACCCCGCAAGGAATTTGAAATGTGGATTGTAGATTCAGAATCAATCCACCAAGTGTTGTAACTCACATCAATCATATTATATTCATAAACAAACATATGAGATTGGTTTACCTTTCTTTTCGAGCTAGACCTTAAATTGCCGACAATCCTTCTTCATATGCCCCATCTTTTTACGGAAAAAGCATTTGGATTCCTTCTTAATGTCAGCTTTGGGAGGTATTTTACCCTTTCCTTTCTACTTGCCTTGCTTCTTATTTTATTTTATTTTTTTGTGTTGTTAAATGAACACTATCTCATGATTCCATGATCAACCTATCTTCCTCTTGACACACATGGTCATGAGTTCATTAATTGACCACTTGTCCTTATGTGTGTTACAAGAGATCTTGAAAGGTGCATACTGTTGGGAAAGAGTGTTTAGGATGTAGTACATAAGGAAAGATTCAGATATATCAACGTCAAGATTCTTTAGCTAAGCCACTATGGGATTTGGTTGTTTGGAGGGACTTGAGAAATCAAATACCTTTAGAAGGCGCCTTTTCAAAATCAAGTAGTGTTTGGTAAAGTGTATTTTAAAAACACATTTGAAAAGTAACTTAGTAAATATTGTTTGGTGAAAAATGAATTTGGTAAAATATTTTTATTTTTGAAAAAAGACGGCGGCGGCGGCGGTGACGGGAAAGGACGGCGACAGAACAAGGGAGAGAGCGGCGGAAAACGGCGGCGACCGACGGCGGCACGGGGCGACAAGGGAGGCGAAGTACCAAAAAAAAAAAATTATTCATTGATCTTAGCAAGATCTAGGTAAAAACTTTAAAAATGAAAAATCATAAAGAAAAAAAAAAAATTGCAATTTAAGGACTAGAGCCCATCTCAAATCTTAACCAAACGCCTATGTCCCCATCTTCATGATGTGCTCACATACACCTCTAACAATTGTGAGCTTCAACGATGAAAATTTCATAATTAGGGTCATGGCATGCACATTTTCTAAAGTCTCAAATCAGCGCACCAATGGCCTCCAACAAGGCCTTAGCATTGTTATGCTGAGAGACCGAACCACGGATACTAGGAGAAATTTCTGTCCTTATGAACATTGCACTATGGCAATTTGATCGTTCCCATTGTTCATAAAGGATTATCTCAACTGCAGTGCTTGTATCGGTAGGAGCGAGGTGGTTCATCCTTTCTTATAGCATAGTCAATGTCCATGCACCTTAATTGAAGAAGAATTAACTCCTTCCAAACTTTATAGTTTTCACCATTCAAGATAAGAACATCATTATTAAATTCAGAGAAATTCACAAGGCTAAAAC
This sequence comes from Rhodamnia rubescens, assembly GCA_021437795.1. Classification (NCBI taxonomy): domain Eukaryota; kingdom Viridiplantae; phylum Streptophyta; class Magnoliopsida; order Myrtales; family Myrtaceae; genus Rhodamnia; species Rhodamnia rubescens. The sequence goes on along the minus strand of JAILYA010000002.1, from coordinate 13,295,984 downwards.
TCCATAATAAATAAAATAAACATGCTTACGTCCCAATATTTGAGACACACTTACTTAATTTATGTTTTACCAATGCAAAACATGTCATATAATATGAATCAAATAACATCAAAAACCGCCCGTAGGCTAAGTTTGTAATTTAAATAGATTCATAATAACTCTATGATGCAACTATCATGTTATATACCTTTTTCCTAATCCTTGTGAGGAAATTAAGAAAAATAATATGGTATTTCAACTTAATTAATCATATTAATAAAATGAAATTCCTGTGGGATAAAATTCATTAAATTAATATAATTAATTACGAGTAAATGTCTTAACTATATGTGATCTAGATGCTCTTAATATATAATTTCAATCAATTAGAGTTGCCGTGGCTAAATTCTAATTAATTAAAAAAATACAGATCACTAGACATTTTAAGTTCATGCAAAATATACTTAATATTACATATAAGGGAAAATAAATAAATTTAAATTGGTAGGGACTAAATTGTAAATTAAACTCAAGGGGTAAAACCATAAATAAACTAAATGGGGGTTAAAATCATAAATTTCTAGCTCAATTAGGGGGAAAAAAAAGTAAAATAGGCTCGCGGACCCATTTTCCCGCACGTGCACGGGTGTCGCACGCCTTGAGTGTGGTCTCCACGCGTGCTTCTGGGCACGCTTGAAGCATGGGCCCCACGCACGTGTTGCCCCATTCCTTCCTCACGCAAGTAGAATTTTTTTTATAGGGAAAAGTTCATATGAAGTCCTAAAATTTGTCACAAAAGTGCATTTGAGTTCTAAAAGTTTAAAAAAGTGCAATTACGTCCTAAAACTTGTTATGAAAATGCATTAGAGTCCTAAAACTTTCAAAAAGTGCAATCAAGTCCTAAAACTTGTCATATTAGTTCAATCAAGTCCTTCCATTGATTACACTTTTTGAAAATTTTAAGACTCGATTACACTTTTATGACTAGTTTTAGGACTTCATTGCACTTTTTGAAGTTTTAGGAGTCAAATCCACTTCGTGATAAGTTTTAGAACTTGATTGAATTTTTTGAAAATTTTAGGACTCATTTGTACTTACATGATAAGTTTTAGAACTTATAGTATATTTATCCTTTTTTTTTATAATAAGAACTCCACGTGTGCAGACGTTCTTCCCCAAAGATTGTGAACAGAAGGTTTCCCCTCGAAGAACAGAAACTTTGCCGCCCTTTGGGGCAGAATTATAATTTTAGGCGCACGATAAAAGACAAAAATAAAAGAGCCAGCACGTATTCTCCTAAAATCAAGTGCAGAATGTGCAATTCGTTTTTCCTTTCTTTTTTTTTTTGGAACAGCACGTGCAATATTTGCACGCTGCCCAGCACGTGCCACGCTTTCTTCTTCCCCAACGCGAACAGATACGTTCGCTCAAGGAACAGTAAAAAAAACTCTCTGTTTTGCATCGACACGCTGCTAAGCCTTCGATCGCCCGATTCTTCTCCGACACCTCACTTCCGAACAAAATAAATAGTGGGTTTTCAACATCACGTTGGCGCGACCAAACACTCAAAGAATCAAGGAAAACGATGCAGCAATTTGCATGAAATCGAGAGAAAAAAAATCTCGGACGCAAACCCTAAAGGCGAACTTTCTTTGCGAAATTCATCTCCGGCGACCAACCAAAAGCCGAAAAATCTTAGGGCTTCTGTTCCCCATGGCAAGACGACACTATTGTACAGAAGGTGGGCCATGACTTGCCGGAATTTAATTGGAATCGGCCAAAAGCTCTCGCAGCCAGAGTACCCCAATTTTCAATTTACCCAAAAATCCACGAAAATTGTACCCAAAACATAATAATTCAATGAAGACGTACGGTAAACATCAAGGCAGAGGTTCTCTCGCTCTGATACTAAATGTAAAAATTCTAAAGACTGAATATCTCGATTATATGTTGTCAAATAAAATCTCGTATAATCGAAATCGAATGCGAAAACTTAAAGAATCTTTACTTACCTCGAGCCATTCATGAAGACGATTAACAAATCGAAATTCGCAGAAGCATTGAACTATCAATGATGGGTGCTTTTAGCCAATTGCTCTCTATGCGATGATGTGTTTATCGAGAAACGTACATTCCATACGTACGTTAGAATGAAAACCGACGATGATAGGATTTGGGCTTAGATGATCCTTTTATATTCTCCCATTCGTACTCCTTTGGGTAACCTCGTCCATCAATATATTATCGTAACTTTTGGGTTTTGTGATTTTTGAGCGAGAATAGTTATCATTTAAATTAATACAATCAATAAAACATTAATGAAATCAAATGTGAGATCACATTATCTATAAAAATATTATAACATGGACACCAGGGTTTAGGAGTAGCTTTTGTCGCCATAAAACTGATTCATGCTGAAAATGTCCTAATCAAACAATCAGACCGACTACACCCGCGTAACTCAATTTGGTCCACCTTGCAAAAAATAGCCAAGTCTAGTTTAATTTAAGAAAAGTTAGAGCATGCACCAACTGTGCATCCTTAATTTTGTGATTTTATTAGTCCACTCTCTCACTAAACATCAAATTTTACGGTGGAAAAAATGGGTTGTAATTTTTTTTTTGTGCTAACAGGACATATTATAATAACTAATTATTGTACACAGAGAAATACCACAGCTCTACGCAAGAATTCCCAAAAGAGCCTGAACAAAATGGTCACTAATCACTACTATACTGCCTAAATTACCAACAATAACATGACAATAATTTATTTAACGCAATAAAAGTCTGTGGCTTAATTCCTAATCTCCGTGCGTTCAGCCCGGTGTCTCGTCGTACGGTCGGGAAGTGGCTCACCGGTCGTAATACAACATCTGGTGTTGTCGGGGCGGCACAAACCGCTACCTTCAAGAGTTCAAACTTCTTTCCCTTCTTCTTTTTGAAAAATTCCCTCTTCTTTAAACCTCTTGAAGCTGAATCTGCCTTTTGAGTTTCAGAATGAACTCCTCAACCCTCCTGTTCAACTCCTCATCCGACATCCTCGAGAACTCATCGTTCTCTTCAGCAATCGTCCCCTCGCTAGCGTTCTCGGTCTCGCTTGCCGCTTCGCCATTAACTTCCACTTGCTTCTCCGCTTCATCATCTTGAGGACCATTCTTTGCCACCTCTTCTTCCTCTTTTTCTTCTTCCTCCTCCTGGATCTCCTTCGAGCAGGGCTCTTTTTCCGGCTCCCTCTCGTCCGCCGCCGCTCGTGTTTCCTCCGAGACGACGTGCTTCTCTTCTTCTTCCACGGAGACATTTTCCTGGACGGTTTCCGGGTCATGCGGAACCTCGGGAATAAACCTGCCGCCACTATTGTCTTTTGCTAGGCTAGTGCGCGCAAGGTACTCCTCATAGAGGATGTCGTGCCTCTCCTTGCCCGACAAGGAGAAAGATCCGTAGTCCGCCGCGATGATGAGGATGAGGGTGTTGGAGATGAAGAACCAGAACTTGCTGTTCTTGAAGTTCTGGGATGGGGACAGGTTGAAGATGTAGAAGATGGAGATGTAGAAGAAGACCGAGAAGACGAACGCCAAGAACGACATTCCCTTTGCCCTTCGTTTATGGTCCTTGGAATTGTGGAATTTTTGTGTGTTTTGGATCAAATCTAGTGTGGGTTTTGCCATTTTTCAGGGGCTCCAATTTTCATGTGGAAGAACTTGTTAGGGAAGGAGTACATACATATATAGTGAGGGTTGATCATCTGTGGGGGTAAGGCGGCAAATAATAATTGAGGCATCGTGAATTTACGGTTTTGGTCTTGACTTGGGGTTTGGATTTACTTATGTGCCCCTCACCACGTTTTGCTTCCGATATAAGGATGATAAGGATTGATTATGGAAGCATTACCTCAGCTGTTTGAAGGGATAATTACTTCCAACATCATCAATTGAACGGTTGGTTCAATCCAAAGCACCCTATAAAAGGTCTGTGCTGAAAAGGGAGTTTAGAAGAGAGCCTTTGGATTTGGGGCAATCTAAATCTTTATTTACTCTAATTTATTATAGCGGTTAAGCTTTTATGTGACGGACTCAATTTTTCACCTTTTTTTTTTTTACATCAAAGTAACATTAAGGATACATGAGATTCTCTCCCCAACTTTCCTGTCTTTGTAACGTAAAAGATGTTATCAAATATTAAAAGAATGATGATCCAAAGGGTCAATAGTAACGCTTATCTGATCATTTCAACAAGTGCCAAAGTTCAATGTATTTAGCACATATCAAATTAAGCACGCGTGATAGTCATAATTAGTTCTAATTCTCATTCGATTAGGTAAAAGAATCAGTTAATTTGGTAGCTAAAGAACACTTCGTTTCTAAAATCGTTAGAACCTAAAACTCGTATCTAAACTCTCGGTAACATCGTACTAAATAACATCAATAGTTTCTAAAACTCGCTATTTGACTCATTTATTTAGGTAATTCCCATGTAATTACCTCCCTCAAGACAACAAAAGTCGAAGATGACTGTAACAAATCCGGTACGGAAAAATATGTGGGAATTATTCTTCTTTTCCTTCCTCTTTTTTCCGATCAAGACAAGTGGCAATTTCAGGCAAGGTCAACTTCGCTTGCCAACTGGCAAATTGAGTCATCTTGTCCGAGACCTAATGACCCCCTCATAATTAAACACTATGACTCAAGTATGCAGCAGAACATTCAGACCACATCATTATGAGGAAGAAGACTATGTATTGAGTGCTGAGAAACAAGTCCATGTAAGGTGGCCATGTAATGTAAGTTAAGGATAGGTCACTAACACGTGACTAAGCATTTGGGTGACACGTTAGAGGGTAATTCCGAAAACGACATGTAGTTTCTTATGAATGACTGATTAGTGACTAAAACAGGATATTAATGATGCTCTCCAGCTCATCTTTATCTGGTAAACTGGGGATGCTTGTTCAAAAAGTTTTAAACCGATTATCCTTGTACGAATTCAGTATTAAATTTTTTAATTTTGCCAAATAATTCCTAAACATTTTCACGTTTTTGCCAATGAGATTCATTCGGTCAATTTTAGTTAAATATCGCTAACACGAATATTGAACATTCTACGTGGCACGATCGGCACAAACATAAACAACTTTAATAATATTTTAATATTTTTTGCAATGTTTATTAATTTTTTCCCTTTTTAGTTTTTCTATTTTCTTCATTTTTTTTATAGCTCTATAGACCCCTCATCTTATTTGGGCAAGGGCATCGCGGCCCTCGCTAACCAAGGGCTAGGGCTACAACACCCTCACCTAGATCTTGGCTAGGGCTCGACGGTCTTGTCCAAACCAAGTGTGGGTTGCTGGCTCTCGCCAACCGAGCCGTAAAAAAAATAAGAAAAGAAAAAAAAATAAAGCTAATTCAATAATAAAAAATTTAAAAAATATTATAGTATTTACAAAAATTGCCTACATAAATGTCAGCGTACCACGTAAGACGGCCGGCGGCCATACTAGTAATTTTTGGTCAAAATTGACATGATTGACTCAATTGATAAAACAAAAAATAAAAATTATGATTGAATTGATAAAATAAAAAAATTTATGATTGAATTGATAAAAACATAATAAGAAACAATATCTTCTTCTATTCTATGCTATGATAGCTACAAATCTAGTGGCTCAGAATTAGTTTAGCTGGTCTTGATATCGTTAGCAAACTGATGGCGGATGATGATCATCGAACCCATCTTTAACTAAATGGCTTCCCAATTTTGTTTCATGCTTCATGCTCTTACACCTGTAACAAATGATGTCTTGACATTGGACCCACCACAATAGGTTTTCTTCGACAAGCCGCCCAGCTTCGGGTCCAAGTCAACTGGGTATCCGCCACGTGTACGACAGCCGTGAGATGGGGACAGTTAGATTGCGAGACAATCAAGGGGATTTGATGTTAATCTCCCCATTGCATTAATAATGATTGCAATTACTGGATATTCGTGTTGACTATAGTTAGATAATGAACCATCATCCTCGAATTTTGTACTTTAACTTGCGAGGAAATGATGTCGTAATTCTTTTTTTTTTGTCAATTTAATTCTAGACCTTCTATAGTTTTATGAATCCAGTCCATTTTGTAATTTAGCTTGCTTATGCTTGAGATTGACGAGATTTTTGCTTGTCAGTTTTTTGAAAATTTTCACCTGCTCTCTAATTTTCGTTTTTAATCGAACTTTGGGAGCAAAGAGCTCGTGGGGTGGAGGATTGAAGAAAGAAGGTGTCTCTTCCTTATTGGTTTGCTTGTTGTCGCTTGCGTGATCGAATCGTTTGTAACATTATCGAGCAAATGAATCATGTTGGTCCTTAATAGTAGTTTGTAGTAGCGAGAGGGACACTCCAAAGACAGCTGAGTAAAGAAATAGATTTCGTGTCGTGGGATTAATGTTTTTTAATTAAGGAATGGATCCCATGAATCGTGGGGGTTTGACGCTCTGCGGTCTTGTTCTCATCGTTTTGCCTTCCCAAGCAATTGACTCTTCGGGATTGTTTCCAATTTATCACTGATCAAAAGAAAAATCTGACAAAATTTAATGTAATAAATGATGTTGGTAAATTTGTAGAGAGTTGATATATTAATAAAAATAAAAATAAAAACCTCTTCTTCCACAACATTTCTTATTCTATATATTTATTATAATAATTTGCCTTAACAACTCATTCAAAATCTCTATGACGACTCTTTCATGTAATAATAATTCCGTCTAGAAATTTGAGTAGATAATTAAATAAAGCAAAACTTACTTTTGCCTTTCTTCCATCGCAAAAAACAAACCTTTCCCCAACTTTCCTTTTCATTCTAAAGTATCTGTTTTTCTTTAAAGAGGGTTGTCCTCTTTTGTGGCTTTTTACACTCGTTTCCACTGTAAAAGTTCAGCTTATTTGTCATCTCTAAACATCTATCTCTTGGTGAGCCTAAGAATCAGATGAAAAAGAACATAAGGACACAAGAAGTATCAAAGTTTGTGTACGATCCTCATTTTGTGTCAAATTTTTTTATTATCACTTAAGTGCCAATTTTAAAAAATGATTATTTGTTTGCCAACTCCGGTGAGCTTTGCTAAAAATCTTATGGGGCATTTTTTTAGTTAATAACCTAATCCTACGTGGCTCATAGGAGGATTCGAGTCAAGAATGAAAATAAGTTAAAAGTTCAAAAAAATAAAAATAAGCTAAAAACCAAAAAAATAAAAAATTTGAAAATAAGCTAAAAACCAAAAAAATTAAAAACAAATAAGGAGAAAGAGTTTGGACTCCCAGCGATCCCTACCAACAAATGGCCATCGCTTAGACTTGGGTGAGGGTCGCAACCCTCCCCAAAATCAGGTGAGGGTCACCAGCCCTTTTGTGTGGTTGGCGGGGGTTGTCAAACACTGACCGAGGCTCGGTGACCCCGTCCACCTCATCGGGCATTGTCGGTGATGGTGGGGTTGCGATGACGACGGCAAGGGATGTGCAAGCCCTCATTGCTGCCAAGTCCAACCCTTTTTTTATTTAATTTTTTTAGTTTTTTACCTTATTCTTTAAATTTAATTTACTTTTTTAAAAGTAATATAGCTTCCCATGTGGATTAATTTTTTTTTAAAAAATTCAATTTAATAACAACAACATTAATATAAAAAATGCCACGTAATAAGTTTGGCCGGAATCTCTTACCATTGGCACTTAAGTGATAGTTGTTTCTCCGAAAATTTTGGCATTAAAGTGAGCGCCATAGACAAACTTGGACACCTCTCGGTGTTCTTCTACCAATAAAAAGTATCATAAAGAATGTCCTCAAATAATATTGCTTACTTCGAAAACAATTTATGATAATAGAAGTGAGGATGTCTGTTAATTTATAATTATTAAAATATAAAGTAAAAGACAATAAAATATCTAACCTATGAGTAAGATTATTTCTTTGAATTATAACCTACTTCTTATTTTTCCTTAAGGATGTCCGTTAATTTATAAATAAAATACAAAGTAAAAGACAATAAAATAACTAAACTATGAGCAGATTATTTGTTTGAATTATAACTTACTTTTTATTTTCCCCTAATTCACCTACGTCATGACATGAATATGTTTCATGGAAAGTTATCCAAAAAATCCTAAATCTATTGTACAGCAACATTTCAAATATGCCAAATTAGTCCTTTAAAACTTGCCGGTTTAGTCCCAAATCTTTAAATTGCTCTAATTTAGTTTAAAACATTTTGGTGATTTGTCAATTTAATCATAAACTTTTTAATGATTTGTCAATTTTGTCCTTTCAATCAATTTTGGCAAAAAAATCAGCTACGCCTCCTATTTAAAAAACGTGAATAATTATTTGCAATTTGCCAATTTTTAATTTTTAATTTTAATTTTTAATTTTATTTTATCCCTTTGCCTCTCCGTGGCCATCGGCGACTCTACGGCCTCAAGCACAGGCGTCCCTCAGTTAAGTGACCTAATCCTACGTGGCTCGCCGGAGGAAAAGTTCAAAGCCTAAAATAAGCCAAAAACCAAAAAATTAAAAAAGATACAGGATTAAAAGAGCACTAAGCATTCACATCTGAAGCATCGACCAATATCCTCAAATCGACCCTTGTAGGAGTAGGAGCATTGTGAAGTTAATGGTTCAAATAAGTCTCGATCTCCTGCCGATGAGTAGAACCTATAAATAAATAACATATGATAACCTTAGCTCAATCGTGCCAAACATTAGTAACTAGGAGGGGTTCTTTGCATCCATGAGAAATGACCACTTGGAATGATGCAAAGCGATGATAAACTCTGAATTCACTTTACCAATTAGAGCTTCGAGCTAAAACTTTCTATTCACAAGTGTCCTCTTTTGTTCGACAAGAGGTTTGGATTGCTACGGCTATCTATAGTATTCATATGCCACTGGATAATCATAATTCCTCTTGACTACACTTGGCTTAGAAGAATTCCTCTCCAGCAGGAAGTACATTCTCTCTTAGGAAAGTTCCGATTGCGGAACTTAAACGCATATTGAGACAATTTTAAGCAGGACAGAACACAACTTTCTAATCTACTGTAGAATCACTGACTATAATCAGCACTAAATAAGTGAGGTTGGGCGAGAGAAGACAGTATATACCAATCTATCACAAAGGACGTCTCATGGAGTCACCTATCCTTTCAGTTTCCCGTACGATGAATATTCTCAGATCCCTCTCGTTACTTTATTAGTCTCTAGTTCTGCTGCATTTGAGCAACTCATATGTCTTGAAACATCGACTTTAGAGTCCTTGAGTCTTCTATGATTTAACCAAGACAAAAATTCTGATAAGAAAAGGGGCTAAAAAGATATTTAGTCTTGCCTTTGAGTTTTTTCAGATTCGCTTGTATCTCAGATTTAGGTTCCATGCGTTTCAATTCATTATGAGGCACATGGGAGGGGGGTTTCAGATTCTCATTGATGGGATTACTTGGTCTTAGTGAATTTGGGCTCAAGTTAGGCAAAAATGAATAAAGAGACCTCTTCATACTTAATTGTGGCCACTATTTACTTGGTGCTAAGAAATATCCATCCAATGTTGATTAATTTGGCTGCTTACATTGGTACATCGATGTTAGGGAGCGCCAAGTCTAAGTCCGTTAATATATCCTAATGCACCCACATTCACTCAAAAGTTTAAGCCGAATAATTATGGGCCAAATGAGATATATGAGCACACCTTCACTCAAAAGTTTAAGCCAATGAGTTATGGGTTAACCGATATATATTAACCGCTCAATCCCTCCCTCACGTGTGATCATTCCGCATCAAGATATCTTCCATCGAAATAGATTTGGAGCCCACACTTAGTGGAACCATTGGCTCTGGATGCCTTTCGCTTGGGGAGATCATGAAAAGGGAGCTCAAGTCTAAGCTCGTTAATATATCTAATTAGATTCACCTTTATTTAAAAACTTAAGTCAATGAGTTATGGGCCAATTAAGATTTATTAACTACTTTACTCCATACCAATTCTTCGATGTAGGATTTCTCTAGCATAACTCATATATGTATCCCAACAATCGAAAATGTGCATGAGGAAGAAAAGGACGAAAGGAAACAAAAAGTCGAACTAAAGGGAAAATAAAACGACGGAAACGAGAAAAATGCTAGAAGAAAGAAAAACAAAGGAGCCCGTAAAAGGCATCAATCACAAGTGAGTCCCTCACTTCCTTTTCATTTATTAAGTTTTTTTTTTTATGGTGTTAGTCTCCAATTCTGCTGCATTTGAGCAACTCACACTTCTTGAAACATCGACTCTAGAGTCCTTGAGTGTTTCTATAATTTAACCTTAAAATTGAACTTCATGCATGAAATATTTTTTAGTACAAAAACATATTTAGTGGAAAATTCTAAAAAGAAGAAGGGGTAAAAATAGATTTGATCTTTGTCTTGGGTTGTTTCAGATTCGCTTGTGTCTCGGTTTCTGGTTACAGGCCCTTCGGTTCATTATGGGCACGTGGGTCAGGTTGGTTTCGGATTCCCATTGATGGGATTACTTGGATTCAGTCAGTTTGGGCACAAGTTAGGCAAATATGGATAGACCTCTTCATACTAAATCTTACCGCTTGCAAACAAATATCCATCCAATGTTGTCAATTGGCTCCTTACATTGGTACATCGCAAATGTACAGGAAAAGAAATGTAAAGTAAAAAGACGAGAACCCAAAAAAAAAAAAAAAAAAAGGGGAAGAAAAGGAAAAAAAACGACAAAAATAGCAGAATGTTAGAGGAATAAATGGAGAAAAATAAGACTCCTTGTGAAAGTCATAAATCATAAGTAAGTCCCCCGCTTCTTTTTCATTAAGTTTTTATGGTATTAGTCTCTACTTCTGCTGCATTTGAGCTGGCTCATATGTCTCGAAACTTCGATTTTGGAGCCCTTGAGTGCTTCTATGTTTAACCCTAAAATTTAACTTTATGCATGAAATATTTTGAAGTACAGAAACACAATTAGAGGAATATTCTGATAAGAAAAGAGGTAAAAAAGATATTTAATCTTGCCCATATGTCAAACACCTGTCCCTCGCCACTGGAGTCGTCGTTGCCATCTCTTTCTATTTTTCACCATTTGTGAAGGTCGTGAGTTGGTGTCGGGGGCGGCAATGGAGGACACATGTGTTGGCATTGCCAGATCTATCCAGTGTGAGGCTCGCCCAGCTCAGATCCGGCGACACCGATGCTCGCCGGGCGACACCTTTGCCCAGGCGACTCCGGTTGAGGCTGAGCATGGCCAGGTTAGCTCTCACCGGTGCTCACCCTAGATCCGACAAGGCTAGTCGTCGCGGCTTGCGGTTGGGCGGGGGCCAGCCGTTGCAGCCGGGTGGTGGCCAGCCGTTGCAGAAGCCTGCAAAGCAAAAGTTACAAAAGAGGGGAGGAGAAAAGAACGAAGAAGAAAGTAGAACAAAGGGAAAAAAAAAAGAGAGAAAAAGAAAACAAAATATAAAGAACTATTAAAAAAATCAAAAAAATATTAAAAAAATATTTTAAAATGTACACGTCAATCGACCATGTCACGTTGGACAACCCGGCGTTCACGTCGAGAATTCCGGTTAAATTAATATGAAGGACTCAATTAGCACAAATGTACAAGGTTTAGGACTAAATTGACACTAATAAATGATTTAGGACTAAATTGACATAAATGTAATAGATTTAAGACTTTTTTGACACTTTTTCCGAGAGAGATTCTTAGGCCGCCACGACTATTTGTTCAAATTTGCTTATATTAGCCGCAGAAAAGTCCTCCATTGACTAACCAAGGGATCAAGTCATATTTTGATTCTAACTTCCAGCCAACAAAGATTGAATTTGTTTGTTAAATTGAGAAAATCCGCAAGATGTTATTGAAGACATCTTGGAAAATGTATCTACCTTTTGAAAATCAGATCTCACTAGCTGTCCCTTCTATCAAATGTCCCGGACTTCCGAATGTCTATTCATAATCATAGAATCCAAGTTACATCGTTACGCGGATTGTTTGAATAGTCCAACAACGCAAGCCGTTGAATTGTTGAAGTGAAAACTCGAAAGTGTATAATACTGTCATATTCTGCTGCGTGTTTGCATAGCTGGAAATCGCAAAAATTACAGAATCAATCATAAACCTATTATACGTATAACAATTCAGTTCTAAATTTTTAAAATTTTCCAATTTAGTCCAAAATTTTGTATGAAATTTCAATATAATCATTTTGATCAATTTTTGTTAGAAATCGCTATAGTGATGGTCCAATCATCATTGGTCATCCTACATGACATATTGTCACATTAGCAAATTTAAAGTGAAAATTGAACTGAAAGACTATATTAGAATTTCACGCAAAGATTGAGGACTCAATTAATAAAATTGAAAAGTTTAGATATGTAAATTAAGTTTAGGACTAAATGGACAATTTCTCCATCGAAAACACATGCTCTTAGGCCATTGTAATGCTGGAACTAGATTTCAAGTTAAATGATTAGGGGCGAGCAAAAAGGACAACCGGGCGGGACCGGGACCAATGGTTCGATTCCCGATTTTAGGGAGATTCGATCCGATTCCCGGTTCCTAAAATTGGAACCAATGATCAAGGCAGTCCGGTTCCCGATTTCAGGGGCCTTGGACAGGACCGGATCGCAAGGACCGGACCGGTCCTTTTTTAAATTTTTTTTAAAAAACAAACCTAATATTTACTTGTTTGGGTTTAGGTCTTTTAGGATTTTTTTGCTTCACTTCAGTGCAGCGTCGCAGACATTTTTTCTTACCTCTCCACCGCCCGGTCTCCACTTCTCTCGCTACAAAAATGAGTCCCGAGTCATCCCACCACTTGTCTCGCCTCGTACTTCGTTGGCACCATTTGCAACCAAGTCGCAGGTGGACGAGTTCGATCTGAAGCTACCAATTGAAGAGGCCTTGACTCCGCCGAGCTCGGGGTACACTAACCCTTGTTTCCTCGACCTCAAGCTCGATCGCATGCAACCATTTTTCTCAATGAATCTAGAAATTAAGTGTGTTTGCTGACATTTGGTTTGCATCCAATGGATGTTTGCATAAAGAGTTCATTGAATAGTGAACGTGCAGGTTGTAAATTTGTAATAGAGTTCACTTGGAGACTGTATGTTTATTTGTGTGATTCATTGAAGAATTACGAAGTGTGCATCCACTTTTCGAAATCGCGAACCGGAAACCCTTGGAACCGCCCGGGAACCGAACAGGATCAATAGTCCGGTCCGATTCCGAGGGTGGTCGGTCCAATTCATTGTTCCGAAAAGTAGAATCCAGGACCATCGGTCCGGTTCCCGATTTTTTATGGGAACCGGACCGTACCGGGAATCGCTCACCCCTATATATGTTACATCGTTGTGCTACCATAGTATCACAACTACTAGGCTATCATTTACTATAGTGGCTTTGACAGAAATGCAATAGAATGTGTTGCTGTTATTTTATATATATATATATATATATATATATATATATATATATCGGTACTATTTTCACCTCTTATATGATTAAATCCACCCATTGTTTCTAGAAATTCAAAATTATTGTCAACCATTCCATTGCAATTTAAAGTGGTGGCCCCAAATTTATTTAATTTCATGTTTTTATTTTTTTGTTTCTATATAGGATTTATTTACCAAAGAGAAAAAAATTCCCATGTATATCAAAAGGCACTATATTTTTTAAAAATTATTACATTTTACTTCCATAGAAATAAGTTTTTTTTGAGAAGAACAATTTCCAAACAAACTTAGTTCTTGCCGATTTAGTCCTAAAAAAATGAAACTAGGTTTCGGACATTTTATTATTATTTTTCCAAAAAATAAATGCAACTATATGCGCAATTATCAATTGCATTTGTTGTTAAAAGATCAACTTATCATAGTTATTTTGCTAATAAATTAAGTTTTTTTTTGGGTCTAAGCTAATAAATTAAGTTAACCAAGTAACAAAGATCTCAGCTATCAAATATAAATCAAAAACAAAATCATAAAGAAGAAATTAAAAGTTGAAACTCAGTAAGAAAATGCTCATTGTAGGTGTATGTCAGATTGTCATGAGCCTTTTGTTGATCAAACTTTTGCTAAAATATTAGTTCTTGATCTGTCAAAAAAAATTCTAACTAACCAATAGAAGGAAAACAAAAGAAAAGAAAATCACATATTGAAACTTGGAAAATTATCAGAGAGAAACTTAATACACCCGAAATTTAAAGCACATAATATGCTTGATTCTTTCATAAAAATAAGCTTACCTAAAATCAAAGTGTAAAAATTATAACTTTAACATTACTCATCGCGACCAAAAAAAAAAATACATTACTCATAATCTAGTTTTGAGAATCATACTGCTCCAAATCCGTATACGGTTCTCTTATTCAATTTGGATCTTTTCCATCCTATCCTATATTCGTTTTTGAATTGAATTTTTCTTTTCATTGCATAAGAATCCATCCGCTTCCACTTGATTTTTTCAATTGTATTGAATGTTGTAGTCCATCGGCAGAAAAAAAAAAGTTGTAGAAATAGAATCTCTGTTTATATTGAAGTTTAGTGTGCAATATGCATATGGATAGAAAGTAATAAAATCTTCCAAAGAATTACTTAGCAAGAGCGGTGGGGAGCGTCGGGATCTTTTATAATTGTCACTTTGCAACATTAAAACTCATGAAAGCTCATCTTGTTTTTTCATTGAACAAAACTCATGATATTAAATACGCTTTGAATAAGGCAAGCCCAACATCGTAGTTGTGACATTCTGAATTCCGACTCCATTTCAAAGTTTATGAATAAAATGAGTATCGATGTATTTCAGTAATCTCACTCGGAATTGATCACTCTAGAGACGACCGATCGAAGGGGAATGGCTAAATAGGATAGTATGCGGACTAAAGAACTCGGCCGCGGACTAATATCCCGACCATAAGGATCGCCAAGGGTATATTCTAGGCCATGCAGGTCGATCTAAGATTAGTGTCGAACAATCGCTAGCGTCGTGCGATTGGGACGCGGGTGATTCCGCTAGACCATAGCATGATTTGCGGATGACCCTGAACCGATTCTTGACGATCGTGTCATGCCAAGAGTGGCGGTTTCCCTCGCGATTACATGACAACCAGGATCGCCGTGGTTCGAATAATTTTTAAACGTGATAAAAATCACGGGTCGATACATGTGACTCCCGAGAGCCGCCCGTCGGTCCGAGATGCACCGAAACTACGATCGGCTAATTTTTAGCACGAAGTGGACTTCAAAATCGGCGGCCGGGTATTTGAGAATTCCAATGTAAATAAATTGGACTTCGCCTCACCAAAGTTAAAAAGGATTTTATATCGCCGGTATGAGTTAGAAAAAGTGGCAATCGAACTGCGAAACGAGAAGTACACTCCGGTCCCGAATTTCGTTCAGCAACTTGAGAAACCACGAAGGAAATTCGGCCACTTCACCTATCCCCACTACTTCAGCCGAAATTATCAAGATTTGGAGAGGAAAGAAGTGCTCTTGATTGCCCAAGTTCCAAAACTCATTAAAACCCCATCTTTCCCTAAAACCCCATACCAACTTCTACTATTCATGTCATACAACAACTCCATCATTTTGTCACTCTTGATTGATAGCAAGTCACAGAAATCACTCCCTCTCTCCTCTCTTATAGGCTGAAGCAATCTCTCTCTCTCACTCTCATTCTCATTTTCACCCAAACTCACTCTCATCTTTCTCTCTCGCTAGCCCTCTCTCGCCGGTCGCCGTACCGCCGACTTCGAGCGGGCATATCTCCTTCATCCGATGTCGTATGACCCTCAAACCACCTCCATTCTCTTCGTATCTCTCTCCTCTTTCCGTGTATACCTGGATCGTCCCCTAACTCAACTGGACGCGTCCTGTATAAGCCGAGGAATGTAGGTCGCTCACTGCTCCCGCCGGTCACCGTACCGTCGATTTCGAACGGGCATATCTCCCTCATATGATGTCTTATTTACCTCAACCACCTCCATTCTCTTCTTATTTGAGTCCTATTTTAAACCACATTGACCTTACATTCATACGATCTCTGTAGCTCCCTCGAAGAAGTCCGAGACCGTGAGGTACACAGACAACCAGTTTCTGCCAGTTAGAGTTCGTGAGCCTTTGAGCCCTTCCACTTGCTTCCGAGGCCTAATTAAGTGGCTCTAAACCTTCCTTAGCCTTATGGGATACTAAGGGGTTTATTAGGTTGTGACATAGCGTGCAAATGTGGGTTGTTTGGGCGTGAATTGTGGGACCGATTCTGGAAAATTTTGACATGCTGTTGATCTGAAAATTTGGTTGATAAATGAGCATGTTCTTGGTTGATTTGGGTGTTAAATGATGGTCTAAGATGAGGATTATGGGCTGAGCATGCTAGATTCGGCCTTAGGGGTGAATTGGATGTGAGTTGTTGCACGTTATGATGTCGTTTGTTATTGTCTGAAATTGTTGTGAAAATTATGAAAATTTCTGAGTTGGGACCATGTTATGTTCGGCCATGTGAGTGAAATGTGATGTTACATGTTGGAGTGTGTGCCGAACCGATTGTAAATTCGGTTGGAATAAAATGAGGCTTTATGTGGCTTAGTTGGAGCCGAAGGGAAATTGGTGCATTGTGGGTGTGTCATAGTGATATGAATTTATATGAGAACTCTAGAAATGTCAATGTTGAAATCGGCTAGATTGTGATGCGCGGACCATGTGTTTAGTAGCGCGATCGAATTGTTGTGAAATTGGGCTTTATTTGTTATACTCGATCATGAAGTTTATTAATGAAACCTCCGGATGTGAATTATGAGTACTTGGGTACCCCGATGCGTTAATCGCGGGGTTCATAGCCGATTGTATTATACTATGGCATATATGGATACTATGAAAGTCGTGTTCAATTAAGTCGTCCGAGACCAAAGTGAGTCGTGTTCAACTAATTGTCCGAGACTTATTCCGGTCGTGTTCCTAAGTGTTCGAGACCGTGAATTTAATGGGACGTATTCCTAAGTGTCCGAGACCCCAGTGTGCATACATGTATATATATATATATATCTATATGTACAAGCCGTGTTCCTAAGAGTCCGAGACTTTGTACCAACTAAGTGAAATCATAATTCTGCATTATGACGAGAGTGCATTTTTAAGCCCGATGCGTTATTACGCGGGCCCGAATACCGAGAATCTGTTATTAAGCCTAATGTGTTTTTACACGGGCCGATTATTTAAAGTGTGTGTTATAGGCCGAGAGGCGATTGGGACGCGAGCTTGAGAATTAACTGTTTGAATTGATGCCACGTATGACCCGATTAGTGATAGTGCCTAAGTCGAAAGCTCCGTAGTATAGAAAGTCCGATTGTTGTTTTGAGGATTTATGTCGTGCCGGTTTGAGTTAGTCATATGTGTAGAATAATCTGTATGTGATTGCCTAGTTGATGGTGGTAGTTAGTTTGCTCGGAGGTACCATACCCTAGGGTCCGCTTAGATCCACCTTCTTGGGATGTAATCTCACCCCTCCGCGGGACCCACTTTTCGGACCACCGACCCCGAGGATGCCGACGCTTTTTGGACTGCCGAAAGATTTTGAGTTCGTAGTCACCGAGTATCTAGTAGGTCCGGACCGGGTGTACTATAGAAGGGCTAACACCGTGTGGGTCGATGAGGGAGGTGAAAGTTGGATACCACACATCTTCTCGTCTTGGACGTACAAGGATGGGGACATGCTTTTTGGGCCATTGAGGGACTGCGTCATACCGGGACGAGGTGCTGAGAGCCGCGGGACGGATGGAGGCCGTCGTTCCCGAGGACGAGTCCGCCTAGCCGGAGCCGTGGCCGAGCCGGAGCTCCCGGAGCCCGAGGACCCCGGTGAGGCTAGAGAGATCGTGGAGCCGAGGGATGCCGAGGATGACCCACTGGATACTTCCGAATCCGAGCTGGAGTTGGAGTTCGAGGAGTCGAGCTCGAGTACGCTTCACCCGCTGCTGAGTCTACGGATGGTGAGTCTAACCCTTAGGATAGTATGTTGGGTGTTTAGGTAGTAGTCACCCATTTTGAATTATATTACTCTCGTGGAACCTTTTTGTGTAATGTTATGTCATTGCTTGTATGAATGATTATGTTCTATGCCATCGAACCCCTTGTCTTCTTAAGTCATTCCGTTAATTTTATCATTAGGGTGTTGTGTTGCTTCCACATGTGCATATGGCATTACGTTAAGTTTAATTGCTTGAGTCGATCCTGGAAGAAGAAAGTGAATGTTAGGGATGTCGGCGCGCCAAAAGGACACGGGGCGTGACGGTAGTCGCAAGCAAACATTGTGGATAATGCAACGTAAGTGCTTTGCAACCTCTCGTTATCTAGTATACTAGGTATCCGTTGAGAAACTCTCCTTCCGAATATTTTGATTCCGACAAAACTATCATTCTTTATAAAAAAATCTGGTTAATGCCATTAAATCTTTTATTGCAGGGAATGAAAACATGAACTAAAAACTTATACTATTTCAAACTTGGCATTTAGACTTAAGGTGTAGTTGTTATATATTTGCTTATGAGATAGTTAAAGTCTTTTATTCATATGGAGGAAGATGTTGCTTCCGAAGACTTAATCTCAAGAAGACTTGTGTGACACGTCAACAAAGACTTTAATGAAACTCGAAATCACCGTTCTAGTCCTGTTCGAATTCAAAGAGTTTCTTCTTTTGAAGGCTGTTTTCGAATTATATTCGGATTCCGCAATATCCTTTGGCTAGATTCCGAAAACCTACATTTGATGGGTTTCCGATTTGACTACGTTATTTATTGAAGTCCGTAATATTTGATTGACAATATTATTCTCCAATCAAATTAGGAGAATGTCTACGATTGGATATTACCTTTTAGGAATAATATTTGTTGGAGATTTGAATTAACTCTATCTATGGAAACTAAGGATTTAGTTGTGTGGGCAACCGAATATGAAGGTTTTAGACTTTACTCCAATGGCTACCATATCTTCCCAGATACGCTCTTGTTCAATCAAAATTGACGACGTCCAATCAACGATTGAAGAGCGATCCTTTGAAGACCCATCCAATAGATTGTTTGGAGGTGAAGGAGAGTGTATAAAAGGAAGATCTACGGTGATCGATGAAAGAGAGATTAGAACTTACAATTCTAAAGTGCTGAGTTATTCAGATTCACATATTCTTGTTCACGAGAGCTAAAAAGTATATTATTGAAAGGTTGTGTAAGAGTGATTGAGTATGATATTTCTTGTAACCTTTCAACGATTCAAATAGTGAAATCCAGCCAATCGATTGTCATCGTGGGAGAGCGGATGTAGGTTTGCTAAAGCTAAACCACTATAAACTTTGCTTGTAATTCTCTCTACCCTAAACTCTCTTTATTGTGTTTAGATTATTGTATGTCTCTTTATTGGACTTATTCAATGTGTGTTTTAAAATCGTTTAAATTCCACATTAAATTTCATGACTATTCGAATCACCTATTCACTTTCCTCTAGGTGATATTGCTGAAACAATAGTTTCAACCTTAGAGGCAACTCTTAGAGAAGAGTTTGTCATTATATATACATATTAAAGGGAAAATACCATAAAAAAATCCTGAACTATGCTCTGTGTGACATATTTGTCCGGAACCTTTTTCGTGATGTTAAAAACCCTAAACTATACACACTATGACACACGTACTCCAAACTTTTTTTTTTGTGACACTAAAAAACCCCAAACTTATACCAGGTACGATACATTTGCCCTCCGTTAAAATTTCGTTAAAAAGTTTCACTAAAAATTTGATATGGCTCCACCTCGGCGCCACACGAGTGCCATGTCAATAAAAGGTTAAAAAATTTTAAAACTAAAAAATAAAATTTACTATTCATCATCTTCAACCATGAGATCACTCAGCCAAAACTCATATGATGCTCGTTGTCCACCGGCACTTAAACCTCCCGGCAGCGTTTGTCCAGACTGCTTGACCACTCTTCAGATCTGGCCATGGTGGCCACAAGCTGATCTCACGTCGAAGTTCGCAGCCACCATGGTTGCTCAAGCTTGAAGCTTGGCCTAAGGGTTTGTGGATTTCGTCTCTTTTGTGAGGGAATGAGTTTGTGTATTTCGACTCTTCGCACGAGATAGGCAGTGTCAGCGGTAGAGGTGGAGGTGGTGGTTACACGCTCGCATGAGGGGCACATACTGAGGGTAGTGGTGGGGAGCTACAAAAAAGGTTGAAACCAATATGCAAATTCAAAAAATTTAAATCAAATTCATATCAGCAAATTTTAGATTGAAAACAATCTACGCTGATGAATTTTCCATAAACAAAGGGACATACCTAGAAACGGATGCAACATAAGTGGACAAAATTTACAAACCCTCAAGCCAAGCATGGAGCTCGTGTGGTCATGGAGGGGCTACAAGCTTAAGAACCTAAATCGAACCTCGAAGCTTGTGATCGCCATGCCCAAATATGATGGATGTGATTAGGCAAGGGTGAACACCGCCGAAGGTTTAGACATGTGAACATTGATGCCTTCGAGGACTGGCTGGTGCTCAAGAACAAGAGCAAGAACAACTACAAGATCTGACGCCTGAAGCTGAAACGAGCAAGGACTTGACTAAATCCCACAACAAATACTAATTGAACACGAGCCTATCCATAAACAACGACGACGCAAACCAACGGGGACTCGCAAAAGCACAAAACTAATGTGAAAAAAGAAAAAGTCCATCAACAGGAAAAAAAGTAACGACCGATCTCGAATGCTAGAGGACCTCACCAGGTTGAAGATGATGAAAAGTGACTTCGAATTTTCCTTTTCTTTTTCCTTTTTTCCATGTTTTTTCTCAAATGGCGCTTACATGGCGTCATATCGGCACCACGTTGGATTTTCGTTAACCCTTAAACTGTCAAATGTAATGGAACCCTAACAGAGGGAAATGTGTTACATAAATAAAAGTTTGGGCTTTTTGATGTCATAAAAAATATGTTTAGCGTAAATGTGTCACGGTGGACATAGTTTGAGATTTTTGACGTAAAAAAAAAAATTCAGTGGGTATTTTCCCTGTATTAAACAATTTGTCCACGCATTTTACGGATTGTCATACAAAGTATAATTAAAATTGAGCATGAAATATTTTAGCGTTAAAACAACATTGTTTTAAAAGTATCATTTGTAGTAAAAGTTGCATGAGAAAATATATTATAAAAGTACGAATTAACCAATTAGTATAACAAATTCAAAAAGGTACCATAAGATATGATATATTTTAGAAACTATAGTATGCTTACAAAAATTAATAAACCAAATATATTTTCATCTTTCACAACAACAACAAAAAAAAGTTCATGGTAGAATTGAAATTGGTCATAAAATTAGATTTTTTTTTCTGAAATAATTGAGCCGATTGCAAAAATTACTCGGAATTAAAAATATATGGGTATGTATATATGTATGTCCAGGCGTTAGGACGGGAATTACAAGAAAGATTTGGAAGACGTAAAATATATTCTGACAAGTGCATACTGAGACACTTTTAAGCAGGACAGGACACTATTTTCTAATCTACTATAAAATTACTGATTATAATCAGGAGTACATAAGTGAAGTTGGACCTCAGTAGAGTCCATAAATTGCTTCCTTGAACTCTAGGATGTAAAATTTGAGGGTATTCCTTGAGATGAAGGAAAAAAAATATTTTCTCTTAATTTAAGGGGTAATGTGGGGAAGGTAGACTCCACGTCATTTTCGGATGACTATCGTTAGGTAGGGTCATATAGTAGGGTCTCGCGCCTAAGGTGAATCATCGAAACTTCGGCTCCTACGTCGTTGACCTATGCTTCACACGGTGTTTTTGTACCGACTTGTCAGCGACGTACTCTTGGTTTAAAGACAATGTGCTTTGCACAGTTGAGCGAGAGAAGAGACTATATACCATTGATATTTGACATCCTTCTTGTATGTGCTCCATAAATGAGAGCTCATGATAAAAGAGGGAAGACAAATTAAACAGTTTGATTCAATAATTTGGAAGCCATCAATGTGACATGCAGTTGGTGTGGCTTGGGAGTGATCTATATAGATGAACCAATGAGAACTGTATGTTCAAGGTGCAAAGAGGGCAGGCCAGCCATTTCCGTCAAAATGAAGCTTCTTCCATCTCACCACTTATTTCGGAGTCCTTGCCAGTGCCCAATGCAGCGATAATAAATCCAATTGACTATCTCTACACAATCCACCGCAGACGACATCTCATGGAGTCACCTATCCTTTATGTGTCACGTACGATGAATATTCTCAGAACTCTATCGTTACTTTATTAGTCTCTAGTTCTGCTGCATTTGAGCAACTCATATGTCTTGAAACATCGACTTTAGAGTCCTTGAGTGCTTCTATGATTTAACCTAGACAAAAATTCTGATAAGAAATGGGGGTAAAAAGAGATTTAATCTTGCCTTGGGTTTTTTCAAATTCGCTTGTATCTCAGATTCTGGTTCCATGTGTTTCAATTCATTACGAGGCACATGGGTAGGTGGGTTTCAGATTCTCATTGATGGGATTACTTGGACTCAAGTAGTTTGGGCTCAAGTTAGGCAAATAGGAATAAAGAGACCTAAAAAATTAGACATGAGCCAAAAAAAAAAATGAAAGAAAAAATGCTAGATTCAAAATAGAAAGAGGACCCCGGGAACGGCCCATTGATCCCCTTTGCTCTTCTTCATAATTTTTATGCATTTCTTCGGTTCAGCAACTCATGGAGACATCGACTTTAAGGGCATCTAGATTTCACATTAATATGAACTTTATGCTGTCACGAAATATTTTGAAGTACATAAAACACCCTGGAGGAAATTCTGATAAGAAAAGGAGGGTAAAAGAGATATAATCTTTCCTTGGGTTGTTTCAGATTCGCTCGTAGATCAATTTCAGGTTCCATGCGTTTTATTTTTTTATGAGGTAAATGGGTCAGGTGGGTTTGCGATTCTCATTGAGGGGATGACTGACTCAAGTCAGCTTGGGCTCAAGTTAGGCAAATAGAATAGACCTAGACATGGCCAATGGAACGTGGCCGGAACCGTGACCGGGCCCACGGTTCCAACCGGAACGGAACCGGCCCTCAAGGTCCGGTTTCTAAACGTGAACCGGCCCGGAACCGGGGCGGTTCCGACCCTTTTTTAAAAAAAAGGAGAAGGCCCAGGGAAAGAGCCGGGAACCGGAACCGGTACGGAACCGCCACGTCTAAATAGACCTCTTCAAACTAAATCTTGACTGCTTGCGAACAAATATCCATCCAATGTTGTTAATTGGCTCCTTACATCGGTACATCGGAAATGTGCAGGGAAAGAAATGTAAAGTAAAAGGACGAGAAAAGAAAAAAAACGGAAGAAAAGGAAAAAAAAACAACAAAAAGAGTAGAATGCTAGGGGCATAAATGGAGAAAAATATGACTCTTTGTGAAAGTCATAAATCATAAGTGAGTCGCCCGTTTCTTTTTCATTAAGTTTTTGTGGTATGAGTCTCCGCTTCTGCTGCATTTGAGCAACTCGTATGTCTTGAAACATCGATTTTAGAGTCCTTGAGTGCTTCTATGTTTAACCCTAAAATTTAACTCTATGCATGAAATATTTTTGAAGTACAGAAACAAAATTAGAGGAAATCGTCTGAAAAAAAGTTAAAATTTAATCTTGCCTTGGGTTATTTCAGATTCGCTTGTATCTCGGATTCTGGTTCCAAGCCTTTTAGTCCATCATGGGGCACATGGGTAAGGTTGGTTTTAGAATCTCAGTAATGGGATTATTTGCATTCAGTCAGTTTGGGCAAAATAATATTTTTAGTGTCAAAACTTATGTACGGAGATTACTTTAATGTTAAAATTTTTAATTAAATCATTTTAGAGTCAAGTTTTTTGAAAAACGATCGTTTTAGTGCCAAGTCCAATTTGCTTCGCCGAAAATCTGATGTAGCATTATTTTATTATTATTTGAAGCGGATGTGGCTCCAGTGAGATCTAGTCAAGAATTAAAAAAAGGTAAAAATTGAAAAAAATTACTAAAAATAAAAATACAAACTAATTAGTTTACAAAAATAAAAAAAATTCACAAAAATTGGAAAAAAAAACAAAAAATAAATTTAAAAATAAATTGAAAATTTAGATTAAAAATTAACAAAAAAAAATTTAAAAAATTTTAAAAAAAATGTGAAATATTAGATTAAAAATTAACAAAAAAATTTAAAACTAAAAAAAAATGTGAACATTTGTAGAACAAGTGGTGAGGGCTAATAGCCCTCGTTGGCAATAGCGACAAGGATAGGGGCATGGCCAACGGGGAGTCACCGAGCCTCGGCTAGGGGCCCGCGACCCCCATCGGCCACAATTTCCCCCAGTTGGGCGAGGGTTGTAGGCCTTCGCCTAGGTCCGGCCGAGAGCCGCCACTAGCGACGGGGTCGACGACCCTCGCCCAAACCCGGGGGAGGGCCGCCACCCTCTCCCGGATGTGGGTGAGGGCTTGTAAGACCTCGTTTGTGGCTAGCAAGGATTGCGAGCCTTGGCCCCACCCTCGTCGGCCATTGTCGACGATGGTGGGGGCAGCGGTGGCAAGGGTATTAAACGCCGCCTAGTTCTCTACCTAGAAACTTTTTGCCTCTTCTTTTTTAAGTTTAAGGTTTTTTGTTAAATTTTTTAGCTAAATTTTAAATTTATTTTAAATAAATTTTATATTTTAAATGAATTTAATTTTTAGCTAATTTTGAGATTTGAATTTGACTTATTTTAATTTATTTTAAAGTGCATAAGTTGTTTTCTTTGAAAGCTGGGTTGGAAGGTGAAAACCTAGTTTCCAAGTTAGCAAGTCAATGCTATTATGCTCTATTAGTACATAGCAATAGAAATAGGAGCCCGCTCATGTTGCTTTGGCCACGCTTTTTCGCCTTCTCTTTAAATGTGATTTTTCATTAAAAAATAATTATTAGTGACACGTGATAATTTTGGCCGGAAATTCTCACCGGAGGCACTAAAGTGATCCTTTTGTCTCCGATTTGGCACCAAAGTGATTCGATTAAAACTTTTGGCATCAAAGTGATCCCCGTACACAATTTTTGACACTAAAAGTGTCCTTTTGCCATCAGGTTGGGTTCAAAAAGTAAAAATAATAGAGACCCCTCTGTTTTAACCACTATTTACTCTGTACAACAAATATCCATCCAATGTGGTTGATTAATTTGGCTCCTTACGTTGATACAACAGGAATGTGTAGGAGGAAGAGAAGGAAAGAAAATGAATGAAAAGCCAAAAAATAAAAAAAGGAAGAAGGGAAGAAAAAATGACGAAAAGAGTGAAATCTAGATCAAGAAATGGAGAAAAACGGAGGATGCCGGGCTTCCTTTTCATTCATTATGTTTTTTTTATGGTATTAGTCTCTAGTTCTGCTGCATTAAAGCAATTGATATGTCTTGAAACATCGATTTTAGTCTTTGAGTGCTTCTAGGATTTACCCTTAAAATTGAACTTTAGATTTAACCTTAAAATTAATCTTTACGCAGTAAATATTTTGAAGTACATAAACACATTTAGAAGATAATTCTGATAATAAAATGAGTGTAAAAGGAGATTTAATCTTGCCTTGGGTTGTTTCAGATTGGCTTGTTTCTCGGATGCAGGTTCAATGCGTTTCAGTTCATTATGACGCACGTGTCAGGTGGAACTCACCTGTGATTTATGCAGAAAAACATAGGTCGCTCAATGAAAGGCACACGGCCACGTCTACCATTTCTAGCGAAAATTAGTTAAAAGGATTATATTGCGCAGGAAGTTTAGGACTAAATTGAGAAGATTGAAAATTTTAGAACTGAATTGGTATTAATACATTTGGTTTATGAATGATTGACTAATTTCTCCTCCAATTTCAATTACATCTTTAGTTGAAAAATGAAAGTTATTAAACTGATTTAGATAGGATTAAAGTGGAATTAAACTAGTCAATTAAGATTGTTCGACACTATGAGTTTGGGGGCCTAGACATGACAAGATTATGTGATTTTTTGGCTTGTCCTATCTCGAACTCTCATCTCTCTTACTTTTGCTCTTCTACGAAATTAATAAATAAAAAATTTGTATAAAACAAAAAACTGAGATTAAAAATTCTAGAGATGAAGCCTTCAAAGTTGGGCGGCTGAGAACGGTCATCGTTTCCATGGACCATCCAACAAAAGGAAACCTAAGAATATATATGGCTTAATTACAATTTAGTTTGGACACCTTCTAGAATTATGCTAATTCTTTTTTCCTTACCAATCTTGTCCCTAAACATAGATTGTTGTTGTCCCGTGCCTGCATCAGTCAGATCTTTATTCATAGATTCTAGAGATGACATATCACAATTATAATCAAACTCTAATCAGCAAACGTATAGGGACCTATCCGGCCCGACCTTGAATTTTTCCTTAATTTAGATATCATGGCGTAAGTGTTTTGGGTTTCTTGGAATTCGAGTAACACATAAAGTCGCATCCTTTTTTTTTTCATGATTTCCTAGAAATTTGAATAATATTATGAAATTTACTTGTCAAAAAAAAATATTTTTCGCTCTTTTTAAGCCCAAGCAAACATGCTCTGAATTTATCTTGGAGTTTGTTGTGCTTGAATTTTGAAACATTTTTAATTTCTCTTCATAATGTCGATGGCAACTCCAATTGCACGTTAAGTTCGCAAGAATGGTAATTTTATTCCAAAGAAATTACTGATGAAATGGTTATTTCCTCGTTTGGTTTAAAATAAAAAATTACTGATATAGTTTCTGTCCCACCTGCATTCCCACCTCAATCCATTTACCAGCAGGACGTATACCTATTGACAACAAAATAATGAGATCAATTGGCGTTTATCTGGAAAGCTTTATCTGGAAAGCTTCGTATGGCTTTTTTTTTTCAAAAAGCTTCAAGCTTCTAATGGTTTGAAAAGCTCGATTCTTTAGAATCTAGTCATAAACAGCATTCTGAAAACGTATTGTGTTTCCAAAATGGAGCATGACTGCCCGATTCGAAATGTGTTGAAAACAATCCAACGTGAATTGGAACCAAACTGCACTGGGCTGATTTGAAAGATTTTTCCGCTCTTCGGACACTTTGTAATTTGATCATGAAAGATGGGTCTCTATAAATTGGGATCCTGAATATAACAGAAAAATGACATAAATGTTCCTTAAATTTTGATTGTGATCAATGAATTTTTAATCTATTTAATGTGGTCTCTAAACTATTGGTACAAGTTCAAACTAGTTCTTGGATTATATGAAAATGTTTAATATTTTTCTTTTTGTCGAAATAAAAAATATTTAATATTATCATTCAATTAATTTAAGTTCAAAGACAACATTGAATATTTTCATATAGTTTAGGGACTAATTTGAATGCATAATGAAAGTTCATGGACAATATTGAATAAATTAAAATTTCAGGGATCAGGAAAATAAAGCTAATCTCACTTGGCCGAGAATATTCAATCCAGCATCTTTGAGAGAGAGAGAGTTTTCTTAGGCCTATCACGACTACTTGTAGAAATTTGCTTCTGTTATCCGCAGAAAAGTCCTCCATTGACTAACCAGGAGATGAAGTCATATTTTGATTCCAACTCGCAGATGCGTCCGTCCAGCCAACAAAGATTGAATTTGTTTGTTAAATTAAGAAAATCCACAAGATATTACTGAAGACATCTTGGAAAATGTGTCTACTTCTTGAAAATCAACCACACGTCCCCATCAGAGACAATACAACCGAAATTTAAAGCGCATAACATTCTTGATTCTTTCATAAAAATAAGCTTACCTATAATCTGAGCGTAAAAATTATAACTTTAACATATATTACTCATTTCGACCCAAAAAAAAAAAAATACATTACTCATAAGTCATAATCTAGTTTTGAGAATCATATTGCTCCAAATCCATATACAGTTCTCTCAATCTTCCATATGCATGTCTCCAATTTTTCCACATAACCTATTCACCTTGGGAATAATAGAAATTTTGTTTTTGGGTAATTTTTATATGTCTCTGATCTAATTTGGATCTTTTCCATCCTATTCTATATTCGTTTTTTAATTGAATTTTTCTTTTCATTGCATAAGAATCCATCCGATTCCACTTGATTTTTTTAAATTGTATTGAATATTGTATTCCATCGGCAGAAAAAAAAAAGTGTAGAAATAGATGTAAGAAATTCAAAATGGCATTTGTATAAACATTACAAATAGTATACAAATTGATAAAAATAATCATACTAAAATTAAAATTATAATTAAATAACAGAACTAAAAAGAGGCTTGAGATTTGCACCCCCTACGCCTATGCGTCAAGGTATAGTGTTTGTGCTTATGATAGTTACCACTCCAAAAGAATGTAACTATATATAAAGCACTCTAAAAACTTTTTTTCTTTTTCAATTGTGGGATTAGTGTTTTTTTTTCACTTCTCACTTTCAACTTAAGGGTATTTTTTGAACATCAATTTCTCATTCATTCACCCATCAATTTATCCCATATTTCCAACAATAGAACCTCCGTTTATATCGAAGTTTAGTGTGCAATATGCATATGGATAGAAAGTATTAAAATCTTCCAAAGAATTACTTAGCAAGAGTGATGGGGAATGTCGGGATCTTTTATAATTGTCACTTTGCAATATTAAAACTCATGAAAGCTCATCTTGTTTTTTCATTGAAAAAAACTCATGATATTGAATCCGCTTTGAATGAGACAAGCCCGACATCCTAGTCGCCAGCAAACATTGTGGAGAATGCAACATAAGTGCTCTGCAACCTTTTGTTTCTAGTATCCTAGGTATGAACCTTAGAGGCAACTCTTAGAGAAGAGTTTGTCATTGTATATACATATTAAACAATTTGTCGAAGCGTTGTACGGACTGTCACACAAAGTATAATTAAAATGGAGCATGAAATATTTTAGCGCTAAACAGCATTGTTTTAAAAGTATCACTTGTAGTAAAAGTTGCATGAAAAAATATATTATAAAAGTACGAATTAACCAATTAGTATAACAAATTAAAAAAACGTACCATAAGATATGATATATTTTAGATACTACAGTGTTCTACTAACTACATGGGGAATAATTTTACGTAGTGAAGAGAGGAGAGAAGAGTGGGAGGCAATAAAGTAATGCATAAATATTTTGCTACTTTTCGTGTGGAGAAACCATGAAAATCATTTTTTCTCTTTTTGCAATGAGGAGAGTTGCAATGCTAACGATCCACAATTTTAGGCCGCACATTTAGAGGCAACAGTTAGAAATGATTGTAAGGAGGAGAGAGGTAAATGTTACCAGATGCCGCATCAAACCTCGTGATTGTAAGATAATTCGATCAAGTAATACAGATGTGTGGATAAATAGCCCACTCAAATCTCAAAGTAATCCGACCAAAAAAAAAATTTCTCAAAGTAAAAAATTGCAGTTTTGTATTCTTTGACAAATAGAGCATGCCATCAAGATTAATTAATACAGCTTCAATCGCTTTAACAAGATTCACCTTCAAAGAGTAAAATGCATCTTTTGGGTGTGTCTGTTTCATGAAAGATAAATAATTTAAAAAATATTTTCCTAAAAATAGTCATTCATATTACTTACAAAAATGAATAAACCAAATATATTTTCATCTTTCATAAAAAAATTTAGACATAAATTATAATCTATAATGAAAAATATTTTTCATTGACTAATTATCTAAGAAGATAAAAATAATTAAGGTTTATGCAACAAAAAAACCCAAATTGTATGCATATGACAAATTTACCCAAAATTAATTTTTTGACCACCAAAATGTCCAAAATGTATGCATGTGACAAATTTATCCAAACTAATTTTTTTTCTGCTAGAACTTTTAAATCGGTATACTTATGACAAATTACCTAAAACTAATTTTTTTCATCACAAAAAAACTCAAACTAGTACATCTGTGACAAATTCATTACAAACTAATTTTTTGACCACCAAAAATCCCAAAGTGGTAGAATTTTGACAAATTTATAGTTCGTTGGTTTTCATAAAATGGAAAAAATACCACAAAAAATTCAAAACTAGTACACTTCGACAAACGGAGAATAAAAATCTCGTATTGGTACATCCGTCAATTGCAACGTGTTATCTAACTCAATAATTTAATGGTAAAATTTAAAGAGAACTAACAAATGGTAAATTTATCTTAAGTTTACCAGTTTGAAATTTTTTATGGTAAAAAAAGTAGTTTGTAATAAATTTATCATTGGTATATCGATTTGGGATTTTAGTTAGAAAAATTAATTTATGATAAATTTATTACAAGTGTATCGCTCTAGGGTTTTTGTGAAAAATTAACCCTAAATAATTAATTTTAATAAAATACATTCTATTCTTGCTAAAAATTATAATATTCCGTTAGATAATCTAAAATATGATTAATTTTGTTTTGGTCGAAAAAGTATTCCACAAGTTTTTTCGTTTGACTGGTACTTCTCGCGCAAATTCGGCATGCTTGACCCTTTTTGTCTCTTAGCCGATTTTTTAATATATATATATCTCTTCCCCTCTCCTCATTTTATTTGTTTCGACTACGTAAGTGCCCCTCCCTCTCTCTCTCTGCCCATTTTCCTGGGCTCCTCTGAGGTCTCTGTCACTCCCTTTCACTTGAGTTCAGAAGCTCCAAGGTCTGTTGATTCTTTTTTTTTCTTGTTCGGAGTTTGATTCTGCAATTTTCCTCGATCTCACCTCCCATGGCGAAACTTGGGCTGGTTCCTGCCACCCTTCAAGCCCGAGAGCATTCGCTCAGTTTCGTTCCGCAATTTAGCCACGGCGTTCTCTCGTTTTCTGATGCTCATAATCTAAAGAAACACTTGATGATGCTCGTCTTTTGTGTTCGTCTCTGTTTGCTAAGGCTGTTCAATTTCATTTTCGTTTTGATCGCATCACTGCATGCGTCTTGATCGTCACCAAGTGGGTTGTGATCATGATTTGGATGATGTTTAAAAGTTTTTAAATTGGCGAGGCCTGGGAAAGGTACACTGTGTTCGATTGAATGTGCAAAAGCTGGGAGTCTAAGGAGAACTGATTTTGTTTTTTTTTTCCTTTTCCAGCGAGTATACTGTGTTGGTTCCTTTAATTTGTATATGCCGATTACTGGTGAGGGTGGACACAAACCCAAAGTCTGAATCTCTATACCCTTTTCTTAAAAGAATCGTCCTTGTATTTAAATGACAGTATCGTTCAACTAATGAAATGTTAGCATCGAAGTCGTGTTGGACCGATGGACTAGTTCTGAACTACTTTCTCAAAATCCATGAGAACGGATCAGGTACTGCTGAGAAGATGGAGATTACTAATGTGATGGAGTACGAGGAAATCGCGAAGAAGAAGCTGCCCAAGATGGTGTATGACTACTACGCGTCCGGTGCAGAAGACCAGTGGACTCTCAAGGAAAACCGAAATGCGTTTTCAAGGATTTTGTGAGCAGACATCTCACTACACTACTGGGTTTATTTGAACTTGCGCCATTCCTGATTTCTTTCTTTCACTGTCCATTTAAAATTGATGAACTGGTGTCTATGGTGATATTATTGGTTTTATAGGCTCTTGTCGTTTATGTGACCCTGAGACACGTATCGACATGTTTTTTTCCTTGACTGGTGTTTAACTATACAGGTTTCGCCCTCGGATTCTTGTAGATGTAAGCCATATAGATATGACAACAACAATTTTTGGATTCAAACTCTCGATGCCTATCATGATCGCTCCCACAGCAATGCAAAAGATGGCTCATCCTGATGGTAAAGAGCCATGCTTGCATTAGCTCCTTCTACTTCCCGAGGAGAATGATGCTTACCATTTCAGCACATGATGTTTTTTTCTTTTGTGGGTGCTCTGCATCTGTATGTAAATGCATTTGTTACTCTGCTAGGGCTTGATAATGAAAGTTATGTTGGGTATGCACGCACATTTATGTATTCGCATGATCTTACTGCCACAGTGTCCGTAGATCACTTCTTCATTAGGAAGAAACTTGGTGAGTATCATACTAATGTTATATCGAAACAAATCAGCATATGCATTCGTTAATATGTGTATTACTCTATAGGTGTGTGCCTGTAGATTACAGTATGCAGACGACTAACATTTATACAGATGTTAGATTAACTATCCATTAAATGTGTTGTATCTGAAAATTCTGAGCTTGTGTTTAACTTCAAAAGGGTGCTTTGTGCTAGTGTATCTGCATCATTTATAATACCACAGCTACACTTTGTAGTTAACATTTCACGTATAGCATGATTAACTGTTGTTTGCAATTTGTATTTATTTTCACATGACTAAACCCCATTACCTACATAGCAAGCAACTTGTAGTATGACATTGACTAACTACGATAATAATTAGCAACTGCTTCAGTAAAGTTTACTTAGAGTAAGTCCATTTCATCTTGTTGCCCATGGAAGTTGGATAGGATATTTCTGGTTTTCCCTTGATGGCTTCCCTCACATCAGTTTTTGAATAGCGTGATACCCTCACATATTCTTGCTCATTACAAGGAAAATATGGTATACCCTTGATCACTGATTGCTTGAAAGGTAAAAAGGTGAGATGAGTGTTTCCTATTGACCGGTAGAAGTCATAATACGTAGGGACATATGGTTAAATTTTGCTCAGAATAGCCATTAAAAATGATGGTTTGCTTATACCTTCCTTTAAGACAGGACCCTGACACGGATGTGAAGACTGTTGGTTCATTAGGAACAATAGTCCTTACTTCTGAAATTTCTGAACATCTTCAACAACCTGATGCATGTATGATGGTGCATGACCAGAAAAAAAAATGAAGCAAAGAAACTACCTTGGGATTGCCACTTACTCAACAGAATTTGAAGTTAAAAGATTATTGACTCAGTATTTTTACTCTTGGCGTATTTGACCTTTTTCATGGCTAACAACTGCAATTATTGAGTAGGCGTGCTTCTTTTCTTCAGGAGAATATGCAACAGCTAGAGCTGCATCAGCAGCAGGGACGATTATGGTACTTTTGATTTGCTTCTTCACCTCTTTCATATTGTGTAATTTAGTTGAATTGTGTTTATATCGATTGAGACTATGTAGGCAATGTGCCACCTGTACTCCTCTTAAGGAGTCATTCTTTCAACAATTAATGCCGTGTATATATGCCTCACTCCTTTTATTGATTGTCATTTCAGACTCTATCTTCATGGGCTACATCAAGTGTGGACGAGGTTGCTTCAACAGGACCTGGAATTCGCTTCTTCCAGCTTTATGTGAGTTTAATAGATGAAATATCACACTTTCTCTTACACTTTGATTAGCTGTTATTTTTTGCTGTTGCCATTTGTTTAGTCTTTTGAATGTGTTTGTCCTTTGTTATATTATTAGTGTAAAGTGTGCATATAATTTATCTCCTCCAGGCACAACCTAATCTAGAAGGTAGAATGTTGTTACTTATGCTGTGCCCGCATGTCATCTACTTGCCGAAACTGTAGTCTTTTTCCTTATCGCTCATTATCTGCTCTGAATGTGCTCTCTTTGTTCAATTTCTCACCAGATTTGTTATCACATGTGAACTTTTCAGATTGAACCCAGAAAATCTGTTGATAATCTTGAGAGCAAAATTTTTCTCATGCTATTTTTTAGAAACCCCTATTTATCAATTGAACAGTGATTCACTGCCAAATGCATTTAGGTGTTAAAAGACAGAAATGTTGTTGCACAACTTGTGAGGAGAGCTGAAAGAGCTGGTTTCAAAGCGATTGTCCTTACCGTGGACACACCGAGGCTTGGTCGCAGGGAAGCTGACATCAAGAATAGGTGAGAACTCATTGAATAACCCATTCTAAATGAAAGTAGCACATACTTGGATTGTCTGAATGATAAGTAGGATACTCTGGCTGCCTTCTGCAGTCATCATTTTTGTGTTTGGTGGTGGAATAATGATTTAAATCCATTATGAGGTGAACATAAGATGAATTTTTGGTGGGCCTTATTGAAAATTTCAGCCTTCCAGTTCTGATGCATTCTTCTGCAGATTTGCTTTGCCTCCGTATCTCACACTCAAGAATTTTGAGGGTTTGGATATTGGAAAGATGGATAGGGTACTCTCTCTCTCTCTCTTTCTCTCTCCCTCCCCCCCCCCCACAGTGTGTTTCTAATTGCTTCACCTCTTAATCTTGCAGACAAATGACTCAGGTCTGGCCACTTACGCTGCTGAACAGGTCGACCAATCTCTAAGCTGGAAGGTGATGTAATTGACCTGAATATTATCATCCAGATAATTGTATAAATCGGACAATACTTAAAACTGCTTTTTGGTACACAGGATGTCAAGTGGCTTCAAACAATCACTACACTACCAATTCTAGTGAAGGGTGTACTAACTGCGGAAGATAGTGAGGATACCTAATCCACTTGGAGAAAACCTTCACCCATTCTATGATCTCTATGTATCCCACCCCTGACCACGCCTTTCTGCTAAAATTGCAGCTCAGGTAGCTATTCAAGCTGGAGCTGCTGGAATTATAGTGTCCAACCATGGAGCTCGGCAACTTGATTACGTGCCTGCAACCATCATGGCTTTGGAAGAGGTTCGTTCTTGATGTGAATGTTATATTCTGATTAAGCTCCTACTATTTTTTTCCATAAAGAGCTTGAAATCTATTGAGCTAAAATCTGTATCTAGAGGATTCTGTCCATCTCATTAAGTTTCCGATTTCTAGAAAATTGTAAGTACTGAACAGGCTGACTTGACTAATATTATCAGGTGTCATCATAGGCTACATTCTATCCGTCAACTGAATGCATTTTCCAATAACCAATTTTCTTTCCTGTCACGGTTTCTGGTGCAATGAATTGGCTGATGTGATTTGCAGGTCGTAAAAGCTGCACAGGGAAAATTTCCGGTTTTCCTGGATGGTGGGGTTCGCCGCGGAACCGATGTCTTTAAGGCATTGGCTCTTGGAGCATCTGGGGTA
Organism: Rhodamnia rubescens; assembly: GCA_021437795.1. Classification (NCBI taxonomy): domain Eukaryota; kingdom Viridiplantae; phylum Streptophyta; class Magnoliopsida; order Myrtales; family Myrtaceae; genus Rhodamnia; species Rhodamnia rubescens. Next base: position 13,260,985 of record JAILYA010000002.1, on the reverse strand, counting down.
TTTGTGAGTACTCAGACCTGATTGCATCAGTTCTTGCCTATAGATGAAGGCTATATGGCCCATTCTTACCATCACAACAGTCTACATTCATGCAAAAAGTAAGAGGGAACTTATGTTCCTATAGGCCAATGAGGCGTTGGCTGAGTTGGTAAGATCCCTAGGTCTTAGACAGTTAAACCGATGAGGTCCCAAGTTCGAATCTCCCTGACCGTATCTTAAGGGACTTAACCGGTGGCATTGGCGCTCATACCCCCACTACTTGAGGAATAGTCCATTGCACGTGGGAAACCTCGGTTATCAAAAAGAAAAAAAAAAAAACTCATGTTCCTATAGTATATATCTCACAAGATAAGCAGTGGGATAAAAGAGGGTAATAATCGTGTTGGGCAGTAATTTTTCTTCCTTTTACATGGGTTTTTGAAACCTCACTTCGATTTCTATTCAATAGAAATAAACAAAAGTATTGGTATTGCCATATTGGGTTTTGTCAATTTGAAATTCCAGTCCCAATATCTGTAGGCTTTAATGATCCTGGGGATTCGACACTTGATAGATATAGGATGAAGCTGAATTTATTGATATTTAGCAAAGGCTAACAGAAAACTAAGATGATTTTCGCCTTTTCTAACAGATTGGAAGGCCTGTTGTGTTCTCATTGGCAGCCGAAGGCGAAGCTGGTGTGAAGAAAGTGCTTCAAATGCTCCGTGATGAGTTTGAGCTGACTATGGCATTGAGCGGATGCCGCTCATTGAAGGAGATCACCCGCGACCATATCATGACTGAGCGGGACCGTCCTTGGGTCGCACCTCGCTTGTGAATGTGGTGACTCTTCTTGCCTGTATCGTGGATTAACAGTGTGGAATGTTAATTGTTCAGGAACTTGTCTATTCGGAATACCATCGCAATGTCCCTGGTTTGGGATTATGTGGACTGGGGTCCTGTTGTGACTTCCTCACATGTATCAATGGCAATGTCTGCTCTTAGTTGTGCTCAACTCTCTCTTCCCTCTCCAGGCAAACTTGAAGGTTTAAGAAAACCTCAGACATTTTATGAAAGAATGTTATGAGCCCTTCGGTAAGATCTAGGAAAACATTAATGCAAAGGATTCTAAATGGGTTACTTCAAGCACTGCGGTTTCTCCTGCAGCGTAAGTCCCAATGCTTCCTTCTCGGTCATTTAACCCATTCTCTACTAATCCTACTTTGCCTGTTTTGGCATTTCGTATAAAAATTTGCTGGACGAGCGAGGACACATCTTCTGGTTGTGCTAGTCGCACCTGTCTCCAGCTACAATATCCCCAGCGATGCGTGCTCCAAGCATCCCTAGCACTTCCTATCGTGAATCAAGATTTGAGCCGGGATTTTCCTTCCTTGTTCTGCCTTTGGCACTGATTTTTACTCATCATTACCCATTCATCGGACAATTCAAATTTCTCTTTGGGTTTAGACAAATTTAATGTTTACCCTCCTTGACACATCCTTGCTAGATCCTAGTTGTTTAAAACAGTTCGGCTGCTTGATTGGGCATCAATTTCCATCATACAACCCATTGACCTGTTAAACGGGTGGATTGGGTTGGTTTTGGATCGGATTATAAATGGTCATACCTAAAACCCATTAATCCATTTAACTATTTATTATAATGTAAATTTTCGACCTCCCGATCTTACTCATTTAAAATACTTTCCTATTTAATATGAATTAGCAAAATTTATAAATTATTAAAAAAATTATGTCGTTAAAATATTGTGAACAATTTTTATAATTTTTTAAAAAAAATCAAAAAATAAAATAGTTTTTTTGATTCGTGTTCTTTTCTTTTTTCTTTTTTCCTTTTCCTTTTTTTTCCAAAGTCAGACAAGGGTCGTCAGGCACCCCTCGCTGCTCACAGGCGGGGGCCGCCCGACCCTCTCCGACCACAAGCCACTAAACCCAAATCCGATTGACTGAGTTTATCAACTATAGTAAAAAAACTCGTCATTTTTTGGTGCAAATAATATCTTGTCGAATCAGGTGTGGGGTTTTTTGTTTGGACTTTTTATTTTGTCTCGTGTCGGTCAAAAAATGCAGCAATTACTCGATCCTTTTTCTAGAAAGTAAACCGCTAGAGAAGCACGAATTTTCAAACGTAGCATGAGGGGTAGAGATGTCATCGCGGTCTTACCGCGGCAAGACAAGACCTTGCTGTGTCGCGAACCCAAAAAAGTCAAATATTTGTACAAATCCAAATAAAATAATAGTGGTGGGCACAGGTCGATTTGGGCCCGAGAATAGGCCCGGGTCAAACTTATAACCGGCCCATTGATCGAGCCTGCCGGTTTCAAACCAGAACTATTATAAATATCCCTTTCCATTTTTAATTTTTTCTCATAATTTCTTTTAAATTCTCACAATCCGCTCAATTCTCCGAATTTTCTAAATTCCCTTTCCGCTCAATTCTCTCTAAAAATGATAAGTGGGAGCAAAGTTAGTGACGGAAGAAAGAGCCCGATAGGAGAATCCGAATATCCTCACGATCCTCGTGATTTTGCATATTATGGAGACGATGTTGATGATATTAACATTATTCCCAACGTCGAGCACATCCAAATGCAAGAAAGTCTTCATCCTCTTATCGATATGGAAGAAATGTCAACAACAAAGGAATCGAATAGGAGGTTATATCCGACATATGGGAACACTTCACGAAATAACATTTAGGCGCAAATAAATATAAGGGAATATGTAAATATTGTAGGGCAACATACAAATTCACAAGTAGAGATAGTTATGGAACATTTAAACGGCATCTAAAGTCGAAACATGCAATGCAAGCGGAGATCGACACCAACCAATAATAAATTTTCGGGTACGCCAATCCTAATACTCCTCCTTTATTTTGTTACAGTGACAACTTTTATAAAAAAAAATTAGCTAGATGTGTTGCCGTTAAACATTTATCTTTTAATTTTGATGAACAATTTGGTGTTAATCATTTTATACAAACCGCATGTACTCTACAAGCAAAACATGTCTCAAGAAATACGCTTAAACGCCAACTTTTTAATCTTTTTAAAAGAGAAAAAGAAGTTTTAAATTTTTTTATGAATTTTAATGGACGTGTGCATATAAGTAATGATATTTGGAGTAATCCTTAGCAAATTTATTCTTATATGGGTATTACATGTCATTGGATATATGATGATTGTAACATTCAAAAAAGAATTATTGCGTTTCGAGTTTTTGATGATAGGCATATGGCAAATAATATTTATAGAATAATTAGGCAAATTTTAAAAGAATATTTTTTTCTTAATAAAATTTTTTCAATTGGTTTTGGTAACGCCGCGACAAATACCGCTTCAATTCCCGAGTTATAAAAGATTTGTAAACCAGCTTTTTGGTGGACAATTTTTTCACATCGATATGCTTGGAATATTTTAAATTTATGTGTACAATATGGTTTAAAAACTCTTGATGTTTTTCTCACCCCAATAAAAAAAGCAGTTTAATTTTTATGGAAACATCCCCAAATTATAAAAGAATGGGGCAAATTTTGTAAAACAAATAGAAGAAGACCAAAAAGATTTTTAAGAGATGTTCCAACTCGTTGAAATTCTGCATACAAGTTGCTTAATCAATCTTTTGCATATAAAGATTTATTATGTATATTTATTTTGAATAATGTTTCTCAGATTAATTTATTCCCATAAGAATGAGATATTTACAAAAAAAAATTAGATTTTATAAAAAAAATTAATGATGCAACTTATACTTTATCCGATGTTTATTATCCTACTACGCATTTATTTTTGATAGAGTGTATTAATATTGTTGGTGTTTTTAAAGAAAATGAAAAAGATGATCAATTAAGTCAGAATATTATAGTAATGCGAACAAAATGGCTGCATTATTATACCGAAATTCCTTTTGTTTATTTGATTGCTTCTATTTTCAATCCATATATCAAATTAGATGGTTTTGGTGATTATTTGATTATGTATTATGAATGTTTACATTTGATTGAAATGGTAAATATTAGAGATATACAATTAGTGGTTAAAAATGTAATAGTAGTATTATATAATGAATTTTGTAGTAAATATAATATGGGTAATAGTGGATCTTCCCAACCTAGTGAAATATAAAGCAAAAACGTAGATAAATTTAGTAAAGGGTACAAACTTCGATGAATAGATAAAAAAAGATAAAAGGGAGCAATAGGAACTATTTCTAAAATAGAAACTTACTTAACCATTTCTTTAGAGTGGTGGAAGAGGCATTCAACTAAATTCTCAATTCTCGCTCTCATCGCAAGATAGGTTTTAGTAACACCTTTGTTCAACAATTGCTAACAAGCATTTAGTCTTCAAGGCAACATTTTGGACGATCGACTTTCAAGATTAGCATCGGATTCGGTGGAGGCTCAAGCTTGTGTCGATGATTGGACAAAGGCTCAATATCAACAACAAGAGATGGATCACAACAATGAAACCGAATTCTTTGATGATGGAGATACCACCGTCACGGGTACCGTATCGAACCGGAACGGGCAATGACAATTGACGATGAGGTAAGTATGGGGTTATCAAAAATAAAAGAACTATATGAGTTTTGATTCTTCTATCTCCAAGAAGATATGTATGTGCTTAATGATAATTCATTAAGTTCAAGCCCTTTCCCCCTCCCTTTTTTTCCCAAATTTGATTACAATTTATAATTTGTATTTAATAATTTATTATTTTATTATTTCATAATTTATTATTATTTTTATTTCATAATTCATTAATTAAAAATTAAACTTAAAAACCGTAATCGTACCGGAATCAACGATTCCATTTTCGGTTTTGAACCGGAACCAAGCTTTGAATCGGCTCGGAACCGCATGTTCAAAATCGGAACCGGAATTGCCCCTTAAGGTTCCGGTTCCGGTTCACCCATGTCACGAACCGGAACCGGCCTTGTTTCGGCCCGTGGTCATCTCTATGAAATAACTTTACAGGAAATACAGAAACCAAAGAAAGAGAGGAGGAAAGCGAAAAATGGGAATCGAGGAAACGAGAATGTGAATCTTTTTGAATTGTCATTCGTCACGTGTGAGGGCCCGAGAAAAACTTATAATAAGATAATCTATTTAGAACTCATCTAAAACTCATTTAAGACCCACTAAATTATTAATAGATCAATTTGTGATCCACTTAAGTTTGTTAATCACCCCAACCCAACTCTTAAATATGGATTAATATATGAGTTATTGACCCATTTTGCCACTTAACATTTTTATAACTTTCATGTCTTGTAGTTCCTGTGTGAAGTGAATGAAATACAGTGTTTTGAGGGAAGGGGGGAAACCTGGACTTGCTCGGGAACATCACCCATTGGAAGCGGACATCTTCATATGGATGATCTTCTGTTTCTACTTCTCCTTCATCTGGTTCCAGCACTTCAATCGTTACTTCATCCTCAGATTTTTCATGACTTATCCGCTGAGCTCATTAATCATACTCTTCACCTTTCCTGCTTCCTCATTATTGCTTCTTGCTAAGCCGTTGATGGCATTCAAAACTTCGCCGCAAGTTTGATTTCGTGCACACCATTCTCAAAGAGAGAATCCTTTTAGATTGTCCGCGACTACTCCCCAACAATGCTCATCATAAAAACATCGGCATGCAAAAGATGATGGGTGCTAGGTTGTGCATTCTATGTTAAATTATACTCCTTCCCCGAGGGATTATCCAAAAGCCCTAAACTTATTGCATTTTTATTAATTCAATTATAAACCTTTTAGTTTTGACAAATCTGTCTTGAACAAAATTTTCCAATTAAATCCATTCGACTAATTTTGGTCTAACGTGAACACCATTCATCCTACGTGGCATCGACGGCACCGATATGGACATTTTTTTTTAATATTTTATTTTTTATTTTATAATTTTTATTTTTTTCTCCTTTTCTTTTCTTTACTCTTTTTTTCGATTGAAGGCCGGTGAGGGTTGACGGCCAACCCTTGCAGGCCTCAAGTGAGGGCCGCTGATCCTAGCCTGGCCTCAAGCGAGGGCCATGGCACCCTTGCGCCTACCCTCAATAAAAAAAAGAATAAAGAAAAGAAAAAAAAATTATAAAATTATATAAAAAAATATCCACTTCGATGGCGTCAATGCAATATAGGATGATCGACGTCCAAATGGACTTAATTGGTAGAAATACAAAAGATCTAGGACTAAATTGACATCATTAAAAAATATATGATTGAATTAGCATCAATGCAAAAAATCATTAACTTTGACCTCGGTTTGACCAAGGGTTGAAAAAATATGACCAACGAATTAGGAGTCTCGGAGCTCATTAAAATACACTCATCCTACGTCAATTTGGTGTCTTTCCAGCCGTCTACGTATTTCGAACTCTATCCCAATGAACCTTTTTCTCATGAAAGCTATTAACTACATCTGATACCTGTCGATATAAGTTAAGTGGCGACTTGAACAATTTTTTTGTCAAAACGATAATCTATTGGATTTGAAAACTTTCATTTAAAAGATCAAGCTAGACATGAAATACAAGATAAATCCTTGATAAATCTTGAATTTGTTTCCGAGAACAATAATCTTAGCGTGATTTGATCGTGATCGTGATCGTGATAATATGCCACGATTCTTGGGATAATCTGATTGTGATTGTGATATTATGTCATGACTGCACCTTTATCCGATGGGTTGTTATATCAATCTTTTGTTTATACTTACCTATAATATAGGAGTAAATTTAAGAAGAATAGTTGTGAATTGTGTATAAATATGTACTTAGTTTTTGTATCGTTGATATGGGGAATTCAATTCCGTGCCATTTTTCATTGTTACTTCCCATGGTATCATAGCAAATATCACTCCCGGTGTAATTTTTTCTCCATGGCCTTGCTTCGCATTAATAATGCTTGTACTTATCCATCTATGGGTTCCTCCAACCCCATTTTGCATTGTGCTCACTGTGGAGAGGATAGACTTATTGAAAGCAAGTGTTTTAAAAAGCACGGATATACTGGAATGGTGGAATTACCGTAACAAGCGCCCTACTAATTATTTTGGCCACCAATGATGTTCACGCTTAGCTGGTTCTCCGATTGTTGATTTCTCTTCCCCATCAACCCTTCTCACTGCACAAATAGAACAACTTCTTCATTTACTTCCGGCTGGTAATACCGCACCTTCTTCTCACCCTTTGGTGAATTTAGCAGTACTTCCATTTGTTTAAATTCCACTTCATCTTGGATCCTAGACTCCGGTGCGACAGATTATATCTCTTGTGACGCAACCTTATTTTCTAAATTCTATGAAAATGCAACTTCCAATCCCGTGTCCCTTCCCGATGGGACTATGGTTCCCGTTGAACGAATTGGGCGGATTCCTCTACTACCAAATCCGACTCTTGATCACGTTTTATTTATTCCCCAATTTCGATTTAACCTTATTTCAATTAGTAAACTTACTACCGATACTTCTCTAAATATTAAATTTACCTCTAATACTTGGCCGTTTCAGGATCCAATCTCGACGAGGACTTTAGCGACGGGTAAGCGACACACGTGGTTTACACTATCTTTCCATAGCCCAACCTACTTCTTTGACATCCACCATTACTCTAGATGCACATTTTGACTTTTGGCATTGGTGATTGGGACATCGGGGTTCATCGTTTCTTCATCATTTGCAAGCTTTAGACAATAAGATTTTTTTTTCTATTACCTTTCCTTGCACTTGTGTGCCCACTTGTGAAACAATTTCGCATGCCATTTCCTTCTAGTAAAATTTTTACTACTTCATGTGTTGATTTGATTCATCTAGATGTTTGGGGCCATACCGGACCACCTCTTTAACTCGGGGCACATTTTTTTTTTTTTGCTGACTGTGGTTGATGATTATTCCCATAGCACATGGCTTTATTTAATGTCTTCTAAAGCTAATGTAAATCATTTTATCGTTAATTTCTTCTCCATGGTAAAAACCCGTTTAGTAAACAAATTAGTCGCATCCGCTCTCCGACAACGGAAAAGAAATTTTCAATCAACTTACCATTTCTTTTCTAGACTCTATGGGTGTTGTTCATCAATCAAGTTACGTGTCCACCCCTCAACAAAATGGGGTGGCGGAGCATAAGCATTGACACATTCTAAATATTGCACGTGCCTTACGCTTCCAATCCAACATTCCCATTGAGTTTTGGGGTGAATGTGTCCTCACCGCCGCTTATATCATAAATAGACTTCCCACTGTCATCTTTAAAGGGAAAACTCCATATGAAATTTTGCATGGTCAGTTACCAAATCTCACTCATCTTCGGATCTTCAGTTGTTTATGTTTTGGGCGAAATACATCCATTCAAAATAAATTTGATGCCCGTGCTACTCCAAGAGTTTTCGTTGGATATCCTAATGGTCAAAAAGGGTATCGCATTTTTGATCTTCTCAACAAAAAAATTTACATAAGTCGAGATGTTATGTTTCACGAAACAATTTTTTCTTACTCGATACTCCCCAAACCTATCTTGTCGGGGTCGCTTTGTACTACAATTACCCGTCACACAATGTGATGAAACAACCCAACCCACATCTATAAACCTGACACCACCACAACCCCCAATGTCCACATCACCACAAACATCCGTACCTTCATTGCCCGAACAATCCATCGACCCGAATGGATACGTCAACCTCATAGTTACCTCTAGGACTACTGTTGTTTGCTTACTCAAACGCCAAGTTCTCGCCGAAGATAATGGTCAAGATATTTCTTATCCCATGTCTGATTTTCTTCAATATACTCATTTTAAACAACCACATTTGGCATTTCTTACTTCTTTGTCTACTACCACCGAGCCATCCACTTTCACTAAGGCAATGCGGCATCGAAATGGCGAGACGCCATGCGAGGCCGAGATCAAAGCTCTTTCTCAAAATCATACGTGATCGCTCATACAACTTCTACCCGGTAAGAAGACCATAGGCTCCAAGTGGGGTCTATAAAATTAAATGAAAATTCGACAGCAGTATTGAACAATATAAGGCTCGTCTAATCGCCAAAGGCTACGCCCGGGTCAAAGGGGAAGACTATCATGATACTTTTGCACCCGTTACTAAAATGGTTACGGTTCGCATACATTAGCCGTTGCTGCTACGCCTAAGGGATGGCCTCTTGAACAAATAGACGTTAACAACGCCTTCTTACATGGCGATTTGGATGAAGAAGTCTATATGAAACCTCCATCTGGTTTTTGACGTAATGGGGAGAATCTTGTGTGCCAACTTCACAAATCTCTATATGGCTTGAAACAAGCGTCTCGCCAATGGTATTCTAAGTCTTCTATTGCCTTATGTGACTTTGGTTTTATGCATTCTCGGGCCGATCATTCTCTCTTTGTCTTACACAATGGGAGTGACTATGATTTTGTGATACTATATGTTGATGATCTAGTTATTACCGTCACTCTTGGTTCTCCGATTGACTCGGTGAATACTATGTTGCACAATCGGTTCCACATTAAGGACCTCGGGCCTCTAAAATACTTTTTGGGCATTGAGGTGGCTTGATCCCACTCGATTTTTATTTATGCCAGCGAAAATATATCTTTGATATTCTAGAAGAATGTGGTTTTAGTGGAGCCCGACCAACCGATACTCCCATGGAATAGAATATAAAATTAAGTAGTGATACTAGCACTCTATTGGAGGATCCATCTCTCTATCGACACTTGATTGGTCAATTTATTTATTTGACTGTCACTAGGCCGTACATTCCTTATAGTGTCAATATTCCGAGTCAATTCACACATGCACGATGCCAACCACATTTGGATGCAAGATACCGTCTTCTATGATATCTTAAGGCTACTATAGGCCAAGGACTCTTTTACCCAGCTAAAAATGAGCTTCAACTCACAGCTTATTGTGACCGAGATTGGGCTAGTTGTCCCATGATTCGTTGTTCAACAACTGGGTATTGTATTTTATTGGGTGATAGCCCCATTTCTTGGAAAACCAAGAAACAAAGCATAGTCTCACGCTCTTCTGCGGAAAGCGGAATATCGTGCAATGGCAATAACTATATGTGAAATTACTTGGTTATCATACCTCTTACGGGACATTGGTATGCCTCTCCAAGTCCCGGTTTCTTTATACTGTGATAACCAGGCTACCCTCCACATTGCTTTGCCAACCCAGCTTTTTCACAAGCTCACGAAACACATTGAAATAGATTGCCATCTCATTTGTGAAAAAATACAAGCCGGCCTCATTGCTCCATTAAAGATTGGTACATAGTCACAACTAGTTGACGTGTTTACCAAACCATTAGGCCGAGATCAGTACATGCGGGTACTTTCCAAGTTGGGTGTTCGTTATCTACACATGCCAACTTGAGGGGGAGTCTTAGTGTGATTTGATTGTGATCGTGATAATATGCCACGATTGTATCTTTATCCGATGGATTGTCATATCAATCTTTTGTATATACTTACCTAACATATAGAAGTAAATTTAAGAAGAATAGTTGTGAATTGTGTATAAATATGTACTTAATTTTTGTATCGTTGATATGGGGAATTCGATTTTGTGCCCTTTTGCATTGTTACTTCTCAAATAACATTAACAAATAAAATGAAATTCTTTTACCGATCTATTAACTTTTCAGCGTTTACTAAAAGATCATCAAGACATAATAACATTTGTTTGTTACGAAAAAAAAAATGAAATAATTATGTTATTATTCCCCATCTTGTCAAAGAAGGCACAAGTTCATCACTAGTTTACGAGACAAATGCAAATATCAACTGTACCCACTATTTCAAAGCAAATTTACAGCTGCCAACTCCATTTGCCAAAGGCTAAACGGACAACATTGATGATCTTGAAATGACATGACACCAAAATACTTTTAGACAAATTTAGCATCATAACCATGGAACGATGCCACTATATTTACCATGAAAGGACTCTCTCCCTATCTATCGCGCCAGCTCCGACATCATATCAGACAACTGATCACCATAGTTATGACTTTAAGCTCGGCTAGGACAGAGCCCGCATCAGTCACCTTATAAACAGCTTGGTGATCATAACCTGCTAATATGGGCTTTCACATCCGTCAACCTTCTCACAGACAAACACAACCTGTCTAACAAGTTCTCCACACAAGTTAAATGTTGTGCCCCATCAAAGAATTTAAGCATTAACCGAAGTGCCCAGCAATTGTCAAAAAAGAATTCTGTACAACAAAGAATTGAGCCATTCTATAAGTCTGACTGATTTCTGGCCAACTTACCAATCAGCAATCTGCAGGTTTTGTTTCCTGAAATTTAACCAGTCTTAAGATAATTGGTACGGAGTTTAGCAAAGGAGGTCCACTTCAGCCAGTAATAATAAGCTTCTCAACTTCAAACAGATGGAATTCCGAGAGCTCCAAGTGGAGCTGAAGCCTGCTTGACTTCAATCACACCAAGGACTTCACACATCCAAATGGCAGTGCTTCTTGAAGATCTCAATAATCGTTGAGATTCATGACCATATACATCCCTCGAGAGCAAAACATTCAAGATTATGCTGCCGGTCATCTTAGACTTCACAAGAAAATAAGGATTACTTCCACTCTCAGTCATCAATTGGATGACTCGTGAAAGCAAATATGCACTTGAAATGGCTGAGACTTGAGTCATTTAAAAATAAGAAGACTGCTCAGGAAGCACGTTTAAGTGAGCAAGTATTCTGGCAGCCAAAGATCTCATCCTGCTGCTTCCGCGCTGTGTCAAGTCAACTAAAGGCATTTGAGCCAATGGTCCATACCTCAGTTTGAGTTCTGGTCATCTTAGACTACACAAGAAAATAAGGATAACTTCCACTCTCAGTCATCAATGGGATGACTCGTGAAAGCAAATATGCACTTGAAATGGCTGAGACTTGAGTCATTTAAAAATAAGAAGACTGCTCAGGAAGCACGTTTAAGTGAGCAAGTATTCTGGCAGCCAAAGATCTCATCCTGCTGCTTCCGCGCTGTGTCAAGTCAACTAAAGGCATTTGAGCCAATTGTCCATACCTCAGTTTGAGTTCTGGCAACCGGAAAATCCTTTCCAATGCCTCTAATGATTTCTCCTGCAAACTAGAGGAAGAGGAAACAAGAAACTTTATCATTGGAGGAATCACATTTGCTTCCACAAGAACCTTACTGCCACTTTGCAGTTTTTGGCCCTCGATTAAGGTCAATAACGCATCTAAAGCAGCCTCACAGGCATCAAGATCCGCCTCATTGAGGACCCCCACAAGAGGTTCCACAGCATTAGCCTCGATGAGGCAAAATGATGATTCCACTGAACAGATTCCACCATGAATTGAGCAACCAGATTCCATAGGAGCTGAGAAGCACAAGAATGCTCTACGTTTTGGTATTGTCCTGCTCAACTGAGATGAGCTGCACGAGAACTGAGCAAGACAAAAGGACGCACGCCTTTTAGTCAAACTAGTTCCCATATTTAACAACTGCACCAGCAAAGGAACAAGCCCGTCTTTAGCTGCTCTCTTTTGCATTTCCAGGTTAGTAGGTACAGTGAAACGACAAATAGCTCCGACAGCATTTTCCACTAGTTTACTCTTTTGAGAATTGTTCTGCCTAGGGATCTGCAGTAAGTTGAGTATAATGGGGAAAGCTCCTTTATCCTGAAGCCATTCAGTGAACTGAGGATCCTCTGGTAGTTTGGCGATTATCCCAACTGTAGAAGCAACCTCCTCATCATCATTGGAAGTTCTGATGATCTTAAGCAAGGTCTCGATGCACCTTTCTCCGACATGCTCTGTGATGAGCGCCTCATCACTTTCATCAACCAAAAAATAGAGAAGCTTTACAGCATTTGCTCGCACGTTTAGCCTATCAAGCTCACATAGCTGAACCAATGCTTGGATAACAGAGCACTGCATGCAGAGTAGATCACCGGCATTATAAGTAGATGTAGATAGATAATCATGCAGCAAGAGTGAGACCGACATTGAATATCATCTAATTTTGGCATAAGATAGAAAAACATGAGGATCACCCGGACAACAAAGTTTGCAGGTGACAGTTTCTCAAAGGTTGGATCAGCACAAAAAACCACGATTTGCTAGGTAAACATCCACTATGCAGTTCCCCAAAAGATGGGAGTATTAGTATCTAGAAATTGAACTATATCAGTTCTTCTCTTGTCACATGTTACTAGGTTGCTCGTAGAATTTGCAAGTTGCAAGCATGCAAAAGCCTTTACATTCCAAAACAAATATCCTAAAGACATGTGAAACTCATACTGAAAGCACCTCGCTGCAAACAAGGCAGTATGCTTATTAGTACTGCAAAGGAACAGAAGCACTAGAGAGCAAAGATCGCAGGATATTACCTGCCTCAATTTGGTCCTGACATTAGTACCGCAAGGGGATTGACACAGGGCATGAAAAGTTCGAAGAATGCACTCTTGTACATTAGGGCCAGAGAATATAGTCAATGAAAAGAGCTTGAAAATATCTTCCGATTCCAACAACAAACTCTGTGTCTCACTTGGCTCTTGAGACAAGGTTGACATAGCGAGTTGCATGATTGTGGCAGCAATTGTTTCACGCAAACTCAAGGATGATGAGCTGTGATTAAAGAGAACATCAAGTAAGGAGCCGACTGCTCCATCTACTATCATCTGGAGCCCATTTTTGGGTAAAGTCGAGAGGTTGTAGAGAGCCTTGATACCCACTTCTTTCACCTGAATGTCAACATGTTCAATCAAGTGAAGGAGGGGATCCAACACTCCACCCTCATAAAGAGATGCCTTGTTGTTGTCGGTCAACTCCATTTCTGCCAAAGCTGTTGCAATGGTTATTTTGACATCCTCTGGTCCTGCATTTCCGTTCTATCATAAGCTGTGTTACCAAATTAACCTTGCAGCACTGCTCAATCAAACCCAGTTTACACATTTGATTCCGAAAGAAATTTAAATGAGCAGTGTTGACGTGCTTCCAGAGTGTTGATGCACATCAATAAAAACAATTAGATGTTCCCTAAGTTGTTTCCGATTAGCAATTACACGTTTTATTCTTGAAGTGCGAACTTCGAATATAAATGACTTTCATAACCCACAATTAGTTACAGTCCCAAGATCACTGGAACAGATTAGACTATAAAAATAACCCTCAAAAGACAACACTGGCAGTGATGCCAGATTAACTGATTGAATGGGATTCAACTAGAACAAATTCAGCTTTGTTGCACTAAGAAGAGGGGTTGGAACTTTGAATGAGATAAAAGAACAAAATGTACAGAAAAAGGATTCCAACTTCAGAAGCTCCTATCAGGCTCACTGAAATAAACGACCATTTCAACCAAATAAAAAAAAAAAAGACCACTCAAATACGAGATCAGGAATTTTCATCTTCAAATAAACTCATCCTAGTTTCATACGACTAAGTTCAGATAAATGATGTTGTGTTTACCAGGAAAGAGAAAGAACAGCCAACTGCTTCATTAGTTATTTTTTAGACTTGTAGAGGGCCCAGAATCACCTATGCTAACATAAAGATCATAATTTAAGCAATCAGAAATGAGAAAATCACCGGAAGAAAGACGCTGCAGGAAATACTTGAAGTAATTTGCCTTGGCCATCTGCACAACGTTCTGATCTGAAAAGGACAGATTATCCAGTAGCTCTTCTGCATCTTTTGCAGCTTGAATATCATCACCCCTTGACATGGTCACCAGAAGAAGTATGCATCCTTGAACCTTCCCCAGGCGGTCTCGTATAGAACTATCTTTCGATAATTCTAGCAATAACCTTACAGCCAACTTCATCTCACGGCGTCCAAGAAAACCAACGATGACTTCAATTGCATTTTCAACACTAGCAATTCGCTCCTATATCATAAACCATCAAATGCGAATATGATTGATGTTAGCATTAGATATAGTTAGAAATTAATCACGTAACACACATCCAGATCATGCATACATAATTTGGTCAACTGATTCATTTAGATACATTAGATATTCTAGACTGCTAATTCTCTGCAACTGTTTCTGCAGAGGAGGTGCTCCCTTGCCATAAGATATAAAGGAAAATTTGCATAAGGTAACTAAAACACCAGAAGATTACTGTCTCACGTTTGGTTTGGGGTTAACCGGTATATATGATGAGGGTGGCAAACTGTCATCTGTTGGGCTGCACAGCTGATATAGACCAAACTAAGATACAAGTGGAGCTTTAAGTTCTACATTTTATAGTTTAGTTTCTCATTTGTAGGGAGCAAGTAGTTGGTTCGTTGGTAATGAAGTCAAAATTTCAAAGAATTTCTCACTTGATAGAATTAATTAAAATTGATGAAATTGAACAGCAAAGACAGTAGCTTCGATATACCAACAGCATATCTAGCTTCATAAATGCAAGAAACCGAAGTGTAGCAGTATCATGCCGCTGAGAATCCAAGCTATGCCATCACAACAGCCTGTATGCACCCACGTGTATTGTAGATTTTAAAGCATTAGAAAGAGGAACTCTTCTTCTCCCACTTCCATGCAATTAACCACATGCAGAAAAACATAACTTATATACCTTAACATGATCAGTATCCGTTGCCACTAAGCACAGGATAATGAGAACACGACTTTTAATGTCTCGAATATCTCGACCTTTTGAACGCAGAATTTCGATCAATAGAGGTATGTAGTCCTCCATTATTACCCACTCTCGATGCACATCTCTTTGTTCACAGAGATCCTGTAGCTGCTCCAAGCAACGAAACACTTCTAATTCATCATCTGACTCAAGCTTCTTTTTATGGAAGCAATTGTAATCATGTTGTTTCTGTCCTTCCATTCTTCAATAGATTGTCGCAAAGTCTTATTTGGCCGTAAAATTGATGTATCTATAGGAGTCATTGTCAAAGGACACATGTTATTCCCTTCTGCAAACCATTTTTCTATTGCACTCCGCTCAAAAGTATGTCCAGATGATGTCTCCACAGGGTCCACCATGACATCTCGAGTGATTGGGCAGTAAAATGACAGAAGAGGTTCCAGTGGTTGAGTTCCCAAAGAATTCCGCTTGGTGAAGTATTTCATCTCCCTCTCCTTAGGAGATGAAGCAGCATCTGCCCGTTCTAACAAAGCAATTATCTGCTCCATCTGTATAGCTTCTGCCTGATCCTTCCGCAGCTGGGCATTCTCAATCTCACTCTTGAACTCATCAAATTCTCTCCTCAGGGACTTCTTCTCAGTAGATACACCAACTGCCTCTGCAATACGAACTAGCAAATTATTTGCATAGGATCTATCAATAGTCCTCTCCTGTATTCCTGATTCAATTTTCTCTAGAAGCTCTTCCTCAGCTGAAGCAGCCCGAAGCTCCGCCTTGTCCATATTGTCACACAGAATCCTGATGTCCTCACTTATTTTAGAAGAGAGATCCATGGATGCCAACGGGAGGAGGCTTAATCCTCGACTGATCTCTCTTATGCCATTCTCCAAGCTTTTCACGATCTTGCGGCAATTCATTAAAAGATACACTTTGCTCCTCTTGCTGCACTCCCTCGTAAGTCGCTTTGCGTTGTTTACTTCTCTATTAAGGATCTCAATAGCAGCGTGCAAGCTTTGAGAATTACTGATTTCTTTCCGACTCAATTCTTTAATTACTGGGACAATCCTTTCCAAGTAAGTAGCAAGTACCTTAAAACTTTCCTTCTCAATGAGAACATCATTCGAAGCAACTACAACATCAACAATGTACTCCACTGTTTGAGAAAGGGCTTCGGATGCAGGAGCCAATGATGCGTTCGTGATCACGTCCAATGTCATTTTGTGGCAAGCAAATGGGAAAAAGCAATCAAATTTCAAACGGAGAGATGAGGCAACCGTACACTAAGGATGGTGACCTCATTTTCCTCTAGAAGAGATCCCCTGCATCGAAAGAAAGAATCGAATCAGGAAGCTTTCCCCCAACTAAATGAAGACATCCACGGCCTAACAATGGATTTAGGGACTATGAGATGAGCAAATATATCCAGTCCTACCCCTTCTTATCATTTGTAAAGAAGCTGTCTTCTCATAAGGTTCAATTCTGAAAGTACCCCTTGTGTCCCAAAAACATTGTCACAGTTTATCAATTCTGTCTCTTCTCATGGGCGTAACCGACAGTGGCACATAATGGGCAAATGCAAAGCTCAATAAGCAGTAAGAAAGAAAAAGAAGCCATGCACATTCCCATCTGAAAAAGGTGCAAGATTACAATGAAAAGTTCAATCAAGGGAAAGACATCATAAAAAAAATCGGAGAAACCACATACTGGGTACGGTCCCATACGATCAAAGAGGTGCAAAACCAAAGCGAAATCGCAACCACTCACCGCCCCCGTGAGAATCGAGTTCCGCTCCTCCCGGTTGGAAGCTGAAAGGCGAAGGAAAAAAGATCGAACAAGTGGGTAAAACAGCAGGTCGATTGAACTGCGGAATCAATGTAGAGAGACCACAGCTCTGAACCAAGACTCCGGAAGTTGACTAAGAGGTCAACACCATCTCTTTGCTTCCACGACCCGAAGAACGAGTCGCCGAAAGAGGAAGGAAGAGATCAATGCCGGCGAGGGAGCGAGACTCGGACAAGGGAGACAGAGACCGAGTGTACGAAAATGAATATAGTAATATCTGGTTGAGGATTTGTTTCTGCGTGTTCGGTCTCGTCCCTCTCGTCTCGCTCCTAAAGTGGCGTACGAGACGGTAGTGACGACCACGAGTCTCGAAGACGCTGCCTTTTGACCGTGTTTGATTCTCTTAGCCACATTATACTGACCCAGACTTTAAATTCAATCCCACGTTTGCGTCGAACTTCTATGTTTAAAAAAAATCTTAAAGTTTAATTTTCATCTCAAATCTGTCCCGAATATTATTTTATCTAGAAAAGCATCAACTACCGTTCTATTCCCAATCTATCCCCGTGGCTCGTATGGGAGCTAACAATAAAATCTAGAGGGGATGAATAAGTTATTTTAGAACTTTGAAAAATATTTACTGAAATAAAATAAGTTCAATTTCAAACACCGAGTTAAATATAAGCAGAGATATTGTAAAGATCAAATTAGTAAATGTTTGAAATACCGTGAGAAGATTGTGTGTTGAAGTGTATGGTAATCACGAGAAACAAGAGCACACAAAATAGTAAGTGATAAAAAAGATGTGGTGAGCAAATGTTTCACAAAATAATATCTAAACATGTGCAAGACCGAGTAAAAGAACAAGTAAAGTGCAAGCACACATCTGCAGAGACATCATAGAGACTAGGTCAGCAGATATTTGAAATAACGTGAGCCGATTATGTGTGTAAGTATATAATGATTATGAGAAACCATAGCACACAATAAATATCCGGTCAAATATTAACGAAGATATATTTTGGAAAACAGTCGTGTTCTTTTTTGACGGATGGTGATGTTTACGAACATGTAGTGTTGATAAATAGGAGATAGAAGATTTGCAAACAGTACATAGTGATTCGCCTTTATCCCTAAGTCAATGTCTATTCTCAAGACTAACAACCACAACTCGAAATGGATTCACTAGTAATCTTCAAGACAAGTTATAAACAACAAAGTGCCGCCTTTACAACATATCACAAGATCGGGACTCACGTCTCGCTCTCACTACTATACACTTGATCTTTCATAAGACTACAATATAGAAAGATTACGAGAGAAGATCTTTCAGGAGAATAAAGAAACAATGAGAGAAAAGTAGATCTTAACAAGTATGCATTTTACATTGTGCTCTTTCTCTCTAACATTTGGCCTAGAAGGTCTTTCATTATATAGACAACTTCATTCTTCCCATTAGAGAGGCTTGCGGAGTCCAACTAGCCGTTAGAGATTCGGCTGAACCGTTGTAGACTCGCCGTTTCGACATTGTTCAAAACATCTCGCTTCGACACTGTTATGAAAAAGATAATAGATACCAATAGCTATATTATACCCGATAGACTTCCCGATCTTTCTCTCGCGAATCTTTCACTTGCTAACGGTTATATTTACTTTTAACAAAGCATCCACACATATCTCGTTGTTTAAACATTACCAAACCCAATATCGACAAAAACATTGTCTCACTTGATTTTTGGGTCCGTTGGTCCTGTTTATAAAAAAAAATTTCGAACGACTTGAGATCAATTATCCAATGATCCTCTTGAGTATCCCAACTTCCAAAGACGTCACCTTGATTATAGATCGACCATGGTACTCGCAAATCATTATGAAAACCCCGTCATCTTTGACTTGTTTTCCTCCTTGTCAAGATCTTCATGCTTGTACCTAGTCTTTCTTGAACTCGGTAATTGATATCACCATAACCTTTGCATCCGCCATATTCTTCAAGACCAAAGATCCGGTCGCTGATCAAGTAACCGTCACCTTTCGGGAGTGAATATCCGCACGATCCCTTACCCATAATTAGAACGTCTAGATCTTTACTAGTCCGTTGATATTGCTCATCGGGTCTTCCACCCGATCTATATTAGACGACCGCTATTTGCCAAAGATTTGCTGCTCTAATAACAATCAAAGACCCGATCTTTCTTTTGGTTCTTCCAAGTATATTGGCTATTTCGACTCCACCAAGCTATTCATCTTCATGGTCCTTCCAAGCTTTACCGAACATCATAGTTTTAAGTTTGCTCACCATCACTAGGTCCATCCACTGCTCACCCAATTTTTGTACCTCCAAGCCATTACGAACATCCTCGTTCTTCTCGACTTGTTCACTTTGATCAAGGTCCTTCTAGATGTTCATCTTATCCCAAGATCCTTCCAGTTAGCAGACATCTTCATCGCCTAAAGTTTTGTTCTCCTCGGAGATCGGCTACCAACCCCAAAAGATCAGAAACCACTCTAAACACTAGCATAACGTATCTTTTTCTCGAAGCATCCGGTACATATCGACTTGTGCATATATAACTAGTTATAACTCAATCAATACACATTAGTAGCCTTTGATTGTCTTTATTATCATCAAAATAAGATTGAGGATTTTTTAACAATCACCACATTAGTGATATTCCCAACAATCTTTCCCTTTTTGATGATGACAAAACAATCTTCCGAATATGTAGATATCTTAACACGCAATAAAGAATTTTCAATTGAGTGCCTAAAAAGTAAAACATATTGCTTATCTTGCCAAAAATATGAATTCAACTCAGGGCAATATAAGCACGTAATGCAATTTCCAAATAGTAAGATATTCAATGAATAAATAGGAGATAACAAGTAGAAACATTTTGAGCAAATCATAGAAATCATTAACAGCTCATGTTTCTACATAAGGCACTTAGTCACATGAATTTTAGATAGTAATGAACAAACATCATGTGAACTAATGCTTCTCCAAATACATATGCATATTCATCAAATCTCTCCTCCTTTTTGTCATAATAAAAAAAGCACTAATAAGGTATATGCAATTCAGCCCACTTTCACAAAAGTATACCTTTCTCCTATTTGATATGCTTGGGCGGATAGAAAAGATGTGCAATCAATCTTGTGTGTGGTAGATCAAACATCATATGCATCAATATATAAGTCAAGGAACATATATGCATACAATCAAAGTAACTCTTTTCATTTTTGTCATAGTAAAAAACATGATATTGCGAAGGGAACATAAAGATTCGCATTAACGATATTTCGGACAATTTGCATAAGCGATTTCAGCGTCTCAATATGATATTCATCAAAGAATAATAGAGACAACCAGAATTTATGAAAATCACGGAAGAGATGATGAAATTCTATCTAAACACAAACACTAAGAGACAACATGTTTACAATTAAACTAAACATTAGCAAGAGCATTGTTGCTCCCCGTCTAGGTGCTTCACCAAATATCACAACATTTGCAACCAACTTTTTCACATCCAGCCACTCTCCCCTTGTTTCTCAAGCTTCCTCTATTTTGATGCTATCACCTTTTAATATCATCATCCTATGCATACAAACATCATTCACATGCAGAGAATATCATCGTTATTCGCACATATTATGAACAATCATCTTACTTCATAAACATTGTCAAGTGATAAGGAGTAAGAGATATAAAAGGTGGATTAACCATACTATTTGGAAAGTAGCAAGTTCTACCCATGCATTCACCTTTCGTTCCATCCTCGGAATGATAATCAAGATCTAGGCCAAAATCAGCTCAAGTTCATAAAGATTTGCCCACAAGTGATCTTTACTCTTCCTTCACGTGCTATCGTGATTTTTGCTTTTGCATCTTTCTTCTTGTTGCTCTTTACCTTTTGTTTTGCTCCCCCGTCATCATGATATTTCTTTCAAAATAACTTTCATCGGGGTTGATATATTTTCCCCATTCGAAACATCTTCTACATTAACTCATATTTTGTCTTTAATTGCAGTTGACACGATCTTTCTATTGATGTGTGACATTACGAATTTCAACCCACTTTCGAAGTTTGTGAAATGAATGAAATGTCTCATTGAGGTATTTCAGTTAAATCTCACTTAGATTTGATCACTTTTGAAAAGACTAACCGATGGGAAATGGCTAGCTAGGATTTAAGTATGTGGACCCAAGACCTTGACCATGGATTGATACTTTGGCCATAAGGATTATCAAGAAAGTATTTTGGGCCATTATAGGCTGATACACGAGTGGTTGTGGAACGTTTTGCCAATGATATACGATTGGATCACGGGTAATTCCATATGGCCATGTTTGAGTTGCAAACGTCCCTAAATCAATCTCTGACGATCGTGTCCTTCGAAACTACTTATTGATTATCACAATTACATGACAACCAAAGTCACAATGTCCGGAGTAAACTTAAACGTGACGTCAATCATGGGTCGATATGCGTAACTCCCGAAAGCCTCCCGTTAGTTGAGATATACTAAAACCACAATTGATCGATGTTGGCCATGAATTAGACTTCGAACTTGGGCATCGACCTTCAAGAATTCTAAAAGTAATCTTTTGGATAACGTCTCATCAAGAGCATGTTTATTTTACGGTTCGCTTCAAAGTGTTTAGAAAGGGTGAAGTAAAACAGAAATTGGAAGAGACCCTTTTGCCCTTGGTTAATGCTCATCCCTCTAGCCCGGTGGAAGGGCGTTTTGGTCTTTTAAACCCCCTATAGTGGCCGAAATTTGTGAGAACTACATGTCCACTTGCTTGGGCCAATTTACTTGTTTGCCCGTCTTTATCTTCAAGAAACAAGAACTTGCACTATTGTTGGGCCCTCTTCTAGTCAACAAATCCCACAAACCCATCACACTAGTCAAGTCCTAATCTAGTCAAAGAAAACCCCACTAACCACTCCACTCACTCCTCTTTATTCTTATTCTTTGTAAAGCTCTTTGATATCATTCTTCCTCTCTTCCTCCCCCCATGGCCGAACACTCTCCCGACACACCACCACTAGCATTACGCCATCTTCTCACTATCACCACCCCCCCCTTGAGCCACTCTTATCGTGAAATCGCCATAGAGCAAATGCCGACCAAATCAAGCCGCCGATTGCCATTTGGATAGTAGCTCTTGCTACTCCTTTGATTGGTTTTCTTGTTTAGTTTTACGGTAAGTAACTTCCTAAGCCTTGCTTAGGTTGATAGGTTACCAATGGATGAATTTATGGGTAGATTTGGATGAGTTTGGTGGCTGGTTAAAGGCTGATTGTGCTTGACCCAAAAATGACTTAGTGTAGCTGATCTTGTTTGGTGAGAATTAGTCTTAAGTGGTTAGCTTAGGCTGATTATGGTTGGTCAATGGATAGCTAAGCTCTTGATGTTGATCTTGTGATGAAATTTAGAAATTGTGAAACCGATATAGCTTGGCTATATTCTTAGTTTAACCATGAGGATTGCTTTGCCTAGATGTGTAATTGGTTTGAATCATGTGGTTTTAATAATAATCAAGTGGCTGATTGAGAAGACCAATAGCTAAGCACGTTCTCAACGAGCGATCAAGTGATGTGGTCATGAATATGTGGCCGAGTGCATTTGTATTGTGTAATTATGTGATTTACTAGCAAACGAGTGATTTATATGGTGTGATCATGGTTGAATCATGGCTGATTGGATGGTGAACTTGTGTGTTATAGCTGGTTGTGTGGAGATCATGCGGTGAATTGATGAATGATCTTGAGTGCTCTTGGTTAGTGCATAGCCATTTGTGTGAAATTTGCATTTGAGTGATCACCTAATACCCCGAGGCGTTAGCGCGTGGGGTTTTGCGATCATCTTAATGCATTAAACCCGAAATGTTGACTCGAGGCGTTATTACGTGGGTATTGAGAATTATAATGGCCTAAGGCATATTACGCAAGCTCTTAACAACCCGACCTTGATGAATGAATTATGTGTTGAAGAATGACATGTGTTCAAAATTGTGATGTTGGAAATACTTGAAATCCTTAACCCGATTATGCTATTACGAGTCTTGCTTTATGTTGGGTGCGTTTTGATGGGTTTGATGATACTATGAACTTGCTTTCTTTGGTTTAGAATGAGGGCCTTGATGGATAGAATTGCATGGCTAGGATGGATTCGGAGGTACTATTGCCTAACCTAGATTTATGAGCTTACTTGCTGAGATTTATTCTCACCCCGTCATAGGTTAATATTTTCGGATCCTTGACTATGAATATGAATGGACCATCACGACATTTTGGGGGTACCAATGGACATTGAGACGACATCGAAGGATTACTCGATGGGTGATGATAAGGCATACTTTGGGCATGCTAGCATTGTTTGGGTTGATGAGGGAGGCGATTTTTGGAAAACCCATACTTATCCGGCCTGGTTTTATAAAGATGGGGATACAACTTTTGGCTCGCTTTGTAACTTTGATATTCCTTATGAAGGAGTTGGGGAGTGGGACCCCACCGAGATTGTTCCCCCGACGATGTTGTGACTAGCTCGGATACCGGCCTTAAAGATTCGAAGTTTGAGCCGGAACCTATGGAGTTTGACCCGGAACTCGAGGTAGTGGAGCCTTTCGATGCTGATACTAGTCCGGAGCAGCCCGTCGAGTCTAATCTAAAGGAGCCGGGGACGTCATCCGATGTTAGTGGAGATGGAGCTTAGGTGTAATCGCCTTTTGACTTTTGGGGGTATCCTCTTAGTAGAGGAGTTACGATATGACCATCGATCCCTTTTTGTTGTGCGAAGTCTCTTTAGGCTTGTATGTGTAACTTTTAAAGCTAGTGCCATGTTTGTGCGAACGGTTTGTTGATATGTATAAGTCTCCCTTTTCCCATCTCGAAACATTGTTCATAAGTATGTTATATAGAGTGTTGGTACTCGCTTCCGCATGTGCTTTTCATTTCGCATTTAGCCTTAGGTCGGCCACAAGTTCTTGGGAAGATGTCAATTAGAACCGCCGAGTGGGATGTTGGCGCGCTCGTATGGTTCGGGGCCCGACATTCTTGTTTAATTAGTATCGAGCCGGTCGGCTCGATCGAAGTTTGGATAAGACCCGGAGTGATAAGGAGCGATGGTTTTGGGATGGTTAGATAGAGAGACCTTAGATGTTCGCAAGGGTTTGACGCATTATGCATGACATGTGAATATGCATTTGTGATTGAC
Source organism: Rhodamnia rubescens (assembly GCA_021437795.1). Lineage (NCBI taxonomy): Eukaryota > Viridiplantae > Streptophyta > Magnoliopsida > Myrtales > Myrtaceae > Rhodamnia > Rhodamnia rubescens. Next base: position 13,236,377 of record JAILYA010000002.1, on the reverse strand, counting down.
ATATTTGAATTGCTTCATGCTCAATGTTTGGTGTTTGTCTTGCCAAGATTTAATTGGAGTTCTTTGGATAATTGGTTACTAGTTTTATGCTTGCCGCTAGTAAGTAGCGTGGAACCGCTAGATTTGAGTAGATGGCTTAGGTCTCTAATTCCATGGTGGAATTATAGTGGTTCGGGTGTTGTGAAATTTAGTGAGGATGAGCAAATGAGATAGGGGTACTAGAGGAACGTCTAGTTCGAGGGCGCAAGTTATGAAGGACCCGAGATTGGATGGAGTCCAAAGGGCTTTAGAGGAAATTAGGAATTTGATGGGAAGGCAAACTCAAGAACAAGCTGCCACGATTGCCCAAGCCGGCGAGCTTTCCGCCGTTCTTGCTAACGGAACTAATAGTAACCAAGGGAATGGCAACAGAGGTGGAAATGGGAATCATCCGATGCACTAGCTAATAGAGCAGTTTATAAAGTTAAAACCAGCCAAGTTTAAAGGGAAATGTGATCCCGAGACCACTCCTTATTGGATTGAGGAATTGGAAAAGGCCTTCAAGTTTTGGGATGCATAGAGGAAGAAAAAGTGACCCCGGTAGCTTACCAGCTCCAAAGTATTGCTAATGATTGGTGGAAGGCCACCCGAGGAGGAGTTTTCCCCGAAGGTATGGTTCCAAACCTGGACCGCCTATATCTTGAGACTTTTAATGGGAAGTATTTCTTTGAGATCGCTCAAGAGCAAAAGATGGTGGAGTTTCAATAGCTTTGTTAGAATTAGATGACAATAGATCGAGTATGAGGCGGAATTCTCGAGGTTATTTAAGTATGCACCAAGGATAGTCGAGAACCCTTTAGACAGGGCAAAGAGGTTCTAGGATGGATTAAAGCCGGAGCTTCATAGTTAGTTGATACCGCTGAATCCGAGGAATTACGATGAGCTTTATGAAAGGGGCCGGATGGTCGAGTGAGATATGAGAGAGAGGGTTGCCGATTCAAGATCACGATTTTTGCCTCGCTTGGGACAATCGCCACTTTGGCAAGAGGCCTATGACGGGGAATAGGCGTTTCATCCCTCCCTGTCGAGAAGAATATTGGGAAACCAACATACCGGTATAACTTGAATTGTTGACTTTGTGGAAGGAGGCATGGAATGGACCTTGCCTAAGTAGGATGGGAGTGTGCTTTAAATGTGGCCAGCATGGCCATCAGATAAGGAATTGCCCGAATCAAGCCGCGTGACCCCAATTTCAACCACAGCGGACCTTAGACAGGACCTCAAGTTGGAGCTGCCCCGTAGAATAACCGGAACGGACCGCCAGCTCAAGGGAGAGTTTATCCCTGTCGTGGGTAAGGAGGCCGAGAATGAGCTCGGCGTGTCAGTGTGTACGATCTCTTTATATGACCATGCTTTTATGTCTTGTTTCATCCTAGAATGTTGCATTCGTTTGTGTCTGAGCAATTTATGGAATTGGCTAAAATTGAACTAAAACCGTTAGAAGTAATGTTGCATATTACCACCCCTATAAAGGATAAAGTGTTAGTCTCTTTAGGATGTTTAGATTGTAAGATAGTCATTGGTGATATAGAGGAATTGATAGAATTGGCAATTTTGGCTATGTATGACTTTGATGTTATAGTTGGGATGGATTGGTTGGGAAAACAAAGGGCTGTCTTGGATTGTGGTAGCATGGTGATCCAATTTCATCCGATTGGTCATCCTAGTTATGAATTTTTGGGAAGCCGAGGAGGAACCTCGATCCCCTTGATCTCGTCACTTGAAGTGACTAAGTTATTAGATGAAGGTTGCCAAGGAAACCCGGCTGCAATGGTTGATTCATCGATTGAGGAACCAAGGCTGAAAGATATAGCTATGGCGTGCAATTTCGCTGATGTGTTTCCTCAAGAAATATCGAGATTGCCACCTGAAAGAGAAGTAGAGCTTGTAATTGAGTGAGCCCCTAAGAAGGAACCAATCTCTACAATGCCATACAGGGATGTTCCTATCGGAGTTGGAGTTAAAAGTCCAAATGCAAAAATTGTTGGACAAATGATTCATCCACCCTAGTGCGTTGCCGTGGGGAGCGCTAATGTTGTTTATAAGGTAGAAGGATGAGTCATTGCGTTTGTGCATTAACTATCGGCGGTTGAATCAAGTAACCATCAAAAACAAGTATCCATTGCCAAAACTATACGATTTGTTCGATCAACCGCAAGAGGCATCGGTGTTCTCTAAGATAGACTTAAGGACGGGTTACCGTCAATTAAGGATTAAGAAGGAGGATATACCTTGTGATATTCCGAATTTCGATCCTTTTCGAAGCTTATAAATGAAAAGATATCTATCGATGTATTTTAGTTAGATCTCGCTCGGATTTGATCATTGTCGAGTTAACTAACCAAAAGGGAAAGGCTAATTAGAGTTTAAACACGTGAACTAAAAAACTCGAGCGTGGCTTAGCACTTTGACCATAAGGATTGCCGAGGAAAGATTTTGTGTCATTAAAGGCTGATCTCGAGATTGGTCTTAGAATGAATTGCCAAGATTATATAATTGGATCACGTGTGATTCCATTTGACCATAAGTATAATTTGTAAATTAAACTAAATCGATTCTCGACAATCACGTCCTTAAGGACTAGTGATCAACCCTCGCAATTACATGACAACCAAAGTCGCAATGGCTTGAATAACTCTTAAACGTGATGTTAATCATGGGTCGATACGCGTAACTCTTAAAAGCCGCCCGTTAGTTTGAGATGCACCGACGCTACTATTTATGAATTTTGAGCATGAATTGGACTTTGAAATGGGACATCGAATATTCGAGAATTCCAACAATAATATTTTGAACGTTGCTTCATCGAGGTCAATTAAGATTAGGATTCGCCCTAAAGTAATCAAGAATGGACTCGAATTAGAAATTACCTTTTTACCCCGATTTATGCTCATGCCTCTAAGATTAGTCAAGGACAAGTTGATCAATTTGTGGCACAAAAGTCAAACCACCCATCAAGTCACTCAACTTGTCACTCACCTAGTCAATCCCTAATGTTACTCAAGTCATTCCTTGTCTCCCCACTTGCACCCAAGCTTGTTGAGGAATTTGTAAGCCTTGCCATCCCTTCTTCTCTCTTATTTCCTCAACCAATACTCACTCTCTCTCCCTCTTCATTTTGGCGGGCCATTCCTCTCGTTTTCCTTCTCTCTCTTTCTCTCTTTCGTTCAGTGCACTTGCTAGCCCATTGTAGCTCGTTGTTCGAGCGATTTCACCGCCGTTTATAACCGGATTCCGGCGAGCCACCCACCGTTGGAAAGCTTTTTTCTCTTACCGTTCCAACGAGCACAGATGAACCCAAATCCACCCAGCCATTTGTCCCGTAGAGCCGTTTGAAACAACGAAGGTCGCCGCCCGACCCTATTCTAACCGAAGAAGCATCTTAACCTATTTGGGAGTTTGTTTTGGCTTGGTTTCTTGGTAAAACACTTCCTAAGCTTAGTTAAGACATCTAGCATTGTGTTTATAAGTTTAAGGATGGATTATAGTGGGTATTATAGATCAAATCCTTCCCATTCTTGATTGACCAAAATCGATCGGTTCTGCCTAGTGAAGACCGTGAGCTTTCTTGCTGGCTTTTAGAGGAGTTTGCTTACTTGATTGACTTGGTAAGTTGATCCTAAACCTTTCCTAGGATGTTAGGTTACTAAGGGACCAAGTTTAAACTTGATATTGAGTGAATGCATGGCTGATTTTGTGAGAAACGCCGAGAGACCCAAATCTGTTCGCGTTGAGATTAAGTGCTTGATAACTTATTCTTGTTTGGAAATCATATTTTTATGCTTAATTCATATTAGTTTAAGGCTGTGAATTAATGAACTTGGGTTATCGTAACAAGGATTATGCATTGCTAGCTTGAACAGGCTTGATTAAGGACCGTGGCAACTTGTATGCACGTTTGGGTGTCGTTGATGAAATTGCTAAGATCGGTCACTTTAATTGGCCTTGAGAACCGAATGCTTGAGAAGTCCTTTTTTGCCGTGAATAAGTACTTTAATAGCAAAGTAATTTGCTTGAATTGATAAACCCGGAATTGATTGAACCGAATGCCTTGATTTGGCGATGAACCGCTTGCTATGAGATGAGCTTGTTTGTGTTTGTAATCTTGACTTGTTGATAATTAATGGTATAAACATGCATTGCACCGCGAGTGTTTGATCCCGATTGACTTGACGAGGTCTTGCGGCTCGAGAGTTAATATACAATCGAATCATCTCGAGGGCTGTAAGAATCGAGAGTAGTTATATTTGACTGAATCATCTTGAGGTCCGGATGCTAGAGTTATACATATGACCGAATCATCTCGATGGCGCGGGGTATCGAGAGTCGATACGATGACCGAATCATCTCGCTCAGGAAGAGCGTTGAAGAAAAGATCCGGTTAATGAAAATGGAATTGAGAATGGAATTGCCTCATGAGTTCCGATTTGTCTCAAGTGTCTAATTGTTTGAGCTATTGGTTACTTAAGTACCAAGCTTAGTCCTAATTACGAGTTGTAGTTTGAGTTGGTCCCAAATTGAATGCCTTTTTCCTCGTATCTTCCATTATTGCCTCCTTCGCTATGTTATATGCCCTTGTTTTGAAACTACATCTTTATCAAAGTTTCCGGAGGTACAAATAGCCTAGTTTATGCTTAGGTTTGACTTGCTAAGTTATATTCTCACCTCATTGTTGACACACGATTCTTTTTAATCAATTTTCCTTAGTTTTATTTTATAAAAAATTCTCAAAAGTTCATAAAAAATAAATGAAAATTGAAAAATCAAGTTTGGGAGCCTTGGCTAAGCATAAGGAACCCTTTTTGAACAAAAAATAATTTTTCATATTTTTCACATTTTTTAAATATTTTTGGAAAATATAAAAATACTAGAAAATTCATAAAAAATACTTTTTGAGGTCAAAAAAATACATAAAAATGTCAAATATTTTTATTTTAATTTTATTTTAATATTGACCTCAAGAAAAATAAAAAATTCAATCCAATTTTAGGTGTTTCTTCATAACACTAAGGATTGAATTTGCATAAAAAATACAAATTGAGTCTTTTTATTTGCAATTTTCGCACATTAGAGTCTAGACATTCAATTGCAGTCCTTCCAAGCTTCAATTTGATCAATTGCAGCCTCAATTACGAAGATTGCATGAATTGGGCAAAAATTCTTAAAATTCTTGCAATTTAGTCCCTCAACTTGCAAATTTTTGAAATTACTTTTAATCGTGGGACTTTCGTGGTAAAATTGGACCGTCCCCCTTAGGTTTTCATACATTCTGAATCGATTGGCATAGGTGGTTTGGTCCAATTTGGTCAATTAAGCGTCCAATTGAACTTATCCATAATTTGGGAATTTGGAAAATTTTGGGGTTTTTGCAGAAATTGGTGAAAACTTTTGGGCAAAACCACATTTCTAGATAATATTCAAGTCCCTAAGTCCGATTTTGAAGTTTAATCGCGAAAATTCCCCACCAATTTTGATTAATTTTGAAATTTTCAAGTCTCGAACCGGTCCGGAAACCATCGTCTTCCACTGGACTCGAGCCGTTTTGCAGATTTGGGAGCTGAGATTCAACGATCAAATTGAGGACCAATTCGATACTAATTGGATCAACTAATGTGGGGGTTTTGTTCCATAGGCAAGGACGCATCGATTGCCTCCAACGGTAGGGCCAATGGTCGTCGGATGAGCTCCGGCGAGCGATCAAAGTCACGGCGGCACGTAAAGTCAACATTTCCAAGTCCGAGTACAATTCGTGCTCGTTTGTGATCGACGGAGGGCCAAACGGACATAGACGGAATCCCAACGGATTCGTCGCCGTGCGGTGACCAATTGGCACGTGCCAAGGCACGAGGGAGGCTCGACGAGCTCTCGCCCGTACGCGCCAAATTTCAAAACCAAGTATAAAAGGATGAGAAGCTTCGCGAATCAAGAGGAAGCTCATTCTATTCGCAAGGCACTCGAGAGAGTTAGAGAGAGAGAAAGCGAGAGAGAGCTCATCCTCTCGCCCGTGCGATCGAGGATTTGAGCTCGACTGTGAGAACTTCGTCCGAACAATGCAAAGCAAATCGAAGTCTTAGATCAAGTCCGGAAGCTTCGTAGCAACTCTAGGAGCCGATTGCACCGGCTCAATCGGCTCGTGAACTCTAGAATAGGTGAGTCGATCTCTCGAACTCAACTTAGTGCATTCATGGCATAGCTCGATCATGAGCATAATCGTTGCAATTGATGTGTGTGTTTTGATCCTCGAACATCACTAACCAAGTTTGCATCTCCATTTTGCATTGATTTCGTTTGAATACCTCGAGTCGAGCCTTCAACCGGTCGAGGTCCGGTCGAACTTCGACTAGGCGATTCTAGCCATTGCGAGCTCAATCGGAGCTCGAGGTAAGTATCCCGAACTTGATTTGAGTGTTTCGAAGCTCCGATTGAATAGTTATGCTCTGGATTGATCGTTCGATTCTTTGTGGCCGAGACCTGTGCGAGCTTGATTCATGTTGATTTAGTGGATGAAATTGCTTGATTCCGAGGTATGTTAATCTAGAGGTTCGGACGAGTTGATCCGTGCTAGTTTCGCGTCATTCTCGCGAGATTTCACCGTTAGATCTCTTCGGAGAAATTTCGGCCGTTGGTTGCGTCGTCGTCGCGAGGTTGAAGACGAAGGCGAGCTGGTGGTCGGCGAGTCAACAAGTATGAGGTGTCGTGTCGTGATTGGTCTAGGGTGTTGCCCGATTAGCTCGCGGCGTTGGCGCGAACGAGCCGAGTCGGATGATATCCGACGGTCGTGATAATTCGATAACTTTGATTTTGGGCCGTCGGATTAGTTTTTTTATTTCCGAATTTCGTATATTTGGTAGAAAATAAAACAAATTAAAAACAGTGCCGTTTTGCATAAATGGTGTGCGACGTCGTTTATGAAGAAAGGCCGATGCGGCGTCGTTTCGTGCGCGGAGCGGATGCAATCGAGTGTGGCGAGGCGCACGTAGGTGCGAGTGAGCGAACGATCGAGATCATTTCTAGAATCAATCGTGGCCGTCCGTTCATTATCGAGATGTGGCGTCGTTTTGTGCACGGAGCGGACACAATCGAGTGTGGTGAGGCGCACGTAGGCGCGAATGGGCAAACGGTCGAGATCATTTCTAGGATTAATCGTGGCCGTCCATTTATTTTCGTATTTTCGGATATCGGAAATAGTTTTCAAAAATAAAAAAAAATATGAAAAAAATAGAAGCGGCGTCGTTTAGTGTCAAGCGGGTCCGAGCCGGGTCGGGGTCGGGTTGATTGGGCGTTGACCAGGTTGACCCGGTCCGAAAAATTAATAACATATTCATAAAAAGTTTCTAAAAATCCAAAATATCAATAATATTCATAAAATAATTCATAAAAATTCCCGGATATTTCCAAAAGAATTTCTAAAAATACTTAGGTTGATTCAGGACTCTTATAGTCCGGGTCGATTTTTTTTCGAAACTTTGAGGGTCAATTTACATTGATCCGAAAAATTCCCAATTTTTTCGAAAATAAATAAAAATTCCAAAAAATTTAGAAAATTTAGAAAAATTCTGAAAAATCAAAAAAAATGGGAAATGGCCACATTCAACTGTCCCGATCCCAATGTTGTGATTTTTGGGTCCCGAACCCTAAAAAATGATCGTTCTACCCTTCCGGGCCTTCCGCCCCAAATTTTCCCTAACCATCCCGAAATTCAAAATTGATTTTTTTGTGTCGGCCGATAGGACCACTTTAGATGTGTTTACTTGATTGATTGTTTGATTTGGCTGTGATTATTTTGATTGCGCATTAAATTTCTCAATGTGACTTGTTAGGGTAGTAAATTCTCGTCTGTACGATACCTTAGATCATTAGGGCCTACCTCACCCGAAATTTCATCTCGCATGATTCTTAGGCTAGAAAATCACTCAACTTTGGCAACCGAAAGGGCGTCGATGTAAATCTTGGCGTAACCAAGTCCCCGGACCCAAATCTCTGGTTTTCGTAGAATTGAACGGTTCCTCCCGACCGCTCGATAAGATTTCCGATTATACCCTCCAATAATTGATCGGTGGCAACTCTAAATGCATGTACACTATGCACATGCCACCCGACCACACTAAGGTTGATCCCGATAAAAATTTTTCTTCACATCGCGATTCGAGTAATGGGTTATGGGAGAGACCCACGCGCCGAAGATCCCACCTTCAACCGGGGTCCGAAAGGGCTCGGCTCGTTAACCCCCGTCCACTCTCGAGAGAAGAGGAAAAAATCGAGGGTCGTGACAGACCGGCGACTCCACTGGGGACTCAATTTAACTTGCGAAATCATTAAGAGGACTTAAGCCGATAAAAATGTTGAGTGTTTTCTAACCCCATTTTTTCTGTAGATGCTCTTGAAGGTGAGGTACGTTCACTAATGAAAAGTGTTAAATGTTGGTGCGGATGGGAGTTACAAGGGGTGACGTCTGTCGTGCTAATCAATTTTGTGCGAATATGGTGTTTTGAGTTGTGTATTTATTTACGCCCATATTGAAGCGGTGTTTTGATATAAACTGTTGTGTATGTCTTGCATATTTTAAGGATCACGACACCGCACACACAAGCGCCTAAACCCGAGCCCCGAATCACCCTCTTTAGGTCGCCATAGATGGGGATTGGTATGCGAAGCTCTTGTGTTTGATTACACTTGGGTTGGCCATATTTAATCCCGCTCGCTATGCGAGATTGATGATTCTACCCACTTGTTGTTTGATTGTGCTTGTGGGCGGCTCATTGATTCGTATAGCGGGAGCCTTTTTAGGTCCATATCCGAGCCCTTTTTGATTTCTTTAGAGTTGAACCTCACTTGTCTCATGCGCATGTCAATGGAAGGTTGGTATACCTAAAACCAAAAAATTAAAAAAGAGTAACATCGGTTGGTAAGAGTTTTTATCCTCTTTATTTTTGTAAATTTAATTCATGCATAACATGCATTTTCACGAGCATATCACGAAAATTATAAGATCGTTTAAGTGATTGGGGTTGAAGGTCGATTTTCCTTTTTTATGATAGATGGCGTCCCAACGTCATACCGATATCCCCGATATGTTCGCATGGGAGTGGAGGACTACTCGACGCAAGGATCGAGTGCCCGCCACCTTTCAAGTTTTTGGATTTGTCCATGGAAGGGAACTCAATGGACGTAACCGCATCTGTGGTGAAAGCTTGTGATTATACGCGTTGTACACGCCATTTGGAGCTCAAGCGAGGAAAAGAGAGGATCCAAGAATTATATGCGAAATTAATGAGACGACCTCGCGCAATCAAAACGACCTCGAGTCATTCGCCAATCAAGAGAAAGGAAATTATTGTCATATCCTCCGATGATGAAGAAGATGTTGATCCTCCCGGGTTGATTGAGATATCATTTGACGAAGACACCGCTTCAACCACCTAGTTTTAGTTGGACTTTGGGGCATTTCCTAGGTTTATTATGTTCCTTTGGAACCGATTGTGTATTTTCATCCACATGTATTGGTCGAACATCTTTAGATGCTTTTTGAGCTTAATTGTATTAGACTTGCGAATTTTGTGGGTTTTTGAATTTAAAGTTGTAATAGTGACTTTCTATCTCGATTGCACTTAAACGATCCTAATCGATTACATGCCATCTTCGGGTGAGATTTGGTCCATAACTACTCCGTTTGGTTTATTTGGGTCGAATGGAAGTAGTTGACCCTCATGTTACCAAAAAATGACATGAAATTCGGTTAGTACATTTGCATCGCATTTCATGCATATTCATTTTAATCCGTGGTAATTGACTTTAGGATTATCATTTTACATTTTTAGATCATGGGGAATGGAGACATCAAAGTCATCCCGATGCCTCGCAAAGAATTCTCTCTATGGTGGGATCGCCTCAACCTAATCAACAAAGCATATGTTGAAGGACGATTAGATCGGCTAGTGGACTTGATTAAAGTGGAGTATCAACCGGCTCTTATTCAAGCTTTGGCTAAGGCATGGGACATGCACACAATGACGTTCAACTTCCAAGGTCTTGAGTTGACTCCTACGCTCGAAGAATATTCCGCTATCATTGGGGTCAAGTTCGATGACCATATAGCTGAACGACCTTTGGACATGGATCCTACTCGTTCTCTATCAAGCTTTCTTCGTCTTAAAACCTCTGAAATAGAGAAGGTCTATAAGTCCAACTTTGGTAGATTTACCTTCTCTTTCCTTTTCGACAATTATTCTTCCTTATCATTCGTCCTATTCCCTACCTCTAGGACTACTTTTGACCCCTCTATAGTCCATATAGCCATACAAGCATGTTACCGTTGGAATTATTCATACATGATTCTAGCTGAAACTTTCCTCTCTCTAAACCATTCCAAAACTTCTAAAAAAGTCATTTTTCAAGCATCCAATGGACTACTCCACATGTGGTTCACTTCTCACATAAAAACTTTCCAACTCCGGGTAGGGTGTTATGAGATCAACGAACATGTTCACCCCCCTAGATCCTTTCTTAAGTGTCAATCCCTCGTACCCAAACATTCGTTTAAGAAATGGGTTGAGCTATTGAATGATTTGAAGCCCGAGCATATCCGATGGAGCCCGACTTGGCCTAAGATCTTGGAAGCTCGCATTATTGGTGTTGATGATAGCCCTATTCCTCTATTGGGATGTCTTGGTGCGATAGCATATTATCCCATTCGCGTGGTGAGAATGCTTGTCCTAGGATCTTCTCGTTTGATATGGCGCAAGGGAAGCTCACCAAGGAGGCAAAGAAGCTGTATTGGGCTCGGATCAAGCTCATTCTCCATGCTTTGAAGAACTCCCCATTGCAACAAGTTGAATGGCCCGATTACTTGGATGATGAGATGAACATTCATAGGACTTCCAAGGAGTATATTTAGAAATTCAAGGAGTACCGCAGATCATTGGTTGAGCCGTATGTACTTAAGTGCGTATCTCCTCGCATCGAAGAAGTGGAGTCCTACGAACCCGAGTACATGGTACTATATGTCCCGGGAGTAGAGCCGTACATTTCGAAGATCCCGAGCTCTAGATGTCGAAGAGGGAGAAGACCCATACTTGTGGGATTCTGATGGGTTAGAGGAGCAGGGAAGAATGCAAGCGTCCTCGGCTTGGATAGATCCATTCCCCATTTAGTTTGGCATATTTGTTGACTTTTTAGACGCCTGTTGAACAATTTGGTCCGTAGTAAACGCATAATATTCCTTTTATAAGCATTTCATGCATATATATAAAAAGTACAATTACCACGGATCAGCCCTCTCAAATTTTCGAATATTCCCGGTACCGATTTAATGTCGTGATCGATAAACACGAGGACTCGTAGCAAGACGCGCCAACTAAGAATGGAGCAAGAAGAGCTCGCACCGCGTGTGGGTAACTTGGAGAACCAGATGAATATGATAGCCACAATGGTGGCAGAGATGAAGGTGATGATGATTGCTAGTCGTGGGAGATACCCCGCCGATCCAAACTCCCAAGTTCCTCCGAGCTTGCTAGATGGTACAAATGCTAACCCGGCCCTACTCCAAATTCGGAGAGACCGTCTAAAGAGCCTCCGGTTGTGATTGACCTGGAAAAGAAAGAAAAACAAGCCCCGAAAATGAAAGAAGAAATTAAAAGACTCGCCAAGATTGAGGAGTGCCCGGCAAGTCGGGGATATGAGCTCTCAAGGTTTGATAAGGTAACACCTTTTGAGAAAATCGAGGTTCCCGCTGATTACAAGGAATCGGACTTCGTGAGAAAGTATAACAGGACCGGGTGTCCCAAGGCGCATCTAAAGTACTATCTCGCACCGCATATCTCAATTTTCGGACAATATCCCGCTGTTAGTCAACACCTTCCAAGAAAGCCTATCTGGGGTAGCCCTGGCATGGTTTATTGAGCCGGAGCCCGAAAGACTCGCCGATTGGGACAAGCTAGTCGATGAGTTTCTTCGGCAGACAAGTTTAATACTCGACAACCCTTACTAGGGAAGATCTTTTGAGGATCGTAAAAGGCAAGAATGAGGCCGTTCGCACCTACGTCCTAAGGTGGAGAGCTTTGACATGCAAGTGAAACCACCGTCCCCGAAGAAGAACCGATAGACCTCTTCCTCAAGGCATTGCCCTTTGAGTATTTCGATAAGTTGAACACCTCTGGATGTCGGACGTTCGCGCACCCGATTAAGGTGGCGTAACGCTATGAATGGGCGTTGCGGGAGAAGAAAATATCCGAGTCACCTTTCGACGCCAATACCCCTTGAGAAGGGATAATAGGGAGCAAACCGGCAATGTGGCATTTGTCCCTAACCCACCTAAACCCAAATATTTCTCACCTTCTACCCCTACCTAAGGAACTTCTTCCTAGACCGCTCCTAAACCACCGGAACCAAGAAGAAGAAACCAACCTGTCTTCACCCCGCTACCTCGACCGTTATCCAAATTGTTACTCATGTTGCTGGGAAAATCGATTGGTCGCAAAAGAGCCGCCTAGAGCTAATCTTCCAAGGTTCCCGGGTTTGATGAGACTCGAACTTGTGTGTACCATATGGGATAAAGGAGGCACAATGTGGACAACCTGTCTCGCCCTCAAGTATAAGGTACAAGCCTTGATTGATGGTAAAGTCCTGGAATTCGATAAGACCGAACCGAATGTGCAATGTAACCTTCTACCCGAACATCGCGAGGTGAACGCGATATTTGACGGTGAAGATAAAGAGACGCTGGAGTTCATAATGGATGTAGATCGAATGCGAGACATCCCGACCCTGGCTGCATTATACCCCGAAGGAGAAAATATTTCCGGGAAAAAAGGAGGCATGTTTAGAATGGCTAATCAATCCAGGTGTCATCGGAAGAATGGAAGACGTCGCTTTTAAAGGGACTTATCCGACCGTAGACATGGTGGCAGAGGAGCTCATATTGAGAGCCACGAGAGGAAAGACTTGGAAAGTTCCCTCGGATACTTGATGAACATCCGGGATGTTGAAGAAGTTGAAGAGTTAGACGAATATGAAGTCCGTCTAGGAAAAGCCCGCCGAGGCGATAGAAAATTCATGCAACGGGCTCTAGAAAGAGGCGAGATAGTTGATAATCTCGAAGAAGATAGCGGCGGTTATAACTTCAAAGTCCTATATTCGGCACCGCCGAGTTTTTTCATGGACGCCTGGAGATACGATTCCCGACGGTTGGGGTGGCATGGATGACCCCGAAAGTGAAGAATTCGTGGGGACAATCGATGAAATTAAGAATCAAGAAGTTCCTTAGGATGAATGGGGAAATCGGGAGGTCGATATGCGGTTTTCTAATTTGGGAGACCCACATGCGTCATTTGATGAACATGATGGCTGAATTATCACAATCGGTGGTAAAAAATAATACTGCGGTAATAGAAGAAAACATGCAGATCTCGGGAAATACGACGGACCATGGACACGCAAAATAGAAGGATCGCTCTGTTGCAAGAACAAGGCGACGACATTTCAAAAAAAGTGGATGAATTGAAAGAGCTGATTGTGCTAATCACCCAGGCTAGAAATATTCCGCCAAATGGTGGGCCATCATGAAGACGATGAAACGTTAATCCAGAATTTCAAGCATAGTTTAACGGGCCTAGCATTGGCCTGGTTCCAATCAATCGACCTAGATTGGGTCCCGAGCCGGGAGGAGCTCTCGAGCACTTCATATAGCATTTTGAAGGGATCGGAGGGTACTTCACCAAGGCCAACTTATTAAACATCGAAAAGGTGAGGATGAGAGTTTCGAACTATTCGCCAGGAGGTGGAAGAAACATGCTATGATGGTGCAACCGCCGCTATCGGAAAGGGAAATGCTAGAATTCATACTCAAGTCACTGCCGGCGGAGTATTTTGACCGCATGTACGCATACACATATTCCTCCTTCCAACATCTGGTGGATATCGGCATGAGAATTGAGGGCGTTATCCCGAGGGTTAGAACGGAAAGGCAAAGGCGCCTGGATGAAGAGAATGCCATACCGGTGAGGCCATGTCCCGAACATAATCTCGAAAACATTCATGAAGATGATATGATTGGGATGGTAGATGTCCCGATTCGCTTTGTGATTGACCCGAACAAGGTGGATAACTCGGGAAGCTTCTAGTTCGGAAAAATCGCCAACATTGGAATCACTCCAGGAGGAAGTCAAGCCGGTGAAGATCAAATTGCCACTTGTGGAAGAATATGATCCAAAGGCGGTACATTGGGATTACGGAACGAGATGATATTGACGCAGCTTATGAGATCGGGAAGATGTTATCCCCCAAAAGAGGCTGAATACGAAAAGAAAGCACCAATGCGAGAGGAGGTTGAAAAGCTGCAATCCGTTGTGAGAACCGGTGAGTACGAAGTTGTAGACCAACTTCGAAAAATGCCCACACAAATTTCTTTACTAGACCTCTTCAAGAATTTGGAGAAGCACAAGAATGCCCTTCCGAAAGTATTAGATGAAGTACATGTTCGGAGACCATCAATGAAGTTCAACCTGGGAGACTTCGTGGTAGCCATTCTTTTAAAGGATCGATTTCCTTCTCCGATGAAGACTTCCCGAGAAAAAGCGTGTTCACAATAAGGCCCTCTATATCGCCGTAAGGTGCCATGAAAAGGAGGTACCTCATGTCCTAATTGACAACGGCTCGATTTTTAATTTGTGTCCTTTGAGCACTCTTAGAAACTTGGGGATAAGCGAAGATTTTGTCAAAATGTCCAAAGCCACTATCCGGTTGTTTGACGGAGTCTCCAAGAATGTGGTGGGAGAGATTGAATCGAACGTCTCTATCGGACCGGTAACCTTCTCTATACCGTTCCAAGTTATGGATATTCCTAATGCCTTCACCTTGCTTCTTGGAAGACTGTGGATTCATGTGTCTGGAGCGGTACCTTCTTCCCTACATCGAAGGAGAAATTTGTGGTTAGAGGCCAACCGATCACTATCCACGGTGAAGTGGGACATCGAGCATCTCTAAAAGGGATGGTTCTATACATTGAGCCTTCAAAGGAGGATGAGTTGAGCTATCACACCTTTAACATCGTATCTGTCATGCATGTACCATCCGATGCAAAGTTAGTTATCCCAGAGCTATCAAGATCTGCGACTATTGCAGGAAAAATGCTACTCACAAATGGTTTTATTCCCGGTACCCGATTAGGGAAGTACGACCAAGGGATCCGTAATCCCTTAACTCTTGATTCAAATGACCATAAGCTTGGTCCGGGTTATAAAGAGACAATAGAGCGCGGTATAGGTCGAGGCCGAGGTCGAAACAAATGTTATGGAGACCATGGACGTTGTGGACACCAAGGTGGCCGTTTCATCCGACTAATGCATGGAAAGTTAGAGGGAAGATGTTCGAAAATCCCTTGTCTCAAGTATTCTCCAACGGAGGTAAATGGCCGGGAAGACGAGGAAATTTCGAGGATGTAGAGCCGGACTTGTTCAACCTATTCCCGAACAATTGGGTGAATGTGATCATTGAGTGGCTCGATGACTACTTTCCCACCCCCGAGTAAAAGGCTCTTTCTAAACTTTACCTTTAATGCATTTCAATTACTGCATTTGCTTCTAAAACTTTTTGCTTTCTTTTCTAAGCACCCCGTGGATCTCGCTTTGTGATTCAAGAAGTGCGAAGATTGTCTTGTCATTAGTTGCATCTATCAATAAAATCATCTCCAGTTTTATTAAAGACATATGCAACAACGGATTGGTCCGATGATGACAATTATTTTACACAATGAAATTGAGGCCCAATCTCGCCATATGATTTTGGGTTTTAAAACGGCATTTTGAGAACCGGGACGTTCGAAAAGTCAAGGACTAATTCTCCTTCCTATTTTCTTTTTTTCTTTCAAAAAGGAATTCAAAAATATTTTGTCAAAACGGATCATGCATTTTGTAATTCTATTTTCTGCATACTAACCGTTATTGATGCATTTCGGGCATGTCATCCTACCCATGCATAACAGGTTAATATATGACTCGAGATTAGCTCGATGATTATGCATACGAGATTGATATAGAAGAAGCGAGATGTGAGTGACATTAAGAGGGAATGGGATTGTTTTGAAGAATCTAAACCTCCTATTTCCGAAGAGCCCATTGTTGTCAATCCGGGAGATCCACTGTGTTAATGAAGTAAAAATAGGGGGACATTTATCTACGATCGATATCTCGAGAATGACAAAGATTGCTTAAGGAATATCAAGACATCTTCGCTTGGTCATATGCTGACATGCCAGGGTTGGATCGTGAAATAGTGGAACACACTTTGCCCACAAACCCCGCCCGCACACCGGTTAATCAACCACGCAAGAGAATGAACCCCGAGTACATTCATATAAGATTAAAGAAGAAGTGATGAAGTTGCTTAAAGTGGGGTTCATTGAGGCTGTCCCATATGCCGATTGGGTCGCCAATATCGTGTCGGTTAAGAAGAAAGATGGGAGGATCCGGATATGTGTGGACTATCGGGATTTAAACAAGGCCACCCAAAAGATGACTTCCCTTACCGCACATTGATGTGCTCGTTGATAGCACCGCGGGCTTTGAATTATTCTCCTTCATGGATGGCTTCTCGGGATATAATCAAATCATGCTGAAAGTGGAAGACAAGATCAAGACCTCATTCGTCACCCAATGGGAATCTTACATTATAAAGTCATGCCTTTTGGATTAAGAAATGCAAGGGCAACATATTAGAGAGTTATGGTGACCCTCTTCCACGACATGATACACAAGGAAGTGGAAGTCTATGTGGATGATATGATTGCCAAGTCTAAACTTGGAGAAGATCACATCCAAGTACCGAGAAAATTATTTGATCGATTAAGGAAATACAAGCTCAAACTAAATCCCGCGAAATGTGTATTTGACGCCAGATCCGGAAAACTCACTGGGATTTGTCATAGCGATCGTGGTATTGAAATCGACCCTCCAAGATCAAGGCCATATGGGAAATAGGGACTCCTTCTACTGTTAAGGAAGTACGGGGTTTACTTGGAAGGCTGAATTACATATCTAGATTCATATCACAACCGGTCGAAACAAATGAAGCCTTTCTTCAAACTTCTAAGGAAAGGAGTAAAAGTAAAATGAGATTCCGAGTGTCAACAAGCATTCGAAAAGATCAAGGAATATTTGGTACAACCCCTAGTAATCGGTACCTCATATCCCTAATATTTCATTGACTTTATATCGACGATTCATGACGAATTCTTGGGAGCTCTACTTGCCCAAACTAACCCCAAGGATTAAAAGGAACGGGCCATATATTATCCGAGCAAAAAGTTCACCACATCCGGAAGCCAAGTACTCATCGGTAGAAAGAACTTGTGTAGCACTGGTTTGGGTCCTCTATAGATTGAGACAATATACCTTGCATTATCATATCCAATTGATCACTAAAAACGACCCCATCAAGTATCTTTTGGAAAAATCAGCTTTATTGGGAAAAATGGCCAAGTGGCAAGTACTTCTTTCAGAATTTGACATTAAAAGCTCTTCCCAAAAATTTGTTAAGGGAAGAGCGATCACGTACATGTTGACTGAAAATCCTCCCAAAGACGTTTTAGAGCAAAACAATGGAGGCCAAATTCGAATATATCCGAAGACAAGTGGATAATGTACTTTGATGGTGCGGTAAATCTCGTTTGGATCGTGCATCAAGCGCTTTTAATATCCCCGAAGGTCAACATTATCTTGTCTCGGCCAAGTTGGTGTTCCCGTGCACCAACAATATCTTGGAATATGAGGCCTACATCCTCGGATTACAAGTGGCCATTTCATTAAAGGTGAAGAAGGCTCATTGGTATATGGAGATTCTATGCTCATCATTTTACAAATCCAGGGAGAGTGGAAAACAAAGGAAATCACATTCGGTATCTACCAAGAACTCAAAATCATTTTGCTGATGCTTTGGCCACATTATCGGTCATGTTACAAGTGCAAGATGGCCTTGAGATAGAGCCGTTAAGGACCGACATCCTTGATCAACCTGCATACTGCATGGCCATTGAAGAAGAACCCGATGAAGAACCATGGTATCATGACATTAAAAATTACCTTCGAAAGGCGAATTCCTGAGAACGATCAACCAGAAGATAAGAAATACATCAGCAAGATATCCTCTAAGTTCTTCCTTAGTGGACAGGTCCCGTACAAGAGGTCCTTCGATTCGTCTTTGCTAAGGTGCGTAAATGCCAAAAAAGCAAATCTCATTATGAAAGAAATCCACGAAGGAGAATATGGACTATACATGAATGGCCATCTCTTCGCCAAGAAGATCATGAGACTCGGGTACTCTTTGGATGACTATCGAGTCGGATTGCAATCAACATGTTAGGTCCCGTTATCAATGTCAAGTATATGGCGATAGGATAAACGTGCCGCCCATTGAACTACATCAAATGTCGGGACCTTGGCCATTATCTATGTGGGGGATCGACATAAATGGGCCTATTAACCCAAAGGCCTCAAACAAACATCGTTTTATTCAGGTGGCCATCGATTATTTCACCAAATGGATTGAAGCCAGCTCGTATGCCAATGTCACTGCAAATAGTATGGCTAAATTCATCAAACGGGATATCATCTCGAGATATGGAATTCCAAGAGCAATCGTCACGCACAATGGCTCTAATCTGGACAACAAAGTTGTGGATCACCTGTTGGATCAATTTGAGATACGACATCTCAATTCTTCACCTTACCGCCCACAAATGAATGGAGCGTGGAGGCAAAGAAACAAGAACATCAAGAAGATATTGGCCAAAACCGCTGAGAAATATCGAGATTGGCATGAAAGATTGCCATATGCTCTCATGGCCTATCGAACTTCGATTCGTACTTTAACTAGGGCAACTCCCTACTCATTGGTATATGGTATGAAGGCAGTCCTACCAATAGAAGTTGAAATCCCCTCTTTAAGGGTCCCTGTCTCGGGTAGAACTCTCGAAGGTGAGTGGAACCGGCGAGGCGCGAGCAATTAAATCGATTGATGAAAAGTGACTAAAGGCCATTTGCCATGGTCAAAGCTACCAGAAGAAAGTGGCCAGGGCTTTTAACAAGAACGTCAAGCCTAGAAAGTTTGAAGTAGGGATGCTAGTTGTGAAGAAAATGCTCCCAAATACTCAACACCCAAGAGGCAAGTTTTCGCCAAATTATGAAGGCCCCTACGTGATTCGAAGGTCTTATCCGAGGGAGCTCTTATTCTTGTAAATATGGATGGAGAAGAATTGGCAAGTCCGGTAAATGCAGATGCCGTGAAGAAGTATTATCCCTAAAATGAAATCAAGTTTCAAAGTGATTAATGAGCGAATCGAGTCACATGAAATTTGCATTCGCATGACATCTGCATACATGTATTTGCGTATGTTTGTTTTTACAGGAAAGCCTCGGTGTCATCAAGGATCCTGCAGAGCGATTGATCAAACGAGGGAGTCGTTCTTGATTTTGAATTTTGAACATCTCTAACTCGAACGTTTCCTTTTTATGCGGGAAATGGGAATCGACATCCGAAAGAGGCAAGTTTGGGCTCTCTTCCCGAAAAATGCTCACTTTCATTTAGAAATATTATTGTGCTTAACATCCAAGATTTTAATTTGCAAAGCCGTAAGGCCTTTTTAAAGAAACATCCCTTTCAAGTTCCAAAACACCTTTTGAATACACCTTTTGATGAAAACTTTTGCAAATGTTGAATTTTGATGAAAACATCTTGAGATCCTACAAAAGGGTAGGTTTTGAAAGCGTTCCAAGAGGATGATCCTTCAGATAAAAAGAGACAAAACTTATCTTCAAACACGTCCCTGATACATTTAAGCGATAAGTGAAAATGATAGAGCGAAAAGCTTAATCTTGGGACGTAGGGATCATTCGCGAAGTGATTACATAGATCGAAATGACGAAAGGCATTTCCATTCCAAAATTATCTACACACTTATATCCCTCGATAACCATTCCGAACCAAAAGGGAGAAATTTTCTGGATAAAACCCCGTCAAGAACCACCCCACACTAGGGCATATTTGGAGGTTCATTGGTGGATCCCTCGGAGAAAAGATTAAGGTAAGACTTTATTGTGCTAACTTACATCAATATTTTGAGATAGCTTCAGGTGATTTCTTGCGAGACTTGGAACACCTTTAAGTGAAGAAAAGTATTTCATTTATATATACCCAAACACTTATCCTTTGATAAGCCAATTTGAACCTTCATAATCTTCATTTCTAAACCATTGTTGGTGATCACCTCTCTATCTTGGGCAAAACAAAGGAATTACTAGCAATAAGTCAAAAAGCGTAATCGGAAGAATTTTCGATCCTGGTCTCGAAAAGAGCCAACCAATGACAAGAAACAAAAGAGTTAGCAAAAGCAAAGTGCCTGGTAAAAGCAAGGTCAAAGCTCATGAAAAAGCGTCCGTAAAAGAGTAAAGTTTCAAAAATCATGATGAAAAGAGGAAAATCCTCAAAGTCAACCAAAGAAAGAATGTGCATGAAACTTCCTCAAAGCAAGTGATCTATGGTAAAAATATCAAAGTGATCACCCAAGTTCACCCCTCTTTTGAAAATATGGCCTTTCTCAAAAAGCCAACCTTGAACCAAGTTACAACTGTCACCAAAAACTTTTCCGATCTAGAGGTATCTCGGGTTGATGCAAGAGATCACATAGGAAGCTACCGCTTAAAGAGGTAAGTACAATCCTGTCTTATCGCGTCTTCGGGGTTCTTGACTTGTAGACCCGGAGAAGTTGTTTCGATTAAAATTCACTTCTTAGTCTTGAAATGAAAATCCTTTGATAAACCTTTAACCTAGCCCGAATTACGATCCCTTTTAAATGCCTTCTCTAATCGCTCGGATTGTACACATCTCGAATGATCCCGAAATCTCAAGGTTAAGTTTCCCGTGAGCGGATCCGAGTTTTAGGAAAAACCTTCCCAAATGGTGAGAAGCCGTCTTGGATGAAGGAAAATCTTGTTGAAAAACCTTTAAGACAACCTTTTTGTAGAATACTCGGGTGCCGACATTCAAAATTCACCCCCAGTGGAGATTTGAACTCGTGTTTGAAGCACGTTTCCTTCACAAATACACTTTGAAATTTTGTTTGGAATTCCTAAGTTTCTCCCCTAGAATTTGGAATTACCACTCTTTTATCATATAATCAAGGGTCTCAACCCATTGGATTAGTCTGAAAGCCATTCTAATGATGTTTGATTGGATTTTCTGCAGGTTCTCTCGTGTTCCTAAATCATCGAAATAACTACATTTTTAAAGATCAAACTAACTTGGATTTTCTGCGAGTCTTCCGGCATCCCCGGGTCCTCGAATGGCATCCTCTCCTTTGAAATTTGAAAATTGGGTTTGAGCTTCTGCAGTACACTAGTAAACCTAGGTCCTCGAATGGCACATTCTCCTTTGAAATTTGAAAATCGGGTTTGAACTTCTGCAGTACACTAGTAAACCTAAGTCCTCGAATGGCACCCTCTCCTTTGAAATTTGAAAATCGGGTTTGAGATTCCGTAGGTACACTAGTAAACCTAGGTCCTCGAATGGCACCCTCTCCTTTGAAATTTGAAAATCGGGTTTGAGCTTCGCAGTACACTAGTAAACCTAGGTCCTCGAGAATGGAACTCTCTCCTTTGAAATTTGAAAATCGGGTTTGAGCTTCTGCAGTACACTAGTAAACTAAGGTCCTTAGAATGGCACCCTCTCATTTGAAATTTGAAAATCGGGTTTAAGCTTCGTAGGTACACTAGTAAACCTAGGTCCTCGAATGACACCCTCTCTTTTAAAATTTGAAAATCGGATTTGAGCTTACGTAGGTACACTAGTAAACCTATGTCCTCGGAATGGCACCCTCTCCTTTAAAAAATGAAAATCGAGTTTGAGCTTCAGAGGTACACTAGTAAACCTATATCCTCAAAATGGCACCCTCCCCTTTTAATAGGCGAATCCTATAGGATAGCCAACCCATTTTAATCGGCGAAGTCCTTCATACAGGATAGCCAACCCATTTTAATCGGCGAAGTCCTTCATACAGGATAGCCAACCCATTTTAATCGGCGAACTCCTTCATATAGGATAGCCAACCCATTTTAATCGGCGAACTCCTCCTTACAGGGATAGCCAATCCATTTTAATCGGCGAATTCCTTCCTACGGGATAGTCAACCCATTTTAATCGGCGAATTCCTTCCTACAGGATAGCCAACCCATTTTAATCGGCGAACTCCTTCTTACAGGATAGCCAACCCATTTTAATCGGCGAACTCCTTTCTATAGGATAGCCAACCCATTTTTAATCGCCGAACTCCTTCCTACAGGGATAGCCAATCCATTTTAAACGGCGAACTCCTTCCAACAGGATAGCCAACTCATATTAATCGGCAAATTCCTTCTTACAGGATAGCCACCCCATGTTAATCGGCAAATTCCTTCTTACAGGATAACCAATCTGCATTCTAATAAGTAAATCCATTTGTTACAAGGGTAAACCCTCCTTCCAAACCTTGAAACCACCGCTCGGCATCAAACGAACACGGATCATTATGAAACCTCACAAACCACTTGAAGATAATTCTATGCACTCGTCCTCGCGATCTCGGACCGATAATCTTCAGAACCACTAACAGGTGAGCTATAGGTAAGTTTCTCTCTTCTTATTTCTCCTTCACATAAAAGAGCATGAGCTAAAATAATCCCTCCTCGGAATCTTGAACTTCAACGGCAAAAGTAAGGCAATTGAATGTCAAAGACTTGTTTTCTTTAAATTTTTTCCCAAGAGAGTCGATTAAAGATTCAGGTGTCACCTTGTCTTTGAAAGCAACCTCTAACCGAGATTACTTTCAAAGAGGGGCATTGTTAACATCCGATTCTTTTTAATCAATTTTCCTTAGTTTTATTTTCAAAACAATTCTAAACAATTCATAACAAATCAAAAAAATTGAAAAATCAAGTTTGGGAGCCTTGGCCAAGCATAAGGAACCTTTTTTGAACAAAAAATAATTTTTCATATTTTTCACATTTTTTTAATATTTTCGAAAAATAGAAAAATACTAAAAAATTCATAACTTTTTTTTCGAGGTCACAAAAATACATAAAAATTTCCAATATTTTTATTTTAATTCCCTTTTCATATTGACCTCAAGAAAAATAAAAAATTGAATCCAATTTTAGGTGTTTCTTCATAACACTAAGGATTGAATTCGCATAAAAAATATAAATTGAGTCTTTTTATTTGCAATTTTCGCACATTTAGAGTCTAGACATTCAATTGCAGTCCTTCCAAGCTTCAATTTGATCAATTACAGCCTCAAGTACGAGGATTGCATGAATTGGGCAAACATTCTTAAAATTCTTGCAATTTAGTCCCTCAACTTGCAAATTTTTGAAATTACTTTTAATCGAGGGACTTTCGTGGTAAAATTGGACCGTCCCCCTAGGTTTTCATACATTCTCAATCGATTGGCATAGGTGGTTTAGTCCAATTTGGTCAATTAAGCATCGAATTGAACTTATCCATAATTTGGGAATTTAGAAAATTTGGGGTTTTTGTAGAAATTGGTGAAAACTTTCGGGCAAAACCACATTTCTAGATAATATTCAAGCCCCTAAGTCCGATTTTGAAGTTTAATCGCGAAACTTCCCCACCAATTTTGATTAATTTTTAAATTTTCAAGTCGAACCGGTTCAGACCGATCCGACCGATGGTCGGACCGGGTGAACCGGTTGAGAACAAAGGCATCGTCTTCCTTAGACTCGCTCCGTTTTGCAGATTTGGGAGCTGAGATTCAACGATCAAATTGAGGACCAATTCGATACTAATTGGATCAACTAATATGGGGGTTTTGTTCCGCAAGCAAGGACGCATCGATTGCCACCAACGGTGGGGCCAATGGTCGCCGGAGGAGCTCCGGAAAGCCGATCAAAGTCACGGTGGTACGTAAAGTTGACATTTCCAAGTCCGAGTACAATTCGTGCTCGTTTGTGATCAACGGAGGGCCAAACGGACATAGACGGAATCCTAATTGATTCCGTCGCCGTCCGGTGACCAATTGGCACGTGCCAAGGCATGAGGAGGCTCGACGAGCTCTTGCCCGTACGCACCAAATTTCAAAACCAAGTACAAAAGGATGAGAAGCTTTGCGAATCAAGAGGAGGCTCATTTTGTTCGCAAGGCACTCGAGAGAGCTAGAGAGAGAGAGAGAGAGAGAAAAAAGCGAGAGAGAACTCATCCTCTCGCCCGTGCGATCGAGGATTTGAGCTCGACCGTGAGAACTTCGTCCGAACAATCCAAAGCAAATCGAAGCCTTAGATCAAGTCCAGAAGTTTCGTAGCAACTCCAGGAGCCGATCGCACCAGCTCAATCAGCCCGTGAACTCCGAATAGGTGAGTCGATCTCTCGAACTCAACTCGGTGCATTCATGGCATAGCTCGATCACGAGCATAATCGTTGCAATTGATGTGTGCGTTTTGATCCTCGAACATCACTAACCAAGTTTGCATCTCCATTTTGCATTGATTTTGTTCGAATACCTCGAGTCGAGCCTTCAACCAGATCGGCCTGGTTGAACTTCGACCAGGCGATTCTAGCCATTGCGAACTCAATCGGAGCTCGAGGTAAGTATCCCGAACTTGATTTGAGTGTTTCGAAGCTCGATTGAATAGTTATGCCCTGGATTGATCGTTCGATTCTTCGTGGCCGAGACACTGTGCAAGCTTGATTCATGTTGATTTAGTGGATAAAATTGCTTGATTCCGAGGTATGTTAATCTAGAGGTTTAGGCAGGTCGATCGGTGCTAGTTTCGCGTCATTCGACAAGATTTCACCATTAGATCTAGTCGGAGAAATGTCGGTCGTTAGTTGCGTCGTCGTCGCGAGGTTGAAGACGAAGCCGAGCCGGGCGGTCGGCGAGTCAACAGTATGAGGTGTCGTGTCGTGATTGGTCCAGGGTGTCGCCCGGTCGGCTCGGCCATTGGCGCGAACGAGCTAAGTCGGATGAGATCCGACGGTCGTGATAATTCGATAAGTTTGATTTTGGGCCGTCGGATTAGTTTTTTTATTTCCAGAATTTTGTATATTTGGTAGAAAATAATAAATAAAAAAAAAACGGTGCCATTTTGCATAAATGGTGTGCGACGTCGTTTAAGAAGAAAGGCTGATGCGACGTCTTTTCGTGCACAAAGCAAATGAAATCGAGTGTGGCGAAGCGCACGTAGCGCGCGAGTGAGCGAACGGTCGAGATCATTTTTAGAATCAATCGTGGCCGTCCGTTCATTATTAGATGCGGCGTCATTTTGTGCACGGAGCAGTTGCAATAGAGTGTGGTGAGGTGCACGTAGGCGCGAATGGGCGGACGGTCGAGATCATTTCTAGGATTAATCGTGGCCGTCCATTTATTTTCGTATTTTCGGATATTAGGAAATAGTTTTCAAAAATAAAAAAATATATATGAAAAAATAGAAGCAGCGTCATTTAGTGTCGAGCGGGTCCGAGTCGGGTCGGCTTGACCGGGCGTTGACCGGGTTGACCCGGTCCTAAAAATTAATAAACAATTCATAAAAATTTTCTAAAAATCCAAAAAATCAATAATATTCATAAACAAATTCATAAAAATTTCCAGATTTTTCCAAAAAAATTTCTAAAAATATTTAGGTCGATTCGGGACTCTTATAGTCCGGGTCTATTTTTTTTGAAACTTCGAGGGTCAATTTACACCGATCCGAAAATTTCCCAATTTTTTTAGAAAATAAATAAAAATTCTAGAAAATTTAGAAAAATTCTGAAAAATCACAAAAAAATGGGAAATGGCCACATTCAACTAGCACGATCCCAATTTTGTGATTTTTGGGTCCCGAACACCCAAAAAATGATCGTTCTACCCTTCCGGGCCTTCCGCCCCAAATTTTTCCAAAACATCCCGGAATTCAAAATTGGTTTTTTTGTGTGGGCCGATAGGACCACTTTAGACGTGTTTACTTGATTGATTGTTTGATTTGGCTGTGATTATTTTGATTGCGCATTAAATTTCTCATTGTGACTTAGTTAGGGTAGTAAATTCCCGTCTACATGATACCTTAGATCATTAGGGCCTGCCTCACTCGAAATTTCATCTCGCATGATTTCTTAAGCTAGAAAATCACTCAGCTGCGATAACCGAAAGGGCGTCGATGTAAATCTTGGCATAACCAAGTCCCCGGAACCAAATCTCTGGTTTTCGTAGAATCAAACGGTTGCTCCCGACCGCTCGATAGGGTTTCCCATCATACCCTCCAATAATTGATCGGTGACGACTCCAAATGCATGTACACTATGCACATGCCACCCGACCACACTAAGGTCGATCCCGATAAAAAAAAATTTCACATCACGATTCGTGTAATGGGTCATGGGAGAGACCCGCGCACCGAAGATCCCGTCGTCAACCGGGTCCGAAAGGGCTCGGCTTGTTAACCCCCATCCACTCCCGAGAGAAGAGGAAAAAATCGAGGGTCGCGACACTCATTGTGGGTCCAACTTTTCAGACCTTAAGCCTTGACCCCGTTTACAATGACACCACTTTTTGAGATGTCGATGAGCCTTGAGACCGTAACTACCGAGTACCCAAGTAGGCAAGGATCGGACGTTCTATAGGAAAGTTAGTACGATCCCAGGTGGACGAGGGAGGCGATTCCTAGAGGCCCCTTACCCTTTTGGCATGGACCTATCGAGATGGGGACATCACTTTTGGATCGCTCGGGGAGTGTATTATATCCGACAAGGTACTGGAGCCGCGAATCGATGTGGAGCTATTCCTCCTATTAGTGTGATAGCAGATTTTGATAGAGGAGGACGTATGGCGTAGAACCCTTTGATGTCGATATCGAGTCCGAGGAACCTTTTGAGTCCGAGCTCAAGCCGATGAACGAGTTTAACACTTCGTTGGAGTCGAGTTCGACATGTCGGAGACTAGCAAGACAGACGCCTCGCACGGTATGATCCAAAGGCAAATGAGGATATGCCTGGTGATAGTGAACCCGACCTTTAGGTGTAGCTGTAACACCTACCCTTTTTAAGTTCTCTTGGGTTTAGTCGGCAGATTGTCCCTTTGTTTTGCATTGCCACAATCGAACCTTTGCGGTATGTTATTTTATTTATATGGGTTGTAAAAATACTAAGTGTTATGCTATGTCGTTTCCTAAGTCATCTTGTTATCTTATGTATGGAGTTTTGTTTGTGCTTTTGCTTGTACATTTCATATCGATTTTAAGATGTACGCTGTTGGATCCTAGAAATAGTCAAAGTAAATGGCCGTGCCGGGATGTTATCGGGCCCGAAGGGCTTAGGCGTAACATCTCCATTTAAGTGGTATCGAGCAAGGTCGGCTCGATCCAAGTTAGTTGAGACTTGGAGTAATAATGAGTGATGACTTTAGGGCGACCGGATAGCGAGACTTTAGGGATTCGCTAGAGTTAGGCACGATACGCATGACATGTGAATTGGCGCTTGTGATTGGCATTCTTGATGCGTATCGAGTTTGGGGTGATCATAGGTAATATAACTTTGTACTTGGCATTGAATACTGATTGGCTGTTGTCTATCTAATGAATAGATAGATTGTTGAGGTTGTACTAAGTTGCAAATGCGTCCGGACTTGAGGTATGAATGTAAATCTCTGGGTGTGGTACTTCCGATTGCTTGTTGAGAATTGTTTGCCTTGGTTATGAATGTTATTGTGGTAGTAGCTTAGAACCGCTAGACTTGAGTAGATGGCTTAGGTTTCTAATTCCTGGATGGAATTATAGTGGTTCAGTACTATGAGGTATTAGCGAGGATGAGCAACATAGGTAGAAGTATAAGGAGAGCGTCTAGTTCAAGAGCTCAACTAGTGGAAGACCCAAGGATTGATGGGGTCATTAGGGTACTAGAGGAAATAGGAAACTTGTTGGGCGAGATAGACTCAAGAAAGGACCGATACTCTACTTTAAGTCGTTTGTCTTGTAGTTGTTGCTAACTTAGCAAATGGACATAACGGAAATGGTAATCGGAATGGAAATGGAGAAGGAAATGGAAATCGCCGAGATGGGCCGAGTTAGTGCAACAATTTACGAAGTTGAAACCGGCTAAGTTTGAGGGAACTAGAGGCCCGGAGGTTGCCCCTCGATGGATTGAGAAACTAGATAAGGCTTTTGAAGTCTTAGAGTGCATTGAAGATGAAAAAGTGACTCTAGCGATTTACCGGCTTGAGGATACCGCTAATGAATGGTGGAAGGCCATCAAGGGAGGAGTCTTCCCCGAAGGCACCGCTTTCAATTGGACCGCTTTTGCTAAGGCTTTTATTGGCAAGTACTTTTCCGAAACCGCCTAAGAACAGGAAGATGGTAAAATTTCAACGGCTTCGTTAGAACCAGGATGACGATCGATCGAGTATGAAGTGAAATTCGCAAGGTTGTCCAAGTATGCACCAAGGATGATGGAGAACCCATTGGACAAAGCACGAGAGGTTCGAGAGATGGGCTGAGACCCGAACTCCGCAGATTGATACTCTTGAAGTAGAGGGACTATAATGAGATGTACGAAAGAAGTCGGATGGTCGAAAGAAACATGAAAGAAAGAGCTGCCGCTTTTGGATGGTGGTTTGCTCCTACAAGGGACAATCGTCGGTTTGGCAACAGGATGATGGCGAATAACAGGAGTTTTGTTCCTCCCGCCAAGAGAAATATTAGGAAATCGGCTTACCGGTCCAAGTGGAACTGTCAGTCGGTGTGGAAGGAGGCATGGAAGTGGACTTTGCCCGAATAGGACGGGTGCATGTTTCAAGTGTGGCCAATTGGGTCATCGGATGAGGAGTTGCCCAAGTCATGCTCCAGGACCTCGGTTTCAAGCGCAACAACCGCAGCCGGAGTTGCCCCACAAAACAACATGAATAAGCTGCCAGCTCAACGAAGAGTTTATGTTGTGGCGCTTAAGGAGGCGAGAATACTCCCCGTGTGGTCACAGCATTACGATTACTTTATGCGATCATGCTGCCTATGCCTTGTTTGATCTTGGAGCATCGCATTCTTTCGTATTTGCACGCTTCTTTGAGTCGGCTAAGATTGAATTGAAATCATTGGATGTGATATTGCATGTTGCTACCCCATTAAAGGATAAAGTGTTGATCTCGTTAGGATGCTCGGATCGTAAGATAATTATTGGTGGTAACGAAGAACGAATGGATTTGGCTGTTTTGACCATGTACGACTTTGATGTTATTATCGGGATGGATTGGTTGGGTAAACAAAAAGCTGTTTTGGATTATGGTAGCGGGGTGATTCAATTCCATTCAATGGGTCACCCTAGATTCAAGTTTGTAGGGAGCCGAAGAGGAACCTCGATCCCTTTAATCTTGTCACTTGAAGTAACTAAGCTGTTGGACGATGGATGTCGAGCTTATCTAGCTGCCGTGGTTGATCCGACGATCGAGGAGCCGAGTTAGGAGGTTATAGCCGTGGTGCGCAACTTTCTAGATGTCTTTCCTCAAGAATTGTAGGGACTACCACTTGAAAGAGAAATAGAGTTCATGATCGAATTGGCCTATAGGATGGAGCCGATCTCGAAGGCGCCCTACAGGATGTTATTGTCAAAGTTAAAGGAGTTAAAAGTTCGGGATGCAAGAACCTGGACAAAAAATTCATTCGTCCAAGCGCATCGCCGTGGGGTTTGCTAGTATTGTTTGTAAGGAAAAAGGATAGGTCATTGCATTTGTGCATTGACTATAGAGCGATTGAACCAAGTAATGTCACGACCTAAAAATCGGGTTTTAATTTTAGGTTAATGGATTACCGGATTAATTAATTAAATTAACTAACCTAACTCGAACTCTCCCAAGTTCTACCAAATCGTGACTTAAGGTTCAAGTGATTATTTCTCAAAAGATTTTAAATTTTTAGGAGCCGCCACTAATCATTGTTTGGTAGGTTGATTAGAAACCTAAATAAAATAGTGGGAGAAAACTATTTTATTTCTACGAACCAGAGACTTTAAGTTCGGGACTTGATTACATTAATTTTTTCAATTAATGCCCTTTTGGTACCATTATCATGAAAAACGTTTAATTTGGCAATTTTGATAAATTGACTTGAAGTTCAAGGGTGTAATTTTTGGGTTTTTTTTTGTGTGTTTTTGATGTATTTTCGAAATTAAAAATTAATGGAAAATGAGAGTGAATCGGTTCAAGATTATCTTCAAGTTTTTGGATTTAATTCGCATTAAGCCCCCCAAATTTTAAAAAAATCCTTAACCCTAAGTCTACTACTTTTAAAATCTATCCTAATTGATGCAAAAGATTTTGTTTATTGAATGTGATCCATGAGATAGGATTTCTAGAAAATCCTATCTTTCTAAAAAAGACCGATGAGATGTGATTTTTAAGAAACCATATCTTGCTACATCTTCTTTTTATTTTTCCGAGATTTTGCAACATGAAAATTAAACATGAGACACGAATGATCTGTTTCTTTTATTGAATTTTTCTGATTTTTTTTTGTGATTTTAAGTTTTTATGAATGAATTTAAATTCAAGTTGCAAATCTTTTAATGAAAAAGATAATTACAGCTGAATATTTCGAATTAAGTTTCGATCCGAAGCCCGACGGATCGACCCTAAAAATTCGAAATTTCCACTATGAAAATAATTCCATCTAAAGCCCGATAAATGAACTTATTCCCATGTGTGCGGTTGCGGATTAGGAGTTTTTCCTAATCGATCACATTTTAAAAAAGATATTGATATCTTGAGTATCTTTGATATATTCCAAAGATTTTTTTTCTTTTTTTTGGCGCATTAACCAGATTATCACCAAAACTCCAAAAATATCTCAATCAAATCACGATTTTCAAATTAAGCAAGTGCAGGATATATCGCAAGATTTATTCAGAATCTTCGATTTCTAAATTTAACGTGCAAATCTTCCAATCAAGGCAACAAAATATCTCAATTATCCAAAATCTCGCAACAAAATACTCAATATATGCAATACTCTCAAACTAGCAAGTAAATATTCTAATCTACTCAAGATGAGAAATTTTACTTTATCCGAGGATTACCTTTCCGAATTTGAACGGATATCAAATCAATTCGATCTTGAACCGGTGGATTCGTAGTGGCTCAGGTTCGGCTATGAGGATTTTCCGAGGAAAGCATCAACAGGAAAAATAGAACATGGACGGGCATGGAGAATGTTTGGTCTTTTCGTCCTCTGACTTTTTGCATCACGACCTCATAGGATCTCCCGCTTTCCCATTTTTGACCACCGCCTCAATTTTTATCCTCAAATCCACGTGGATTGGTCTTGATCAATTACAAAACACGTGGGCTCAATTGTATGTGGCGTCGGTCTCGGTCTCTGCAACACATTGGACCACCGTGGAGCAACAGACGAATACCCAGTGAAAGAGAATATTTTGTAATCGATCAAACATTAGACACTAAAATGATCATATGGGTACGATTCCCCTCCGAGCAGAATTCAATTTGCATAGTTAATGGGTAATCAAGAGAAAGCAATAAACAATTCAAAGCGGAGGCACATGGGATTATGATGGTCAGAAAGAAGCTTCTTTCTTCATGCAAAAATATTCAATGTAGAATTCTTTCCTCATGCAAGGCCTTGTCTTCGGTGATGGCAACAACTTCGTCTTGCAAGGAACAACTACGAAATCGAGTAAACGACCGGGGGCAACGAGGCAAACCGGCGATAGATGGCATGGAGCGACGTCAGGCGGAGGTTTTTGGACGATTTGCAAAACAAAAGAAAAATAGGTGTTACTTGACGTAGCTTCATGGGCCAATCTGCAGGCTGTTCTCGGCTTGGCACAAATCTCATGGGCTCCTTGCGTTGATGAGTGACCAGCTTTGGATCGCGTCAGAGCGGTAGTTTCGTCGACAGAAATCTCGTAGAGTTGCCGTGGGTAGTCCTGAGCTCTATATGGTGGCTTGAACTTGCAGATGAGTTCTTGACCGAATTGTCAAGCTATATTCAGGAAGACCCATATGTGCATCACCACGCTAACACCATCTTCAATTTGACCATGTTTTTTTCTTCAGCTTCCACTCACGATTCCTTCATCTTTTTCCTTTTGACATCAAAAGTGCCGTGTATGTCAATTGAATTGGCCTTTTCTCCTTGATGTGCTTTCTTTCTTTGGGCTTCTCTGTCGTTCGGAGTACGTGGCTATGGAAATCGCCAAAAAGGTGGTTGTCTTCACCGGAGAACCATGATGGACAATGACTGGAAGTATTGCTCTTAGACGCTGCAAGACAAAGACTACCGCCTTCTTCCTCTTTGCACTCTCTCCCTCTCGCACGTACTGTGCCGCCAAGAATTTTGACGAATCCCTCTCTCGTGGCCGTATGTGAATTTTTTGTGGCCCTCCCTCGAACGTGAACCCTACGTGTGTATTTACAATGATAAGCTAGGGTTTACGTTTTATTTTCATTATTTGCAAAATTGTCCCTCAACTTGTGATAATCGTAACTTGATCTAGAGATAAATATTTGTCCATGAAGCCTTTTTTCTCAATTAATGGATTTTTTTAATTAAAAGGCTTTTTCCCAAATTAAGCATTAAATGGGCTGATTTAAGCTCAAAATTATCCCAATAGCCTTGTTAATTTTCGGCACACACTCCCTCATGATTGCTGAAAAATCCAAACTAAGCCTTGTCCAAGTCCTCGGTCAAATTGAGCTCAATTGCTTCGCCTCTCTTCCGAATGCAATGATATGCATGATTGACAAAAAGAAAATATGCAAGGCATGAGAAATTAATTTTTTATGAAAACTATGATTATTCTCATTTTATACTTAAATGAATGATTTAATAAAAATCAAAATTTAGGTGTCAACAAGTAACCGTCAAGAGCAAGTATCCACCGCCGAGGATTGATGACTTGTTCGACCAATTGCAAGGAGCATCGTTGTTCTCCAAAATCGACTTGAGGACGGGTTATTATCGCTTGAGGATTAAGAAAGAGTGTATACGAAGACAGCTTTTCGGACGAGATATGGGCATTACAAGTTTACGGTTATGCCATTTGGATTAACCAAAGACCCCAGCCGCCTTTATGAATTTGATGCATTGAGTATTTAAGGAATTCTTGGATCGGTTCGTCATTGTGTTCATTGACGATATCTTGATTTACTCGAGGAGCTACCGAGGAACATGAGCAACATGTAAGTGTAATTCTATGGACCTTAAGGGAATACTCACTCTACGCTAAGTTTAGCAAGTGCGAGTTCTAGCTTAATAAAGTGGCATTCCTTGGACATGTAATCTCCGGGAATGGAATCTCGGTGGATCCTGCGAAGATTGAAGCAAGCATTACTAATTAGCCAAGACCAACATCGATTCTTGAAATTCAAGTTTTCTGGAATTAGCGAGGTTACTACGGACGTTTCGTGGAAAAGTTCTCCTCAATAGCTACTCCTCCGACGAAGTTGATAAAGAAGGATGGGTGGTTTGAATGGACGGGTAAGTGTGAAAGGAGTTTTCAAGAGCTTAAGCATAGGATTACAACCGCACCGGTATTGACGATTCTTTTTGGTCCTGGAGGATATGAGATCTATAGCGATGCGTTGCTAAAGGGATTAGGATGCGTGTTAATGCAGCATGGAAGAGTTGTTGCATATGCGTCATGACAGTTAAGACCGCATGAGATGAATTACCTAACGCACGACTTGGAACTTGCCGCGATTATATTTGCATTGAAGATTTGGAGGCACTACTTGTGTGGGGGAAAAGTTTCAGATCTATACTGACCATTAGAGTTTGAAGTATTTGTTCCCCAAAAGGAATCGAACATGTGGCAACATCGATGGATGGAGTTACTTAAGGATTATGACTATGATATCCTATATCATCATGGGAAGGCAAATAAGGTTGTGGATGCGCTTAGTCGGAAGTCGAGCATCGCACATTTGATGATTAAGGAATGGACTGTATTAGAAGGAATGAGAGATTCAAAGTTCAAGTTAGAAGTTTGTCATCTATTCAGTTTATTGACTACATTGAGAATTGAACCCGAGATTCGAAAAAGAGTTAAGGTTTTGCAATCTACGGACCATGACATTCAAAAGATCCTAGAGACGGATGCTGAGAAAAGGAAGCATGACTTTCAAATATCCGAAGATGGGATCTTGAAGTTTCGTGGACGACTATGCGTACCCAATGATGAGAAGTTAACTCAAAAGATTCCGTCGGAAGCTCATCGAAGTAACTACGGCATTCATCCGGGTAGCACGAAGATGTATCAAAACTTGCGTCAGCACTATTGGTGGAACGGAATGAAGGTAGATGTGGCTAAGCATGTAGCTAAGTACCTCGCGTGCCAACAAGTAAAGGCTCGTATTGTAAGCCCGATGATATGTTACGATCTTTGGAGATCCCCGAATGGAAGTGGGAACACATCACAATGAACTTCGTGATGGGCTTGCCTAGGAGTCAAAGAGGCCATGACTCGATTTGAGTAATCGTTAATAGACCGACTAAGTCCACGTATTTCCCGCCGATGTGAAAGGATTTCGCCATGGACAAGTACGCTGAGTTGTATATGCGCTATATAGTTTATCTTCATGGAGTGCCGGTGACGATTACGTCGGACAGGGGATCCGAAGTTTACAAAGAACCTTCCGGGAAAGTCTTTAGGGAGCTATGGGAACAAAGTTATAGTATAGTACGGCATACCACCCTCAAACTAGTGGACAATCCGAGAGAACGATTCGGATGCTCGATATGCTGCAAGCCTGTGTTATAGACTTTAAAGGAGGTTGGGAAGAACAGTTGCATCTAGTCGTTTGCCTATAACAACAAGTATCAATAGAGCATTAGAATGGCACCGTTTGAGGCGTTGTATGGCGAGCTTGCAGAACTCCCGGTATGTTGGGATGAGGTTTGTGAAAGAAGTATAACGAGACCGAGTTAGTGGAACGATCGGTTGAAGTGGTAAACGTTATCGAGAAAGGCTGAAGACTGCTCGTAGTTGCTAGAAACGTTATGCGGATAAACGACGGAGACCTTTAGAATTCCAAGTGGGAGATCATGTTTTTCCTCAAACTGCTGCCAATGCGATGATTATCCAGGTATGGCAAGAAGGGAAAGTTAAGCCCAAGGTACGTAGGTCCTTTAGAAATTTTGGAACGAATTGAAACTTTGGCGTATTGCCCGCCTTGCTACCAAACTTATTACAGGTCCACAATGTATTCCATGTTTCGATCTTGAGGAAGTATGAACCGGACCCAACTCATGTATTGGACCATGAAGTCATAAAGGTGGACGATAGAGTATCATACGTGGAAATGCTAATTAGAATCTAGGACAGGAAGGAACAAGTCCCGAGGAATAAGACAATTCCGCTGGTGAAGGTTATTTGGGAGCACCATGGATCAAGGAGCTACTTGGGAAAGCGAATAAGCAATGAGGCGTCTACACCCGTATTTGTTTGTGTAGTTGGGTTTGTTGTAAATTTCGAGGACGAAATTTCTATAAGGGGAAGAGTTGTGACATTCCGAATTTTGACCCTTTTCGAAGCTTATGAATGAAAAGATATCTATCGATGTATTTCAGTTAGATCTCGCTTGGATTTGATCACTTGTCGAGTTAACTAACCAAAAGGGAAAGGCTAACTAGAGTTTAAGTATGTGGACCAAAGAACTCGAGCGTGGCTTGGCACTTTGACCATAAGTATTACCGAGGGAAGATTTTGAGCCATTAAAGGCTGATTTGAGATTGATCTTAGAACGACTTGCCAGCGTTATACAATTGGATCACAGGTGATTCCGTTTGACCATAAGTATAATTTGCAAATTAAACTAAACCGATTCTTGACGATCGCGTCCTTAAGAACTAGTGATCAACCCTCGCAATTACATGACAACCAAATTCGCAATGGCTTGAATAACTCTTAAACGTGACGTTAATCACGAGTTGATAAGCGTAACTCTTAAAAGCCGTCCGTTAGTTTGAGATGCACCGAAACTACTATTCATGAATTTTGAGCATGAATTGGACTTCGAAATGAGATATCAAATATTCGAGAATTCCAACAGTAATATTTTGGAAGTCGCCTTATCGAGGTCAATTAAGATTAGGATTCGCCCCAAAGTAATCAAAAATAGACCGAGAATTAAAAATTACCTTTTTACCCCGGTTTATGTTCGTTGGAGTCCAAAGGGTTTACGTTAAGTCGAAGTAAGACCGAATACATGAAGTGTGAGTTCGACAAGGCAAGAGGGGGAGATGAACCCGTCAATTTGCTCGGACAGGAGGTACCCAAGAAAGATACTTTCGGATATTTAGGATCAATATTGCAAAAGAGGGGAGAGATTGATGAGGATGTAAGCCATAGAATCGAGAGTTGGATGAAATGGCGTAGTGCATTCGGATTTTTGTGTGGTCACAAAATCCCTCTTAGGCTAAAAGGAAAATTCTATAGAACAGTAGTAAGACACTGCAATGATCTACGGAGCGAGTGTTGACCAACGCAGAGGCAACATGAGCATAAGATGGAAGTAACAGAAATGAGAATGCTAAGGTTGATGTGTGGCCATACAAGAATGGATAAGATAAGAAATGAGGATATTCGACGAAAAGTTGGAGTAGTATCGATGGCCGAAAAGATGAGAAAACATCGTTTGAGATGGTTTGGACATATTTTTCGAAGACCCCTAAATGCTCCGGTAAGAACAGAAGTGTGTTATAAGGAGCATGACATGAGGAAAGGGAAAGGTCGGCCGAAACTTAGGACAGAGTGGAGGAAAGCGATTGGCGTCTTGTTTGTCTTAGGACAGAGTGGAGGAAAGCGATTAACATTGTGGAGGGGCAAAAATTCCTATGTTCCCGATCGCCTTTTCGAGTCATAGCCCTTTGTTTTCTTTATATTGTTATAGCTATGTTATTGTATTTTGTTTTATTTTATAGCTCTTTCGGCCTTGCTTTTTTGGGTTCATCGACCGCCGACCCCAACTAGTTTGGGTTAAATGTGATGTTGATGTTGATGTTGATGTTGACCCCCGATTTATGTTCATGCTTCTAAGATTAGTCAAGGACAAGTTGATCAATTTGAAACCCCCATGTAACCGAAATTCAAGGAGCAAGAGTGTCCAATGTGGTCTTGATTTACTAGAGGACAAAGGCGATATTTTGTGGCACAAAAGTCAAACCACCCATCAAGTCACTCAACTTGTCACTCACCTAGTCAATCCCTCATGTCACTCAAGTCATTCCTTGTCTACCCCACTTGCACCTAAACTTGTTAAGAAAGTTTTGAGCCTTGCCATCCTTTCTTCTCCCTCATTTCCTCAACCAAAACTCACTCTCTCTCACTCTTCATTTTGGCCGGCCATCCCTCTCATTTTCTTTCTTTCTCTCTCGTTCGGTGCGGCTCGCCACTTGCCCGTCGCCACCCTTTGTTCTCGGAGATTTCTTTACCGTCTGTGGCCGAATTCGACGAACCGCCCACCGTTGGAAAGCTCTTTCTCTTACTTGTTCAAACAAGTACTCAAGAGCCCAAATCGCCCAGCCGTTTGTCCCGTAGAGCCGTTTGAAGCGGGGAAGGTCGCTACGACCCTGTTCCAACCCGAGAAGCATCTTAGTCTATTTGAGAGCTTGTTTTGGCTTGGTTTCTTGGTAAGACACTTCCTACTCCTAGTTAAGACATCTATCATTATGTTTATAAGTTCAATGATGGATTATAGTGGGTATTATAGACTAAATCCTTGCCGTTCTTTCTTGACCAAAACCGATCAATTCCGCCTAATGAAGACCGTGAGCCTTGCTGCTACTTTTGGAAGCGTTTGCTTGCCTGGTTGATTTGGTAAGTTGATCCTAAACCTTCCCTAGGATGTTATGTTACTAAAGGACCAAGTTTGAATTTGATATTAAGTGAATGCATGGCTGGTTTTGTGAGAAATGCCTAGAGACCCGAATCTGTCCTTATTGAGATTAAGTGCTTGATGACTTGTTCTTGCTTGGAAATCATGTTTTTATGCTTAATCCATGTTAGTTCAAGCCTGTGAATTAATGAACTTGGGTTATCGTAATAAGGAGTAGGCATTGCTAGCTTGAACGAGTTTGATTAAGGACCGTGGCAACTCGTATGCAAGTTTGGGTGTCGTTGATGAAATTGCTGAGATCGATCGCCTTAATTGGCCTTGAGAATCGAATGCTTGAGAAGTCCTTTTTGGCCATGGATAAGTACTTTAATGGCTAATTAATCGCTTGAATTGATAAACCCGAAATTGATTGAACTGAATGCCTTGATTTGGCGATGAACCGCTTGCTATGAGATGAGCTTGGTTGTGTTTGTAATCTTAACTTATTAATAATTAATGGTATGGCCAATGCATTGCGTCGCGGGTGTTTGATCCCGATTGACCCGATGAGGTCTTGCGGCTCGAGTGTCAATATACGATCGAATCATCTCGAGGGCTATAAGAATCGAGAGTCGTTATATTTGACCGAATCATCTTGAGGTCCGGACGCGAGAGTCCTATATACTACGTAATCATCTCGATGGCACGGGATATCAAGAGTCGATATAGTGACCGAATCATCTCGCAGCTCGGGAAGAGCGTTGA
The DNA here is from genome assembly GCA_021437795.1 of Rhodamnia rubescens. NCBI lineage: Eukaryota > Viridiplantae > Streptophyta > Magnoliopsida > Myrtales > Myrtaceae > Rhodamnia > Rhodamnia rubescens. The sequence continues at coordinate 13,197,745 of JAILYA010000002.1, read as the reverse complement.
AGAAAAGATTTGGTTAATGGAAATAGAATTGAGAATAAAATTGCCTCATGAGTCCCGATTTGCCTCAAGTGTCTAATTGTTTGAGCTATTGGTTACTTAAGTACGAAACTTAGTCCTAATTTAAGAGTTGTAATTTGAGTTGATCTTAAAATGTTGTGCCATTATTTTGAAACTACATCTTTATCAAAGTGTCTGGAGGTACTAATAGCCTAGTTTAGGTTTAGGTTTGACTTGCTTGAGATATATTCTCACCCCGTTGTGGGTCCAACTTTTTAGATCCTAAGCCTTGACCCCCGTTTACAATGTCACCACTTTTTAGGATGTCGATGGGCCTTGAGACCGTAACTACCGAGTACCCGGTAAGCAAGGACCGGACGTACTATAGGAAAGCTAGTACGGTGTAGGTGGACGAGGAAGGTGATTCCTAGAGGCCCCTTACCCTTTTGGCTTAGACCTATCGAGATGCCGACACCACTTTTAGGAAAAGACCTAACAAGACCCAAAGTAAGGCCTACCATTATTGTGGAAGGCAACACGGCAATGCTCCTTGTAAAGTACGCACCAGAGCATGCTTTCGGTGTGGACAATAGGGTCATTTAATTAGAGATTGCCCACAACAAAGAAAGAATTGCAAACAAAGTAGTGGCCATAAGCAACACAACAAGGAAATACCCAGCCGTCGTCGGCTCGGGGATGAGTTTATGCTATTACTCAAGATGATGTGGAAAACTCCAAGATTGTTGTAATAGGTACGGTCTTTATTAATAATTAGGCCGCGCATGCATTGTTTGATGCTTGGTGCTACCCACTCATTTATATGCAAGCAATTTGTACGTTTAGCTAGATTAGAAACTAGACTACTTGGGGTATTCTTGAGTTTCCACACCCTTGAAGGACGAGATGTTAACAACCTCTCGTGTATAGGGGATGTAGGATTGACATAGGGGATCAAGAAGGGAAGATATATTTGATTACCCTAGATATGTATGACTTTGATGTCATAATCGGAATGGATTGGCTCCAACAACAACGAGCCAAAGTAGATTGCTATCGAAGGTAATCTACTTTAGTTCTCCAGACTCTCCTAGTTATGAGTTTGTTGGAAACAAGGATAAACATTCAACACTCGTAATTTCTGCCATTGAGGCAAATGCACTCCTTAGAGATGGTTGTCAAGGATATATAGTATCGGTAGAGGATAAGTCACAGGAAGAACCTAGGTTGGAAGATATTCCATACAAGAGTTTCGGATGTCTTTCCAAAAGAATTACCGGGATTACCTCCGGAGCGAGAAGTTGAATTCACTATTGAACTAGCTCCGTGACGGAACCAATTTCTAAGGCTCCGTATAGAATGGCTCCATGGGAATTGAAGGAGTTAAAAGTGCAATTACATGAATTGCTTGACAAGGGTTTCATTCGTCCAAGTACATCGCCATGGGGTGCACTAGTCTTTTTTGTAAAGAAGAAAGATGGATTGTTGCGTCTTTGCATCGATCGTCGATAAATAAATCAAGTAACTATTAAGAACAAATATCCTTTACTAAGGATTGATGATTTGTTTAATCAGCTTCAAGGAGCATTAGTATTTTCTAAGATTGATTTAAGGTCGTGGTACTATCAGCTAAGAATCAAGCTAGAAGATATTTCAAAACGGCTTTGAGAACTAGATATGGTCACTACGAATTTACGGTGATACCATTTTCTTTAACCAATGCGCCGACAGCCTTCATGGATACGATGAATTGGGTATTCAAAGCATTCCTCAATCATTTTATTATCGTGTTCACGAGATCATATATCGGTATATTCGAAGAATAAAAAGGAACATGTGCAACATTTGTGGAGCACTTTGCAAACACCCCGGGAAAACAAGCTTTATGCCAAGGTCAACAAATGTAAGTTTTGGTTTAACCATGTAGTATTTTGGGGTAAGTGGTAACAGGCGAAGGCATATCGATAGAAAACGGCCGTGACCAAGGACGGTTGTAGAAGTTCGCAGTTTCTTGGGATTGGCGGGTTATTACCGAAGGTTCACGGAGTGATTTTCTAACATTGCGGCCCCTCCGACGCGGTTAACAAGGAAGGATGTTAAGTTTGAATCAACAGAGGAGTGTGAACGAAGTTTTCAAGAACTCAAGCGAAAGTTAACGTCCGCACCTATCTTCACTATTCCATCGAGATCGAGTGGATTCGTTATTTACAACGATGCTTCTAATAAAGGGTTAGGCATTGTCTTAATGTAGCACCGCAAGGTAGTAGCCTATGCATCAAGACAACTCAAGCCTTATGAACGTAATTATCCAGTTCATGATTTAGAGCTCGCTGTAATTGTCTTTGCATTAAAGATTTGGAGTTATTATTTATATGGAGAGAAGTTCGAAATATATACCGACCACCACAGTCTTAAATATCTATTTTCTCGAAAAGAATTGAATATGCGGCAGCGGCGACGTATAGAGTTGCTTAAAGATTATGACTGTGATATTATCCCGGAAAAGCGAATAAAGTTGCCGATGCTCTTAGTCGCAAGTCCGCTATTACAACATTGATGATTACGGAATGGACATTATTCACCAAATTTAGAGATTCAGAATTTAAGTTAAAAAAGAAAATTCATGAAGGTTGTTTGCCTTGTTACGAATCGAGTCGGACATGCGATAGAAGATGAAATCTTTACAATGTTGACAAGCTCAAAGAGGAATAGATAAACACTCGGAGGAAAGTGGAAGAGGGGAAGGAACCTAAGTATCGAGTAGCTGATGGCATCTTAATGTTTCGAGGACGATTGTACATCCCTAATGTTGACAAGCTCAAAGAGGAAATTCTATCAAAAGCACATCGTAGCAATTATAGTATCCACCCGGGAAGCACTAAGATGTATAGGAATCTCCGTCGACAATATTAGTAGAGTGGAATGAAGGCGGACATTGCATGACATGTTGCTAAGTACCTAACATGTTAGTAAGTAAAGGCTTAGCCGTAAACCAGGAGGATTACTACGACCACTTGAAATATCGGAATAGAAGTGGGAGCATGTTACAATGGATTTTATTTTGGGATTGCCGAGAACACAAAAAGGAAATGACTCGATCTAGGTAATAGTGGATCGATTGACAAAATCTGCTTATTTCTTACCCGTACGGAAGAACTACTCCTTAGAGAGGTACGCCGATTTATACGTTAAACAATTAATTCGTTTACATGGGGTTCCGGTCACGATCACATTAGACCATGACCCTATGTTCACCGCTACTTTTTGGAGAAGCCTTGAGACAACACTCGGGAACCAAACTTCAGTTTAGCACATCGTATCTCTCGCAAAGCGATGGTCGACAGAAAGGACTATCTAGATAATGGAAGCTATGCTACGAGCATGTGTAATGGATTTCAAAGGAAATTGAGACGATCATCTACATTTAGCATAATTTGCTTATAACAACTACCAAAGAAAGCATAAGAATGGCTCCATCTCGAGGCATTATATGGAAAGGCTTGCAGTACTCCGATCTATTGGGATGAAGTCGGGGAAAACAAATTGATAGACCCAGAGTTAATATAGATTACTTGCTGAAACCATATAGATCATTAGAGACCATCTACGAACAGCTCAAAGCCACCAAAAGAATTATGCCGATAAGCGGCGAAAACCATTAGAATTTCAGGTTGGCGACTATGTTTTTTCTAAAAGTATCGCACATAAAAGGCGTGTCTCACTTTAGTAAGAAAGGAAAGTTAAGCTCGAGGTATGTAGGACCATTTGAGATCCTGGAAAGGAGCGGGGAATTGGCATATAGATTGGCGGTACCGCCACGACTTGCTAATGTGCATGATGTGTTTTATGTCTCAATGTTAAGAAAGTATGAGCCGATCCGACATATGTGATTGATTATGAAAAGATTGAAATAGATAAGAAAACTACATGTGGAAAAGCCGGTGCGGATCGTGGACAACAAAGAGCAAGTCTTAAGAAACAAGACCATTCCCCTAGTAAAGGTTCTATGGCAATACTACGGGTTAGAAGAAGCAACATGGGAAATCGAGGATATGATAAGAGGGAGTACCCCCACTTATTCCAATGACTAGGTACGTTGTAAATTTCGAGGATAAAATTTTATGAGGGGGAGAATTGTGACATCCTAGATCTTAGAGTCATATTGAGCCTAGGTCATGAATAGATTACAACTTAGAATCACAACTGACCATGGTCTAAGATAGTTAGACACTCGAGCATTTGAGTCTAAAGAGTCGATTACGGCCTCAATTGTGTGGTGACTATAGACTAAGTATAAAATGATCTCAAAATCAATATGAATCTAATTGATCAACCATGAATTGACCCCAATAATAGTTGGAGACATCTCCAAGTCACGCTAAGCCATGAGTTTGGCTAAATCACATAATGTACGCAAATGAGCAAGATGAGATACCATTCACGCCCAACATGACTCGGTTGTGAACTAACCAAGAAAAGTGACTCAATCTAAGTGAGACGAGTGTCTTGACCCATGATAAGTTCCCCGTCTAATCTCTCGCTATCTCATTGGTTTGAATTTTGAAAAGAATCATGTCCAATAATTAGAAACTAATGATTAGTGATATCTTTGACTAGTTATAGTTCATGACACTAGAATGCCCAAATTGCCATTAATGGTAATCTTAAGTCAATTCATTTCATTAGAGAATCTTAATTGTCATAAGAAAATAATTTTTTAGCATCAATAAGAGGTTGACACCTTATGGGGTGTGTGGCATTATGAAGAATATTCTAGGCACATGGTTAAATGAACATCACGGGGAGGCGTGAGGCTTAGATAGAAGGTTCTAGGCATATATTCATGAGGCACAAGGAGATGACGCCACATGAAGGGGCGTGTAGTATATGTTGAAGATTCCATTAGACAAAATATCTCATCTAGGTGTCTAGACTCCATAGACTTAGCTAGGTGGCTGAATATAAGTAAAACCATATGGACTAATAGGTATTAGATATGTACCTAGTCTAATAATATAGGTGACTAGGTGGATGAGTCATAAGGGACGTGTGGCACTATGGAATATTCTAGACGCATGCTTAATCACTACTTCATCTAATGACTATATTAGCTTGGGGAACAAGGTAGAATAAGATAGTGCCACTTGGAAGGTAAATAAGACAAAACCGGCTTAGAAAATAAGAAAAGGAATCGATGGTGCCATGTGGAAAGTGAATAAGACGAAATTGGCTTGGACAACAAGTCAAGGTAGCCTATAAATATGCTAAGCATCCCTCATTTGCATGCCACTTCCCTCTCCCTCTCCACTCTCCCTCTCGTCTTCTCCATCTCACCGCCACCACCATCACGTCGCCATCCTCACGCCCATGCCGAACCGCCGATCACTATTTATATCTCAACTCCTCATTGTGCTCTTTTATAGTTTTTGCCAACAAGATAGGTAAGTAAATTTCTAAATCATTGCGAAGGTGTGCAGCTAGTGCTCAACTTGTGTGTTTACATGAGAAATTGTGATCTTGCATGCTTTTACTCATAACTTGTCGCTTATGGTGGTCGAGGTTACTAAACCGATATGATATGACATGATATGCCTCATTTACGGTGAATACATGCATCCTAACCATGAGATTTGGTATGAGACGAATTGATTAGAAAGATGGAAGTATTTATTTGAGTCATGAATGGGTTACCCTTCGGGATGTCTTGGTATATTTGTAAGATGTACGCCGAGATGCCTCCTCTAAGAATAGACAAGTGGGCCTACGAAAAGCGCGGGACAAACCGGGCTGATGGTGATTGCATGCTTGTTTGGAATTGTTTATCGAATTAAGACAAAGAAGCTGGTTATGATCCGATTGCATGTTACATGAGTTGTTTGTTAGCTAATCTCCTTACCCGGGTTTAGACATTTACTTGTTGAAAAGTTGTTTCTCATTCATTTAACTTTTCATACTTGTAGGCATGGCAACTGTTCCACCCCCACGCTTTGGTCTTGTAATGTCTATGAACGTTACTCACACCGAAGTCGTAGATTTAGATAGCGATACCACTTTTAGACGATATCCGACTACCCTATTTGTGGAAGAGGGAGTGGACTGGGTCCCTCACCATTTTGTGGCATGGTACGCAAAGCTTGGAGGAGATTTTCTAAGGCCTATCCATGGCTTCGATGGACCACGGGTTTCAACAATGGCGGATGTCCTTGTGACGCATGAGATGAAGATGGAAGATCTACCCTTTTGAACTAACAAGTAGGAGATGACTTTTTGGAAAGCTAACTTTGATGACATCACCACTAGAGGTGTTAGGTGTAACTCGAGTCTTATTGATGTAATCATATGTATAGATGTGTATTTTGTACTAATGATACTAAACCTGATATAGAAAGTAGATATTGCAAAATGGAGGAACTAATCTACTAATGAAATGACATGTTATGTGAATTGAGTGCTCTTTCATTAGTAGTAGCATATTTATGCTTATGTATAAATGAACCACCGAATAAAAAGTAAACAAAGGGACGAAACGAGGTTGACGTACTTGGGACGTCAATAAACCTCCCCCGCAACACCAAGATCTTCGGCCTTTAACAGGTATTAAGGTTGGGTCGGGTGTTACACAAACATAGCAGCATAAGGAGAGATATAGCACGTGAGGAAGAGGGAACGGGCGTGAGGGAAGGGAAGAGGAAGAGAGGGAGGATTAGTGGTTTTGAGAATTGAAGAAACCTTACTCCTATGTATCGTAGTTTTCCATCTTCTTCTCAAAGTTTTTTGACTTCTTCCCCAAATTGTTTCATTAATGACCTTGCTTTGGTGTCTTTATCTTGTTGGTCTACCTAAAAGCCTATCCCTCTTATGTTTCTAGCTTAGCTATTTATCGGCATTTGATTGGTCCACTTGTTTAAGTTATTAACCTTAGGTTTACGGAGTAGCTATGTATCCTTATTTGATTGCTTCGCTTGTATGGTTATTAATGAATCTTATCCTAACATTTATGCTTGACAATGACATTGATCTTATCCTAACATTAAATGTTTGAAAATGACATTGATCTTATCCTATCATTAAATTCTTCAAAATGACATTACTATTTGTCATTTACCTTTTGACTGCCCATTGACTTATTGAAAATGACACTTATTCTATCCCGACTTCGAATTGACTTATTGAAAATGACACTTATTCTATCTTGACTTCGCATTGACTTATTGAAAATTACATTTATTCTATCTTGAATTGGCAATCCTCTTAATGTGAATTCATTTATAGTTTTTTGACTTTACTAATTTTACTAATGTGAATTTATTTATAACTAATGTGAATTCATTTGTATTTTCTTTGACTTTACTAATGAAAGTGACATTGAATTTATCTTATTATTTAATGCTTGAAAATGACATTCATTTTATTTTATCACTAATTACATGGAGGCGACATCATTCTTGTCCTATCATTTAATGTTTAAAAATAACATTATTTCTATCTTTTTCAAAAATTTTATTGACTTAGCATTGACTTTATTCTCATCCTTTAGAAAATTGAGAGTTTCAAATTCGAACTTCAAAATCATTTGATCATTGCATAAATGTGACTCCACTTTTAAAAATAATTTTGGAATTTCAATCTCAACCTTGAAATCATCTTAAACCTTGAAAATGGTGCATCTCCATTTTTGAAAATATTTTGAAGTTCCTAATTCGAACTTTGAAATCATTTTAAACCTTTGAAACGATGCGGCTTCGCTTTCGAAATAATCTTGAAGTTCCAATTCGAACTTTGAAATTATTTTAAACTTTTGAAACAATGCAACTCCATTTCGAAACTCATTTTGTTCACAAAGTACAAAAAAATTTAGTTGAAAGACTACCAATTGCGTAAGCGATTTAATTCAAAACTAGAATATTTCCAGCTTCAAAGCATTTCGAAAACTGTTTAGTCCGAACTTTTCATATTTTGAGAATTGTTCCAACTTTTTAAAGGAAAATCCTAATTTGAAAACGTCTAAGTCGCTAAAAACACTTGGCTCATAAAACATTTTAGACGTCGAAAGCAGTTTAGCTTGGAAGTATAAAGTACTTTAACCTTCGAAAACAACTTAGTTCAAAAGCATTAATTACCTTAAGCTTGAAATTGCCATATTTAAAGGACTCAAACCGCCTTAGGCTTTGAAACCAATTTTTCTCAAAGCTAAAAATGTCTGAACTTTTGAAACCATGCAGCTTCATATCATAAAGGCATTTCGACTTTGAAAACAATTCTAACTTTCTTTAAAATTAGTTTTAACTCGTAAAAGATTCAACTTTTGAAAATAGATTGAACTTAGCACAATACTTACCTCTTTCAATGTGTGACTTGGTTCATTCTTGTCCTTATCATAGTCCTAGAAGCCCGACAAGAGTCGCTCTTTGTTCGGGTCTTCTTGCCCCAGCGATCACTCCCCGCCCTCACGGGGTTGGGTCATTGTAGGTTCACCAGCCTTCGCCCGGTTCGTCCCCAAGTCACATACCTACGAAGGGAGTCCCATTCAACAAGTCCTATACCAAGTTTTATGATTATTAGGAATCCCGTTTAGCTCGTTGTTAATACCTAAATTTTGATTTTGATTTTGTCATTAATTACATAAAAATTAGGGACTAACCTTAGCGCCTAGCAAAAATATTCAAATCATTTGCATATAGGTTTTATTTAATTGAACATCCATTGCATTGCATTTTTCATTTCAATTTGGATCGATGATAGATAACTCTAAACTTTATTGTTTGGACTGAGCCCGTAGTGATGGAAATTTGACCAAGCCCATTGGTACTAGCAATTTGACAAGAAAATTGACTATTGGTGAAAAGATCTTGAATCTCATGAGGAAGGAAATTTTCGGATGGGAAGATGGGAAAGAGATATTGCAGAAAAGATAATCACACACGTAAGGGCATGTGTTTCACCCTATTATTTGAGCAATATATCTTTTAGAACAAGAAAGTAGGGCACGTTCTTCCTGAGAGGAAAGAAAACCAGTTTTCTTTCCTTAATACCTCAGACTCGTTTGCCTATAAAAGTGATGCTTCGGAAAAGAACCGGGGGGGTGGGGGGCGGCGCAGGGGGCGGGGGGTGTGGTTGTCTTCCACATTATTGAAGGATAGAAGCGCAGTTACATTGAGAGAGAATCGCAAAAAAAAGGGAGAAAAAGCTTTTCCGTGGAATTCACCACCGCGTGTCCACTGTTAGTGGTGTAAAAAAGCTTTAACTTTGGTCTGACGGTCCACGGTGCATCTCTCAGCCTTCCTACTGGTTTGCTGCTCTTCATCTTCGCATGTCATCAAAAGCTTGGCCTCAACGAGCTTTGCACCGAAGGCCATCGGAGAAACCCAATCCAAAACATATGCTCGGATACTCGCGACCCTGATGAGCTGACACCTCCTCACAACCTCTGATCTTATTTTTTTGTGCAGGTTCAGACCAAGAAAGCAAATCATTCCACGTTCAAGTCCATACTCAAATGAAAATCACATAAAAGCAAAAGTGAACTTGGGTGCACATCAGGAGATCCTCCACAGAGTGAAGAAGCAATCCCGACAAACCTTAAGTCCCTAGCCACGCATGAGTTCTGCCAGTCGTCGGCCACTCATCATCGAGCTTGGTTCACGAGTCGGTCTAAGCTTCGAATTAGGAAACACAATCTTCGGATAAGGTAAAATTCTAATTTTGAAATTAGATATTCATTTGCCTATTTTGTGAATTTTGCATATCTTAGCACATCTTGCATGTCATGTCATACTTGCATGTCTTACTTATTGCATAAAAGTGGATATGTTTTCAAAATACAAGTCGATTAGGAAAATTTTCTTTTCTAATCCGCAACTTGCCATATGATAGAGAATGTCCATCTTTAGGATTATTGATGGGATACTTGATAAGGTAAGGATTCGGGTTCAATAGTTAATTGTAGGATTACGAATTAAAAATTGACTCAAATATTCGCGAAATATTTCAAAACTTAATTGATATATCCACCTTCTTGATTGACATTGATTGGCATATTCTCTTTCTCCATTTGATTTGAATTGATTGATTATCATATTTTTTAGAATATATCCAATCACGTGATGTGATCATGAAAATTCTAAAAAATTTGCATTTGTTCAATTTCCATATTTAAAAATTATGCATCTTTTAAAATAGCATCATGTAGATAATTGCATATGTAATCTTTTTTTCATAAAATATCTAGGTTAGATTGCATTTTAGGATAGAAATTGTATGTTTAAATGAAATTTTATGTTTAAAATGATTTATCTTTAATATATTAGGGTTTAGTCAATTTAAACTCTAAAATATGCAAGATAAAAATTATTTTGGCATAGTTCTATTTTAGGAAATAAATACATCCAAAAATAAAAAAGAAACATTCATCTTTGCCACGTCATCCACGCCTTTACCATGTCATCATCACTATGTTATCCATGCCATGTGATCCTTGCCACGTCATCTTTGCCATGTCATCACCTTTGTCATGTCACATTAGGTTGTATTTTAGTTTAAATTACATATTAGATTACATGTCCGGGTTTTAATTAATTTATGTCACATAGATAATTTAATTAAACCCCGTGTCACTTGTACATCCATTTAATTAATTCACATGTCATGAAGTCAATTTTTATGTGCATGTTTAGATTAGTTTTGCATTTAATTAATGTCATTGCATCCTAGAATAATTTCATGCATCGCATATAGTATAGCTTTCATGTATTCATTTTAAAAAAAATTTAAAAAAGAAATATATTTTGTGTGGCGTATGCTCCCTTGATTATATTGACTTTTGGATGTTCATTTAATTGATTGTGCACCCGCATGATAACCTTTGTTAGTGACTTAGGTTAAAATTAATTAACATTGCCTTACCAAATCATTTTTATGAAATGAAAATGGTATCGAAAGGATGTTAGAGTAATCTAGTGTAATCAACTCCCTCGAACTCTTAATCTCTAGTTCATAGAAGTAATTTAGTTCTCCTGCTAATTTATTTAGGTTTTTAATTGACCTCCCAAAAATGATTAGTGGCGACTCCTAATGAAATTTTTTTGCATTTAAACCTTGAACCTAAGTTGCGAATTGATAGAGCTTGGAAGTGCTCGAACTAGGTTAGTTAATTCACTTAATTAACTTAGTAATCCATTAACCTAGAATTTGCTAAATTTTAGATCACGACACTCGTCCCATATCAAGCTTCACGGTTTATCAAGTCCGATGTAAATATATGATAATGACATGTGCAATGCATGTGTGTTTTTCAAAACTCAGCTGTTTTAATGCAATAAACACATGCAATGCATGTATAACCTCATAGCTCAAACTATGTGTGAATCAATGTCCATAACATCAGTTCTTGATTTAAATTCAACCTCATAAAATCATTAGTCAACCATTAACTCCAACTTGTAAGGGTTAATCATTACCAATTCACACCGATCTTTCTAGATCATTGCCTAAACTAGATCCAAGACCATCTAAGTCCATCAACAATTATTAACATCTAATCCTCCAGACACCACAACGAGTTCATGCCTATAGTTTGCGACTACTACTTGCTTCCTTGCAAACAACACAAAGTTATTCGAGCCTATTAATGACAATCGATATCTAAACCTCAACGTGCCAACATGAAATTATCCCTATAGTTCTCGATTTTCACTCACTTCATCGTAAGTCCAACATCCATTATCTATGGTACTAAAAAAACCAAAAACTAACTCAAATACCAATTAATTTCCAAATTGTCGATCGTTATCATAAACTTAATGTTATTAAATCATTAGGCGACCATCAAATCTCAAGATCAATTGCCTAGAATCTACATTACTCTTTCTTGGTCGCTATTTACTTAGGTTTCAAGATCATCCAATACCAATTCTCATCATATCATTTATATCACATAGTCTTTTCGGCCTATCGTCCAAGATTAATATCTAAACCTCAATGCATAGTTATAAGTTCAAGCCTATGACTTATATGCATCACTCCCTTCATTGCAATCATCTCATATGTATTCAAGGCTTATTAATGAAAACCAATTATCTAGTCCTCAACATTCCAACATGAATTCATTCCTATAATATTTAGATATCACTTGCTTCATTGTGAATGCCCGATACACAATTTGTTATGCTAATTAACCACCAATCCCAGCAATTCGGACCTAAAAGATAAATCATCACTTCAATTTGCAGATAATAACCAACAATGATTATCATAAACATTTATTTTCTAATTGTGAGCAAAAATATTTTTATTATTATACTTTCGTTTACAATTGCGTCCACAAGGACCGAATCTTGCTTTCGGACCACTTTATTCCCCGTACCACCGCATCAAAACACTAGTGGTGTAAGAGACGGCCTCCTTGTTCTTTATATTAACTAATACGAGAATAACACAAATATTTACTTCTTGAGATTACGAAATATCAACCCACTTAAACCCTTTACAATACCGTGGCTATAAGTTCATGAGCGAGATCAAATCCGTCAAGCAACCAAATTCAATAATCATTAACTTATGGAAATAAATGTAAACAACTCATAGATAATCACTTGCTTGGTATTGGCATACCTATATGGATTTTCTCGAGCTTTCCTCGGATTCGACGATTATTTCCTAGACCTTATGCTAAACATTTCAAACTAAAAGGTTTTCTTATCACTCCAATTTAAAGTCTCCTTATCACTCCAAACTAACCTTTACTTTTACCATTCAAGCAAGGATGTGACGATCCGGGAACTATATCCATTTATTCTACCTTTTTCTAATTTATTTATTACTTTTTGCCAACCTTTATTCTTTATTTGCGAAAACGTGACTATAGGCTACCTATATAAACATAACATATCAGCTACCACGATATTTACAAACATACTTAGATATGTATCAAGTATATCGTACAATATTCATTACCTTCCCTTAAAAATGTACAATCAAAAGTTAGGAAGGTCATCTCGAGTATTGCTAATTGGCATCTCCTTACTCTCTCTAAACTATTAGAATTTCTTTCTCATTTAGACTCGGGTACTCTCCTAAGGCATCACTCTGTCTTGGAAACCTAACGATCCATCAAAATTGCGTAGAAGACCCATGAACATTCCTCTACCTACTCTTCGATGCCATTTTCTACATTCACAACTCCCATATGGGAATATTCCATGTGAGTCGATAATCCAAATAGCGAGGCATGAGATGGATCCATCTTAGTTTCCCGAAAAATAAAGGGATGAGCGAGTAACCCAATAAATGAAATTATTAGGCCTAAATTAGGAATATCAGCTTTACACTTAACAAAGCTATCATGTGCTCAATTGTAAATATGAACATGAATCTTCATTCTAAATCATCAATGCGTGGAGTCCACTACATAACTTTTGTTCAAATGCCATGAACACATCAATCCAAGCAAGTCACATTAAACGGCCATTCTTGGCTCACCAATATTTATGCCTATCCCGGGGCCATAAATATTTGCCTATCCATACCATAATCATTTGCCTATCCAGGGCATAGTTATAGTAAATCGTATCCCGAGAACGCTCACTTGTGAGTCCAATGTTACCAAATAGTAAAGGTCTCTTCTAATCACATTTACAGGAATGATGGCTCAATATACTTGCAAAACAAATCCTTGAGACTTTAAGATAATGTTTGCCTATTTGGGCCATAATGATTGCCTATCCAAGATATACGTCGTTCCTCGGATGATCTCCATAAATACATTCTTGCATGCACATGCATCAAATCATTTTAATGCAAGAAAATATCATCATAGCTTAATGCAATAACACTCGTATTGCACACAAAATGAACACACTTCATGTTAATATAATGAAATACTTCCTTTTAAGTAATAAATGGACGCTACCACGTTAGATCTAGTAATCCCATTTACATTTCACCGGATTATCGTATTTCACTACATTAACGAACGAAACCCAAACTAAGATAAAGGAAGAGGCAGCGGAATGGAGGTGGCGGTGAGGCGGCGGTGACGTGACGATAACGGCTTGAGGCGGCATAGCAGCTTGAGGTGGTAGCGGCGTGAAGCGACGGCTTGAGGTAGCATAGCGATTTGAGGTGGCAAGAGAAGAGAGAGAGCACGTGAGGGAAAGGGAATGGGCATGAGAGTAGGGGAAAAGGAAGAGATGGAGGATTGGTGGTTATGGGAATTGAAGAAACCTTATCTCTATTATAGTAGCTTTCCAACTTCTTCCCCAAGTTGTTTCATTAATGACCTTGATTTGGTGTCTTAATCTTATTGGTCTACCTAAAAGCCCATCCCTTTTAGATTTCTAGCCTAGCTACTTATCGTCGTTTGATTGGTGCACTTGTTTAGGCTATTGACCTTAGGTCTATAGAGTAGCTATGTATCCTCATTTGATTGGTCCACTTGTATGGTCATTAATGAATCTTATTCTAACATTTAATACTTGACAATGACATTAATCTTATCCTAACATTGAATGCTCGAAAATAACATTGATCTTATATTATCATTAAATGCTTGAAAATAACGTTTCTATTTATCATTTATCTCTTCACTCCGCATTGACTTATTGAAAATGACACTTATTCTATCTTGAGTTCGAATTAACTTATTGAAAATGACGTTGATTTTATCTTGAATTGGCAATCCTCTTTGTGTGAATTCATTTATAGTTTCTTTGACTTTACTAATTTTACTAGTGTGAATTCATTTATAACTAATGTGAACTCATTTATATTTTCTTTGACTTTACTAATGAAAGCGATATTGATCTTATCTTATCATTTAATGCTTGAAAATGATATTCATCTTATCTTATCATTAATTACATGGCACGGGAATATAATTTAGTATAGAATTTTCACGTTCTAACCTTTTGGGAAAAGGGATGATGTTATTTTATACATCTATCCGCATACTTGGCTCGAATCTTCGTGAATGTAGCGCATAAAATTCCGTTCTAGCCTAAATCTTTGGGAATGAGTGAATTTGTCGAAAATTCGAAATTAAAAGGTATATTGTGTGCATTTTTAAAATTGGTACCGAAAGGGCATTAATTTTTTCAAATTAATATAACCAAGTCCTCGGACTCATTTTCTCCGGTTCATAGGAATAAAATAGTCATCCCGCTATTTTATATAGGTTTCTATTCGATCTACCGTAAATGATTAGTGGCGGCTCCAATTGAATATTTTTTCATCAAATAAAACCTAAATTGCACTTTGGTTTGGGCTTGGGAGACTACGAGATACGTTAGTTAAATAATTAACCTGATAATCCATTAACTTAAAGTTTTTGAACTTCAGGTTGCGACAGTTTGGCGACTACATTGGGATTTTTTTTTTAATTTTTTGAAAAAATAAAAGGGTGAATCGAATTTAAAAAAATCAAAATTAAACTTTAATTTGAGAAATTTTTTTATTATTCCCCTTAAATTTTGAAAAATAAAAAATATTTTGTGGACTTAAGCCGTTGATTTTCATTGAATTGCCTTTGATTGATCGATTGTGGTTTACGTTGATTGATTCAAATTTGATTGATTTTTTGGGTTATATCTTGATGGTCGTGAAGTGTACTTGACTTTTGGGATGATCATTTTGAATTGTCCTTGATTTTCCGATCATTTATGTAGGTTTACTTGATTTGTGGCATTGGGTTTATTTCTTTCATTTTATTGCAAAATGCCATGATTGAGTGAATATCATTTGTTGTGCATCGAACCTTAAAATGTTAGATGAACATAGGATAGTATTTGGGCAAGACTACGCCTGGCCTTAGGATGGAGGAATGGATAACCTTACCCTCGACCACGACGTGTTAAGAATTCCCCGCTTTAGCCTGAATCTGCGGGCATAAGAGGATTTCTTCGCATCCCCTAAGCTTAAGAGGTACTAAATATGACTTAGATCGATAGGTATGATTCGCCCACTGAAGCTCTAAAAACTCGGCTAATAAAGCATGCGTGAACATCATTGCATGTGTCTCGAACCCATTATGTTCATTTTTAGCACATGTATTTTTCCTATATGCTTCCCGAGTCAGTCCATGGCTGTTAGGTGCATCGTTATTTTGACCTATCACTTCATGGGGCACAACAACATTTGCACCATTGAGATAACTAAGGAGGATTTGATTAACTCGGCTTCCTCAATCGGGATCGAATCGCGTGCGATATGTGGAGGGTAGGCTGGGGGAAGCTGATTTTGTTGCTTGACATTAATGTCCGCATTGGGATCATCCACACCTTAGCTCATTGCTAGGTCTCTCAGACGGTCATTTTCTTGCTTAGTAATCACGAGTTCACCCTTACCTTGGAAGAGTATAGAGTGCTTACTTGGTAAGTCTCTTGATACCTAGCTTATTGATCCATAATTGAAGGAGGATGCCTGTGAGTTTTAGCTGAGTTTCTAAATATTGAGATATCGATTGTACATATGGTTTTGAAATCAAATTATGGGCATTGCTCCTTTTCCTTCCTCATTGATTATTTTAACAAAGCTCAATCTTTATAAAAGGGTAAAATCTATTTACTTGGCTTTTTTTGGATTGATAGTGTTTCCTCATCGAAGAACTCTATTAATCCACACATGGCACATTTCACTCAATAGGTTTGAAAGGAAAAGAATTTTGTGGATGCAATTAGGCGGAAATCTTTATTTCTCCGAATAACTATAAGCGGGGCAAGGCTAAGGTCTTGTGAGCCCCGGCTGAACTTTTACAAATCTGATTTCTTTCTCACATTAAGGAATGTCGGGGGCTTGTGTCGATTGATGCACTTAGAAATTTTGCCCCTCCGCTGGTCATTTTTAAAGACAAGCAAAGTGAATGTCCGGATTACCATTTTTCCGAATGGCTGAAACTAATGAGGAATCCATCCGCCAAGTCCCTCCAATGGCACGCTAGCTAGTTCCAATGTAAAGAGGCTCGTCTCACCTCTAGTCAAGCCGGGCCGATCCCTCTACTAGGCTTCAATAGGATGGCAAAGTACTATCCACCTCAAGTCATCAAGCGGTTCGGTTGTGTGCGGAGGATTCCTCCTCTTCCCCTATCTAAGCAAATTCGGTTGAATTTTGAGAATCTTATTATGGAGCATGAATAGACGGTTATCTCTACTCGCTATGTATGGGCGACTTGCTAGCTAACCAAGCTCGGTTTTCCGAGGAAGCGTTGAAGTTCGTTGAGGAGGCTCACCGATCCACCAAGGAATACCGTTTGAATCATTCCATTCTCGAGGCCCGGCATCCGAAGCTCCCCGGATGCCAGCCTAGTTTGTTAACAATGGACTTAGGTACTTGCTGGTCGAGGCATACGAGGAGATCACGATGGCAAAGAAGGCCCTCAAGAGATCGAGAGTTCAAGCCGATCCGGGACTAAGACATCGAAGGATGGAGCCAAATCCTCGAAGTAATAGGCTTTTATTTGAGTTTATCGAGTCATGTCATCGTTTATTTTTGCTTTTCTAGGCCTCCTATTAAGGAATTTCATTGGATTTTGTGATTGCCGTACTTTGGTTACACTTTCAATCAATAAATCGGTCTCGTTTTTATCCCGACCTTACTACATTGTTTGAATTTTTGCATCCCTTTTGAGTTGGAACCTATAATAATACGTCCATGAAGAGCTGTGTTTGATATGTACATGAAAAGGATTGTTTGAGAGGCTCCTACGAAGAGGTGCATTTCGAATGGCAACCTTCTTATCTATAATAGGGATAGATAACTTTGAAAGGGTAGGAGAGATAACGAACGTTCGTACAAAACTAACGTACATTCTTCCCTTCTTTCTCAAACAAGAACAGTAAATATACTAAAGGGAAAAGCATCGTTACTTTGAGAATCGATTTGCACTTACGTCGTGGAATATGAATATCTTTCTCCGTGATCATATTCGAACCATAGTGGGTTGAAGTTTTGATCGAGGAGGCACCGGTGATTTAATGACTTTCTTGGGCAATTTCGCAATCGAACGTCGATAGAGATTAGTAGAATTTTTTTATGTTAAAATTCCTACATTCGTATCAAAGCCAGGTTTAAAGAATCTCTGCCTTGTTTTCATCAAGTTTTGGCTAGATTACTATGTTGAATTCTCGATTGAATCGTTGAATACGAACGGGGTATGCAAGGCAAGTCTTTGGGTCATACACCATTTTATTTGGTGTATTTCATGAATTATTCATTTGGCGAAAAATATTTTTGGACACATGATTGGACTCATCTTGTCGAGATGAGAAAAATGAATGATCGTACGACTCTAGAGGAGGCCGTATGAGGCCGCAAGCACCGCAAGCACCCCGACAAGATCGATTGCCGAGCGGCGCAATGAAACGTCACATGTGCATAAAAATTTATTCAATGAAAGTTAATTTTGATCATATCATCTAACTTATCTCGTCGATACGAGAAAAATGAGTAGTAGCACACTTCGAACTACGGACTTGGTCGCACGTGCCTCTATGCATCATGACAGCATTCGCTCATGGTATTCATGCACCCGAGGCCAAAACGATGTGATGGGCTCGGCTCGACCCATTTAGTCCGACTCGGTTCCGGCCCGACCCATTGACCCAGGCTGGTTCCGATCCGACCCAATTTGATTTTCCTTTGATAAACTTGGCTCCGAACCGACCAGGTTGATTCAACTAGGTTGTGACACGAACTATTTGAACCGAACCAGATTGGACCCATTGATTGATTGATGGTATTTCCAAATCGGCTCTTGGAACTAATCCTTCAAGAAATCAGATTTTTGATCCATAAGATCCACTAGCCTCCGATGAGAGAATACACAACTGAAGTGAACTAGTAGGAATTTTACTAACCAATCTCCGAGAAATTAATCAATTAGAGGGTATTATGCTTTCTAAAAAAAAAATAATTCTTGCTCAAAAGGAAATTGAATTCCTTGGAATGCATCTAAAAAATGGAACCTCTTGCCAGGACCTCATATTGCAAAAGACCTCCCGAAATTCCTTGATGAAAATCTCTCTGTTAGCCGATCCGGTTCGGCGATCGCCGCGTGTGCACCCGGATTGTTAAAAAGTGCTTGTGAGCGCATACTAGCTCGATCGGGGCGTTCTTGGTACCTGTGTGTTCGTGTTGAAAATATATACATTATGATATATTTATTTTACATATTTGATACTTTTAAAGTTGTAAAAATGCATATGAAGCCCTAAATATGCGTAGTTTTTGGGTATTTTTGCATTTTTATCAATATTTTTATGTGGTTTTGAAAATATAGAACATTTCTTACATGTAAATGACCACTTTATGATAATTTATTGTATGGTACATAGTGAGCATGTATAAGAGTTCACGTGCTTGCAATTTCAGCTCAAAGCAAACTCTAACAATGGTAAGAGATTATGTTTGCATTCCGCATTTGATTATGATCAATGAATGAATTATTTATATCATGATGTGCCTATATGATTAAGACGTAACATGATCAATGGATCATGTATCGTGATTATTTTTTCTAGTGGGAGTTTGTAGGTTGTTAGAATATGATGGAATTCTCACCTTGAACTTAAATATTATGCGAACCGAACTAAATGCATGATAATGAAACAATCGTAACACGAAGCCGACCGGCAACAAAGTGAACTTTCGTTTCGGTGTCTTTTGTTGAATTATCATTTATTCAGGTTGCTTTTTGCTGCAAAATAAATATATGTGTTAATGCGAAAAATGTGCTAGTGTTATTTCCGGACTTATTCTATAAATAGATAATTGTCATTGATTATGGTTTTGGCATCTAAGACCATTGTGGCTGACCTCGGCAAGGGTTAGAAACTAAGCGGTGATAATTATGATATGTGGTACCGAAAGGTTCAAGTACATCCTTGAAGAGCAAGAGGTTTTGGAAACCCTTAACCGCACTATGGATGAACCTAAGCATGGAACTTCTACTTAGCACAAAGAGATAAAGAAGCTTATCCAACTTACTTAAATAAATAAATAAAACTAGCATTACTCCCATCACGTTGCTTTGAGCTGTGTGCGGGGTGATCTCATGTGTAAGTTTGAAAGTTTGAATAACGCTAAAAAAAAAATTTTGGGCTACCCTAAAAGGAAATTTTGGGTGTATGTATGCTACTAAATTGAGGAAAGCTCAAAATAGTAGGCTATACCCTAATTGATCAATAGGAGTTCAAGCTGTTATCAAGTCTCTTCTTGATAGTTAGGAGCATATGAAAATCAACATGATGCATAATGAAAATATCATAATATTCATGATATAGCGTGTCATTTGGAGTTGGAGGATAAGCGCCTAGAGGCTGTTAGATCTTTTACATATTCTTATGTTCTTGAATCTAGTTCGCATAAAGCTTCGGGCTTCAAACACAAGAGAAATTATGAATTCAACAAGAAAGGAAAAGAGATTGGTCGGGCACCCAAAAGAGCTAAAACCCTCCAACGCAAGAGGTGAGGTGGGAAAAAGGATAAGACCAAGATGAAATGTTACAAATGTGACAAGTTGGGTCACTTCGCTCGCGAATGCACTAAGTCGAAAGGAGTTGCAAATTACTCCATTGTTTAAGCAAGACTCTTGTCTCTAGCATTGTAATGCTTGCTGAATCACATCCTATGTCGATTGTGGACTTAGGAGCAATAGATAATGTAGCTAGAGATCGAGCAAGCATTAGTGAAATATCGTCGAGTACCTCCTGGAGAAAGATGGATATATGTTGGAAATAACTCTAGAATTGAGGTGAAATGTATCGACACATGTAAAATGAATTTACGTGGTAGTCGAACTCAATTCCTACATAATGTCCTCTATGTTCTAGATGTTCGGCGGATCATGGTCTCTATAGTTGTCTTTCTAAACTTAGGTTATATTTTATTTTTTCCATGGTGAGTGCGATGATATAAAGTTTGGAATGGTTGATTATGGTATTGGTTATCTACAGAATGGTTTCATGTTTTGAGACATTGACTTTAATGTGTTTAATGTCAATGTAGATGGTTGTTCTTTCCTTAGTTGCATATTTAGTAATGTGAATATTGACGCAAATATTTAGCATGTTAGATCGGATCACATTGGGTTAGAAAGGCTGAAAAGATTAACTAGAGAAGGCCTTTTAGGATCACTCACTAATACCGATTTACCCATATGTGATTGTTTGGCGGGAAAACCCCTTGAAAACCATTTAGTAAAGGAACTCAGGCTAATCTTCCATTGCAACTTGTACATTCTGATATTTGTGGTCCATTAAGGGCCCGTTTGGTTTAGCATTTGGCCAAGGGACTTTAAGAAAATGCAAATACCTTTAGGCTAAAGGCCTTTTTCAAAATGCAAGTAGTGTTTGGTAAAATGTATTTTAAAAACACATTTGAAAAGTAACTTTGACGTAAATGTTGTTTGGTGAAAAATGAACTTGGTAAAATATTTTTTCTTTTTGAAAAAAAGACGGCGGTGGCGGCCGGTGATCGCGGCCAGCAATGATGGGAGGCGGCGGCGGAGGCAACCGGCGGCGGCAAGCGAATGTGACAAAATAAAAAAAAAATTAGTTGCATTTCGCCAAAGTCCTTTAGCCCAAAGTACCTCTAGAGGTACTTTGGGCTAAAGGACTTTGGAGAAGCATTTGAGATGCAATTACATCTCCTCAAAGTGATTGAAAAAAATAGCCAAACAACATTTGCATTTGGCCAAGGGACTTTAGGGCCCCAATGCTCATCTCAAATCTTTGAACCAAACGGGGCCTAAATGTAGGGGCGAGGCATGGAACCTCATAGTTTTATCAATTTTATAGATGACTTCACGCGATTCAGTTATATTTTTCTGATCTCCCATAAATCAAAAGTATTAGATTGCTTTAGACGATATATGAATTTGGTAGAGAATCGGTTAAAATCAATCGCGAATGTAGTTATCTATATGAGCAATTCGAGTCTTTTTGTGATGAAAAGGGTATTATTCTAAGACATGTATCTATTCCTAGCATCCTCGCAACAAAATAAAGTTGCTGGGAGAAGGAATATAACTCTATTGAAAATGGTTAAGTCTATAATGGCAAAAGCAATTCCATCGATCTCCTTCGAGAGATGCGTTAGTGATTGGCGCTTATATACTTAGTCGCGTACCCTCTAAGTCAGTCACTTCCACTCCTTACGAATTATGTTCACAATTCTTCCCATAAATATGAAAAATTAGGTTCTAGAGGGAAGAAATGTATCTTTATTAGATACTTTGGACACTCCAAAGCGTATATGTTCATTGGTGAACAAGCTAATGAAAGTGTGACTACAATAGAGTTATGAGATGTCACGTTCTTGGAGAATGTTTTTTCCTAGTAGAGGTGAGATTGATAAGGAATTCCATTTATATGAGATGGAAGATCCCGATAACATACCCACTAATGTTGATCGAGGAAATAATGATTTACCTCAACTACTAGACCTAGTAGGAGTGTTACATTGTCTAGTGAATTGAACCCACAAGGAGTTCGGTTACGTAAGAGTAATCGTACAAGCATTCCTCGTGTCGTTTTGAGATTGAAGGAGAAGAATTTATGATTGCTTCACAAGACAATGTAAAGCCTAAAATAGTTAAAAAGGCTCTATCATCTCTAAACAATAAAGAATGGAAAAATGCTTTGGAAGATGAATGGAGTCTATGAGAGCAAATCATGTCGGGGGCTTGGTTGATCTTCCACCCGAATGCAAGGCCATTGGAAATAAATGCATTTTCAAGATCAAACATAGGGCAGATGGATTTGTTGAAAAAGTATAAGGCTTGCCTTGTGGCGAAAGGCTATACTCAACAAGAGCACATATACTATGAGGAAACCTTTTATCACCTATTATAAGATTTGCCTCCATACTACTGTCCCTAGCTATAGTCGCAAATTTGAACTTACAGTTACATCAAATGGATGTAAATATGGCATTTCTCAATGGAGAACTAGATGAGAAAATCCATATGAAGTAACCAATAGGTTTCATAGCTAAAGCTCTGGAGTGAAAAGTTTGCAAACTCCATTGTTTGATATATGACCTTGAGAAATCATCTAGACAAGTGGTATCTTTATTTTCATCAAGCCA
The DNA here is from genome assembly GCA_021437795.1 of Rhodamnia rubescens. Lineage (NCBI taxonomy): Eukaryota > Viridiplantae > Streptophyta > Magnoliopsida > Myrtales > Myrtaceae > Rhodamnia > Rhodamnia rubescens. The sequence goes on along the minus strand of JAILYA010000002.1, from coordinate 13,174,675 downwards.
TAACTATTTTTGGGTTTTACGATGATCGAAGAAGATCATTGTGTGTATACCAAGAATAAATTTGTGATTTTATCCACTTATGTGGATGATAATTTGTTAGCTGGGAATGATAAGGTTTTGGTTATCACCATAAAAGAATGGTTGTCCTTGTATTTTGGAAATGAAAGACATGGGAAAAGTTGCTTATATATTGGGAGTTACGATAAAAAGTGATCGTTCAAAGAAACCTTCTTACTCTATCTCAAGAGTCTTATATTAAAAATATTCTTGAACCTAACAATATGCAGCATTATAATCCCAGTGATACCCTTATCATACAAGGTGAATGCCCAAACTCTAATATGTGTTCTAAGATTCCAGCAGAAACGAAAGAAATGAAAACTGTTTCTTGCTCGATGTAGTCAAAATTTTGATGTTTGCTACAATATGTACTTGACTTGACTTTTGTGATGCTATTGGGTTAGTAAGTTGCTACCAGTCAAATCCTAGTCAAGCACACTAGAATGCAAGATAGAGGATTTTGAGATATTTTAAAAGGCACTATGGACTATCGACTTTTTTTTCAAGGGAACGATTTACGCCTATTATGGTTACTCAAATGTTGATTGGGAGTAGACTTAAATGAGGTAAATTGATATTTGGATATGTGTTCGTGCTTAATGAATGTGCAATTTCTCATAGTATCAAGAAACGCAGACATGCACGGCTCTACGTATGATGGAGGCTGAATTTATCCCATGCTCGCTATAGTGCAAGAAGCAATATGGCTAAAATGTTTCTTGGAAATTTAGTCATCGCTACCGATGTCCCAAGAACAAATGACAATTGATTATGATGGTTAAATAGATATTGCCTATGTGAAAGATAGTAAGTACCATGGTACAACGAAGCACTTTCATATAGGGGACAACTTCATTAGAGATATAATGAGACTAGCATAAATACACATATGTTGTTAAAAGGTATATCACCAGGCAATGATTGGCTCACTCAAACAAGCAATTGCCTCAAGCACTATAGTAAGCGAGTTGAGATGATAAGGTAAGTACGAAAGATGCTGGGAAGAGCAAATTTGATACATAATTTTTTTACTTCGCCTTGATTGGAATCAAGATGAGGTCTATAATTAATATGTGATAAGACCGAACATGAAGCCCCATAATCATGTATGCTTGATGGCGGCCGAATGTGAGTGCTTAATTAGGCGCCGTTGAGAACGAGCTGATATAGTACTTTGGCTAAACATATATACATGAGAAGCATGTGACTATGTTTAGGCTATGATCCGTATAGTGGATATGTTTTGTTAAATAACATATGCTCTTATGGAAAGAGAAATCCACTATAGCATGTAATTCATACTACATGTGCTATATACGATCGATAAGCAAGATGAGTACAATTATCCCTATTTACTCATTGTGTGAGCCCTTAAGGTAATTTATGAATTGATTACCTCATTTTGTACCCTATGTTACTTCGACTATGTTCTCAAGTGACGGATCAATGTTGTTGCTTTAGCATGTTATCGGCGGTCATGAAAATTAATATGGCTTTATGGGATGTGTCTAGGAAAGCAATTGTTCGAAATGGAGAGAGACATAAGTGCGAAGGAAGACTATTATTGTTTTACATCTGCCACATGTATTTATTGGTCGACCAATTATATCACCTATTATGGGTGCAGATATAATTGTAAATACATGGCAAGTTAAGAATAGTCAAGTATATCTTTTAAGGGATAGGTATACTTGAACTAATGTAACAAAATATGTCTAGGGTAATCTGTAAGACATTATTTTTTTTTTGGGTTGTAGCTATTATGTATTCCTAATATGTGCATAACTCGAGCTCCCAAGTGCGGGTGTACTCACCTTGGTCGCACGACGTATTTACAAGTATGAATTGATTCTAAAGTAGACAATGTTAATTGTCTTATATTCTTGATAGAGTAGTGTCGAAGCCCTTCATGTCCGAGTGGGAGATGTAATAATACGTCCATGAAGAGGTATGTTTGAGAGGGCCCCCCAAAAGAGGTGCTTTTTGAATGGTAACCTTCTTATCTATAATAGAGATAGATAACTTTGAAATGGTATGAGAGATAACGAACGTTCATATAGAACTAATGTACGTTCCTCCCTTCTCTCTCAAACAAGAATAGTCAAAATACTAAAGGGCAAAGCATCGTTACTTTGAGAATCGATCAATACTTACATCGTGGAACAAGAATATCTTCCTCTATGATCATATCCGGGCCATAGTAGGTTGAAGTTTCGATCGAGGACATGCCGATGATTCAATGACATTCTTGGGCAATTACACAATCGAACGTCGTTAGAGGTTAGTAGAATTTCTTGATGTTAAAACTTCTACATAACCAATCTCCACACTTCAAACACAAAATTTTCGTAGGAGCTTAAGCTGTCATGTCAAAATATTTCCCGGTGATCCGATACAATTTTCATTTACTACGGAATTAATAGCTAGGATGGAGCAGGTTGGAGTTTCGCATGTTTTCCGACTCTTGAACTACTTTGTTGTTTAGCACTAGTAAATAAGCTCCTTTTCTAAATCACGAAACATGAAATTGTAGAACAATCTTTGAACTAACAGCTTGCAAAATTTCAGACCTTAACTCACATTTTTAAGGGCTCATTCTTTCTTTAAAGGAGAGCCAGTTGAAGTAGTTTTTTGGACAAAGTTTTTTCAAAAATGCATTAAACTGTATTGATTCGTGCATATCCAACTTTGAGTCGACATGAAAGTTGTGCATCACCCTCTTGGTTACAAGCCCGTAACGTTTTACGTCATTCCAACCACTCTGTGATTTTTGACGAATGTTTTACTAAAATCCAACGAATCTAGAATTTCCAAGGTCAAGGTCAAGGGTCAAGTTCGGCGGTGCTTATGAGTCTATTCTAGCCATGGATCGAATCAACATTTCTCACATGTTATACTCACCGCAAGGTCATCTTCTATAGGTAATATATCACGAATCCTCCATACATTACATGATCGGTAGTAAGGAGAATGGTTGACGAGAGCGAAATCAATGCCGTTCATGAGGCCCTAAAAGAACAACTTGACACTATAAGAGAGCGATTCGAAGGGATGATGTCACAAAAGATGGACCGGATGATGGCCAACATCACAGCCAAGAAACAACCGCCTAGCTCGGACCCTTTGCCGGTCACTCTTACTCCTCCGATAGACAACTCCGGCCGTGACGCTTTGGAAATTCGACGCCCGTATGACAACCGAATTCAATTTATGGAATGACTGTGAATTCCACTTTGTTGCTCAAAATTAGATTCTTAGGAATCGAGAGATGGAAATTAGAAATTTCCTAAATCGTTGATCGAATTAGTTCGGGTTTCGATCAATTAGTTGCTGCACCTTAGAATAAAATCATCACACTCGAGCCTAATCCCGATCGAGACGGACTTGAGAAAAGTTTAAAATACCCCCATTGGTGGAGTTAAATGTCCGAATAGCCCTTAGTGACGAAATGACCAAAATACCCCCGACCAAATGCGAAATTACGTTTTGCCCTTAAGATTTTTTGGACTTCAAGACAAGGCTAATGATGAAGGTGGGCTCCACCTTATCTCTAAGTCCCCAAAAATTTCCTCATCTTTTCTCTCTCCTTCTCTCTCTCCCTCATCGTCTTTCTCCCTTCTCCCGTTGTTCACGACAGCCCCCTTTCATTTTCTTCTTCTTTTTGGTTTTGTTGGTGTGACACCACTCTACTACTCTGCTCCTCCAGTGCCCTCGCCACCTCTTATTGCCCTCGCCACTAGCCATTAGCACCGAGTATAGCCGCGTGCCGGCGCAGCGGCGGGACCACCACCCCTCTCGCTAATGCCGCAGCCTACGCCTATTGCTCTTTGCCACGACCGCTGCCCGTTGCTCCTTGCCACGGCCGCTCCGCCCGCCTACACTTGCCACCACTTTCCACTAATGCTCGGCCATCGCCTCAGCCCACCATAGCAGCTTGCGTAGGTCGAATTGACGTCGACAGCCCCGAACTCTGCCACTACCTCTGGTTATGCCTTGTCTTCATCACTACAGCCTCTATTTTCGCCTCTACCACTGCTCCGCCTTCCTTCGACCTTCAAACATCCCTTTATCAGCCATACGTCGTCATCAAGTTGCCGAATAGCTCTTACGAAGCTGAACCAGGTCACCACCCGAAGCCAACTAACTTGTTCTGCCTCCACAACCCTTATTCCGTTCTAGTTGTTGCTACCCGAGAACTCCCTCCGATTACCTCGGTCGACCTCCGACCACCACTACCCTTCTTGGTCAAAGTCCAGCCACCCTAGCACCTATTCGAATGCCCTCGGCCGCACCTCAATCCCAAAATGTCCTCGGAACAGCCGGCCGCGCACCTACTGTGTTTTGCCCGAGTGCCATGTTTTGGGCCTATTTCGTGGACCAAAGGCAAGCCGGGCCACGACCCATTCCCGACCTGAGCCGTGTCTTACATTCTTGGATCGAGAGCCTAGGCCATGTGCCAAGTTCTAGGCCAAGTGACCGAGAGAATTAGCCCGTGTGACTAAGATTTTTAGCCCATATCCTAATTCGTGTCCCAAGTCATGCTTAAAGATTTCCAAGGATCGTCGAGTGTACTCGCCTCCCGTAATTGCCTATGAGTTCACCTCTAATCCTTGGTTAGGATGCTAATTGCATTCGAAATTAGTTTAAGTAGATTTTAAAGGTGTTTGGGTAGATTAATTAGGGCCAGTTTAGGTTAGAACTTTGGTTTAGGTTAAATGGCCCTAATTAGTTAAGTTAGTTTGACAAGGGCTATTTGGGATTAAATTGATTGACTGGATGATTGTCATTGCTTGATTGCGAGCGAGCGATAAGGCTAGAGACGAGCGTTCGATCGATTGATGAATTGGGATTGATTATCGCTAAATCGGATTGATTATTGTTAAATTGACGAACGAATTGGATTTAAATGTGTGCCATCGAGATCAAATATGCGTCATTGAATTGATTGGTTGTGCTTGATCAATCGTCTATGTCGATTATTTGGTTGAATACCGTGATCGATTCTTGCTTGATGTGGTTGACTCTTTGGGGCCAATCACCCTATATCGCTTGCAAAGTATGGTTGATAATCCTAAGCATTCTTTTGACTATGTACGAACTTAAGCTACATGTTTTGGCATGAAATGGCCTCGGGTCGAGTCATTGAGCCAGCTCGTGAAGACGTGGCTAAATGTGAAGACGAGAATCGATTGATTATATGGTATGCTTGTGTGGTTACAGGATGATTGGTCCGCCAATCATTGTATTCTGATTGATTGGATATCCCCGACAATCATTGTTCTATGATTGAATCGGATGCACGACGATCATTGTATTCTCATTGATCGACACCGATTGCAGCTAGTGAAGGACCGAAACCCTCATAGGGATTCCTGATAGATACGTGCCGTCACGATAGGAATCACACCGACTATCCGATACGGTCGCTCGAAGTAAGGGACGATACCTAGTCCCGCCGTAAAGAGCATCAATTGACTAGTGTGCTTGGCCAAATGGCCTTAATTGTAACGACCGAACCGTGTGTGGTTTTACGTGAATTAATATGTATATGATATTCCGCCGTGAGTTGATTTGGTGTGACTTTCGTATCGTATCAAGTTATCATTATATTTTGTGTGGCATCCTGACGGGTAAGTCGTATGTGATTGAAATATCTGCTTTGTGATATGTGATTGGTTGATAGGATATTCGGGACGAATCAACGCCCTAGCCGAACTTAGGCGTTGACTCGATGAGATTTATCTCAGCCCATTGTGGTTAACAATTTTCGGGTTCGAAGCGATGGAGTTTAGGGTCCTTTTTGGAGTTGATGCGGAGAGCTATGGTGATATAGCCTCTTTTTGGAGTAGATGAGAGATTAACCCTTCCCGACCCTTTTTCCTTTTGTTAGTCTTAGAGAGTCGCCCCGAAAAATATGGTTGTATATGCTTCCGGCTTTGTACGGTTAATTATAATCTGCTCTTGATATTATATCGACAAACTGTATTTTGGTATCCGACTATTATAGATGTTCCTACTTTGCTATTCCTGGTATATTTGTTGATTGGGAGATTGTATGTTTCCGCATGCGCAATATGGTATCGTAGGTCGATAGCGTACACGAGACGTTATTCTTTATGACCCGAGGTAATTTGGTAGGGATGTCGCGTACTCGAAAGTCGGAGCGTGACCCCCGCAAAGCCCTAAAAGGTGTTCCCTTCCAAACTATGCCGATAGAGGATGTAATAATCATTATAGGTATGAGCTCCAGCTCACCACCCTTGATTTCGGTTCCCCAAGCCAACCCTAAAGCTAAGGGACCGAATGATGAAATAGCCAAGCTATTTGCCCACATAGAATAGAGGATATGAGAAGTGGAAGGGACACATAACATACCCCACATTGATCTATCTATCTTTTTGAAGGTCGAAGTGCTAGAGAAATTTAAGATGCCCGATTTTGAGAAGTATGATGGCACTTCCAATCCAATCCAAAGATATCCAGATATACCAGGCTAGAATGAACAAGTATGCAACTAATGGCCCCCTATTGGTTTAAACCTTTCGAAGCTAATCGAAGGATGCTTCCATGGGATGGTACACACACCGTAAAGTCTACTCGTATGTAAGATTGGGAGAAGACGGCCAATGCATTTATCAAGCATTTCGGTTTCAACTTACACCCAAAAGATACCGGTGCTAGTGCCAAACGGTTCGCGAGCAAGAAAGGACAAAGAATCTCGCTCCGCAAGTGAATGTCACTTACACCTAGAGGCCTCAAGCCCAAGTGTCCAAGGTTCATGTCCTTAATCGGCGGCATGGAAATTTTAGTGCTTAGGGATAAAAGGGATATAAGCGCAATCAACAGTTTACACCATTGCTTGGTACTCTCTCTCGTGTCTTGGCCGTCTTAAGCAAGAAGGACTTGTTGTCAACAAAGCCCATGCAATCGAATTATGCGACCTTTACGTGGTACAGCTCGACTAAGAAATGTGACTACCATCGAGGTGAACCCGGACATGATATGGATGGATGATATGTACTCAAGAACCGCATCTAAGACTTACTCGACTCTGGAGCATTTTCCTTTCAGGATAATTATCAGCCGAATATTTAGAATAATCTTTTTCAAATTACTTAGTTAAGGTTAATGCTATATTTGATTCGAAGCTGGATAGATAGATGGTTTTAAGGTTCAGTGTCACTTGATATCTTTGATGCTCTGGTTAGAGCGGACTATTACTAGATCGGAGACCTTGTATCACTTAACCAGCTAAAGAAAAAGATTTCAAGTTTGATGGAGGGTGGAATGATAGTGTGCATAAGCCAGGATGGTTTGGTGGCAACCATATCTCGGATTGTCGTTGATTGGGATTAGAAATTTGCAACATTAGCTATACCTGGGCTAAGTTCGAACCAGCGACAAATCCAATTAAGGTGGATATTACAAGTTTGATTAAAATTGATCCGGAGCTGGCTAATATACCCACTATGGAGGATGCCAAGGACGATGAACTTAGGATTGTTATACGCGAAAGCTTGATGATTAACGCCCTTCAACCCTTTCCTTACAAGGATGATAAGGTAGTACCTTGGTCTTATGATTGGGCCCCGATAACTAGGTCCGGGCGAGCTTGTAACGATGGTCAGCCAGCTAAGCAAGTCGATGACAAAGATACAAAAGAATTCTTAGCCGTGATTAAGGCAAGCGAATACAGCATTGTTGACCGGTTGCAAAGCCCAGGTATCCCCATTAGAGCTCTTTCAATCATCTAAGAAGCATCGAATTCTTTAATGAAGGTGTTGGGCCATATTCATGTACCCGAGAACATCGATCAATACAAGGTAGAGAATTTTGTTGTAGCTGTCTTTCTAAAGGATTAGGTGGTGTTCGCGGACGATGAGATTCCATCTAAAGGGATGGGTCACAACAAAGCCCTACGTATCACGGTGAAACGTAAACGGACTCATGTGGCTTATGCACTCATTGATAATAGGTCGGCCTTGAGCTTTATCCACTAGCTACCTTGAACCATCTTGGGATCGATCTAGCTAGGATGTAGGCCGTCAAGACATCAATTAGAGCCTTTGATGGTGTGAAGAAGAATGCCCTAGGGCAAATCAATCTTGAGATCCAAATCGGACCTTCGTGTTCGATGTTTTATTCTAGGCATTGGATATTCCTTCGGCTTTTAACCTATTGCTAGACTGGCCATGGTTTCATAATGCATGAGCCGTACCGTTTAGTCTCCACTAGAAGATTAAATTTGTGGTCAAAGAAAATCTGGTTATTATTCATGGTGAGGAGGATCATCGAATTTTCAATGAGATGTCTATTCCCTACATCGAACTAGCTCATCTGAAAGGGATTCGTGTCATGCTTTTAAGCTAGTACACACCATCCATGCTCCAAGTAGATAGTCCTTTACCAATTCCAGAGCTATCAAAAACTTTCCTCATAGTTGCTAAAGTGATGGTCGGCTAGAATTTTTTATTGATTTCTTAGAACTTTCTTTTCATTTCATTGTCGTACTATAGGATTTCCCTTTCAATAAGATGTAATTCATTAATTTAATATCAATAAAATTACAGAGGTATTTCATTAAATTTTTTGAATCTTGACGAAGCATCCCAAACTAGTTCGATGATGATAACCAACGATCAAACAAAGTAGTCATCTATGGTTGGGCTTCATCAAGAATTCTTGTCCCACGGTCTTCGAAAAGCAAAATTCTTATAAAAAGCTCACAATTTTCGATAAAATGCATGCCATGTGTTTAAGCCCTATTTATTTTTATGATTCCTCTACTTTATGTTCAAGGGCAAACATGAGGAGGGAAACTCGATGGATCCTAATGTTAATGCCAATGATCCGGATGATTTAGATAAGTCCGATCTTGATGTTGAAGAACTACGATGGAACCTCGAGCAGCACGAGAATGCCAAACCTCTCACCATTCAGGAAACTATATCGATCAATCTCGGCGATGCGAGAACTCGAGAGGTTAAGAGCAAGGCAAACCTTCTTGAAGATGTAGATGAACGATTTACAAAACTTTTGAGAAATTATCGGGATATCTTTATCCGGTCATATGCAAATATGCCTTGTCTCGATCGATCAATCGTCGAACACCTGTCTACCAACTAATCCTTCGGTTGAGCCCACGAGGCGGAGGTAGCGAAGGGCTAAACTAGAGCTGGCAAAGAAAATTTAAGAAGAAATTATGAAACTTCTTAATGCAAAATTCATTGAGACTACCCAATATTTAGAGTGGGTCGCTAACATAGTCCTAGTACTAAAGAAAGACGGTCGAGTTCGGGTCGCGTGGATTACCGAGACTTGAACAAGCCGATCCCAAGGATGATTTTCCACTTCCGCACATTGACTTGCTCGTGGATAGCATGGTAGGATTCGAGCTATTCTTATTCATAGATTATTTCTCGGAGTATAACCTAATCCCGATGAATGAAAACGACAAGTTGAAAATCGCATTTACCACTCCATGGGGGAGTTTCATTACAAAGTTATGCCCTTCGGTCTTAAGAATACTAAGGCAACTTATCAGCGGGTAATGGTTACGCTATTTCATAACATGATGCACAATAAGATCAAGGTCTATGTCGATGACATGATCGCAAAGACTCGATGTGGAGAAGACCGCATGGAGACCTTGACAAAGTTGTTTGATAGACTCCAAAAATTTAGGTTACGCCTCAACCCAACCAAGTGTGTTTTTGGTGCTAGCTTGGGCAAGTTGCTCGGCTTCATCACCAATAGCAAAGGTATTGAGATCGATCCGTCTAAAGTGAAAATGATTTGTGAGCTCAAGCTACTTTCATCTGTCAAAGAAGTTCGGAGCCTCCTAGATAGGCTGAATTACATTGCTTTATTCATTCCTCAATTGTCTAAGACCGCACAACCATTCCTCTAATTGCTAAAGAAAAATGCACTAGTCAAGTAGGATAGTGAATGTGAGAAAGCTTTTGAGAAGCTGAAATAGCACCTTATGAATCGACCCATGCTTGTTTCGCCAATACCGGGGCAACCTTTGATCCTCTACCTCACAATCCATAGTGAGTCTCTAGGGTCCATGCTAGCACAAGCGAAACGAGAAGATGGAAAAGAGTGGGCCATTTATTATCCGAATAAGAAATTCATAGCTTATGAGTTAAATTACTCCAAAGCGAAAAAAGACATGTTCAACATTAGTCCAGGTGTTACACAAGCTGCGGCAATGTATCCTACAATATCAAGTGCTCTTGGTAACGGATGTAATCCTATCAAGTACCTTTCAAGTCAACTTGCCTTAGTTAGGAAGCTCGCGAAATGGCAGATTCTTATTTCGAGTTCGATGTTCGATACTAGTCACGAAGTCGATCAAATCATGTCAATGGATGATTATACCTAGACCATATATTGTGACAAGGTTGTGAATTTGTTCCGATTAGGCACCGGAGTAGTCTTGATATCCCTAGGTGGACAACATTATCCTATAGCACCAAAGTTAGTATTTCCTTGTACTAACAACATAGCAGAAGTACGAGGCATGTATTCTCGGGCTACAAGCTACAATTCGGATGAAGATAACCTGACTCAAGGTATTCGAGAATTCAGCCTTGATTATCCTCTAGACGTGGGAGAATGGAAGATATAGGATGCTAAATTGCTACCCAACCATGAGTATTTGAACGAGTTATTAGAGTAGTTTTATGATATCTCATTCGAGTATCTATATAGTATTCACAATCGGTTCGCTAATGCATTAGCAACATTGTCATCAATGTTATAAGTCACCGACGGACTTGAGGTTGAACCACTGAAGATAGATGTCTAGAGAAAGCCAATGTGCTTGTATAGATGTAGCTGAGGAGCCTAGTGGTAAGCCCCGGTACCATGATATCAAGATTTATATTCGAAGCGGGAGTTTCCTAAGAAAAGTATTTCATCCAATCAAAGGTATATAAAGAAAATGGCTTTGAAGTTATTCTTGAGAGGAGAGAGTTTCTACAAGCGGTCATTCGATTTAGTTCTTCTAAGATGCATTGATTCTATTGAAGCGATCCGTCGATGATGGAAGCACACAAACGAATTTGTGATCCGCACATGAACGGCCACATACTAGCCAAAGAAGATCATGAGGTTGGGCTATTTTTGGCTCACCTTAGAAAGTGATTGTATTCAGCATGTTAGGAGCTTTGATAAATGCCGATTCATGGTGACAAGATCAACTAGCTGCTTCAATTATCTAAGCCATGGCCATTTCTATGTGGGGCACCGACGTGATTGGTCCTATTAACCCCAAAGCCTTCAATGGACATCGATTCATTTTGGTTGCCATTGATTATTTTTTGAAATGGATTGAAGCCGCATCATACCCGGCGCCTCAAGCACCAAATGTTGTCAAATTCATCCTTTGAGACATCATTGATCGATATGGTTCGCCTAAAGCCATAATAACCGACAATGGCTCGAACTTGAATAACAAGCTGGTTGATGATTTGTTCAAGGAATTCAAGATCAAGTATCTGAACTCTATCGTCCTCGGATGAACAGAGTGGTGGAAGCAACTAATAAGAACATCAAGAAGATCCTAGCTAAGACGGCCGAGAATTATCGTGATTGGCATGAGAGGCTACCATTTGCACTAATGGCGTATCATACCTCGATCCGAACATCGATCGGGGCAACCCCGTATTCTCTTGTATATGGGATGGAAGATGTATTACCAGTTGAGGTGGAGATTCCCGCTTTACCTATACTATCTCAATTTAAACTAATCGAAGCTGATTGGATCCAATAGAGGATGGATCAACTAAGCCTAATTGATGAAAAGAGGCTTAAGGCCGTTATCATGGCCAGTGCTATCAGCAAAGAGTTGTTAAATCCTTCAATAAGAAGGTTTGGCCTCAATATTTTCAAATAGGAGACCTCATTTTAGGTAAGTTGTTATCCATAGTTCCACTTCCGAAAGGAAAATTTTCTTCGAACTATGGTGGATCATATGTGGTGAGGAAGGTGCTCCTCGGTGGTACTCTAATCCTAGTAGAGATGGATAAACGTGTGTTTACCGGTCTTGTCAATTCTAATATTGTAAAGAAATATTATACTTAATTTGTTCTAGCATATTGATGATCAAGTTATAATATTCGTCCATTTGATGTTCATTCGTGAATTGTTCATACTTGCTTGTTTGTTCGCTTTCTGTTTGCATTATTAATATTCATTATGAGAAACGTTCAATAAGGAAATCTCCTTGATCCAATTGAATCGATAATTTTGAATGAGGAAGTCAGGACAACGAAAGGCAAGTCTATTCCCATACACGTCCTACATTTATAATCCCCGATAAGAAAATTTCCATGCTCAAAAGGTAAAGGGTTATCTCACGAGAAGTATGACGACCAAAATGATGAGAGACATTCATTTTCTCTATCCATACACTATTGGTTGTCCTTTGCTTAACCCATTTGAACGGTTGTTTCATTTCATACCCCTATCGGGAACAACCCCACATTGGGGCAATTTTCATCAAAGTTCAAAAAATGGTTAGAATTTTCTTGCTTTCACCTACATCAATCTTCAAGTGTATTTATTGCATGTGAATTTTGTGTTAGCTCTAGTACCTTAAATATGATGAAGAGCATTTCATTTCTATCCCATACACACTTAATCCTTTGCCAAACCCAACTTGAGCGGCGGATTCATTTCTCATAGCCTTGATTGGTGATCATTCTCGTAGAGAAAATGGGAAACATCTCAAAACAACTGGCGAATGAAAAGCAAAGTGCCATGGGGCAAGTTGAAACTCGAAAGATCTGTTAATAAAAATATGTAGAAGTTTCAAATGAGACCCTTCCTTCCTTGTTTTTTTAAAAAAAAAAGCTCAAAAAGAAAAAGAAAGAAAAAGGAAGTATGGAGTAAGAAAAGCAAAGGTTAACCATATAGAAAATCCTCACAAAGCAAAAAATAGAAAAGAAAAAACAAAAAATAGGAGACAAGTGTAGCTTGAAAGAAAAGGGTCCCATTCCCATAAAAAAAAAAGAAAAAAAAAAGAGAAAGAAGAAAAGAGCTCTCTCAGAAAAATCCCTAGAGAGGAATGGAGGTCTTAGCTGAATTTGTTTACAAAAATGATCATTTTTTAAGGAAATCAATGAAAGTTGCTTGTTAGTAGCAGCACTCATGCTCAAAGTGTCAAGGACGGATGATTACCAACCTTGTCGTCATGCCCTCCTTTTTGTCATAAATGGGCATTTCATGTCCAAGCCTACCCCGAACTTACGTTGTAACCCTTACCGAGTCTCTTCAGATTATGGCACTTGAATTAACGTAGGATTTTAAATGTTTATGGATGTCGCTCAAAGAAGTGAGAGCAAGATCATTTTATCTCTTTTTGCGGGGTTCCCGACTTGTAAACCTGATGTAGCTGATGAAAATTTCATTCCTTTTCATAGCCAAATGGCTCACATGAATCCCCTTTAATGAACCTTTCACCAAGCATGAATTATAGTCCTTACGAAAGACCTCACGGATCGGTCCGGTCATACTCGATTGCGAGAATACCTAGATTCATGTCAAGTGTGATGATTATAGTTACGAGTGTCTCTCGTACACACATTATTGGTCGGGTCTTCAAAAGCGTTTTCATGAGAGTGAGATAAAGTCCTTTCTGATCGAAGGTTCCTCATTCAATTTGATTAGATTTGTCAAAAGGGTTAGACATATTCCCTTATTGATGAATTCCCGGTAGAACTTTGAAATGCAAGCAAAAAGCTCACAAGATTTGTTAACATATAATGTTACGTTTGCATCAATTTTGTTCATAATTACACCGCAAGTGATTAAGAAGGTATGACGCAGATCAACCTTAATTGCTTCCTCATTATTCGAAAGTCCACGTACATTTTCGAAACCCTTTTCAAAATTGACTTTAGTTATCATGTTAACCTCTTGTGTTTGTACTTGACGAAATTCAAGCAACGCGCTTCTTTCATATCAACACTAATTTAGTTTGGGTAATACACTGTTTATACTTATGCTTTTGGTCCACAATCGACCTACACTCTTGATACCTTTATCCAGTTCATAATTGACCCGCACTTGTGATCTGGCTATTTATCTTTCTCATGATTGACCGCTCTCATGAGATATTTACCAAACCGGGATAGATTTGCTCTCGTGGTTTCGATAAATCTTTATCAAGTCATAATGGACCTGCTCTTGTGACTTTGATACCATTTCAAGTTCATGATCGACCTACTCTCGTGTTCTTGATCTCTCTTATTCGGTTCATAATCGATCTGCTCTTGTGATTTGGATATTTACCCAACTCATGATCGACCTACTCTCTTGAGATAATTTATCAAACTAGGATGGATTTGCTCTCGTGGTCTCGATAGATTTTTATTAAAGTCATAATTGATCTGCTTTTATGGCTTTAATAGCTTCCGATTCATAATCGACCTGCTCTTGTGATCTTGGAAGAACATTGCACATGTCATGCGCTGTCTCACATTAGAAGAAAACTTCTAGTAACATATAGGGCCCCGTATTTTGAGATCCTCGCATCCACAAAAAGCTTAGAAATTGAGAGAATCATCAGCAATATGAGGTATTTGGTAAAATAGATATTTTCATATGCGATCCATGTACAAATTTCTCTAGTTCTTTTCCTAAAAGAAAGAAGTTTTGACACATGTTATTTACTGATCTTGCATATCATGCACAATTTCTTATTGCATAGAAATGGGATTAAAACTCCCGCTAAAATCATATTTCATCATTCGCATTTGCAAAATTTAGTTTTTAATTTTGTCTTTGAACAAAACCTCTGCAAGCTTCCACTCAAAGATGGGCAACCTGTTGACACCTAACTTTTGATTTTTTAAAAATCATTCATATTAACACCCGATTTTTAATAAACTTTATTTTTATAAAATTCATAAAACAATTCACAAAAGTCAAAAAATTGCAAAATCAATTTTGGGAACATTGGCCAAGCTTAAGAAATCATTTTTGAACAAAAAATAATTTTTATTCGTTTGTATTTTTTTAATATTTTCTAAAAATAGAAAAATAATTTAAAAATTTGAAAAAATAGCATTCAAGGCTGCAAAAACACACAAAAATAGTAAATATTTTTATTTTAATTTCTTTTTCATTTTAGCCTCTTAAAATTTAAAAAAATTCAATTCGAAACCATAGGTTACTTCATTAATCATAATTCTTTATTAAGTCCAAAAATACCTATTGAGTCATTTAAATTTTCTTTTTCACTTTTCACCGGTTGTCGAGTCCTTGGCACTCATTTTTTCCCTATAAATTTTATAAAATTGCACGATTAGACAAAAAAGACCAAAGTGCACAAAATTGTTACAATTTAGTCCCTAGGTTTCAATTAAAATGAAATTAATCAAAATCTAGGGATCTCCATGTCAAAGTAAGACCACTACCCTATAGTTTTCGACCTACTAAATCATTCGGTGGGGTTTGTTTAGATTGAATTGGCCATTTAGGGTTTGAATTTAACAATTCTCATTCTTGGGTCAAAATCCAAATTTGAGGGTTTTGTGCAATTCACTGTATATTTTTAGCAAAAATCACACTTTTAGATAAAATTCATGCATTGAGTCCAATTATGTGATTTAATTTCACAAATTATAAATTTGTTAAGGTCAATTTGTGAAAATTAGATCGATCGAGTTTGCTAGGTCATACCGGATCGACCCGGCGACCTAGTCGAACCTTACCTTCCCCAATTGGCTTTCCCACGCAAATTATAGGTTTGCGGGTCGAACTTCGATCACCAAATTGAAGGTCAATTTGTCAACAATCGGGAAGCTCAAGTATGGGTTTTGTTCATAGCTACATCCCACTCCAATCAAGCCCAATTTGACGACCAATAGTTGTTGGACGAAAGTTGGCGAAATCATTTTGTGGGGCGGTCCAACCCGAATAAAAGGCAGAGCAAATGTGAGCCAAATTCACCTCAAATTGCATTTGCTAGAGCACCGAACGGGATATCCCGGATTGCCCACCTCCGATTGGCCATAATGGACCATTTTGCACGTGATTAACACGTGTGAAAGGCCACCCAAATCAAGCTCTCGCGTGCGGCCGAACTTGAATGTTTTGGATAAAAGGGCCTCATGCATTTTCAGCTAAAAGTGAGCTCGCATTCTATTTGAGGAGCATTCTAGAGAGAGAGAGCTAAAGAGAGAGAGAGAAAGAGGCGATCGGGAGCTCGAGGCAACCGCCATTGAAGCCGTACCTATTGAAGCTTCGCTAGACCAATTCCAGCGAAACCGAAGCTCGCCACTAACCGCCGAGCATCCCGAAGTCCCAAGGAAACCGCCGAACTCATCCAATCGCACCGTGACCTCCAAAAAGGTATGATCGAACTCGACCAGCCGAGAGGTGCTCGTACGGCATCTCGAGTTCTAGCCAATCATTTTAAATGAAATTAGTCCTAGATTACTCTACATGCTTTGCTTATCACATCCATATCTTTTTGTGCATTTTCATCGCATAAATCCTCAAGTCGACCTCCAACCTCTCTCGGTTGATCGCAAGCTCTTGAGCTCGTTCCAAGCCAAACCGAAGCCTCTCGATCGTCACGTAAATTTCCCTAACCTTCTATGATGCTCCCTTATCGATTAGTTTGGCTTGATCATGTAGAAAATAGCTAGGTCAAGCTCTCGCCGGAGATTGGCTATGGCCGAAGCTAGCGGGTGATTTTAGGTTGTTATTTTGCCATGATTTTGACATATATTGAAGAGGATGATCGGAGGGTTCGAATGGTACTTGAATCGCGAGATTTCGCGAAGGTTTTAGCGTCGAAATCGATCTCTAACGAGGTACCGCGCGACGAAATGCCGGTGTTGATTGTCTTCTTAGGCCGAGTTGACCAGGTCAACATTTGTTGACTAGGTGAACCCTAACCTGGCGCTAATGTGGTGCACACGTCAGCGAGGTCGTTATAACGAATTTGAAATAATAATAACAAAAAGGTAAATTTGATTGGACAATCGAGATGTTGACACATGATTCATTTTGAACCGTTGGATTAGGAATTAGAAAAAAAATTCTTATAAAAATATATAAAAATTTGAAAAAATAGAAAATAAAAAAAAACATCGATACGACATCGTTTTGGCCAGCTCGGGACTATTAGGTTCTAGGTCGGGTGCCCGGTTCACGTGGATCGGGTCAATCGGATTAGAAAAATATTAAAAAAATTAATTTAAAAAATAGGAAAATTAGGAAAAAAAATCCATAAACAATCATAAAACATTCCCAAAAAAAGGAAAAATTTAGGTATTCCAAAAAATATAAAAAAATGGGAAATGGTCACATTTAATTGGCCCGACCCTAATTTGTGATTGTTGGATTCCGAGCTTTCAAAAATGACCATCTTACCCCTATGGATAACTAGTCCCAAATTTTTACCAAACCAATCCCGAACTTTAGTGGGTCATTCTTTAAGCCCTTGGGGTTATACTAGGCATCCCGTGTTGACATTGATTGATGACTTGATGTGCTTTATCCGCACATTCTTGATGGAACCGATATGTGCACTTTCGTTATTGATTGTGATTGGTAGATTAGAAAATTCCTATCTGCATGATACCCTTTAGATTGTTAGAACCTACCTCACCTTTTGATGCACTTGCATGAATTCTTAATTTAGGAAATCACTCAACTTTGGTACTGAAAGGGCATTGATGACAATCTCAACGTAAACAAGTCCTCGGATCCTTTTCTTTGGTTTTTGTAGAATCACGTGGATTCTCCCAACCGCTCGATAGGGTTTTCAATCATACCCTCCAAAAAATTATTGGTGGCGACTCTGTTGGCATATACACTACGCACATGTCACCTAACCACATTAAGGTCGATCCCGATTTTAAAATCTGTCTTTGCGATTTGGGCAATAGGCCTTAGGAGGGGCCCGCATCCGAAATCCATCCATTACGAGTTGGGCAACGACGACCCATTAAAATTCACACTCGGCATCCCTTCTTTGTGTCCGAGTCGCCCGAGAGTCGCGATAGACTGGCAACTCCACTGCGGACTAGTTGGAACCTTTAGAGAACTTAAGCCGATGAAAAATGTGAGTATTTTCTAACCTTATTTGCTGTAAGTACGCTTGAAGTTGAGGTACACCCCCTAACGAAATGTGTTAAATATTGATATAGATGGAAGTTATAAGGGGGGACATCCGTGTTAACGTGTTTTACAGTAGATTTGGAGTATGGGGTTGATTGTTTATTTTCCGCACTTTAGAAGCACTGTTTTGATATCAAATTGTTGTGTATGATCTTGCATATTCTAAGGGTCACGATACCGCACACATAAGCACCTAAACCCAAGCCACGAAATACCCTCTAGGTCGCCATAGATAGGGATTGGTATGCAACGCTCTTGCATTTGATTGCGCTCAAGTTGACACATTTAATCTCCCTCACTATTCAAGATTGACGAACCTATCCACTTGGTGTTTTATTACGCTTGTGGGCAGCTCATCAATTCATATAGTGGAAATCTTTCTAGGTCATACCCAAGCCATTTTTTATTTTTAGATTTAAACCACTACCATCTCATGCACATGTGAATGGAAGGTTGGTATACCTCAAATTAAAAATAAAAAAAAAAGAGAGTACGATTGGTTGGTAAGATTCTTCCAATTCAAGCTTGTAATTTTAATTTGAATATATTTCAAGTCATACACATCATGCATCACTATAAACATGTCAAGCATTACTTCAAAAATCATTTGGGTGATTAGTTTGAAAGCCATTTATAGGATAAAAAAATGATTTCCCGAGTCGACCAAAGGTTCTTAAGATAATTACATTGGAGTATAGAACCACTCGTGATGGATGCTCATGCGATTTAGAGCTTGAGCATGGAAAGAATAGGATCCTTGAACTACTTATGAAGCTAAAGAAGCGACGTTGCGCAATTAAGACTACTACAAAGCATTCTCCTATTAAGAAGATCAAGAGTGCCATCTCTTCATATGAAAGGAAGAAGATCATAAATGACTACTTGCATTTTCCTGGATTGGTGGAGATTTCGTCGGATGAGGACCCCAACGTAGATTAGTTGACTAGATCCGACTTGGGGCATCTATAGGATTTATCTCATCTATTTGACTAGTTTTTCATTCCTAGATATCGTGTATTGAATTACCCTTCTTGGGAGTCCATTTATCCTCTTTCTTTAGATCTAGTTGTATTATGGATCTATTGAGTTGTGTTTGTATCTATTGAACTACTTTTGATACTTTTGTCGATATATGCGATATTGGCTTTCTTTTCAATCATTTAGATGATTCTAATCAATTACATGAATTCTTTAAGTGAAATCTAGGTTAAAACTCTCCATTTGATTCCTTTTGGTCAAATAAGAATATTTAACATCTATTTCACCAAAAGATAACTTGAAATTGAATTAGTGCGTATTCATGGCATTTGCATCACATTCTATGCATCAAACATCATAATCTGTGATAATTGATTCTAGGATCATTCTTTCACATATTATAGATAATGGGGAATGTAGATATCAAGATCATCCCATTCCCACGAAAGGGGCGTTGGAGATCAATGGACCTTATTAAGTTGGAGTCCCAACACGCTCTTATTCAAGCCTTGGTAAGATTCCGGAATTTGCACAATATGACTTTCAACTTTCGAGGATTAGAGATCACACCGACTCTTGAAGAGTATACCGCCATAATAGGGGTTGAGTTTGACAAACACATAGCTCAACCTTTCCCCGGATATGGACCCTCCTTATTCATTATCCAAATTTCTCCATCTTAAAATTTCCAAAATAGAAGAGGTCTACAAATCCAATTCCGGTAAGTTTACCCCTCTCATTCCCTTTTTACAATTACTCTTCACTCCCAACCGATGCTGGTCATAGATCGGGTAAGGTCTTTATCTTAGCAATATTTACGTTCGTCCTATTTCCTACTTCTAGGACTATCTTTAATCCTTCTATGGTCCATATAGCCCAACAAGTTTGTTATCGATGGAATTACTCTTATATGATCCTAGCTGAGACCTTTCTTTCTTTAAACCATTTTCAATCCATCAAAAAAGGCACTTTCTAAGCATCTAACGGACTTCTATACATGTGGTTCGTTTCTCACATCAAAATTTTTGGACTTCGTGTAGGATGGTATGAAATTAATGCACATGTCCATCCGCTTAGGTCTTTTCTAAAGTGTCAATCCCTTGTTCTCAAACTCTCTTTCAAGCGGTGGACTAAATTACTTGAGGTTTTAGAACCAAAACAGCTTCAATAGCGGTTGACTTAATCAACGATATTGGAGGCCCATTGCACTGGTATAGATGGAAACCCTATTCCTTTATTGGGTTGCATGGGCGGAGTTGTTTATTACTCAATCCGAATTGTAAGGCAATTTGGGATGCTGCAAGAGATTCCATCGAAGTATATCCCCGGATATTCTCATTTGATCTACCATGTGGCGAGCTCACCAAAGAAGACAAGAAACTTTATCGAGTCAAGATCGAACTCATTATTCATGCCTTGAAGAACTCTCCATTACAAGAGGTGGAATGACCAAATCAACTAGATAAGGAGATAAATGTCCATTGGGCTTCCAAAGAGTATATCAAGAAGTTCAAGGAATACCGTTAATCTCTAGTAGAGTCGTATGTTCCCGAGTATGTGACTACTCGCGAATCGAAGATGAACCATATATACCTGAGTACACCGTACCATATGTACCCGAGTGGAGCCATATATTCCGGAAGATCCGGAGCCGCTATCTCTTGAGGAATACGAAGACCCTTACATGTGGGACTACGATGGATCTAAGGATTTTGAGGATGCCTTACATCCCAATGTCCCCGATCCCGAATAGCCGGTGCCCATTAGTCTTAATATGTGGATGTTGCATTTCATGACCATTTTAGTACTTTTGAATATTTCGGGGTTGTAATAAACTCATCTTGATTCCATTTATGTATATCCGATACATTTACCAATATTTAGAAAAAAGCAATCATCATGGATTAATTCTTTCTCAATAGCATGATTATTTGTGATAAATGGAGGAAAAGACTTTCCGGTGAGGCTAAGACTCATCGATTGGCCTTCTCCCTCATTACTCTCAAATAAACATGATATTGAAAAGAACTTGAAGTCTTAAGTCTTGAATATTTGTTCTCTCAAATCTAACTCATGTCTTGGAAAACAGGTAATATATAGCCACGAGGACTCGTAGCAAAGCGCGATTATTAAGAGTAGAGTAGGAAGAACTCGCTCCTCGTGTAGCGGGACCGGAGACGCAGATGAATGTTGTGGCCACTATGGTCGTTGAACCGAAAGCTATGTTGATTGCAAGCCGGGGAAATACCCAATCGGTCCGAATACTAAGGTACAACCAAGTTGCTCAAATGATTCGACACTACTCGGATTCATCATGCCGATCCTACTCAAAATGCTAAGATACCACCTAAGGCCCCTAGAGTGATAATTGATCCGGAGAGGAAAGAGAAGCAAGTCCCTAAGGTGGATGACAACACTAAGAGTCTAGCGAAGATAGAGGAGTGTTTGGGAAGTTAAGGTTATGAGCTTTCAAAATTCGATAAAGTAATGCCATCTCGCCAAGATCGAGGTTCCGACCGATTATAAAGAATCGGTCTTTCTAAGGAAGTATAATGGGACAGGATGCCCCATGGCGCACCTCAAGTATATTTGTACCGCATGTCACAATTTTCGATAATATCTTTCTACTTGGTTAACACGTTCCAGGAAAGTTTATCTAATGCAACTTTAGCTTGGTTTATTGAATTGGAGCCCGACACACTCGTCGATTAGGACAAGTTGGGCGATGAGTTCATTCAATAGTAAAAATTCAATATGCTGACCACCCTCACTAGAGAAGATTTGTTCGAACTACGAAGGGCAAGAACGAGGCTATTCGCACCTACGCGAAAAAATGGAGAGCTTTGGCCGCTCAAGTGAAATCACCTATTCTTGAAGAAGAGCTCGTAGATATTTTCCTAAAAGCCTTACCATTTGAATTCTTTGAGAAACCGAACACCTCTAGGTGTCAAACATTCGCTCACTTGATCAAGGTTGCGGAAACGCCATGAATGGGCCCTTCAAAAGAAGAAGATACTTGACACAACATTTAGACGTCAATACCCCACCGAAGAGAAAGGGTACAATCCGGTGATGTAGCATTCGTGCCTAACCCTCCTAAGCCAAAAAGGTTCCATAACTCTATCCGACTCAAGGAAGTACCTCATGGTCATCACCGGGAGCCTAAATCAAGAAAGAAAACACCGCCGATTTTTACACAATTACCACAACCGTTATCCAATCTGTTAGCTATGCTTCTTGAAGGGCGATTGGTCGCCAAGGAACCTCCTAGAGAGAATCCGCCCAAGTTCGCTAGGTTCGATGAAACCCAATCATGTGTATATCACAAAGGCGTAAAGGGGCACAATATGGATAATTGTCTCTCTCTTAAGTACAAGGTCCAAGTACTAATAGATGGCGAGATTCTTGAGTTCAACAAGCCGAAATCGAATGTTCAATAGGATCCTCTCCTAGAACATCACAAGGTGAATGCGATATTTGGAGATAACCAGGAAGAAAAGCTGGAATTTATAATGAACTTATCAAAGTTGCAAGAAGTAATCGGCGGTAGCTTCTCAATCCCTAGAAGAGGCAAGTATCTCAAAAGAACATAAGATGATTAGTTTAGGTGTTATTGAAAAGCTTGAAGACACCACTTTTAAGGGAACTAATGTAACGATCGATATGGCCTAAAGTGAGTTCATGATTAAGGCTACAAAAGGGGAGCCTTGGAGGAGTCCTTTTGGATATCTAATGAATGTTAAAAAAAAACAAATAAGCTGAAGAGTTGGATGAATATGAGATATGTCTCGAAAAAGCTCGCGAGGAGATAGAAGGTTCATGCAAGAGCTCTCAATAGAGGAGAAACAATCGATAATTTGGGACAAGATAGCGGGGATACAACTTTAAAGTCTTATATTTCGCCCCTCGCAAGCTTCTATGATGATTCGAAAGATATAGTTTCGAGATGGTTGGGGAGGAATGGATGAAGTGGAGGAAGAAGAATTCATTGGTGTAATGGATAAAGAGCCCAATAAAAACGATTCCCTGAACAAGCAATCGAACAGGAAGCGCATGTCTAGCTTTCCAATTTGGAAATGCATATGCACTATTTGGTTAGCATGATATCGAGTTGTCTCGATTGGCGGTACAAATCAAAAGCTCGAAAGTAGAAAAGAGTATACAAGCGTTGAAAACTCGTAAGGCGATCGAAGTACATAATTGCCGGATGGAAAATCTACAAGAGCAAATGTGATGAGTTATCAAGCAAGATATCCGAGTTGAGAGAACTCGTCATCCCAATTTCTCAAGGTAGGAATGTTCCACCTCAAGGACCAAGCCCGATGGTGACATTCCATTTGTAGGATGGTACTTGGGTGTTCCTTAGCCTATGTCTCATATTATCTCCGCAAGATGATTGGATATCATGAGGATGACAAAGCCCTAATACGAAACTTCAAGTTTAGCTTGACAAGACCCGCGTTACTCGGGTTACGATTGGTTGATTTGGATTGGATCCCAAATTGGAAAGACTTATCGAAGCAATTCGTACGACAATTTGAAGTCAGGTTGAGAGGACACATTAGTAGGACTGACCTACTGAATGTCATGAAGGTGAGGATGAAGATTTTAAGCTCTCTCGCACAAAGGTGGAAGAGATAGGCTACATAGGTGCAACCTTCACTATCGAGAAGGAAATGGTGGAGTATATTTTAAACTCACTTCCGGTAGAGTATTTTGATTGCATGTACGCTTATGGCTACCACTCGTTCGAGCACTTGGTGGACGTACGCACAAGAGTGGAAGGCATAATGATGAGGATTAAGAAGGAACATCGAAAGGAAGTTGATGAAAGAAAGCCCAAAGGTTCAATATGTGCTAGGCCATACTCTAAATATAATTACGAAGACATCCATGAGAATGAGTTGATTGGGATGGTTGATTTAATGATCCGCTTTGTGATTATCCTAAATAAGGTAGATACTTGGAACAAAGATGGAATGGTCCCCAAAAGCCATTGGCTATAAAATTATCGAGGAAATGAAGAGAGTGAAGCCTCGAAAAATCAAGATGAAGAGATTAGACTAGCGATAACTAAGACTCCACCGGTTGAGGAGTACGACCCAAAAGCTATACATTGGAATTATGGGACCGATGAGATTGACGTCGTTATGAGGTCGGGAAGATGTTATGCACCAAAAGAAGGCGAACCGGAAAGGAGAACTCTAACCAAGGAGAACATTAGCAACTCCAATTCATTGTGAAAACAAGCGAGTATGAAGTCATAAAGCAACTCCAGGAAGATACCCATACAATCTCTCTCCTGGATCTCTTCATAAATTTTGAGAAGCATAAGAAGGCCTTGATGAAAGTATTGAATGAGATACATGTTCTAGAGACGATAAACGAAGTCCGATTGGAGGATTTTGTTGGCGCTATTCTATTGAAGGATCGATTTCATTCTTAGATGAGGATTTCCCTAAAGAAGGACGGGTTCACAACAAGGGGCTCTACGTCTCGGTGAGGTGTCATGGGAAAGAGGTACCCTATGTTCTTATTGATAATGGTTCCGCCTTTAACCTATGTCCCTTAAGCACTCGAGGAGTTTGGGATTATATGAAGATCCGATCAAGAAGTCTAAAGCGATTATTCGCTCGTTTGGCGAGTTTTGAAACACAAGACGAGAAATTGAGCTGGACGTCATCGTCGGACCTTCAACTTCTCCATTCCATTTCAAGTATTAGACATCCCGAGTGCATTTACTATGCTACTCGGGGAGACCACTGGATCCATGTATCGGGAGCCGTACCTTCCAGTCTCCATCAAAAGGTCAAGTTCATGGTGAAAGGTGGACTAATCACCGTTCGTGGTGAGATGGGACACCGAGCGTATTTGAAAGAGCCGATTCCCTATGTTGAGCCTTAGGAGGAAGAAGAGTTGAGCTACCACACCTTTGATATCGTATCCATCATACACATACCGTGCGGGGTTAAGCATGTTTTCCCGGATTTCTCTAAGTCCTCTATTATAGCTGGAAAAGTGTTACCGATGAATGGTTATATCCCTAGAGCTGGATTAGGGAAACATGGCCAAGGGATTTGTAACCCTCCGAGCTTGGAATCGAATGAACACAAGGTTGGTTTAGGCTATAAAGGAGAAACCGATCGTTATGGAGGCCGAGGTCATGGTTGAGGTAAAAACCACAGAGGCAATGGAAACTATAGAGGTTGAAACGATCGGATGATTGGATTTGGTATTTGGAAATCAAGGGGTAAAATGTTTCATAATCCATTGAGCAGGGTATTACGTAGAAGTACTAAATGGCTTAAGGATGAGGATATCCATGCTATCACGTAACTGGATTTATTTAACCCCTTTATAGATGACCGGGTGAAAGTGATCATTGAGTAGCTCGAAGACAACGCCCTCATTCCCGAGTAAAAAGGGTCCTTCTCAACTTCTCTTTAATGAATTTAGTTGTTGCATTTACTTTTTTGCAATTTAAGATATTGTCATGGCATTTCCTTTTAAGTACCCTTGGATATTTGATTGTTAGTCCAAGAAGTGCGGTATTATAAAATGACTAGTTTGGTCAATCAATGAAAACATCTCAAGTTTTAGTAAGGACATATGGAGCAACAAATCAGCCCTATAATGATACTTGTCTTGAAATTATGAAGCTTAAAGCCCGATTTGCCGTATGAATCCTGTTTTCCCAAAACGATTTTGAGAACCAAAATGTCCGATGAGATGAAAACTAGTTCTCCTTTATCTTTCTCTTCATGAAATTATTTTGAAAATGTTTTCCATCAAAATCATGCATTTACAATGATTATAGTAAGTGCACTAACCATACCTGTCACATTTCAAGCATATCATTTCTCCCATGCATAACAGGTTATTATGTGACTTGGATTAGCTAAATGATTACTCTAAGGAATATAAGTTGCTAATGACTAAGAATGATCATGGTTAATCCGGGGGACTACGAAAATGTTAGAGAAGTGAAAATCGGAGAGTGGTTATCTTCGTCAAAAGCATCCAGAATGATTGATCTTCTAAGGGAATAACAAGATGTCTTTGCTTGGTCCTACACTCGATATGCCAAGACTAGATTTAGTATTGTGGAACATTCATTATCGGTAAATCCGAATATCCCTCTTGAGAAACAAAAACTTAAACGGACGAAGGCTGGGAACTTTTAAAGAAAGTTGAGGAAGAAGTGTAAAACTCATCAATGTGTGATTTATCGAAGTAATCTCCTATCCCGAATGGATTGCCAACATCATACCTGTGATGAAGAAAGACGAAGAGTTAGCCTATGTGTAGATTATAGGGATTTGAACAAGGCGAACCCGAAGGTTGATTTCCTCTATCCCGCATCGATGTTTTGGTGGATAGCATTGCATGCTTCGAATTATTCTCGTTTATGGATGGGTTCTCTAGATATAATCAAACCCTCTTGAAGTAGGAAGATAAAGCTAAAACCTAATTTATCACACCATGATGCTCCTTTTGCTACAAAGTCATGTATTTCGGTTTGAAAAATGCTTGGACCCACCTATCAAAGGGCCATAGTAACCCCTTTTTTCATGACATAATGCATAAGGAGATTGAGGTATATGTGGATGATATGATCGCCAAGTCCAGAGCCGGAGAATATTGTGTCCTCGTATTGAGAAAGTTATTCAAACTATTGTGGAAGTATAGGTGAAGCTAAACCCCACAAAGTGCGTGTTTGAGCCGGATCCGGTAAACTACTTGGGTTTATGGTAAGCAATCATGGTTTTGAGATTGATCCTTCTAAGATCAAAGCTACATGGGGAATTGGAACGCCTACCATAGTCAAGGAAGTGAGGAGTCTATTGGGAAACCGAATTACATTGCGATTTATATCCCAAGTTAGAGACCGCAAAGGCATTCTTTAAGCTCCTAAAGAAAAATGTAAAGGTGAAATGGGATTCGAATGTCAACAAGTATTTGACAAGATCAAAGAATATCTCGTACAATCACCAATCTTAGTGCCCCATATTCTTAGTGTTCCTCTCACGTTATATCTAATAGTTCATGAGGAATAATTAGGAGCTTTACTCGCCCAAGCTAGTCCTAAGGATGGGACAAAACGAGCCATTTACGATGAGGAAGAAGTTCACCACGTTTGAAGCTAACTATCCCACAGTTGAAAGAACTTGTGTTGCATTGGTATGGGTACCCCACGGACTAAGGCAATACACTCTCTATCACCATATCCAACTCGGTCACGAGAATGACCCGATCAAGTATCTTTTAGAGAAATCAGCCTTAATTGGAAAGTTGGTCGAGTGGCAAGTTCTCCTAACATGATTCGATATCAAAAGTTCTCCCCAAAAGTCGATTAAAGGAAGTGTCAATCGTTGATATGTTGGCGTAAAACCCTCAAGAACATGAGAACCCTATGGAAGAAGGGGTTGGAGATTGAATCTTGAATTTATTAGAAGATAAATGGACCATGTACTTGGCGGTGCCATGAATCTAACTCGATTGGTAACAGCCAAGTTGGTATTCCCATGTACTAATAATTTCTCTGAATATGAAGCTTGCATCTTCGACCTACATTTGGCCATTTCCATGAAGGTGGCAAAGTTACAAGTCTATGTAGATTCTATGCTCATTATTCTACAAACACAAGGGGAGTGGAAAATGAAGGATTCTAAGCTCGTTCTTTATCATAAGTTTCTAGAGGAGTTGATTAAACAATTTGATGAAATTGCCTTGAATATCTGGCTGAGAACTCGAGAATCGCTTCATAGATGCATTAGCCGCATTATCACCATGCTGCAAGTACAAGATGGCCTTGATATAGAACCCTTGAGGATTGATATCCTCAATCAACCAGCTTATTGTTGGGTAATTGAAGAAGGATTTAACGATGAACCCTTGGTAACATAACATTAAGAACTACCTTTTGAAGGGTGAATTCCCATAGAACGATCACTGGTAGATAAGAAATTCATCACCAAGATGGGTTACAAGTTCTTCATCGGTGTTAGATTTTATATAAGAGATCCTTTGATTCAGTCCTATCAAGTGCATAAACGCCAATGAAGCCAATCTAATCATGAAGGAAATTCATGAAGGAGAATGTGGACCGCACATGAATGATCACCTTCTCTCCAAGAAGATCATGAGACTCGGGTATTATTGGATGACCATGGAGTATGATTGAAATCAACATGTGAGATCCCGTCACCAATGCCAAGAATATGGTGATAGGATTAATGCACCTCCTAACGAGCTACATCAATCTCTAAGGCCTAGCCATTCTCTATGTGGAGCATTGATATGATTTGGCCAATTAATCCGAAGGCTTCGAATGGACATCGCTTTATTCCGATGGCAATTGATTACTTCACAAAATGGATTGAGGCTAATTCATACGACATTATCATTGCAAACCATATGACAAAGTTTATCAAGCGAGATATCATCTCAAGATATGGAGTTCCTCGGGCGATCATTACGATAATGGTTCAAATCGAACAACAAAGTGTTCTACAATCTACTGGACTTTATGGTTCGACACCTTAATTCTTCTCCTTATAGCCCATAAATGAATAGAACTATGGAGGCGGCAAATAAGAACATTAAGAAGATATTATCCAAGATAGTTGAAATGTACTCGAGACTAGCTTGAAAGGTTGCCATACACATTAATGGCTTACCGTACTTCAATTCGAGACTTTAACTAGGGCAACACCCTATTCTTTAGTATACGGTATGGAAGCAGTCCTACTTGTGGAGATCGAAATCTCTTCTTTAAGAGCTCTGTCTCAAGTTAAACTCTCCGAGACTAAGTGGATCCGACAGAGGCATGAACAATTGAATTTGATTGATGAGAAAAGATTAAGGGCTATTTGCCATGGTCGAGTTATCGAAAAAGGGTGGCTAGGTCTTTCAACAAGAAAGTTAAACTCATAAGCTTTGAAGTGGAAGAACTAGTCGTGAAGAAAACGCTCCCTAATGCTTAACACTCAAGAGGCAAGTTTACTCCGAACTATTAAGGGCCCTATGTAGCCTAGAAGAACTTACTCGGGGGAGCTCTTATCCTTGTAAACATGGTTGGAGAGGAATTAACAAGTCCCGTAAATACGGATGCGGTGAAGAAGTATTATCCTTGAAATGGAATTAAAGGCCAAAAATGGCATTCATTTCTCAAGCGGATTCAAGTCACATTAAGCTCATTTCATGCATCCCATGCATACGGGCGTAATGCCCAAAAAAAACCTCCAACTTTGGTATTTGTGACAATTATATTCAAATATTTTTGTCTCATAAAAAACCCCAACTTTTACTTTTGTCCTAATTCTACCCATCAAATACTCAAAAAAACCCTCAACTTTAGCATCTATCCCAATTATATACAAAACTATTTTCGTCTCATAAAAAATCTCCACATTTTACTTTTATCCCAATTCTACCACCATCAATCTTCCGTCCATAATCACAATTAGTTAATCTTACATTGTCGAGTTTTCTCGCCGAACTTATCAATGAATCTTTGAAATTTAGAAAAAGTAGGTTTCGGGGACAACGAGAGTTAGATCGTTAGTCCAAATATCTCCATGTCTAGCCATTTTTTGGGCTGCTAAATGCCAAAAATAGTACGAAACATGCCGTCTTGAGTGACTCTATATCTCCCTAGCAATATATAGGTGAAGCAAATTATTGAAGAGAAGTTGAGGAGTTTTTCCATGACAGCTTTATTGATGTGTAATTCATTAATAACATGAAAATGCCACATATGATTAACTAATATTGATTATAGACGGAAGATTAACGATGGTAGAATTGAGACCAAAGTAACAATTGAAGGCTTTTTATGAGACAAAAATAGAGTTTTGGATACAATTGGGACATATGCTAAAGTTGATAATTTTTTTGGTACTAAGCGAGTAGAATTGGGACAAAAGCAAAAATTTGGGGCAAAATTGGGACAAATGTAAAAGTTGGAGGTTTTTATGAGACAAAAAAAAAGTTTTAGATAGAATTGTCACAAATGCTAAAGTTATAGGTTTTTTTGGGTATTGAGCCCATGCATACATATGCATTGTTTCTTTTTGCAAGTCCTCATAAAAGAGATCTCATATGCAAATGATGGGACCGAATATCAAAATGACCGAACACTAGAGATAAGTTGATTTTAAACCAAGCTTCTTTAATTGCTTCTAATGATTTTTTTTTCTCACTTTCCTAGGGATTGTGATTATGAGATTCATCCGACGTGGAGTAAGAAGGCCAAATGATATACCTTTTCCCAGAAATTTAGATACCCCTAATGCGTAGAAATCCAAGAGTTCGGGATTATTTATATTTTGATCTTTTGAGAAAAAGCTCAGGAATTTCAAAATGATTTTGTTTTCAAAATTAGCACCTTTTCAAATTGTCTAAACATATCTAAATATGCATATAATGTCAAAATCTCCACGGAGAGTCAATTCGATGAAAATGACTAGAGATTTTTTGAAAGAGGATAGTTTCAAATAAATTTTCAAAAGGATGTTACCTCAAATGATAAGAGGCAAACCTTATCCCAAACACGTCTCATACACTTGAGAGATGAGCAATAAGAAAAATTGAGAGAGAAACCTTAATCTTTGGATGTAGGGATCACTCGCGGTAATTACATGGATTGAAGTAAAGAAAGGCATTTGTTTCATATCCCCAAACACTTTTTAATCTCTTGCAAACCTTTCGAGCCAAATAAGTTTTTGAATATAACCCTATCAAGAACCATCCCACATTGGGGCATGTTTGGAAGTTCGTGGTTGATATACTAGAGGTAAAGATAGCAAAAGACTTTATCATGCTAACTTGCATCAATCTTTTTGTGATAACTTCAGGTGATATCCCATGGAAGCTCGAAACATTTTGAAGAGAAGAAAAGCAATTCATTTCTCTACCCAAACACTTCATCCCTTTAATTAAGCCAATTTGAGCCTTTGAATCTTCATCTCTAAACCCTATTGGTGATTATCTCCCTACATCGGGGTTACGCATATGATTTATCACAAGATCATACAATTCTGAAATTTTTTAGCAAATCTTTAAAAGCTTGAGTGGCGCAAAGCCGAAAGATTGTCGGACCTATGAGCTCAAGAGCAAGTAAAAGCAAAGCGCCCGGTAAAAGCAAGGCCGAAGCCCGTTTTTGAAAAAAAATCAAGAAGCTCGTGAGCACGAAAAGCCACAAGAGGCAAAATAGACCTTGCAAAGGTATGATAAGAAGAGAGATCAAGTCTCATTAACTCAAAGAAATGAGCATGGGTTGAATTTTGAAAGATCCCAAGTGAATATCCCGAGTGGAAGTGAAAATGGATAATAATGTGAAGGTAATCATCAGAACTTTATACCCCTCATTCTGAAAATTAACCTTTCATTGAGCCTACCTTGAATCAATGTTACAACCCTTCTCAAAGACTTCTCCGATCGGGATGTTTCGGGTTAACATGAGAATTCACACAGGAAGCTACCGTATAAAGAAGTAAGTACAATTCTATCTTATCTCATCTTTGTGGTTCTTGACTTGTAAATTCGAAGAAAATGATTTTGGTAAGTGCATTTTATTCTAAGCCTCAAAGTGCCTATCCATTGTGAAGCCTTTGACCGAGCTTGAATTACGGTCTTTTGAAAAGATCTTTTTGGATCAATGAGATTGTATGCTTGAATCATCTTGAAATCCTAGATCTAGATTTGGTGAGGAAATTCGAGTGCCTCTTTGAAAATGTTTCCCCAACATGGAATCAAAATTCGTTTGAAAATTATGAGAAGTCCTCGTAGAAGACGGTACTCCAATTGAATCTTTTGAATAATTCTTTTTGAAAAATATTTAAGTCATGTAATTCAAAATTTCTCCCTAGGGGAGTTTTGAACTTGAATGTTATATGATGAAGTGTTTAGATAAGCTTCATTCACAAACCCAATTTGATGTATTCTCTTGTAATTCCTAGTAATACCAAATTTTAGGATTACATTCTTTTCCTTAAAATTTTTTAATTCCTTCTTCGCTTTTGTCCACCCCAAAAAGGTGACATTAGGGTAATTATATTAGTAACTCCTTTCTACAGGATAATTAAATCTTTTAATTCTTTAACACTTCTACCCATCACAAAAATGTGACATTAGGGTAATTCTATTGGGAACTCCTTTCTACATGATAATCCAACCTTTTAATCCTTATCACTTTTGTCGATCCCGAAAAATGCGATATTAGGGTATTTCCTTGGTAATTCCTTTTTACAGGATGACCCAATCTTTAAGTGTCTATGTCCTTAAGAGATATTTCGAAGGTTGTTTCTATCCTTTAGAGCTATTTCAAATGTTGTATCTGTCCTTAATAGATATTTCAAAGGCTGTCTCTATCTTTAAGAGATATTTTAAAGGCTGTTTTTATCCTTAAGAGATATTCATAGGCTGTCTTTGTCCTTAAGAGAAATTTCAAAGGTGTCTCTATCCTTAAGAGATATTTCAAAGCAGTCTTTGTCCTTAAGAGTCATTTTATGGTCAAACCCACCATATGGGTCAAACTTTTAATTCACCTTAGGTATTATTATAATGAATCCTTAGGTTTCCCATAATGGTCGGACCCACCATACCACTCAAAATTTTAATTCACCTTAGGTATTCTTATAACAAATTCGTAGATTTCCTATAATGGTCGGACCCACCATATGAGTCAAAATTTTAATTCAACTTAAGTATTCTTATAACGAATCCGTAGGTTTCTCGTCATGGTCGACTCACCATACGGGTCAAAATTTTAATTTACCAAAGGTATTCTTATAACGACTCTTTTGGTTTTCATTCGACCATCACAAATCAACATCATTCGAGCGACGATAGGTAACCGTTAGGTAAATCTCTCTCTCTTTCTCTCTCTCTCTCTCTCTCTCTCTCTCTCTCTCTCTCTCTCTCTCCCATATCAAAAAGGAAAAGATTGTGATCTCTCTTGGGCTTAAGTTTACACATGAAGGGTATGAGAGTTAAATGTCATGACTTATTTTTAATTTTCCCTAGTCAAATCGATTAAAACTTAGGTGTCACACTTCTTTGAGAGCATCCTCTATCAAGATCCCTCTCAAGGAGGGCATTGTGACACTTGCTTTTTAATTAGCTTTACTTTTAAAAAATTCATAAAAATTTCATAAAAAGTCAAAAAATTACAAAATCAATTTTGGGAACTTGGCCAAGCTTTGGGAACCATTTTTTAACAAAAAAATAATTTTGAATTTTTTTGCATTTTTAATATTTTCCGAAAATAAAAAAAATGCTTTAAAATTTTAAAAAATATTATCGAGGCCCCAAAATACACAAAAATAGTCAATAATTTTATTAATTTTAAAATTTTCAATTTGGAACCTTAGGTTACTTCATTATCACAATTCCGAATTAAGTTTAAAAAATACCTCTTGAGTCATTTAAATTTTCTTTTTCACTTTTTACAAGTTGTGACATTTTTCTCAAGTTCCTGGCACTCATTATTGCCCTAGAAAATTGCACAAATGGACAAAAAGACCAATTGCACAAAATTCTTACAATTTAGTCCATGGGTTTCAATTAAATTAAAATTAATCAAAATCTAGGAATCACCATGTCAAAGTAAGACTCATGCTCTGTAGTTTTCGACCTACTAAATTATTTGGTAGGGGTAGTTTGGATTGAATTGGCCATTTAGGGTTCAAATTTAACAATTTTCATTCTCGGGTCAAAATCCAAATCTAGGGGTTTTGTGCAATTCATTGTATATTTTTAGGGAAAATCACGTTTTTAGATAAAATTCATGCCCTTGAGTCGATTATGTGATTTAATTTGAAAAATTATGAATTTTTCCATGTTAATTTGTGAAAATTAAATCGATCGAATTTGTCGGGTAAGGCCGGATCGACCCAGCGACCCCGTTGAATCTCATCTTCCCCAATTGGCTTTCCCGCGCAAATTACATGTTTGTCGGCTGAACTTCAATCACCAAATTAAAGGTCAATTTTGTTAATAATCAAGGAAACTTAGGTATGGGTTTCGTTCATAGCTTCGTTTCGCTTCGATCAAGCTCAATTTAACTCCCAATGGTCACCGGACGAGCGTCGGCGAAGTCATTTTGTGTGGTAGTCCAACTCGAACCAAAGGCGAGCAAATGTGAGCCAAATTCACTCCAAATTGCATTCGTCGAAGCACCGATTGAGATATCTGAATTGTCCGCCTCCAAAGAGCCATAATGGGCCATTTCGCATGTGATTGACACTTGCAAAAAGCCATCCAAATCAAGGTCTCGCCCACGGCCGAACTTGAATTTTTCGAATAAAAGGGCCTCATGCATTTTCAATTGAAGAGGCGGGAGGATTCTAGAGAGAGAGAGAGCAAAAGAGAGAGAGAAAAAGGCGACCGCGAGCTCGCGCGATCGCTATTGAAGCTGTACCTATTGAAGCTTTGCTAGACTAATTCGATGAAACCAATGCTTGCTACTAGCCTTTCGAGCATCCTGAAGTCTTAAGGAAGCCGACGTACACTCTCGATCGCACTGCGACCTAAAGTATGATGATAGGTGCTCGTATGGCATCTCGAGTTCTAGCCAATCATTTTGAATGAAATTAGTCCTAGGTTACTCCACATGCTTTGCTGATCACATCCATACCTCTTTTGTGTATTTTCATCGCGTAAATCCTTGAGTCGACCTCCAACCTCTCTCGGGCGATCGCGAGTTCTTGAGCTCGTTCCAAGCCAAACCAAATCCTCTCGATCATCGAGGTAAGTTTCCCTAACCTTCTATGATGCTTCCCGATTGATTAGTTTGGCTTGATTACATAGAAAATACCTAGGTCGAGCTCTCACCGGATATTAGCTTTGGTCGAGCTAGCAGGGTGATTTTCGGTTGTTATTTTGCCATGATTTTGGCATATGTTGAGGAGGATGATCCGAGGGTTTGAATGGTGCTTGAATCGTGAGATTTCGCGAAGGTTTTAGCGTCGAAATCAATCTCGACAAGGCGCTAGCGTCGATCGTTTTCTCGGACCAGAGTTAACCAAGTTGACCTAGTCAACCCTATCACGCCCCAATTCCTAGGTACGCAACAACCCTACCAAAATGCCTCGGGTCATAAAAGACGACGTTCTAGACACGTCATTGACTCATTCCTTTTTTTTACCTTTTTATTAAGCACATGCGAACGTGCAACTCCCAGACAACTAGGTAATCAACGGGGATAGATACGCAAAACATAACATCAATCAACATCAACCAACTTAGCAAATGTCTACCATTTTCATTAATAGATAATCATTAACCCTATGGAAGCTACAAGATATACAACTCCATATTTTGGTGTGGCTCTCTAAGACCAACAAAAAGATATTGGGTCGGGGCAAGGTTAAAATCATGTCTATTCCAAAAGAGGAGCTACGTCACCCCCGCCATCTACATCAACAAATCTCCACAAAAAGGTCTCCTAGACCACAGCTAGCCAACGATAATAGTCAAAAGGGTGTGGAGTTGTAGTTACGGGTCGAGGTAGATTGGGTCGAATTATGGGTCCTCCACCTTCCCATCTGCGGTATCAATGTCCATAGGGTTCCAAGTTTGGATCCTAGGGGTCGTGATAGACGGCCCATCAAATCCATGGATCGATCGGTAGAAATCATCACTATGACACATAAACTAGGCTTTGAAGCAAGTAGGGCACTTGGTGCTCTAAACCCTTCTCTACCCGAAGGTCGTCACCGATGCTCCCAAACCCGATCCACACCTTGAACCGGATAGTATATGATATCAAAAGATAGGTCGAGTGGGACCCCGAATCGGACCAGACGGACCTCCATTATCTTGGTCCCGAAAAGATTAACAATAATAGAGTGAGATATAAATCTCCATGAGTTAACGCCTAAGTCCGATGAGGGTGGGGATTTGCACGAGAGCAGCCTAAACTTATAGTACAAGTTGAAAGCACAACAATAGCGTGCGGCCTACGCAACACTCTAGCTATCACAAGTGCGGGCATAACCCAACAATAATCATGAATCACATGCAAGCTTACCCCATTTTGATTCACACATATGCAATACTCAACACAAGTCAACAATCACGTAAACCAAGGTATACAATTGTTGGCATCTAAATTTTGATTTTTAGTAAATCATTCATTTAAACACAAAATGAGAATTAACATTAGTTCTCACCAAAAATTAATTTCTCATGCATCACATTTTTATTTTTCTGTCAGTCATCCTTACATGCAGACTAGAGATGAGTCAATTGAGCTTAATTTGAATAGCGATTAGACTAGACTTAATCCGAGAATTTTGACTAAAACAGGTAGGGGTGCCGAAATTAATTGGGCCATATTGGACCTATTTTGAGCTCAAATCAGTCCATTTAAAAAATTAAGGCTTTTAACTAAATGTCTATTATTTTTAGAAAGCCTTAATTCGAGCCCGGAAATTCGCGAATTAGCCCACGAGAACACAAATTCGGCTAAGCCCATTGCACATATTAAATAGCCGAAAATTGTGATAAATAAATGCCAAATTAGAAAATGTTAGATAATTGAGCAATTTTGATTTGAATATATCTTTTACGCTCTAGACCAGGGAAATAACAGATTTTGCTCTTAAAGAAAACCCTAAATCTAAGCCTATATAAGCATAACTTTGCTCACAATTTAGTGAGGTTGGCAATTTTTATGCACAGAAATATTCACGTAAGATTGGTTCGAGAAGTTTGAGAGAATGAGGGAGAGGAGCCTTTGACGGTCCTTCCTTAGCTTGCACCGATCGGTTACTTGGCCCCCATCCTTTCGTAGAGTCTCTTGGCGAGCCATCAAGGCAACAACTTGGCGTTCCTTTGTCCTGCATCACAAGCCAATTGTCGTTGATCGGAGATCCCCGGGGTGAAGCATCACTTTTTTGCCACAAGCCTTTCTAAATAGCGTATCACAACAAGAGGAGGAGAGCCTGGATTGTTAACTGATCCTCTTTGGATTTTGTCCAGACTTGCTAAAGAAATTCAACAGATTTTGTCAACTTTCAAAATGTGTTGCTTTTCTTTTGTCTCGTTCACTTGCAGTTACTGATTTATACGTCGTTGTTGGCTCTAATAACGAGCTGCTAGCCCGAGTGAGTCCACGCCGATTAGCTTTCGAACAAACCTAGGGAGTCCACCCAATATCGATCTTGCTCAAAAGTCACGAATCCGTAGTCAATCAGTCCAAAAGTCCAAGCCGGATATTCAAGCGTCGTGCAAATTCGATTGGCAAAGTTGGTACTCAATTCAA
The DNA here is from genome assembly GCA_021437795.1 of Rhodamnia rubescens. Taxonomy (NCBI): domain Eukaryota; kingdom Viridiplantae; phylum Streptophyta; class Magnoliopsida; order Myrtales; family Myrtaceae; genus Rhodamnia; species Rhodamnia rubescens. The sequence continues at coordinate 13,137,222 of JAILYA010000002.1, read as the reverse complement.
GGTAAAACTTTTCTATCGTTGAATACTTGAGTGCTTAATTGATTGGCTTGCATACTTCGCTGAGCATTCTTGTATATCTTGATATATCATGGGATGATTGTTTATCATGAACCGTTTATCTTTGCACTAAAAGGCGAAATTTCTGAACGTGCTCGATTGTGATTCTTGCATAAGGATTTCTAGACGTCCCTTCACTGTTGTTGTAGTTTTCGAAATCTGAATATGCATAGTTTGGAATGTTGTTCTTGATTGGAGACTTTAGTCATCATGGACGTTTTTCTCGGTCAACTTGCATCTTGGTTTGCACGTTCTAAAATTTAATTGGATGATCGTGAGTCTGAGCAAATAAAATCATAGCACTTAATTAGTAGGTATTTTAAATCTTCGAAACCGATAAGGGGACACCTAATCTGAGTTCTCGAAACTTGAAGCTAATTTTGTGATTATGTGGGATATTCTCGATTTTGGGTGGAGTTGTCAGAATATTGGATGACTTTTGTGATACAAGTTTCAAGCAATTTCAAATCTTAAATCATACCCCGAGAATATTGAGCATGCATCAAATTTTGGAATATTAAGTATGTTTGCGTCCTATGGATACACTTTGGGGGAGATATTTGATATGTCTTTGTATTCCAAGTTTGAATTAATCTTATCCTTGAGATATTGTGCGCATCATTCGAAGTATTCAAGATATCTCGTATTCAAATTTGGAATTTTCGAAAATCTAAGCATATAAGATAAGTCTATATCTCATTTGAGTTATATCTTTTAAACTTGGGAATTATCCGATACACTTTGAAAAATTTCAGAAGATAATCTTTCCAAATTTTAAAAGGATATCAATCCTTTGTGGATAGGAGCCTATCTCCTTGAAAATTCCAGAATCTCCTAAGGATCCTCAAAAATTCAATAAATATTTACACATTTTAAAATAAAACTACCTATAATGTATGCTCCCTGGTGCCTAGTCTCGTCGGAAAATTAAATCACACGCCACGCCCATGATCTTATGGAATGGGATGGTGATTTAAATATAGAAATTCGTATTCTACCCTTTGGCGAGAAGAGACGTTGTATTTCTATATATTTATCCGCATATTGGCTCGAATCTTCGACGATGTAGTGGATAAAATCTAGCTCTGGCCCGGATCTTCGGGAATGAGAAGATTTATCGAAAAATTTGAAATTAAAGGTATAATATGGGTATTTTTGTTTAATTTTGTTCAAATCCATTAAAAGAAATTCGAAAATAAAAAAATAGAAAAAGTAAAAGAAATATAAAAAAAAGCATCCAATTCACATAAACCAATCAAAAAGACATTTTCATGAAATTTGTACCGAAATGGCGCTAATTTTTAATTAACATAACCAAGTCCCCGAACTCAATTTCTCTAGTTCGTAGAGATAAAATAGTTCTCCCGCTATTTTATATAGGTTTCTAATCAACCTACCTTAAATGATTAGTGGCGGCTCCTAAATTAAAAATCAAATCTAAGTTGCAAATTGGTAGAGCTTGGGAGAGTCGTATTAGGTTAATTAATTCATCTAATTAACTTAATAATTCATTAACCTGATTTTTTTTTAGGTCGCGACAACAATTAGAAAACTCATCACAGATTGCATGCATAATGTACGACACGTATTTCGATTATTAATGGCCATTCGTTCGGGCACAATAGACGATTAGTGCTCTGCGCACTAGATAGTTGGTACTCTTCTAGCAAGACCAGGCATCGTTCCATTCCTTCTATAACGGCGATCGATAAGCCGTGTGATTTTGATCGACACGGTATGGACATATTAGTCCAATGCTCATGCGGTCATGCTTAAAACTCGGCCTAAGGCCATCTTAATGTTCAAATATGCAATTTAACCCCGTACGTGGTCACATGAATGCACACATTACCCATTAGACTTTGCATCTTATACAGGGATGATTAATTCTCGTATATATTATACATATATATATAATATATACAACCAATGCATACAACAACCAATCAATAATCACCCAATAATCAATTAATAATAATAATTAATTATTCCGATCACGATTAATTAGCCTTACTGCAATTTATTAATCCAATTACAATTAATTAAGCCCATCTTAACTAATTAAATCAACAATCATCAGTCCACTCAGCTTTAGCTAATTAACCCACTCATGATTAGATCCAAGACAATCTATCATCAACTAACTATAGTCTATTTTATCTAACTAGGGTCCACTTAAACTAACCTTGGTCATTTAACCTAACTAGGGTTACTAACCTAACCCGACCACGATTAACTAATTAATCTATAATTAATACTAATTAATATGTCCATAAACGTAATTAACATCCTAATCGGGAATTAGGGGTCAACTCACAACTAATGACAACGGCGACAAGCGACACGGATGGCAACGATAAGCGCACCGACGGTTCTCGATACAAGAGGGTCGGGTCAGGCACGACTCATAGCCAACGGAGCATCGGCGATTGGGTGACTCTATTCGAGATCCAACTATAGCTCGGCGACCGGAACAACGGCTCGTAGCGGGCGGGAGCAAGCGACTAGGCGTCGGACAAGGGGTGGCTATGGGTCGGAAGGGCTAGTGACGGGCTCTAGCGAGCGGCGAGGAGCGTAGCTCGAGTTAACGAGGAACGACAACGGTGCAACGACGGTGCGAGGCAAACGGAGTAGTGGCCCAAGGTAGGCGAGGCGGACGATGGGCCGAGAAGGAAAGAGGGGTCGTGGATCCTCGAGTCCAGCTTGGGCTGTCCGCTAGTTCAACGAGGGTAAAAACCAAGAGGCACGACGGCCGAGGGTAGTGGGTGAAGGCGACGCGCAACGGTAGGAAAAGTAGATGAGGGTAGCGTAAGGTGGAGGAATCGAGAGGGAGAGTGATGGAAATCGTAGGGCTTTAGGGCTCGAGGTTGCAACTACTTAGGTAGCGAGGGTGTAGCATAGGGGTCGGCGGGCGTAGCAAATGCAGCCGGTGGCTAGACGACAGCGACGAAACGACGGACGGAGGCGACAAGGCGGCGACAGTGAGTTATCGTTGGGTGAGGAGAGGATGGAAGACAAATCGGCTGAGTAAGATGGGAGGGAGAAGAGCGATAGAAAAAAAAAAGAACTAAGAGAAAGGGAGTAATTTGACCGGTTGGTGGTGATGTGAGAGGGTGAAAGACAAAGGGGGCCCATGGGTCAAGGGTCACCTGAAGTTTAAAAGCTTTGTTATGTAGTGTATAATATTTGGGGGTAAAATGGTCATTTGGTATTTTAGGATTGATTGGTCATTTGGCATAAACGGTGAGGCAATTTAGTGTTTTCACAGCTAGAGTTCGGTAAGGGCTAAACTCGGGCACGAAGTGTGTCGATACTACGATCCGACGGCTCGACTACCCGGGCTTGACTTTTTATGACCGATGTCTCAAGATAATTCAACTATTGCCACTTAAATCCTCAAAAATTCTATATTATTTAATAGGCTGGAATTCATGATTTAAAATTCATCAAATCCAATTTTCTTCCATACATCGAAATTTTGGGACATTACAACTTTCTCCTCCTCAAGAAATTTTATCTCCGAAATTACAACACTTTATTACAACCCCTCAAAAGAAAAGGATAACTACTCTTCCCACGTTGCTCCTTCCGTCTCGGGGTGTTGCCGGACAATTTTGACCAAAGAGATCGTCGCATTCCGAAGTACTTGCTCTTTCATGTCCACAATCTTCATCGAACGCTCCACGTACGATATCCGCTCATCCAATTCAATCTCCTCAAAACTCAACACAAGAGCCGGGTCGGGCTCATACTTCTTCTGCATCGACACATGAAAAATATTATACACCCGAGCAAGTCTCGGTGGCAATGCAAGAAGATAAGCCGATTTCAATCCGCTCCGAATCTACAAAATCCCTTCACCAAAAATAACATGCCTTAAGAAAGCCATAAGAGTTAACCAAAACTCACACTTATTGAACTTAGCATACAACTCGTGCTCCCTAAGGGCCGCAATATCGTCCTCAAACGCTGCTTGTGATCCTCAAAACTTCTCGAATACACCAAGATATAATCTATAAACACAATAACAAACCGATCCCAATACTCCTTGAACACCTTGTTCATCAAATTCATAAAAGCAGTATGAGCATTTGTTAGACCAAACGACATCATAGTGAACTCATAATGACCATAGCATATCCTAAATCCCATTTTTGGTATATCCTCCTTCTTAATCCTCAACCGGTGATATCCCGTCCATAGATCGATCTTGGAAAATACCGAAACTCCTTATATCCGGTCAAACAATTCGTCTATCCTCGACAACGAATACTTGTTCTTAATCGCCACGTGATTAAGATGCCCGTAATCGATGCACAACAAAGAACAATCCGTCCTTCTTCCTCACAAACAACTCAAGTGCTCCCCATGGCGATGCACTCGGAGCAGATAAAATCCTTTATCAAGTAGCTCTTGCATCTGCACCTTAAGCTCCTTAAGCTCCGAAAACGCCATCCTATACAGCACCTTGGAAATCAGCTCCGTTCTAAGGATCAACTCAACCACGAACTCTATCTTCCTTTCCGAAGATAACCTTGGTAACTCGTGGAAAGATATCAGGAACTCACATACTATAACGATGTCCTCCATCCTTGACTCCTCAACCGACACATCACCTACAATCACCAGGTAACCTTGACAACCACTCTCCAATAGACAAGTCGCCTTCAGCGATGAAACTAACAGAGTTGAAGCTCCCCTTAACTTCTCACAAACTCAAAACTAACCCCGTCCAATAGGGTTAAACTGGATCGTTTTACGATAACAATCCATCGTGGCCCTTTATTTCGTAAGCCAATCCATACCAACAATCACGTCAAAATCATGCATCTTTAAGACAATCAAATCTATTCTCTCCTCATGACCACCGTAACCAACCTACACCTAGGATAACTTACCGTAGCCACTACGATATCCTTTAACGGCTTAGAAATCCTAAAGACGGTGTCCAGCAGCTTTGGACTTAACCTAGCTACTTAACAAATTGTTCAAGCAACAAACGAATGCGTAGCTCCTCGGATCAAACAAAACATAAGCAACATGATCCTGCAAGAGGACCGTATCTACAATAGTCTTTCATTAATCGGGTGATAGCAAACACCCTTTCTTGGGCTAGGGACCGGTTCTCGGTTATTCTCGGGCGTATTTCCTCTCGAGTCCTCCATACCGCAATGGCGCGCCGCCTCACCATCTGCCTCTACGGACAATCCCTCAATTGGTGGCCGTGCCGACCACACCCAAAATAGGCTTCTTGATGAAACGGGCACGGAGTAGTCCCATGCCTCTGGCAATACAAATAGCACACTCCACCTAAATTGGGCACTTGCTTTTCAATAGCACTTCTCCGGTTGGGTGGGATGTGGTGCTTCCCTTCGGACATCGACCTCTTTCCGAACCAATGGTCATACCTCCTAGAAGGTAAAAATCGTGATCCGGATGCGGCTACCGGTTCGGACATATTCCTCTCTACCTACTTGGGCCCTCTCATACGACTTATCATAGTCCTTCAGGGTTCAGCGGCACCAATTGGTCCTTGATCTCGAGCTTCAATCCATCTCTAAACCTTTTCACCCTATACACAGATCTTCCACCATTCTCGAGGCATTCCTCGGACTCCGCAAACTTGGCCTTGTACTGATCAACGTACTCACCGGTTCTAACGTAGACGCGGAAACTCTATCATCTTCTATTCCCTTGCCCAGCCCGAGAAATACTTGCCATAAAAAGCTTACACGAAAGCATCCCATCCCGAACCATACCTTCTAAAAAGATCCGTTCGCGAGATGCCTCCCACCAAGTACTTGTGTTCGCTCTTAGCTGATACATAGCCGATGTAACCTTGTCTTCCTCTAAACACCTCAACAAAGTGAAAGCCTTCGCCGGTTCCTACACCCACAAGGTGGCCGCCTCCGGATCTCCAACTCCCAAAAATTTAGGCGGCTTGAGCTTCAAAAAATGCTTCACCAACTTATGCGCCTATATTGCATAAAATGAGAATTAGTCATAATCCTCACAAAAATAAATTCCTCATGCATCACATATCTAAGTTTTGTCGATCATGCATTCAAGCCGGAGGGAAGCAATTGAGTGAATTCAACAGGCAATTTGGATCGAGACTTAGCCAATAATTTTTCACTAAAGTATAAAGGGTTTGTCGAATTTCATACAAGCCAAATTAGGCCTATCTTGAGTTCAATTCGGTCTATTTATGACCATTTTATCTATTAAGGCTTTTAATTTAATTATCCATTATTCAAGAAAATCCTAAATTGAACATGAAAATTTGAGATGACCAGGGTTAGTCCATGAAGGTGTCGAATTCTCATGTGGTATGGACTTTAATTTCAAATTTAAATTCAGCCCACTTTGAATATCTAATTATATAAGGCCTTTAATTAAACACTCGTTTAATTAATTAGAGCCCGTAGACTAGGCCCGAGAGGTTATCGAAACCCACTAGAGAAGGCCATTTTCAGCCACTGTCATAGTTTGACCGAAAATTTGATAGAGTCCTAGAGGGAATTGGACTCTTTCAAGATTCAAATTGGTTCAAGAGTCCTATTAGTTGATAAGTCCTATCTTGATAAGAGATTCAAGGGACTAGGACTCTAATCTAATAGCTAGTATTAAATATCATCATAGCTAAAATTCTTGATCCAATGGCTCATAACAACTCCTAGTCCTACTAGGATTAGTCGATTGAAGTCTATATAAATCAATGGTCACATTCGCGCCCATTCATTCGGTTCTACCTCAAACTTTCAGTAATTAAAAGAGTTGAACAAAGGAGAGCATACTAGAGGAGTGCAATGGATCGATCATCTCCCCCGTGGTCAAGATGATCCCCTAGGCCGAATACATTATTCGATCGAGATCACTCCCGGCGTCCATGAATGTGTGCCGCCCTTACTCCACCACCGTCCACCATAGCTTGTCATACTACGGTCCAGCAGCTCTATTGGCATCCTAACTCAGCCTCGAAAGGCCGCCATCCACTTAGCTTGGCCGGTGGACCCGAGTAGCCGTTGATCCACCAAAATTGCCAATTAAACAAGCTGTTGTCCACTGCTACTTCGTTGTTATTTGATCGCATAATGAGGTCAATCAGTTCTGATTTTTATTGATTTTTGAAGGTCTAACGCTGATGCTACGTTGTTAGATCGTTTGGCGACGAATTGAGCTCGAAAAGAGGGTGATTTGGGCAAAATTCACAGCTTGCGTAGGTGCTGAAAAATTGCTTGAAACAAGGTAATTTTTCTTGGACTTTTGGTTGTAATTCGGGCTTATTTGCTTGATAGTTTGCTGAATGTTCTCGCATCGTGATGTATGAACATTGATTTGCAATCAAAAAGTGGAAAAATTCAATCTTTTCACTAAGTTATGTTAGGAACCGAAAATTAGACTTTTGATGGATGAAAATCTAATTTTTTTTTCTAAACCTAACTTGTTCATGAATTGGTTGAATCATGTGATGTTCCTTTGAGAATTGATAAATAAACTTGGAACCACATCTTTTCTCAAAGTAACGAACTACCCAATGATTTTTAGATCAAATTACACTAAATGAAAAATCAGAATTTTGTGCAATTTTCGGATCACCATAGCTCACTTGGCCAAATTCAATATGTTAGTGGATGAGTATTGCCTTGATCTTTATCTCAGTTGGTTGATCAATATTATCCTTCGTAATTTAATCTTATCTCATAATATGGATAATAATTGGTTAAACCAAACCTTATCTAATAAGTGAGTATCTCTTGATTGGATAATGATTGGCTTGTTGTTGATAAACTTTTGATCTCGATTGTTATCTCTAACATGCTAGTTGGCTTTGTTGTTTATCTGATAGCTATCTTATCTTATCTCTTGTAAGAGATAAGATTTGACTTGGATTGGATGATGTTTATCTAATTTTTGGGAAATTATCTTAAATTTAATTTTTAAATCTTAAAGATAATTTTCTCAAAATCAAATCGAACTTTGGATTGAAAAAAGGTGGCCCTTACATCACAATTTCGGCAAGCCCTTTATTATTTTAAAAAATTCAAAATTAATTGGTCCATTTTACTTCTTGTCCGGTCATTGATTGTCATTGTTTGTTTATTTTATTTTCATTATAAATTTTGCACATTTATAAATAAGCATGCTCATAATATATGCTCCCATGTGCCTTATCCATCGGAAGATAAATTATATGCCTTGGCCAAAATCCTATGGAATGGGATTATAATTTAGCATAGAATTTTCATGTTTTGCCCTTTGGAAAAAAGATGATGTTATTCTATACATCTATCCACATACTTGGCTCGAATCTTTGAGGTTGTAGCGGATAAAATTTCGCTATAGCTCAAATCTTTAGGAATGAGTGAATTTGTTGGAAAATTTGGAATTAAAAGGTATAATATAGGCATTTTTGTTCATTTTTTTTCAAACTTTTGGTTGTTTTATTTTACCGAGAAAACATAAAAAATCAAATCACATATGGTTTTCCATGTCATATTTTTCCAATTAATCATTAAATTCACATCAATCAATCGAAATGATTTTTCATGAAATTGGTACCGAAAGAGCATTAATTTTTTCAAATTAATGTAACTAAGTCCCCGGACTCATTCCCTCCGGTTCGTAGGAATAAAATAATCCTCCCACTATTTTATATAAGTTTTTAATCGATCTACCGTAAACGATAAGTAGCAACTCCAATTGAATATTTTTTCATGAAATAAAACCTAAATTACAATTTGGCATGGGTTTGGGAGAGTCCGAGTTATGTTAACTAAATAATTAACCTAAAAATCCATTAACTTAAGGTTTTCGAACTTTAGGTCATGACAGCTTTAACTCTCTCTTACGTCTCTTTCTTCAACCGTCGCTCTTCGGTCACCGTTCTTCGATCGCCGGTTACTAACGAACAACAACAATAGAAATTTTATATCTTTTATCAAACGAATTTCTATTTCGAAAAAGAAATTGTGTTGTTGTCATATATTTCTTTGCTTTGAGAAACTCATCTAGGGAATACAAATAGAAAAATCTATTTGTGGCCGAAATAGCCTTGGGGAACAAAATCGTTATCATTCATGCCTTAAGTAATCGATTTTTCTCCGATTTGGTACTTAAGTAAGTGGCCAAAACTTTTGGCATTAAAAAGAGCGTCGTGTGAACCTTTTTGCATTTTTAAGACGCGAATGACAACCATTCTCTTCTTAGGCTCTATCTTTTGCCACATTTTTATTCCCCGGACGGGTTTTTGAGCGAGACACGCGTTTGATAACGACACAAAATTTCTAACCCCCGAAGAGAAATTCATTTGATAACAAAGAAGAATTTCTACGAACGGCCAACAATCGATGGACGATGATGGGAAGATGGAGACCGACATTCGATGAACAAGACCGCGGACAATGATAAGCAAACGGAGACTAGTAATCGGCAAACGGTGGATGGAATATGGTGGCCAGCGGATGGAGAATGATAAATGGTAGCCGGGGACGGGGAGATCAACGAAGGCGACCGGTGGTAGCGGATGGCTAATGGTAGTGGCCAAAGGGCAACCGGCGAGATAGCCAACGACAAGGGGCAAGCGGGAGCCGGGACCAACGGATGGAGAATGGCAATAGGTAGCCAGCGGATGGTGAACGGCGACCGAGACAAGATGCTTGCCATGGGCTAGAGACCGGAGGCCGACGGCTAGTGACCGCGGCAGGGACACAAGAGAGAGGAAGAGCGCATTTTATGATGTCCTGGAATTTCAACGTCCGTGAGATAATGGGACTTAGTTTAGATCCAACTATGAATTCCAATTTGTTGTATAAATTTAGATTTTTGATGACTTAAGTAACAATGGTTGAATTTTCTAAGACGTCGGTCTAAATAGATTAGGCTTCGTTAGTTCAATCGTCGTGTAGTAGCTTCAAGAACCGCATACCCAAGCCTTAACCTTGACCAAGCCCGAGTTGTGAAATGACCAAAATACTCTACATCGGTTGAACCAAATGTCCAACCAATCCTTAAATACCAAATGACAGTTTTGCCCTTGAATTCATATACAAGAGATAAGAAAATTCAAACCCAAGTGGGCCCCACCTTTAGTTAAATCCCTCATCTACCCATCACATCTCACCTTTTCAACCCCCACCATCACATCACCCTATCTCTCTCTCCTCTTTTCCCTCCCTTTCTTCTCTGTTCTCTCTCTCACTCCTCTCCTTCCTCACGCCCCTTGACGACCCCCCCAGACCTTCCTCTTACTGCTACTCCGTTCACCCAACACCGCCGTCGCTCCGCCTCTCTTCCCCTAGCTCGTCCAATTGTCACCAATCGTCGGCCGCGCCCTCATCCCTAACCTCGCTGTTCGCCATCACCATAGAGCCTCGAGCTCCACCAACCGCCATCTCACCCCTCTCTCTCGAACGATCACCCCGATACCCTCTTCTCTCCAACTTATTACCGCCACTACTTCAATCGCCCGTACCCGCCATCCAACCGCCGCCGCCAACTCGCCGACCATCGCCATGTTATTACCCTCGCCGAGCCAACTAGCCCCGCGAGCCGCGACTCCCCCTTTTCCGGCTTTTCGCCTACTACCGTCGCCTCCTCCTCCTTGTCGCGACGCCGCCCACCACCCTCGCCCGCCTGCGCCAACCGCCGCTCTCCCCGCCGTTCGCCATCACCATGGGCCTCCTTGCTCGTCGTTATCCCGCACCTATTAGGCCCGAAAGTGCCAAAGACCGTCGTAGTTGTCGGTTGTCACCCGCAAGCCTCCGTTATTACCGCCACCAATCATTGTTAGGGTGAGTTAGCCACTAACTCTCGGTTAAGATGTTAATTACGTTTAGGGTTGGTTAATTAGTATAATAGGATATTTAGGTAGACTAATTATGATCGGATTAGCTAGAAACTCGATTTAGGGTAAATGACCATAATTAATTAAGTTAGATTGATTAATCGACTGATCGTAGCTAGTTGATGTTTAGACTGAAAGGATTGGCTAAATGTTACTATTTGATGGCGAGTAAGCGATAGGTTAGAGCCATGCATACGATCGATTGTTGATGGTTAGAATTATATTGGCTCGACTTATGGAATTAGAATAATTTACCACGGTCAGATTAATTAATTAAACTCAATTGGCCATTGTGGTTTACTACTTTGTAGATTTATGAGTGTCGCCCATCATGCACCGGCTGAAAAATCTTGTCGATAAACTACGCATTCATATGATCCCGTGTGAAATAAAACCGCATATTTTAGCATGAAAATGGCCTTGGGTCGAGTCTTTGAGCATGCCTGCATGAAGATACGGCTAAAAGTAAAAATTAAAATTGATTGGTTGTTGGATGTACTTAAGTGGTCATATGATGGAATGTGATGAGATCCCTAACAAGTTCATACTTGTGCCAATCATACGGAACCCCACGACTTATCGGATGCACATCAATTCATGCACATGCCGCTGCACGAATCACACAAATTATCGGATGTCGATCGCGGTTTGTGACGGACCTACGCTCCTTATAGGAAAGCACTGCGCCATGCCGTGCCGGTCACACCGGGTATATGGTTTTCAATCACCATCGCTGGAAGTAAGGGTCAATGCTTGATCCGCCCGAAGACACTGCCAATCATAGTGTTGGGGCCACACTAGTCGTATACACCGACAACGCTAGTAGTATGGGTCATTTGTTAATAAATGAATTTCATGTAGTGTCCTATGTATGCAAATTGATGTGATGCCTTACTAGTTGATTGTCGGATATGATTGTTGAGTCAAGTCGAACATTGTATTATGTGTGGCTGAAAACCGTTAGCTTCCATGAGATTGACGTATGCTTTGTGATTCTATAATTGGTTGGTAGGATGCTCTTAGCGAATCAATGTCCTAATCGAGCTTAGGTGTTAACTCTTTGAGATTATTCCCATCCCGTTGTTTAATACTTTCAGGTCCCATGTAATGGAGCGACTTGTCCGATTCGCGTCCCTACCGATCGGTCTTTTTTATATTATCCACTATCCGATCATGGGCACGGAGCATGTCCGGGAAGCACCACATCACGATAGTCCGGGTGGACAAGGAGTTATCTCACTTAGTGGCATACCTCTTCAAAGCCTAGTTCTTTCATGACGGGGACTAGCTCTTCGGCTTGCTTCGTGGATTTGAGGGGCCACTTAACCCGACCCTTCACATCCCGCCCGGGATCCGATAGATTTGGATACACCCGACGAGGAGATAGTAGACCTCGAGTCGCGACATGGAGTCTGTATTGTCCATGGCATCTCGTATCGTCCATAGCGTTAGATATTGTCCTATCATCCTCTTTTGATAATAGCTAGGTCTAGTATTTGTAGAAGCGAGTTGGACTCTTTTGAGTAGTGCCCTATTGATGCTGAAGACGAGAGTGATGTAGCCCCTCTTTGGAAAATAGATAAGAGATTAACCCTTTCGACCATGGTATCTTTTTATTAGTTTTAGAGAGTCGCTTTGAAGAATGGGGTCGTATAGAGGCTGGTAGCTTTGTAGGGTTAACAATCATCTGTTCGTATTAATGAAATGAGAAATGTCCTCCTGGCTATTTCACCGTGTTGCTTTCCCGCTTTTCTATCCCTATTTGATATCTTATCCGTAAGTTGTACGTTTTCGCATGTGTTTGATTAAAAGATAAATTGAATGGGTCGATAATGTGCCTGGGACGTTATCCTTCATGACCCGTAGCGATTTGGTTAGGATATCACGTGCTTGAGAGTCGGGCGTGACATCCTCGCGCAAGGTAGTATCAAAGCAAGGTCGCCTAATCCCTCTGGTTATTGGCCCGGAGTAATATGGAGCGATGGGATTCAAGATAGTTAGGCGGATCGTAACTTTGCGCATGTGATTGATGTTTATATTTCAAGTCGTTAAGTTTCCTTCTCATAGATGGTTGCTTTGGGGAGGGCAGGACTCCATACGATACCTGCATAATAAGCAACCGCAATGGAAGGGCACCTCGGGGTAGGCACTGCAAGGAGGATCCAAGGATAAATGGGATCCTACAAGGGCTATTAGTGCTTGGAGATCTAATGGGACATCGATGAGAAACCAAGTTGTCATTGTCGCCGAAGCCCCACAAAGAAACCCATTAGCTAGGGACAGGATCAAAAAATGTCGGATGCAGAAGTTAGTGGAACAGTTCTTGAAGTTGAAACCACCTAGGTTTGTCAAAAGTGAAAATCCCTAGGCATGCCACGTTGTGGATAAGAGATCCGGAAAATGCATTCTTCCTATTAAGGTGTTCGAAGGAAGATAAAGTCATCCCGACTGTGTATCGCCTATAGGGGAATGCAAGCACTTGGTGGGAAGCCTTACGAGGTAAGATCTTTCCCAAAGGTATGGTCCCGACATGGGATGCCTTCATGGAAGCATTCAACAATAAGTATTTCTCGGATACCGCGATGGATCGAAGATGGCTGAGTTCCTTCGCCTATGCCGTAACCAACCGATTGTGGATGAGTATGAAGCTAAGTTCACATAACTATCTAAGTATGCACCTAGGATGGTGGAAGACCTTGTAGATAGGGCGAAGAGGTTTAGAGATGGATTGAAGCCTCATATCAAGAGTGTATTGGTGCCACCGAACCCGAAGGACTACGATGATCCGTAGGAGAGAGCTTAAATGGTGGGGCGAGATTTGTCAAAAAGGGCCGCCGCATCCGGATCGTAGTTCACGCTCTTGAGCGAAGGGGCATTCAACAAGGAAAGAGGCTAATGTCCGGTGGTAGATACCACGTTCCGCCCAACAAAAGAGGAACGATTAGCAAGCCTGCTTTTCGCCAAGACGGGGTTTATCACTTATGCCGTCATAGGCATGGGCCCGGTCCGTGCTCTTTTAGAGATAGAACTTGTTTTGGATGTAGACAGTTTGGCTACCAAGTTAGAGACTACCCACGAGAGGCCGTAGGGCATACCAGCGCCACCTCAAAGATAGAGGACAGTTAAGAGGAGCCGCGCTGCGTAACTTCCAGAATCGGTCGCTACGCAAGGAAAGGTGTTTACTATCACCCGTGATGAGGTGAAGGATTCGCCAACCATTACAGTATGATCCCCTTGCATAACCAAGTAGCTTATGCCTTGTTTGACCCCGTGTGCAATGCATTCGTTTGTGCCCGATGGATTTATTAAGTTGGCTCAATTGAGTTTGTTGCCGCTGGATGTTGTTTTTAAGATTTCTACACCTTTAAAGGATAGTGTTGTTGCTGTAGTAGGTTCTCCTAACTCGTAAGTTGATTATAGATGGTCATGAGGGTAAGATAGATCCGATTGTCTTTGGAGATATACTACTTTGACATGATTGTTGGGATGGGTTGGCTAACCAAGCGAAAGCCATAGTGGATTGCTATCGTAAGGCTGATTAGTTTAATCCGTTAGATGGGGTTGGTTTCGAGTTTGTTAAAAGTCAAGGTTCCACCTTGACTTTGTTGGTTTCGTCGCTGGAGGCGACGCGTCTATTGGAGAGTGGATTCTAAGGGTATCTCAGTGATCGTAGTGGATGTATCTATTGAGGAGCCAAGGATATATGATATTACATTAGTGTGTGAGTTTCTTGACATTTTTTCCTCATGAAATGCCTAGGTTGCCACTAGATAGGGAAGTAGAATTTGTGATAGAGTTGGTCCCTAGAACAAAGTCGATCTCTAAGGTGCCTATAGGACAGCGTTGTCAAAGCTCAAAGAGCTTATGGTGTATATACATGAATTATTGGATAAATGATTTATCAGCCCCATGCTCGCCATAGGGAGCACCTATGCTTTGTTTGTTAAGAAGAATGATGGGTCTTTGAGATTGTCCATAGACTACAAATAGCTGAATTAGGTGACAATTAAGAACAAGGACCCACAACCAAGGATAGATAGTCTTTGACAAGTCGTAGGGAGCTTCGGTGTTTTCCAAGATCAATCTACGGATGGGATGTCACCAGTTGAGGATTAAGAAGGAGGATATATCGAAGACGGCTTTCAGGATGCATTATGGACATTATGAATTCACTATGATGCCGTTTGATTTGACAAATGCTTCCGCTGCTTTTATGGATCCGATGAACTAGGTGTTTAAGGAGTTTCGGATAGATTTGTGATCATGTTTACAGACGATATCTTGGTGTACTCGAGGAGTATGGACGATCACGAGCAACATCTAAGCATAGTTTTGGGAACCTTGAGGGAGCATCGGTTGTATGTGAAGTTTAGCAAGTGCGAGTTTTAGCTAACTCGCGTGGCATTCTTAGGTCACGTGATTTTTTATGAAGGGATAGCGGTGGATCCATCGCGAGCCGAAGCGGTCATGGATTGGCCGAAGCCCACGACATGACTAAAGTTCGAAGTTTCCTAGGCCCGACAGGTTATTATAGGCATTTTGTGGAATGGTTCTCCGCCATAGCCTCGCCTTTTACGAAGTTGTTAAAGAAGGACACAAGGTTTGATTGGACCGACAAGTGCAAATGTAGTTTTCGAGAACTTAAGCACAAGCTAACAACTACTTGTATATTGATGATTCCATTTGGACCTTGAGGTTTCGAGATCTATAGTGATGCATCTTTCGGAGGTTTTGGCCGTGTGTCTTGATACAAAGATGGAAGGGTGGGAGCTTATGCATCCCGTCGATTGAGGCCACAATAGTTGAACTACCTAACGCACGATATGGAGTTGGCTGTGATCGTCTTTGCGTTAAAGATCCGGAGACACTATCTCGGTTAGAGAAAGGTTTCGGTGTATTCCGATCATTACGAGTTTGAAGTACATGTCCTCTCAAAAGGAGTTGAACATGAGGCAGCGTCGATGGATGGAGCTTCTTAAGGATTATGACTATAAGATTTTATACCATCCGGATAAGGCGAATGGGATTACGGATGCCCCGAGTTGAAAGTCGGCGATAGCCCGGATGATGGTGCAAAAGTGGCCTCTTTTGAAGGAAGTCGATATTCGAGTTTTAAGTTTGAAGTGAGTTGCCTTTCGAGTCTGTTGGCTATGTTGAGAATCGAGCCGGAAGTTCAGGCTAAGATTAAGCCCTTACAGGTTGATGGACGATCTAGAAAATCGTTCAAGATGGCTCAATCAAGAGAAGAGTTAACTTTCGGGTAGTCGAGGATGGAATGCTTAGGTTTCGAAGGCGTCTATGCTTTCCTACCGACGAAGGTCCGAGGGAGGAAATCCTATCGAAAATGGACCGTGGCGGTTATAGTATTCATTCAGGGTAGTACGAAGATGTATCGAATTTGAGGCAACAATATTTATGGAATGGTATAAAGAGAGATGTAGCCAAGCATGTGGCTAAATGTTTGATTTGTCGACGACAAGGCGTAGCATTGTAAGCCTGGTGAATTGTTGTAGCCTTTAGAGATTCCGAAATGAAAATGGAAATATATCACGATGGACTTCGTGATGGGTTTGCCGAGGAGTCATAAAGGTTATGACTCGATTTGGGTAGTAATAGAGAGGTTGACGTAAGTCGGCGTACTTCATTCTTTTGAGGAAAGACTTTGCTTTGGATCGTTATGCAAAACTATATGTGAGGTATATTGTGAAGTTGCATTGAGTGCCGGTGACAATTACTTCGAATCATAATCCCAAGTTTACTCCCATGTTTTGGAAGAGTATGCAGGCTACTTTAAGGACGAAGCTTTAGTTTAGTACGACTTATCATCTCGTAGACGAATGGCCGGTCCGAAAGGAAAATTCAGACGTTGAAGGATATGTTGCGAGCTTGTGTTTTAGACTTTAAGGGTAGCTGGGAAGAGCAATTGCATCTAGTTGAGTTCGCCTACAACAAAACCTACCAAGCATAGTATTAAGATATCACCGTTCGAAGCGTTGTATGGCGGAGCTTGCGAACGCCTTTGTGTTGGGATAAGGTGGGCGAAAGAAAGATCACCGGCCTTGAGTTGGTGCAGCAGTCTATGGTGGCCGTCAAAGTTATCGTGGGATAAACCGAGGACCGCCCGTAGCCGTGTCGAAAAGTTACGCCGACAGGAAGCGTAGGCCTTCGGAGTTTAAGGTGGGCGATCATGTCTCTTGGAAGGTGTCGCCTATAAGAGAAACATCCCTCTTTAGCAAAAAAGGAAAGTTAAGTCCGAGGTATGTGGGACCGTTCGAGATTTCAAAGCGGATTGAAAATCTTGCTTATGTGGTCTTGCGTTGTCGTCGAGACTTACTCAAGTGCATAATATTTTTTGCGTGTCGATATTAAGGAAATACAAGCCGGACCCCGCTCATGTGCTAAGTTATGTGAAGATCGATTTAGATGAGTGAGCAGCGTACGAGGAGCGCTCGGTGAGGATTGTGGACGAAAAAGAGCAAGTGCTTCGGAATATGACGATCACGTTGGTCAAGGTGATTTAGTAACACCATGGGATCAAGGAATTACGTGAGAAAGCAAGGAAGTCAAGAGGCGTAGTTATCCTTTTCTTTTGAAGGGTCGTAGTCATAGTGTAATTTCGGGGACAAAATTCCCTAAAGTGAGGAGAGTTGTGACGCCTTGAAATTTGGACGTCCGTAAGATAACCTGGACTCGCTTTAGGTCTAACTATGAATTCCAATTTGTCGTATAAATTTAGATTTTGAGGATTTAAGTGGCAATGGTTGGATTTTCTAATACGTTTGTCCGAATAGATTAGACTTCGTTAGTTCGGTCATCGCGCAAAGAGCTTCGAGAACCATGCACCCGAGCCTAACCTTGATCGAGTCCGAGTTGTGAAAAGACTAAAATGCTCTCTATCGATTGAGCCAAATGTCTAATCAGTCCTAAAATATCAAATGACCGTTTTGCCTTTAAATTCATGTACAAGGAACAAGAAAATTCAAACCCAAGTGGGTCCCATTTTTAGTCAAATCCCTCATCTACCCATCACATCTCACCTTTTCAACCCTACCATCACATCACCCTCTCTATCTTCTTTTCCCTCCCTTTCTTCTCTCTTCTCTCTCTCTCTTCTCTTCCATCACGCCCCTGTGACGACACCCCCGACGTCTTCCTCTTGCCGCTGCCCCATTTGGCCGATACCACTTCTATCCGCCGCCTTGTCCACCTATCGTCGGTCGTCGCCCACCGCACCTTCACCCCAGCCTCGTCGTGGAGCCTCAAGCTCCCATGACCCCCATCTCACCCCCTCTCTCGACGACCACCCCGATTCCCTCTCATCTCCGCCTTGTTGCCGCCGCTCTTCGACCACCCCGCAGCCGCCGTCCCTCGGGAGATGCCGCGCTAACTCCCTACCCGTCGCCGTGCTTGTCCCCCTCGCCTAGTCAACCAGCTCTAGGAGCCCGACTCCCCCTTTTCTCGCTTCGCCCGCTGCCGCCACCTCCTCCTCCTCCTTACCACCACCCTCGCCCACCTCGCTAGTCGCCGCTCTCCTCCATCTAGCCCCACTAGTTGTCGACCTCGCAGAACCCCTACAAGCCAACCCCTAGCCTCACGAGCCTCCATACTCGTCGTCATCTCACTCCCGTTGGCCCCGAGAGTGTCGAGGACCGCCATAGCCTCTAATTGCCGACCATAAGCCTCCGTCGTTGCAGTCGCCTATCGTTGTTATCGTAGTTGTTAAGGTGAGTTAGCCCCAAACTCTCGGTTATGATGCTAATTGCATTTACGCTTGATTAATTAGGATAATATGGTCTTTAGGTAGACTAATTATAGTTGGCTTAATTAAAAACTCGATTTAGAGTAAATGACCATAATTAATTAAGTTAGACCGATTAGTTAGTCGATCGTGGCTAATTGATGATTAGGACCGAAAAGATTGGCTAAATGTTATTATTTGATCGCAAGTGAGCGATAAGTTAGAGCCGAGTAGGCGATTGACTATTGATGGTTAGAATTATATTGGCTCGACTTATGGAATTAGAATTATTTACCGCAATCGGATTAATTAATTAAACTCAATTGGCTATTGTGATCGACTTTTGGCTTGATGCTCTAAATGGTTGCTTTGAGTGATCGGGTAGATTTATGAGTGTTAGCCATCATGTATTGAATGCAAAGTCTCGATCGATAAACCGTGCATTCATATGACCACGTGTAAAATCAAACCGCACATTTTAGCATGAAAATGGCCCCGGCCTAATCTTTGAGCATGATACATGAGCATCCGGCTAAAAACAAATATTAAAATGAATTGGTTATTGGATGTGCCTGAGTGGTCATATGATGGGATGTGACGAGATCCCCGACAAGTTCATACCGTGCCAATAGTACGGAATCACACGACTTGTCGGATGCATGTTAATATGTGCTTGTGCCGTAGTATGGATCACACAGATTATCGAATGTCGGTTGTAGCTTGTGACGGATCGACGCTCCATATAGAAATGCCATGTCGCCGGTCATGCCAAGTGGCACCAAATACATGGTTTTCGGTTGCCGTCGCTGGAAATAAAGGACGATATCTGGTCCCCGCCGAAGATACTTGCCAATCATAGTATTGGGGCTACACCGGTCGTGTACGCCGACCCGGACTAGTCGTGTGGGTCATCTCGTTAATAAATAGACTTTGTGTGGTGTCCTTCATATGCAAGTTGATGTGATACATTGCCAGTTGACTGTCTTATGTAACTATTGAGTCAAGTCGAGTAATGCATTATATATGGCTGAAGACTAGTAAGCTTGTATATGATTGATGTATGTTCTGTAATTCCGTAATTGGTTGGTAGGATGCTCTAAACGAATCAACGCCCTAGCTGGCATTAGATGTTGACTCACCGAAATTATTCTCATCTCATTGTTTAACACTTTTAGGTCCCGGTAATGGAGCGGCATGTCCGATTTGGCATCCCAACCGATCGGTTATATCATCCACCATCCGATCGTGGGCACGAAACATGTCCGGGAGCACCACATCACGACAATCTGGGTAGACAATGGATTGCCTCACTTAGTGGCGCACCTCTTTAAAGCCCGATTCTTTCGTGATGGGGACCAGCTCTTCGACTCGGTTCATGGATTTGAGGAGCGACCTAACCCAACCTCTCACATCCCCGCTTGGGATCCGATGGATTTGGAAACACTTGATGGGGAGGTAGTAGTCCCCGAGTCTAACATGGAGTCTGTACCGTCCATAGCGTTAGATATTATCCTCTCATCCTCTTCTAATAACAGCCAAGTCTAGTGGTCGTAGGAGCGAGTTGTACCCTTTTGAGTGGTGCCCTATTGATGCTGAGGACGAGGGTAATGCAGCCCCTCTTTTGGGAATAGATGAGAGATTAACCCTTCGAATATGGTATTTTTTTGTTGGTCTTAGAGAGCCACCTCGAAGAATGGGATTGTATAGGCTGGTAGCTCTGTAGGGTTAACAATCATCTATTCATATTAATGAATTGAGAAATTTCCTCTCGGCTATTTAACCGTGTTGCTTCCCGCGCTTTTTATCTCTATTTGATATCTTGTCCCGGGAGTTGTATATTTCTCGCATGCGCTTAATTAAAAGATAAATTGAATAGACCGATAACGCGCCTAGAATATTATCCTTCATGACTTGTGGCGATTTGGTAGGGATATTGCGTACTCGAGAATCGGGCGTGACACATGCAAAAGAGAGGAAACAATGAAAAGAATTCTTATTTTTTTTCAATAAAAATTAGAAAATACTTACTTCTTAATTCTATTAAAAACCTATTTTTGGGAGAAAAAATTGTCTCATAAATATAAAATGGCATTGCGTTACCAAACGGATTTCTATTCCAAATATGTTCCATGAACCAGAAAATAGTGTCATTACGCTCAAAACTTTGACTTCTTGGGTTGTTTATGTAACAATAGTTTCACATAGGGGTGTTAAAGGTTCAATTTAGTTCAGTCCGGTTTTTTGAAAAATCAAACCGAAATGAACTATTAGGGAGCATGAGCAAACCGAACCAAAACTTGTCATGAATTGAATCGAACCGAACCGAAAAACTCGGTTCATCTTGGTTCTCGCTTGGTTCAAGTTCGATTCGATTTTCGATTTTTTCTTTTTTCGATTTTGATTTTTTTTCCTTTTTTGTTTCAAATTCCGAGTCTCTTCTTCCGCCTCCTCTTCTAGAGAGAGAACCAATTTCATGAGAGCGCATCGGGGCTTGGGCTTTTCTCTCTTAAGAGGATGATCGAACACCGCCGTGACTCGGACAAAGGAATTCCGCAAAGGTCAAGGTTTGAATTTTAGCATGCCGGTTCCATGAGCAAACAGCTACCGTGGTAGCTGCAGCAGCAGTTCAGCCGCCTCTCCTTCGACACGGCGCCGCTCGACCACCACCACGGCCCAGGCCCCGCCTCTGCCGCCGATGCCCTCACTACAAAGCCGCACCGATTTTCCTCCGATTCCCTTTGTCGCCGAGGCCCTTGCCATAAAGCCATACCAATTTTCCTCCGATCCGCCATGCGTTTGGAAAAAAGTCATTTTGGGTTGGGGGTGTTGGGATACGCGTAACATGCATAGGTAAAAAAAATATAAAATACACAATGAAAATAAATAAATACCTATACACGTATCTCCAAAGGCGTAGTTCTTGCATTTCAATCGAAAATCAAGTTGAACGAAGGGGGTTAAATGAATACCTCTTGAAGCGTGCTTGAAACAAAAATGGTTCAAATGTTCTTCGATCCGAGCCCCACAAGTGTTGGGCCTCTAGTTCGGACACACCACCAATCGTACAATGAACGGAAAAAGACAACGCGGATAATCTCCACAGTCAATTGTGCTAGCAATATTGTGGATACAACTCTCCGCACACTATGATTTTCGGTCACCTCAAGAACATAAGTGTAGAGAGATTTTTGTGTTTTCTCTCAAAGTCACTTTTGGTTCTCACAAAAATGCACACACACAAGAAGATATAGAGCCTTTTGTCTCACCTTGGCCCTCTTTGTTTTTCTGCAACCCTATTGCAGATAATTAGTTGTGTGAATTGCACAACATGCACGATCAATAGCGGTTACTGATCGTGCGTTGTGCACCATGCACGTTCTGCATTTCATTGTGCCCATTTGTTGATCGTGCGCTGCACTTGGTCAGCAACTTTTGCTGCCCAAGTGCACATACCTTTTTTTATTATTATTATTTTAGTTTTATAACAATAATAACAATTACTATTATTATAAAAACAAAAAGGTATACAGTTACTATATGTGCGTTACGGACATAATATACGTCCATTATGAACATATGTGTGCATCGTATACACGTGCGTCGATGACCAAAAATAAAATTAAAATTAAATCATATTTAATTTAATTTTAGCCCGACTTAATTCGGTATATCGTAATCGCAAACATATTTGCAATATCGTCTTTTCCTTCAACGTCGTCATGTATTGGTTAAAGTGTGTGACATCTCTAAGTTCATCACCGAGCTAGTAGTAAAATATGCACTAACATATTAGTAATTCCAATAGAATTGATTGTCCTAATCAACCTCTAGGTCCCATAAGCCGTGAGTGACATCTAGCAATATGTCATGGCTACCTGCAGACAATGTGAAATCTTTAAAAACATAATGAACCTATCATTTTTTGCTACAGTGTAATTCAATCCCTCTCGTCTTACTATATCCCGATTGAACAAAGAGCATGGAATATTTGTCAAGTCACCAATTCGATCATATGCACAAATTTAATCGGCATACATTTATATGAGACATGAATATTTCATTCTCGGTTACAACCCCAACCGAGGATTTCAATACATTGCCATAATTAGATCGCATAAGAGATCATACCTTGCATGTAACAAGGAGACAAATTCCATTTTGCGTACACGTGTGACTTCGTATGTGCATGAACTATGACCATCAAGTACGGAGACGAATCTACCAACATACGTCCTTGTGAACCATAGCCATCCAACCCACAAGTCAACACTGTGCCTCGTGTCTAAGGATTATTTACACAAGACTAAAGCATGAATGATTAGACATTGATCGCGCTAAAAGCTTTCCATGTCGCTAATCATTCAATTTGTGTCACGTTCAGTGAACTTATCCGGTACAAGCACTTGTGTTCTAACTCGGGCATCGCAATACCCAATGACTTGTGACTCATCATTCCCTTAAGTATCCAATACTTATTGGTGAAATTAAGAACACATTAGTCTCAACAAGATCATTGATATCCATTCAATGATCCATCGATCGAGAATAGTTTAAAGATTCAGTCTAGCTGTGAACCCGTCACACATATTCTCAACGTCTCAAGAATAAGTCTAGTCACAACCGATCTTATGGAATTTATTCATATATTTAAATAATTGGACAAATGAATAAATATGTCTCTGCCATTAATTAAATAATAAATTGAAAGTACAACTAAAATTCCTAATATGTAACTATTAGGTAGTTGCTTTAGGGCATATATTTAACAAGGGGGAGATGAGGAGAGAGAGACAGAGAGAGAAGGGTGCTTTAAATGCGAGGCAGACAATCCAGTCAACAAATTTTGTGAAGGAGTAGTGTGCGGACATGGTATGATTGCTTTTTTTCCAACCATCTCGTTCCGCTAGTCACCCGTTTCTCTCTCTATATCTTCTCTCTTCTCTGTGTCTTGCTTTTTTTTTTTTTCTCTCTCCGTCTCTTCTCCCGAAGGAGGGGGCTAGTGAGAAGAAGAACAAGCCGGCGAAGAGGAGCGAGAGAGATTAGAGAAAAGGATGAGAAAGAATAAACCAGTAAAGTGAAATGGAGATTAACAGCACGAAGACAAAGGAAGAGAGAATAAAGCAAAACAAGGATAGAGAGAAAGGACAGCACTGAGCACTGCTCTACTAGCGAACAGTAAGAGTGAGTAGAGAGAGAGCACACGTGAAGGGAAGGAAATGAAAAATTGATAGCCGCGACCTGATCCAAATTGAACTAATCCGAACTAAACTGTTAAGGTATCCAAATTCTTTTGCTAGTAACCAAACCGAAACCGAACTGAACTGAAAATATACGAAATTTCAGTTCAATTTGATTCGGTTTAGTTTTGGTTCAATTAGTCGGTTCAATTCTGACACCCCTAGTTTCATATATACCAATTTGATGGCAATATGAACTTTCAGCCTCGACACCAAATTGACGTAGCACGAATCTTACTTTGAAATCAAGTAAATTGGAGCAGATCCAATTCTTATCTTATACCAAATATTGCAGAACGCGAAGCGTAGTAAGAACTGTTTAAAATCATAAAAGGTATCGGATAGTAGGAAAGGATGGAGAAACTAGAGAGTTACATGAAAAGGACAGAAACGCCAATGCAGGCGGGGAAGAAGTGATGTCAAACTTGGCAAACTCTACCGCTATTTATACGCATCCTAATCAAGAGCTCAAAGAATAAAACATGAAGATAAACATCCTAATTTCCAAGTAATGTTAAACAAATTGTTTATGGAAGGAAATAAATTGGTAAGGTGGTCGGGAAAAGGCATCTGCTGCATCACTTACACGTCCAACTTTACATCTTCAACCCAAATTAGATCGATATATGGTGTTTCTTCAGTCCGTGAAGTCGAGATTAGGCTTCACAGAAAGATCAGGACATCCACCATGATCAATCAATTACTGCGTGGAAAAAAAAGTCCAACTCAAGTCAAAATATATGTTCAAAATAGGATCGAGAACCTTCCAAGTTCCTTCAATTGGCAACGCCTAATCCATCGAACAGAACTCCATTGAAGGGCCTATCAAGAAGTTGTCCGTGTGATAGATAGAACAACTACTGATCCATGTGACAGGGAGATGTAGCTTGGAAGCGAAGCTTTCTTTTCTGGAGGAATCGCTGGAGCGATCTCTTCATGGAAAGGCCAGTGTCAGTGGTGGGGCTATAGAGCTCAGCTGGTGGTGGTCGTCTGCTTGGCGAATTGGGCTGCCACGAGTCGGTCACGGTCACTGTAGCTGTCATTCTTTGCTGCATTTCTCTGCTTGCAAACACTAGAATGGCTCTCGCCTGTGACAAACAAGAAGAACAACAAGCAAGCGATTATGTACACAGTATTATTCCTATGAAAAATATTCACGAATAAGATTTCGGAGGAAAATCCGCGCCGTGTATATAGTTTAATGGTCACGGCGAGGGGCATGTCGGCGGTGACAAACCTCAAGAAGTTTCCAGTGACTAGCAAGTTTGTTTTTTGTATAGTTTGAGTAAAGTAACACGGTACTTCTATTGAGAAAATTACCAAAAAATCATAAACCTATTATAGTTGTGTTAATTTGATCATGAACTTTTTTTTATCAATTGAGTCATTAACCTATTGCATTTGTATCAATTCAGTTCATCTAACCATCCTACGCATCATGTATACATAAAAAAAAATATTAAGGTTTTGGCCTAAAACTAGCGGTCCTAGGTACCTGTAGTTCAGTAACATCGCAAACGCAGACATCACCGTTATAGAATATTGTCAGCTGCTGCTGCTCTTCCTGCCTCCCGCTCGACCCTTTCATCCTAACCACAACAGCATCAAAACATGATCATGTTTTGCTCTCGGGGCGTTTGTTTTTCCTTTAAAAAGCTGGAGCTGTTACGGTAACGCCAGGAATATATTTCACGCCATGAGAGAGAGAGAGAGAGAGAGCTTACTGATCTGAATGGTGGTCTGGGTGACGGGAATCCATTGAAGAGAGAGAAGCTGAAGCAGACTGCGGACTAAACTGCAAGTTACAGTTCCTTCTCGTTCGCGATGATCAGGTCTATGGAAGAAGGGAACATCCATCAAATGCCGCAGCTGCAGTTGAGACAGAGACAGAGAGGCAGAGTTTGAGGCGGCTTTCGCTTGTTAGTGCGCTTGGATTGGCGTAGAAGACAGTGGGGGTTGACGTGATACCGGAAGAAAAACATCTGACAGAGAGAATTCAGACAGGGGTTTTCTAAATCAAGCACGTGGGGGAAACGGTCGGAGTGGGGGTGACGTCATTTCCCGAAGAAAAGCATTTGAAACACGGGATTCAGACACAGAGTTTCTAAATTAAAGCACGTGGGAAAACGATCCTCTCCTTTCCTTTAGCATGCTCTGCTGGAATGGACCCAACCTCTCATCGAGGATGAGACTTTGCTGTCCCCGACAAAACTCTCTAAATCAAGATTGCGATCGCCCACCCCCCCCCTCGAACTGAAAGGAAGAGGCAAATTCGGCGATGGTCTCGATTGGCGAGGAGAGGGCTTTCTCTACTCAAACTCTTGTTACACCAAGGGGGAGAGGGAAAAAGTTTTAAAAAAAAATTGAATACATTGTATTAGTACCAATTAATTCTACTTAGATGTCGGCGGTTACTACGTGGATGTCGGTCGTCACATGTGAGACAACGATATTTACATGGATATTTTTAAATAATAATATTAAACAAATTAAATTTTCATTATTTGTTTTTGATTTTTCATTGTATTTTCTTCTTATTTTGTATCATTTTCTCTCTCTTTTTCTTTTCATTTCGATCGGCAAGGTCTTATTGGCCCTCGCTGGCAAAATGTAAAGAAATAAAAAATAAAAAAATTGTAAAAAATATTTATGTCAATGCCAATCGTGCCATATAGGACATCCGATCGCCACATCAATAATTTTCGGTCAAAATTGGTTGATGACCGATCGAATTGGTATTAATGTCAAAATGTTTCGAATTAAATTAATTCAATTGAAAAATTTATGACCGAATTGGTACAGGCACAATAGTTTTAGAACTTTTTTGGTAATTTTTCCAATGGAAAATTATCTAAGATGAGATGAACATATCATTAACTCTTCGTATCATCTAGCAGGCCCAATACGTTTTATCCTTTCGGACGCATAATTTATCGAATTTTACTATTTTTAAGGAGAAAACTTTCTCGGAACATGTAGATGCTCTCATTATAATGAACCAATACTATGTGCGTTTTCTAATTTTGTTCCATGGTTCTCTCTACGTTATTTTCTGTTTTGCGGAGATTTACAACTTTACACTACTATCTCGTACTTTTCTAATGTTATTTTTTATTCAATGCTAAGAAATATTCAAGAATGAATCCATTAAAGAGATAGGGATGATTTGCCTTAGTAATTAGGAAAGAACCTTAAGATAAAATCGCTTTACTCACAATATTTATTACCCATCTTCGCTTATATAGACTTATGTAGTTGATTACTAGTTCTTTTGCAAGGTAGAAGCAAAATCGAAATGTTGTACTTCGAAAAAAGCAGGATAATATTAAAATTAAAATGACATAACACACTTTTTTCCCTTCACATTACGAACTCTCTAATAATTTGGGTGCTCCATATTTTTGAAAAAGCATCTTAGTATATTTTGAAGATGACAAAACAATTCATGATTCTTTAAGAGCTTGATATATGCAAGTGTTGTTTATGCCTCTGGTAATATCGACTTAAAAGTAACTTGAATGTGCAAAATGAGTGGATTCAAAATAGCTCGAAGACCTACGTGAATAAGTCTAGAAGAATGGGGAGTTCATAAAGACTTGAAGGTACCAAGATAAATAATCTACAGGATCTACACCACCGATGTACTCGAAGTACCTGCTGGGACACAGGTGATAGCACCGGGAAACCTAATATGACCAAAAGCTGATGTCACTCGAAAGCCAGATATAATCAGAGACTATTGTTATAAGCGGATTGATGATACTACTTGTGGCAAACAACCTTATCATATGCTCAAAAGAAAATATTCTTAGAAGAGTTAATTCATATTATTTGGCAGTTAGTAATTATGTATGGATTCCTGATTTGGAAATAATTGATTGATATTCAAGTTCGAAGAATACCTATGCAAAAGATATTAATTACACGTGATATCTTGATTAATTGACAATCATTCCGAAGACCAATTTTCCATAGTTTGAGCTACTCTATTATTGGAAACCTAAGATTTGATGGTATATGCATTCATATCTTGCTACCAAATCTGCGGGAACTTAAATTGATTGACTTCAACGGCTAAATTGATTTGCTAAAATGAGTAGAAGTTAGGCCCATTTTAATCTAGCTTAAGTTTAGGAACTAGACTTAGTCTCTAGCATAAGCTCATGGGGACCACGTCCCGAGGCTAAGTATATTTTTTGCCCGACTTGGTATCAGATCAAGTTCATGGGGAACATGTCCCGGGGCTTAGGATGACAAAGTATCGACCTAGGGCTTCACCTTTCTCAAATGTTTCGATAACCCACATTACCCATTTTAAGATAGTATAGTCTCTAATGTCAAGCTCATAGGGATTGCTGTCATGGGGCTTAACAACGAGAACATGTCATATTTTTTGCCCGACTTGTTTCGGGATACTATCCTTGACGTGTTTGTTGTGATTGCTTTTGTATCGTTTTTGTGTTGTGATTCATTTATTAGTTGAATGTTTAGGTTACACTTTAGGATAATAAATACAAAAATATTGCATAGACACTTAGCGGATGAGAATCTTTGGACTCATGATTGGATAAGAAGACTATATGTGACATGTAGTTGACAAATAGTCAAGTTTAGGTACTGGAAGGGCACTAGTTGGATAACTAGTGTAATTAAGTCAATGATCTTAAATATCCAGTTGCACAGAAAGTAAGTTGTACTCCCGTACCTCACTTGGTTTCTAGCTAATCCAAATAGGCTAGTGGTAACTCCTCATGTAAAACCCTCACGGAATTAATCGAATTGAAATGAAATCTCAAAGCATGATGTAGGGGTTTTGGAGAACCCACGCCAATGGAGAACCATTGGTCCTCAACTCGACATTACTTCCAACATCCATCGGTCCCGACCACCCATTCGGGAGGGTCTCATCGGTGATGGAATTGAAGTGCTCAAATACATACACATCGATCCGTTGGGACATTCAAGAAGACCCAGCAGATCAACCAACTATGTCACTCGTGGTTCATATGCTATAAGAGGGAAAAAGTACCAAAAAAGTCGGTGGTAACAATTCGGTCCTAACCTTTCAATTGAATCAATTTATTCCTAAATCTTTTTACATTGGTATCAATTCGGTCTATCCACCCCAATTTTGGCCTAGAATCGGCGACGTAGATGTTAGTCCTCCTATATGGCATGGTGAACATTTTTTGTTTAGTCGAAACACGGTGAGCGTTGATGTAGACATTTTTTCACAATTTTTTTAAAAAGCTGAGTTTTTTTATTTATTTTTTTTTCCTTTTTTCCTTTCATTTTTGGTGGCGAGGATCATGACCCTCGCTGGGCAAAATGAATGGGAAAAATAGAAAGAAATCGTTATTATAATATTTCTAAAAATGTCTATATTAGCATTAGTCAAGCAACATAGGATGGCGAGATGTTCACATTAGCGATTTTCAGCAAAAATTATTGGTACCAATGCAAAAAAATTTTGGATTAAATTTAGTTCAATTGAAAACTTTATGACTGAATTAATATCAATATAATATATTTATGACTTTTTTGGTAGCTTGCGCTATAAGAGACGATACTATTACACTTATTTGACCATCTCAGCTTGCATTCTCAATTGGGAGAGATGTGAAAACATGTCCTGGCCGATTTACAAAACTTCCATTGTTGATGAATTAATGACTACTAAAGTTTCGTCAAGATGACCAAGCATTTTCAATTCCCACAATCATCAATTAGTACGTGCAAGTCTTTTTTTCAAAACAAAAATCTTCATTTCATATCAAAGCGAGATATATCACTTCAAAATAAAAATGACAATATCATAAATCAATTAAAGCTAAAAAGTGAATCAACTTGGTACAACTTACGTAAACTCGCTTATTCCTCAAAGACGAAATTATCATAGCATCCAAGTACAATCGATAGCCGATTACCGAATATCGCATCATCATCAATGATGAGACCACACCGAAAAATCCCCCTCTGGTAACTACGGCTTTACCAAATGGCAAAGCGTGCCATGGTTCCGCGTCACTACCACCATCACCATATAGAGACAACAATAATAGAAATAACTTGAAAAAGTACATAAAACTCCTTGTAAATCCCAGGATCTACATCTAGCTAGGGATTGAAGAGAACACAAATCTAGGAGTGTCAAAACACCACGCTAGGTGGGCCGGCTGGCCTCGGCCCGAAAATTCACTTAATTTTCGGCCTTTTTGGGCCGAGTCGGGCCGGGCCACCACCGCCTGACTTTTTTAACACATATGTTTTCTTTTTAATTGATTTTATTTTTATTTTTTCTTTTTATATTATGTCATTTGATGGGTTTGTTAATTGATTTTGATTCCAAAAAAAGAAGAAAAAAAGAAGAAAAAAAAGAATCAAACTAGAATCCGGCCAAACCTGGCCTATTGACACCCCTACCCAAATTTAGTTCTAACTCTAGATTGGGAGAGAATAACTCGTAAAAAGATACCCGTTGATCACAAAATTACTTTTAGATAAATCGATTGCTAAATACAGAAAAAGAAGCTTCAAGACTTACGGAGCACTTGATAATCCTGGAGCAAGCACCGGAGCAAGAGCAAACGAGCAGATATGGAAAGAACATATTCTTTCGAGAAATTCGCTCTTTGATTTTTAAAGCTCACTTTTGTGGAGGATGTGGATCGACCATCGATGAAATTAACAAAGAAGTCTAAATGATAGAGGGATGGAGAGATCCGAAGGAATATGAAGGAGAGGGAGAGGGGGAAAGGATTCTCTCTCTCCCTCAAAAACAAAGCTGCAGGGAAAAAAGGTGGGCGATAGCTATGGGGAAGAAACCCTAGGGGAGAATACACGTGCGCCACCGATTAGGAATTGCAAGGTCAAAAGGCCTTTTATTAGTCATCATTATCCAATTCGCCACTAATATTCTATCATAATGATTCATACAATTGTTTGAGTAATATATCAATTATACAAGTATGCCATAGATATTAAAACATTAAGCATATGTGTTGGATACTAAATCCGATCTAATTGAGACTTAAAAGCGGAAACATGCCCAATAGATCTCTAGATTCAACGATCGACGAAGATATATCACGAGGACATACCTTATTGATCACCGGTTAAAAGCCTTTTGCAACCTCGGAGTCGTTCTCTCTCAAACGAGAATCAACAATTGGGAGGAGCGTCCTTTTCTTGTTCTCTTTTCTTTAAAGTGAGAATGACCGACTTGGAAGGAGAACGTTAGGGAGGACGTCGCTTATTGACGTAGCTTCAACCAACGTGATTTTTCACGTTTGAAGTAAATAACCGTTCAAGGGGGTGTGGTTGCCCGCATGGGCGTACACCGTAACCTTGTGGACCCCACTTAATTTAATCTAATATCTCTCACTCGCCCATGTAGGGCAAACAACTCCTATTTATCCACGGAGGACTAACAACTAAACCTTTTTTTTATCTTCGCAAAGTTCATATTGGCAAATAACCCGTGCGACCAAGATACACCGAGAGCTCGTTGTCATACATCCGTTGGGAGTATATGACGGCTCTAAAATTGGATATATAAAAAAAATTGTATGTTGTACCCTAGATCGATCGATCACATATAAATTTCTCACTAGATCTCATTTTAAAATTAACATGTTATATTCACAATTATGATCATACTAAATAATCATAATTGACCGGTCTGTGAATATAATCCATAATGTGACTTAAAACTCCAAATCAATCTTCCTCATTCATTAGATCTCTCAATCTCGCTTTAGTTCGCTTTTCTAGAAATGTCCCTTTAGATCGAATCAATTTCATGACCATAAACAACACCCTAAGATAACAAACACTAAATAGAGACCTTGAGAATAATGAAGAGTCATGAGGGTACTAAAAAATGAGGAATTTTATGCTCGAGAGTCTCACACGGCATAGAGAAGTTAAGATTAAAAACTTTTGCCTACTCTCATTGGTCGACAAGGCATACGTAATATGAAATATGTATTACGGTATTTTCTCCTTCTCCATGGAGCGTATGTTTTTCTATTTTAATACCGTACGAGATGCTCATCTTGATACACTCGGTGTCTAACTTGAGTTCACGTAACAACTCCAGCCAAGAGTTTTCATCCGAACTCTCATTTAGCATTTAAGACGGGATAAAGCGAAATATGTGGGTTATTTCACTTTCGAACATTGTAAGTAATAAGTCCTCATCTTAACATCATGTTAAGGCGGTGTTAGTATTTTAGGCTTGAACTCTCAATTATCACCTAGATAATAAGCTTAAAATTGCATCATCTCTATTCACTACATAATAAATAGAGGCGGTTATCCGTGTGAGTGGGCTAACCTCTCATCCGTCCGACATACCTTTTCAACATGTAGTGCATCAAGCATTAATATGCATGAATATCAAATAAACTTATAGACTTCAATATTGATAAACAACATCATCAATTATTGATGTTCGGGGAAAAATTACAAATATTCAATACATTAACCTCTACGCAATCCTATAGTCTTTGTATGACCAAGGAAAGCATCTCTGGGAATTGGCTTTGTCATGGGATCTCGCTAGCATTCTATGCGTAGATATATATTGTAGGTTCACTTCCTTTCGTGCTTCCATGTCCTTGACATAGTTATACTTAATGTCTATATGTTTGGTCTTACCGTGAAACTTAAGATCCTTAGTATAAGCTATTCTTTGCTTGACTATCACAATGAACCTTCACAGGTTTTGCAACATCTCTTGTAACACCCAAATGATCCATAAATCTTCTAAGCCAAACACCTTCTTGTCTTTGCCGCCGATAATGCCACGAATTCGGCTTCCATGGTGGATAAGGCTATACACTATTGTTTCTTACTTGCTCCACGATATGGCGTCATTATTCAGTAAGAATACATTTCCAAGGTAGGATTTTCTCTCATCCAAATCTCCTCCCCGGTCAAGATCGTGTAGCCGTCAAGGTGTAAATTACTTCCTTGATAAGTTAGCGAGTAATCGGCAGTTGCTTTCAGATACCTCAAGATTCTCTTAACGGCAATCCAATGTGCTTGACCCGCATTAGATTGATATCTACCGACCAATCCAACCGCATAACAAATATCAAGTCTTGTACACATCATAGCGTACATGAGACTTCCAATAGCAATGGCATATGGAACGTTTTCATACGTTCTTGCTCTTGTGGAGTCTTAGGACACATTCTTCTCGCTCAACCCAACACCTTTTGCAATAGGAGTATCAATAGGTTTGTAATTCCCGCATACAAAATCATTCGAGAATTTTATTAACGTACGTCTCTTGCGAAAGAGATAATGACTTTTTCGAACGATCTCTCGAAATCTTAACTCCGAGAATGTATGTAGCTTCACCCATATCTTTCATTTCAAAATTAGACGATAGCCAACTTTTGATTTTCTTCACAAACTCCATATTATTTCTAGCAATGAATATATCATCAACATATA
Source organism: Rhodamnia rubescens (assembly GCA_021437795.1). Taxonomy (NCBI): domain Eukaryota; kingdom Viridiplantae; phylum Streptophyta; class Magnoliopsida; order Myrtales; family Myrtaceae; genus Rhodamnia; species Rhodamnia rubescens. The sequence goes on along the minus strand of JAILYA010000002.1, from coordinate 13,103,879 downwards.
ATGATAAAATTACAAAGTGACTTTTGTACCTTTTGATATAGACTGCAGTTTATCTTCATTAATAATATCAAAATCATATGCCACTATGGCATTATTGAAGCGTATATACCATTGTCTTGAAGATCGCTTAAGGCCATATATCGATCTCAAAAGTCGACATACCTATTGTTCTTGGCCCTTTTTAACAAACCCAACGGGTTGTTCTATGTAAATTTCTTCATCTAATTCTCCATTGAGAAAAGCAGTCTTTACATCCATCTAATGTAATTCAAGATCCAAACTAGCCACTATTGCTAGAATGAGGCGAATAGAGGTAAATCTTACCACATGAGAAAAAGTATCTTCATAGTCAATTCCTTCCCGTTGGTTATATCCTTTCGCCACAATGCGTGCCTTATATTTCTCAATTGAGCCATCACTTTGCGCTTTATTTTGAGAACCCATTTGTTCCCAATGGCTTTGCGTCCTTTCGGAAGATCAACCGGTTTCCAAACTTGGTTTGATTTCATTGACTCCATCTCTTCTTTCATTGCTTTCATCCGTTTTTCCTTATCGGGGCAAGATAAAGCCTCATTCACATTTCTTGGCTCATCTTCATCCAATGGAGCGATCATGAAAGCTTCTCCTTCAATTTCAAAGCGTCGTCGAGGAATGCTTTTGCGACCGGTTCGTCGTGGAGAAGATTGTACCAAGGGTACTTCATCCTCCAATACGCTCCCACTCGAACCGAGATAATGGCATTGATTCATCAAGTGGTTGCGATAGAGATTGGTTTGTATTCAACTCCCCACCTCTCACATTGCTTCAACTTGGATCATTATGTTCAACGGTCTCATTATCTTGATCAAATGTCTCAAATATGGAACAATCTTCACCTATTTCGCCCTTTCTTGGAAATTCATTCTCTAAGAATGTGACATCTCGTGATCTAAATTCAGTCACATTTTCACTGTCTTGCTCACCTATGAACACATATCCTTTTGAGTGTTCCGAGTATCTTATAAAAATACTCTTTTTCCCTCTTGGTCCCAATTTTCCATATTTATGATTGGACTCATGAGTATAGGCAAGACATTCCCAAGGTTTAAGAAAATTTAAATCAGGTTTTCGACCTATCCATAATTCATATGGGGTGGAAGAAACCGATTTTGAAGGCACTCGATTAAGTATATAAGCAAGATCAATAAAATATCGCCCCAAAAGGCAATCGGTAAATTGGCTTGTGCCATCATAGACCTAACCATTTCAAGTAAGGTTCTTCTTCTTTCAGTACTCCATTTTGTTGAGGAGTATATGGAATAGATAACTGCCTATCTATTCCCTTTTCATCACATAAATATCTAAACCGATCGATAAATACTCTCAACCTCGATCGGATCTTAAAGCTTTTATTTTCTTATCTAACTGATTTTCCACTAAGGTCATAAATTTCTTGAAGCAACTTAATGCTTCGATTTATGAGATATCGATAGACATATCCATATCGAGTATAATCATCAATAAATGTGATGAAATAAACAAGACCATGCCTTGCCCTAACATTCATTGGGCCACGAGATGTCGCTATGAATTAATTGCAATGGGAAGTCAGCTCTTGTCCCTTTTCCAAATGGCTTTCAAGTTATTTTTTCCATTAGGCAATGCTCACAGGTAGGCAATTCAACTTTCTCAATATTGCCTAATAAGCCATCTTTGGCTAATCTATTCATTCTTTGTTGGCCAATATGACCAAGTTGAGCATGCCATGTATTTACATCATTCTCATTAGAACTAGAAGATGCAAACAGGGAATAACATACATTCACACTAGTATGTTCAATATCCAATACAATAAAGCCATCCGTAAAATAACCGGAACCAAAAAAGTTGTTCCTAACAACAAATTCACACCATTGTTGTGAAAATTCATACTAAAACCAAGTTTGACTAATACCAATACGAGACAAGATTTCGACGAATCTCCGGGAGCGTACGTAACATCATGTAGAAATAATCTGCGTCCAACACGCATGATAAGTTGGTAAGTGACAATCCCTTTCACTTCTACTCGGGAATTATTTCCCACATAAATCCATCTTGCTCCGCTTGGAATCATCGAAATTCCACGAATGTATTTCTATCTCTGGCTACATGATCCGTGACTCCCGAGTCTACAACCCACAAAGGATGAGATTCAGTTAAAAATACGGAACATGATACATAACAAATACTTTTAAGTGTGTTAAGGGTTTCTACCTTCTTCGGCTCGCACATCGCGAGCGAAGTGACCCTTCTTGCCATAGTTATAACATTTCATCCTTGAAATGTTTTTCTTCACGGGGCGTTTCCCTTTTCCATGCTTCTCAAACTTTGGTTTCTTGCCGGATGGTTCAACTCTTTTGCTGTCCACTTCATGAACTTTTCAGGACGCTTGCGCTTGAAGCCCGAAGCTCCATATGAGCTAGATCCAAGAAACATATACATCGGATTGTGTCTTAGCCGCCGGAGGCGGTCCTCCTCTAGCTCCAAATGGCGCACAACATCCTCAAAAGTTGTGACGCTCACATTGTGGGTCGGGTTCACCTTCATGTGTTCCCAATTGTGAGGCAAAGAGCAAATTACAGCCTGCACTTATTGTTCATCGGACAAGACATGACCAAAGCATCATTTAGCTCACTAATCATGTTTGACATCTTCCTTAAATGTTGCTTTATATTCCGCCCATGTGGCATCTTATAAGTGTCGAACCCGATTGTAAGTCGCCTCGGCTTAGTGACAGAAGTCCGTCCAAATCTAGCCTTCAATGCATCCCACATGTCTTTAGCATTTTCATGCTGCCTAAACTCTCGCATAATGTCATTATCCATACTACTCAAGAACGTAATGCGAGCAGTTGAGTTCTTTTTTTCGGGCAAGCAAAAAGGCTTTTTTTGTCTCTTCAGTGCAGTGGATTACCATCCTCCGGCTCGGTCATGGTCAAGTTAAGAGCTTCCAAGGTCCTCTAGTTCTTCAAGCACATATTGAATTTTCATACTCTAGATTTCATAATTTTCTCCATTCAATTTCTCACCCTTGTTGAGTTCAAGAACAATATTCTTAGATGCCGTTGTCATGGTATCCGAGTATAACATTCAAGACGTGTTTAAAGTCTATTTGTATGCAACAAATGCAATCATATTCATGCATCTTGATTATACTTGGTATATAGTTTCAAAAAAAATCTAAAATCAACAGTTCACTAAGTTCCCCATCATCATCTAGATTTTCTTATCTAAAACCAATACCAATACAATCATCACTTTGTGTTCAACATACGATTACTAAAACTTGTGAACACTCCCACTCAAAATATATACACATAAGATAATGTATATACATAAAACATCAATTCAACAATCACAAGTCCCTAAAAAGTCTCCTAAGACATACAGGAAAGGAACTAGCCAAAAAATAAAAGTCTAAATGTAATAACGTGTGATCCTCCTAGCTCCGGTTAGAATATGAGCATATGTAATTTCCTTGGTACAAGGAAAAAAATTATTGAGGTCTTGAGGAGGATTATGAACCAAATCGGGGCCCAAAACAGCTCATTTGGAGAAAACCTTTGAGGACCATTGCCTTTACGCCGGGCGCATTCTGTCTGCGCCAAGACACATTCATGGCAAGCGATGACGTCTTCATCGCTCCAATCCTTATAAACTCGTGTAAGAAATGTAGCATAGATTTCTTATATGTGGTAGCATCAATCCACCATGCACTATTCATCAAACCATGCCATTCTTCGGCATAGTGTTCTATAGTGCATAAAATGCATCTCTTGGAGTCATTTCTTATCCAGCCCTTATCATTTCTTGGATCGTATCGTTGATCTTAATAACATGGGTTATAATGTCGAAGCATTATCCCATTTATAAAGGCTCAATTTTGTATTCTTCTCCCTAAGAGCTTGCTTAGCTTCACTCTCCTTGGCCTTTGGGGTGTTCTTGCATTTCGTCTTACCCATGTCATTGTTCCCGCAACGAATGCAGAACATAAATGAATTACGAAAATCCAATGATTTTTGTAACTATTATGAACATATCATAACAAATAAATAATAGGTAAAACAAGTCCCCTTAGTATTGACCAACAATACCTTTATTTTTATTTTATTTTTGTCAACCTTGGTCAACGGTCAAAGTCAACGGTCAACAGTCAAAGTCAACGGGTCAAGGTCGGATCGGGTCGGGTCCGCAAACAGGGCTCGGGTCGTGGGCCTGTTCCGATGACTCGAAATGGGCTGGCCCATTTGTTTTTTTATTATTAAAAAGAAATGGGCCAGGACTCGGGCTGTCTCGCGGGTCGGGCTTGACTCGATCGGTAGACGCCACCCACGTCGGCCGCGCGGGCCGAGCGCCCGCGTGCGTCGCACGTGGCTAACGTCGGCGTGACGTTGGCCAGGCGTGACGTTGGCCACGCGAGCCGGGCGGTTCGCCAGCGTGCGCGCAAAGACGTGGCGCGTAGAGAGGGGGGGGACAACGGCTCCACGGCGCGTGTCGGCGTGTGAATCGCCGTCCGGCCTCCTCCGGCGACGGTCCACCGATCAAAAAATGCTTATCTCTTCGAGACGAACAGTAATGGTATATTTAAAACTTATATTTGACGAACAAAAATGTTTAAAAAGGGACAAATCGCCGGGGCCTCATGGGACTCCGCCCCATCGCAGCGCGTGACGCGAGTGCGGCGATTCCCGGCATCGCCTCGGAGCCGGCGACTACTCGAAATGATCGTCTCGACGAGCCCGTTCTAATGGTATGTTTAATTTACTATTTCGATGAACGAATCATAACCAAAACACTATGAACAAGTAACTACGCGATTATGGTTAATCTAAAATTAAAACACACCAAATCAACACAAAACGATCGGGAATCAAGTAACACATGCTCTAATACCAATGTTGGATACTAAATCCGATCTAATTGAGACTTAAAAACGGAAACATGCCCAATAGATCTTTAGATTCACCGATCGACGAAGATATATCACGAAGACATACCTTATTGATCATCTCTTAAAAGCCTTTTGCGACCTCGGAGTCGTTCTCTCTCAAACAAGAATCAACAATTGGGAGGAGCGTCCTTTTCTTGTTCTCTTTTCTTTAAAGTGAGAATGACCGACTTGGAAGGAGAACGTTAGGGAGGACGTCGGTTATTGACGTAGCTTCAACCAACGTGATCTTTCACGTTTGAAGTAAATAACCGTTTAAGGGGGTGTGGTTGCCCGCATGGGCGTACACCGTAACCCCGTGGACCCCACTTAATTTAATCTAATAATATGAATCTAAATGTTTTAAGACCCTTATATGTCTCTGTCATTGCTATGTCTACACTTTAATTTTAGACCAAAGTTGAGCCCATGTGTGTAGGAGATTGTTAGAATAGTCATGCATTAAGCAAAATTTTTGTCAACTAACTTAAGTTTTTATAGTAGTCGGCTATGATCTCACAAAATTTTACAAACAAAACTACTAAATCAGGCAAACTCACTAGGAACCCTATTGTATGTATAGGTCTATAACATTTTGGTCCAATCTCGTGTTGTCATCCTCTCTAGATGTTCATTGCACTAAAATTATCTGTAGGAGACACGAACAGTTTCTCTTTCATCAAACTGGAGAACCAAACAATGTGTGATCATCCGGAGTTGAACCCTCGACTGTAAAGGTAATAATTGAAGAAACGTGAAAAATAAGGATCACACATTATTAACGTACTTCTTGGTTCCAACTCCTCGGGAAGGGGTAGCTTGTCCCGTTTGGATGTAATATATAGTAGCTTTGCCTAGGAATCTAAGACGGTCAAATAGTTAACTTACATCTTAATTTGTTAAAAAAAAAAAAAGGCCTTGACAATTTCCTTTTCGGTCAAAAAGAGAGCATTTTATACTAATTATCTCACCTATATAAGAATTTTGGGCTTATATTATTGGTGTTTATTAATTCTAGTATCGAGATAAAATTAGCGAAAGAGAAAATACCAAAAACATACCTCAGCTTTCATCCAACAACCACTGAATTACCTCTACCATTTAAAAAATTTAAAACATACTTGAGTTTTACTTTTGCTAATATAAAAGAACATACACCAATTATCTTCGTGTCCCTATTACCGAAAACACCATTTCATTTACAAAATGCCCATTCCCAAATCCTAAATTCCTCACACTTGCCAAAATCACTCAACGCTAATTAGATACTAAACCACCCAAACCCTAAACAAGATGTTGAAATCAGTTTGCAAGGAGGGGTAATTTGATCTTTTCAATGTAAAGCTTTGGTCATATGTTTGTGAACGGTATTTGCAAAAAAATAAGGTAGGTGAGCAGTCATTTGGTCAACAGTGCGCTATGTTTCGAACCGGGGGAAAAAAAAAGTGCGCTATTTATTTGGTTGTTTCCGTCAATGAAACACATTTTGTAAATATCTCTTAAGAAAACAATACAGCAGAATGGGCCGGGCCTCAATGCCCTTGTGCAGCGTAGGCCCACCTGCTGAGCAGACCGGTCTAGGCCTGGCCAACGGGCTTTCCGAGTTCAGCCAAGCCCACCCATTATTGATCAGGTCCATTGCTCAACGGCGCCATAACTAAGGAAGTTACTATTTCTGACCAACCCATATCAGGGTCAAAATAGTCAGCATACCACTCTATTTATTCTATCATTATGGGAGAGAATGGTCTTCTACTATCATTTGCCACCTTATAATCCAGAGGATGGAACACCGTCTTCCCAGGACGTGCTTATATAGGGAAGTACAAAAGAAAAAGGGATAAGCCACAAATGGTCATTAAACTTTGGTCTAATGAGCAATGTGGTTATAAATTTTAGTCCATTGTGCAATGGCATCTTTAAACTTTTAATTTGTTTAATGTGATCTATAGATTTTCGGTACATAATCAAGTTACTCCATGAACTGTATAAAAATGTTCAATAGTGCCATTTCATTAATTCAGGGGATGACACTGCACATTAGACTAAAATTTTGGGATCGCATTGAATAAATTTAAAGTTCATGAATCATAATATACATTAAGCTAAAGTTTAGGAGCCATTTACCTAAAGAAAGAATGAGACACCTACAATATTCTCAATGAATCTAAGCAAAAGTTACGGAGCTCGATGGATATTCAAAGCAAAGGACACACATTTGGAAGAAAATAGAAAAGACACTGAGTGCTCTTGAATGTTGTCTTCCGAAGAGCAAGAATCGACATCTCCGAGCTTTAAGAACGTAAAAAGCAACGAAGTCTTGTCAAATCAATCTTCTTAGTCCCGTCATGTTCGTCACACATGTATTGGAGTTCCCTTTTAGCTGTTTTTTGACAAATACATCCGCACTCTTGGTACTCCGAAGCGAATCACATCGGGTGTGGCAGTAATCCGTCCCAATCGTACCGGATAATTTTTCCAGAGATGCGCATTCCTATGCTTCTGGATGACCCCAAGAGGATACGCAAGTGTGACGATTCAAATTATAATTGACGATCAAACTTATGACTTCAGCAATCCTTAACTCACAAGTTTAACATATAACCACCGCCAGGTCCTTGTCAGCCTTCCAGTCACAGCAAGCCAGGAAGGTTCATCCTCATTTGACATTTCTTTGTGGAAAAATGAAGCCTGTTAAATATGTCTTGAATTTTATGTACTCGGTCCGATTTATTGTCCGACCCGATATATTTTTGTGCGACCCAAAAGTGGAGGAAAAATGGAGATTTAGTTCGCGACGCGGAGAGTTAGGCCCATTTACACCGTCGCTAGGGTTTTTTGATGTTTTTTCTTTTGAGAGACTTGTTAGCCGTGTGCTATTTCCATCATCCGTACTCTCTTTGATTATAGTGGAATTTTTCGTTTTGCCTCGCCCGTGGACGTAGATCGCCTTGATCGAACCACGTAAATCCTTGTGTTCGTGTTTGTTTTTCGCTTTCGTTGCAACAAACCGGATCGAGCGAAGTTCGTTTCTAGAATTTCTTTGAGATGACATCTTTGAAGTTTCGGATCTCATCTTTTGACGGACGAAACAACTTCGGATTATGGAGAATAAAGATGAAGGCTTTATTGAGGCGAGAGGGTACGGTTAGGGCCTTGGATGAAAATTATGCAGACGACATGACCGCGGCCGAGATTGCGAGATGGAGGAGAAGGCTCATAGTGCGATCCAGCTTATCTCTAGATGACAAGGTTTTGCGAGAAGTCGCCGATGAGGAAACAATGCTGGTCTTTGGAAGAAACCGGAAAGTCTCTACATGAAGAAATCTTTAACATCGAGACTTTATATGAAGCAGCGTCTTTACACCCTAAAGATGCGTGAAGGTACCCTGTTCAGGAACACTTGGATGAGTTTAATAAAATTGTTATGGATATGAAAAATTTAGATATTAAACTCGAGGATGAAAGATCAAGCTTTGATCGTGTTATGTTCATTGCCCGCCTCATACGAGAACTTTGTGAACTCGATGCTTTATGGGCGTGAATCCATAACTCGGAGGATGTGAAAACATCTTTGAATTCTAGAACGAGAACAAAATTGAATGGGAATACCAGTGAAGACAGAGTAGATGGGTTACTTGTGAGAGGCGGGACCAAGAACAGAGATAAAGTTTTCCGAGGAAATCCGGTGGTCGTTCAAAATCTAGGCCACTTGGAGATAAGATGAACGTTGAGTGCTACTATTGTCACAAGAGAGGACATTACAAATCGATTGTCTTTTGCTCAAGAGAAAGGATAAGCAGCATGTTCAAAGACAAGATGCGGCGAATGTTGCTAACAAAAACGAGTCAAATGCGTCGACTGTTCTTACGGCATGCTCTTTGTTAATTTCTCCAACGATGTTTGGATAATGGACTCGGGAGCATCATATCACATGTGCCCAAATAGGGAATGGTTCACCACATATGAGCCAATGAATGGTGGATCGGTCTTGATGGGAAACGATCTTGTATGCCAAGTTGTGGGTATTGGTACTTCGGATTAAGTGCCACGACAATGCAAGTGAGAACCTTGACCAAGTGAGGCATATACCGACTTAAAGAGAAACCTTATCTCGTTGAGCGGTTTGGATTCCATTGGGTGTGTGTACTCGGGTGGAGGTGGAGTACTCAAAGTCTCCAAAGGCAATCTAGTTGTGATGAAAGGAAGCAAGGTGAATCACTTGTATCATTTGCGGGGTAGCATTGTTATGGGTCCTTCAATTGGCACATCCACTCGATTTCGATAATGATAGAACGAAATTGTGGCATATGCGTTTGGGCCACATGAGTGAGCGTGGCATGACGCTTTGAGTAAACGCGGTTTACTTTGTGGTGAGCAGACGACCTCACTAGATTTCGTGAGCATTGTGTTCTTGGCAAGCAAGAGTCGATTCAAGACGGGCACACATTCGACAAAGGGTACACTCGACTACATCCATTCCGATTTATGGGGACCAACAGGTTCCATCTAAGGGTGGTGCTCTTTACTTTGTGACGTTCATTGACGATTATTCCAGGAAGGTTTGGGTTTATTTTCCGAAAAGAAAAAGTGATGTGTTTGAAACCTTCAAGAAGTGGAAAGCCCTTGTTGAGAATCGACGGGAAGAAGATCAAACGTTTAGGACCGATAATGGTCTTGAGTTCGTGGTGGCGATTTCAATGAATTTTGTGCGGATGCAGTATCGTTCGACACCGTACAGTTAGGCACACTCCTCAAAACGGAGTGGCGAACGTATGAATAGAACTCTATTGGAAGAGCAAGATGCATGCTCTCTAATGCTAGCATGGAAAAGGATTTTTGGGTGAAGCCGTTAACACGGCTTGTTATCGGTTAATCGTTCTCCTTCAACAGAATAGAATGCAAGACTCCTTCCGAGATGTGGTCGTAAGCCTTGTGATTATTCTAATCTAAAGGTTTTTGGATGTCCTGTTTACTATCATATTAAAGATGGTAAGTTAGAACCTAGAGCAAAGAAATGTATCTTTGTAGGGTATGCGATGGGGTGAAAGGTTATCGTTTGTGGTGTCAAGAACCTAACTCACCTAAGTTCATTATTAGTAGGGATGTTACTTTTAATGAAATGATTATGCTTGATCAAAGAAGTGTTGTTGTTGATGAGTCTCAAAAAACATGATAGTGATATGAATGAGGCGGAGGAACGGTGGAGCTTCGAGAAAAGACCTCTCGAATGATTTGAGCGAGCAAATTGTTACTGCGATTCAAGTTCGATGAGGAAGTTTTAGATGAGGTGCAGCAGCCATACTCTATTGCTACTAGCAGAGAAAGGAGGACTCGACCCCCTCAAAAATATGGGTACTCGATCCGGTGGCTTATGCTCTCACAACGAGAAGATACGGGTATTCGGGAACCTTCTACCTATACCAAGCCTTACTTGCACGAAATCGTAGAAATGGGCTGTTGCTATGATTGAAGAACTTGAATCACTTCACAAGAACCAGACTTGGGACTTGGTGCCGTTGCCTAAGGAAAAAGAGCCATTGGGTGTAAATGGGTCTTCAAGAAAAAGGAAGGAATTCCAGGTGTTAAAATGCTAGATACAAGGCACGGCTTGTAGCTAAAGGCTACAATCGAAGGAGGGAATTGATTATGATGAAGTGTTCTCTCCCGTAGTAAAACACACTTCCATTCGTGTATTGCTGGCTATAGTTGCTAAATTTGACTTAGAGCTTGAGCAACTTGATGTCAAGACCCTTTTTGCATGGTGAGCTCGAGGAGATTATTTATATGGCCCAACCCGAGGGCTATTATGTAGAAGGCAAGGAAGATCATGTCCGTAGATTGAAGAAATCCTTGTATGGTTTGAAGCGGTTCAAGACAAGGGTATAAGAGATTCGACAGACTTTATGATAGGGAGTGGTTATCATAGGAGCAACTATGATAGTTGTGTCTACTTCAGAAGGGTTCGATGGATCCTTTGTCTATCTTCTCTTATACGTGGATGACATGCTCATTGCTGCAAAGGACATGTCAAATGTGTTAATCTTGAAGAAACGTCTCGTGAGGAGTTCGAGATGAAAGATCCGGGTCCCGCCAAGAAGATCTTAGGAATGGAGATTCGAAGGACAGGAAAGCGGTAAGTTATATCTCTCACAAAGGAGTTATATTGAAAAGGTACTTGAGAAGTTTGGGATGCAAAACGCTAAGCCATCGACACCGTTAGCATCCCATTTTAGACTATCGCTCTACATTCACCTCGGTCGAGGTCGAGGAGGCTGCGATGTCTCGTGTCCCATACTCCAGGCGATTGGTAGCATGATGTATGCTATGGTATGCACTCGTCCCGATATTGCGCAGGCATTAGTGTCATTAGTAAATATATGGCGCATCCAGGAAAGGTCCATTGGCGGGCAGTGAAATGGATACTTAGATATCTTAAAGGCCCCAGATGGGCCTAGTGTTTGATAGAAACAGCTTCTAACGATACCTCGGTTGTGGGTTTTGTGGATTCCGATTTTGCAGGTGATCTTGATAAGAGAAGATCTTTGATCGGCTATCTTTTCACACCATCGGCTCGGCTATTAGTTGGAGGTCAACCTTACAATCGACGTTGCTTTGTCTACTACACAGGCAGAGTATATGGCAACAGCGAGTGAAAGAAGCTATTTGGTTAAGGAATCTTGTTCAGAACTTGGTTTACGCAGGAAGACAATTCAGTTGTCTTTTGTGATAGAGTGCTATATACTTGATTAAAAACCAAGCATTTCATGAGAGGACTAAGCACATTGACACTAGGTATCACTTTATTCGAGAGGCGATTCTTGAGAGAAGTATAATGGTAAAGAAAATTGGTACGCCGACAATCCTGCGATATGTTGACCAAGTCGGTCCCCGCCAACAAGTTTAAGCATTGCTTGAACTTGATTGGCATGCTTGGTTGAGTTTTGCCCCTTATGGGGCTTGGTGGCGAGGTAAATGAAAGTTCCGCATTTGTTTTTGAAGTGAATATGTTCTTTGTTGCATCCCTTGTTTCTTACACCGAGTTAGCTCACGTAGGCTTAGGGATCTGGGAGAATATGTTCGGCTTCTTGACCGGTTTTAAATTCAAGCCAAGGTGGAGATTTGTTAAATATGTCTTGAATTTTATGTACTCGGTCCGATTTATTGTCCGACCCGATATATTTTTGTGCGACCCAAAAGTGGAGGAAAAATGGAGATTTAGTTCGCGACACGGAGAGTTGGGCCGATAGGCCCAACACGGAGCAAGTGAATAAATCTCTATAGCGGTGCGAACAGATTTATGGGGTTCGGGGCAACGCCCCAAGGAATTTTTTTTTTGGGGCCCATTTACACCGTCGCTAGGGTTTTTTGATGTTTTTTTCTTTTGAGAGACTTGTTAGCCGTGTGCTATTTCCATCATCTCGTACTCTCTTTGATTATAGTGGAATTTTTCGTTTTGCCTCGCCCGTGGACGTAGATCGCCTTGATCGAACCACGTAAATCCTTGTGTTCGTGTTTGTTTTTCGCTTCGTTGCAACAAAGCCAATGGGGTAGTCTCTCGTGATTACGGCATTTGAGACTTTGACTAATTCGTCGTTGCTGACCCCGGCATCAGAGGTAGCAGCTGCAAAACTTGTTCTTGGCCAAATCAGACAAACGCAAGACCCGGACTTAACTGGTATTAAACAAAGTTTGTGCGCCTCGCCCCTCCGGAAGTTGCTCATCATCTTGTTCCTCTTTGAACTACTCTTATTGTCCTTGCGTTCTTTCCAAATTACCAGATCAAGATGATTATCGACGCGCCAAGAAATATTTCCTTGGCTTTCTTGATTACATGCCTGATCCTCTTCATCCCAGACACTCCTGTCGGCAGTGCGCAGACATATGTCCTAAGGTGGTGCTCTGGAAGGGGCAACTACACTGCCTTTTCCAAGTTCCAGAACAACCTCTACAGCCTCCTCGACTGGGGGCTTTACAACGAAGGACACGATAACGGTTTCTACAACATGACAGAAGGGGAATATCCGGACAAAGTTTATGGCCTCTTCCTCTGCAGGTAAATCACGTGGAAAAGACATCCTAAGTTTCAACTTTTGAGTAGTACCTTTCAATTCAATCCTCATAATCTTTGGAGCCGGCTCACTTGGTACTAGGATTTATAATGAACCTGATGTATTTGTGTCAATTGAGATACTCTACAATGTACGGCGATCCAATGCCAACCGAAGTAGTACTATCCAGATTTAAGTGACTACTAACACAACTTGCCTATCCCTCTTTAGAGGCGATGTTGCCGCCAATCTCTGTCAGTCTTGCATCAAATCTGCTACCGGCAACATCACAGAAGGATGTCCAGGAGAGAAAGAGGCGACCATATGGTACGACGAGTGTCTCGTGCGCTACTCTAACAGATCATTCTTCTCTATCATGGAGTCAACACCATATTTGTTCATGTACAACGCTAAAAACGTATCAGATCCCAACCAGTTCCTCCCGATTGTGGGGGAAACTTTCAGGAAAGTGATGGACTTGGCAATCTCCTCAGAAAGCTTTTTTGCGACCATCAACGTTAACGTCTCAAGTTCAGTGAGTTTGTATGCGCTGGCGCAGTGCACCCTTGACTTATCAAAGTCAAGTTGTGACAGTTGCATGGCTGCTGCAGTTGCTGATTTTCCTATCATTATTACCGACGGAAAACAAGGTGCGCGAATTCTTCTGCCGAGTTGTTGGGTGCGGTATGAACTGTATCCTTTTTATGGGAAACCTAGAGGACAAGCACCAGCAAATTCTCCACCTAACAAAACCGGCACTGGTTCCGGCACTAGAGGTATAAAACTTCTATAACACTCAAGATATGCTTTCAATTTGTTATGGCAAGCATAATTCTTATTATAAGCTGTTTTGTGTATCATAATGCACTTCACTTCTATTTATGATCTAAACCATGATCATTCTCTCTTGCTTTCACTGAGTTCCTGGTACTATTTACACCTAGTTTAAAAAGATCTGTAGACTTGTGGCATAACTAGATGCAAGGACTCACTTTGTCTTGACAGGGGTGAAACGAACAAAAGCTCCATGGAATGCAATAGTTAGCTCCGTCATTGGATTGTGTTTGCTATTATTCATCGCGGGTACCTGCATTTTTTTAAAGAGAACAAAGGTATGCATGAATTCATCTAGCTTGCCATTGGAAGACCATCATCTAAACTTCTGTCTTATGAGAGTAAGCTCTTACACTGTCAGCGAAGGAAAACGGCCAAGAGGTTCAGTTACTGCATCTGAGACAAGAAATTGGAGAAGAGATCTCAGAAGAAAACTATCAACAAGAAAAGCCGGTGGATTCTCAAGAATTCTCCCTGATACGATTAGACGTTATCCGCGCAGCCACAGGAAACTTCTCCAATGAATGTAAGCTTGGGGAAGGTGGGTTCGGTCCTGTGTACAAGGTAAGCATTTTAGTGACTAAACACCTATTTATGGGACAATAGGAAAATCTTCTAATTTTAGCAAACTGGCATGAGTCATTATCCGTGACATGAACTGAATCAAATTGGGCTATCTTTAGTAATCGTCAAACGGGAATTTCACTACTAATGTCACGCTGTTTCAGGGCACACTAGCAGATGGAAAAGAAATTGCAGTTAAGAGGCTTTCAAGAACCTCCGGCCAAGGAGTCATTGAGTTGAAGAACGAAGTCGCCTTGATTGCCAGGCTACAACACAGGAACCTCGTCCGATTAGTGGGATGCTGCTTGGAAGAACATGAAAAACTCTTGATATATGAGTACATGCCAAACAAAAGCCTGGATGTCTTCCTTTTCGGTTTGAGCTTTCGCAGATGCAATGAAGTTTCTAGTCAGTTAATTTTAGATTTTTTTAATGGGGACGTCCATCTGAGTCTCTCATCATCGACAGATTCAAATATGGGGCAATCTCTAGATTGGAAGATGCGCATGAACATCACCTGCGGAATAGCTCGGGGACTTCTATATCTGCACGAGGATTCTCGCCTGAGAATTATCCACAGGGATCTGAAAGCTAGCAATATCTTGCTAGACGGCGAGATGAATCCAAAGATATCCGACTTTGGGATGGCAAGGATCTTCCGTGTAAATCAAGACGAGGCCAACACAAACAGGGTTGTTGGAACCTAGTAAGCGCTTAAATATCTTTCCAAGTCCGTTATATGTCCGAATGATTCACTAGGCCAACAAAGAACTCCGATGATCAGTTCAACATGACCAAAATGTTATCATTCATATTTCAGAAGTTTCATATATAGTCACTTACGATTTTTTTTCTAACTTCCAACTGATTGCTCCTCATCGCATAATTCTGATCAGTGGATACATGGCACCGGAGTATGCGATGGAGGGACTCTTCTCTGTTAAATCGGACGTCTTCGGTTTTGGAGTTCTCTTACTAGAGATGATAAGCGGGCGGAAGAACAATGGTTTTCATCTCCGAGAGCACGGTGAAAGCCTTCTCACCTTCGTATGTTCCTCCTAGTCACCAGTCACCACTCCATTTTAATATGATGTCCAAGAATTTCGTGCAGCTGTCCTTACAGATTATTTCCCTCGCAAAATGACAGGCATGGAAGTTGTGGTCCGAAGGTCGAGGGTTGGAACTTACCGATCCGTTGATCGAAGAGTCATGTGATGGAGTTCAAGTGCTGAAATGCATACACATCGGTTTATTGTGCGTTCAAGAAGACCCGGCAGATCGACCGACTATGTCGCTCGTAGTTCATATGCTAGGAAGTGATACTGTCGCTGTCGCGACCTAAAAAAAAAAAAACAAGTTTATCATTTTTGGGCTAATGGATTATCGGGTTAATTAATTAACTAACCTAACTCGGACTCTCCCAAGTCCATACCAAATCGCAACTTAAGGTTCGAATGATTAACATGCAATGTGATTTGAATTTGGAGTCGCCACTAATCATTTTCGATAGGTCGATTAGAAACCTAAATAAAATAGCGGGAGAAGACTATCTTATTTCTGCGAACCGAGATTAAGAGTCCGGGGACTTGGTTACATTAATTACAACTAATGCCCTTTCGGTACCTTAAAATTCATGAAAAAATAATGGATTTGACAAATTTGATGAATTCTACTTGAAGATCAAAGAATCAATTTTTTTGGGTTTTTCTTCCCTTGACATTTTTTGAAATAAAGAAATTACATGAAATTAGGATGAAATAGGTTCAAGATTACTCCCCAATTTGAACTCGTGCACCAAACTTATGCTCCGGGCTTGTCTTGATCATTGAACCGATTTGGTGACTCGTTAAACCGGGAAATCTCTTGGTCCTATCTCTCATTCACGCTTCTTTCTCATCTCGCTAGAATTTCATGAGACCAAATCTAGGCTTTGATATTTTCCCCTTTTTGCTCTCCTTCTATTCTTGTACCATTGATGTCTCATCGTTGATATCCAAATGTTATTTAACATAAAAACATAGAGAAAAATCAGTGTAGAAAATCCGGGCTAATTTGTATCCGAACTTAGAGGAAGTTAGGAAATCACTTAGCTTTCCTTTTTGCGGCGAGCTTGAACGATGGTGATGAACTTGTGGCTTGTGTTGATGGGTGCAGAAATTGGCAATGGTAGCACCGAGCTTCAAAATACTCAAGCCCTCTCAAAACTCTCTCAAAATTTTTTCTCAAAAATTCTCTTTTTCCTCTCTAAAGAATTCCTCTCAAAAACTCTCTCAATTCTCTTCTTTCAAAAACTCTTTCCCAAAAACTCTCTCAATTCTCTTTCACTCCAAAAACTCTCCCAATTCTTCAAGAACTCTTCTTCTTTTATAGGCAAAGTTCTTCATCCTTCATTCTTCATCTTCATCTTCTCTTCTTCACCTTCATTTCTCCATCTTCCATCTTCATCTTCTCTTCTTCATCTTCATCTTCCCTTCTTCATCTTCATCTTCTCTTCTTCACCTTCATTTCTCCATCTTCCATTTTCATCTTCTCTTCTTCATCTTCATCTTCTCTTCTTCACCTTCATTTCTCCATCTTCCATTTTCATCTTCTTTTCTTCACCTTCTCTTCATTATCTTCTCTTCATCATCTTCCTTTCTCCATCTTCTCTTCATCCTCTTCTCTTGGTATCTCGCAATGCAGTCCCCCGAGGTTCTAGTATTTGCACATACGATCCTTGAAGTTCTAGTATTTGCAATACGATCCCCTGAAAAAAAAATATTTCTTTCAAGCCCAAATATTCTTGGTACGTTTTCACCCCATGCCTAGTCCAGGCGCCCGTTGAATTAAGTTTGAATTATATGCCAATGCTATGTGAGATGATTTTTGTTTAGAACTAAAATTAGTTCTAATTTTTATGCAAGAAATAGATTAGTCAAAATTTTAGGTGTCAACAGTGCCGCTCTTTGAGTGGAGGCTCGTAGAGGTTCCGCTCAAAGATAAAATTGAACCCTAAATTTTGATAGTGCAAATGATGGATGAACTTTTTTTTTTTTTTTTGGAAGTTTTAATCCCATTTTTTGTAATGAAGTGATGCATGATATGCAAGATCAGTAAATAACATGTGTCATAATTTCTCTTTTCCATGTTAGAGAAACTCGCATATGGATCGCATACGAGAATACCTGTTTTACCAAATACCTCATAAGCTAGTGATTCCCTTAATTTCCAAGTTTCTTGCAAACACGAGGACCTTAAGGTATTCGGCCTATCTCGTTATCGAGACTTCTCCCTAATGCGAGACAAATAAGATATGTGTATCCTTCCGGATCACAAGAGCTACGTCGTTGTGAGTCGAAAGAAGTAGAATCAAGTTCACAAGAGCTACGTCGTTGTGAGTTGATTAAATGTCGAAATCGCCAGTGCATATGTCTTCACGAGTCGACAAAGGGGAACCAAAATCTTAAGAGCCGCATCATTATGATTTGGTTTAGATCAAAATCACGGTGCTTATGTCTTCGTGATTTGATAAATGAGTCGAGAATCATAAGAGCTATGTCATTATGAGCCGACTAAAGGTCAAGATTACCAAGTGCATATGTGTTCGTGATCCGACAAAGGGGAACCAAAATCTTAAGAGCTACGTCGTTATGATTTGGTTTGGATCAAAATCACGGGTGCTTATGTCTTCGTGATTTGATAAAGGAGCCGAGAATCATAAGAGCTATGTCATTATGAGCCGACTAAAGGTCAAGATCACCGGTGCATATGTCTTCGTGATCGATCATCGAAATCATAAGAGCTACGTCGTCATGATTTGATAAGATGTCAAGATCGCGAGTGCATATGTCTACACGACCCGATAGGAGAGGCATATTGCACGAATTGAATGGTGACAACTATCATCGAGGAGTTGTCAATTTGAAAATGGGTTCGAAAACTTACCCGGGTTCTCCGAACGATTAATCAAAGAACGAAACAGATCGCTCGTATCTTACATGGTAGGCATTTGCCAGGAGAACTTGCTCATTCAATAATCCTTGGATGAATTTCGAGACCTTGGGAGGGACATCGAACATCGAGAATGTATTACCCATCATAGAATGTCGAGGTAACATGCGCAAACATATTCAACAATGAGTTCATGCAAAACTTTCCTACCGAGCTTGCAATGATTAGAAATAACATGTGTATAATGCAATCACTCATACCATGGTTTATGCATAACCATTCTATCAAGTTTGCATTACCAATTCCGTCCAGGGATGTTCTCACATTATGAATACCTCGAATGTGAGCTGGATGGGGAACTTCGGTTCGAAAGGGTTTTCTCTCACTCTCAAGAAAAGCTATTTATCCCGTCTGCAGGATTTCAAAAGAAATCACTCAATCTTTCCATCATCGCATTCGATAAGGATCCGAGTAATCTCGCAATTGATACGACCGAGCCGATCCGGAGGTCTTGATTAGGACCGTAATGAGGGCTAGGTCAACGGTTTACAAAGGGGACTCCGGTTGAGTCAAAGTCGTTGAAATGAATTCCTTCGTCATCTCTTTGGGTTTACAAGTCAAGAACCCCGCAAAAATGAGAGAAAGTAATCTTGCTCGAACTTCTTCGAGTGATGCTTAAAATCATTGAACTCCACATTAATTCAAGTGCCCTAGTCGAAAAAGGCTTTTAAAGGGTTGTAATGGAGGTAATGATTTGGGGACCGAGAAACGAAAGGGTTCGTTTTGGCTCGAAGATATTTGAGAAGGGGCTTGATGTTGGTGATCATTACAATCTTGTCACCGATCGTGGCCTTCTATGATACCATCATTGCTCGAGGATGGTATGAACCGAAGATTGCATTTGCAATTTGACACTTCATGGAGATTTTTCTCTCAACCCTTTTAGGATATACGGGAAAATTGTGCATTCAAGTTCGAAATATTCTACAAATGAATATTGAATTGAAAGGGCATTGGCCTTGCTTTTGGTAGGCACTTTGCTTTTTTAAATGCCCAGGGAGTTTTTTGTGGAATCAGCTTTTCCTCTTTCTTCTCCCTTTTTTTTTTTTTACTCCCAACTCTCTTTTACTATTGCATCTTGATGAGTTCATTGGGAGATTTCCTATTGATCCAACTTTTCGGGTCCTTCTACTCAAAGATAGACCATATTTGCTTTGGGACAACAATGATCACCAATGAGGGCTTTTAGAAACGAATTTGCAGGCTCAAATGGATTGTGCAAATGGATATAGATGTGTGGGATAGAAAAAGAAATGCTCTTCGTCATCCTAAGGCACTTGAATTAAAGCGCAAGTACAATGCAAAGAACCACCCGAAGATTGATGTTAGTCCAAGCAAGAAGATTTCTAACCATTTGTCCCGTGATGCGATGGAATTACCTCTGTTTTGCCCCAATGTGGGGTGGTTCTTGACAGGGTTGTGGAAGTGAAATCTCCGCTCAAATGGGTTGATCAACGGATAACTTGCAGTGTTTAGGGTAGAGAAATGAATGCCTCCATCACTTCGGTTATCGTACCTTTCGCGAGAAAACTCTTTACCTTGGGGAGTGCGAAATTTAGCCATCGTTCATCTCGCCTGAAAAAATTGGACGTGTTTGGGAAAGGATTGCCTTTCATCATCCTGTCATGCCCCCTTCCGTACATTCGATGTATCTTATGTAGTTCATGTTCCTTATTCGGAGTTGGTAAATTAAACATGAGGAACAATCATGTGCAAACCATGCAGTAGATGAGTGTTTTCGAGCATATAAAATGCAGCAACTTTTTATCTTGACGGGCAAAGTTCGCAAGTACATAAAAACTTTCTTAGGGGCGTGGATCGTGGGTTGCCCCCTGTTCATGCAAATGCGTTGCAAAACTTCATTGTCTCTCTGAGACATGAGAAGAGATTGTCAAAGGCTCCAAGAATTTCTCATTTCATTAATTTTTCGGGAGAGGGATACTTCTCTATTTGGACAATGATGACCCCGTAAAAATCAAAAGAGAAAGCATCAATGTATGTCCTCATGTTCTAAAAGAATTGAAACGATACCACTTTACTCATGCACGTATTCCTTGCGAACTTTGAATTGAAAAGATCGATTCATCCGGATCGGATTGTATGTCCGGGACGTTATTTCTCCCGGGTTCTATAACCGTCTGGGCCGAGCTTCGATCTCGCGAAGCAAAAAGGTTTTTATTAATCTTTGTACATTGATGCCAAATCCCGGGATCGACCCGGACGCCTCGGACCACCGTCATTCCCCCAACCACTATGTTGCGGTGTTGTTGGCGTCCACGGGTGGTTCGCTTTTGTTATGTTGTTCTCAAAGCAGTTGGCAATCTCCCATGGAGAATAAAATAAGCTTAACTTAGAGTTTGAAACGACCGAGAGTCAATTGGGACGATACGGAGTTACCCATCTTTGAGCCTGTTTGGTCTTTTACTTGCATTCTCCCAAGTAAGGCTATTCGGAATCTCTCTTTACGGGCGTTCGGGAGCGTCGTCCACAAATTGATTTGCTACAGGCCTAGCTTAATAAGGAACTTACGCATTTGATAAGAGAGGAGAAAATTCACCCTTTAACTCTAGGCAAATTCTAGACAACTAGAAAGTAAAAGTATCCTACGCAGGGAACTATACATGGAATTAAAGGAGTATTCATGTGAGACCGGTTCCACCTCTTTTCTTGGCTATTCCAATGATTGGGCCGATTTTGTCTTGGATCATACACCAACGATCGTTGTTTGAGGATCCATGATCACTTGCTTCGGATCACAACTCGGAGGTCTTTCACTCCGAACCGGCCGACCAAGGCGGTGAGCTCATCATCAAAGTAACCTTTTGATTTTTCGGGCAATTGATACTCGAATTGGGCATTGCTACTTGCTAACACCGGCGACAGATTTTCCACTTTGTTTTGCCGTGAACGGTCCGACTCCTTGAGCTTGAGCCTCCGCCGTCGCTCGGGAACTCGTAGGGATGATCAACCGGTCCGCCGCTAGAACCACCAGCGGAAGGTCGGTATGGCCGTATTCTTGATTGGGAAGTGGTCGGGTACTTTTTGCTCCGTAGGTTTTCCCGGGATTGATCTTCCACTAACTTTGCTCCGGTCGCCTTGGTTCCAAGCTACATCGTACTTCTTCAACTTATCTCTAAATCCGTGAAGGTGATTTGTGACACTTCGTAGGGTGAGTCCGTCTATATTCATCATTTTGAGTACACATTGGTCGTGCTGAATTGATTCCTAGCGTCGAACCGCCTCGATGAATATAGAATGAAGCTCGGCGGACCAAAGGGGCCTTTTCTTTCCGACAAAATCGTCGTAGGCGGCTTGGCCATAGTTCTTTTGTTCGAGTAATTGCTTCCTTACAAGATGCCGCCAAATGTTTTGGAGCACTCGAACGTGGCACCTTCTTTTTAGGATGCCCCGAGCACCATGCAATATGGCCCTCGTTATGAACTGCCGATCATCACTTGCCGATGTAACGATGACCGGTATATTCAACTCGGAATCAATGATCTTTAAGAGATCGAGACCGTCCATATCGATCCCTACCATGGCGTGACGACGATGTCAAAATCATATTTGTACTTGTCCCGGCTCCTCTAAGGCTTCCGTTGCTTTCACATAAGTGGAAATCCTATACATGCACTTTCTCAGATGGCAACGAGGATCGAGAGGGAAACGGGGTTACCATCAATGGCCATGACTCGCAGATCCTCGGGATATGAAACTTCCCATACTTCCGCCCGGAGTGAACGCATACTTATTTTCCTTTCAAAACCTTCCATATGTAGACCGAAAAATGGGTGTTTCGACTAGAGACCGAGTTTTAGATGTTCTTTGGACTTGCAAAGACAAAAGCGACGATGGCCTTTCGTGACGAGTTACGGAGGTGCATGGAGACTTCCAAGTTCTTTATAAACTTTTTCTCGATCCGTTAGCCTCGCAGCATGCCTTTTCTCTCCTTTTCAATCCTAGTGCATTGAATCCATTTCGTAATAACTCTTACCTCCCGCTCAATCCGTCGTTCTTTTTTTTACTTTTATGATATGGAGGAGCCCTCAAATCTTTTCACTTTCTCTACGAACGAGGCAGTTATTTCCCTCTTCAAATCTTTTCGCTTCCTCCTACGAACGAGGCAGTTATTTGCCCTCCTCGAATCTTTTCGTTTTCTCCACTAACGAGGCGCTTATTTCCCTCCTCAAATCTTTTCGCATTTACTTACGTGAAGGTTTTCAATGCTTAGTCAAATCGGCGAGGAATTCACGCATTTAAACATGATGATGTTCGTGGATAGAATCGTTCTTTGCCCCTGGATTAAAAGAAGAATGTCTCACATGGGGATTTTGTAACAAACAGTACATTCATTCATACATGTCACTACTTCTCTTGAGGATTCGTATGGGCTGGCTAGTAATGCTCAAGAAAGCGATATTTTGAGAGCCCATAATAAAAAACTAAAGCTTCATGCAGGCTCTGATTCGGAGTTCCATCGGCGTTGAATTGGGCTGCATGACATCAAGGAAACTCCAATTGTAGTGATGCATGTCTCTTCCCTCGAAGGGCATCGATTCTCGCTCTGCAAGACCGACTTTTCGGGATGTATCTCCAACGAAATCGGATTGTACGAGAACTTGCTCCGGGTGATAAATCGGTGAATGAGCATTTTCAATGCTCGATGTGGCTCATCAAGGAACACGCCACCAAAGGAGATGGGGCTGCTACAGCATACGGCAAACAACGGTGTTAATAGCATCCCTATACCTCTTGTTCTCTCGCTCGAAGCTTTTCATTTTCTTCCCTTAGAAACACAAGTTCATGACTTTCATTTTTAACCTTCAATCGGGCCCGCTTGTTTTGAAACCAAAACTTCACCTTCAAAGGCTCCATTCCTAGCATCCGGCTCAATTCATGTTTGCGTCTCTTATTCACGTAAGAGCACTCCTTGAAGGCAGCTTCGAGCACTCGATTTGATGTTTTCTTTTCGGGATTGATCGGCTGCTTTGTTGCCATTGTTGTTGTTGTCGAGATCTTGGATTTCACCGCCAAGGGAGTTGGGTTTTACGGCTTCAGCGTTGGATCCGGTCTCGAAATCCAGCGGTTCGCTCGGGGATGTCTAGGTTGGTCGCCTCCAGTAAGTGCTGATGGCCTCTAAACATGTTGGATTGAAATACCTCTTTACCGCCTTTTGTTCACTCTATTCTCCGTTGTATGCTTACTCTCTCCAAATTCTTTCGAGTAATCGGGTATGTTCCAAAGCCTCCCTTTTAACGCGGATGAAAATCACTAAGCCGACGTTTCCCAAGATTTCGTGTTTCCCGCTTTGCCTTATTTTTTCAACGTGATGGGACCCCGAATCCACTCGCACCGATTTTCTTTTCTTGATAACCATGCTTGTCTCCCACTCGTTTTCAATCGGTGGGACTCCAACTCCTTTCGTAGCTTTTCGGATTTGTGGGGCTCGAGATCATGGATTGACGATAGATCCAGGATCCAATGAATGAAACACATGTAGTTTCACCCGAGTAACTAACGTGGCTGCAAGAATTGTTGTTTCTTCTCTCGAAAAATGTGCTCGCCTCCCACTCGCTTTCAACATAGTGGGGTCCTCAAATCTTTTCGTAACTTTTTCGGATTTGTGAGGCTTGAGATGGTAGATCCGTGATTCACGGACGAAACGCCCGTAATTTCACCCGAGTAACTAACGTGGCTCCACAAGAATTGCTGTTTCTTCTTTCGAAAGTATGTTTGTCTCCCACTCAGTTTTCAATATGGTGGGGTCCTCAAATCTTTTCGTAACTTTTTCGGATTTGTGAGGCTCGAGATGGTAGATCCGTGATTCACGGACGAAACGTCCGTAGTTTTGCCCGGATAATTAACTCGACCTCCACAACAATTATTGCTAGAGCTTTTCCCGCCCTTTAAATTAGGATTTAACGCCGAGACAATTATCGTTTTCATATCTTCATCTCCAACCTTCTAAGCACTCTTTTGCATCCACTCTTTTTTAGCCGCTTCAACAACAATGGCTTTCCCTCCCGCACACGCCTTCTCGGTAAGTTTTGGCCAAATGGGAGAAACTTTATAATCTCCTAGGCCAGGGCTATTCTTATATAGCCAACCATCCAGAGGCCGAAACCGAGATTCGTCTTATGTTTAGGGATATGGACACCGCCTATTGAAGGTACCAAGTTAGAGGAGGAATACAGGATCTTCCCCACCCTCTTCACTAACTTCCCGGAGGCTTACCATGTTGCTCATCAAAATGTTACTTTGGCCCACCTTGTGAAGGCACGCTATCGGATCGGCCTGGATAGCTTAGTGTTGGCCGACCTTGTAGCCGACAATTACAAGAAGGCCCTTGACTACGGCAACGAACAAGTCTCCCCGCCGATTCGTGAGAGGGGAAACTTGGTGGGATGTTTGGCCATGTCCCAGACCATCTTTGAGCGCGATCCGCTCAATATTGTTTTAAAATTTCAATGCACATGGCTGGAAGAAAGGCTGACGATCCGACCCTGGATATAGCCGCGGGAGAATGCTGATCCATGACCTCGGAATCACGAGCATCACAAGGAGAAGGTAGCCAACCTCAAAGAGAAATGTGAGCTCCTCCTCTTTAAGTTGCGGATCTCGATTCTCGGAGCGATCGGTGTAGGCGGAGCATCAACCGTATGGAGAGTCGCTTAAACTCCTTTGTGATGCTCATTAGGGCTCGGTTGGCTTTACGTTCCCACCCCGTTGATCTATTTGTAAGGCTTTTCGATGAATGAAATGAATGCAAGTTTTTACTCATTTCATCTTGGTCGTCATATTTTTTCGCAAGATAACCCCTTTTACTCTGCGAATATGTAAATCTCAATGCTCCCGATGGTCAATTCAATTGGGCTATAGAGGCTCCCACATTCAAAACAATCTCTCAAAGAAAGATTAGTAGTGAGGAGACAAACGAATGCTCAAATGTGAACAACTCGTGAATCAGATTAATATTATAACTCGATTATGAAAACATCGAGTGAATCAAGCATAATACTTCTTTACAAATCGGAATTGATCGGATTGGTAAAGACACGACCATCCATCTCGGCCAGAATCAAAGCACCACCAGGGAGCACCTTCTTCACTATATATGGACCACCATAGTTTGGAGCGAATTTCCTTCCGGGAGTGGGACTATTGGGCAATAATTTTCTCAATACCAGGTCATTGATTTGAAAATATCGAGGCCGAACTTTTTTGTTGAACGATTTAGCAACCCTATGCCGATAACACCGGCCATGACATACACCTTGAGTCTTTTTTCGTCGATCGATTCAATTGGCTTGTTCTCTCTTGGATCCATTCAGCTTCCGTTAGCTTAGCTTGAGACAAGATACGTAAGGAAGGAATTTCCACTTCAACCTGGTAGAACAAACTCTCCATTCCATATACAAGAGAATACGGGGTTGCCCCAATAGATGTTCGGATCGAGGTCCGATACGCCATAAGTGCAAATGGCAATCTCTCATGCCAATTGCGATAATTTTCAGCCGTCTTTGCTAAAAAATTTTAATGTTCTTGTTGGCGGCTTCTACTGCTCCATTCATTTGAGGACGATATGGGGAAGAGTTCGGATGCTTGATCTTGAATTCCTTAAACAATTCGTCCATTAGTTTGTTGTTTAAGTTCGAGCCATTGTCGGTGATTATGGCTTCAGGTGAACCGTATCGAGCAATGATATCCCGGCGGATAAATTTCGCGATATTTCGTGCCGTGATCGCTAAATAGGATGCGACTTCGATCCATTTGGAGAAATAGTCAATCGCCACCAAGATGAATCGTTGTCCATTTGATGCTTTAGGGTTGATCGGACCAATCACATCAATGCCCCACATAGAAAATGGCCATGGTTCCGACACTGATGCAATTCATTTGGAGGAACATTGATCTTGTCTCCATGAATCGGCATTTGCGACGACTCGAACATGTTGAATACAATTGCTTTCCAACGAGAGCCGTAATAACCTAACCTCATGATTTTCTTAGCTAACATGTGACCGTTCATGTGGGACCACGAATCCCTTCATGTACTTCCATCATCGACGAACGTTTGTTGAGTCAACGCACCTTAGTAGGACAGAATCGAATGACTCGCATGTACAAATTCTCCCCATTCAAGAAGAACTTGAAGCCATCTTCTTTATATACTTTCGATCGGATGCGATACTCTTCTCAGGAAACTCCTACCTCCGAATGTATGTCTTAATGTCATGGAACCATGGCTTGTCATCGGGTTCATTAGTCACGGCCATACAATATGCCGGCCTTCTTAGTACTTCAATTTTTAGGGGCTCAACCTCAAGCCCATTGGTGACTTGTAACATTGAAGATAAGGTTGCCAAGGCATCGCCGAACCGATTGTGAGTCCCGGATAGATACTCAAATGAGATATTATCAAATTCATCCACCAACTCATCCGGATACTCATGGTAAGGTAGCAACTTAGCATCCCGTGTTTTCCATTTTCCAACGATCGGAGGATAATCAAAGCGAGAATCTCCGAATACCTTGAGCCGAGTTATGCCCATTTCAATCGCGGCTTGCAAGCCGAGAACACACGCTTCGTATTCTTTATGTTATTTGTACAAGGAAATACCAATTTCGCTGCTACGGGATAATGTTGGCCACACTGGAGATATCGAACCGCGCCCGTGCCCGATCCCGATAAATTGGCAGCTCCGTCAAAATACATAGTCCGAATGTAATCCTCCACCAGCATGATTCGATTTTCGGAATGATAGGCATCATCATCTCGCCCCGGATTTTCAGCTAGGACATCTCGCTATAGCTCGTCCCTTGATTGACTTTTGGGATAAATATTGAACATCAAACTCGGAGATGAGGATTTGCCATTTGCAAGTCTACCAATCAAGGCGGGTTGATTAAGCAAGTATTTGACAGGATCGCACTCGTCACTAGAAGTACCTGGTAAT
This sequence comes from Rhodamnia rubescens, assembly GCA_021437795.1. NCBI lineage: Eukaryota > Viridiplantae > Streptophyta > Magnoliopsida > Myrtales > Myrtaceae > Rhodamnia > Rhodamnia rubescens. Next base: position 13,076,536 of record JAILYA010000002.1, on the reverse strand, counting down.
GCAAGGTATATTGTCGAAGCCCGTGCGTACCCAAACTAACGCCGCACATGTTTTCTCTACTTGAGTACTTCATTTCCGAAATTGTGAATTTCTTGCTCGAGATAATAAATAGCTTGTTCTTTTCCATCCTCCTGCTTCTCTTGGGCTAACATAGCACCCAAGGATTCACTAAGGATTGTGAGGTAGAGGATTAAAGGTTGCCCCGGCGTTGGAGGAACAAGTACGGGTGGATTCATGAGATGCTTGCTTCGGTTTCCCAAAAGCTTCTTCACATTCGCTATCCCATTGGACTAGCGCATTCTTCTTTAATAGCTTGAGGAATGGTTTAGCGGTTTCGATAACCGGGAGATGAATCGCGCAATATAATTCAACCTTACCCATCAAACTTCGAATTTCTTTAACCGTTGTCGGCGGCTTAAGCTCACGAATAGCTTTGACTTTCGAAGGGTCGACTTCAATGCCCTTACCGCTACCACGAATCCGAGTAGCTTGCCCGAGCTGGTCCCAAAGACACACTTAGCGGGGTTGAGGCGTAACTTGTACTTTCGGAGTCCGTCGAATAATTTCTTTAGTATTTCGACGTGATCTTCTCCATGCCTCGTTTTTGTTATCATGTCATCGACGTAAACCTCAATCTCATTATGCATCATGTCGTGGAAAAGGGCGACCATGGCTCGTTGGTAAGTGGCTCCAGCGTTTTTGAGACCGAACGGCATTACCCGGATAATGGAACATTCCCCATGGTGTGGTGAAAGTGGTTTTCAACTTGTCATTGACATTCACCAGGATCCGATTGTACCCGGAGAAACCATCCATGAATGAAAACAATTCAAACCCCGCAAGATCATCAACAAGTACGTCGATATGCGGGAGGGAAAAATCATCTTTAGGACTAGCCTTGTTCAAGTCTCGATAATCGACACAAACCCGAATGTGGCGGTCTTTCTTCATGACATGGACTATGTTAGCGACCCAATCGAAATATTTTGTAGTCTCAATGAATCATACATCGAGAAGCTTCATGACCTCCTCTTTGATCTTCCGCACTAATTCCGGTCCGGCCCTTCTTGACTTTTGCACGACCAAGCTTAGCCGAAGGATCGATCGGCAAACAATGCTCGACAATGGAACGGTCAAGACCGGGCATATCTAGATAGGACCAGGCGAAAACGTCTTGGTAATCCTTCAAGAGTCCGATTAGGCGCTCGGACATTTCCGAGGAAAGGCTTGCCCCGATCTTAACTTCTTTAGGATTTTTCGCATCGCCTAGGCCGACCGAGATAGTTTGTTCACCTGGCCAAGGGCTTGATCTCCTTATGTCGTTCGAAATCTTGACGAATTTCCTCATAATCCTGGACTGGACTCATCTAGGTCGTATACTTCTAAATCCACTAGGTTTCCCTCCTCATGTATCCCCCATGATGACAAACTTGTTGGTCGTTGGTTATCGTCATCGGGTTGGTTTGGGAGATTGGGACTACAAGCGGCGTGCTCGAGCTCACGCCCGTGAAGATCACATCTTCTAGCAAGATTATCCGATAGATAGCGGTTTCCAGGGCTTTACCGGAGTTGTTCGTAGGAGGAATTAGAGCGAGAAATGGTTAGCGGCAAAGTTTGGCGGATGATTGAAGTTTGGCGGAGAAGGCGGCCATCATTTCCTCCATCTTTCGGGACATCATTTCTTCAAAGCGCTCAATCAAGGAGCCAAATTCTCGTCTAGGGCAAAGACCGACGGTGGCGTTAATGTCGGCCATCCTCTTTGCGATTGATCGAGTAATATGTGGAGGATCCGTGATAAATTACCTTTACGCAAGAACAAACCAAAAGTGAGTATAGGGAGCAAGAATAGCGAGCCGGCCCATGGCATCCTTCTAGACTCAAACGAACAAAGTGATTACGACCAAAGAATTGAAACATGTAATTTTCAGTTTGTCCGCTTTTACGAAAAAATCTGTATTAATTCGCACGTTGGTCAAAATACGTCCAAATTTTGCGAAATTATAGTTGAGAAGATGATGAACAACTTTTATGTTGGCCAATCGGACTAGAAATGAGCGGATCAAATCAGTTTAATGTGTCTTTCCGAAAATTCGCATTTAGAAAACTGTTATAACCGCGAGTAGTTGAAAAAAACGAAAGGCCATCTTAAATTATGAATTTAATTCTGAAATTTTGTAGGATATTAGTTGAAACATAGGTCTACAACTTTCATGTTTGACACTTACTCAAAGCTCAATCGTAGAATTTAGTAAAAATCGTACAACAGGAACGAGCCAAATCGGAATTGAGGACAACCGATGAAATTGTAAAAACTACGGAAGCAAAGTGTGAAATTGGAAACAAGACAATGAGATTCATAAACAATCAACCTAAACCATGGACCAGCCCAAAATAAAAATGAGATAACAGGCGTAAGAGACAGGAAATTACCGCTCATAGGAAGAAAATGTCAATCACAAAGACATGCGCATGAATCGTGGATTCAAATTTTCGTTCTTTTAGCAAAATGAAATGAAGGACAGAACGACATGTCGCAGCCTCGCGCACGTTCATCATGACTAGTTGCCGCCGCATACATAGTCATGACTAGTCGGGTCCAATCATCTCGGCTTGGTTCGGTCGACAAGGGCAACTCTCATGCATCATAGCCTCACGTGCATGAGAACAACCCTTGAGCCATTTTTTTGAAAAATTCGGGATCCAAGTGGGATAACCTTTAGCGAAGCCTTACCGCCAAGGTTAAAGAACCACATAAATACCATCCTGAAACTATCGGGTGACCCGGGTTCGGTCACAAGTCAAGGTGGTGTAGTGCAATTATATTAGGGGCATGCACGACATTTTAAAGGCAATCAGCACTCCGATAGTTCAAAAAATAAAATTATCATCACCAAGCCTCGCAAAATAGAGGTTAGCCACGACTCCTCCCCTTATAACTCCCTTTCCTACAAAACCATTTAACACCTAGGGATTAAAATTCAAGCAAGATTGCCAAATCAAGTAATTTTCCTTTTCATGAACTTATCGGCTTAAGTCCTCTTTGGGTCCCCAAATGAGTCGCCAAGTCAAGTCGCGACCTAAAAAAAAAATAAACAAGTTTATCATTTTTGGGCTAATGGATTATCGGTTAATTAATTAACTAACCTAACTCGGACTCTCCCAAGTCCATACCAAATCGCAACTTAAGGTTCGAATGATTAACATGCAATGTGATTTGAATTTGGAGTCGCCACTAATCATTTTCGATAGGTCGATTAGAAACCTAAATAAAATAGCGGGAGAAGACTATCTTATTTCGCGAACCGAGATTAAGAGTCCGGGACTTGGTTACATTAATTACAACTAATGCCCTTTCGGTACCTTAAAATTCATGAAAAAATAATGGATTTGACAAATTTGATGAATTCTACTTGAAGATCAAAGAATCAATTTTTTTGGGTTTTTCTTCCCTTGACATTTTTTGAAATAAAGAAATTACATGAAATTAGGATGAAATAGGTTCAAGATTACTCCCCAATTTGAACTCGTGCACCAAACTTATGCTCCGGGCTTGTCTTGATCATTGAACCGATTTGGTGACTCGTTAAACCGGGAAATCTCTTGGTCCTATCTCTCATTCACGCTTCTTTCTCATCTCGCTAGAATTTCATGAGACCGCAATCTAGGCTTTGATATTTTCCCCTTTTTGCTCTCCTTCTATTCTTCGTACCATTGATGTCTCATCGTTGATATCCAAATTTGTTATTTAACATAAAAACATAGAGAAAAATCAGTGTAGAAAATCCGGGCTAATTTGTATCCGAACTTAGAGGAAGTTAGGAAATCACTTAGCTTTCCTTTTTTGCGGCGAGCTTGAACGATGGTGATGAACTTGTGGCTTGTGTTGATGGGTGCGAGAATTGGCAATGGTAGCACCGAGCTTCAAAACACTCAAGCCCTCTCAAAACTCTCTCAAAATTTTTTCTCAAAAATTCTCTTTTTCCTCTCTAAAGAATTCCTCTCAAAAACTCTCTCAATTCTCTTCTTTCAAAAACTCTTTCCCAAAAACTCTCTCAATTCTCTTTCACTCCAAAACTCTCTCAATTCTCTTTCACTCCAAAAACTCTCCCAATTCTTCAAGAACTCTTCTTCTTTTATAGGCAAAGTTCTTCATCCTTCATTCTTCATCTTCATCTTCTCTTCTTCACCTTCATTTCTCCATCTTCCATCTTCATCTTCTTTCTTCATCTTCATCTTCCCTTCTTCATCTTCATCTTCTCTTCTTCACCTTCATTTCTCCATCTTCCATTTTCATCTTCTCTTCTTCATCTTCATCTTCTCTTCTTCACCTTCATTTCTCCATCTTCCATTTTCATCTTCTTTTCTTCACCTTCTCTTCATTATCTTCTCTTCATCATCTTCCTTTCTCCATCTTCTCTTCATCCTCTTCTCTTGGTATCTCGCAATGCGATCCCCGAGGTTCTAGTATTTGCAATACGGTCCTTGAAGTTCTAGTATTTGCAATACGGTCCCCTAAAAAAAAAATATTTCTTTCAAGCCCAAATATTCTTGGTACGTTTTCACCCCATGCCTAGTCCAGGCCTTGTTGAATTAAGTTTGAATTATATGCCAATGCTATGTGAGATGATTTTTGTTTAGAACTAAAATTAGTTCTAATTTTTATGCAAGAAATAGATTAGTCAAAATTTTAGGTGTCAACAATCGCACTTGCCCGACCATCGCAGCCTGCATTCTCGGTTGGGAGATATGTAAAAGAGCTCGATCCTTTTGGGCCGATTCACAAAGCTTCCACCGTTAATGAAGTAACCCTTTCGGATGTTTCGCCTAGGTGACCAATTATCATCATATCACCCTTTTTTCGTTGATTTCTCTTTAATCCTTGGTAAAGCTTCGCGATTGTATTCTAGTTTACCACTTATATTCTATAAGAATGATACATGTCCTTACTTGAGTTATCTATCAACTTTGTAAGTACCCATTTGATATATGCCGATCTCCTATTCAATTGCTCAATCAACATGTACTCTCAATATTATGCCATGAAAAGGACTCTAACGCCACTCTATGCAGCACATGATTTCGAGTTTCGCGGATGTTGACCATTTCACCATCACTACATCTTGAAAGCGATTCTTATTCCACGACCATGAGCTCTTCTTATACCATTGAATCCACAAACATTGAGGATTAAGCAATCACCCGATCTCATATACTTGCAATAGTCATGATAGTGTTGTCGATATTTGCTTGAACATGAATAACCTCCCTTTGACATCCTACTCGTACTCTTACGTGAATCACTGTCGTGAACCTCTTTTGTATATAGCATGTTATAACTAGTAATTCCATATATATTGCAAACATTGATTTTTTAAATTTATTTGGCTCTCAAGTTCAATTACTCATGTAAAGTTATAGTTACGATACTCGTTAATAGGACAAACACATAAATTTACCAATAACTTGTAAGGAGCACTATCTCCAAAATCAATGATTAATGTAAATGTTATTTTTGGAAAGTTTTATTTTCTCTCCCAAAGATTTTGGAATTTGGTTACATTTTTCCCTTCGATTGTAATAGTGCGATTGACGTCCTCCATCACGTCGCTTGCAACTTTAATATAATCTGTGCTTATGGATGGCTGGGCTTCGTCCGTCGTGTCGTCACCACCGCGAACGAGAACAAGTAGTCGGTTAGCCGCTTTGACCCCCTCCTCCTCCTCTATCACTCTCTCTCTCTGCTGTTCTTCCTCCGCTCTCATCGCGAAGCCTAGCGTGGAGCGATGTCATTCCCTCGGGGGCTGTGCACGGTTTCGAGGTTCGCGAGACGAGGCGTCCATGGGTACCGTCGTCTTCGTTCTTCGGATCATCGGCTCCCTACCCTGATTCAGACCCACTTCGCCGGCTCTCCTAAGACGGTGCGTTCTCGTTCGCGGGTCGTTTCTTTTCTTTCCGATTGGTCGTATTTGTGTGAGCATTCGGGATTGAAGGTGCTGAGCTTTACTGATTCTTTTCGGCGATTGGGGAGAACTGGGATAAAACGGTGATTTGAGTATACGCGCTTTCTGTTCGACATATTGTCTGAGAGGTTGGGCGTTGGTACTCGATCTCGGCCGAGGTCAGTACGAGAACGACTTGTTGGGTTAAGCTTTTCTCAAAGATTGTTCAGCTCATTTTGGAGTGTAAGGCAGCTGCCAGTGGTTTCGTTTGTTGTGAGGCAAAGTATAGTCGCAAGCATCAGTTAGTGTTTGCTGGGATTGCTGAATGATTGGTTTTGCATTCTGGATTATCATTAGCTTGTGGAGGGTGGGTGAATCATGAATGAATGCGGGGGTTGAGGGGTTGGGTTGCTCCAGAGCAGCACAGGGTCTCCAGATATCGATTCTTGATCACTGGAGTCATTATTGAGACCTAAGCAATTTGTTCTCCATTTTGATCACGAGGCATTGGAGTATATAAGTGGACAACACAAATTAAATTTGAGATATGCCAAATGGGTAGAGTTCCTTCAATCCTTTTCCTTTGTCTCGAAGTATAAACATGGCAAAAAAATGTTGTGGCTGATGCTTTATCGAGAAGATGCACAATGCTTGCTGTTTTGGATTCCAGAATTCTTGGTTTACATTCAATGAAAGAACTCTATGTTGATGATCCTGATTTCTCGCCCATCATCGATAACTGTAAACATGGACTTCAAGGCACTTATCTATTCAAGATGGTTTCCTCTTTAAAGGAAATCGATTGAGTATGCCCAAGAGTTCCTTCAGGGACCTGCTGATTTGAGAAGCACATGGCGAAGGAATAGCAAGCCATTTTGGAATTAACTAAACTTTTGAAGTCCTTCAAGAGCATTTTATTGGCCAAAGATTTTTGGAGATGTTCATGCCCTCATTTCCAGGATGTGTGACGTGTCAAATGGCAAAGAATCATTTCCATGAAGGGCTCTATACTCCTTTACTAGTACCGATACAATCTTGGGAGGACGTTAGCATGGACTTTATTGTGGCACTTCCTAGAATTCTAAGAGGCAAAGATGCAATCATGGTGATTGTCGATCTATTCTCGAAGATGGCACATTTCATTCCCTATCACAAGACTAACGATGTTTCTCATGTTGCTCACTTATATTTTAAGGAAGTTATTCGTATACATGGGCTTCCCAAAGCCATTGTATTTGACCGCGATTCCAAGTTTCGAGTTACTTTTGGGGGACCCTATGGGGAAAGCTTGGCACCAAACTTTTATATAGCACAATTTGTCATCCGCAAATTGATGGTCAAAATGAGGTAACTAATCGCGCCATCACTGCTCTTCTTCAAGTATGGTGAGTAAAACTTTGAAGAATTGGGACTTAAAGCTTGCGCATGTTGAGTTTACTTATAATCGATCACTAAGTTACATTATCGTCGATCACCTTTTGAAGTTGTGTATGGAATCAATCTCGTTACACCTATCGATATCATTCTAATTCCATCCAACTCTCAAGTCAACTATGATGCTTGAAGAAAAAGCCAATGTCATTAAAAAACTTCATGAGCAAGCTCGAACCAAGATCGAGAGTGCGAATGAGTCTTACAAACATAAAGCAAACAAGCATCGGAAGAAGACTCAATTTCAACCCGGTGATCTAGTGTGACTACACTTGTGAAAAGAGAGATTTCCCACTCGTCGATGCCTAGAGCTAATGGTCCGTTTAAAGTTCTCGAGAGAGTCAATGATGATGCATACAAGGTGGACCTCCCTAGAGATTATGGTGTCTCAAAGAACTTTTAATGTGGGAGACATTTATCCATATATTGAAGATGGTGAACTACTAGATTTGAGGGCAAATCTCAAATAACATAGGGGAGCTTGATGCAGGATCATCCAGTTTGAAAGATTAGTCCTCAAGCTCAACTCACATATCGCCGACCCAATTGTTGTTCATACAAGTCAAAACCAATTCCGTTTGCAATATGATCACATGGGATCGGGAATAACAACTATCCATCATGTGATATAATATCGATTACAAGACTTATCGCCGATTTCAAGGGTCCCATCAATCAATTTGTTGACACCTAAATTTTGATTTTTAATAAATTATTCATTTAAGCACAAAATGATGATTAGTCATAGTTCTCACAAAAATTAATTCCCCATGTATTGCATATTTTATTTCCGTCGGTAATGCATTATCGTTTGCATTCAAACTAGAGGCGAAGCAAATGAGCTTAATTTGACAGGCGACTAGACCAGACTCGGTTGGAAATTTTCGACCATGCACAAGAGGAAATGCCTAATTTTATATGGGCCAAGTAAACCTATTTTCAAGCTCAATTAGTCCGTTCAAACTTAATTTAATTACTAAGGCTTTCAAATAAATGTCTATTATTTGAAAAAAGCTTTAATTTAAGCCCGAGGATGTGAGACGAGCCTACACTATGATCACAAAAATTCGATTAGAGCATGACATGGGTGTGTCGAATTCTATATATTGGTTTGGACCTAAATTCAAATCCAAATCAGCCCTTTTTGGTTATCTACTTAAGTCGGACCTTTAGTTAATTACCCATTTGATTAATTAGAGCTCGGAATAGGCCCGAGATATTATCACAAGCCCACAAGAGCCTCACAATTTTGGCCATGCTCACATTCACCCTCTCATTACCGAAAATTGTAGAGTCCTAGGAGAATTGGACTCTTCAAATTTTCAAAATTAATCAAGATTTTTGTTAGTTTGGGGTTCTTATCTTCATTATAGTTTTATTGGATTTGGAAACCCAAAATCTAATGGCTCATATTAATCCTATCCTAGCTAGGATTCCTCATCCGACAACTAAACCAATCCTACTTCTACTAGGATTTAGAGGACCAAGATCTATATAAGCATGGCCTTGGCTCACACTACTCTCATTTGGCACTTAGAGAAATTCCAACACTTGAAGAGAGCAGAATATTGAGAGTGCGCTCAAGGAAGCTTAAGGAGTTTGATTGTCTCCCCAATCGGTCGAGACAATCCTCCTCGATCCTACGTACCTCCACTGTTCACCTCTCTTCTCGCGGTCACCACGCACCGCCATAGTCTAGCTTTAGCTCGCTCGACTCTAGCCGGCTCCGAGGCCCACCGGCGACCTTGCTTAGCCACTATCGGACTAGCACCACCGCTGTCCAGCCCGTGCTTGCTTAGGACCTCGCACGGATCATCCGCCAAGTTTCACCACCCCTAACCAGCCATAATCCGCTTTTGTTCAGCAACAAATCAAGGTCGATGAGCCCACATTTTGGCATTATTTGAAGCTCTAATCCGTCTATTACTTGTGCTAAATCTTTCGGAGAGTTTCGGAGATGAGTCGGTTCGGAAAGAGTTTTAGTTTTTGGTGAAAATCCCAGGCTGTGAGTGCTGAAATTTTCGCTTGGAAAAGGTAATATTGCTTAACCTTTGATTGCTAATCTATGCTTGTTTGCTTGATAACTTCCGTTGTTGTTCCTAGGCTCCCTTGAACACATATGATTTTGCAATTAAAGCTAAGAAAACTCAAGCTTTTTCCATCAATTCTAGCATGAACCGAAAATTGAGTAGTATGGTATATAAATTTTGACCTTTTCGTGATAGGTTTGATCATAAAGTTGTTCGAATAATCCTTGGGAATCGATGTAATTATTTGACACTTTTATGATTTAAGTCGAATTGGAAAAAAGTTGAATTTTTATGGATTAAATCTGGAATTTTCGGCACTATAGCTCATTTGACCGAACTTGATAGGCCTTACTTTGAGTTTTGATCTTTGATTGGTTGAGTTACCTTATCTTTGATTATCCGATAATAATCTTGTATTATGGATAAGCGTCATGTTTAATTGGATAATGTCTAGTTGTTGTGGATGAACTTTGCTTTGAAATTATTATCTCATGATTATTGAATTGGTTGGATGGTTTATTTGGTTGTTGTCTTATTTTATCTCTTATGAATTTTTCTAATTTTATTTGATTAGAGATAAGTTTTGAATTAAATGTTATCATTGAATTATTTGGAATTAAATTTTCAAAATCTCAAAGATAATTTTTTCAAAATTAAATTAAGCTTTGGATGAGGAAATGTGAACCCCATCTAAACAATTTCGGCCACCCCTCTTTAATTTTTTCAAAAATTAAAATTGATCGGTTCATCCCTTGCTTTTATATAGTCTTGCTTGTTTATTTTTACTATATATATGCACATTTTTAAACTATAGACTCCCTTATGCCTAGACCCTTCGAAAAATAAATTATAATCTTTAGCAATGATCTTATGGAATGTGATTATAAATTAGTATAGAATTTCGTAATATGTTCTTTTTATTAAGGGATGATGTTATTCGTACTTTTATCCACATATTGGCTCTAATATACAAGGATGTAGCGGATAAATTCTGCTCTAGCTATAATCTTTGGGAATGAGTGAATTAACTAGAAAATTTGGAATTAAAGGTATATTATGGGCATTTTTGTTTATATTTTACCTTTATTTTAATTCATGTAAATAAAGTATCTTTTTCTATGATGAAACATGTCGAACCTCATTTTTATGTCATAAATAACATCTAATATAAGTTAAGACTTTGAGAAATCATTTTCTTAAGTTAAATTGGATGTTATCACATTTTAAGGCATGTTTTCATAATGGTTGTCATTTAATCCGAAAATTTAAAAAATTACGTTTTCGAGTATCACATGATCTGTTCCATTTTCTAAATCATTCATGTCACATTTTCCAAAGCCAATTTCATTCAATTCACATCAATCAATCAAGAAGGATTTTTCATGAAATTTGGTACCGAAAAGGGCATTAATTTTTCAAATAGTTCTCTCGCTATTTTATTTATGTATTTAATCAACCTACCATAAATGATTAGTGACGACTCCAAATTAATAAATTTTACATGTAATTCAACCTAAGTCGGGATTCGGCCGGACTTGGGAGAGTCCGAATTAGGTTAGCTAATCTAATTAACCTAATAATCCGTTTAACCTAAAATTTTCTAGTTTTAGGTCACGACACAACTGAAGATTAGGGGATATTTTGGTCAATTTCTACTACTATTTGATGACTTTTTATGGTGTCTTTTGACTGCCCAATCGATGCACGAACTTGGAGTCTTTATTAAGTTTCAATGTATTTAGTTATTGAGTCTTTCAATTTAGCACATTTTATGTGTCTTCATTGTCGTGATATTTTTAAGAGTCACAATTAGGTTAATTCCCCAAGAGTCCGTTCGCTTTGGGAATTGTAGGAGTCTTTTGTGTCTATTTAGTTTTATCTCTCTAAAAAGACGTGTAATCTCCATTGCAAGGCATAAGACTTTGACGAATGAGAATATTAGAGATTTGCCTCTATTTTTTAGCATATCTTGGAGAGCTTATAACTCTTATTTCGGTTTCTTTATCCTGAGAGATCGGATTATTCTTTTGTGGTGAGCCAAGAAGCCCTTTATCCTTCGTGGTGGTTCGTCCTTTATGTCTTGATGATGAGTAGATCTCAAAGTCCTTTATCTTTGGCTGGTGGCTCGTCCTTTAGGCCCTGGTGAAGAGTTTCGTTGATCCTAATTTTGATCTTTGGTTGGTGTTGTGTCCTTTAGGCCTTGATCGAATCGTTTTCTATCCCGCATTTAGCATCCATCCATCCATAACCATCCCTACACACTCGACCTATCGACACTTCCTATCGACAATCAATCAAAACACACTCGCCCGCCCTTGGAATCGCATCATCATATACTTGCGACACTCATAATAGTATTGCCGATACTTGTTTGAACATGAATAACCTCCCTTTGACATCCTACTCGTACTCTTACGTGAACCACTTGTTAGCATTCTTACGTGAATCACTTCTCTCATAACTAGTGATTCCAGATATATGCCAACCATTGATTTTTCCAATTTATTTGGCTCACTCTCAATTACGATGTAAAGTTATAGTTATGGCACTCGTTAATGGGACAAACACATAAATTTACCAATAATTTGGAAGGAGCACTATCTCCAAAATCAAAAGTGCACCGCTCATGATTGACTTGGTGCAAAACGTAAATTGGAAATCTTCATAGTGATTTTTTTATTTTTAGGTAATTTTCTTTAAAAAAAAATAATCACCCATATTTCCTCCCTCCCCAGGTCCAACATTGGGAGTCAACAGCAAAACCCTTTAATATTCCCTTTATTTTCTCTCCCAAGGATTTTGGTAATAATGCGATTGACCTCCTCCATCACTTGGCTTGCAACTTTAATATAAGCTGTGCTTATGGATGGCTGTGCTGGGGCCGTCGTGTCGTCACCACCACGAGCGCGAACAAGTAGTCGGTTAGCCGCTTTGACCCTCCTCCTCCTCTCTCTCTCTCTCTCCTGTTCTTCCTCTACTCTTATCGCGAAGCCTAGCGTGGAGCGATGTCATTCCCTCGGGGGCTGTGCACGGTTTCGAGGTTCGCGAGACGAGGCGTCCATGGGTACCGTCGGCTTCGTTCTCCGGATCATCGGCTCCCTACCCTGATTCAGACCCGCTTCGCCGGCTCTCCTAAGGCGGTGCGTTCTCGTTCGCGGGTCGTTTCTTTTCTTTCCGATTGGTCGTATTTGTGCGAGCATTTGGGAGTGAAGGTGCTGAGCTTTACTGATTCTTTTCGTCGATTGGGGAGAAGAACTGGGATAAACGGTGATTTGTGTATACGCGCTTTCTGTTCGACGGATTGTCTGAGAGGTTAGGCGCTGGTACTCGATCTCGGCGGAGGGCAGTACGAGAATGACTTGTTGGGTTAAGCTTGTCTCAAAGATTGTTCAGCTCATTTTGGAGTGTAAGGCAGCTGCCAGTGTTTCGTGACTCAACAGCCTTGTTTCGTTTGTTGTGAGGCAAAGTAACGTCGCAAGTATGAGTTAATGTTTGCTGGGATTGCTGAATGATTGGTTTTGCATTCTGGGTTATCATTAGCTTGTGGAAGGTTTGGGTGAATCAGGAATGAATGCGGGGGGGTGGGGGGTTGGGTTGTTGCAGAGCAGCACAGGGTCTCCAGAACGAGCGTTTTAGGCCATGGTGCTTTGGCAAAATGAAGCCCAAAGTTGTTTTTTTCTTTTTTCGGGGGCTAGTTTCTCCATTTGCTTGAGGAGGACATTTGACAAACCATTAAACTGTTTAACTCAAACTTCGACTTTTAATCTTGTTTCTGTTGGGTATCTTCTCTGTGACAATAGGTGTTGGGCTGCAACTCATGGTGTTTGCCTTCCTCATTTAGTATCAGACATCAGATTCATCATCAAACAGTGGTTGAGGTAGTCATGCCATCTTCTCTTATTTATTTTTCTACATATTTTGGCCCAAGGTCTCTTTCAGTATTGTTTGATTAAATGTACATTCATGATTGAAATAGTGCTGTAGGGAGTATGTGTGTTTTTCATTTTTTATTTTTTTCCAGTTGTTTATTTGCTTTAGCTTCTGTTTGTGGCATTGCTATGAGTAGGAAATTCTTCTAGTCAAATGAGTAATTATTAATCTTACTGTGGAAGATCAGTTTATGGGGTTTTCAGGCGTGATTTATTGTTGTCCTTTTCTGTCCTTTAATGAAAGCTTTCTTTGTTTTGCTTATAGGGTCCCTTTCATTTAAATTTGATAGAGCTTTAAACTTTTATTATTGGGTTTGACATGTAAATTTTCCTCCTTGACTTTTCAAACAAGTGAATATTCATCTGTGCATGATCGTCCAATCTGTTTATTCTGTCCATGATCAGTTGTTCTAAGTGTACACCTTTGTCTTGTGATCATTACTATGGAAGCTCGTTTTCAGTTATTGTGTTTTGAGGTGGCATGGGATCTTGTGCTTAAACTTATTTTTTGTTGTTAAAGTTTTTCTCTTATCCATGGCATGGTGATGAGTCTCAACCTTTGTGATACTCATGCCTATAGCTGTAGCTATTCTCAAAGAGCTTTCCAATAATTTTAGTTTCTCTTATTGTGGATTTTGTTGCTTTCGTTTACTTCATTGCATACATTGTCGTTCCTTGATTGTAATTTCAAATTAACTTTCTTATATGAGACAACATTTCACAAGATACAATGATCTACTTGATGGGGTCTTTTTTCAGTTTCTTTAAGTTGATTATGTTGTGGATTGACTGAGAAAACAATATCTTAATTGGGTATTTCCCTTCACTTTCTCTTTTCCTTTTTCCCAAATGTAAGAGACGGCTGGTCAATGTACTGCTGTATCCAGCTTCTCATATGTGTGGAACTTCTTTTTGGACTTAGTGGCACAGATACATGATGGCTTACTAGACTAAACTGTATGGCCTCATTTTACAAGAAAAGCTGATGAATCTGCAACACTTCAAGGGATTATGCTGCAAACACATGCCAATGTACATGTGTGTGATATGTATCTGGATCTGTTTATAGGGACACGTGGCGCTGTATTAGTATCAATATAGCATGCTTAATCCACTGTTTAAGTTTGCTAACGGCAATTTTTGGTTTGACACATCAGAATGGGTATTAGATGATGAAGCTTCAACATGTGGGATTTTAAGCCTTGCCATTTACTTTCACTAAGGAGACACAACAAACTCATGGTGACTTCCCATGTCGTAGTCTGACCATTCACAATAATTTGAATGTACATGTTGAAAATGATTGCTCTTGTCTCCCCAAATAAATAAAGCTTCAAGCATTTCTTTATCCAAAATACTGGGAGTTCTTGACAGTGAAGTACTCATCTGGATAAGCTTTTCGTCAATCAGCTTGAGAAATCTTCTGTACAAACCAAAAATTTAAAATTAGTTGATACTTTGGCATCCATCATAATACTTCCTTATTCTGCCATATGTCTGGTGTGGCATGGCTTTTTCTTCCTGTTTTCCTCTGGCTGGTGCTGTTGTGGGGAATAATGTCCTTTTGTGACAAGGTCTTTTTGTCTATCCATTCTGATGTTTGTGAATGTTCTATTTACTATTCACTTATTCAATAAATCTCACAATGATATTCTCCCATTCCCTTACTCTTGGTAATTTTTATGCAATTAACATCATTTCTTCTTGTCATGTATGGTATGCTTTGCATTTTGTATTCTTACATGCTCTGCGCTTCTTTCAGGAACAACTTGACCCATTCTCACTTGTTGCAGATGAGCTATCAGTACTTGCTAACAGATTGCGAGCAATGGTTATTGCTGAGGTACCAATATTTGCTTTCTTCTCTTTTGTTTCGTTTTTGTTTTTAAGAAGTAGGAATGCTTTGGGTGCTTTCTCCTTAATAATCTAACAGTGGAAAAACCGATTCTTCAGGTCCCAAAACTTGCTTCGGCTGCTGAATATTTTTTTAGAATGGGTGTGGAAGGGAAAAGGTTTCGTCCCACAGTACGTCCTGTACCTTTTACTTTTTAATATCGGACTTCTAGTTGAAGGGAAATGTTAGAATGAATTTTTATGCGAAGCTTCCTTCTGATGCCATTTCGTACAGGGGTGGTGCCGGCTACCTCCTTGGTACCTTCTTAACGGAAGTTTATGTATCATAAGAAAAAAAACCTTGTTTATACTACTTGAATATCAGAAGTTTGGGGTTTGCCTATTGCTTTTTTTGCATTGTAATTGTATAATTCATGATGTTTGGCCTATGCCGAATGTTCATACTTTTGCAAGGTTACTTTGCAGACCTTTAACTGACAAGTGTGTTCCTAAGCTGTGATGTGACCACTATTTCTGTTCTTCTTATCCACACCATTAAGTTCACAGTATGGGAATGTTTGAGTTATGATGTTGAGTTGGGAGAAAATGTCTCGAGGATAACCTAGATTTGCTTGCCTGAGAACTGTGATATTAAGAGATCCTAATAGATCATTGTCATCTGGCTTATTTGCTTTAAGAGGCTTTAAGGGGGAGAGGGAATTATAGCGGAAGTCCTAAATGTTTTGTACAGAATGCGTTCAATTAGTAAATTGAAAATTCGTGCAATTAAGACCTCTTCACTGGTGTATCTAATTGCTGGAGATTCAACCTGTCATCAAAATCAAGATGGTTTCGATTATACCCTTGTGAAAATGCATATTGATATTGTTGAATGTTGATGTATGGCTTGGTTATGAGATCAATTAAAAGACAGACCTCAAGTCTTAAGTGGAATTGAGGAAAATTGACTTTTATGAAAAACCTGAAGGAGATCTCAAATTCGATCACCAAAATTGAACAAAATCCTTATTGATTAGTCATTGGTTCTTAAACCCATACATAAGTTGCTCTTGAGTATTCAATTTAGTTATTCATTAAGTCTATGCATTAAATGAATGAGAATTTGATTTTCAGTTGCTAGGGTTTAGCCAACCTGAATCTATTTCTTCAATTCTTTTGGTTTCTTATTATTTTATTGAAATTAGACGCATGTGTCGTATTACTTCAATGATTTTCCTTATTCACAGATGATTAATTGAACAATTTGATTATCCTTTTGTGGTTTGAATTGAAATGGAGGGCTAGTTTTCGGGTTCATGTAAAAAGGACTTCTTCTTGACTTCGCATAGATTGAGTTTTGTTTGCAATGGTTGCTGATAATTATTTTAATACCTGATTATGGTTAAATCGGCCTTTATTTTGTGAAAAGTGAATATTGTCCAAAATTCTGGTGTCTGAATACCACTGGTGGCCAGTTTAGGACTTGGTGCACGTTAAAAGGATTGGGATTTTATTTGAGATGTTTATGACTTGATTACACTCTGTATGAAACTTCTAATGCTTTTGGTGTAATTTAGCTCGAAGGAGATAGACACCTTTTAAGGCAAGTGATAATTTGTTGACCGTCAGGACAAATTAATACTAGCATATAGCCCATGAGCATTTGTGGACATCGTGGAACTAACAGCTTTTAGAAGATGCTTCGAGGCATATTGAAACTCAACTTCCCCCTTTCTAATGTTTAGATCTTTGGTCTTAATTGGTTATTGTGCATGTGAATTTCAATTTCTTTATCATTTTCCATGAGTTGATTTCTTTCTCCATTCTTTCGGCTTCAGATTTATTTTGTAGAGAGAAAATTGATGTACTTCTTATTTTTTGGATTCGACCTGCTTTTAAGTTTTATCTTCTATCTGGCACAGGTTTTACTTTTAATGGCTAGTGCTTTGCATTTGCCTCTGCCAGTACCAACTGATGGTAGTTTAGGAGATGCAGTGTCTTCGGAACTACGTACAAGACAGCAGTGCATAGCTGAGATCACTGAGATGATTCATGTTAGTTAGTCTTTCATCTTACTGTTAAATGTGCCTTTTCTGTGTCTATGGAATCAAAGGAGTAGGAAATAACAGGCTGTTGCTGCATCTGCATATGGATTAATTTAATTATTCTCTTATATCCCTTTGTTTGTTCTTTTAACATTTAAGCATCTAACTTGCTGGTCCTGTGAACTTTGGAAAAAATATTATACAGTAGATGGTGGAGAAAATTTTTCTTTGAGTGATCTACAATGGCTCTTTACCAGATGAAGTTGTTCCTTAAATGATGTCCGTGATGCTACTTCCTATTTTGCCTACTCCCTCCCAAGCTCACCACCGCCATGACCTTCCCCAACCAAGAAAGAAAGTCTGTTGTTGGTAAATAGAAGTAAATAAAACAAGTGAGACTTGATAATTGTTGTGAAGCGAGTTTATTAAATGAGAGATGACTCTGTGTAAGTAGGCAAGTTCAATTTCACACTTCAATATTCTGAAGTGGGTTTTTCTTGGGGTAGTTCCTCCTTCATACCTTCTGAGGGAGTTGTGTCAACCTATAGAAAGAAAGGAAAGGAACAGACCCTGCACATATATAGCATGTTTGTTAGTACTGGTAATGCAGAATAAGGATTACATCTCTTTTGCTGGACAATGTCATTGACTCAAATACTGTTTCTTTTAAGTTCACCCTATCAAGGAACCTTTTAATTTCTTGATTAATGCACATATTATTTGTTTCCCTTAGGTTGCAAGCCTTCTTCATGATGATGTGTTGGATGATGCGGACACAAGACGTGGTATTCCTTCATTAAATGATATCATGGGAAACAAGGTGCTCATGCATCTCCACCATCTTCGGAAATATTGCTGGTTCTTACATTTGTTATATGTCTAGATTTCATTCATGATCTTTTCTATGTATGTATGTATGTATGTATGTATGTATGTAGCCGCCAAACTTGGTGTTAAACAATAATGGACGGAGAAATCTTTCCTCTTTTACATAGGCACAATGCCTGCATCTTTCCACGATTACAGATGTGTTAGTTTTTTGACAAGTTCGTGCCTTGATTTTCTTTTACAAAGGAAAAGAAGTTTTAGTCTTACCATACTGGTCTCGCTTTATGAAGAAGATGCATTGTGAAGATTTGTGACTTCATTGTGGTCCATGCAGATGATAGTACATTAAAAAATATAAACGTCAACAAACTTTTGTTTGCTATGCAGTTGGCAGTTTTAGCTGGGGATTTTCTCCTTTCTCGAGCTTGTGTGGCACTTGCATCCTTGAAAAACACAGAGGTATGTCTGGATTTCAGTTTGATTTGACATGATTCTGTATTCATATTTAATGATAATCTTGTGTCAATAATGAGCACGACGTGAAAGGGCTTATTTTGTCTAGCCCATATAAAAAGACATACTTTGGGTACTGAATACTAGGCTCTTCTTTTGTCATTTAGCTGTAAATCTGTGGGTGCAACATTCTCGAAATCTAGGTAAATATGTCCTATCTAGAGTCTGTCGAGTTCTTTTTTTTCCCTTACCCAAGATCACACAGTTCCCTAATTTTGTGTGGACATTCAATCCTAGGATTGGGCATGAGTGTTACATCAGGTCCTCTTGCTTGTAGAGCGATAGATGCAATTTCTTACGATGGCTCAGGATATTCCAATGAGACTCGCAAATGCTTGTTCTGTTATTTGTGTGAACTGCATTTGTTTAGGATTGACAAGGAGATCCAGTATCCTCCTTTCTTTTCCTCTTTTTGCACTGAAATTTCGTCCACTATTTCCTTTCCATTTGACAAAAATAGTAGAATTCAAATTCCGAGCAGAGAGAGCTTTTCTGACACAGCTCCAGTTGGCAATTTTTCTCTTCTTTGTATCATTCTACTTAATTAAGAAGGACCAGATGAGTCCTGGAGGATAATCCCCTAAAATGTCTTCTCTATTCATCTAGTTTATGACTCCTAAATAAATCTTGCTTCATTTTCCTCCACTTTTCTTTTCCTTCAAGAGTTCAGTCATTTAGAGGTGTAGTTTATGTGGTATGACTGGGATTGCAATGCCATACCTTGAGCAGCATGAAAAACGTCTTTTTCTCATTATATGGCCATACTTATAGGTTGTATCGTTGTTAGCAACAGTGGTAGAGCATCTCGTTACTGGTGAAACTATGCAAATGACCACGTCGTCTGATCAGCGCTGTAGGTATGCTTCTGTTTGATCTTTGTCGCACTTATAATTTTCTTTCCCTGGATGAGCTATGCCTTGCACAGACTGGTGCGTAGTTGATATTTATTTATCGTTGTGCTCCCTAGACGTGAGAATGGACACATTTATGTCTCAAATATCTATATGTTATATGGACTTTTTACTCTGTATGTCATGGCTGCATCCTTTTTTCTTGTTCTATTGCTTCCTGAATCAATTGTTTGTTCTGGTTCTCTGTGGTGCTATACATCATACATTATAAAGAATCAGTTTATTTTGTTCCTTTCATCAATAGCTTAGCAGGTGTTTAGCAAAGAATATGCCTGTTCTCTTGAAGTTAGTTTTGGGCCCGTGCTACGCATGGCTAACTTCTTATTGATGTTTACAAAATTAATAAGACAGAGGACATAAGACTAACATATTCTATCCAAAAATGCAATGTGTCTGTCCAATATTCAAGTAAATGTTTCATTGCACTAGGTTGTACTGTAGTAGACAACGGTACATTGATTAATACATACACTTTACGATGGTTAATTCTAAAACAAATCTGGGATCATTTTGTGTTGGCGTTTCATTTGACCTTATGTTTAGCATATTTAAGTTTTATCTGGTATTATAAACTGTTTGTACTATGAAACATAGAAATCCCAGTATTTAAATTGATCTTTAAGTAGCTTCTACAAGTTAAATTCCACATATATGTTCAACATATGAGATGGAACATCGAGATCCCTCAGAAGCTATCCCAAGTTTCCAGCCACTCCTATTGCGATGCTCCCGTAATGGAATATTGCTTTCTCATCCAAAAGTGGGACTTCGCTTTCATGATACTAAATTGTTAACCCAAAGTGAGGTTCACAAAATAGTTAAAATACTCATCTATTTAATTAGATACATGAGTTATGGAATCTCTAGATTTGTAAGTTCACACTCGACTTGATTTGACACTTAAGCTATTCAAGATCGACTTAAACCTAAAGTCATCAAGTCTTGTTCAAGTAATTTATGAGTAGGTGGACTCATTTATACATCTAATGATTATGATCATAATCAGGATTTAAGATAATGTCAACTTCTTGAAGATATAACTCATATCAGGATAATGTTAAAATTAGCACCTTTAACATCTGCAGTTTGTCTTTGTATTTATTGACGAACATATATGATTTACTTGGATATTCTAAAAAGTAAGTCACTTATGATGAAATTCATATCTAATTAAGAAATACATGAACTTATCAGGATTAATTAAATAGCCACTAAAAAAAAGGTTGTGACCTGAGTCTTCTTAATAAAGATCCAAATTTAGGTGGTGGGGCTCCCAATAAAGTTATGGCAGAAACTTGTCTTGTACAAGAGATTCACCAAAATGCCCTTCTTTCTGCTTTAATGACAGAAATATCTAACAGCATAGACTGTTATAGGTTGTACAGAAAGAAATAGAGTATTTTGAAGACCTTGAAAATATTTAAAGTGGAGAAGAACAGTGTAGAACAATCACCTGGTTTACCTAC
This sequence comes from Rhodamnia rubescens, assembly GCA_021437795.1. Taxonomy (NCBI): domain Eukaryota; kingdom Viridiplantae; phylum Streptophyta; class Magnoliopsida; order Myrtales; family Myrtaceae; genus Rhodamnia; species Rhodamnia rubescens. The sequence continues at coordinate 13,055,611 of JAILYA010000002.1, read as the reverse complement.
ATGCTCAGGCGAGGTAGTGCAATGGCACTTCTCTTCTAGGAAGTCTGGCAGGGCGTGTTTAGTCAGGCATATGCCTTTTACCACATTTTGTGCTTTCTTCATCAGACACAAGCTTAACTTGTCACCTGATGAAGAAAAATGGATTTCACTCAAGTCAATTGGCTTCTCCTGCGAAAGTATATTTGATCCTTTTATTTACAGTGGGGTTGAAAGTCTACTTTCTTCAAAACTAGAAGCACTTTTCGGACTCTCAGAGCAAAGGAGCACCTGCACATTTGTCATCATTGTCAGTGTTAGCTGCACATAAGCCAGTGTTAATCGAAGGAACTAGACCAGTACCAGCTCTATGTATGCACGCGTGTGCCTTTGAAAGGACATATATGAGATTGAGCTCTATATTTTCTCATTTCTAATTTCTTTCTTTGAATTCATATTTTCTTTTCTGTCTCTGAATCATCTGGAGTGCATGCTCTTCTTGATCAATATTTTTTCAATATTTTATGTAGTTTGAACCCTTGCTGTCTATTTTTGTTGAATATAATGCTACTTCCCAGTTTTGAGGTTTTTGCGCCCTACTTTGCTGGGGGTGTTCACTTTTTTCACGCCTTTTGCCTTAGGCATTATTGAGTGCATGCTCAAGTGTGCTTTTTTCCTTTGTCTACACTGGATAAGATCTCCAGGACCCCCACATACAGAACCACTCTTTAGAGAAGAAAAAAAATGCACTCATGGCGATTTGAAGTTTGTTTCGTAATCTTGCCATCTACTTTCTTGTCAAGAGGCACAGATTTCAAGGACTTCTCTCCACAAAACTTCCAAAGAGTCCACTGATAAGGTTCCAATATGTAAATGATTGTACATAAAGCTGCAAAGTGGCCTTTGATTAATGGTGGAAACTAGATTATGCTGTTATAATGTTGCATAGTTTCCCAGATTATTCCAGTTTATGCAAAGAAATTTCTTTACCTGACTATTGATTCTTAAGTTGTTTAGAGAGGCTGTTGTTTGTTTTTTAATTAAAGCAGTTTCCTGGGGGACTCTTGCTCTGTATGCACTTCCAGGTCAAGAACATGGTCTCACTATCCTCGATTTCAAAGAAAGATTCAACTTCCAAAATGTCTTCCTGGGGATGACTAAAATTACCCACCTTGTGAAGTGGAATTTAAAAAGGTGAAATTGGAACTAAGTTAATCTGATTATCCGGTCTTGTGAATCTGTCATGAAATCAAGACCAGCAGGAAAAATTCGTATAAAGAGATGGGACAGCTTGAGGGAAGTGTGTCACTTGGAAATTGTACGCCAGCTTTAATACTAATAAAAGCAGCAAAACGACGTTGGAAATTAGTAATTGTTCTCCAATTCCATGCTATGATGGTGCCTCAAGTATCTCATCCACCAAGAGGATACAACAGCAGAATTAAGCTGCAGCCTCTAGCTCTGATTTCCCTGAACCTTCCTCTTAAGTTGTATATTGTGGATGTATTATCTGTCCCTCTCCTTTGACTTCTATTAGCTTTCTCCTTGAGGATTTGGCATTACTTTTCATGCTGCTATGGTAGGCCTCCATAGAACCATTCCTTGTTTGTATTGAGCCACTTCGAAGGTCAAAATTTTATTCTGCAACCATGTTTTTACTGTTAATGTTATGGTTAATTTTTTCTGTGTTAGGAAGGTTTTTATCCATGAGACATTCGTGAGCATCATACATGTTATAATGATCTGATGTCATGCAAAGTATTGTTTAGGGGTAAGTCCACTTCTGGTCCTATGGCTTCAGTGGATTGTGGAATCCCTGTCCTGTAACTCTTAATTGGTAAATTGAGGTCCCGGATCTTCAGTCCATTGTTAAATGCAGTTCTCTGATGACCGGAGATCAGAAACTCTGATCAAATCAATGACATAGGTATATAAAACAAATGACATGGAATTTGTGGGATCCATGCAGACTAACAACACTCATTGGACTATCTTCTTGAGAGAGGGTGATGCATCAAAAAAGTCCACAAAGTAAAACCCATAAAAAAAATAATAAAGCATGGAAATGTGCTTGAAAATAGAGAAAACTCTGGGGTTTAGTTTGAGAAGATGAAGCTTGAAATCACCTTCAATCGGTGAAGGTAATCACACTGAGCTTTAAGTAACCCAAGATTTTAGGAAGGATCAAAGTAGAAAAGATCATTTGTCATTTTCTGCATAAATGAACTTCTGGCTATGACTCTCTGCATAAATGAACTTCTAGCAATAATTTTTACACTCAAGGACAGAGGAAAACACGCACACTGCGATGAGCACCTTGGATCACAACCAGTCAATTAAGTTAGAACAATAGCTACAATCTTTATGAGCAGAAACAGAAAAAGCAAGAAGGGGAAAAATGAAAATAATGAGAAAGAGGAAAAGAATTGTGGTCACTTCCTCACAATGGAGTTGATAACAGAGACTCCCAAATCTCGGTGAACACCTACAGGACAGGAACAGTGATGGTGGCATGAGTTCAGCAACAATAAGCACTCGAGAAGCTTCTGCAGCTCCTCCATGTCAAACGTCTCCTTCTCCACTATCATCCCAACCAATGATTGGCTGAAATCCCAGAGCAGGTCACTTGACTGCAGCAACACGAAGCTGTCTCAGTGTTCCTATTGCCGCTGCCACTCAGGGGCAACACTCTTGACTCCGGCTGCACTGCTCCTCATCTAACAACTCCTAGTAGAGGGAACAGGAGGATGACAGGCCTGCACGGCTCTTGTTGCTGCTCCTAAACCAGTCCTCTGTGGACATGGTCGACGAGTTGGATGGACTTCTCTTTCTGCTCCATCAACATTGCCTTCTTCATCTTCTTGGTAGCTTTGACTTGTGTTTTGGGGTCAATTTCTATGAGCTAATGCAACAACGGCAGATTGACATTTTCTACATCACCCAAGGGAGCCTCGGTGTGATTTTAGGCTCAATCTTCACTGATTGAAGTCGATTTCAAGCTTCATCTTCCCCAATTAAATCTACGCTGGTTGCTCTGTTCTCAAGAACGTTTCTGAACTTTTTAGTTTTTTTGGGTTTTACTGTGTGAACTTCGTGATAAATCACCCAAAAAATACACATCCAGTGATGTTTGTCCACATGGATTTGCACTCGCCATGTCATTTTCTGGATAAAGATATAAGTCCATGTCATCAATTTGATTGGATTTTGTGATTTCCTGTCACAAGACGACTACACTGAACAATTGACTAAAATTACAGGACTCGATTGCACAATCCACCTAAGTTATAGGACAAAAAAATGGAATTATACTATAATTTAATTGCAGACTGATCATTCTACTGTTCGTGTCTCGTTTTGGAGTCCACCGTGCCTCTTTGTAGTTGATGTAAGATAAATTGCTCATTGGGTGCAGCATGGAACATTATCTGCAGAAGACATATTACAAGACAGCATCATTGATTTCAAACAGCTGTAAGGCTATTGCTATTCTTGCTGGACAAACAACAGAAGTCGCCGTGCTGGCTTACGAGTATGGCAGAAATCTGGTTTGTCCTCTACTATAAGCTTAATATGAGGACTTTTAAATTTATAGATGTCGTATTGGTAACAAACGCTGTTGATTACTTTATAGGTTACACTCCTCCTTAGTCATAACTGGGAAATGCAAAAACAGCATCACCTTATAATAGTAGTTTGAAGCACTTGATGAAATGTCTTCATTGGTTGATGTCATGTGTGAGGCAGTAAAATATTTCTCCAAAATCGTACATGTATAGTGCTTGACTAAAGCAATATCCTATGTAAGTGATAGCATGCCTATTAATAAGGAAAATTTAAGCTCCTATCTCAGGTGGAGTAGTTCTTTGCTTATTATCATGTGATGGTAATTAGGCAGGACAACAAATGGCTCCTTCTGATGAGTTTACATAATTTTTCAGCAGTTGCCCAACTGGCCTTGTTTTGTTGGTTTAAGTATCAAGTCCTAAATCTGCTTGTAAATCCTTCGTCTTTGATTCACATTGCAAATACTTTACGTTCAATTAATAAGTATTTCTAGAACATGCTTCTACAACAACTGACATGCATGTTGACTTAACTTATAAATAGGAAATAGGCACATAATTGTTTAGTTTCCTCGGTATTCCAATTTCTTATTTGTTTTTTCTGTTCCCAGGGTTTGGCATTTCAATTGATAGATGATGTTCTTGATTTCACTGGGACATCAGCATCCTTGGGGAAGGGTTCTTTGTCTGACATTCGCCATGTAAGCTGTACTCATTGTGAAGCTTCATGGTTCTAGGATTGAACTTGATGGAGCAGTCACTTTCTGTGCTATTATACTTATTAGAGAAATTGCTTTGTTAGCCCAGTAAATCTGATACTAGTTCAACAGGTGATAATTTCCTCTGCTGGTAAATCTTATGCTTGAATTTATGAAGTAATTGTTTCATGCATCCATCCAGTCTTTCTGTTCTGGTGAGAACAACCCTGTAGCGATATTAGGAGGAAACAATTTCGCATAAATGGTAATTTTTTCCTAATGTCATCTAAACTAATTGAGAAGCAGTTTTGCAATATCTTATTGGTATCATTTGCATATTCTTTTGGTAGGAAACAAAGATGGCTCTGCAATATTTTCCTGGATAGTATGTCGTTATCATGTGATTGCATTTGACTAAATGGGGTGGTGATTCCCGTGCATATTTCTGGGTACTTGAAGAGCTGTAGAACTATATTTGCCATCTTTGTAGTTGTTTGGTTGAGTATTTCGCCTGATCTTAGCTTGATGTTCCTATTTGACTGAATCGCATCATTTTTTGTTCTCATGATTCTTACAATGTAGGAAGAGCTACAAGATTTATTGTGGAAGTATTCCTCTTGGTGCATTTAAGTGGCCTGCTTGCCAATTGTCCAAACCAAACATAAAATGCCTTGCTCTTTTTCCTAATTTGTGCACAATTGGATAAGAATATCCGTGACAATTGAAATTTCTATTATTTGTGCAGGGAATCGTAACAGCTCCAATCTTGTTTGCCATGGAGGAGTTTCCCCAGTTACGCACGGTTGTTGACAGGGGCTTTGATGACCCGGCAAATGTTGATCTTGTAAGTGACGCTTATTTTCCATCAACTAGCTAATTGAGCAGTCTCAGATCTAGAGTGGATGCATTTTCCTATTTCTTGTGACTGCTGCAACATTATCAGCCTTTTGAGCTGGCTAGGTTAGTTATGGTAGTTTTTTTCGCTGCTAAAGTATGACAAGCATAATTAGGAGGGGGAAAAAGAGAGCACTTAGATGGGATGTTATTTCAAGTAAGATAGGGTTGAACCTTTTGTCGGAGTACCGGTTATTCCTAGTTTAGTGGTGAATTATTTTGTATTTTATTTTAAATTGTATTTTAGTTGTCCTTACGGCTTTGAGATTGTCTATTCAAGTGCTGTTTATCCTCTCTTTTTTTTTTTTTTTTTGCTCTTAAGGGCTAATCTGTGGCATAAGCAATGTTTGACTGAGAAGCAAATTAAAAAGCACTTCCCACTTGCATGAATGACCTAATGGGGAAATGTCTGTACTCATTTGTCATTGCAATGAAGACACCTTTGTTAAACCCGGGATTCAGTTGGTGCTGCTTCCTCCTCAATCAAGCTCTCTTTGCCTATCTTGGTCAACTAACTATTCTTCTTTACCAACTACATGGTATCGCATGCAATGAAAAGTACTGACCATTTTGAGGGTACCTTGGAATGTTCCAAACCTAGCGATATTTTTTTTCCCTCCCATCTGCAGAATATGTTCTGATTGGTGGATTTTGTGTGAGATGATTTGAAAAACAAGTGTAGTTAACCTGTTTTTTTTTTCCTTTCTGAAATTGCAGGCTCTTGAGTATCTTGGAAGGAGTCGTGGAATACAAAGGGCAAGGGAACTAGCCAAAAAGCATGCAGATCTTGCCGCTACAGCAATTGATTCCCTTCCCGAGAGCGACGATGAGGATGTCCGGAAATCAAGGCAAGCACTCATAGACCTCACACATATAGTCATTACGAGGAACAAATGATGCAGGGGGGCTCATTCTTCCTTCAATAATGAACGTCATAGAGGAGGTTTTGTATTAATTCCTTGAAAGGTGAGGGGTAATTTTGCCCTCCTTGTTCATCAACATTCTTTTAATTTATCCAATGTGTTCTAATAATCATTTCAATAGGAAATTATTCATTGTATGATAGACCCCAATTAGAGAGTAGGATTTGAACTAATGTTCTATCGTATATCGTAAGCTCCCTTAATCAATTGCTGTTATACTGCTATTTTACCCACATGTGCATGGGTCACTTCAGTCTCTAAGCCATCATAAAAAAAAATGTTAAGTCCGTTAATAAGTGGCTGAGTAGTGAATTTTTGAAATTTGCCTACTACATATTGGGTGTTCTCTCGTGGCGTTTTGTCTTGAGTCGGCAAGCGCAGCTTCAATTTGGTTTCACGAGTTAGATCAACTGAAAGGAAAGAATGCTGCGCATCCTCAACTGGCCGTTTAAGTTAGTATTGTATCGCCAGACTTACTTTTGCCTAATCGTTGGCTCATATCGGGAGTGTCCCACTAACGTTTGCCTAATCGTTAGCTTATCATAAATGCAATAGTCAGCATGCTTGTGACCCACTAGCATATTGGGGAAACGAATTCTGCCGTGTCTGCAAGTGCAAACGGTAGAACCTGGGATTGTGTCTTGCAGGATTGAGAGAGTTGCAAGAGCGGAAAGCCAGCCTCTTTTTTTTAGTAAGATAGGTAAAGGCAGCTAATCTCCTATAATAGCGATTTCCCTATCCTTTAAAGCTTTCCCGGAATGAGGAACTTCTTTTTGATGCCGCTTTAGCATTTGTTTTTCATTCAAAATTTTCCCTCATTTTGAACAGTGCTCTTTGGTCGACTAACCAGATTCTGATGAGATAGCTTTCTTAAGGATTGGCTGTCCTACTTACCATGCTTTCCATGCCATGTGCTGCCTCCAATACAACACTAGGACTGAGGTTGCCTTATATTATATAGTCAAACCCATTCCTCAATAAGCTAATTAAGGGAAGTGGAGGCATCCTCTGCCTATTAAGAATTCGAGATCTCAGGTCCAGGAAGTAGCAAGTCACATCGAGACAAGGGATGAGAGTCAGGGTCCACTCCCATGAGTGGCGAGGGTCGCGAGCCTTTCTTGCCCTGAGTGGGAAGGGTTGCCACCCTCGTTGCTCTTAGTGGTGAGGGTCGCTGATGCCACCTGCCCTCGCCTAGTCTTCTCTGTTGTTTATTCGAACTTTGCTTTTTTGCAATTTCGCCTAGCATATCTTCCCATTCTGTATTTGGTTTTCTTCTAGTTTTATTTGCCATGTAGGACATGAGACATTATGGCAATCTACTTTTCACAGGTAGAAGGACACCCCATTCAAGTGATAATATTTATGTATGATGCTCAATTTGATGTTAATAATTTTTTTTATCACTTACGTTTCAATTTTTTTTTTAAAAACGGTTATTTGAGTGTCAACTCTGGTGAGCCATGTAAACTCACTTGAGTTCTCAGTCAGCAATAAAAAAATCTAGAAATTAATATAAAAAATTTTCACGTCATATTAAAAATAAAAATAAGTTAAAAAATACGTTAAAAAAAAAAAAATAGAAGTTGCAGCGACAAGGGCTTGTTGAATCTCGATGTGCTCATTCTCCCTCCTCCACACCTTCAAATCTTCATCAACCCAAAGACCCGATCACAATGCCACCGCCTCCTAGCCCCGCCGATTGAACCGCACATCCGGCACATCGTGAGCACAAGTCCAAAGAATGCAAAGGCACCAGATCTCAAAAGAAAGAAAAACGAAACCTAAAAAGAACGAAACTCAAAACCCTAGAAAAACTAGAAGCACTCACCGGAGACCTCGCATGGCCGTTCCGAGAAAACTTATGAAATCATTTGCGGGAATTTGAGGCCGAGGGCAAGCAACGCCTGGCCGAGGGTAGGGTACGGCTACGCTTGTCAAGGTTGAGGATAAGGAGAAACTAATCGAGGGCGAGGACTAGTGACCCTCACCCAAATCCGGGCGATGGCCTGTTGGCCCTTGCCTATGGTCAGCGAAGGGTCCCTAGTCGCTAGTCGGGGCTTGGTGACTCCCGTCAACTAGCCCCCATCCATTGCTAGTGATAGTGGGACGGCGGCAGCAAGGACAGCCCTCCCCGCCATAAGTTGCAGCCTTTTTTTTTTTCTTGTTTTAACTTTCTTTTATTTTTTATTGTTATTTTTTTAGCTTATTTTTAGTTTATAAATGACTTTTTTTAAAAACATTTCACCTGGACTGAGTTAAAAAAAAATGCCACATGGACTGATTTTAAATTACAAATGACGTGGCACAAAAATGTGTTCATTATAAATGCCACATATATATTTTAGTCGGAATTTCTCGTCGTTGACACTTAACCGATTGTTTTTTCTCCGATTTGACACTTAATTGATAAAAAAAAATATTGATATCAAAGTAAGCACTATACATAAATATTATAATATGAGGTGTCCTTCGGCCAATTTTCACATCAATGTTTCATTATGCTCTTCAGTAGAAGGGGTCAATACAAAACTGTAGACTTTGAAGGACCAATTGAAGTAAAAAAGTTAATCATACTAGGTTAAACATTTGGCAAAAATGCAACTATGCAAGAATATTTGCCGGAATCTCTCTACTAGAGATTTTTTATGGCTCTATTATTAGCTTATTGTCTTATATTTATGGACTTTCGATATCCCTGAAAAGAGGATTGCCTCAGGTAGCGAGGAGCCCACATCGTTAGAGATTAAAGAAGATGGGTAAAAAATTGAATAAACTGGATCAAAGAATTAGTAGATCTGTTTTGTTTCGCCTGTCTGTGTTAGTCCCTTATGAATTAGTGGGCGTAAATGGCACATCAGTTAATTATATTCGTGCTAAAGAAATCACGTTTTTCTTTCTAAATTTGGCGCTTGTCTGGCAGGAGGCTGAACTCAGACAATAGTAACAGCAATTAGACCTACTCTTGTTAGGATGCATTTGCAGGCCATCCAATATTGTTTCCTTTATGGAAAAAGATAACAAGGACATCAGATTAAGAACATAATGCAACGATTCACATCGCTGACGAGTATTTCGACATCCAACGGCGAAATGCTGCAAGAAGACATTGAGTTATGCCAGTTCTCAGCCAATATAAACACCCTCTCTCTCTCACACACACATTTATTTGCCCGGTTCGCACTGACTTCATATTGTTTAAAACCATAAGAATGAATTCCCTAAATCGGTGCGCTTCAGTGCAGAAAATAATCAGTTGCTTCTAAATACTACATGTACCTCCACAAAAGTCCTTTATAGTCTGTCTTCACAATGCGTCACTTTGTCTTGCAAAAGATCGCCAAACATCAAGCTTGAAACTCGTCAAGAATTGCTCCAAAGTCGCTTCTGCATATCAGTTCAGGCAGAAAGAGATAGAAATCCTCTCTCCCTTGATTGGACCAAGCCCCATATCGAGACTGTGTCAATTGTAAAGATTTTCTTTTGCTGCGGAAAATCATCGAAGATGTGAAAAACACCCCAGTTTCTGAGTGTGTGCATCACAAAAAGACAGACCGGAGAAGACCTGACCCTGTAAATTTTGATTCAGGGTTTTGAATCATCAATTACGCAAAAGACAATCTTCAACAAGTGCATGACTCATCAAGATATGAAAAATACTCCTGTCCTGCCCATTCTCGAACCTGAGTAGCTGTCAAATTGCAAAGACCAGAAGTTCCTACATATAAAGCCCAAGGTAGATCAATTAAGAAGCAGTTTGAGTAGCAAATTAGTGACTATATGACAACTTCATGATGACGACTTCTAAATAGTTAAATTCACCACAATCGACCAAATAGGTCCTCATTGACCCACCTCCTCGAGAGAAAGAATCAATCTCAACCACCAAAAAAAAAAAAATTTGCATGTAAGCTGCTTAAGAGGAGAGAAACCTTATCTGTTAGCTCATGACGTTAATTGTTTGACAAAAGTAACACGGCATGAAGATATTTTGACTGGCTTTGATATACTGGAAGTGTCAGGCTGTATTGAAACTAAAGCCTGATTCATCTCATGGCCTTCCTAATGTAGCACTAAAGGCAGGTGCATGACTTTTGTATTGACCAAAAAAATTAAGACAAATATCACCAATCAGATTTTAGGGCCATCTTCAAGCACTCTAATCTGAGTCTCGGACCAATTAATTTGAACCCCTTAATGCCGGATGAGATGTACGAAAGTAAATGCATCAAGATATCTGTTGTCATGCTCACATTGATTTTTTTTTATTTTACTGACACGCCACCCCGCTCCTTTCCTATTTAGTCCTAAGAAATTCATTGATAGATAGCTCAATATGTAAATCAGAGTTGAATAAGGAGCATGTTATTCTAGCAATGATTTCACCTACTTCATCATGCTTAACTAAAAAGAAACATTGTCGTCTGATCAGGCAAATCCCACCAATAGCAGGTAAGTAATGCAAGAAGGTAATGCTCATAAGTAACCTCTAGACCTATCTGCAGTTTGAAGCTCCATGTAGAAATAGGTTACAGTTTGGTCTGAGTAGAAGCACAGATGAGTTTTTAGTCGAAAGTAAAGAAGAAATGACCAATTTCTGATTAGGTTTCCCCATGACGATGGGAAATTATAACACGAATGTGAAGAGCTATCCATTTCAACTCATCATCTTATGAGTTGAGGTTGAGAACTTACATTAGAGAATATTGCATATCACACAAGATTCAAACAAAGAGCGGTAGTATCATAGTGAAAATGAAACATAATTCCAGTCAATCTGATTTTGGGTCTGTAAATGTTAATTCCTTAATTTAGATTGGAAAAAGAGATTTGTGTTGATCACACAATAGACATATAAAAAGCCGACTAAGGGGTAGATTGAAAAATTGTTTCATCCCCGTGTTGGTACTATCCTACGGTCTATTGCTTACATGTTAACCAACATAATACCTTCTCTCTGCTGGAAACAGGAAGAGGATCATGACAGCCACTGGCTACATCTCACTTTCCGACTTCTGCTCTTGCATCAAGTCTGAACAGGCATCCTCCTATGTATAAGTAGAAGAAGCTCAGAACAAGGGATACCTTCTACACACCATGTTCTTGTAAACAGTTCATCATCATTATCTATGAAGCCATCATTACTTTCTATATGCGAAGAACCAACTATGACAATATGGATGGTATAATTTTAACTGCCCAATGTTGTACAGTGACCTAAATGATATGGGAAACAGGACCACAGAACAGCTTAGAAGACATGCTACATGTTAAGGCATGGGCCAATCAAATAAAACCACTTCTTATTTGGGCAATCATCACTACCAACTTAACTCCCACTCACAATCTCTCCTAGTATCATCATTTGTCTACTCTAGATCAGAGCAGTGAAGTTCCATGCTGTTACTGCATCAGAACAGCACCTAACTACTCCATCCTATCTCCTATCTCCCATTCATGACACCAATCAGCAGGTGATGCACGAACAATATTTAGATCCTTACTTCCAGGTTGTGGCCTTCATGTTGCAACGAGTTCTATCATTAGTAAATCTAGGAAAATCAGACAAAACAAGCCCCTAGATGGCTAGCCTGATAGATGGTTTAGGGGTTTGCTTGTTAATTTGAAACTTGTGTCAAATGATGGTCTATATAGGAACATATAACCAGGTCCAGATGTGACATGCAAATTAGGGGCTAAAGCGCCAAAATAGGCTGCTAGACAGCATAATTAACAAAATGCCAAGAGTAAAAAGGTTCAGTACACCTTAAATAAAGAAATAAGTAGAGGTGCAATGGAAAGTTCTACCATAATGCAGAGGGAAAAATGAAGATAATTTCACGGACGTACCATGCTCCAAGACCATGAGAAAAAGGTGATGGTAGAAAAAGTAGGAGTTATCAACTGCATTTTAGTGTAGAAGGATGCTTCACAAGGATTGGTATTGCTTTCAACTCTGAGGCATGACGTGTCCACGTTCCACAAAGAGTAACATAAGCTTATCTGCCTCCACCATTTTCCCTTCTGACATAAGTCCTTTACTCACTCTCTCACACAGTTTTAAATCAGGAATCATATTCCGCCGGAACATTTTGCATGCAACTTTGTATGCTGACAGAGGGATCCCCTTGCTCAAGTAACTCTCCATTAAGACATGGCATGTATTTCCGTCAACACGAGAGGCTGTTCCCAGAACCTTACCCAGAAGTTTTTCCGCTGCCTCTAAGTTTCCAAAATTACAAAGCTTCTCAATGACTTGATTGTATGCTGTTCTGAACTTTTGCCTTAAAAGCATCTTGTCCAACAACTTTAATAAATCTTCCACCTGACCCCTTTCACAATAACGGTGTATGACTGTCCTGTATGTAACTGGAGTAGGAAGTAAACCCTTCTTCAACATCTTCATCATAAGGTCGGTTGCCTCTTCAATTCTTCCCTTCTTCCCCAATGCATCTATGAGTGTCGTATATGTGAATACATCAGCATGTTTGTTGCTGAGGTACATGTCATCGAACAAAGATAGAGCCGCGTCTAAATTATCTGTCTGACAGAACCCATGAATTACGGTGGTAAAGTTAACAACATTAACTGCACACCCCTTCTTCAGACATTCTTCCATGAACCTTTTAGCCTCGTCCACTTTTCCCTTTTTGCACAGAGACTGAAGAAGTAAGTTAATTTCAACAGGAGTTGGGAAGAATCCCTTCTTCACCATCTCTTGAGCTACGTCACTGGCCTCTGACAATTTTCCCTCCCTGCGCAGCCCATGCATCACAACACTGTAAGTAATGGCATTAGGACTCCACCAGTCCTCTTCACTCATGTTCATCGTTTCTCTAGCTTCTGAAGACTTACCACTTCGACAGAGCCCAGTTAACAAGGCTGTATAAGATACAGTGTTTGGCTTGCAGCCATGCCTTACCATCTGCTTAAGCAGCTTTCTAGCTTGATCTACTTTACCTACTCGACAAAACCCATCAATAATAGCAGTATATGTGACCACATCAGGGATGCAACCCTTCGAGAACATCTCATTCACTATTTCCTTTGCCTTATCTAGATTCCCATCCTTACAAAATGAATGAATTATGGCACTATACCCTACTTTATCAATCTGAAATCCTTTCTGTTCTGCTTCCTTCAAAAATTCAAGAGCCTTGTCTCCATGACCATGCTTGGCAAGAACATGGACTAGATGATCATAAGTAACCTGGTCTGGTAATAAATTACCGTCCCTTACCATTTTCTGCAGCATCCCCCTCACTTCGTCAACCCTTTTTTCTCTACATAGGAAATCCATGACAGTGTAGTAACTGACCTTATCTGGAGGACAACCCTTCGCAGGCATTTCATCAAGCAGCTCAATGGCATCCTCAACACGATGCAAATCACAGTAACCCATGATTAAACTATTATAAGTAACCACACTCGGAGCAATTCCAACAAGTTGCATTCTCTCCATGAACTTAAATGCCTTTTCAAGCCTATTAGCCCTTACAAGGACATTCATCACTACGTTGCATATTGATAAATTAGGTTCAACACCTGCCTTCTGCATCAACGTCAGAACCTGCAAGGCGCGCCTTAAATGGCCTGCCCTACTGTAAGACAGTATGAGATATCCAAAAGCCTCAGGCTCGCGCACGATCTGCCTTCGGCGCATGAGCCGGATAATTCTCCTAGCCCCTTGGCACAATTTGGTCTTGCTCAAGATCCCTAACATTGTATAATACACGACAGGATCATGCCGGTACCGCCACTGTCGGTCGGCCCAATAGAAGAACTTCAAGGTGACCCGTTCATCCTCCTGCGCGCGAAGCACGGCGCACACTTGCCTCGGCTTGAGGCTCCTCAGTAGATGCCTCAGCTCACCTTCAAGGTCTGGGTTCCAAACTGACTGAAGCTGAACCAGCCGACAAACTTCCCTCACCAAAGGGTGTCTCAATTCATCCTCACAATCTTCAACACTTCGAATGCAATCACTCCGTCCTCTCTTCAAACTGAGCGGTTTCACCCCCGGAAAACAATCATCCTCGTCCGAACCAGCGCTTTCCGTGGTTTCGTCACCGCTCGACTCTTCGCCTACGTGAAAATTACCGAAGTCAGGCTTAGCGTCATAACTACAGTCACCAGGCGTGCGCACAACCGCTCCATCACCGACACTGTCGCGACCCATTCTTCCAAATGAATCGAACCCATCAAAACCATCCTTCCCGCTAGGCCGGACAGCAGAATCCCGACTGGGAACACGAGCAGAAGCAGGAGTTTCTGGCGAGGTCGATGCAGAGGCTAATGGGCGTGCACCGAAACGATGTCGGCGTGTAAGAGTGGACTCTCTTGGAGCAGATTGAACGCCAGCGATGCGAGTGCGTAACCGAGAAAGACCCGCGAAATGGTAATGATTCCTGAGCAGCATTCTTTGACCCTTATTCACACGAACTGCCGCTCTGGAACATTTCGATGCGAGCGAAGGTGAACTTCATTCGTCGGAATGCCATCGGACGAACTGCTCCAGAGAGTTCTTTCGCCGGCGGGATTCCATGAACCGGGATCGACAGATCGACAGATGAGTGAGCGGGTCTTTCTGTGCCCCACTTGTCCAAAAGCACGGATCTTTTCGTGACCACGAAAACCGGTTCCACTCGATCTTTCACTTGAGCTTTGGTAGAGTGCAACTTGACACAAATCATTGATGGATTTTAATTTAACGTAGTATATGATAATTTTTAATATATTCGATGTGATTTTTGAACTTTATTATTTCTAAACTTTGCAATTCGTAAACTTTTAAGACATATTCGGTTTAGTCCATTTACTAATCATGTTGAAGGATGACATTGAATATTTTTATATAGTAATAAATACGATTCTCCAATCAACAAAATCAAAATGCAATATGTGTTTATATAGCTATTGGTCAAAAAACATCTTCTTTGGATTGCAATAAATAAATATAATACCTTAAATGATAAAAAGAGAAGATTATTTACCCTTTCTTGGGTTAAGAGACTAAACCGAACATATATCAAAAGTCATGTATCACGTCGAGCAAACTAAAAGGTTAGGACCACACTGCATATTGGGATATAATTTAATGATCATATTGAATAAATTAAAAGTTCGGATATTACATTACACATTAAATCAAAGTTCATAGATCATTAATATCATTATTTCTTTTATAGAAAGTTATTGACATTGGGACATATATTATGTATTTCAATGGATTCAAAAATCACTAACTCGTTTATTAATGTTAACAAATTTTAAAAGAGCATTTAAATAATAAATAAATAAGATTATATTTTAATTTCCAACGTCTTAATTATTTTTGTCATATTCATAGGTAATGCTTTAAATAATGAATAGTTTTTTTTTAAATTTTTATCATAAAGTAGTTTTTCATCCGGTATATGTAACAAGTGCCCCAAGCAAGATCGTGCTATTACTATGTAAAAGCATACTGCCCGCATTAAAGTTACCATACATAACAAAGGATACTTATCACATTAAAGTTCTTACTTTCCTGGAGTAACAATTATTATTCATATTCAAAGCTATTTCGATATGGACACAAATCAGTAATTACCAATCGCATGTAGCTCGAGAGTAGCTGCCCAACTCCTAGGACTTTTCCAAGTCTTAGTTTCGAATTGTCTGCCACATCAAATACATGATCTGAAAAGTAGAAAGGAGTTGCTATCAAATTACTTGTTTTCGCATATTGTAAGGATGTATAGATGTAATACACATTTTCGTGTTATCACAAAGAACATTTTAAAAACTGTTCAGCTAATCAAGTACAAGCACATCATAAAATAAATAAAAGGGTTATTCGATACATGACATGTTTGTATTCTTAAGTTGCGTTTAGTCGTCCGGATTTCTAATCGGGATAGAATTGAATAGGATAAGATAAGAAATCCGGGGATTTGATCATATCCTATCTGCATTGTTTGGTGAACCGCGAATTTAAAGTCGGATATATTTATATCTTATCCTATTCATTATTTGATAGAAATTTGATAGGATTGGTTTTAGGATTGAAGCTGATACATTCCGGATGATGAACCCGTAACTCGCATCTCTCTCCAATTTCTTTGCATCATCCTTAGGGAAACTGGAATAAAGTGAGGGTTGTGAATTTGTGGTTGTAAATTTCTTCAGAAATGATAAGAAAGAAAAGAAGAAGAGACATTTTGGGGCCCGATAATTCCGTGGCTTGATGGGGCCGAAGAAAGGGAAAACAAACCAGATCGGGACCACTACCGTAGCCTCGCCTCCGTCGGAGAAGCCGAGGTTCTCACTGTTATCGATCACAAACGTCCTACCAATGATAGCACCAGAAAATGGAACCCGTAACATAAGGATCACTGGTTATCTTAGACATTTACCCTTTGATTTTTCCTTTAACCTTGACGGGAATTTTCCCAAGCACGTCCCCTAATTTCCTATGGAACATATCCAAATTGGGGAGTTTTTCAAATCCTTCACCCAAATGTCTAAGTTTCCATGTAGGAGTTGCAACTTCAGCTAGAGGTGGCCGGTTCGGTCGAACCGCCGGTTCGGTTCGGGCCGGTTCCCCGAACCGGTTCCGATTCCATTTTTTAAATTTAATTTTTAAAATAATAAATAATAAAATAAACATAAAAAATTATAAAATATAAATTATAATTAAATTGTTCATTGCAATAAAATTTTGAAAAAAAAAAAAGAGAGAAGGAATGGGCTTGAACTTAATGAATTATCATTAAGCGCCTACATATCTTCTTAGGGATTTAGAAGAATCAAAGCCCATGTAGTTCTTTTACCTTTGATAACCCCAACTTACCTCATCGTCAATCGTCGCTACCCGTTGTGGTACCCATTGCGGTGGTATCTCCACAATCCTCACTGAAGAATTCGTGTTCTCGATCCAACTCTTGGTGTCGAAATCGCGCCTTCGTCCAATCGTCGACATAAGCTTGAGCTTCCACGGACTGACTTAATCTTGAACGACGAGAGTCCAAAACTAATCCTCCAGCGCTAAATGTTTGTTCCACCGCAACATTTGAAAAAGGGGTTGCTAATATCTCACGAGCGATGAGGGCGAGAACCTGGTAATCGTTTGAGTGACTCTTCCACCACTCTAGGATTTGAAAATCTGTACTATGCTCGGTATCATGAAACTCAAATTGAGTGTTGAAATATTTTTCTAATTCAAAAATACTACATGTTGCCAATTTTTGTTTTTTTTGTCTACTCTTAAGCATATCGTACCCTTTACTAAGTGAACTACCGACTTCGCTCGTGAGGCAATAGATTGTAAAGATGCATTATCACTTAAATTATATCTACCACAAAATTCTCCATATAATACTACTATAGATTCTTTAACCTCTCCTTGTATAATTGAAATATCTATTGCATCTTGTAAATGTAAACAATCATAATAATACACATTCGGATAATCTAGCAAATCATCTAATTTAATACGTGGATAAAAAACAATACCAACTAAATAGACAAGAGGAATTTTGAAATAATAATGCAACCATTTTTCTCGCATTACTAAAATAGTCCGAGCTAATTCAATATCTTTTTCATATGCATTAAAAACATTACCAATATTAACACACTCTATTAAAAATAAATGCGTAGTAGGATAATAAATACCGGATAAAACATTAGTAGCATCATTAAAAACTTTCAAAAAATCTAAATTTTTTTTGCAAACGTCCCAATGTTGCGGAAGTAAAGTAATTTCAGGAATATTTTGCGAAATAAACATACACAATAAATCTTTGTAATCAAAATTTTGACGAAGCAACTCATAAGTAGAATTCCAACGAGTCGGAATATCTTTTGGAAACCTTTTTGCCCTTCTCCCATGTTGTTTACAAAATTTTCCCCATGTTTTTATAAAATGGGCACGACTCCATAAAAATTTAATTGCACCTTTTATTGGGGCGAGAGAAATATCAAGAGTTCGTAAATCATCTTGTACACATAAATTTAAAACATGACAAGCACATCTAATGTGAAAAAATTGTCCGCCAAAAGAGGGTTTGCAAATTTTTTCTAATTCAGGAATGGAAGCGGTATTTGCGGCGGCATTATCAAAACCAATTGAAAAAACTTTATTTATCAAAGTATATTCTTCTAAAACTCCCCTAATTATTCTATAAATATTATGAGCCGAATGTTTTTCATCAAAAACTCGAAATGCAAGAAGTCTTTTTGAATGGTCTAGTCGTCACCTATCCAATGACACATAACACCCATATAAGAATGAATTTGCCAGGGATCACTCCAAATATCGCTTCCTAAATGCACACGTCCATTGAATTCCGAAAAAAATTTACTAAAGTTTTTTTTATATTTTTTATAAAGATGCAAAAGTTCGCGTTTAAGAGTACTTTTCGGAATAGTTGGTGCTTGCGGAACCAACGCAAAGATTTATCAAATATTTCAAATTAAAATTTTCACCAAGTAGTAAACGGAGCATGATTAAGGGCAACATATTCAGCTAATGTTTGTTTATAAAGTGCATCAGTGTAACGGAATAAAGGATGAGTATTAGGATTGGCGTATCCGAAAATTTGTTGTTGTCTAGTGTCGATCCCCGCTTGTGTTGGATGTTTTTTCGTTAGATGTCGACGGAATGTTCCGTAGCCATCTTCTTTGGTAAATTTATATGTTTGAGGACAATATTTACAATTTATATTGTACTTACCTTCGCTTTCATCAAATATCTTGTCGAAGTGCGGCCACAAGTCGGATGTGCTCTCTCGGCCCTTTTTTTTTCGGCTCATTTGCCGTCGACATTTCTTCGACACTAGTAGGAGGATAAAGACTTTCTTGTGTTGGGACGTATTCGACGTTCGGAATGGGAATAACGTTGATATTATCGTCGTCGTCTTCCCAATATGTATACTCACGAGAATCATATTCGGGAATAGGATGTTCGAATCTCCCATCGTCATCTTGCCCTTTCCAAAGTATTTACTGCTTCCACTTGCCATTTTTGAGAGAATTGAGGCGAAATTGAGAGAATTGAGCAGATTGAGAGAATTGGAGAGAATTGAAAGAATTGTTGAGAGAATTTGTGAGAAAAATGAAAAAGAAATGATTGATATTTATAAAAAAGGGGAGGGTTATTTAACAATTTTTTTTTTTTGGCCATTTGGCATTTCAAATTGCAACGACCAAAGAGCCATTGTAGCCGAGCCGTTTATTTTTTTATTTTTTAGGGTGGGTCGGAACCGTGGGCCCGGTCAACGGGCTCTGCCAGCCCACTGTTCCAAATGGCCATGTCTAACTTCAGCCATTGCTTGCTAGTCTTAATGGAACATTCTGTTGACCCTAGTCATGGGATGTTCATTTGAAGGACAAGGTTTTCAGCGAAAAATGATTGAACCATGAAAAAGCTCCTCACTATCGATGGAACCGAAGCACTTGCAATAGTGCCCGCCATTGCCGAAGAAGATTCCCGCCGCAACCGGAGAGGTGGCCCGCCTGCCGGATAGGCGACGTGCGTGGCGAGAGGGGGGTGGCTTGAGTGTGCAATTTATGATATTATGGATAAACGAAATCTTATCTCGACTTTATCTCGCCCTGTTTTTTCAAGATAATTTTATCATTTCATATGCTCTTTTATCCTATATTGAATAACTATCAAACACATGATATGATAAAATATATTATATCTCGAGTTTTATTCGGATGACTAAATGCGGCCTTAATATCGAAGTTATACAAACACATTAACACGGATGAATGTATATGTCTTGTCAGTGGGTAGTGTCGAAGAATACTAGCTTTAGGTCACGGCGGTTTGCCTTGTGAAAAAACCGATGACCCTCACCGTGCTCAAGCAAAAGCTAATAGAGAGAAATAATGAGAATATAATAATTTAAGGGTCAGATTAAACAAATAAATAAAGTTCAAGGAAGAAAAGTCAGTGGTTTCACCGACCATGTCAGCAAAATTTTGTTCAACCTTAAATGGAGGGATCATATAAAAAAAATATTAAAAAATTTCAGGAACGATATTAAATAAAAAGAAATCCTGAAATTAGGAGGAAAAATTCAAAAAGGCTATTGGTAATATTAAACTCGCCTATGGGGACCACAATGGAATGTCCATTTTTGTTTTTTGAAAAAAAGGAAAAACAAACGAAAAAGAAGAACCAAAAGAAGAAGTAAAACGAAACATCATCAGGTGTGAAAAATCAGATTCCCCACCCAATCCGACGCGAAACGCGAAAAGCGGAAGAACGAAGCACGACGCATTGAACACAACCTACATTCCCGCAGGTGAAATTGCACATGCGCAAAGCAAACAATTTCTATTCCTGCATTTTTGGCTTCTCCTACTAAATTAACCTTTACATTCTCTTTCTCTCTCTCCCTCTTTGTGGGCTACTCGTCAGGGTTTTCGGGGGTGTCTTCGAGGTGCATTTTGCCGTCTCCACCAAATACGTATCTGGGTCGCCTGCTCTGTCTCGGCCTGTCACTGGGTTCCCGTGCAATGCAGCTAATTTTCGAGGTTCGTGGTCCACTCTCGAATGGGATTTGTTTCGACGTGTTGTTGACCCGTGACGTTCGCTGATTTTCGGATTTCCGATTGTTTCCCAGCTGCGAATTTCGCCCGAGGGTCCGTGATTGGCGGTTAGGTTTGTCGATCTGCATCGATGCGTTGATGGGTTTCTCGCGTATGTTGAGGAGGTGCTTAGATGTTATGGAGACGGTATCTTGGGTTTGATTTTGATCCGTTTGCGAAATGATTCTGGTAGGCAGTTGGTAATATTGTTGGGCATATTCTTATTTGGTCCTGATAAAGATGAAGAGACTGAAGTTGGAACCCACGACTGGCAGAAAGCTCAAGCTTTCGCACTTATTGCTGGTTGTAGGGGCATTATACTTGCTTTTCATAACCTTCAAGTTCCCAAAGTTCTTAGAGATGGCAACCTCGATGAGTGGAGATGATAGCCCCATTGGGTCGGTAAAAGAGGATCCTGAAGATAGGAGCCTAAGCAAAACGTTCATCACTTCTGTTCACGAGGACAAATTTCACCAGAGCTTAGAAGATTTACAAAGCCAAAATGTTTTTAAAATGCCTAGGAAGGAACCCACCGAAGTGGAAATAAATGGGTCTGGACCCACTAAGATATCTCAACACCGCTACGGTCGAATAATGGAAGAAATCATGAGGCGGAGGAATAGGACCAGTGACCTATCGGCGCTTGAGAAGATGGCAGATGAGGCCTGGAGTTTGGGTCTAAAAGCATGGCAGGAACTGGGCAAGTTTAATCTGAATGAGACTGCACAAACTTCGCTCTGGGAGGGGCCAATAGAGTCGTGTCCTTCGTGGGTTTCAATGAGTGGGGAAGAATTGGCGCGGGGAGATAGACTCATGTTTCTTCCTTGTGGGCTTGCCGCAGGATCTTCCATTACCGTGGTTGGAACTCCTCATCATGCCCATCAGGAGTATGTCCCACAACTTGCAAAGTTACGGAGTGGTGATGGCGTGGCTATGGTCTCGCAGTTTATGGTTGAATTGCAGGGGTTAAAGGCTGTAGATGGGGAAGAACCTCCCAAGATTTTGCATTTGAACCCAAGATTAAAGGGTGATTGGAGCCACACGCCGGTTATTGAGCACAACACTTGTTATAGAATGCAATGGGGAACAGCTCAAAGGTGTGACGGTTTATCGTCCAAGAACGATGAAGATATGCTAGGTAAAATTTATCTTGCCTTTGAAATTTCTTAGAGTCTCGAAGTGTCTTCAGTCTTCATCTGTTTAGCACGACGAGTTTATATCTTTGACTGACTTTGGATTTCTCGGGAATACTTGTTGTCATTGTATGTTTGATTTTTCATGTCTTACTCCAAGAAAATAGCGCTAATTCCCTAAAACAAACCCTCAACTTTAGGTCCAACGTCAATTCTGCTTTGAACTTATTTTGTCTAAAAAGAGAAATCCCCAACTTTCACTCTAGTCCCAAATTTGCCCAAAAGTCAAAAAATCGCCCCTAGTTTCTTCAAGATTATCAACATTAGGAGGTTGTTGTTGTTGCTCCATACGAAGGTGAAGGGCTTGGTGGAAACATAGGTTTTGATAATGTATCTCTAATTAGCCCTGATGTTGATAATTTTAAAGAAACAAGTGGCTATTTTTGGATGTGTAGAGTGAAAGCAGAAAAATTTTTGGGGCAGGATTGGGATTGCATTTAAAGTTGAGGATTTTTTAGGGAATTAGGCTCATGAAAATATGAAGAGTTCTGACTATTGAGAGTCGTTATCTAATTTGAAAATCTTGCTTCCATCTTAAATGGTTACCTTTGCTTTTACTAAGGTTAAGAGGTCAAATGGCATCAAGGTGGGTCTATAGTTGCTTTTAAATTCTTGATCTGGATGTTCGAATGTGTGCTATTGTAAAGGTTTGAATAGAATTCTCACAAGATTCTAATCTTACTTAAATGAAATCTCACGATTCCCTCTTTTCTATAGATTCTATCCAATAATCTCAATATATTTTAGCTATGGTCTTGTGTAATTTGGGTTGTATGATTTTCCTTAATAATGATCTTACCAGCAGTATCATCAATTTTCTTTTATGTGCTTTACGTTCTTATCCCTACTTCAGGATGCTTAAAGTCCTGGATTCTTACTATTTCTGGACTTGATCTATCAGGCATTCATATCGAACCTACATAAGATCCTATTTTCCTCGTTGAGGCATATAAATGTCAGCATAATCTGTAATCCTATCAACTCAATAGTCTAAAAAGGACTTCTACCAATACGATGTTATATGGAGCGTAGGTATGTTGACTCATGAAAAGCAGTCGAAAAGAAGCATTCAAAAAGAGGTTATACTCATAGTTGTTAATGGATGCATGGATCAACACTTTGCTGAACTTGTGGGATATTTACGGCCTTCTTTTTTGTTACGAGGTAATTAGGGATTCACATTGTCGATTTTTGTGCAAATACTGGTTTTCCCCATGGAGAGAGGCTCACTCGGTGGCAATGAGGGTAAAATTGGTTTAAATCTGGATTTGGTCCCTCAACTTCTGTTCTTTTCACCATGTGGATCTTGCACTATTTTTATTCACAATGCTTCCAATGTGTAAATAAAAAGGGTTGATGTTGTTTCTTGCGGCACCTCGTCAGAGAAAAATTGGTTTAAATCTGGATTTGGTCCCTCAACATCTGTTCTTTTCACCATGTGGATCTTGCACTATTTTTATTCACAATGCTTCCAATGTGTAAATAAAAAGGGTTGATGTTATTTCTTGCGGCACCTCGTCAGAGATCGGCAACATGCATAAACTGGACACTTTGGTTAGGTTGTATAAACGATCATGAAGCCCTTAAAAGTGCGGACATATTGATTGATAAAGTGGTTGATGTTGCTTGAAAAATGTGTTGGAGGAGGTCGGGATAAACTCTTTGTACAATTTGGATGGAACATAGTGAACAAAAGGGTTTGTGGACCACCTGTTAAAATGGCAATAGTTGACGGAAAAATCTATACTTGAATGTTAAAAGTTTGTTCTCGCATGAACTTCTCCCATTCCTTTTTTATGTATGAGATGTAATAACGCAATAGTTGGTACTTGAACCGTAAACGTAAGAAACTTTTGAGTGGAGATATTGGCTTATACTGGGGTTGGCTTTTTACAGAAAGAGTAGGTGCATACTATTTCTGCTGTAAGTGATTTCAGAACGGTTAGTATCCAGTACATCAAATTTTTAGCCCTGGAAAGTGTTCGTGTTAATCTTCCCTAGATGTGTTCTATATGGAGTCACCAAGTTCTGTTTGGCTCTAAGAACTTGGTGCAGAAACTGAGACCAAAGTGATTTGATAGTGAACTGGAATCGCTGCTGCACTGATTTTATCTTGAAACCTTGTAGGAACCTCCTTTTATTTGTTTCAGTTTTTCCTAGATGAAGGTTAGGAGTCATTTTACCAATTAAGCCTTTCAAAATAATATCTGTGCGATGATTCCAATTCATTTTAGATCTGTTTCACGGTGGGTGTATTACTGGCCGCACTTTGTGTCGTGTTCTGATACATATTGGTATTTTCCTTTTCTGCTGGAGTGTGTTTTATCCTTTTAGTATTTTGTAAACTATTGTTCATTGGTTGCTGTATGTTCTGTTAATTAACCATTTATTTTCACACTTGGTTGCTTGAATTGGTTAAATATTGATGGAAGGGAATTTCAGTATGGAAATGGCCGAGGGAGACAATTTAAACCTTGGATGGTTAGTATAACATTGGACAGGGGCAAAAAGCAATACTCATGTATGGTTGTAAAGCCAGAGAAATAGAATTATAAGCATACTTTCTGTCTAGTGGTTAATTGATCATCATTGCTAGTCACTGTTTGTTTGTGAATTTTCCTTCAGATCAATCAAGTTGGACCTTTTTTGGTAATTCCAAGTAGAATTTCTTGCACGATCTGCTCTTTCTTACTTTATATGGTGGTGTTAAGAGTGGATATTCATCTAATTGGTATGGTTTCTAAGAGCAATAATGATAGTGGAATGTTTTGGAACTGATAGAAGCTACATGGTTATCACATTGTATATATAACATTTCCCTGTGTGTACTAGCAGTTGATGGATATGCGAGGTGTGAAAAATGGATGCGGAATGATATTGTTGATGCGAAAGAGTCCAAGACAACATCTTGGTTTAAGCGATTTATAGGACGTGAGCAGAAACCAGAAGTGACATGGCCTTTCCCTTTTGTGGAGGGTGGGCTGTTTATTCTCACTCTTCGTGCAGGTGTTGATGGTTACCATATTAATGTTGGGGGTCGGCATATTACTTCATTTCCTTATCGTACGGTATGTCTTTGTCATAAGAGAGACAGATCTCATGAGCTTGCTTCTTGGGGCAATTCTTCCAGATTCGTTAAATTAATACTGAATATTTTCCTTTAGATGGCCGGTCATCTGCATTTGCTTTAACATCTAATGCCACAGTAATTCTTCCTGTTGCTTTTTCTATAAACTGCCAAATCTCTCTTCATCTGGGATATCCTTATTCAATTCTGATGATTCCTAGTTTTTTTTGGTGATATGATGCTTATTTATCTTGAGTTGCACGAGTGGTATCTTCTAAAGCCGTTCTTTCTCCCTTGTATCTGTAGGGATTTACACTTGAGGATGCAACTGGATTAGCAATAAAAGGAAATGTTGATGTTCATCAAGTTTATGCTACCTCTCTCCCTACTTCCCATCCGAGTTTTTCTCCTCAAAGAGTTCTGGAAATGTCCGAGAAATGGAAAGCTCGTCCTCTGCCTAAAAGACCAGTTAAGCTTTTTGTTGGTGTTCTTTCTGCAAACAACCACTTCGCAGAGCGCATGGCAATCAGAAAAACCTGGATGCAATCAGCAGCAATAAAGTCTTCAGATGTAGTCGCTCGTTTTTTTGTTGCACTGGTAAGGTTGCTGGCATGCTGACTATAGTCAACTTTTAAGTTAAACATGTCTAAGTTAGGATAGAATCAGATGTGCTTTCAGAATTTCACATTTTACTGGGTGGGTCGTTTCTTGTTTGTGTGTGGTCCCTTGCTAATTCAAGCTTTTGTAGTTATTGTTTGTTGGCAATCGAAGTTATATACTTTACTGAAGGAATTGCTGAGAAAATACTTCTTAAAGTTGGAATAATATGGCCAGACTTTCTGGATTGAATTACACCGACACTATGGGAACTTAGGAAAATGACTTTGGCGCCTGCTGTGCTGTCTTTTCTCTTGGTAGTGACTCCAACCCTCTTGGTAGAATGTCTTGGACAAAAAACGGTAGAGTATACTGACAAGATCCTAAATAAGCCTTTAAGTTGAAGAAAGTTGGTTTTGATGATGTGGTTCAGTTTCATGACCCTTCAGGCACAAAAGCAATCTGACTGGCCCAAGTTGCTTCTATCAGCAATAATCTACATGACAAAATGTTCGTATTTCCACTATGTCAACAGAGTGAATGATGACTGATCTCTGTCTGTTTGGATCTTAATTCAGCATCTTCTATAAGCTTTTGGTCCAATAACTTAAGGGAGGGAATGAAAGTAAATATTTGATAAAGCTTGCGAAGGGTGTCACAGTTTCAAATGCATGTGTTGGCACTGAAATGTATTTAAAATTGAGGGTTTACTGGAGTAATTTACTTATTAGTAGTAGTAACTAAAAGGATATCAACATCAACAACACCTTTATCCCAAACTAGTTGCAGTAACTAAAAGGATATATGGAGAAAAAAAGAAAAAGAAATCATTTACGTTTTGCGATCACCATTTAAGATTTTTTAGTAGTTATCATGTCATCATTTGTTGAAATCTGTTGCTGATAATGTTCACTAGAATTAGAAACCCTCGTTTGGAACTTCTCTTCCACACTAGAAATTCATACCAATTATTGCTTTTGAGATGGATTGAATCATTCACCAGAAAAGAGAGATGGAAGGAGTCAGATAGCCTAAGGAATCATTCACTGGTTAAGTTGGGTGGGAGTGTTTGACTTGGAGTTTGATTGCGTACTGTGTTGTAAGCAGTTGGTCATCAGCTAATTTTCGAACGGATCTGTTGGACATTGAAGTTCAAGAGTTCTTTAATCTCCAAACAAATGCCCTTTTTGGAATGTGAAGTACTATGATCTGATGTTTCTACATGGGCAGATAGCTTTAACATCAAATTATGTTCATAAAAAGGGTACAGGTTTATGATTTCCTGCACTCCTCACATTGTAAGAATCTTTGCACAATTGCCAACTTGCAATCTGATTGTTAGATACCATCTTTAGAATCCGAGGAAGGAGGTGAATGCAATGCTGAAAAAGGAGGCTGCCTACTTTGGTGATGTAGTTATTTTGCCCTTTATGGATCGCTATGAGCTTGTGGTCCTGAAAACCATTGCGATATGTGAGTTTGGGGTAAGATTCTGTTTAGTTCTACATGAAATAGTCTACCCACTTTGAACATTCTGTAGTAGAACTCTATTTCTAACAAGCTCATCATCCTGAATGCAGATTCAGAATGTGACAGCCGCATTTACGATGAAATGTGACGATGATACATTCGTAAGGGTGGATGCCGTCTTACATGAAATTGACGGCATCTCTTCCAAAAAGTCTCTTTATATGGGCAATCTCAATCTCTTGCATCGTCCACTTAGAAATGGAAAGTGGGCAGTTACTTATGAGGTGGGAGACTTCTGTGGTTATACTGATTATTGAATGCAGTACCAGTTTGTTTTTCTGTTTGTTACTTGGAATTAGATGATTATTGCAGGATTCCTAGACATTTTCTGTTAGCATAGTTACTTAGCAGCTTGATAGTCGCTCATGGGATCTTTCATGTTCTCAGATGAGACCAACAAAGTACACTAGATGTTGTCGCCTTGAAGCTTGAATAGAAGACATTTGACAGATGCACACACGCATGCACACTTATTTTCTGTATGCCCTGCTGATGATTAAGTTCAGTTTTGTTGTAATGGACCTTTTGCTATGCATCTTGCTGAACAATTTGAAGAGTGCAGTGAATTTGTAGTAGATTGCTGCATTTTTGTATGACATGATAATTCTCTCAAAGTGATGATTATTGTCCAACATGACAGGAATGGTCAGAAGAAATATACCCTCCATATGCCAACGGACCAGGATATGTCATTTCAAGTGATATTGCCAAGTTTATCGTTTCTCAACATAGAGTCCGAAGCCTCAGGGTGAGTTTCCTGTGTGGTTTTCGTAAGAATATATATCCTCCAAGCTTTTTTTTTTTAATGGCTGAACTGTTATATGTTTTGCCTGTGGGTAGCTCTTCAAGATGGAGGATGTGAGCATGGGGATATGGGTGGAGCAATTCAACAGTTCTGTGCCGGTGCAGTACTCACACAGCTGGAAATTTTGCCAATATGGTTGCATGGAAGACTATTACACTGCACATTACCAGTCTCCTAGGCAGATGATCTGCTTGTGGGACAAATTGGCGAGGGGTCAAGCCCAATGTTGCAACTTTAGATGACGGAGTAAGAGACAAATCTCGTCTTTAAGATTCAGCCATACATAGTCCTCTTCGGCTTCTTGTAATTAAGCCCGCATCTGGTTAGTTCCGCTATATCATGAAGTAGGTCAGGCTGGAAATCCCAGTAGAGAATGTGATAAAGAAATTTTGACTGGGATATGTTGTGCCATTGCATTGGCTGTTTTGATTGAGCTGAGTAATTTCAGTTCGGTCATCTTGAACGGAACCCGTTTTGCGCTACTGGGAAAATGTCTCAGTGACGAAGGAGTAGGCTATTGATCGAAGCATCAACTGAATTGAACCAATATTGATGAAATGGAAAAGATGGGTTCAGGTTGATGCCTTGAGTTTTGATCTCGTTTCTGTGTGACATCTTAACCTGCAAGCTGAATTTGCCTGAACTGGACCAAATGATGTTGACTCTATGATTTTCAATTTCGATGGCCAAATTGCTATTCCGAGCCAAAAATCCAGCGCGTTCGATGGATGGAAATTTGCACTTTTACAAAACGGGCACCCTATCAAGCCCCACTCACCTCTGGGTTCATGGAGTGGCCCAATGTTGCTAAAATGTGTGTGCTGTGAAGTACCAAATTGTGTATATGAAGTTCATAAAAACTTTGTATTTTGAGCGATTTGCTACATGTTTCGGTCATTCGTATTCGTTACGGTGTAAGTGGCTTTGCTTCGTGAAAAGAAAGAAAGTCAATGTTGTGTTAACTGCGGTGGTGCAGCGGATGGTGGTAAGGCGATGTGACTGTTTTTGGTAAATACAATCATATCAACATGTGGCTCGCTTATGCTCGAGTTTTATCCAACAATTTAGTTTTCAAGATCACTTTAGTAAATCTCTATTACTATCAAATCTCTAATTCTGCATATTCTGGAAATAAAGGCACTAATTGATATTGAAATTATTTTTTAAAAGTAAAAGAAAAAGTTTAAAAATAATTGTTAATTTTTTGGGTTTTGAAAGAGTTTATAAATAAGTGACTCATAAATGAGATTTATATGCTATTTATGTGCATGTTGTCACCCTCCACCTAGTGGCATGCAGAATTTGACAATGGGGGTGGACACACACACACACACACGCAAAAAGGGCACAACTTGGCTTTGATAACAAGTTAGAATGTTCAAACTTAAAAGCTTAAACCAATAGTTAAAAAAAAGACCACATGTATATGAAACACATATAAATTCATTATCAAACGATGTGGTATATTTTTAACACCTTGAGGTGTTGCACGTGAAAGTTGACTAAAGTGGCGGGACACCCATGCCAAAGGGGTAGGACCTAATTCGATACTATTTTAGAAAGTTTAATCCAAAATTTAAATTAATAAGTGGAAATAAACTATATATTCTCTTTTTTTTTTGGGGTCAAACGTTGTGAAAATGTTTCAATACAATTCGCAAATCCTACAAAAGTTGCAGGTGCTCAAGGGTTTTCCATTAGCACAACGAGATTTTGTTCTATGTGCTCAAGGCTTTGATTTTCTCTTTGTCTCTAGGGTTAGTCCTTTTCCTTATAAACTTCGATGGCTTTTCAATGTTAAGTTTAGCAAAGAAATTCTTTGACACGAACTCTTGAACAACTATATGGACATTATACAAATTCGCAAGTATAGTTGCTAGAATGGCAGATACTACAAACCTATTTTTACCTGAGCGATTAAAAACTGTTTTTTTTTTCTATATTTTTTAGAAAGTGAGAAATCACATAATTCTCTTCCTAAGGCATATGCTACAATAGCCAAAATCCCATCTACGGTAGGCTTTTGGTCTAATTTATCCATTGTATCTGTTTGACATAACAAGAATACCCAAAAACTTTTGAGCATTACCTATAAGAGTAGCTTCACATAGGGTGTGTTCGGTCGGCATTTGCAAGGAGCTTTACACCTCCAAAGCCTCTTGAAGAGGCATTTGATGATATCTTCATAATTTTACTGTCTTACAAATTAATGTGACCCATTCAACTATCCTTTCACATGTAGTTGTTCGCACTCGAGATTCACAATTGAACCAAGACTAACTGTAGCCTTAATAGATTATCCTTTTGGAACAGATTCCAATTTTCTTCTACTTGGATAGTCCAGCTTTTATTAAGTCGTTTCACTTTTTAAAAGCTCATTCAAGTGTTCTATCATCAATGTGTACTGGAGCTTCTTCAGCAAGTCCTACGGATAGCCTACGATCTAG
Source organism: Rhodamnia rubescens (assembly GCA_021437795.1). Taxonomy (NCBI): domain Eukaryota; kingdom Viridiplantae; phylum Streptophyta; class Magnoliopsida; order Myrtales; family Myrtaceae; genus Rhodamnia; species Rhodamnia rubescens. Next base: position 13,025,335 of record JAILYA010000002.1, on the reverse strand, counting down.
GGCTAATTTTCTAGTATCACTGCCATTAAGATTGGCCACTCTTTTTACGAGGATTTAAAATGAATGGTGAAACCTTTTCTATCCACATTTTTTGAACTTCAAATACTTGATTTGAAAGCATGTCTCTCATGCTTCTTTTAATTCTTCTCATTCTCAAATAACATCAAGCCTTTCATTGGCCAATTCTGGTTTGTGATCAACCATTTCTACTTATTAGAATTGTCTAGTTTATTTTTTATAAGAAGGAAGAATAAATTAGGCTTTTCAAAGAACCTGCATCCCTGATGGCATTCCTGTAAATACTTGAAGCTGTGAAGGGTATAAAGGTAATAAAAAGAGTTTCCTAGGCAAGCCAACCGTCAGCCACATTTGTCCTCGGAGTTTCTGATGAGGATAAAAGTACTTAGGGCTCATATTTTATTCTGAGGCTCGGCTGCAAAGTAAGCCTAATTCATGAATTATTGTTATATCTTAGGAATATTGTGCAACTATACAGAGCCCATAAGGTATAAGGCCTAAAGGAGGATGGCCCAAATGAAGAGTTTGGCCCATTTATCCACACTATCAAATTATGGGAAAATTACCGAGAAAATCTTAAACATATTGCAATTATCAAAAATTCAGTCCTAAACCTTTTATAATTGTGCCAATTCAGTCTATCCAATCAATTTTGGGTGGGCGGTGCTAACGTGGACACTGGCCGGCACCGACCTCCGGCGACATAATATTTTAATATTTTATTTTATTTTTCATTTTTTCTTCTTTTCTTTTCTTTTTTTCCCCTCTACTATTCTTCTTCCTCTCTCTGTGCTTCTTGCTCCTAGAGATTGAAGATAACAATCGTGCTCCCATCTCTCCCTCGCGGCGGCTCCTTCATCCTTGGGTATCTAGTATCGGCAAACCAGCACAAGGCCAAGCCTTGCCGTGGCTCGTGCAAAGGAGCGTTGCTATCGCCCGGTGAGGCGGGCCGAGACACCCCTCTCCTCCTTCGTCTTAGTCGCCGTCGTCCTCCCATCTCTCCCTCTCGGCGGCTCCTTCATCCTTGGGCATCCGGTATGGGACCATCGCCGTGGCTGCGAGAGGCCGTGCCTTGCCGGCCCTAGATTTAGCAAGGCTCGACCTCGTGCCTCGCCGGGGATGGCCTTGGCGAGGTCTTGGCCAGCCTCGTCGGCGATGGCGAGGTCAAGCCTCGCCCGATCCGAGCCGGCGAGGCAAGGCCTAGCGCAGCTACGGTGAGGTCGATCCTCGCCAAACTCACTCTCGCTAGCGGCCGTGGAGGCGACCTTCGGCGGAGGCTCGTTGCCTCTCGATCAACTTCTCGGTCACGAGACGAAACAGCTTTGAGCGAGATCATTCATGGTCATCGTCATCTTCAACATCTCTTGGAGGAAGCGAACAGTCTTCCAACTGGGTGGAAGAAGAACAATAGAGGAAAAAACAAATAAAAAAAGAAGAAAAGATTAAAAAATTTGAAAAATAAATAAAATATTCAAAAATATTATTAAAATATTATGTCACCGGATGGCCGGCGTCGGCCGATGTCCACGTCGGCACCAACCCGCCAAAATTGATCGGATGGAATGAACTAGCCAAATTGCAAAAGGTTTAGGACTGAATTTATATAATTGCAATAAATTTAAGACTTTTTTGGTAATTTTTCCATCAAATTATCAATACAGGGGTACAAACAAACTCCTTACCCATGTTTAGTCTAACAACCCTAGTCATGTCACTATTCTCTGTGTGTTGCGTTGACCCAATTGCTGTCATCGGAGCTCGCTATCGTCGGAGATCAAGTGAACATTTTTCGCATCATCACTAACGTTGCCATACCGACGTTGCCATCGACTTCGCGCACCCCGTTTGGGTCGAACTTAGTATATTTATTTTTGGTAGTCCTCACTTATGGTGTTTGCCGGCAACGAGAAGGCAATGGAGCACGGGGGAGCCATAGACGGAAGGGAAAGCCATGGCTGAGGTCGAAGATGAGGTCAAACTATTTGTGTTTTGGGAATAACGCTATTTGAAGTTAAAGACACCGCGTTTTATCCGATTGGAAGACAAGTACCTCTCTTGAAGGCAAAGATACAGGAAAAACTCAATGAATGCCAAAATTGTCCATGGACATCAGTATTTTCCTTTAGGTATGTGGACCTAGAAAAGATAAAGAAATAGTAGTCGAGTTCTACTCGATATTAAACTAGGGCTATGCTAATATAACGGGACCGTTATTCCTAAAAAATAACGGTGCATTCCGGACCACAAATACTTTTTTCCTAATGATGGGCAACCATTATAATTAGCTTTCGATTATATATTGACTTTCATTTCCAAACATTTTTCACTAGTTTCATACAAACTACGAATAACATATTTGATCACTATCTGAACTTAGGACTTTTTACTAGTGAAGCAATATCTATATATATAGATAGAGTTAAATTACATCAAGGGTTATACCATACTAAATTTTGGTTAATTGTATGAAAAAAAATTGTGACATTTGGAAATTGATATTTTAGTCCCTGAATCCTTTTGTGCTTATATGAATTTTATTTTTTTGTCTACGAACAACTTGTTTTCATCTAGCAAGGAACTATCTTACATATGATCGAACTAAGTAACTCTTGTCACATGAACAAAAAATTTGTTTGGCCGCCCCAAAAGTAAAAATAAATCACACCCTTGTCGCATGTCCAAAACTAATTCAAATATGCGTATTTGCAATTTAATTGACATAGACAATCGAAAAAATTAATAAAAGAAAACCACAACATGCTCGTATGACACAGGCAATCATTTTTGGAATTTGGTTTTGATAACTTAGGCTTAATAATTTTTATTAAAATCAAAATTATTGTTCAAATCGTTCAATGCAGTCAAAAAAGCACAAATTACTATAAATGGGACATCAGCAGATACTGATGGATATCATAGGAATAAGAAATTAAACAAGTATACCGGTTTACCAAGAAAAATGAGCGGTGGCTAATGGATCATATTGAATAGTTGACGATACATTCTGTGCCTTGCTAAAAAAAAAATCAAATGATGACATACACACACATATAGATGTTGACCTTTTTTCTTTTTCAATTGTGGGAACGTGAATCTTTCGAGATTCACGGCACGTGACTTCCCGTGACGTGTCAAATTCAACTTGTTGAGGGCAACATCGTTCGCCAACTTATTTCTTTCCAACCCCTCCAAAAGGGATCTTATCAATTGAATTGAAATTGATCGAAAAACAGCTCTAGCCCTGGAATTGCAACATATCCAAAAGCTAGCCACTCTTTTTACAAGGATTTGAAATGAATGGTGCAACCTTTCCTATCCACATTTTCTGAACTTCAAAGACTCGATTTGAAGCTTGTCTCTCATGCTACTTTAATTGTTCTCATTTTCAAATAACATCAAGCCTTTCGTTGGCCGGTAAAGTCATCATTGTTGCAAGAACGTATTTCCCTTCTTTTGTATCCCCCGTAATTTTCCCGAGCTAAAGATATTTGTCAAGAGAGCATTTACTTCATAATATAATCCATCAAACTTGTAAGAAGATATATCTGGCTTCCTATCAACCCTTTTTATTTATTAGAATTGTCTATTTTATTTTTTACTAAGAACGAAGAGTGAATTAGGCTTTTTAACGAAGCTACTACTCTGAGAGCATTCCTATAGATACTCGACGCTGTGAAGGGTAAAAAGGTCACAACAAGAACTTTTAACGCAACGGCAAAAGTTGGTGCATCTAGCTTCAAAGCAAGTCCAAATTCATAAAATTATCATTATACCTGTTCGCTTATTTTGTGACGAGCATATCTTTCACCGAAATTTGTCCTTCGATTTTTATTAAGAGGGTTACGTGGCTCAACGATTAAGGAGGATTCGGCGAAAGATACCAGGCATCCAAAGTATATGGAAATGGACTTGAAGTAAATGGATCGGATATAGCTTTGAGATCACAAAGGGCTAAACCTCTACAAATTACGTTACAATACTCCTAAAAAGCGAGTAGATGATTGGGAAATAAACTTGGCAACTTGAACCGAGAGTGCAGAAAATATAAATGGCAACGAGAGTTAGATTGCAAATGAGGATAAGTGTTTTTTGGGTGTTCTGTTGATTTGTTGTTCTCTTTTTTGTCCTTGCATATTTGTATCTTCTTACATTTTGCAACTGCTCGGTTGGTTATCTTCATGTTTTCAAATCTTGAATCTTGGCCTTCAATAACTTCTTTTTTGCCCACGTTTTCCATTGCTTTTATCCACCAAAATATGATCTGCAACTGCTACAATGACTTCGAATTTGAATTCTTCCAAGTAACTTCCCACGATATGCTTGTGTCCATTACCTTCGTTTCTTGCTCATAACTTTCCCATGGATGTGGCTAACTTCGCCGACTCATGGTTCTCTTTATGCCCGCATTCCTCTATTACTAGCTTTCTGTGATTATTTGATGTTCCCGAATCTCGCTGAATTTCAAGATTCAATAGTCTTATTCCCCCACTTCCCGAATATTAAGTTTAATCTTCTTATCATTTTCGGTATATCGCAATCAACTTACCGAACTTCGGGAAGTGGTTTATCGCTATCGATTTATCGACTTTGGGACATAGTGACACCGACGCCCATTCGGTATTTGTGCTTGTTATTATTTTGGTGTCAACAAATGCCCCTTTTTAAAAAGAATTAAAGGAGTTTTAATTCTTTTAAATGCCAAAGATGAAAAGTCACCTACTTTTTGCTTCAACAATCATTTTGCTGCCTTGTTTCGTGCGCTTGCCTTTTCAACCCCTTTCACATCGGTTTATATATAGCCATCTGTCCCCTCGCAATCGGACTTCTCGCGTTCGGACTAGCTTTTTGAGACTCATCTTCTTCGTTGCTCTCGCGCCCTTTTGCCTTCTCCACTCTTAAGCCGCAAGAGCTGCGACATTGGCTCTATCTTCCCGGATAAGTTGGCAATAAGTCTCCCGAGAAAATTAACCTTCCCGAGCACCATCCGAAGTTGCTTCTTTGATGTAGGATGAGGAAGCTCCATGATAGCTTTTGCCTTATTGCTTTGTCAATCTCGATTCCCCTTTGATTGACCAAGAAGCCTAAGAAGTTTCCCTGCCCGAACTCCGAAAGTACATTTGGCCGGGTTCATCTTCAGCTTGTATTTTCTCATCCTAATAAGGGCTTGCTCAAGATAATTTAGGTAATTTTCCTAAGTTGACTTCCCCACGATGTCGTTGATATAGACTTCCATAAATTTACCAATCACATCATGAAAAATAAAGTTCATTACTCGCCGATACGTTGCTCTTGGAAAGTCTCAATAGCTCCAGGACATCCGAATGCTGTCTTCGGGACATCTTCTTTAGCATTGAATATCCGATTGTATCCCGAATGATCATTCATTAGAGATAACATCTCACTACCCGATGCCGAATCTACTAACATATCTACAATAGGCATATGATATTCGTCTTTCGAAGTAGCATTGTTAAGATCACGGAAATCAATACATACTTGTAACTTTCCATGCTTCTTCTTTACTTGGAATAATGTTTGAGATCTACTCCATATACCTAGTCAGTCTCGATGAATCCCGCCCTTAGCAGCTTTTCTATTTCTTCTTTGACTTTATCAACCACATTTGATGCAAACCTTCTTGTTGGCTATTTATATGGGTGAAATCCTTTCTTAATTGGTAGATGGTGCTCAACAATATCTCTTGATAGACTAGGCATCTCGTGATAATCCCAAGTAAAGCGATCTTTGTACCTTTTAATTAACTCAATCAAGTCTTCTTTTATGCCCTCTTGCAAGAATGTACTTATATAAATGGGTCGATGACATCCAGATTCCCCAATGTCAACTTCCAATAATGGATCTTGAGTCTCTACCGACTTTCTATTTTTCTTGATTGGTGATTCTTCCCACTCTTCAATACAATTTGATGCTTCAACACTTTGTTGAGCCATTTCGCGCAAGTATGCGAAGTATCCCTCACTAACTTCTTGCAATAAGGAATCGTTTTCCAAAAAGAATGTGTAGTTCATCTAATGCCAAGCTTGATTTGGGGATCCACTCGGGCTTGTTATCCCCGAAGTGGCAAAAAGCATGGGACCTGTAAGTCTGTCCCTGGTGGTTCGACAACCTGACTTTCACAATGATAATCCCGACGACCCCGATGAATCTCGGTCCAACCTATTGGAGCAAATACCGAATTTGCTTCCACGTATTCCACTTTCTCGTCATTCCAAAATGCTAACACTTGGTGAAGGGTTGAGGGTACACACCGATTGGAATGTATCCAATCTCTTCCTAGCAACAAGTTATATGAGTCGTCTGATTCTATCACGAAAAACGTAGTTTTCGATGTTTTGGATCCTATGGTCGGATCAACCACAACCGCCCCCTTGAGTTCGGTAACTTCTCCAAGGAAGTCGAGATAATTGAATGTTCGACGGGATGATGTCTTCGTCTTTCTTCCCTAGCTGTTTGAAATACTTGTAGGATATGAGTTGCCTCTGCATCCACAAAGATTTTACTGACATGACGACCGTTGACCCTACCCGATATGACCAGGGATCTTAAGTGCTTAGCTTTATCCAATGGCACCTTCTCAAATTTAATAGCCTCTTCATCATAAAATTGAAACTCTGCCATCGCTATCTCTTTCTCCGATACATGTTGAGGGTCCTCTTCCACTATTAAACATGCTCCATACTCGGGCGGGAGCCTTGCATGAACCATATTAATATTTATTAGGGAACAATACTCCTTCAAAGTCTTGGATCGCCCTACTCGGCAACTCTTGCTATCCTCTCGCGATGACTTAGGATTCCTTTGTTATGAGTTTCCTTGATGATTTGGGTTGAGTGTTATAGTGAATTGACCAAAGTTGATCGTTCAAGGTATATCTTGAATCTCCTTTTCTTTTTTCAATTTAGGATGAGAACATCTTTCCGAATCATATGTAGAGACAACTCTCTCCACCTTGTTAGATTCCTTCTTAAGAGGGTTTCGTCTCCAAACCCAATTGTCTTTTCTACTATAAGGTCTTGATGTCGAGGCTTGTAATGCTATTCCTTCTACTATAGGTCAAATTTTGACCGATGAGTAGCAGTACAAGCAATAATCCATTCTTTACTTCATAGCTATGTGCATATGAAAATCCACTTGATCCACAATAAAAAGTAAAGACTTTTGATGATGCTATGTGGCATCTTGAACTAGAGTTGGAATGCCTTCGGTGGCTAAACTAGAGATTGACATTTGTTATGCTTGGTTCTAGCTCAATGGGGCTTCGTGCTCCAAGCATGAGCATCAAGGTGGTTTCAAGAAGCGGAATGATAACGAAGCAGATCCTTCAAGGTGGAAATCGAAGTTTAACCGACATGGAAAAGGAAGATGTTCTTTTTAAAAAAAACATTTCAAAGGTGAAATATTTTTAATCAAGGGTCACGTTGCTGAAAACTCGTGGTGAGCCAAAAAAAGTAAAAACCCTTTGTACACTTAAGAGTGTTACTTATGTCCCCAATTCGGTTTTAAGAATCGAATCTCATCTTTGTGGATTGTATACTAAGGGCCACAGATCATGTAACAAATGAACAAAATGTCTTAGTGGAATTTTAACGAGTTTCACATGGAGCAAAGTGGATAAATGTGGGAAATAATTCTTTAGTGAAAGTTAAAAGGATTGGCACATGCCAATTGAATATGCGTGATGGTCGCACCCTACTCCTACATGATGTATTTATGCTCCAAAAACTTGATGGAGTTTAGTTTCCGTGTTAGTTTTGGTTAAACTTGATTTCAATTTGAACTTTCATAACGGTGGTGATGACTTGTCGTTGGGAATGAGTTATTATGGTTATGGATGATTTCATTGTGCTTGATTGTTGAGTATAATAATGTGTATATTAGTTATTCCCTATTTACATCTTTTGTGATAATGTGAATATATGACATGCTAGGTTGGGACATATTGGCCAATAACGAATATTTACATAAGCCAAAGAGGACTTATTGGACAATATTGAAAGAGTTAATTTGCCTATTTGTGAGCATTGCTTGGTGAAAAAAACAACGAGGAAACTATTTGAAAAAGGAACAAGAGCTAAGTCTCCTTCGCAATTGATCCATTCGAACATATGTGGCTCAATGAATGTGAGAGAAAGGCATGGGGCTATTTATTCGATCACATTTATAGATGATTACACTTGATTTAGACATGTTTTTGATTTCACATAAATTTGAGGCATAAGTTACTTAGAAATTTTTTTGAGCTTTTAGAAAATCATTTTAAAATAAAAAGTCCGATCGGGGTTGAGAAAATACATTTGATTAGTTCAGATGTTTATGTGATGAAAAATGAATAGAAAGACAGTTAACTATTTTAGTGATTTCTCAATAGAATGGAGTTGCAGAGAGAAGAAACAGTGTCTCGGTGAAAATGGTTAGATTTATGATGATATGGGCTAATTTGTCTGTCACCTTTTGAGAGGAGCTTTGTTTGATTACTTGTCTAGATACTTAACCGTATGCCTTCTAAACCAGCTTACTTCCACTCCATGTAAGCCGTGGCAGGTCGACAATAAAATTTGAATTTTTTAGACCTTGGGGATGTATTGCATATACCTACGATTTTTCCACAAGTATGAAAAATTAGGCTTTAGGGACTAAATGAATATCTTCATGAGATACTGAGAGAACTCGAACGGATATATGTTATAGGTGAGTAAGAAAGTGAGAAGCGTAATTGAATTTGAATCACAATATGTCACATTCTTAGTGAATTTCGAAAAAGGGCGAGGTAAATGAAAATCATTCTCTGTTTGAAATCTTGGATAATGATAATGATTTTATTGGGGCATTTCATCCAAGTGGGAGCAATGTGAGAAGTAGGGAATTAGTTTCGAACTAGTCTCAATTGCAACCACTTGATGTGAAGAAGATGTCGTCGTTATCTAATCCGAGTGGGAGCATAATGGAGAATTATGTACTAATTGTGCGATCTCCAATACGGCGAACAAGTTGCCGAGTGGGAGCGTAATGGAGCATGATGTACTAAGTTTACAATCTCGATTTGGTGAATAAGTCGCAACAACGTTCTTCGTCGATTCATCAATATTTAGACATTGAAGGTAAAGCTTTCATGGTCGCTCCACAAAAAGAGGATGAGCCAAAGAATATAAATGAGGCTTCAAATTACCCTAATAAGGAAAAGTTGATACAAGCAATGGAACAAGAGATGGAGTTAATGAGATCAAATCAAGTTTAGGAACCTGTTTGATTGTTCGAACGGATGCAAAGCCACCTGGGAACAAATGGGTTCTCAAAATAAAGCGTAAAGTTGATGCCTTATAATAAAAAGATACAATCAACTAGAAGAATTGATTATGAAGAGGTTTTTCTCCCGTAGTGAGATTTACCTTAGTTCACCTTATTCCGGTAATAGTGATTAGTATGGATCTTGAATTACGTCGGATGGATGTAAAAACTGCTTTTTTCAATTTAAAAAAATTATATGAATTTAAGCAACCTTTGAGATAATGGTATATATGTTTTCATAATGTCTTAGTGGCATATGATTTTGTAACGATTGATAAAGATCATTGCGTATATATCAAAATATCCAAAGATCAATATGTGATCTTATCATTATATGTTGATGATATACTAGTTGCTTGGGAGCAATATGGAGTTTGTTAATACAATTAAGAATTGATTATGTTTCAATTTTTGAAATAAAAAAAAATATGGATGAATCTGCATATATTCTTGGAGTTAAGATTTCAAGATATGTTCAAAGAGATTGTGATCTCTCTCACAAGAAACTTATATAGATAAAGTCCTTGAATGATTTAGTATGCAAGACTATAAACTCTAAGATACTCCTATTGTAAGATGTAAAGGTCTCGAGCCGTAAAATATGTCCCGAGACTCCATAAGCAAGTAAAAAAAATGGAAAGTGTTCCATATGCTAGTGCTGATGAAAGCTTAATGTACGCTATGTGTGTATAAAACATGATATTTGTTATGTAGTTGGAATGGTGATTAGATATCGATCCAATCTAAGTCAAACACTTTAGACTACCTTTAAGAAAATCCTAAGATATCCGAAAAGTACTTGTCGATTTTTTTCTTGAGTTATCAAGGTAAAGATATGCACCTTGAAGGCCATACTGATGTTGAATGAACAAAAGGTTTAGATGAGAAGAAATCCTACCTCCGAATTTGCGTTCTTACTTAATAATAACGTCATATTTTGGAGTAGTATGAACCAAACGTTTATAGCCTTATCCACGATGAAAATTGATCTTGTGGTGTTGTCGGCGACAGTACAAATGTAATGTTTGGCTTAATAGATGCTTGGATCGAGTTAGGTATTGCTAAGGATGCTGCAAGTTCAATTATTTGTTAATTGTGATAGCCAAACAAAGCAATAGCTTACACTAAGGATTTATTGCAAGACCAAACATAAAGTTACGAAATATAATTTTGTGAAAGACATGGTTGTACGAAAAGATGTGAATATACAGTATATATATACACATAAAATGATAGCAGATCCTCTCGACGAAGTGAATTTCTAGAGATGTTTTCCTTAGTCATATGTTGATAAAGGAATTAATTCCCTACATTAAAATCTCTAGAAGTGCATAGAAGTGGGAGTACTGAATATTTATATTTTTCAAAGTTGACAATTAATGGTATTTGTTGTCATTATTGATACCTATGAGTTTGTCCGATATTTATGCATATTAATACTTAGTGCATTATGTTTGAGAAAGTATGTCGGACGAGATGAGATATTAACCCACTCACACGGGTAATCGCCTCTATTTACTACGTAATGAATAAAGATGAGATGATTTCAAATTTATTATCTATGTGATAATTAAGAACTCAAGCCCGAAATTTTGATGTCGCTTTAATATGAGTGTTTTAATGTTTATTATGTCCGCAAGTGAAATAGCCCACATATTTCACTTTATATATCTTTATTGCCGGATGTGAGTAATGATAGATACTTTTGAACAACAGATAGATTTATGAACTAAAGTTAGATATTGGGTATGTCCGAACTATCATATGTACGATATTAAGTGGAAAGACATAGGCTATAAGGGAAATGAGAGAATACCGTAATAGGTATTTCATACTACGTATGCATGAGATGACTAAGAAGAGTTGGCAAGAGCTTTGATCTCAATTCTATAGCCGTGTGAGACTCTTGAGGATAAGAGTTCCTCAATTAAGTCCCATAACAACTCTTACTTATTCTCAAGATTTCTTTTGTGTGTTCGCTATCTTAGGGTGTTACCAATGATCATGAGATTGATTCGATTTAATGGGACATTTCTAGAAAAACGAATTGAACCGAGATTGAGAGGTTTAAGGGAAGATGAAGATCAATTTATTTTGATGTCACATTCTATCTTTGTGTTCACGAGTCAATCAATTGTGATTATTTGAGTTTAATCATGATTGTGAATACAATACATATGAAATGCTTAAAGAGATCAAGTGAGATATGAAGTAAATGTGATTGATTGATCTAGGGTACTGCATATTGGATCTACTCGAGTTAATATGCCCATTTTAAGCTGCTATATACTCCCAACGAATGTATGGCAATGAGTTCTCGCAGATCTTTGGTCACATGGATTATATATTGATATGAAATTTGCGAGAAAAGAGAGTCATGTTTAACCCTTTGTGGGTAAGTGGGAGTTGTTGTTGACTTTTCGTGGGCAAGTGAGAGTTATGAATAGGCTATCATGGGCGAGTGGGAGATATTGAATTTTATGGGGTGTACGAAAAGTATCGTGGTCCGCCCATGTAGGGTACCACATCCCTTATAACATTGGATAATCAGCTAAAGGCGGTTACACATTTTTGAACGTGAAAAGTCATGTTTGAGAACGACGTTTCCTCTCTCTCGTCACATTTAAGAATGACGTTTCCTCTCCCTCTTTATTAGTTTCAATAACAAGAAACGATGATAACAATGATTCTCTCTTCTCCTCCTCCAAACGTGATATCGGGACGTACTCCCTTGCTGCATTGGGCATATTTAATCTGTGGAAAACAAGGTACGTCCGTTTTGTGATGTGTTTCTCCGATCGGTGATTCAAGATGATTCTAGGGCTTGTTAATTCCGGGTTATCCTCTCGCGTATGTTTATGAAATTGGTTCCCTTCACCCATATATACATATATAATGAAAGAATGCATAACCACCATGTGTGCCTTTTGGGCACATTGATATGTATCTCGCCTTAGGTGTATTTGTACATCGTATGCATGCAAGCCCATAAACTTTTAATTTATACGATACGATCCCTAAATTTTAAATTTATTCAAGGTAGACCTTGAACTTTTGGTATATGTTCAATTTACTCCCTAAACTATATAAAAATGTTCAATTTTGTTCTTCTAGTAATTCCAATTCAGGAACAACATTGAATATTTTTGGCGTAAGAACACCTAGAGTGTCAATATTTATGTACGGCGCTCACTTTAGTGCCAATATTTTTTTTTTTGGATCATTTAAGTGCCAATTGTTTTGAAAAACAGTTATTTCATGCCAAGTCCGACGCGTGGCTTGCTTGCAAATCATGCGTGGCGCACACGCGGCTTACCGAGATCCTAATAAGCAATAATAAAATGCCAAAAAATAATAAGAAATTCCACCTAATAAGCTAAAAACTGAAAAAATAGAAATAGTTAAAAAAAGAAAAAAATAATAAAAAAAGATGGAGCCCTCTATTGTAGCGGTGAGGGCTCACAACCCTCGCCGCGACCGGCCTCGCGGACCCAAGGCAAGGCCGACCTCGCCGAGCTGTCGGCCGGGCCCTACCCACGGCGAGGCTTGACCTCGTCCCGATCTGGGCAAGGTCGGCCTCATCGTGGGTTTGTGAGCCGGCCGCGGCCGAGCTTCGCCGACCTTGGTGAGTCCTCGGTGGGACCCCTCACGGGCCATTGCGACGATGGGGGGCGGCGGTGGCGAGGTTGTGAGCCCTCGCCGTTGCAACAGAGGGCCCCATCTTCTTTTTTTTTTTTTTTTTTTTTTTAATTTTTAGGCAATTTTTCTGTTTAATTTTAATTTTTTAAAAAAATTAACTATTTTAATGTTGAAAAGTCCACGTCGCATCCACGTGTGTTGATTGTTTTTAAAAAAATTGACATGTAATATTAAAAAATTAATAAAAAAATGCCACATGTACTTGTTTGGCCGAAATTTGCACTCAAATAATTATTTTTGGATGGAATTGGCACTTCGGTGATCATTTTTCCTCAATGTTGCACTTAAATGATAAAAAAAATATTAGCGCTAAAGCTGAGTACCGTACACAAATATTAGTACTCCAGGTGTTTTTCTCGCGAGCATTTTCATTTCATCCAAAGACTAAATTGAACATGAACCAAAAGTTTAGGGACTATACTTGAATAAATTAAGACTTTAAGGACCACATTGCATATTGAGCTAGTTCGGGGTCACATTGAATAAGTGAAAAATTCAGGGAGCACGCAGCAAATCTAGCCAAAAGTCAAGGATCATTTGTGTCATTTTTCAAAAACAAAAAAAGGAAGGCAGTCAAAATGGGTTGCGGAAGCTAGGCAAGGAAGCGCTCTCACACCATGACACGAAATAGAGAAGAAACAGAGGAATTCTGAAATCTTTTAGTTTTAATTCTGTTGTTGTGCAACTTAATGGTAGCCCCATCAAGAAGATAGTAACCCACGGGGAACATAAGCAAATTTATCAACTACTCTGAACTCATAATAGCGTCAGCAACCACCCATTTTATTTCTCCGTCCATATACAGGAAGCCTCCAATCCGAATGTGACGAGCATCTCCTCAAAAAACAGCAGCAAGATCATGAATTCACTTGATCCTGATGAATTCGGGCGTCAAGGACACATGATCATAGACTTCCTGGCCGACTACTACGAAAATATCGAAAAGTACCCGGTCATTAGCCGAGTCGAACCTGGATATCTTTCCAAATGCCTCCTGGATTCTGCTACATCCGATCAAGAATCGATGGAGACCATTCTCAGTGATATAGATCAGTACATTGTGCCGGGTCTGGCTCATTGGCAAAGTCCCAACTGCTTCGCCTACTTCCCGAGCAGTATTAGCATCCCAGGGATGCTTGGCAAGATGCTTTGCAGTGGGTTCAATGTGGCGGGATTCAACTGGTTCTCGTCCCCCGCTGCTACCGAGCTCGAGAGCCTAGTCATGGACTGGCTTGGGAAATTGCTCGATTTGCTGACGCCATTCCTTTTCTCGGGACTAGGTGGGGGGGTCATTAAAGGAAATACTTGCGAGGCCATTATTTGCACCCTGACTTCTGCAAGAGATAAGATCCTGAGAAGACTAGGACATCATTCTATCACAAAGCTCGTCGTCTATGGTTCGGACCAAGCACATTGTTCATTCCAGAAAGCAGCTCGGATCGTGGCAATCGACCTGCAGAACTTCCGAATCATAAAGACGACCAGGTCGACATCGTTTGGCCTGTCACCATACTCGCTAAGGAGCGCAATCTATTCGGATATTGACGGGGGACTAATTCCATTGTACATGTGCGCCATGGTCGGGACAACTTCGATCACAGCGGTGGATCCACTGACACCTCTATGCAAGATCGCTAACGAATTCAGCATGTGGGTTCATGTAGATGCTGCCTACGCAGGGGCACCTTGCATATGCCCAGAGTACAGGAAATTCATCAATGGGGTTGAGCTTGCAGACTCGTTTAGCTTCAATGCCCACAAGTGGTTATTGACCCCTCTTGATTGTTGCTGTCTCTGGCTAAAAGATCCAAGTGCCCTAGTAAAGTCCGTATCAACAGACCCAGAGTACCCCAAGAATGAGGCAACCGATTCAAAACAAGCGGTGGACTACAAAGATTGGCAACTTTCTCTCCGCAGGAGGTTCAGGTCATTGAAGTTGTGGCTTGTACTAAGAAGCCATGGAGAACACAAACTGAGAAATCACATCAGGAACCACTGTGGTTTGGTAAAGTTTTTCGGGAAGCTCGTGGAGGAAGATGGCCGATTCAAAATTGCTTTCCCAAGACGTTTCGCAATGATCTGCTTCAGGATTCGTCCTTCTGCAGTAATCAATAGCATGAAAAATGGTCATGTGCTCGAAACGGACACGGCGAAGCGCGGAAGGCAGAAGAGGTGCACAGGCATAATGCACAGTTGCTTCAAGCTATTAATGCTTCAGGTCGGGCCTTCATGACTCATGCATTGGTCGGAGGCATCTATGCCATACGGTTCTGCATCGGGGCGCGCTGGCGAGAGAGAGGCATGTAGCCATGGCGTCGAAGGTGGTGCAAGAACATGTGAACTCTGTGCTAGCGTCGGCGAAGCATGCGAAGGAGTGAGAAATATTGCTCAAATCCTCTCCTTCCATTTTGTCTGTGATGTTTGCGTCTAGACTTAGCATTGTAATCTAGTCATTTGTACTTGGCAGGGGAAATAATTATCCACCATCTTTGCTATTTCGGAAAAGTTGACGCTGTCTTGTGAAAAACCAAGAAGATCTTTGAAGACTTACAATAACATTTCGGTTCTAAATTTAAGCCGTCAAATTTAGGGTTAATATCACAAAAAACTCAAAACTCGGTATATCTGCGATCAATTTACTCCAAATTAATTTTTTAATCACGAAAATCCCCAAACCGGTACGCCAGTGACAAATTTATTCCAAACTATTTTTTACCCACCAAAAGCTCTAAATTAGTTCACCCGAGATAAATTTACCCCAAATTAACTTTTTTGACCATGAAAAATCTCAAATTAGCACACCTATGACAAATTTACCTTTCATTAAATTGGATTAATATCACAAAAAATTCCAAAGTGATACACCCATGACAAATATAGAGTAAAAATCCCAAACTAACACACCCGTCAACCTGCCACATGTAATCCAAATCGGTAATTTGATGGTTAAATTTTAAAAAAATTAATAGATAGTAAATTTGTCATAGGTGTATCGGTTTGGGGTAAATTTGTCACAAATGTACAAGTTTAAGATTTTTTATGGTAAAAAAAGTAGTTTGGAATAAAATTGTCACAAAGTACTGGGTTTAGGATTTTTTTTATGGTATTAACCCTTAAATATAAGACTAAAGCAACGACCACACACAGGAACACAACATTTGTAGCTCCAATATCAAATAAGAAATAGAAGCAAACATAAACCACTAGTTCCACTAAACATAAAGAGCGACAAGTTTTATGAATAAGATGCGTCAAACAGGGTGGATCGGGTCGGGTTTGCACCTTGTCGAATATAGTTCGACCCGTATTGATCCATTTAACATGTTTTGACTTATTTTCATATAGTACAAACATTAACGACCCACACCTAACCCGACCCATATTACTTAAATGCTTCTATATTTAATTAAATAATGAAATATTTATTTCTTATAATTTGTTTAAAAAAATGACATTGCTAAAGCATTTTCATACAGTTGAATTTTTTTATTTTTTTTTAGTACTTAATTTTTAAAAATAAAAAATTTAATTTTTATCTATTTTTTAAAAAATTATTATCTATTTTTTAAAAAATAATTTCTTTTTGTTAAAAAATTTATTGTTTATTTTTTAAAATAACTTTTTACTTTTACTTTTACTTTTATTTTCTATTTTCTCGAGCGATGCTGCCCACTATTCTAGAACAGCTTTTATTATTTTTTCTTTCTTTGTTTTACTTATAAAAAATTAAAATAAAAAATATAATTTTGTATACTTGAATTGTGGCCCATTTACAAGTGGATGCTCGGGAAGCTATAGGGCACGGGCCGAAAATGAGTTGTGTTAAGACCAATATTTGAACAGACTTTGTAAGCCTAAATCGAACCCATATATGACCCAAGTGAATAAAAATGAGTTAAAAAGTGGATCAAAGACCCATATTGACACCTCTATGAATAACCAACAAAATGAACCACTGAAAGGAAATATTGAGAAAGTTCAAGCCAAATACGACATGTATCAGTTGGACTAGGACGGAAAAGAGCTTGAACGTTTTAGTTGCGCATTAACCAATCACAAACTCAATCATGGAATGTATGCTGCTGGGTCGAGCGTCAATATATCAATTTAACACTGCTGGTACTACAGAAGCTATGTACCCTCGTCTTCCTTTCAGATGTGCTCCTGTGTTTCATTACCACTACTTGTTAGACGAGTAAAAAGGAGATAAGATAAAGCTAACTGCAACTTGCTTTTTTTCCATCACATTTAGTTCATCAAGTGTTGGGCAAATAACTTTTGTTGTATAGGTAAGACATATCCAAATAGTGATTCCGAACATTACCAATACTCCTTACAAGAACAAGCGCCGCCCCTAAAATGATGAAATCGACTACGATCCCTCACAACAATCTCCCTATCATAAATCTTCGAAATCAGTTTAATTGCCAAATGACAATCTGCACATATCCTCAAATTCTTTGTGACCCTAATAGGAGTACCTGGTCCAGTGTTGATGAGCATGAATGCCACCGCAACCTTCTCGCTGTGATAAGACAAAGCATTCTCCTTTTCCTCCTCCTCTATATCCACAAAGACGTTTAAGGTTTGAGGGACGTAACCTTCCAATCTTAGCAACCGTGAGATCTCCACTAGCTTCAAATATATTGCCTCACTCTGAGGATGAGATTTATCGCCCATAGTAAATTCATGAACCTTATTTCCCAACTCAACAAGGCTATGCCCGGGAGCTTTCCTGACTCCTTCGCTTGCCATTTCCTTCCTCACTTTTTGCACATCAGACCAACGACGCTCCAAAGCATAGAGATTGGAGAGAAGCACATAGTCCCCACTGTGCTTAGGCTCTAACTGCAAGATTTCAGCTCTTGCAGCCTCTGCCAAAGCCAAATGCCCATGTATTGTGCATGCCGCCAACAAGATCCTCCAAATTACAGCATTGGGTTGCAACTCCATATCCTGTATGAATGTGCGTGCTCGCTCAACCAAACCTGCTCGACCCAATAAATCAACCATGCAACCATAGTGTTCAATCCTAGGCACAACATGGAATTCCTCTTTCATCCGCTTGAAGTATTCAAAACCCTTGTCAACCAACCCACAGTGGCTACAAGCATACAAGACTCCGATGAAAGTGATCTCCGTTGGCACCAATCCTTCTCTTTCCAATTTGCTGAAAAGCTCAAGTGCTTCTTTACCAAATCCATTAACTGCCAACCCAGCAATTAAACACGTCCATGATACCACATTCTTCTCGCGCATCTCGTTGAACAATCTTTGTGCCTCCCTTATGCTGCCGCACTTTGCATAGAGGTCCAAAAGGGTGTTATTAACATGCAAATTCTTAGTCAGACCCACCTTTGTCATATACACATGTATCCTCCGGCCCAATGCCAAAGCCCCAAGCTCAGCACAAGCAGTGATCAAGCTGACCATGGTAAACCCATCCGGCTCAATGAACTCCAACTCCATATCTCTGTAAAGTGTCAAAGCCTCATTAGGTCTCCCATTTAGTGCAAACCCTTTAATGACAGTATTCCAAGCCACAAGATCTCTTTCAGGCATTAATACAAACATCTTGTGCGCGCTCTCCGAATCACCACACGAAGCATACATATGAACCAAAGCGTTCTGGACGTAGATCAACGACTCGAACCCATTTTTTATACAACCAGAATGTACCTGCTCACCTTCCTTCACGTCCGTTGACTTAGCAATGGCTTTCAGAAGAAACGGGTAAGTGTGCGTGTCTGGCTCGACACCAGATGCACGCATACTGCGGTACAACTGGGTCGCCGGTCTCGGATACTCGCTCTCAGCGAAGCCTCTGATCATGGTGTTCCAAGCGAAAATACTGGGGCATCGAATTTGATCAAACACCTGGTGGGCATAGCCCATGGGCCCAGAGAGACGCACGATCTTGAGGACGAGGTGCTTCCCGAGGTCTGGGTCGGCGAGCGGAGCACCGTGTCGGACGCAGAACGCGTGTAACTGCTTCACCTCGCATATGGAGGAGGCGCAGGATTGAAAGAGCGCGATGCATTGGTCGGTAATGGAAGGTTTGGGAGTCTTCGAACATGGCGGCGAGGTGGCTGTCAAGGAACAGTAAGACCTGGTTGTTGGGTGAGAAAGTGAGGTTGGTGATGAAGACAATGCAGAATAAAGGAGGCTCAGAGACGAGGGACGCTTAGAGCGCATGAGATCATGCTCGTCGCATCGGCGATAACTGAGCGATTTGCCACGGTACGCTCTCAGTTTCGGTTTGGGCTCGATCTTCCGTTTTGTTACAACTCCTTAACACGGGAAGTTCTTGCCCGAATGCATGACCGTTCAAACGATGCATCCTAACCGTTGATTACGTGAGACTTCATATGAGCTTTCACGGCCATGATCAATGGCTATGATAAACCTCATTCGCTCCACTCAAATCCAAATATATTGTTTAGGGTTGTTTTTCTTTCTATTATTCCAAAGTTTGAATGTAATCTCGAGTCCATTTCTAGTTAAAATATATTTTGTAGAGCATAAGATTTTTTGTGTAATTTTAAATGAATATACTATTTTTATGTGTGCATACATACATACATACATACACACATACACACATACATACACATATTATAGGTGGGGAATAGTATTTGGGTGATTTGGCGCGCATGGCAACACTTGGGCTTTGGAAATCAACTTCTCGCCATAAATTGATTTTTCTACTTGTTTTTAAGTAGAAGTTGATTTTTTTACTTTTGAAAAGAAATAATTTTTTTTATTTTTTCAAGTGGCTCAAAAGCTACTTTTGAAGCACAAAAATGCTCCAAAATTAGAAAAATGAAGTTCCGTAATCAAACAAATTTCTGCTCTAAAAGTTGCATTATCAAACGGATTTACCTCAAAACATTTTTAAAGCAAAAATTCAACTCCATAAGTGTTATCGTGTGCATCCTCCCCAATTTTTTTTTTCATGCTTTTCTCTTCTTCTTCTTTTCATTTTGGTGTAGAGTTAGTTGGTGAATTTTTTTTTTTAATTATGGTTTTGTCTTTTTTTTTTCTTTCGTTTTTGTTTTTGAAACTAGAGATGGTGAATGATTTTTCAAGATTTTCTTTTGTCAATTTTGGTCAAAAGATTTATCAAATAATTGATCGTGATTGGTGTCGCGATCCTCCCGTGAAAGGGGGCTAATGGGTCGCCCTTCCGGCCCGGTTGCATGTGGACCTTCGGATGCGGGCCCCTCCCAAGGCCCATTACCCAAATCGCAATAGAGGAAAAGCGGATCGACTTTTTAGTGTGGTCTAATGACATGTGCTACGTGTGCATACCTTCGGAGTCGCCACCAATCATTTCTTGGATGATATAATTGGAAAATCCTATCAAATAGTCGAGACTTTCTATTCGATTACGTGAGAAGCGAGAGAAGTGAGTTCGGGGGACTTAGCTACGTCAATTATCTTAATTGACGCTATTTTTGGTACCTAAGTTGAATGAATTTTCTAATCTCGGATTTCATGAAGATGAGTAGAGGGTATGAATCCTAAATCTAGGAGTTCATATAGACGGGAGTAACTACCCTAACAATCACAATCAAAGAAATAAAGTGCACAAATTAAGAAATAAGAACATGTGGATAAATTGCATCAAATCGGCATGGCATTTCTAATAAAGCCCTATTGGCTTAGAGAACGATCAATCACAACCGGAGGGTAAACATGAGTGATTTGGACATGATTCGCCCATGAGGGGGCAAAATCATAATTTTGAGAAAATCTAGGGACGATTTGCCAAAAAGGGCAAAATTGTCATTTTGGAAGGAATTCAGAGTGAAAAGCATCGAAAATAAGATTGGCCAACTAAATTGACTCATTTCCTAGTTTTCCCAATCTTTTAAAATTTTCTGAAATTTTTTGAGACGATTTACCCTTAGGGGTAAAAATCATCATTTTTTCAAGGAAACAAGATATGAAAATTCTAGACATAAGGATTAGCCACCTAACTGATCCATCTCGTAATTACGGCAAATTTCACAACTAGCAAGAAATCGAAGACGATTTACCCTTTGAGGGGTAAAATCGTCATTTCGGAAGGGGGATGAGACTCGAAAACCCAAACGAAGGGTTGGTCACCTAACCCGACCCAAACCCTAATTTTGGCATTTTCGCAAATCACAAAAAATTTTTGGAGAGAAATTACTCCTAAAGGGTAAATTGTTATTTTGGAAAGATTGAGAGAAGAAATCTCAAAAATAAGATTTGCCACTGGTTATTTGGCCATTCCTCAATTTTTGAGAATTTCCGAAATTTTCTAGGAATTTACTAGAAAAGTTTCCTATAGCCTTGTATTTTTAAAACTATTTTTTTCAAATTTTTGAAATTTCTTTTTAAAAGGAAACCGGTCCGAGTTAAACCGGTCAATGGACCGGTCAACGCGGTCCGGTCCAGTTCGGACCGCATGGACACCAGGCCCCAAAACAACGCTCTTCGATCTCGATCCTACGGTCACCATTTGACCACGTGCCCGAACCTAGGCTCATGGATCTTCTCGCTAAAATCGATGGCCCAAATCAAAACGAGGGTTAATCTTCACCGTTGAATCGATTACTAAGATCGATGGTTCGGATCAAACGGCACGACCAATTGTGATCGTTCGATCTATATACCACGATCAACGGCCTAGATTGAAAGGTGTGATTAACCCTTAACCGTTCGATCTAAAATAATTTTTTAATTATTATTATTTTTTCAAAAAATCATTTTTAATTATCGAGAAAAATAAAAAATTCTAATTATTGATTAGGCACTTGGAAAGCTTCCACATGGCCACCTAAGTGTAGTCCGATCGCTTAATAGTTATCTAACAATTCTAACGGCCTCGGCGACGTGGCCTACCACGTGGCGCCACATCGCCGCTAGGTCGGACATTGATTGGTCAACCGAAGCCATGTCGCCTTCATCTTCTTCCTTACGATAGAACAAAATGAATGGCGAGAGGTTTCTCCACTTGTTGATCAATGGCGAAACCTTGGCTAATTGGCCTTAATTCTGTCTTTGTTCGACTCACCTAACTCTCTACTACAACATATAAAAAATCTAACCATAACTATCCACAAGATCAATATAATTGAAACTCGAACAGTGCATATCAATTGTGGACAAACATACTATATAGAGCATAACAATCCAATTCACTAATAGAATAGTTTCAACTTGAGTTCGGGATACTTACCTGTGGCTCCGATTGAGCCGTAGATCGCCAGATCTGGCTGGCCAAGTCGTAACCGGATCACGATTGGTAGGAGGCTCGACTCATGATTTTTATGCAAAATCGATGCAAAACAAATATGCGATAGTGGTCGGTAATGCTTGGGAAACAAAACGCATACACTAATTGTAAGCATGATCATCAAAGATGCGAGTTGCCATACGAGGACCGAGAGTAAGCTTGAAGTTCAACTCACACTTTTCGGATGATCTCCGGCAACGCAAGCCGATCCGATCGTTCCCTGGTGATGGTGTGAAGCTCCTAAAGTGGAATCGAGGTTTGATTAGGCCTGTATTAGCTTGGTCAAGTCGCGCAGTCCTCGGTTGAAGCATCTATAATGGCGACGACAAGGGGGTTTGAGAGCCTCTCTCTCTTCTTTCTCACTCTCTCTCTAGCTTTTTCGATCTACGAAATTAGGATCTCTTAGAGGCCCCAAATCGTCGATGACCCTCATCGGGTAATGTGTGGTAGCTCTTGAAAAGCCAAGTGATGGGACCGGGTCTCTATTGTTGTAAGTAAGTCTAGCTCTATGAAGTGTTGGCCACCTAAGCCGCCATCGGAGTTGCTCGGGCTTTAAACCTCTAAGGAAGTCTTTTCAATCCTTAAGGTTGAACTCGGGAACTCGTGTGTGAGTTTAAATAAAGGTTTTAAAGGGATAGGTGTGAGGACTAATCTCGGTGAAACCCAAACGGAGGTTGAACTATTTGACATGGGATGTAAACTACATATATAGAAACCCACAAGATGCTCTAAAGATTCTCTTGTTTCTAACCTAGAAAAGGTATAGGGACATGAAGGTTTCGGTTATAATTAGGTTGGAGTAATCCCATCCATAACAGACTTGTCTTACTACTACAGCCATGATATGGTCGAAAGTAGTGGTGGAAATAAGGAATAGAACAAAGCTAAAGAAAATTAAGATAAAGACTTTACCCGACTTGGTTCCTTTATCCGTAGGAAGGTTTGAGAACCTATCTATGAGGAAAGAGAGGGAAACACGCCCACGATTACTCTCGGCATCCTGGAACAATCTCGAAAAGACCGATATCTAATAACTCGGTTAATGAGCTAAGAGGTTCACACCCTATCCGGGTTGGACTAGGCGGAAAGTAAACTCGACTCCAATGGCGGCACTATACTCATCTAGAGCGAGGAGTCATCTCCGGTCCCTCCATGTTGAACGTAGCGGTGGTTGGATTCCAATATCATGCCATGGCTTGGACGAAAGCGGGGGACACTCAATCCTCGGTAAATCCAGCAGATACCCCAAAAGTGCTTTGGCGTAAGTCCGATTGGCTTCTCCCATGTTCTTCCACTAGGCTAGGAGCTCATCTTAGGGAACTTTGAACACTTGGATGTCGTTCTTCCCCATCAAGTCTAGAATATACAAATTATGTTGGAAAATCAATTGCCATGGGTTATTTTAAAATGCAATACGCAAATGTTATGAAATATGCATGATGCGATTCAATTGCATATTCTAGTTAGTGAAATTGAAATTAGACCCTCTTGTCTAAGTTAAGAATCAAGTATGAGGTCTAACTTAAATTTCGGATAAGTGTAGTATGCAATTGATCGAGAATCGTTCCGGTGATTGAGAGAAATAACGATGTTACATTCCATTGATCAAAACAATAAATTGAATAATGAAAAGAAAATACATTGAAATAGATTCCTAATACATGGAAATCTATAGGAGCAAAATATAGGGATAGGAGGAGGTCCTAAGAAAAAGAGATCCTATACATGTATACTAAAACTTGAAAGCAATAAAAGACCAATGGCATGTGAAATCTAAGTTTTCAACTTTACGAAACCCTATGGTCTAGTAACCCACATATGAGTCTTCATTAGTGAGGTCTTCATTCGAGATAGAAGAGACCCTCCATCTCGGTCTTCATCTTCTTGAGAATATCATTCATTTGGATTCTCTTCGATGGGCGATCAATTGGAGATGTTCCCCATGATTCCTCGCTATATTTTCTCTCGAAATTTTCTTCTTCGAAGGTTCTTCATCAAAGTCTCCTCCTAAGCGTGAATCCTCAATCGAGTTTCTTTTTTCTCAATGGGCTCTTTGATCGAACGTAATTCTTCCGGCTATTCCCTTATCCATGGTACTATTACCTAAGGGGATCTCTCAGCAACCTTGGGTTGGGTTTCTTGAGAACAATGTGCTTCGGCTTGGTCTTGATGGCGGGACGCTTCCTTTTTTCCCACGGAGCTAACATAGGTCTGTTTTTGCCTATTAAGGCGTTCCGCCTTTCTTCGAGCATAAACTTCTCTAGCTAGTTGGTTTCAGCGTTGCCTCTTCCATTCCATGAATTCATCACAATGTTTGTCCATTTCACGTTTGAACTGTAGATCCGTCATATAATACTTGGTGTGGAAATCTTCAAGACACCCTAACTTTCTCCTAGTCGGCTCACATCCATGCATAAATCGGTAAAGTGCAACCTTGAATTCGGTCTCGAGCGGACTACCTTTCTCAAGCACTAGAAGGTCACCAACTCTGTGGAACTCTTAGGAAATAGCGACATCCTATCCCTATCAACGTTATTTCCATCAATCACTTGGACGATTCATGAATGAATGTTACGCTCATAAATGCAAATGATATGCAATATACGAACAAATTACCATCAAATAGCATAAAGAAATACATAAAAAATGTAAATGCCTTACCAACCAATACCAAAGGAAAGGCTGATTTTCCTTACATTATATGTGATTTTAGGTATACCAACCATCCACGGACATGCGCATGAGACAAGTGGGGGTATACTCTAAAAATCGAAAGATCTAATATGGAACCTAAAGCTAAAGGTTGCCAAGATCCAAATGTGGAAGATTCACCCTCGTGGTACCTATCAATGAGGGTTAGAGATCACCAATCAAGATCATGAGCGGGACCGAATACGAAAGTCTCAAGTGCCATCAAATACATGATGCTTTCGCACCCTTTCCCTATCTAAGGTATGCCTAAACGTGGTTGCGGTTGGGGTTTTACTGCCGGTGTGTATGATGTGTCGTGATCATCACAATACAATTTCATGCACAAGAGTTTATATCAAACACCGCCCCAATATGTGCATAAAGATAAACATCCATTCCCAACTCCAACTTGTAGGAAAAAATGTCGACAAACACTCCACCATTTATTTCTTCCATTTGAAAAAACATATAACACATTTGTTAGCGTATGTACCTCATCTTGAAGAGCATCTACATAAAATAGGATTAGAAAAATCAATCAACTTTTTAATATGCTAAAGTCCTCTAAAGTCCTCGGTGGAGTCGCCGGTTTATCGTGACCCACACGATCTCTATCCAATGAGGAGATCGTTGGGGCTAATGGGTCGCCCTTCCGGCCTAGGTGCATGTGGACCGTGGGACGCGGGGCCTCTCCCAAGGCCCATTACCCAAATTGCAATGGAGGAAAAACGTATTGACTTTTCGGTGTGGTCTAGTGACATGTGCTACGCGTGTATGCCTCGGAGTGGCCACCAATCATTTCTTGGAGGGTATGATTGGAAAATCCTATTGAATAGTCAAAAGTTTCTATTCGATTCTATGAGAATCGAGAGAAGTGAGTTCGAGAAATTAGTTACGTCAATTATCTTAATAGACGCCCTTTTACTGTACCTAAGTTAAATGAATTTTCTAAACTCGGATTTCATGCGAATGAGTAGGGGTGCGAATCCTAAATCTAGGAGTTCATATAGATAGGAGTAACTACCCTAGCAATCGCCTAACTAATCCATCTCCTAATTATGGCTATTTTCACGACTCGTAAGAAATTCAAAAACGATTTACCCTTTGGGGGTAAAATTGTCATTTCGAAGGGGGACGAGACTCAAAAACCTAAACGAAGGGTTGGTCACCTAACTAGACCCAAATTCTAATTTTGGCATTTTCGCAAATCCCGAAAATTTTTTGAGACAAATTACCCCTAAAGGGTAAAATTATCATTTTGGAAAGATTGAGAGAAGAAATCTCAAAAATAGGATTGGCTAGTTGGTTTGTGGCCATTCCTCAATTTTCAAGAATTTCTGAAATTTTCTACAATTTTTTGCTTTTTTTTGGATTTTTAAAACTATATTTTTCTAATTTTTGAAAATTTTTTTTTTAAAGGGAAACCGAATCCGAGTCAAATCGATCAATGGATCGGTCAACGTGGTCCAGTTCCGATTCGGACCACACGGACACTAGGCCCTAAAACGACGTCGCTTCGGTTTCGATCCTACGGTTACCATTTGACCACGTGGCCGAACCTAGGCTCTCGAATCTTCTCACTAAAATCGATGGCCCATATCAAAAGGAGGGTTAATCTTCACCGTTGAATCGATTACTAAGATCCACGGTTCGGATCAAACGGCACGACCAATTGTGACCGTTCGATCTATGTACCACGATCAACGGCCCAAATTGAAAGACGTGATTAACCCTTAATCGTTCGATCTAAAACCATTTTTTAATTATTATTATTTTTTTCGAAAAATAGTTTCTAATTATAGATTGGACGGTTGGAAAGCTTCTACATGGCCACCTAAGGGCCGTCCGATCGCCTAACAGTTATCTAACAATTCTAATGGGGTCGTTGATGTGGCCCGCCACGTGTAACGCTACGTGGTGCCACGTCAACGACAGGTCGACATTGACTAGTCAACCGAAGCCATGTCGGCTTCATCTTCTTCCTCGCGACAAAACAAAATGAACAGCCGAGGTTTCTCCGCCGTTGATCGACGGCAAAACCTCGGCCAATCGACCTAATTCCGGTGTTGTTCGATTTGCCTAACTCTCTACTGCAACTTATACAAAATCTAGCCATAACCATTCACGGAATCAACATAGTTGAAATTCGAACAATGCATATCAATGGTGGACAAAACATACTATACGGGGCATAACAATCCAACTTACTCACAATATAGCTTCATCTTGAGTTTAGGATACTTACTTGTGGCTCCGATCGAGCCGTAGATCGCCGGATCCGGGCAAGCTAAATCGTGACCGGACCACGACCGGTAGGAGGCTTGACTCATGATTTTTATGCAAAATCGATGCAAAACAAGTATGCGATAGTGGTTAGTAATTGGGAAACAAAACACACACACTAATTGTAAGCATGATCATTAAAGATGCGAGTTGCCATACGAGAATCGAGAGTAAGCTTGAAGTTCAAGTCACACTTTTCAAACGATCTCGCGACGCGAGCTGATTCGATCATTCCTTGGTGATGATGTGAAGCTCACTGAACCGGAATTGAGCTTTGATTAGGCTCGTATTGTCTTGATTGAAGTCGTATAGTCCTCAGTTGAAGCTTTTGTAATGGCGACGACGAGGGGTTTGAGAGCCTCTCTCTCTTCTTTCTCATCCTCTCTCTAACTTTTTCGACTACGGAATAGAATGAACCACCTCCTCTCCTCGAAAATGCTTAAGGAGTTTTTAACTAATTTTGATTTTTGGCACCGATCGGGAACTCCATCGACTTGCCTTCTCACGTGCTCCCATGTGACTTTAGGCACTTCGATGGCGACGGAGATGACCAAAGGTCCGTCGACTCCGTTAAGCCTTCTCTTCGAGAGCAATCGGCATGGGTTTTGCTCAATCTTTGGCTTTGCTGACATTTTTAGTTCGAGAGATTGACCAAGTTGCTCCGCCGTGCTCCACGGTCCGAGGTGGAGGTATCGGTGTCAATCGACGAGGACCGAAGTGAAGATCAAAACCCCAACCTGAATTAGACCAATTGTGCCCAATTACCTAGCCAATTTTCGTGTCAAAGCTCGGTTGGTCGACGTTCGAAAATGGCGCCAACATGTTGAGGAAGATGATATTGTGCGGGCACAGTGCGTGGGGCGAACTCGATTCGATCCGCAGATCCAATCAGAGCTATTTTTTAAAATTGCTTGCAATTCATGGGGAATTTTTCAAATTAAATCATATAATCGGAATCAGCATAATGAATTACACTCGAAATGCCATTTTTTTAAATATAAAATATGGGATAATTTAACAAAACCCCCAAATTGATTTGAGAATCCGATTGTGGAAATCGTGCAATTGAAGGCCTAAATGGCCAACTCAGCTCACAATAACCATGCCAATTGATTCGGGATCTTAAAAAACATAGGGCAACGGTCTCATTTTTTGCATGGCAATCCATAGATTTCAAGTAATTTTATTTTTACCAAGATTTAGGGACCGAATTGCGCGAAAAGTATGTAATTTTGCCCAATTCATGCAATCTTGCAATTTCCGTGAATAATTTGATCAAATTGCAATGCAGGGAAATCCCATTGAATGTCAAGACTCTAAAAATGCAGAAATTACAAATTAAAAGACTCAAACGATAATTTTTGGACAAATTCAAGCATATATGTAATGAAGGAACACATAAAATTGAATTTGATTTTTGAAATTTCCACAAGTAAAAAAGAAGAGGGAATTAAAATAAAAATATAAAATATTTTTATATATTTTTGTGACTTCAAAAACTATTTGTCTTGATTTTCCAACCATTTTTATATTTTAAAAAAAATTAAAAAATACAAAGAATATGAACATTTATTTTTTGGTCAAAAATAGTTCCTTAGGCTTGGTCAAGGCTACCAAAGTTGATTTTTCATTTTTTTTACTTTTTATGAATTGTTTTAAGAGTTTTTCAAAAATAAATCGAAAAAAGGACCGATTAAAAATTAGGTGTCAATAGCTTCCTCTCTTTGAGAGGAATCTAGTTAGAAGTTTCTCTCAAATATAGGGTGACACTTGAGTCTTAATTGACTCAACTGGGGAAAATGAAAGAAGGCGAGTCGCGACATTCAATTTTCATGCCCATTGATGTATGCTCGATTTATAAAGGAATATGCTCATTCTGTTCCTTTTGATATAAGAGAGTAGAGAAGCTTACTCGATACTCACATGTTTGATGCGTGTGTGGCATCTAACGTGAACGGATTCAAGAGTATACCTAGAGACTTGTCACTAGAGTATCCTAGGGAGGTTAAGCTCGACCGGCGTGGTAGGTCAAACCATGATGAAATTCCTAACTAATAGGAATATGAAGATGACTTATCCTGTTTGTGGGATTCGTCGGAAGATTTGATCCGTATGGTGGATCAACCTAGAATAGAATTCCTAATCGAAGGTAGTCTAGATACAACCTATCCTGTCTTTGGGATTCGTTTAAGGATTTGATCCATGTGGTGGATCGGCCCGAATAAAATTCCTAATTGAAGGGTTTCGGAGACAACCTATCCCGTCTTTGGGATTCATCTAAAGATTTGATTCGTATGGTACATCAGCGCAGAAAAGAATTCCTAATCGAAAGGATTCGGAGACGACCTATCCCTCCTTTGGGATTTGCCTAAGGATTTTATCCGTCTAGTGGATCAGCCGGAAAAGGCCCACCTACTAAAGGGTTTTACCTATAAGATGACTTATCCCACTTTCGGAACTCGCCAAAGGACTTTAAAAAGGCCCACATAACAAAAAGGTTTACCTACAAGATGACTTATCCCACTTTCGGGACTCACTAAAGGACTTTTTAAAAAGGCTCACCTACTAAAAAGATTACCCGCAAGACGACCTATCCCACTTTTGGGACTTGCCAAAGGACTTTTTAGAAAAAAGGCTAACCTAACAAAAGGTTTCCCTAAAGTAGACTATTCCGGGATTTAGAGGATACCTAGAATCTTGAAGAAAGTCGAACCCGAGGAGTTTTTCTCAACATGAGATGTGCCACTCTAGGATCTAGGGATACCAAGAATCCTGCGAAGCTCAAAGCTGCAAATTCTTTTTATTGAAAGGTGCCATTACGGGATCCGGGGCTACCGGGAATCCTATAGAAGCTCAAACCCGCAAATTCTCTTTACTAAAAGGTGCCATTACGGGATCCGGGGCTACCAAGAATCCTACAAACGCTCAAACCTCGCAACTTCTTTTCTCACCAAGCGAACGTTAGTGATCTTCGAGTGATATCCATTGTCAAACCCGACAAAATTTTACGACTTAAACTGAAGTCGTGAATGAATGCATTACGATGCAACATACATAAGTGATAAAAAATTCCTTATAGGAAAATTTTGGATTCGACAATCTGAAAATTCCAAAAGAGTTTGTTTAAAACTTCTATTGGACTACTCTCTTCAAAGAGGACCTCTTACCGCTTAGAAATAATGGTCTTTTGTAGGGAAAGTACTCGAAGTTCCTATCGGATCTATGCCTAGGATTTAGGATCATTCGCAGGGCATATATCTCGATCGATCGGGAGTTCTTCTAAAGGATCGTAATATTGGGCTTGGACAATGGTTTCCAAGTGGGACTCATAAATGAGTCAAGGCTATTGAACGAAAACCTTCAACATCTACTCCGGATCTACAAGTCAAGAGTCTTGCAAAATGAGAAAGAAATAATCTTGCTTGTACTTCTTTGAGTTAAGCCCCGCATTAATCCAAGTGCCTTAATCGGAAAAGGCTTTTCACGGTTGTAATGTAAGTGAGGATTGGGGATAGTAAAAGGCTTATTTTTGGGCCCAACATATGTGAAGGGGTTCAACGTTGGTGATCATTGCAGATTTACCATCAAACCCGATCTTTCGGGATTATCCTTTGAAGAACGTTTTCAATCTTCGAGATATACCGATAATCTCTAGAGAGCATCATCAGCCTTTCGAGAGTGCACATTTGTCTTCGAAGAACATCTTTATCGTGTTAAGATAGTGTCAACTTCTTATCTTTGTTTTCATCACCTAAATATGACATAATTAGGGAGTATCTTTCGTGATCTTACTCCCCCGAGGATTTTTCAGATTTCACTAGGGATCTTATATATAGATATCCTGTGATCTATTGACACTTACAAGATCAAATACATAATTCATGAGTGTACAAGTACTTGAATGGGCATTGGCCTTATTTTTATTAGGTACTTTGCTTTTTCTTGATGCTCGGGATCTGCTGTTTCTTTCTTTTTTTAATATTTTTTGGTCAAAATCTCATCATTTCCTTTCTTTTTGGAAATAGGATTTTTAATGATTGTACTAAACGTTCAATTTGGAGCCCTAGCATCCTCAAGTATTGGTCTAGAAATTTCTCGTAAATCTCATCTCTTGAACTCTTCCATTCCCCGGAGTGATGTCGCTTCCACCTTGAAATATGCAATGATCACTAACGGGGTTCATGTAACGAATATGCAAGCTCAACTGGGTTGTGTATAGGGTAAAA
This sequence comes from Rhodamnia rubescens, assembly GCA_021437795.1. Lineage (NCBI taxonomy): Eukaryota > Viridiplantae > Streptophyta > Magnoliopsida > Myrtales > Myrtaceae > Rhodamnia > Rhodamnia rubescens. The sequence continues at coordinate 12,993,844 of JAILYA010000002.1, read as the reverse complement.
GTGTATAGGATAGAGAAATGAACGCTTTTCATCATCCTAAAGCACCTGAATTATCGTATAAGCAACACACAAAGATTGATATTAATTCAAGCAAGAAAATTTCTAAACATTTTCCTCCCGATCTTGTCGGACTTACCTCCATTTGGCCCCAATGTGAGGTGGTTCTTGATAGGGGTAAAGAATGAAATCGTTCAAATGGTTATCAATGGTCACTTATAGTGTTTATGATAGAGAAACAAATGCCTTTGTCGTCTCAATCCATGTACTCACTGTAAATAACCCCCTACGTTCATAGGTCAAGGTTTCGCTATCCTTTCCATTCCACTCATCTCTCAAGTATGTGTAGGACGTGTTTGGATCGGGTTTGCCTCTCGTTTGAGGAAACATCCTTTTGCATGGTTTAAATAACTTTTGTTTGGAAAAATCCATTTCATTCTTTCAAAGATTCACCCTCCGAAAGGATTTAGGATGCACTATGCATGTTTCGGTCGTGTTTAAATAACCTCCAATTTTTTAAACATGAATGCAGGTAACATGATCAATGAAAAGCCCAGTTCTCAAATATATGGCTTTTTACGAATTACCCACATTTACGACCATCTCCAATCTTGAGGAATGATGGGAAAAGTTTTGGCACGATTTTGGCATCAGCTTTCAATCATCTTTGCCTTCGATTGATGTACCTTGACAAAAGGAGTCAAACACTTGATAAGTAATAGGGCGAATAAAGGGTGAAGGAACAGATACATATCACCTGTTTTAGCACATTAAGATTACCAAGCTCTTAGTTCCTCTTGAACGAGCTTGGTTCCAAGTTTTTTCTTTTTGAACTCTACAAAATACGATGCATGTATGTATGTATGAATGCATGACATGCAATGTAATGATTATACGGCGACTCGGATCATTCCAAAGAAAGCCAAATCCATTTCTAAATTTATTTCAAGGATAATATTTCTTCACCGCATCGGTATTTACAAGATATCCCAATTCTTCTCCATTTGAGTTTACAAGAATCGGTGCCCCTCCCACAAGGATTTTCTTGACAACATATGGACCCTCATAATTTGGAGTGAACTTGCTCCTAGGATGAGCAGCGTTTGGTAATGTCTTTCTCATAACGAGGTCTTCCACCTCAAAATACCTAGGCTTAACCTTCCGGTTGAATGACTTGGCTACCTTTTTATGGTAACTTAGCCATGGAAAATTGCTTTCGATGCTTCTCATCAATTAGATTTAACTGTTCACACCGTCTTTGTATCCACTCAGCTTCGAACGTAAGAAAGAACTCCTTCGAACGCCTCATCGCTGGCTTCGCAACTATCCCTAGGCTCAATAGATTGGCGATACATGACATTTTCTTTTCAATTAACAACTCCCCTTCACTTGGGGAAGATGATGCGATTCCCGAATATCTCGTAACTTAGCCATATTTACCTTAAGCTCTAGGCGATTCTCCTCTTTGTCATCAAAGATCATCCCTACTACCCGGTGGTCGGAAAGCGGGTTCCGTTGCACATTCGAGCCATATCGTCAAACTTAAGAACTTGATTGTCAATGAGAGCTTGCACTATAAGCTTCAAGATGTAGCAATTATCTACATTGTGTCCCTTTTTTCTCATATGGTAAACAAAAGTCTAGCTCTCATTATAATCGGGGTACTTTGTCTGGTCCGCCCTTGGAGGCTCCTTAGCAACCAAATGCTTCTCTAGTAACATCGGGAGCAATTTCGAAAAATGGCCTAGGGAAAAGAGAGAACTGTTTAGGTAGTTGCTTCATCTTCTATTCTTGTACCTTAGGAGCTGACCAGGATGATCCTCCCTTCGTCTAGTTAGAATTGGCGAATTGTTTTGGCTTCGGAGGATTTGGCACAAAGGCTATATCGACTTCGGCCGCTCTTTCCTTCCTCAAAGGATATTGACGTCTTATCGGAGCTTTTGGGGCTTCCTTTCTCTCATGACCCACTCTAGTCTCTCTACGACCTTGATCGGATGCACAAACGTCCGATACCCATAAGTATTTAGTTTATTGAAATATTCGTAGGGGTAGAACTTTCAAGAACAAGTCAACCAATTCGTCTTCGGGAATGGAAGGCTTAACTTGCGCCGCCAAGGCCCACCACCTCTGGACATAAGTGCGGATTGCCTCGTTCTTCCCCTTTACCACACCGAGCAAGCCTTCTCTATTAGGGGCATGTAGAATATTGAATTTGTACTTGTCATGGGAAATCTTCAGCTAGATCATCCTAACCTGTCATAGTCTTTCGGATCGAGTTCAATGAACCATGCTAAAGCGGCATATGCCAAACTTTCCTGGAACTTGTTCATGAGGAGAAGGACATAGTCGAGCAATGCGCCATTTTACGCAGTAATACTTCAAGGTAATATTTCAAGTGAGCATGGGGACAACGTGTCCCATTATATTTTATGACGAAGTTGGGCTGCTTGTAATCAAATGATACTTCAATCTTGGCAAACGGCAATATATTATCAAAACGGAATAGTTTGTAGCCTTGGTCGCTTAAGCACTCTTCAATTTTGGCCAACCTCTCGAGCTCCTTCAATCTTTGCTGCAAACTTTCTTTTCTCTTCTTTCTCGAGGTTAATGACAACATAAGGCATCTTAGGCCAAGGATTAGGATTCAGCACTCGATTAACTTCAAGGACATGCTTGAGCATCTTCAATTCACCCTTTATCGAGGCATTGGACCCCGACGGTTGATTTGCGTTATTTAGATCGTGCACACTTTGTATGTCCGGCCCGAGAGGCTTCCAAAGATAGCCTTCATCTCGGCCATCATGGCGACCATAGTAGTCATTTGGGTTTCCGAATACCAACCCTCGAAGTCAACTCTTTTCGCTCCATTCTCGTTTTGAGTTGGGTTCTTAAACGATGTCGAGGTAATTCCGTGATTAAAAATACCTATTTTGAAAATAATAATAACATAAGAATCACGACAGGAAGAACATTAAAATGACCGAATCCTTTTAATTACATGTATTCTATTAATTAATGAGAGAAATGACTACCATATGAGCCTTAGTCTCATGCGGGTATTTCTTTCATTCATTCTCTAAGAGAAATCATGTAATTAAAAGAAGCGTAACCCATAGCAATAGTTTTAATGCATATCGAAAAAGAATGCCTCTATATGCATATATAAGAAAATGAATTGAATTTATTATAAACAAACTCTCAAAGAGTGCTCAAAAGCTAAAAATATAATGTCCACATATCCTAAGCTTGATGGAGTCATCCTATCCAAGTCCGAAATGTTTGGGGTCTAAGGTGCCTTCGAAGTTCTAAAAGAAGTCAAGTTTCTCAATCCGAGACTCCCCATTTCATCATAAGGTAGCGGTCCCATATCCTCGGGTATGTAAGGCTCGATTCCCGGCTCATGAGGGAGAATGTACTACGGCACGTACGGCTCAACATAGCTGCGCACCGATCATCTTGAAATGGTGGATGTAGTCGAGATGAAGCCCTACGAAGATTCATCTCATCGGTCAAATTATCCGGCCACTCTACATCTTGGATCTAGGACCTCTTCGGAGAATTATTGATGTACTCAACCTTGATCTTGAACGGCTCCTTCCTCACATCCTTGAGGGCCTTTTTCGGTATGACAAAAGAGAGAATACTTGGTTGTGGTGGTAGTGGGATCTCTTAGAGGGCCCCAAACTATTTGATAACCCTCATCGGGTAATATGCGGAGCTCCCGTAAAGCCAAGCAATGGAACTAGGTCTCCATCCTTGCAAGTAAGTCTAGCCCTATGAAGTATTGGCCACCTAAGCCGCCATCGGAGTTGTTTGGGCTTTAAAGCTCTAAGGAACTCTTTCCAATCTTTAAAGTTGAACTCAAAAACTCGTGTGTGAGTTTGAACAAAGGTTCTAAAGGGACGAGTGTGAGGGCTAATCTCGGTGAAACCCAAACGGAGGTAGAACCGTTTGACATGGGATGTAAACCACATATATAGAAACCCACTAGAAGCTCTAAAGATTCCATTGTTTCTAACCCGAAACGGTTTAAAAACAAGGGAATCCCTAAAGTTGAACTTAGGACCTCGTGTGTGAGTTTGAACAAAGGTTTTAAAGGGATAGGTGTGAGGATTGATCTTAGTGAAACCCAAACGGAGGCTGAACTATTTAACGTAGGATGTAAACCACATATATAGAAACCCATTGTGACGCCCCACATAGCATTGCGAACGCGTCACATCCGTCAACACCATAAATACTCCCAGGATAATAACTACGGCGCATGTATGAAATGAAGCAAGCATGCGGAAAGTAAAAATAACTCCATACAAAAGACAAAAGGATAACTTGGGATAACAACTATATACAAAGATGAAACATTCATTTCATATACAACAGCCGGGGAAAGAGCATACACCAAGACACATTCGGGTCGGAGGAGCCGAGGACCAAATCTAAAAGGGTGCATCAAGGTCCTAACAAAAGAGATCTATTTCCAAAAGACATCTTGAAAATCCTTAAGGTCATTAAGTCGAATCGCTGGCTTCGTCTTCATTTTCCTCATCGTCATTATCGGGATCATAATCGGAGAAGGTCTCGGAGCGCACCTCTATCGAATCGTCATCCATATCGTCTTTTGAAGCGAGATATCTCAATCACCTTGATACTCTCCTTAATCGTCGGGAATTTCTCGGAAACATTCCTCGAACCAACCATCGAAACCTCTACCTCTATCTCGTCACGCACCGGATAACACCAAGAAGGTACGACACCCTTAGGGACCTCGGTAGCCTTCGGTGGACCAAGTAGTACTATCCCCGACGCGACCAAATCATGCTTCAAATCGATGAGGTTTCCAATGCTCCCCTCCTCATCGACCCAAATAGTAGTAGATTTTCTAACAAAAACTACACCCCGACCATTTGGGAATTCATCAAAATAGGCAGTCATTTCCTTGGGATCGCTTAGGCATATAGGTAGCATCTTCAAGGTTTAGGATCCGAAAAAAAAAAACAAATCCCACAAAGGGGTGAGACTTACGTCTCAAAGCTAAGCCCTAAAACCTAAACTAGGTCGTCGTCCCACTGGGACCACACATTAAAGACCGCAGGCAAACATTCATCGGACCAAGCAATACATGATATCCAAATATCAAGGCATTTATGGCATAATTAGTATATAGTAAACCACCAATTACGAGGATGTAAAACACGTGAGACCAAGCTACGAACTAACACAAACAATTCGTAAGATGAAAATTTTTCCGTCATTTCATCATAATTCTCAACTCAAAGATTTAGTCCGCGTTCGGACGCATCGGACTATAACGGTTCTTAAACCCGCGTTTGGACGCTTCAGGTTTCTAGTGCCATTTTAAGGCTTATATCGACATACATTAGCTAATCCCGCGTTCGACGCATCAGGATAATTTCAATTCACCACCCCATGTTTCGACACATCGGGTGCCATGAGCCCTTAGTTTGGACACCTTCGCTACTCAAGGCCTAAATCTCGTACGGCCACTTGAGGTTACATGCCAATCAAATGCATACATCAATAATTCATCCATAAAATTAAAGTTTCATAACGTAACAAATGCACATGGCTCAATCCACAACCAATTCATTCGGCCCTCATCAAATTGAACAGTATAAATATTCCCATTCATCAATTCAACAAGCAACTCGTCCGGTTGCGTCCTAACGTCCTAATATAGGTTTAAGGGTCACTTACTCTTAGATTGGGCTAGAAATTTCCAAATCGCATGACCCTTCTAGGCCAGCAACTCTCGGCCAAAATAGGGATCAAGCGCTGTCCTAGGAAAAACTACATTTTTCATATTGAAACTTAATCATTTCTCAAGTCCCTTGTGCCAATACCTTAGCAACATCTCATACAATGACTTAAGATGTCTCACTAATCATTTCCAAGCCAAATTACCTCTTATTTAACCCCCAACATACTTAGTTTTTAACAGAGCACCCATAGGACAAAATCGGTTCTGGTTTAAACAGCCCCTTAAACCTCCTTTATTCCTCAATTTATCACATAATCTCTTCATTAACACCTCAATACATAAGTGTAGATGTCTTACCGTGAATTTGAACTTCAATTAACACCCCAAATGGCTTCACACAGCTCTGTTTCCAACTGGTCTGCAAGAAGACAGAATCTGTCTTGTCAAATTCAACCTAAACCAGCCATAGAACCACATCCAAAACCAAATAAATTCTCAATCTCAGATCATCAAACCCTAGTATTATATGTTGGGATCAAGTCACCGAAAATTTGGGACTATTTGAGCTCTTAAAGCCTACTAAAAGCTCAACAACTCATGTCAGCTCGAATTCTGACCTTCGTCCATTCCAACTGCTGTACCGGAAAAAATAATAGGCCCATTTTTGCCCATAATATGTCCCTGGAAAGCCAAGACAATTATCTTTCAAATGGAGGTAACCTTACCTCAAAAAGATGTCGGACGAAGGAGATATGGCCGAAACAGTGAGCAGCAACAGTTCTGTCCGGCGAGAGAAAAAAAAAGAGAGAGAATGAGCAGAAACTTTCGGAGCAAGGGAAATAGTTATCCACAAGCGGAAGGAGAAAGAAAGGGATTATATTTGGTCTTTCTTAGTCAATGGTCAATGGGTCAAAAGTGCAATAGTTGGCTCCAATTATTGATGGCAAGAAGGGCTCTTGCATTGACACTTGGCATCCACAATAAAATATCCATAAAAAATTCCATATTTTCTTATCATTTTCTGCCAAGACATATATAAGGGAGAAAATGACTAAATTGCCCTTTTACTACCTTATTACAAGCATTAACCTTGAGGGCAAAATGGTCACTTTATACTTTCTGTCCAAAATTTCATTCCCTCGATGAGGCGACGTCCAATACGTGTCCAATGTTGAGATTCTTCATTTCCAATTCAAGATCGCATTTCGTGATCGATTTTTCGTCAATCGTAATTCCAGTTTATTTCGAACTAATGGGTAGCTTTTGCGAGATATTACGCGTATCGACTCTCCGATCCTCATCACACTTAGGATGACTCAAGATACGGCGACTTTAATTTCCATGTAATTGCGAGAGTTTATTACTAGTTCCGACGGTCTCGATTGTCATAGTTCGATTTAGGAAAGATTTGCAAATCATACGTTGGTTAAGCGCCATCACTCGCGTCTCAATCGTATAACACTAGCAATAGATTCCACCATCGTTCTTAGATCGGCCTTTATTGGTTTTAAACATTCTCTCGGCAATCCTTATGGTCAAAGCGCCATTTCTCATTCGAGTTTCCTAGGTCCACGTACTTTGCTATGCGTTAGCCTTTCCCTTTTGGTCGGTTAACTCGGGATTGATCGGATTCGAGTGAAATAAAACTGAAATACATCGATAGATATTTCTCATTCAACGGTCTCGAATTGAGAGGAATTTCAGAATGTCACAACTCTTTTCCTCTTACAGAAATTTCGTTCTCGAAATTTACAATAATTTAACTATTCAAACAAATGGGGGTACCGACACCTCATCGTTTCTTCACTTTCCCAAGTAGCGCCTTCGGGTCCATGGTGCTCCCGGATCACTTTAACCAATGAAATCGTCTTAGTCCTCAAGACTTGCTCCTTTCGATCCTCGATTCCGGTTGGCTTCTCTACATACGATACCTTGTCGTCTACTTCGATAGTTTTGTAATCCAAGATATGAGTCGGATCTGGCTCATACTTCCTCAAAGATCGACACATGAAATACGTTGTGTACTTGAGCTAAACTTGGTGGTAAAACAAGCTTGTACGCCAAGGTTCCAATCCTTTCTAGAATTTCAAAAGGTCCTACGTACCTCGGACTCAATTTTCCTTTCTTTTCGAAACGTAACAATCCCCGCATTGGTGATACATTTAGGAAAACATGGTTGCTAACTTGAAATTCCAATGGTTTGCGTTGCTTATCGGCATAACTCTTCGACGACTTTGTGCCGTCTTCAACTTTTCTCTAATGACTTTTACTTGCCTCAATGGACTGTTCTACTAACTCGGGCCGGTTATGCTTCTTTCTCCGACTTCGTCCCAAAGATATAGGAGTTCTCGCAAGCTCGCCAAACAATGCTTTGAATAGAGCCATTTTGATACTCTGGCGATAGCCGTTGTTATATGCGAATTCCACTAGATGCAATTGGTCTTCCCAACCACCTTTGAAGTCTATTACACAAGCTCGCAACATATCCTCGAGCATCCGAATTGTTCTTTTTGATTGTCCATCTATCTCGTGGATGATATGTTTGTACTATATTATAATCTAGTTCCCATGGCGTCTTGGAGACTTTTCCAAAACTTTGCCGTAAACTTAGGATTCCTATCGGACGTAATCGTTACCGGCACTTCGTGAAGTCGCACTATGTGACGCATATATAACTCGGCATACTTGTCCATTGTGAAGTCCTTTCTCACGGGAATAAAATGTGCGGATTTTGTCGGTCTATCCATGACTACCCAAATCGAGTCATGACTTCTTTGACTTCTTGGTAACCCCATTACAAAATCCATGGTCACGTGTTCCCATTTCCACTCGGGAATTTCTAAAGGCAGAATAACAATCCGCCAGGTTTGCAATGTTGTGCCTTTACCTATTGGCAAACCAGGCATTTTGCCACGTGTTTAGCCACGTCCACTTTCATTCCATTCCACCAATAGTGTTGACGCAAATTCGATACATTTTCGTACTACCCGGGTGAATGCTATAATTTCTTCGGTGAGCTTCAGACAGAATCCTTTCCTTAAGCTCTTCATCATTAGGCATGCATAAACGTCCACGAAATTTTAAAATTCCGTCCTCGGACACATGAAATTTCGATTTCCTTTTCGTTACATCCATCTCGAGGATCTTTTGAATTTCGTAGTCCGTAGACTGCAAGGCTTTTATCCTTTCCCCGGGATTTCGGGTTCAATTCTCAAAGTTGCCATCAAACCCGACACTTGGCAAACTTCCAACTTAAATTCAGAATCTCTTAGCCTCTCGAACATGGACCATCCCCCGACCATCGGACATGCAATGATTGACTTCCAACTAAGTGCATCCGCGACCCTATTTGCTTTCCCGGGATGATATAAAATGTCGCAGCCGTAATCCTTAAGTAATTCCATCCATCGACGCTATCTCATGTTCAATTCCTTCCGAGAAAAAAAAATACTTTAGAATTTGGTGATCCGTATAAATCCGAAATCGCTCACCACACAAGTAATGCCTCCAAATCTTCGTAGCAAAGACAATTGCAGCCAACTCTAAGTCGTGTGTTGGATAATTCATCTCATGAGGTCTCAATAGTCGTGACGCATAAGCGACAACTCTCCCATGTTGCATTAACACACAGCCTAGTCCTTTTAACGAAGCATTGCTATATATCTCATAGCCTCCGGATCCCGAAGGGATCGTTAATACAGTGCGGTCATCAATCGGTGCTTAAGCTCTTGAAAGCTCCTTTCGTATTTATCCGTCCACTCAAACCAGGTATCTTTCTTAGTTAACTTCGTCAATGGCATAGCTAAGGACGAGAACTTTTCCACAAAGCGTCTATAATAACTTGCCAACCCTAGAAAACTCCGAACTTCCGTAACAATCTTGGGTCTAGGCCAATTCATTACTTGCTTCAATCTTTGAAGGGTCGACGGAGATTCCTTTTCTAGATATCACATGGCCAAGAAATGCCACCTTATACAACCAGAATTCGCATTTATTAAACTTAGCATAGAGCGAATGCTCCCTCAAAGTTTGCAAGACAACCCTTAGGTGCTTCTTATGCTCCTCATTACTCCTTGAATAAATCAAAATGTCGTCAATAAAAACAATGACAAATCGATCCAAATATTCCTTAAATACTCGATGCATCAAGTCCATGAATGCGGTTGGAGCATTAGTCAATCCAAAAGGCATCACTTGTAAACTCATAATGCCCATACGTTCTAAAGGCGGTCTTCGGAATGTCTTCTTTCTTAATTCTCAACCGATGATAACCAATTCTTAGATCTATCTTAGAAAATATAGAGGCTCCTTGCAGTTGATCAAACAAATCATCGATCCTTGGCAACGGATACTTGTTCTTGATAGTTACTTGATCCAATTGCCTATAATCAATGCACAAACGTAAGGATCCATCCTTCTTCCTTACGAACAACACCGGCGCTCCCCATGACGACGCGCTTGGTCGAATGAATCCCTTGTCTAACAGTTCCCGCATTTGAACCTTTAACTCTTTTAACTCCGATAAAAACATTCTATAAGGTGCTTTCGAGATTGGTTCCGTTCCCGGGCTAATTCAATCACGAACTCAACTTCCCGCTCCGGTGGTAATCCCAAAGAACTCCTTAGGGAAGACATCAAGGAATTCACACACCACAGGGATACTTTCCAATTTCGGTTCTTCAGCCGTCGTATCAACCACCATAGCTAAATAAGATTGGCATCCTTCGTCTAACGACTTTGTTGCCTCCAATGACGAAATTAAAAGAATCGAGGTTCCTCCTCAACTTCCTATGAATTCAAATCTAGGGCAACCATCCGGATAAAAATAGATTACCCAGTTGCCACAATCGACTATAGCCCTTTGTCTACCTAGCCAATCCATCCCAATAATCACATCAAAGTCAAACATAAGCAACACGCCCAAATCTATCCTTTCCTCGCTACCACCAATAACTATCTTACGATCCACACAATCTAGTGAGACTATCACATTATCCTTTAATGGGATGGTAACATGCAATATCACATCCAATGACTTCAATTCCATATCAACCATATTAGCAAACCGAGCGAGACACGAAAGAATGCGAAGCTCCAAGATCAAATAATGCATAGGCAACTTGATTGCACAAATAAGTCATACCGTGACCACACCGGGCGCATTCTCCACTTCGCTCATGCCACGCCGTCTGGCTCGTCCTTGTGCTGCGATCGGTTCAATTCGTTCCGTGGAGTCACAACTGGTGGTCCTGTTTGAGGTCGTGGCCCTTGCGGTCCGGGTCCTAGGGCTTGGTTCGGACAATTCATGATCTGGTGGCCCAACCGACCACACTTGAAACAAGCACCCATTCGATCGGACAAGGTCCACTTCGTGCTTCCTACCACAAAGATAACAATTCGTATTCGTTTGGTGCGGTGGCTTCCCAATATTCTTTTTTACTTGGTGGAACAAAACGCCGATTGCTTATCATGGCCTCTTACCACTGATGATTGTCGCGAAATGAAGTAAACCGAGATCTAAATGCGGTGGCTCTTTCCTTTATGTCCCTCTCTATCATCCGACTTCGCTCACGAATTTCCTTATAGGTTCTCAAGTTCATGGCCACCATTTGACTACGAAGTTCGGCCTTAATCCATCTTGAAATCTCCACGCCTTCTCCAAGGGGTCTTCAACAAATCGGGGTGCATACCTCGATAATCTAGCGAATTCAGCTTCGTACTAATCCACCGTCGAGTGATTCCGACGTAATCGCTGAAATTCCATTTGCTTCCTCTCTCGCAGCCTCTCAGAAATATTTGTCATTGAACGCAATAGTAAACGCAGCCCAAGTTAAGGCGGTGCCTTCGGGAAACACTCTTTCTTTGGTGGCATTCCACTAGTCATTAGCGGTATCTTCCAGGTTGGTAAATCGCCAAGAGTACTTTTTCCTCGTCGTTACATCTCGAACCCCAAAAGCTTTCTCGAGCTTCTCAATCCATCCGGGTGCCAATTCGGGTCTTCGGTGCCATCAAACCGGAGTGGTTTTAACTTCATGAATTGTTCAACTAACCGACCCATCTCGCTAGCCGCATTCCCTTCATTCCCGAGCATTACCTAACTCAACGCCCGGTCATTATTCTCGTTAACCCGAGCATTACCGGCTTCAACGCCCGACCATTGTTGATATTAGTCCCGTCACCTCTAATGTTATTATTTGTTGCATTGTCGGCAGCCATGGCAGCTCCCATAGCCTGGGCAATAGCGGTATCTCTATCTTGAGCCTCGCCTGTCTAATAAATCACCAATTCGTTCCAAAGCTCTCATGACTCCATCCATTCTAGGATCCTCCGCCCTAAGCGGTCTCGAATTAGAGGCTCCACCTCTAGAACCTCCACCCCTAGGTTTCCTAGGTCTAGGTTGGTTGCTCATTCTTGCTAACTCACTATACCCGAATCACTACAATTCCCCCACGGAATTAGAGACCTAAGTCATCTACTCAAGTCTAGTGATTTTACGCTATACAACAATGCAAAGAATCACAACATAGCAACCAATCACCATCACATTCAAGAGCACATCAATTTATGATTTCACGATCATACCTCAAGTCCCTTCGCATCTGCAACTTCGTACAATCAAAAATAATTATTCACTTCAATTCATGTAGTAGTGCGATACTTGGTCATCATCACCGATTCACCACAATCATGCCAATTCAAGATGTCAATCACATGCGCCAATTCATATGTCATACATTTCATGTCTAACTCTAGCGAACCTCCTAGGGTTTCGCTACCCAGTCATCCCAATTCATCCCTCCTTATCACTCCAATCCTCAATCAACTTTGATTGAGCCGACCTTGTTACGATACCACTCAAACGGGTGCGCGACGCCCCACATAGCATTGCGAATGCGTCACATCGATCAACGCCATAAATACTCCCAGGATAATAACCACAGGCACGTATGAGATGAAGTAAGCATGCGGAAAGTAAAAATAACTCCATACAAAAGACAAAAGGATAACTTAGGATAACAACTATATACAAGATGAAACATTCGGTTCATATACAACGATCGGGGAAAGAAGCATACACCAAGTACACATTCGGGTCGGAGGAGCCGAGGACCAAATCCAACAGGGTGCATCAAGGTCCTAACAAAAGAGATCTATTCCCAAAAGACATCTTGAAAACCCTTAAGGTCACTAAGTCGAATCGCCGGCTTCGTCTTCATTTTCCTCATCGTCATTATCGGGATCATAATCGGAGAAGGTCTCGGAGTGCACCTCTACCGAATCGTCATCCATATCGTCTTTTGAAGCGAGATATCTCAATCACCTCGATACTCTCCTTAACGTCGGGGTTTTCTCGAAAACATTCCTCGAACCAACCATCGAAACCTCTACCTCTATCTCGTCACGAACCGGATGACACCAAGAAGGTACGACACCCTTAGGGACCTCGGTAGCCTTCAGCGGACCAAGAGTACTATCCCCTACACGACGAAACCATGCTTCAAATCGATGAGGTTTCCAATGCTCCCCTCCCTCATCGACCCAAACAGTAGTAGATTTTCTAACAAAAACTACACCCGACCATTTGGGAATTCATCAAAATAGGCAGATCATCTCCTTGGGATCGCTTAGGCATATAGGTAGCATCTTCAAGGTTTAGGATCCGAAAAAAAAAAACAAATCCCACGAAGGGGTGAGACTTACGTCTCAAGAAAGCTAGCCCTAAACCTAAACTAGGTTGTCGGTCCCACCGGACCACACATTAAAGACCACAATCAAAGATTCATCGAGACCAAGCAATACATGATATCCAAATATCAAGGCATTTATGGCATAATTAGTATATAGCAAACCACCAATCACGAGGATGTAAAACACGTGAGACCAAGCTACGAACTAACACAAACAATTCGTAAGATGAAAATTTTTCCGTTATTTCATCATAATTCTCAACTCAAATATTTAGTCCGCGTTCGGACGTATCGACTATAATGGTTCTTAAACCCGCGTTCGGACGCTTCGGGTTTCTAGTGCCATTTTAAGGCTTGTGTCGACATACATTAACTAATCCCGCGTTACGAAGCATCGGGATAATTTCAATTCACCACCCCATGTTTCGACACATCGTGGTGCCATGAGCCCTTAGGCTTGACACCTTCGCTACTCAAGGCCTAAATCTCCTACGGCCACTTGAGGTTACATGCCAATCAAATGCATACATCAATAATTCATCCATAAAATTAAAGTTTCATAACGTAACAAATGCACATGGCTCAATCCACAACCAATTCATTCGGCCCTCATCAAATTGAACAAGTATAAATATTCCCATTCATCAATTCAGTAAGCAACTCATCCATTGCGTCCTAACGTCCTAATATAGGTTTAAGGGTCACTTACTCTTAGATTGAGCTAGAAATTTCCAAATCGCATGACCCTTCTAGGTCGAAACTCTCGCCAAAATAGGGATCAAGTGCCGTCCTAGGAAAAACCACATTTTTCATATTAAAACTTAATCATTTCTCAAGTCCCTTGTGCCAATACCTTAATAACATCTCATATAATGACTTATGATGTCTCACTAATCATTTCCAAGCCAAATTACCTCTTATTTAACCCCCAACAGATTCAGTTTTTAATAGAGCACCCACCGGACAAAATCGATTCCGGGTTAATCATACTAAACAGCCCCTTAAACCTCCTTTATTCCTCAATTTATCACATAATCTCTTCATTAACACCTCAATACATGAGTTTAGATGTCTTACCGTGAATTTGAACTTCAATTAACACCCCAAATGGCTTCACACACTCTGTTTCCAGCCGGTCCGCAAGAAGACAGAATCTGTCTTGTCAAATTCAACCTAAACCAACCATAGAACCACATCCAAAACCAAATAAATTCTCATTCTCAGATCATCAAACCCTAGTATTATATGTTGGGATCAAGTCACCGAAAATTTGGGACTATTTGAGCTCTTAAAGCCCACTAAAAGCTCAACAACTCATGTCAGCTCGAATTCTGACCTTCGTCCATTCCAACTGCTCTACCGAAAACACTACTGGGCCAATATTAGCCCATAATATGTCCCTGGAAAGCCAAGACAAATATATTTCAAATGGAGGTGACCTTACCTCAAAAAGATGCCGGATGAAGGAGATATGGCCGAAACAATGTGCAGCAATAGTTCTGTCCGGCGAGAGAAAAAAGAGAGAGAGAGAATGAGCAGAAACTTTCGGAGCAAGGGAAATAGTTATCCACAAGCGGAAGGAGAAAGAAAGGGATTATATTTGGTCTTTCTTAGTCAATAGTCAATGGGTCAAAAGTGCAATAGTTGGCTCCAATTATTGATGGCAAGAAGGGCTCTTGCATTGACACTTGGCATTCACAATAAAATATCCACAAAAAATTTCATATTTTCTTATCATTTTCTGCCAACACATAAATAAGGGAGAAAATGACTAAATTGCCCTTTTACGACCTTATTACAAGTATTAACTTTGAGGGCAAAATGGTCACTTTATACTTTCTGTCCAAAATTTCATTCCCTCGATAAGGCGACGTCCAATACGTATCCAATGTTGAGATTCTTCATTTTCAATTCAAGATCCCGTTTCGTGATCGATTTTCCGTCAATCGTAATTCGAGTTTATTTCGAACTAACGGGTGGCTTTTGCGGACGTTACGCGTATCGACTTTGTGATCCTCATCACACTTAGGATAACTCAAGATATGGCGATTTTAATTTCCATGTAATTGTGAGAGTTTATTACTAGTTCCGACGGTCTTGATCGTCATAGTTCGATTTAGGAAAGATTTGCAAATCATACGTTGGTTAAGCGACATCACCCGCGTCTCAATCATATAATGCTAGCAATAGATTCCACAATCGTTCTTAGATCAGCCTTTATTGGTTCTAAACATTCCCTCGGCAATCCTTATGGTCAAAGCACATTTCTCATTCGAGTTTCTTAGGTCCACGTACTTTGCCATGCGTTAGCCTTTCCCTTTTGGTCGGTTAACTCAGGATTGATCGATCCGAGCGAAATTAAAATGAAATACATTGATAGATATTTCTCATTCAATGGTCTCGAATTGACAGGAATTTCAGAATGTCACACCCATTAGAAGCTCTAAAGATTCCCTTATTTCTAGCCTGGAAACGATTTAGGGATATAAAGGTTTCGGCTAGAATTAGGTTGGAGTAATCCCATTCATAACGAGACCCGCCTAACTATCACAACCATGATAGGGTCGAAAGTGGTAGCGGAAATAGGGAATAGCACAAAGCAAGAGAAAGCTAAGATAAGACTCTACCCGACTTGGTTCCTTTATCCGTCGGAAGGTTTGAAAACCTATCTATGAGGAAAAAGAGGGAAACACGCCCGAGTTACTCTTGGCATCCGGAACAATCTAAAAAAGGCCGGTATCTAAGAACTCGGCTAATGAGCTAAGGGGTTCATACCCTAACGGGGGTTGGACTAGGTGGGAAGTAAACTCGACTCTAATGGCGGTATTATACTCCTCTACAGTAGGAGTCATTTCCAATCCCTCCATATTGAGCGTAGCGATGGTTGGATCCCAATATCGTGCCATGGCTTGGACAAAAGCGGGGGGGACACTCAATCCTCAAAGAAATCCAGCAGATACCCCAAACGTGCTTTGGCGTAAGTCTAATTGGGCTTCTCTCATGTTCTTCCACTAGACTAAGAGCTCATTTTGGGAAACTTTGAACACTTGGATATCGTTCTTCCCCATCAAGTCTAGAATATACAAATGATGTTGGAAAATCAATTGCCATGGATTACTTTAAAATGCACATCAGTAAATATCATGAAATATGCATGATGCGATTCAATTGCATATTCTAGTTTGTGAAATAGAAATTAGACCCTCTTATTTGTGTTAAGAATCAAATATGAGGTCTAACTTAAATTTTAGATAAGCGTAGTATGAATTGATCAAAATCTTCCTAGTAATTGAGAGAAATAACGATGTCACATTTCATTGATCAAAACAACAAATTGAACAATGAAAAGAAAATTCATTGAAATAGATTCTTGATACATGGAAATCTACTGAAGCAAAATATAGGGATATGAAGAGGTTCCAAGAAAAGGAGATCCTATACATGTATACTAAAACATGAAAACAATAAAAGATCAATAGCATGTGAAATCTAGGTTTTCAACTTTTTGAAACCCTATGGTCTAGTAACCCATATTTGAGTCTTCAATAGTAAGGTCTTCATTTAGATAGGAGAGACCCTTTATCCGGTCTTCATCTTCTTGAGAATATCCTTCACTTGGGTTCTCTTCGGATGGGTAGTCAATTGGAGGTGTTCCCCATGATTCCTCGCTATATTCTCTCTTAGAATTTTCTTCTTCGAAGGGTTCTTCATCAAAGTCTCCTCCCGAGCGTGAATCCTCAATTAGAGTTTCTTTTTTCTCCATGGGCTCTTTGATCGAGCATAATTCTTTTGGCCATTCCTTTGTCCATGGCACTATTTCCTCAAGGCATCTCTCAAAGAACCTTGGGTTTAGGTTTCTTGAGAATAATGTGCTTCGGCCTCGGTCCGATGGCGGGACGCTTCCCTTTCTCCCGCGGAGCTAACATGGGTCTATTTTGCCTAGTAAGGCGTTCGCCTTTCTTCGAGCATATCCTTCTCTAGCCGATTGGTTTCGGCATTGCCTTTTCCATTCTATGAATTCATCACGATATTTTTCAATTTCGTGTTTAGACTACAAATCCATCACATAATACTCGGTGTGGCAATCTTCAAGACGCCCTAGCTTTCTCTCACTCAGCTCATGTCCATGCATAAATCTAGTAAAGTGCAACCTTGATTTCGGTCCCGAGCGACTACCTTTCTCGGTACTTGAAGGTCACAAACTCTGTGGAACTCTTAGGAAATAGTGACATCCTATCCCTATCAACGTTATTTCCATCAATCACTTCAACGATTCATGAAATGTAAATGCCTTACCAACCAATACCAAATAAAAGTATGATTTTCCTTGCATTATGTGCGATTTTAGGTATACCAACCATCCACGGACAAGCGCATAAGATAAATAGGGAGTATACTTTAAAAATTGAAAGATTGGGTATGGAACCTAAAGCTAAAGGCTCCCACGATCCAAATGTGGCAAATTTGCCCTTGAGGATACCTATCTAAGAGGGTTAGAGATTGCCAATTAAGATCATGAGCAGGAACGAATACGAAAGTCTCAAGTGCCATCAAACACATGATCCTTTTGCACCCTTTCCCTATCTAAGGTATACCTAAATGTGGTTGCGATCGGGGTTTGACTACCAGTGTATGCGTTGTGTCGTGATCATCAAAATGCAATTTTATGCACAAGAGTTTGTATTAAACATTGCTCCAATAGGTGCGTAAAGATAAACATCCATTCCCAACTCCAACTTGCAGGAAAAAATGTCAGCAAACACTCTACCCCTTATTTCTCCCATCCGAAAAAATATCTAACACATTTGTTAGCGTATGCACATCATCTTCAAGAGCATCTACGTAAAATCGGGTTAGAAAAACCAATCAACTTTTTAATCGGCTCAAGTCCACTAAAGTCCCTAGTGGAGTCGCCAGTCTGTCGCGACCCTCACGATCTCGATTTGGCGAGGAGATCGTCGGGGCCAATGGGTCGCACTTCCGGCCCCATTGGATGTGGACCTTCGGACGCGAGCCCCTCCCAAGGCCCATTACCTAAATTGCAACGGAGGAAAAATGGATCGGCCTTTCAAGATGGTCTAGTGACATGTGCTACGTGTACGTGCCTCGGAGTCGTCACCAATCATTTTTTAGAGGCTATGATTGTAAAACCCTATCGAATAGTCGGGAGTTTCGATTCAATTCTCGCGAGAATCGGAGAAGTGAGTTCGGAGACTTAGTTACGTCGATTATCATATTTGACACCCTTTTTAGTACCCAAGTTGAATAAATTTTCTAACTTCGAATTTCATGTAGATGAGTAGAGGGGGTACGAATCTCAAATCTAGGAGTTAATATAGACGGGAGTAACTATCCTAGCAATCATAATAAAAAAAAATAAAGTGCGCAAATCAAGGAATCGAACATGTAGATAAATCACATCAAATCAGCATGACATTCTTAATAAAGCCCTATTAGCTTAGAGAACGGGCAATCACAACTCATAGAGTAAACAAGTGTAATTTGAACATGATTCACCCATGAGGGGGCAAAATCATAATTTTGAGAAAATTTGGGGATGATTTGCCAAAATGGGAAAAATCGTCATTTTGGAAGGAATTCGAGTGAAAAGTATCGAAAATAGGATTGACCAACTAAAGTAACCCATGTCCTAATTTTCAACATCTTTTAGAATTTTTTCAAATTTTTGGAGAGGATTTACCTTTGAGAGGTAAAAATAGTCATTTTCTCAAGGAAATGAGATACGAAAATCCCGCATGACAGAGGATCGGCCCACCTACTCGACCCATATCCTAATTCTAGAAATTTTCACGACTCACAAGAAATTCGAAAACGATTTACCCTTTGAGGGGTAAAATCGTTATTTCGGAAGGGAGACGAGAATCGAAAACCAAAACAAAAGGGTTGGTTACCTAACCCGACCCAAACCCCAATTTTGGCATTTTTGCAAATCCTAAAAAATTTTTAGAGACAAATTACCCCTAAAGGGTAAAATTGTCATTTTGAAAAGATCGAGAGAAGAAATGTCAAAAATAGGATTGGCCAGTTGACCGTGGCCATTCCTCAATTTTTTAGAATTTCTAAAATTTTCTAGGAATTTTCTACAAAATTTTGCTATTTGTTTTGGATTTTTAAAACAAATTTTTTCGAATTTTTCAAAATTATTTTTTTAAAGGGAAACCGGTCAATGGACCGGTCAATGCGATATGGTCTCGATTCGGACCGCGTGGACTCTAGGCCCCAAAATGATGCCGCTTTAATCACCGATCCTACGGTCACCATTCGACCATATGGCCGAACCTAGGCTCTCGGCTCTTCTCGCTAAAATCGATGGTCCAAATCAAAAGGACGGTTAATCTTCACCATTGAATCTAATTACTAAGATTGATGGTTCATCGCGTGGCCTAACTTGTGTTATGCCACGTGGCGTGGCCTACCTTGTGTTATGCCACGTGGTGCCATGTCAAACATTAACCGATCATTCGAAGCCACGTTAGCTTCATTTTCTTCCTCGCGACAAAACAAAATGAACGGCTGAGGTTTCTTCGCCGTTGATCGACGGCGAAACCTTGGCCAATTGGCCTAATTCCGATGCCATTCGACTCGCCGACTCTCTACTACAACATATAAAAAATCTAGCCATAACTATCCACGAATCAACATAGTCGAAACTCAAACAATGCATATCAATGGCGGACAAAACATATTATACGAGCATAACAATCCAATTCGGTCACAGAATAGCTTCATCTTGAGTTCGGGATACTTACCTATGGCTTCGATTGAGCCGTAGATCGCCAGATCTGGCTAGCCAAATCGTGACCGGACCGTGACCGGTAGGAGGCTTGACTCATGGTTTTTATGCAAAATCGACGCAAAACAAGTATGCAATAGTGGTCGGTAATGCTTGGGAAACAAAACGTACACACTAATTGTAAGCATGATCATCAAAGATGCGAGTTGCCATATGAGGACCGAGAGTAAGCTTAAAGTTCAACTCACAATTTTCGGACGATCTCTAGCAACGCGAACTAATTCAATCGTTCCATGGTGATGATGCGAAGCTCGGCGAAGTGGAATTGAGTTTTGATTAGGCTTGTATCACCTTGACCGAAGTCGTACAGGTCCTCGGCCAAAGCTTCGTAATGGCGACGATGAGGGGTTTGAGAGCCTATCTCTCTTCTTTCTTACTCTCTCTCTAACTTTTTTGACCTCTAGAACAAAATGAACCACCTCCTCTCCTCGAAAATGCGTAAGGAGTCTTTAACTAATTTTGATTTTTGGCACCGATCGGGAACTCTATCGACTCGCCTCCTCACGTGCTCTCATGTGACTTTAGGCACTTCGACGGCGACGAGATGACCAAAGGTCCATCGAACTCCGTTAACCTTATCTTCGAGCACAATCGGGCATAGCTTTTGCTCAATCTTTGGCTTTGTTGACTTTTTTCAGATCGAGACATTGACCAAGTTGCTTCGCCGCGCTCCAGCCATCGGAGGTGGAAGTATCGGTGTCAATCGACGGGGATTGAATCGAAGATAAAAACCACCGACCTGAATTCGACCAATTATACCCGCTTACCCAGCCAATTTTCATGTCGAAGTTTGGCTGGTCAACGTTTGAAAATGGCACCAACCTACTCGAGGAAGATGATACTATGTAGGCCTGGTCCATGGGTCGGACTCGGTTTGATCAGGACTACTTTTTAAAATTGCTTGCAATTCATAGGGAATTTTTCAAATTAAATCATATAAAAAAATCAGCATGATGAATTACACTCAGAAATGCCATTTTTCTAAAAAATTATGGACGAATTGAACAAAACCTCCAAATTGGTTTCAAAATCCGATTGTGAAAATCGTGCAATTGAAGGCCTAAATGTCCAACTCAGCTCATAATAACCATGCCAATGGATTCAGGAGGGTGAAAAACATAGGGCAACGGTCTCATTTATGCATGGCAATCCATAGATTTCAAGTAATTTCATTTTTACCAAGATTTAGGGACAAAATTGCAAGAAAAGTATGCAATTTTGTCCAATTCATGCAATCTTTCAATTTATGTGAATAATTGGATCAAATTGCAATGCAGGGAAATCCCATTGAATGTCAAGACTCTAAAAATGAAAAAATTTCAAATTAAAAGACTCAAACGATAATTTTTGGGCAAATTCAAGCATATGTGTAATGAAGGAACACATAAAATTGAACTTGATTTTTGAACTTTCCAGAGGTAAAAAGAAGAGGGAATTAAAATAAAAATATAGACTATTTTTCTGTATTTTTGTGACTTCAAAAACTATTTTTCTTGATTTTTCAACCATTTTTATATTTTAAAAAATATTTAAAAAATGCGAGAATTATGAAAAATTAGTTTTTGGTCAAAAATGGTTCCTTAGGCTTGGCTAAGGCTATCGAAGTTGATTTTGTAATTTGTTTTAACTTTTATGAATTTGCTTATGAGTTTTCCAAAAATAAATCAAAAAAAGGTCGATTAAAAATCGGTGTCAAACAATTAGCTATGCAAAAGAACTTAAAAATGATTGTTGTGTGGCACTCTTAATTCTTAGTTCGATATCTATAAATATCACATCTTAGGGTGTATTTAATTTAACCAAAAATGACACTATAGGTATGGTATGTGATTATAACACACACAAAAAAAATCATTCTTTTTAATCAACTTCGATTTTTCAATTCAAAAAGAATAGAAACACAATATATGCGAAAATCGATTTTGTATTTGGAGAGACATTATAATTAATTATTAATTTCTCGTCGCTTGCCATGTTACGTTACGTCGCCCAGGCTCAACTCTAGTTTACTCATATAAAAATGAATATGATGGGAACAGTCAAGAGGATTTGCCCTCTTGAATAATTTTCACGTGATATGTCTTATCTTACCCAATATGTCCCGTGCTTTTTTCTATTACAATTCCTACTTTTTACCTAACTTATTAGAGCTCAAAATGTATACGTATTACTTAAAATAATTTTATGTGATAGAGAGGTTACGTTTCTACTTGAGTACTAATGTTGATTAGGAAGCATCATAGAAGGTTAGTGAGACTTATCTGGTGATCGAGAGAGCTTGGTTTGGTCTAGTGCGAGCTCGCGAGCTCATGATCAGTCAAGGAAGGTTGGCGGTCGACCATGGCGAATTATGCAAAATCGATGTAATCAAACAAGCAGGATAGGTTTAGAAACTTCCTAAGACTCGATCGGAACCAATAGAATGCAAAGGAATGCTCGGAATTGAGAGATGCCATGTAAGGCCAAGCTTGAGCTCATGAGAGGAGTTTACTTTTTTCGCGTGATTCGACCTGCCAAGCTAGGTTCGATTACTTCCTAGAGGCGAGGACGAGCTCAAGGATGCAAAGAGGAGTTTCAATTTGGTCTATGGAAGTTTGGCGAAGTTCACAAGCTTCCCAGATGAAGCTCTCAGTTGTGGTGGATTCTAAGCCCTAGCAGAGCCCGTCTCTCTTCATTTTCTCTCTCTAAAACCGTTTTTTAGCTTCGCAAAACAGAATGCTCTCCCATTTTGGACAAAAACATGTGGGATTGATATATCCCCAAATTCAAAAATAATTCAAGGGGGGTCACCGACTTGGAATCTCTCGTGCTCGGCGCCAAAAACACGTGCCATTTGGCACGTCAGAGCCGGGCGACGTCCGGCTGGCCAAATGAAACTCTGGTACTTACAATTTGATGTGAATTTGACATAGACTTGGTCTGCATTTGCTTGGATACCTGGAGCACATAATGACCTCGCTGCCGCTCGTTCGGTGACCCCAAGTCCTCAAATTTGGCTCGATCCGATTGGACTGGTGTGGTGAACAAAGCCCATCCCATAGTATGCTTGATTTTGGCCGAGAAGCATCTCAATTTGATGCTCAAAGTTCAACCTGCCATTTTCGCAGTGTTGACACCCGATTTTTTATCGCCTATTTTTAGAAAACTTTCAGAAAATTCATAGAAAATTCATAAAATTGAAAAATAAATTTTCAGAGCCTTGACCAAGCCTAAGCAACCATTTTTAAACAAAAAATAATTTTCATAATTTTTGTATTTTTTAATATTGTTTAATATTTTTCAAAAATAGAAAAATTCTTGGAAAATAGAAAACAATAGCATTTGAGGCCAAAAAAATATAAAAAAATTCAATATTTTTATTTTAATTCTATTTTAATTTTTACCTCTTTAAGTTTCAAAACTTCAAGTCGGGACTATGGGCTACTTCATTGAACATAATTCCGAATTAGCTTGAAAAATACATTTTGAGTCATTTAAATTTCTTTTTCTAGTTTTTACAAGTTTTCAAAATTCCCCTCAAGTCCTTTACACTCATTTTTGCCCCCAAAAATTTTAATAAATTGCGCACGAAAAGGACTTAATTGCATAAAATGTTTTCAATTTAATCCCTGGATGTTACTCAAATTAAAATTAATCAAAATCTAGGGACTACCATGCAAAACCAAGACCCCTACCCTATAGTTTTCGACATAATGAATCATTTGATGGGGGTGAATTGGACTGATTTGGCCATTTAGGGCTTGAATTGCTCAATTTTCATTATCAAGTCAAAATGAGAATTTGGGGCTTTTGTATAATTTCACATGATCTTTTGGGGAAAAATACATTTTTAAATAGAATTCATGCCCCTAAATCCAATTTTATAATTTAATTTGAAAAATTTAAAAGTCTTGAGGGTCAATTTGGGAATTATAATTCGGTCGGGTTTGTCGGGTTGGACAAGATCCGACCCAATAATCCAAATGACTCTTCATCCCCAAATTGGTCGTTCCTACGCAATTTGAACAGTTTTGCGAGTTGAACTTTGACACCTAAATTGAAGACCCTCCTCGCCATAATCGAAGCTCCCATGGGGTGGGCTTTGAAGGTCTCGACAAACCGAACCCACCGCCACCATTCTCGCTACTTGATGTCATCGGAGCCGCCTTGACAAGCTCAATCAATGCTATGGACCTGCGAAAGTCAACATTAGCACTAATAGACCAATTTGGCCATCAATTCGTGCTCGCTAGACTTGCTAATGAACATGACAGAATTCCCCACCATCTCCTCATCGTCAACGTGCCAAAATGCACGTGATCGCATGTAAGTTCAAGTCGGCGAAGCTAAACCATACGCGCAAAAATTTGAATCAAATGGGTATATAAGCTTTACGCGTTTTTGAACGAGAGGGAGAGGCTTATTTTGTTCGCAGACAAAATAGAGTAGAGATAGAGCAGAGAGTGAGAAAGAAGCTCTTCTGTGTTCGCCATTAACGAGAGTTTGAACGAAGACTATGCAATCTTCGCCAAAGCAAACGACGAAGAATCGAGATTTCCAATCGGTTTCAAGCTTCCTCATGTGTCAAGGATCATCGCCAACTCATATGATCAACTCCGAATCTCGAAAAAGGTAGTTCTCTCTCCCGAGCTTCGTGCGAGCATCCATGGCGGAGCTCGCCTCCGATGCGACACCCACCCACTTCTCCACTCACCATCTTTCCTCCCCATTTTCTTTTGCCACCAACCCCCCCCACGCGCTCTCTCTCCCTCTCCTTCTTCCTCTCTTCTTTTTTCTTCTTCTTCTTCTTCTCGGTTCGCGACACTCTCCCCCCTACGCACCTCTCCCCGTTTCCAACCGCACGAACAGCTCTCTCCCCCTCCTCCGGCCATTTCTACTCGACCGCCACCACCCTCCGCCTCCCCATCTCCGCCCGCCATCGCGCCACCACCGGACGGCCGCGCGCCGCAAACCGCCGGAAACCGACACGAACAGCCTAGAAAGGCCAACCTCCTCTGTTTTTCGCCGAGCCACTGTTTGCCGCCTCCGTCGCGTTTGAGCCGCGACCAGGCGCCGACCACCCAGACGTCGCCGTCGACCCTAGTGCCCCACGCAGCCCGGAAGCGGCCGCCTGGGAGCCGTGAACCGGGCGCCCGACCATCTCCCCTATTTTATGCCCTTCGCGCCGATCAGCCTGCCTCCGTCCGCCGCCACCAGGTCCCGAGGGTTGTCCTCGACCCGTAGGTGAGCCCCCAGCCGGCCCCAGCCTCGCCTCAGCCGTGAGGTCGAGTTTTCCTCGATTCAACCCCGGCCCCTCTGTTTTTATACTGAATTCCGTTTTCTCGCCCGCCGGAGCTCCCGTCGCAAGCCTAGCTGCCGGCCACGAGCCGCCATTTCGGTCGGAACGTGGCCGGTGAAGTGCCCGGCCGTGAACGTGTTTTCCGGCGTGAATAGTAAATTTCGGGCCCGCCTGAAAATGTGCCCGACACGACCTCGACCGCCGTTGTTTGTGAGTGACCCTAATCCTTGGTTAGGCGCTAATTGCCCTAGAATTAGTTAGTTAGTCGATAGGGTATTGAGGTAGGTTTGATTATGGCCGATTAGTTAGAAACCCGTTTAGGTAAATGGCCATAATCGATTAAATTAGAATCGGCTGGCTAATTGTTGTTAGATGATCGATCGTATATTGTGATTTGATCGCGAAGCGATAGGTTAAGAACGAGCGATCGATTGGCAATTTTAAATCGAATGGCTAATTAATGAATTTGCACGAAATTGAGCCTTATAGGGCGGATGAAATGGCTTATTCGTGGAAATTGATGATTGTGTTTTAGGGCGGTTCGCCCCGTTGAAATGCTCGTTGAGTGGATCGGTGTTGTTTGGGGATTAATTATCCCGTGTGATCTTGCCATATTTAATTGGTAGTTTGCATTCATATGACCGCGCGCAGCATCAAAGATATAATTTGGCATTAAAATGGCCTTGGCCGAGTCGTTGAGCACGTTGCGGAGCATCCGGCCTAAATCAAAGAGAATAAATTGATTGATGCGTCGGGTGCTGCATGGTCATATGAAGGAACGATGATGGGTTTTCCCGGCAAGTTCGTCTGTACACGAGTACACACTCGTACCATTTTTATGGGACCACACGACTTGCCGAAGCACGATAATTCATGCCCCGTATGGTACGTACGGTTTTAAGGGATTATCGATGCCGGCCGCAGCCTGTGATGGACCGACGCCCGTATAGGATGCCACTTGCCGTGCCGCGCTTGCACCGGATACACCGCTTGTAGTAGCCGTTGCCGAGAGGAAAAGGAACGTAGCCCGTCCTCGCCAAGAATGCGGGATCGCATTATTTGTGAGAGTCGATCACGCCGGCCGCGTAGATCCTCGTCGCGTGGCGCCAGGCGCGATCATCGTTAATAAATGGACTTGCGCGGTGTCCAAGTACATGCTGTAGCGCGATGCGTGTTCGATTGGTTGTCATCGGCCGTCGAGTGGAGCCAAGCATTGCATTACGCGGCGAAAGGCCGGTAAGATGCGTGCGGGTGATTATTGCCATGTGATATGATTGTTGGATATACGGTTATATCGTGATTTTTATAATGCTCGTGGTTAGGATGTTTTGGGCGAATCGTATCCTAACCGAGCTAGGCTCGATTCACCGAGATTTATATCTCACCCCGTTATGGGAACCATTTTTCAGGTCCCGAGTGATGGAGTTTTATGGATACCAAGGCCGGGGTATGGGGTATTCTTTTGAAGTAGATGAGTTAACCCTATTTGACCCGCACCTTTTGAGGTCTTAGTGAGCTACCCGAAGTGTGGGGTTGTATATTTACGTAGCTCAGAGGGTTTAGACTCATCGCTGTTTGACGACCGTACGTGTGGCTTTTGATCTATTGCTTGGTATGAATCTCCCGCTTACTATCCCTATTCGGTTATATATCGTCCGGGAGTAAACCGTTTCCGCATGCGTATATAATTGAAAGGTCGATAACGCGCCCGGACGTTATCCTTCGGACCTCGGGCGATTTGGTAGGGATGTCGCGGGCCCGAGAGTCGGGCGGACATCCCCGCCCCAAGGTGGTATCGAGCAAGGTCACTGATCCATCCGGTCATCGGCCCGGAGTAATAAGGAGCGATGGGATATGGATAGTTAGTAGGATTTATATTGATATGCATGTGATTGTTAATTGTGTGTTAAGTTTTGGGGTAGCCTTCGACCGCCTTTGCTTTGGGGTAAGCAACTCGCATAATTTCGCATAATGAGCGGCGCGGTAGAGAGCACCTCGAGTATCTCGAAGGAGGCCGTGAGGGCGGTAGATGAGATAGCCGATGTCGGAGCGGCACCTCCCGTTGCACCTCCCGTAGCCGGTCCCGCCAAAAGAGCCACTACGCAGAGTTATGCAAGCTTTAGGAGCTATGGGAGAGAGGATAGAACAAGATAAGAAATCAAAACGTTTTTGCCGCCCGGCCTTGAAGCTCCACCGTAGTTCCACCGTAATTCCGCTAGCGGATGGCCACCGTGGCTTTAATTGAGGATCGTAGAGCCCAAAAGCTAGTGGAACAGTTTCTCAAGTTGAAGCCGCCACGCTTCACGGAACGAGACCCCACCGCCACCCAATGGATTCAAGGATTGAGAAAGTGTTTAACTTGCTTAGATGCTCAAATGAGGATAAGGTAGTCCCGGCCGTCTATCAACTAGAGGGTAACGCCAGAATCGGGGGAGCCGTCAAGGATAGAATTTTCCCGAAGGTACGGTCCCGGTGTGGGATGCCTTTGGGAGGCTTTTAATAACAAGTATTTCTGAGGACAGCTAGAGAGCGAGAGGTAGCCGAGTTCTTTCGCCTCCGCCAGAATCGGATACCGTCGATCAATATGAAGCTAAATTCTCGAATTGTCTAAATATGCTTCGAGATTGATCGAGGACCCCGAGATAGGGTTAGAAAGTTCGGGGACGACTAAAGCCCGAGATTAAGAGTATTCTAGCGCCGTTCAACCTTCGACTATGATGACCTTTATGAGAGGGCCGATAGTGGAGCAGACTTAGCCGAGAGAGCCGCCGCATCCGGGTCGCGGTTTACGTCCTCAAATAGATTTGAGAAGACAAGGGAAGAGGCCCATGTATGGAAGCAGACATCACATCCCACTCAATCGCAGAGGAGCATCAATAAACCTGTTTTTCGCCGATTGAGGCGTGCTCAGCTGCAGAGACATGGACCCGGTCCGTGCCCATATAGGAGCGGAGCCGCTGATGCGGCCACCGGGCCATCAAAGGACGCCGAGAGGCAAGAAAGGAAGCAGCGCCACAACCGAGAGGACCACTAAGGGGAGCCGCGCCACCAAACTTCCCGAATCGTCCACAACCAAGGAAGAGTGTTTGCCGTCACCCGCAAGAGCGAAGGATTCGCCGACCGCTACAGTACGGTCCTCTTGCATAATCAAGCCCTATGCTTTATTTGATCCGGTGCTACGCATTCCTTTGTGGCCGATAGATTTGTTAAACCCTTATTTGAATGCGGTACCATTAGATGTTGTTTTCAACGTGTCTACACCTTAAAGGATAGTGCGGTAGCCGCAGTAGTCAGTTGAGGGTCATGAAAGGAGATAGATCTTATCGTATCGAGATGTACGATTTGATCCGATCGGGGCATGGATTGGTTGACGAAGCAAAGGGCTACGATGGATTGCTATCGTAAGACGATTCAATTTAGCCATTGAATGGCGCCGCTTAATTTGTGGAAATCGAGGGGAACCTCAACCTTGTTGATTTCGTGCTGGAAGCACGCGCCTGTTGGAAAGTGGATGCCAAGGGTATTTGCCCGTATCGATGTACGCTTAAGGAGCCAAGATTGAGGACATTGCAGTAGTTCGCGAATTTCCGATGTCTTTCCTCGGAACCGCCTTACGATAGAATTTGTAATAGAGTTAGCCCGGACGCCAACAAGGCCCGATAGGATGGCATTGTCGAACCAAGGAACTCAAGGTGCATGCAAGAGTTAATGGATAAAGGGTTCATTCGCCCAGCGCATCACCTCGGGAGCGCCGTTTGTTTGTAAAAAGAAGAGATGAGGTTGTGATACCATCGACGCTAATCGGACGAAAAGAAAAGTACCCACCCCGAGGATCGATGACCGTTCGATCGCGCAAGGAGCACTATTCTCTAAGATCGATCTACGACGGATACCAGTGAGAATTAAAAGGAGGATCCAAAAACACTCAGACGCTATGACACTATGAGTTCACAAAGCCGTTTGGTCTTACGAATGCTCCCGCTTTTATGGATCCGATGAACAGGTGTTCAAAGAGTTCTGGATCTCTTTGGACGTATTTATAGACGACATTCGTGTACTCGAAGAGCCTAGGAGCACGAGCAACACTAAGGGTAGTTTGGAAACTCTAAGAGTACATCACTTTATGCGAAGTTTAGCAAGTGCGAGTTTTGGTTAACTCGTGGGCGTCCTAGGCCATGTGGTCCGGAGAAGGAATAAGTAGATCCATCGAAGATCGCAATAGGGATGCCAAACCGAAAACGAGATCAAGCTTTGGGTTGGGCTATTATAGACGTTTCGGGAAAGATTTTCAGCTATAACCTACCTTTAACTAAGCTATTGAAGAAAGACGCAAAGTTTGAGTGGACGACAAATGTGAGCGTAGTTTAGAGCTAAGCATAAGCACTACGCCGGGATAATTCGTCCGGTCCAGGAGGTTTGAGATCTACATACGCATCTCTAAGAGGTCTGTCCGATGCAACATGGAAGGGTAGTAGCGATGCATCTCGCCAACCGAGACCACATGAGTTAAACTACCCGACCCACGACCTAGAGTGAGATGTATTCGCCCTAAAAACGGAGACACTATTTGATTGGAGAAAGTTTTCAAGTGTATACGATCACCGAGTTTGAAATATCTGTTCTCTCGAAAGAGTTGAACATGAGCAGCATGGATGGAGCCAAGGATTATGATTGGAAATATTGTATCATCCGGTAAGCAATAAGGTGCGCCCCGAGTAGAAAATCGTGATTGCCAATTACGGTTAGTGAATGGCTCGCTGAGCAAGTGAGAACTCGACTTCAAGTTGGAGATAAGTCAGCGAGTCGATAGCTACATTGAGAATTGAGCCGCAGAATAAGGGCCCCGCAATGACGACCCTATTGTCGAAGATCCTTCGAGAAGACGCATAAGCAAGGGTTGATTTTCAAGTGGCCGAGGATGGGATACCAAGTTTAGGGGACGCCTAGTGTGCCAATCGATGAAAGTCTAAGGAGGATATCCTATCGAGGCACATCGTAGCGATTATAGTATCCATCCCGGAAGTACAAGATGTATCAATTTGAAACAACACTACTGTGGAATGGAACGAAGCGCGCAAGTATGTGGCTAAGTGTCGACTCGCGGCAAGTCACGCCTAAGGAGCTGCAACCCTTGAGATTCCAGAGTGGAAATGGGAGCATATTACGATGGACTTCGTGATGGGATTGCCAAGAAGTCGAAAGGACATGATTCGATATGGGTTGTTGTAGGCAGTTGACGAAGTCGGCACACTTCATTCCAGAGAAAAGATTTTGCCTTGGACAAATATGCGGCGTATGAAGCATATCGTGAGACTACATGGAGTACCCGTGACAATCACCTCGATCGTGATCCCAAGTTCACCGCCACATTTTGGAAAAGTCCGCAGACGCTTGGGAACGAAGCTTATTCAACGGCCTATCATCCGCAGACAGACGGTCGGCCAAAGGACAATCGACTGAGGATATGTCGAGAGCTGTGCATGGATTTTAAGGGCGATTAGGAAGAACAATTGCATTTGGTTGAGTTCGCCACAACAACACTATCGCAGTATCAAGATGGCGCCATTCGAGGCATTGTAGGCAGGCGTGCGGGACGCCAATTTGTTGGGATGAAGTAGCAAAGAAAAATCACCGGTCCCGAGTTGGTACAGCACTATGGAAGCTTCAAAGTTATCGAGACAGGCATCAAGACGCCCAAAATCGCTAGAAGAGCTATGCGAGATAGGAGGCGTAGACCTCTAGAATTCCAAGTGGGCGATCATGTTTTTCCTAAGGTGTCGCCATGAGAGGACATCCCGTTTGGCAAGAAAGGAAAGTTGAGCCCTAGATATGTTGGGCCTTTTGAGATTTTGGAGCGGATTGGAAATCGGCATATCGTCTTGCGTTACCGCCAAGACGGCTCAAGTGCATAATGTATTCCACGTGTCGATGTTGAGAAAGTACGAACCGGATCCCGCTCATGTGCTGAGTTATGAAGAAATCAAGCTAGATGAGCGAGCCGCATATGTGGAACGACCATCGGGATCGTGGATAGGAAAGAACACGTGCTCAAACAAGACGATTCAGTTGGTCAAGGTAGTTTGGCAACACCATGGACTTGAAGGAGTTACATGGGAGAACGAGGAAGTTATGAAGAGCACTACTCGTATCTTTTGAAGAGTCGTGATCATTAATTTCGGGGACGAAATTTTTTTAAGGCGGGGAGAGTTGTGACACCCACCCACTTCTCCACTCACCATCTTTCCTCCCCCATTTTCTTTTGTCCGCCACCAACCCCTCCCCCACGCGCTCTCTCTCCCTCTCCTTCTTCCTCTCTTCTTTTTCTTCTTCTTCTTCTTCTTCTCTGGTTCCGCGACACTCTCCTCCCCCCTCACGCACGCTCTCTCCCTCTGTTTCTCAACCGCACGAACAGCTCTCCTCCTCCTTTCCTCCGGCCATTTCTACTCGACCGCCACCACCCTCCGCCTCCAGCCATCTCCGCCGCCACTGCGCCACCACCGGAAGGCCGCGCGCCGCCAAACCCGGGAAACCGACACGAACAGCCTAGGACAGAACCGAAGCCAACCTCCCTGTTTTCGCCGAGCCACATTTCGCCGTCCTCCGTCGCGTTTGAGCCGCGACCACGGCCGCCGACCACCCCAGGACGTCGCCGTCGACCCTTGGTTGCCCCACGCAAACTTGTGGGCCGTGAACAGCCCGGAGCCATCTCCCCTATTTTATGCCCCGTTCGCGCCGATCTGCATCCCTTCCGCCTCCGCCGCCACCATGGTCCCGAGGGTTGTCCTCGACCCGTAGGTGAGCCCCCTAGCCGGCCCCATCGCTCAGCCCGTGAGGTCGAGTTTTCCTCGATTCAACCCCGGCCCCTCCGTTTTTATCGTGAATTCTGTTTTCTCCAGCCCTCGCCGGGCTCCCGTCGCCAAGCCTAGCGCTGCCGCCGCCGCCACTAAATCGTTTTCGGTCGTGAACAGTGTCGCCGGTGAACGATGTCTCGCCGGCCGTGAACGGTGTTTTTCCGGCGTGAATAGTAAATTTCGGGGCCCGCCTCGAAAATCGTGCCCGACACGACCTCGACCGCCGTTGTTTGTGAGTTGACCCTAATCCTTGGTTAGGGCGCTAATTGCGCCTAGAATTAGTTAGTTAGTCGATAGGGTATTGAGGTAGGTTTGATTATGGCCGGATTAGTTAGAAACCATTTAGGGTAAATGGCCATAATCGATTAAATTAGAATTGGTGTGGCTAATTGTTGTTAGATGATTGATCGTATATTGTGATTTGATCGCGAGCGAATAGGTTAAGAACGAGCGATCGATTGGCAATTTTAAATCGAATTGGCTAATTAATGAATTTGGCACAAATTGAGCCTTATAGGGCGTATTGAAATGGCTTATTCGTGTGAAATTGATGATTGTGTTTTGGGGCGGTTCGCCTCGTTGAAATGCTCGTTGAGTGGATTGGTGTTGTTTGGGGATTAATTATCCCGTGTGATCTTGCCATATTTAATTGGTAGTTTGCATTCATATGACCGTGTGCAGCATCAAAGATATAATTTGGCATTAAAATGGCCTTGGGCCGAGTCGTTGAAGCACGTTGTGTGAGCATCCGGCCTAAATCAAAGAAATAAATTGATTGATGCGCGGGTGTCTGCATGGTCATATGAAGGAACGATGATGGGTTTTCCCGGCAAGTTCGTGCCGTACACGGAGTACACACCATCTTGCCGAAGCACGATAATTCATGCCCGTATGGTACGTACGGTTTTAAGGGATTATCGGATGCCGGTCGCAGCTTGTGATGGACCGACGCCCGTATAGGGATGCCTACTTGCCGTGCCGTGCAGGTTGCACCGGATACACCGCTTGTAGTAGCCGTTAGAGGAAAAGGAACGTAGCCCGGTCCCGCCGAAGAATGCGGGATCGCATTATTTGTGAGAGTCGATCACGCCGGTCGCGCAGATCCTCGCACTGCGGCGCCAAGGGCGCGATCATCGTTAATAAATGGACTTGTGGGTGTCCAAACATGCTGCAGCGTGATGCGTGTTCGTTGGTTGTCCGATGCGGCTGCCGAGTGAGTCAAGCATTGCATTATGTGGGTAAGGCCGTAAGTATGCGTGTGGGTGATTATTGCCATGTGATATGATTGTTGGATATATGGTTATATCGTGATTTTTATAATGCTCGTGGTTAGGATGTTTTGGCGAATCAGATCCTAACCGAGCTTAGGCTTGATTCACCGAGATTTATATCTCACCCCCATGGGAACCATTTTTCAGTCCCGAGTGATGGAGTTTTATGGATACCAAGGCCGGTATGAGGTATTCTTTTGAAGTAGATGAGAAGTTAACCCTATTTGACCCGGTACCTTTTAGGTCTTAGTAGCTACCCGAGTGTGGGGTTGATATTCCGTAGCTCAGAGGGTTTAGACTCATCCGCTGTTTGATGACCGTACGCGTGGCTTTTTGATCTATTGCTTTGGTATGAATCTCCCGCTTTACTATCCCTATTTGGTTATATATTGTCGGGAGTAAACCGTTTCCGCATGCGTATATAATTAAAGGTCGATAACGCGCCCGGGACGTTATCCTTCGTGACCTCGTGGCGATTTGGTAGGGATGTCGCGGGCTCGAGAGTCGGGCGGACATCCGACCTCCATTTGAGAAATTTCTTGAGGCGTTTTCCCTCCGAACTACTCTAAGCATGATTGTACTTTATTTTTGCATTGAATCTGCACGAAACCTTCGAGTCAACCCACCCCCCCCCCCCCAATAGCTCGATCTGTCGTGATATGGCTAGCCAAATTTAGCAACCTAGAGCTTGATTAGGACCTCGGGTAAGTCTCTTGAAGTGATTCCGTGTGTTAATTTAATATTTATGCTCTAGTTTGCGATTTTGATAGTTGCTATGGCCTCACTAGTTCGAGCTTAATTCTTATTGATTTTGTAGATGAAATCGTGTAAATTTTGGATATGTTGAAGAACTTGATGAAACGAATCGAATGAGACCAATTTCGTCCCATCTGGTTAAGGTTTGGTCGTTGATCGGTGCCGGAGAAGTCTTGGCCGTCCGTTCGACAACCTCGCGAGGAAGACGAAGACCGGTCGACGATGGTTGGCCGGTCAACATCCGATGTGTCACGATGTGGCGCCACGTGGCATGATGCGTGGCGTACATGTCAACGAGGCCATTTTAACCGTTTCTATTATTAATAAAAAATAATAATAATGATTGAACGCCTAGGGTGTTGCCACATGATTCAATCGGAACCGTAGGATCTGTAATTAGAATTTTAAAATTCTGAAAAATAGATAAAAATTAGAACAATATTAGAAAAATAAAAATGTCGCCGTTTTGTCCCGGTCTAGGTCAAGTCGGGTCCGGGTCAGCGCTTGGTTCATGTGGACCGGGTTGACCCGGTCCGAATAATATTAAAAAAATGATAAAAATATAAAAAATTAGAAAATTCAAAAAAGTAATAAAAATAGGAAAAAATCATAAAAAATTCCAAAAATATTAGAAATCCAAAAAATCACAAAAAAGGAAAATGACCACATTCAAAACCCTAATTTATGATTTTTGGGTTCCCGAGCCTTAAAAAAAATGATCATTTTACCCCTCTGGACATCTAGTCCCAAATTTTTCACGAACCAACCCCAAACCATGATGGGCCATTCTCTAAGCCTTTAGGGCTATACTAGGCATGCCATGCTGATTTTGTTGATGATTTAATGCGTTTTATCTGCATGTTCTTGATTCCTTAATCATGCGACTTTCAATATTGACTGTGATTGATAGGATAGAAAATTTCCACCTACATGAAACCCCATAGATCGTTAGAGCCCGCCTCACCCTCAAATGCATTTGTATGTATTCTTAGATTAGGAAATCACTCAACTTAGGTACCAAAAGAGCGTTGATGGTAATCTCGACGTAGCCAAGTCCCCCGAACCCATTTCTTTCGTTTTCGCAAAATCAACCGGACTCTCCCGATCGCTCGATAGTATTTCCAATCATACCCTCCAAAAAATGATTGGTGGCGACTTTGTTGGCATGTATACTTTGTACATGTCACTGGACCACACTAAGGTCAATCCCAATTTTTGTTCCTTTCTCCGTCGCGATTTGGGTAATCGGCCTTGGCAAGGGCCAGCGTCCCAAATCCATATCATTATGAGTATAGACAACGACGACCCATTAACCCACTTCAAACCCGACACACAAACCCGGTTCGGAAGGGTCGCGATAGTCCATCGCGATTTGGGTAATGGGACTTCTTCACAGTGAGTTCGTTTCTCATGTTAAAACCTTTGGACTTCATGTGGGGTGTTATGAGATTAGTGAGCATGTCCATCTACTTAGGTCTTTTCTAAAGTGTCAATCTCTAGTTCCCGAACTTTCTTTCAAAAAGTGGACTAAGTTACTTGAGAATTTAAGGTTGGAGCAACTCCGATGGCGATTGACTTGGCCAAGGATATTGAAGGCCTGTATAACTGGTATAGATAGAGACCCTATTCCTTTATTGGGTTACACAGGTGGAGTTGCTTATTATTCTATCTCGAGTTGTGAGGCAATTTGGGATACTGCAAAAAGTCCCACCGGAACTATGTCCTAGAATCTTCTCATTTGATTTACCGTGTGGTGAGCTCACCAAGAAGACCGGTATGCTTTATCGGTGTAGCACCCCCACTTCAGGTACTACCAATAGAGTCGTGACGCCCAGTTAAATCACGTTCACTAATCTCATTAGTTAAGTCATTATGATCACTCAACGGAAGACATAAATCGTATAGGATTAGAGATAACCATAATAGCACACCATGTTAGATTAGATAACCATAGAGGTTCGGGTAATTAGATCCAGTTAACAAACGTTAAACTTGGGGACGGTTACCTGGGAATACCTATTCCCGCCTATACATACACAAAACGACTTGGACCTCTCTTATCTGCATATTGTAATAAAACGCCGCAAATACTGCTAACTTGTAGACTTTTCCAGCATCATCTCTGGTCGTCCGTACCCCATCTAGGCCCCAACGTCGGCCGATCCACTCCCTGCTTTCTCGTCACTGGCTCCGTCCCCCACGTGGTCATGGTCGTCGAACAAGTTAGGGAGCATCGGGCCTCTCGCTGCCCTTCAATGTTGAGAAAGATCGCCACATATTTGTACTGGCGGTGAGCCGTGCCTATAGCTACGTCCATAGTTAGGGTGGTAATCACACGGGTAAAGGTAAGGCCAGGTGCACTCGGTAGTTCGAAATTGAACCACAATTCATAACAAAATACCTCGGGGCGATATAACCCATATTTGTCACTCTAAAATAATAGATACCACAAGTGTGAGATATCCCAACGAGTAAATTAATCAGTCTAGCACTTGTTTGGTTCAGAATACAATTAGGACTACGATAAACAAAATATCCAAATCATACAAATGTATATGCCATATCTGTGAATGGGATGTATGCGTGAATGTAGCTCTCCCAGTTATGCCTTATACCATCATGTACCCAAGTCCTTTTGACTCATTATTTTACCGTTTCTTTCGATCTTTCCTTGCTGACCTCCATGGCAACTCCTCACCATGGAATTCCTCCCTTTGAGGCTACGCGGTATCTTGCGCAATCCACTTAGTGCCACTTATCAAGGAATCCGGTCACCCTCGGGGTAATTGAGCTTGAATTCGTGGCTATACCTCAACTTTCATTTTAACCAAGATATGCCAAATCATGAATGTATGCTTTAGATGCATATTTACATGCGGCTTCTTACACATGCATTATTTCACTTGGTTTCCCCCATGACCATTTTAGTGATAACTTCTTTCTTAGAGGCGATAATGCAAGACATGGTAGAATTTATCACTTGATAGCTACGCTACAATAGTTTCTCTTTATTTTCACGATTGCCTCTAACGAAATGCGACCTTGCGCTTCCTAACCTCCATATTGTGAAACAAGAAAGGGCGAGAGGGAAAATTTTACTAGCCTGACTTGTCAATGGCACTCGCAAGACTTGGTAGTCAGCTAAAGAGGAGGAAGAACTTAGAGTTCTCAATTTGGCCTCACCAGGAACTGCTGCCAAGAAAGAGAAATTGTGTCCGTCAACATAAGGTTTGTGAAGCCCTCTCCCTTTCTTTTTGTCCCTAGGCAAATTGCACAATGTAATGTCTCTCATGATGGCATTTACATTTTCCATAAGTTTAATGATTGTTCCCTTGGTGATATTTTTGAAACTACTCGCCATATGTGAGCCCAATTACTCAATATTCACCTATCTATATACGGCAGACATCTTCCTTTTTCTATTTGCGACACCACCTTCTCACCTTGGCTTCTTAAATTTTTGTGCACAGCTTTCCCTTTCATTTCATGTGTTCCACAAAGCTAAAAGAGATGATGACTTTTATTTCTCAATGTTTTTCATCATGAACTTTCTTAGCACATGAGAAATAACTTGCCACGATTATGTATATATTCGTGAATACTGAAATTCACCACGATTATGAATATTGAAAATTGAATTTCAGAAATATCTAGGTGGTCCCACGCTTCAAACTAATGTTGTGATCCCCACTTAGAGTAGTCGAGCGAAATTCTCAAAATTAGGGATTGGTGACGCATTTTGTTATTTCTTATGGGTGTCTTGATTACTTCTTTGGAAATGTAAGAGTCACTTGACAAATGGCATTCTTCCTGCTATTTTTCATGCCATACGTACATGGCTATTATAACCTTCCCATGCATGTTTACGATGTCCCTCTTCCAATCTTTCTTTGATGTGCCGGCGACCTCTATGAAGAAAAGAGTTAAGATACAATTCTATTTCCCATATTCCTCATCATTAGGTCTTAGTGGACTATGTAGAGGAAGCTTGTCATTTGTCTACTTTATTTTGGTCCCTTTTCTCATATATGCATAGCCACGATAACCTTCTTCCTCTCCATTTAAATGGTACGAGCTCTCCCTACTACCACCTCCACTTGTCGCCTGATCGTCACCACTACCAACTCAAATTTAATTTGTGAGCTCCCCATCCCCCCCTCCCCTTTTTCTTCTCTTTGAACCCCTTCAGCGGACTACACGAGAAGGCCAAGGAAATGATGAGTTTCCTTTTCCCATGTGCACCATCATCACCTTTGGTGGAAGTAAGAGCTTATTTTCCAAGTGCTCCATTCTTCTTCACATCCACTATAGCCACAATCCTATGCCCTGCAACTTCGCCTTCCTTCAATCTCACATTTGCATTCGGAACTAATAATTTTTCGCCCCAAATCCTAGGTAATTTTACATGGAATGGTCCTCTTTAATAGTCCTCAGCACATCATACAAATGTGGTCGTATAATAAAGTGTTGCTGATCCAAGGTTGCTGCGATCTTCAAGCTTGATTGTCCATAATTCATGACGCCGCATAGTTTTCAGATGGCTGTGCTCCGTATAACCTATTGCGGATACACTTCATAAATCCAAAACGACCTTCACATGAGGTGGGGGAACTCTTAATGTTGCCATATAAGGTCTTAAGATCATCTTATAATACCACTTTGCACTATAGCTTATTATAGACATGGACGTTTCAACCCCAATTTACACTTTAGTTTGATAGTAACTAGATATCTACCATTGGAATAGCTCCATCTTAGTGAGCTGGTTTTTCATAATGCTACAATTAAGCCAAGATAAAGCTTATTGTTCATGCCTTGAAAAACTCCCCATTATAAGAGGTAGAATGGCCAGACCATCTAGATGAGGAGATGAACATCCACCGAGCTTCCAAGAAGTATATCAAGAATTTTACGGAATATCGTCAATCTCTAGTTGAACCATATATTCCTGAGTACATGATTTCTCGCTAGCCGAATACGAGTCATATGTATCGAATACATAGTTCCATACGTACCTGGTGTGGAGCTGTACATCCTAGAAGATCCGAAGCCTTTATCTCTTGAGGAACATGAAGATTCTTACATATAGGACTCGGATGGATCGGAAGACTTTGAAGATGCTTTGGATTTTAAACGTCCTCGGATGGGATAGACAGATTCCCCATTAGTCCTAAATGTAGATGTCTCATTTCATATTATGATCAACACTTTTAGAACTTTCTGGGTTGTAATAAACTCATATTGATTCCCTTTATACATATATGGTGCATTCATCATGACTTAGTGAAAAGTAATTATCACGGATTAATTTCTTCTCAATAGCATATTTTTTGTGATAAATGAAGAAAATGCCCGTTTGGTGTGGTTGAGGTTCGCCGATGGCAAAGGTGTCGGAATCAAGAAAGAAAGCACCATCGATTTTTACATCGGTACCAAGGCATCTATCTAAACTCTTACCGATGCTCCTTAAGGGGCAAAGCTGTGGGAAGTACTGGCAGTAGCTTCTCATTACCTAAACGACGGAGAGATCTCAATGGACCAAAAGATGTTGTGTTTAGCCAAGTTAATTAGCTTGGGTGTTATTGGGAAACTTGAAGATTGCACATTTAAATGAACATATGAGACGATCGAGATGGCTTCGAGCGAGTTCATGTTGAAGGCTACCGGAGGAGCGTCATGGAGGAATCCTACGAAGTATCTCATGAATGTTAAAGATAAAGAAAGAACCGAGGGAGAATTGGATGAATATGAAGCGCACCTTGAAAAGGCCTGTCGAGAAGATAGAAAGCCCATCTAAGAGAGGCTCTCCTAAAAGATGAAGTAGTCGAAAATATGGGGCAAGATAGTAGGGGTTATAATTTTAAAGTCTTGTATTCCGCCCTTCCGAGCTTCTATGTTGATCCAAAGGATATAGTTCCGGATGGTTAAGGAGGAATAGATGAAGTGGAAGAAGAAGCATTCATGGGTGCAATGGATGAAGGGCCCGATAAAAATGATGTCCCGAGCAAGCAGATGGAACAAGAGACGCATGTTCGATTCTCCAATATGGAAACGTCTATGGATCATTTGGTAAGCAGGGTGTTGGAATTGTCCCAATTGGTGACACAACTTAATAGCTCGAAAGTGGAAGAAAGTATGCAAGCACTAGAGACACGGAAAGCGATTGAAGTGCGGAACCGCCGGATGGCAAATTTAGAGGATCGTTGCAACGAATTGCCAAGGAAGATATCAAAGTTAGGAGAACTCGTGATCCCAATTATTCTTAATAGGAATGTTCCACCTCAAGGACTGTTGCTACCCTTCCGAACCGGGTTTGTATGTCGCATTTGCAGCAGGTTAATGGGTCATCATTGTCCATACTCGTAATGATAAGGATTTCGGACGCGGACCCCTCTCAAGGCCTATGACCCAAATCGCAATGGAGGAAGGAATTAAAATCAAGATCGACCTTTGTGTGGTCCGGTAACATGTGCATAGTGTACATATCAATGGAGTCGCCATCAATC
This sequence comes from Rhodamnia rubescens, assembly GCA_021437795.1. Taxonomy (NCBI): domain Eukaryota; kingdom Viridiplantae; phylum Streptophyta; class Magnoliopsida; order Myrtales; family Myrtaceae; genus Rhodamnia; species Rhodamnia rubescens. The sequence continues at coordinate 12,952,964 of JAILYA010000002.1, read as the reverse complement.
ATTTTTTGGAGGGTATGATTAGAAACCCTATCAAGCGGTCGGGAGAGTCCGTTTGATTCTACGAAAATCGAGAGAAATGGGTTCGGGGGACTTGGTTACGTCGAGATTGCCATCGACACCCTTTCGGTACCTAAATTGAGTGATTTCCTAATCTAAGAATTCATACGAGATGCACTTGAGGGTGAGGTAGGTTTTAACAATTTATGGGGTTTCATGTAGACGGGAATTTTTTATCCTAACAATCACAATCAATATTGGAGGTACGTAGATCAAGGAATCAAGAACGTATTGATAAAACATATCAAATCATCAATTAATCAGCATGTCATGCCTAACATAGCCCTAAAGGCCTAGAGAATGGCCCATAAAATTTCGGGGTTGGTTAGGGAGAAATTTGAGACCAAGTGTCCAAATGGGTAAAATAGTCATTTTGAAGGGCTCAGGAACCAAAAAATCACTATTTGGGATTGGACCAGTTGAATATGGCCATTTCTCATTTTTTGTGATTTTTGGATTTATTTTTTATTTTTTCTATTTTTTCTATTTTTTTGGGATATTTTCATGATTTTTTCTTTTTTAATTTATTTTTTGAATTTTCTATTTTTATATTTTTATGAATTTTTTAATATTAGTCGAACCGGGTCAACCCGGTCCACGGGAACCGGGCGCCCAACCTAGACCCTACTTGACCTAGACCGGCACAAAACGGCGACGTTTTTATTTTTCTTGATATTTTTCTAATTTTTTTGAATTTTTATCTATTTTCCAAAACTTAAAAATTCTAATTACAAATCCTACGAGTTCCTATTTAACCACGTGGCAACACCATGGCCGTTCAACCATTTTTATTATTTTTTATTATTCAAAAATCAAATTAACGGCTTCGTTGACGTGTGTGCCATATGTCGGGCCACGTGGCGCCATGTCGGCGCGACATCAAACATTGACCGGTCTTCTTCTTCTTCTTCTTCTTCTTGAAGTCGTCGAATGGACGGCCGAGAGTTTTTCGGCACCGATTGACGGCTAAATCTCAACCAAATTGGCTGAAATTTGTCCTATTCAATTTGTCTCATCAAGCTCTACAACATATCCAATAATTACATGATTTCATCCACGGAATCAACAAGAACTAAGTTTGATCCGGTGAAGCCATGGACAATTCAAACTCGTAAACTAGAGCATAACTATTGAACTAACTCACAAAGTCACTTCATTTCGAGTTCGGGAGACTTACTTAAGGTCCTTATCGAGCTTTAGGTTGCCGGATTTGGCTGGCCGAGATCGTGACCGATCGAGCTATAGCGGGGATTCAATTTGAAGGTTTTAGGCGGAGTCAATGCAAAAATGAAGTGCGATCATGCTTAGAGTAGTTCGGAGGGAAAAACGCTTCAAGAAATTTCACGTATGGATGTCGGAGGTGAGCTCCACCATGGATGCTCAATACGAAACTCGGGAAAGAGAACTGCCTTTTTGAGATTCCGGAGCTGATCGGATGAGTTGGCGATAATCCTTAACACCTCGGGATGCTTCAGGAATCGATTGGAAGTCTTGATTCTTCATCGTTTGCTCGGCGAAGATTGCACGGTCTTCACTCGAGCTCGAGGTAAGTCTTCCGAACTTGAATTGAGTGTGATGTATGAATGACTTGACTCGATTCACTCTCTATTGTACGGTTGAATCGCTATTGATGCTTACTATGCGAGCTCAATATATGTTGATACTGTGCATAATAGTTGCCAGTTCTTAGATATGTTGTTCTCGTGACGAGACGAGCCGAATGGGACGGTTTCGCCTCATTCCGTTGAGATTTCACCGTTGGATGTCACCGGGAAGCTCTTGACCGTCCGTTCTCTCTATCGCAAGGTTGAAGACGAAGAATGATCGGCACTCGCTAACCGGTCAACGTCCGACGTGGTGCCGACGTAGCGCAACACGTAGCGTTCACGTCGGCCGAGGCCGTTGTATTATGTTATTTTTTATTTTAAAAAAAGCATCGGACTGTCGAGGTGATGCCACGTGGTTCAATAGGAACCGTAGGATTAGAAATTAGATTTTTAATATTCTATTAAATAGGTTTAGAATTTTCGAAAATTAAAAGAATTAAATAAAAAAGGAAACGGTGTCGTTTTAGGCTTGGCCGATTGAGTCAAGTTTGGATCGGGCATGCGATTCACATGGATTGAGTTGACCCAATCCAAAAAATATTAAAAAATTAATAAAAGTATAAAAAAATAGAAAAATAGAAGAATCAATAAAAAAAATTAGAAAAAAATAAGAAAAGTCCCAAACAAATTCAGAAAAAACACAAAAAATTTAAAATGGCTACATTCAACTGGTTTAACTCCAATTTGTGATTTTTGGGTTCTTGAGCCTCCCAAAATGATTGTTTTAACCTTACGGGCATTTAGCCCTTGAACATTTTCCAAATCAATCCCGAACTTTAATTGGGCAAATCTCTAAGCCTATAGAGCTTTACTAGGCATACTTGATTTGATATGATTTATCCTTGTATGTCCGATTCCTTGATTTGCGCACTTTAATACTTGATTGTGATTGATAGGGTAAAAAATTCTCGATCCGCATGATACCCGCGAGGTCGTTAGGGCCTGCCTCACCTTCTAAAGTATCTCGTATCAATTCTTAGGTTAGAAAAACACTCAACTCGATACCGAAAGGGCATCGATGACATTATCGACATAACAAAATTCCCGAACCCATTGCTCTACATTTTGCGGAATCGTTTGGTAACTCCCGACCATTCGATAGGATTTCCAATCATACCCTCCAAGAAATGATTGGTGGCGACTCCGATGGCACATACACTATGCACCATACTAAGGTCGACCCTAATTTTAATTATTTCCCGTCGTTGCAAGTTGGGTAATGGGCCTTGGGAGGGGCTCGCGTTCAAATCCATCCATTGTGAGTTGGAAGACGATGACCCATTAATCGTCGAGAGCTTTCCACCCAACGATCGCTCGACGGAGGGTCGCAATAAAGACCTTCGAGGATACTATGCGGCACTTAGAGCTAGAGGAGGATGGCCTTCCCGCGGCTAAGATACAATCCGATGTGTATTTTGCTGGCTCGGCTCACATAGAGCTTCGGGCTCCATGCATAAGCATCTTAGCGAGGTTCATGAAGAGGATAGGTAAAGGAGAGGAACCATCTAGCAAGAAACCAAAATTTGATAAGCATGGAAAAGGGAAGCGTCATTTTAAGAGAAACATTTCAAGCGTGAAATGTTATAATTATGGCAAAAAGAGTCACTTCGCTCGATGTAGCGAGCTGAAAAAGGCAAAAACCCTATATAATCTAAAAAATGTCAGCTATGTATCAAGTTCTATATTTTTAACTGATCTTATCCTTTGTGTCTTGTAGACTCAAGGGCCACGAACCATGTAACTAAAGACAGAAATGATTTTGTGGAATTTCGACGAATTCCACGTGGAGCGAAGTGGATTTATGTGGGAAATAACTCAAGAGTGGAAGTTAAAGGAATTGGCACTTGCCAACTTATCTTGCGTAATGATCAAACTTTATTCATGTACGATATCCTATATGCTCTAGAGATTCGTTGGAACCTTGTCTTTGTATTGGTTTTAATCAAACTTTGAGTTTTGTATAAATTTCAATGACAATAGTATGGATTTATTATTGGGTACAACTTTCTATGGTTCAAGTTATTTTCTTGATAGCTTTATTGTGTTGGATATTAAAAATACTAATGTGAATGTTTGTTATTCTCTGTTTACATTTTCCCATTCTAGTGATAATAATGTGAACATGTGGCATGCTAGGCTTGGTCATATTGGCCAATAACGTATGAACATATTAGCCAAAGAGGGCTTAATGCGCAATATTGAGAAAGTCGAATTATCCACCTGTGAGCATTGCCTCATGGGAAAAATAACTCTAAAGCCATTTGAAAAAGGAATAAGAGCTGAATTTTTGTTACAATTAACTCATACCGACATCCGTAGCCTAATGAATGTAAGGGCAAGGCATGGGGCTATATACTTCATCACTTTCATAGATTATTACACTCGATTAGGATATGTCTATTTGATTTCTCATAAATCTGAATCATTAAGTGGCTTTAAAAATATATAACCTTAGTGGAAAATCAATTAGATAAAAAAAATAAAGGCATTAAGATCCGATCGAGGTCGAGAATACTTATATGATGAGTTCAGAAATTTGTGTGATGAAAAGGGAATATAAAAATAATTATCTATTCCACACACTCCACAACAAAATGGTGTTGTAGAGAAAAGAAACAGAACCCTAATAGAAATGATTAGGTCTATGATGGCACAAGCTAATTTGCCTATCGCCTTTTAGGGCGATGCTTTGTTAATTGCTATCTATGTACTTAATCGTGTACCTTCAAAGCCGCTCTCTTCCACTCCATATGAGTTGTGGGCAAGTCGAAAACCCGATTTGAGCTTTCTTAAACATTGGGGTTGTGCTGCCTATACTTATGAATCCACTCATAAATATGAAAAATTAGGACCAAGAAGCAAAAGGAGTATCTCATAAGATACTCAAAACACTCTAAAGGGTATATGTTCATAGGCGAGCAAGAAAGCGAAGTGTGATCGAATTTGAATCTCGAGATTGCACATTCTTAGAGAATGAATTTTCGAGAAAGGGCGAAATAGGTGACGCTTACTCCCTATTTGAGACTTTTGATTAGGATAATGGGACAATTGGATATAATAATACAAGTGGGAGTAATATGAGAAGTGGGAAGTTGAGTACGAACTAGTCTCAATTGCAATCACTTGATAAAACGATACCATTATCCGGTCCGGAGTGGGAGCATAACGGAGAATGAAATACCCTTGGTATAATCTTCTCCATGGAGAACAGGTTGCAAAAGCATTCTCCATCGACACTTTGAGATTCAAGGGAAAGCTTTCATGATCGCTCCACTAGAAAAAGATAAGCCATGGAATGTGAATGAGGCTCTGTCTAGCCCCGATAAGGAAAAGTGGATAAAAGCAATGAAAGAAGAGATGGAGTCAATGAGATCAAACTAAGTTTGGGAACCGATCGATCTTTCGAAAGGACGCAAAGCCAATGGGAACAAATGAGTTCTCAAAATAAAGCATAAGGTTGATGACTCGATTGAGAGATATAAAGCTCGCATTGTAGCTAAGGGGTATAACCAATAAGAAGGAATTAACCGTGAAGATACTTTTTCTCCCATGGTAAGATTCACCTCAATTTGCATTATTCTGGCATTAGTGGCTCGTTTGGATGCGGAATTACATCGATTGATGTAAAAATTGCTTTTCTCAATGGAGAATTAGAAGAAGAGATCTACATGGAACAACCTGTTGGGTTTATTAATGAAGGGTAAGAACAAAAAGTATGCCAACTTCCGAGATCGATATATGGCCTTAAATAGTCTTCAAGGAAATGGTATATATGCTTTCATAATACCATAGTGGCTTATGATTTTGATATGATTAATGAAGATAATTGTGTGTATATCAAAATGTCTAAAGGTCATTTTGTAATTTTATTGTCGCGACCGTCCCCCAAGGCGATCGGAGGCTTCGAGGGTTAATGAGCCGTCGTTCGTCCAACTCACGATCGAGGTCAACCTTTAGTGTAGTCGGGAGGCATGTGTATGGTGTATGTACCATCGAAGTCGCCACCAATCATTTTTTAGAGGGTATGATCGGAAACTCTATCGAATGGTCGGGAGTAATCAATCGATTACGTGAAAATCAGTGAAATGGGTTCGGGGATTTAATTAGGTCAAGAATGTCATCGACGCCCCTTTCGGTACCGATTCGAGAATTTTTCTAACCTAAAAATTCAAACAAATGCTTTGAAAGGTGAGGTAGGCTCTAACGATCTATGGGTGTCATGCAAATCAGGAATTTTCTACCCTATCAATCATAGTCATAAAATTAAGCGCGCATATTAAGGAATCAACGACATGTGAGGATAAATCGCATCAAATCAATCAATCAAATCAACATGAGATACCTCTATAACCCTATAAGCTTAGGGAATGGCCAATTAAAACTCGGGGATCGGTTTGAAAAATCGATGGCAAAATGTCAAAAAGGGTAAAATGGTCATTTTGGAGGTTTGAGAATCCAAAAATACAATTTGGGGTCAAGCTAGTTGAATGTGGTCATTTCCCATTTTTAATGATTTTTTGAGATTTTTTTAGAATTTTTCCTATTTTTTCTAAATTTTTTTGAATTTTTTTATGATTTTTTCATTTTTAATTAATTTTTATAATTTTTCTATTTTTTAAATATTTTTTAATTAATTTTTATATATATTTTGGACCTGGTCAACCCTGTCCACATGAATCGGGCGGCCAACCCCGACCCAACTCGATCCGTCCGACACCTAAACGACGCAGCTTTCCTATTTATTTTTTATTTTCTGATTTTTCTAATTTCTAAACTATTTATCAGAATTTCTAAAAATCAAATTACTGATCGAACGGCCTAGAGTCCTCCACGTGGCCGCCCAATGATCGTCCGATCCACTTCATTTTTTTATTAATATTTCAAACCGTTCTAACAACCTCGCTACATCGCGCAAATCAATGTTGACCCGATCAACTCTAATCGAAGAAGACGATCGCACCGACGTTCCATCGCCGACGCCTTGTCGAAAGCCTATTCCGACGGCTATAGACCACTAAAACGCCTAAGTCTTGTGCCATTCGAATCCTAAGCTCATCCTCTACAACATATATTAAGCTTGAGCCAGCAGAATGACATGAACATTACCCACAACTCCGGCCGAAGCTAATCTTCGGCGAGAGTTCGCCCTAGCCATTTTCTATGATAACTAGCTAAAAGAACCGATCGGGAAGCATCACAGGAGTTCAAGGAAGCTTACCTAACCATCACGACGGCTCGATTTGGTATGGATTGAGCTAGAGAGCTCAGCGACCGCCGATTAAAGTTGGAGATCAACTCGACATTTCAGGCAATGAAAATGCATAAAATAGGTATGGTTGTGATTAGAAGAGTAGAGAGAGCAATTAGGACCAATAGCACGCAAAACGATCGACTGAAACATGATATGCCATGCTAGGATGTTTCGGTATGCAGAGCTTGATTGTACCTTATTCGAGGTCACAACTCGATCGGAGGTGCTCGTAGCTTCCTTAGAACTTCGTACAACCTCACGATCGCCTATCTCTCTACCTTTTTCTCTCTCTTGTTTGTTAGAGTCCGGCAAACAGAATGACTCCCTCCTTCATCCAAAATCGCATGAGGCTTATATACTATAATTTTGAAAAACATTTGGAGCGAGAGAACTAAAGTCGGGAGAACTCACCATCCGCACGTGCTGGCCATGTACCAAATGGTCACCGGAGACCGGACGGAGGTGGGCATCATAGGTCCCTCCGATTGATCCTACGGCGTGCTCGAATTGAGTTTGAATTTAGCTCATTTGCATGAAGGTTGACTTTGGCTCACCCATGGCATTGACAAGGCTTTTCCACCCTGCTCCGGCAGTCATTGGCCGTAATATCGATCCCGATCGGCGTGGGGTATCATGGTCGGCAAAAACGCCTCCCCAAGCTCCTTCAATTTTGATGTCAAAACTCAGCTTGCAAAATTTTGAAAATGGCGCAAATGGCCATTGAGGAAGAAGGAGATCGTCTGGATCACTAGATCGGATCTAATCGAGACCCTATCGATCTAAAATGACTAAATTCACCCTCTTAAATTTAAAAAGTTTCAAATTAAACCCCAAAATTAGATTCGGGGGCATGAATATCATCTCAAAATGTGATTTTCCCCAAAATTTTGTGGTGAATTGATCAAAAATCCCAAATTGCTCACTGATCCGATTATAAAAAACGTGCAATTGAGGGTCTAAATGACCAATTCGGTTCGGAAGGTTGAAAAACATAAGGTAGGGGTCTTACCTTGCCGTGACAATCCCTAGATTTTGATTAATTTCATTTTGTTTGAAACCTAGGGATTAAATTAAAAGATTTTTGTGCATTTTAGTCCAATTCATGCAATCAAGCAACTTCTTAAAATCCGAGGACTTAATTGCATTGTAGGATATTCAAGTTGAATGTCAAGGCTCCAAAAATGTGAAAATCAAAAATTAAATGACTCAAATGGTATTTTTTGGCCTAATTCAAGCTTATGTGTATTGAAGGAACACATAGGCCTGAATTATATTTTTGAATTTTTTGGAGGTCAAAATGAAAAGGATATTAAAATAAAAATATAAACTATTTTTACATATTTTTCTCGACCTCAACTACTATTTTTCTGGATTTTTCAAGTATTAGACTAAAACTTGTGCGGGGTAAGGGCTGATGTAGCCAAGTGGATCAAGGCGGTGGATTATGAATCCACCACGCGCTGGTTCAATCCCCGTCGTTCGCCCATCCGCCTCTCTAGGCTTCGCTATCGCTCATGACTAGTAGGTCTCACACGGATGCGGTGCTAAAGGTCGTAAACTATTTGAAGATATGTCTAGGACTTGGGATACTTCTTTCCGGAGGTTGCAACATGGAGATGATGGCTTACAGCGACACGGATTATGCCACATATCCTATGAGCCGAAGATCGGTAGCAGGTTTTTGCATTAAACTTGGAAGATCTCTGCTATCGTGGAAGATGAAGAAGCAATCGATCGTGTCTTTACCTTCAGCCGCGGCAAAATATCGAGATATGGCCAAGATAGTATGCGAAATAGTATGGGTACGAGGATTATTGTTGGATCTAGGAGTGAAAGTCAAAGGACCAACAACCATTTTTTGTGATAACAATGCTGCAATAAAACTTGTAGCAAATCCCGTGTTCCATGAAAGGACAAAGCACATAAAAGTGGATTGTCACTATAGTCGAGAGAAGATACGGGAGGGCATAATTAAGACAACGGGAATTAGAACCACGGAGCAGCCGTCGAACATCTTCACTAAACTACTATGTCGAGACAACATGCATATCTATTGAGCAAGCTAGGTGTCCTCGATATATACCAGCCACTAGCTTGAGGGAGAGTGTTGAACATGGATATGCAAATCCTCGGGGATTATTTTTTATTGGTTTGATGTTATTTGATTATAATTAGGGATTTAACTTGATTTACTTGTATTAATTTGCGATTATATTCTTTAGATAGGACCCACCTTGTACTATAATAGGGTCATCATACAATGTAACTTTCCACATAAAGTAAATGCAGAAGAGCCTATTCCCTAAATTTCTCTCTTTACCTACGTTTTCTTTCAGCTTCGTCACAAGAAGTTCTACTTCCATTTAGGAAGTGCAATTGCTACAATTGGAATAAGAGGAAACACATGCTATATAGCACATGAGAATGGCATCACAGAAATTGGTGCACAAGGTGAACAAACTTAACAATAGATTTTCATATTCAGGACCTCTGCGTAGAAAAGTAACAAGTTCAGCAAGTGGATTTGAGCAAGATAGCCTTATCACCGCCACGTATAATAGATTCACTCTAGAACGTACTTTTTCTCTTCGAGTTTAAGCAACGAAAGCATTGAAAACCTTCCGCTCCTACGATTCTCAATAGGGGATCTAAAAGACCTAACTACAATGATCTAATCTGAACAAAAATTCTAACATTAATACAAAGTTGTTGATTCCTGCACGCAACAATGCGAACATTCTCTAATCCAAAGTCCAATATGCAAAAGAGTACAGATCATCAGTTCCACACGTTAGCGATCATTCGAGCCTACCGATCGACGAGCCATTTGATTCTACTACTGGTCACAACCAGCAATCCTCCAACAACGATTCCCAGTTGCAGTATGCCAAATCAACTGAAATTGGTGGTCAATCGAGTGACGTGGATGTAGCCGGTTAGGGTTTAAGCAAGGATTGGCGATCTCTTGCCCTTCAGTTTCTCCACCACGGACCAGACTCGATAAAATGACCTTCTCTTCTCTTCCTTTACGCTAAATCACTCTCTACATTTGCAACAATCAATTTTATCTTGTTTCATTTCCTTTTTCTCAATTTCGCAAATAAATGTTTTCTCAGGTTATTGAAATAATTGCAAAATGTTTATTTAGTGTTTGCTCTATAGATTGAATTCATAGCGGTAAAAAAGAAAGGAATAAAGTCAAGTATGCAGCTCTCCATTTAATTAAAGTTGATTCATTATTATGTCGCATAAAGAAACAAAATAATTGGGTAAAAGAACATATGGAGTGCTAATATTTATGTACGACTCTCACTTTGGCGCCAATATTTTTTACCAACTCACTTAAGTGCCAAATCGGAAAAAAAAACGATCATTTAAGTGCCAATTCATGTCAAACAAGTACACGTGGCATTTAAAAAAAAATCAACCCATGTGGCATCCACATGAACTGTTCAATTTAAAAATAGTTAATTTTTTTAAAAAAATAAAATTAAACAGAAAAAATAATCTAAAAATAAATAAAATAAAAAGGGAAGCAATAGTTGTAGCGGCGAGGGCTCAGCCCTCACCGCTGCAACTACTTTCCATTTTCTTTATTTTATTTTATTTTATTTTTATTTATTTAATTTATTTTTAAGTTTTTAATATTACGTGGATTTGTTTTTTATTTTTAATTTATTTTTTTGCTGACTAGATCCTCCCGCGAGCCACGTAGGATTTCTAGCAAAGGTAACCGGAGTTGACACGAAATAACCGTTTTTCAAAAAAATTGACATTTAAGTGATTCAAAAAAATATTGACACTAAAGTGATTGCAGTACACAAATATTGACACTTCGGGTGTCCTTTTGCCAAAATAATTGTGCACGCTCATAAAATGTACATAAAAACCAAGTAAAATTTAGTTGAAAATGCAGAAGTTAATTATATAAACTATCGACATGTTCTATTACAATAATTATTATCTCATAAAGGTGTGTAAAGTATTACGATATTTTTATACACTCAACAGTGAAATCAAAACTTCGAGGTAGGATGAGATTGAGGCAAAATCCAATGTTTTGGTAATAATAGTATCAAGAAATGCGAACTTAGAAAATTAACTAATTGATAATGCAAAACAAAACAAAAAGAAATTCATTTTAATTTCAATCAAAAAGTGATAGAATAATAAGACCATACATGGGTGAAAAATCAACGTCCAAACGTTTTAGCTTAACATGTCACTTAATCTCCATTCATGTGAAAATAATTTTAATGCTAAATCGAGATAAAAAAAAAGACTATGGATTCTCATTAATAGTTAAGTTCAATCAATACGATCTTTCGAACATGCTTTATGAAATTTCACGTTTTTAATACATCACATCTTCATAAGAACTCAAATGTATTACAGATTTAATACTCCGTTCATGTCAACATAAGGCAATCAATGGATTAGAAATAGTATCATTGCCTTGTTTGGCTGCTTAATATGCATCCTTCATATTTTTTAACAAAATTTATAAGAAGATCAAATGTATCCAAACTTTATATACATAATAGAATGGCTAGAGAGCTAACCTCGAGACAACTTGTTCCAAAAAATAATTAATATAACGAGTATGTAGAATGACTGCTCTAACTTGAAGGGGAGCGACATCGCCTTTTTATATTTTTTATCTTTCCAACTTTTAAAATTTTTTTCCTAACGTAGCGTTTAGTGGGCGCTATATTTGTGCTACTTGTTTTGTAAAAGTGACAATAAAAAGACACATCATCATTTTATGTTTGTCAAATTGGATGAAATTAATGGAGGACTTGATTGTACAAATTTAATAAATTTTCGAGCTTGATCGCACTGTTTTAAAATTTTAAGTAAAAACTTGGGTTTTTTTAAATTTAATTTTTTAAAAATATATTTACGAAATTATTTAAAAAAATAATTACTGTTTTGGGTGTTGCTCGGCACTTCAAGTGCCGAGCGGGCGTGTTTTTTTTTTTTAATTTCATTTTTTTAATTATTGATACAATATTTATTTTATTTATAATTTTTTTCTTGTGAAGCATATCTTTATAACATAATTAGCAATAATTAATATTAAAATTTAGTAAGATCTATAATTAATAAATAATGTTATAATTATGTAATTAATTAAAAATATTTATAAAATAAAATTGGTAAGATATATGAAAAAAAAAAGAAATTGTTATAATATATAACAATTGTCAACCGCAATTACATCTACTAATGATGTCTTTCTCCTATATGACCTCTTGTTCCGCAAGCGAGTTATCTCCGTTGTTCGGCGGGTTTAGTATTATACAAATGAGGAGGGCGAGGATCCGAATGAGTAGGACGTGTATATAATGAAGGCATATCTTGTGAAAATATGTCATGCCCGGACGCTTCATTAGGAGGGCATTGAAAAAAGGAGAGAAATCGGATCCATATATATGGGCGAACCGGGCCGGAGTTTGTAGTAGTGGATTGTCGGGAAATTCAAAAGTGAATCCCTCGTGAGATGAGCCGGCAAACTATGCGAAACCCGATCGGCTAAACCTCGGAGTGAAACCCTAAGTGAAATTTGTCGTATGATAGTCTAAGGGGTAGGAGACGACATCACCATCTGGATGAGCTCGAGTAGTCCTCCCGGTCACCGAACAATCTCAAGTGGGTCATCATCCCGCGGCCCAACGAGTCTGCTATAGTTCTTTGGTTGGGGCGGTGGCATTATTGTTAACCTCTTCTTCTCGTTACGAGCGTATAGCATTGCCCTAACTATATTCTCTACAAACTGCTCAGGATCGACGAGATGGATTGAAATTATTTATGATATGTAAAATTTGCTTGACGCCATCACCCTAGTAATGATATGAAAATTAAAAAAAGTTATAAAATGATAATAAGTTATGTTACTAAAAAATAATGAATGAATTAAATTGAAAGTATTTTCACGAACCGTTACACCTATTGCGGCCCCCGGAGTAAAAATCCATCTTCGGGTATGTTTACGGTACCACTCCATATATCCCGAATGATAATGAAGTGCCTCCGTTCTGAAATCACCATTGACTATATAATCGATACGACGGTTCCACATATCAATCCACCGTGTGTGCTTACCTATCCAATCCTTCCCAACTGGCCTTAATTCAATATCATGCAAGGCTGTATAATCACGCGGACGAGTAGGTATTGGCTGTTGTAGACCAAACCGACGAAATACTCGGTCTAAATAATGCCACTCAACTATCCAAGAATGATGAGTGGGACACGAGCCCTCCAACCTGCCTTGTCCCTACCGGCAGTAATATGGTAGAGCCTCCAGAATGTCATTGAGATATGGTTCCCAAATAATTTGGTATTGTAATAAAACATATCAATCACCTTCAAGAATTAATTTATAAGTTAACATTATATTAAACTCGTTAGTTGCTATCATTACTTACGTCTTCCGATCTCATTCTATCGAGTTGGTAGCGCAAATTAGGCAACGTATGTGTGGGGACCTCCGTTGTCAATAGGCCTAGACTCCGAGTTGCATAAAAAAATTAGATTTTTATATATTATACGCACTTGAAAGAATCAATGACTCACGAACTAAAAAAGCAATAGATCACATACCGACTACCGAGAGGTGCATCTTCTAAAGGATCACGGTGCGCCAAGGATGGGGAGACACATCCAAGTGCTCACACACCCAAATCGTAATACATGCGGGGCACCCCCGATTGATACTTTGATGGATCGGTTGCATTGCATAACTCCCTATACAACCACGCAAGCGCTGCTGAACCCCAACCTGTACCGTGTAGGGTTGTTGAGGTTCGCCGAAGTAGAAAAAATAGCAAACTAACTTTGTGCCCCCGATTTGTTCACAAAAATACTTCCTCCAATCATGCGAAAAATGAATACTCTAGCATGTTGTACTATAGTGACGTCATCAATATCCGGAGGAAGATTATCAAAATGTTCTCTTAGCCGGTCTAAGTTCATTTGCGTGCCACGCAAATTGAGTGGGTGAGCACCTAGTAAATCATTGCAAAAAGTGCTCCAATTGAAATCGGTAGGGCTAATAAATGCATATCCATCGATAGGAAGCCCTATGAGAATTACTATATCCTAAAGCGTGATCGTGCATTCACCTTCCGACATATGGAAGGTGTAGGTCTCGGGTCTCCACCGCTCAACCAGCGCAATAATCAAGTGCCAATCTAGGTGAAAATATCTCATCATATAAATTCCGTAAAATCCCGAAACTTGAAGATACGGAAGTAAACGCAGATCAAGCTCATCTACGTGTAGCATCGATCGCCGGCATCTAAGGAATGCATTTTGATTTGATCACGAAATGTTATATGAACTGTTAATATCAATTTTGATATTATTGTTACGAATGATAGATGAACTGCTAAATTTCTCAATTACCTAGGCATTCCATACGGTTTCGATCTATGTCGGGCTGCGCCGTGTAAGTAGTGAATCATCTTGAGGTCCCAGTTGAATGTGAGTCCTCCGTGCCATATCTACAATTATGATATTATCTCAATCATTAAATTGACAAATCTAATGTAGTTGATATATCTAATGTAGATATGGAACAGATAAACGGAATAAATATATCGCAACTATGATATTATAACATCACCACAAATTAATATATAAAGGGTACACATTATTCGGAGGAACTTAATAAATATCGAACAATTTTGCATTATTCACAAAAAAAATCATTACATCTAATTTACATAATTCACACAAGTTTGTCGATATGTGATCTATTCTTGGGTCGATTTGTGTGCACAAGTACTCTGTTGTGCCCCCGATTTTTCACATATCCCGCAATGAATACGGGAAGTGCTACTTGATCGGCGTCCTCCAGTCCATCTCATTACGTATCCGTAATGCACGAGGCTTTCTTTTCGTCCTAATGTGGCTCAAATTTGGCACTAATGGCAGCGCGTCGGGTTCGAACCCGATACTCAACATGCCCCAACGGATAAAACATATACCGATAGCATTGAAGGGTTTTATCCAAAGTGTACCACTCATCTACATATGGCTCGTAATTAATTCCATATGTTTGACATGCTGTAATTACGTGGGAACATGAAATTTTAATCTCTTCGAATTTTCCACATCTGCACGTTCGCGAGTCTAGGCGTACTATCTATTTTTGGCCCCCGATCCTCCGGATCAGTCGGTGTCCAGTTTTAACTTCGAATATCCCTCTATCGAATTGAAACATATCACTTCGTGCCTATTTGCACGTTGATTGTTTTTCTCGAGCGTCGAAACTACAAAATGTGTAAATACATGTCATTGGTCCTTCGCATCCCGTATATATCATTCTTCTCGTGTTAAAAAAGTAGATCAATTGATAGAATATCTTCTCCACCATAGCCATTATTGGCAAACCATCGTAACCCTTCAAAGATGCCATTGACCGATTCAACTAAATTTATTGTCATCGATCCATATCTTCTCCCTCCATCATAGGCCTTCATCCATTTGTCCCTTGGAATCCGGGTCACACCATGTAGCACGTGTGTGCATCCATACCCTCAATTTCGTTCATGATGCAATCGAACTTTCGCTGTTAATTAGCGTAAGCTATACATTACAAAAATAATTAATACTTCGTTTTCAAATTTATGAACATGTATTTTTCTCAAATTTTAAAATTTTAAAATTTACCTCGCTTCCTCAATAAGGTTTTTGCCTTAGGCATTTTTAAATTGTTTATTGTAGTTGCTTATAAGATACCGAACACAATATCTATGGTGGCCATGTGGAGGACGCCACCCTACTTGTCTCTATTGCTCTTTTAATCTCAATATGCTTGTCGATATTATGCAAATATTGTCCCTACTAATGACATATCTCCGCAACGGAGTCATAAACCAAATCCAATTATCAATATCTTCCCGATCGATCACAAAGAAATATCAACGGGAATATATGATTGTCGCCATCAAGTGAGGCCGCTACAAGGAGTGTTCCTCGGTGTTTCCAAGTACAAATGAGTACCATCAACAAATATCACAGTCGACAACTTGCGAAGCCTTCAATCGTCCGCTTGAAAGTCCAACATATCCGGTTGAAAATGGTGCACCTCGATCTACGTTCATGTGATCATCGATCACAAAATGAGAATCTGGATTCCTTACCGTCATTTCGTTCATGAACTTTCTCAACATACCGTACGTACTCATCCCATCCTCCAAAAGTTTCGGCAATCACCATTTGTTTAGTTGCCCAGGTTTTATGGTAAGTAGGTTCGAAGTGCGACTTGTCTTGAATCTGCTCCATCGGTGCCTTGATTTTGATATCCGGTTGGGTGGTTACTATTGCTTTTATCTCGCCCGCATATGTATCTCCGATCAAGTTGTCGATGATCTCGTGACATTTGAGAATTACTACATGTGTGTGACCCATTGTACTTAATTATTTTTTAAAATAGGGTACCCGCTTTATTAGACACGCGGAGCCTCTAATCACACGGTCCATTCCGATTACCACACCTTATCACATATTGTGACTTATTTGTGACATCGCTTGCGAAAGTGACGATTTCTTATTATAGAGTACTCTTTTACAGCCAACCGTAACGCGTTCCGTGATGGAAATAACATGCCAACATCAAATTCTTTTGATGGATCAAATAACATACCCACCGGTTTGGCTCTTGCATCGACTTGCATCATATCAAAGTCGATTCCCGAATATGGCGGCGGATGTACCAACGGCAAAATGGGATTGCTGCAATGGGTGTTGTAGTAAGCCTCTATATTTTCACCTTCGACATCTTCCTCATCACCGTCATCGGTGTTTATCCAATTATCGTCTTCTTCATTGCTATCATCTCCATCATTATCATCATTATGATAGGGGTCCACGTGTTGATTATGCACATCAACGTCATCTTCACCAACATTAGAACCTTCCCTAGCTATAGTCGTATAAAACCGTAAAAATCTCGTAGCACCGGTCCGAAGTGCAAATTACCGGATCATCCTAACGGTACCATCATTATGCACCTCCATAATGTCATATATACTTGGTTGGGTGTTATATTCAACGCGCACTCTATCGTAGCACGTAACTCAAAGCAAATGTCGATATGTTTACAAACTCGAACATGATAGATTGTCCGTCTTCATAATCATGTCCAGATTCTTTTTGCACTATTCTACCTTCCTAGTATACAACCGCAAACAATGTAGATGACATTCTCGCTAAATAAAGAAATTACAAATTATTTCGCACATATAATTTAGTCAACATTGTCTCGTTTATTAACAAATTAATATTATAACAATCAATATATCAAATGAAATAAATGGAAATGTATGGTATAGCCTAAGGGCTTAGAGAATGTGTGATCAAAGTGCATGGGCAAATCGGGAAAAATTTTGAAACTAATTTGTCGAATGGGAAAAATCATCATTTTTGAAAGCACGAAAAATCAAATTACCCAAATTAGGATTTGGCCAGTTGATTGTAGCAATTTCCTATTTTTCGGAATTTTTTGAAATTTTTTCAAATTTTTTTAGAGAGATTTTGCCAGGAAGAGCAAAATTATTTAATTTTTTTGAAAAATCAGGGGCCAAATACCCACAATAGTCCATGGCCAGTTGATTGTGGCCATTTTCTAATTTTCTTTGTTATTGAGAGTCAGAAATTGTTTTTCTCCTGGATGTAATCATCTTTATTTTTACCATCCTGTGGTGGACTGCTCTTGTTTACTTGAATTGATTGTCATCTATATCCTGCAAATTTCGCCTTAGAAACAGACCAAGTAGAAATTCCAAATGCTTGAATCTATAGGATGCATAACCCATAATTGTGTCAATAAAAGACAAGTTACTCTGACGATTGCAGTTTGTCCATAGCTCTCTTTGAGTAGTAAGCAATCTGAGCTAATGTAAGATTGTTGAACGGAATATTCAATTTCAATAGCTGATAGTATGGTGTTGCTTTTGCATGTTCTTTTCCTTATTTGTTGTTTGGTGCTAGTTTCCATTGCAAGAGCAGGATCAGCAAAGCTGAGAGTTATCTCAGCATCCTGTATCCAAGCGAGGAAAAGACTGAAGTTAAAGGTATTGTTTACGTTGACGATCACGTCATCGTGTGTTTGTTTCATTTCCTTCTCTAGACTAATTGCTTTGATGCTCTTTCTGGAAGGGTGGAAGTATTCTATTTACCTGTTGTAGTACCATATATCTGGAGGTGCAAACCCATCGCTTCTTTGTTAAGCAGTTCACTTGGCGTGGAGAGTATCCAGCTTCCTGTTTGAATTTTGATTAAAATCCCTAGATTTAACTGGTTCGAAATACCACATGCCTATTACACGTGGTAAATCAGACACGCATGATGCTTATCTGGAAGGATAGTCCCAGCTCATGGAGCTCGTCTTCTTGTGTTCTAATATTAGGAGAGTACATGTTATCTATCATTTTAAGTTAAAAAGTGTGATTGGATTGGAGCTAAATGGAAAGACATGTCCGATGCTAACTTGGTTTGTGCTGCTGTCAATCAACCTTACCTATATATATTTGTGAGATGGTTGTAAAAGTATCTAATCCCACTTCGTAGGATTGTTGTCTGACATTTAAATTTGTAAAGCATTCTCTCTCTCCCCCTCTCCTATAACACCAGTTGCTTTAAATTGCTAGATAAGGTTTGGGTACGAAAAGGTGTGGGTTTTCAAAAACCAATCCTCTTTGCTAATTCTCTGGCATTATTATTTACCTGTAGAAAGTTTGTTCTTTTTCACATGTACCCCCTTCTTCAATTCCTCCTATTTCCCTAATCTTTCTCTTACACCCTCTTCAGACCATATGCTCACTGAACGATAGTTAAATTGTTTTCCCCTCAACGTTTCAGATTGTGTGATAAAGATTTTGAATATCTTCTTTATCTGAAAATTGTCTTTTAGCTTGGCAGATTATTCATTTTGAATCAGAATTTCCTATAGGGATTAATCTACTCATATGATCTCAACAAAATGAAATGAAGATGTTAACCATGCCAAGCGAGAAACACTTAGAATGAGGAAAGGCAAACCATTCCTAAACACGTCCTTAAAACACTTCCAGAGTTGAGCGAAAAAGAAAACCCTTGTCGTTTAAGGGCGAGAGATTCATTCGCAAGCGGTACATGGACTGAAAGGATAAGAGGCTGTTCTTTCCTCTATCTTACACACTACAGGTGACTATAGTTAGCCCCTTCGAGCCTTGGATTTGGAGAATATTCAAAATATCCCTGTCAAGAATCACCCCACAATGGGGCAAATATGGAGGTTTTGGTTGACATTATCTGCTGAAAAAGATGAGAAAGACGTCTTTGCCTTCACTTGCATCAATCTTCTCATGGTGTCTTTAAGGTGAATCCAAATGGAAGTTCGATACATCCCAAAGTGAAGAAGAGCATTTATTTCTCTACCCTTCACACTAACATCCTTTGCGAAGCCAATTTGTGCCTAATAATTTATTTCTCAAATCCTAGTTGGTGATCATCTCCCTGCACTAAAGCAAGGCAGGTGATTAGTCAAGAGTGGTGACTGACGACAAGGAGTCTCGAGAGTCCATAGCCCTCGGATATAGAAAAATCAGGGAATTGTGTTGTATAGTCTTTGAATGGCAAAACCAAAAAGCATGAAATGAAAAAGATGACGAAAGTGGGCTTGAAAAAGCAGTGCCATGTAAAAGCAAGGCAAAAATGCCCATAAATGTAGAAAAGGGCTCAGAAAGAACAGAAAGAGCTTTGAACTCTGGAGACTAGTCATGTACCAAAGAATTGAAGAATCTTGGAAGGAAGTTGGTAATGATGTTGAGATGATCACCAACTCTAAAACCCCTTTATATACTTTTGAGCCCATTGAGACTTTCATTCCTTAACCCCAACACCAAGCCTATATTACATCCCTTAATCAAGTCTCTTCGGATTGGATTGTTCGGGCTAACATTGGGTTTCTCATTGATAGCTACTGCTTGAAGAAGTGGGAGCAAGGTTGTCTTATCTCATCTTAAGGTTTCTTGACATGTAAACCCGGCGAAGATGATGATTGATGATTATTTTGTTTCTCAGCCAATGATACTTATCTGTTGTTTAAACCGTGACCAAGCCCACATTATGGTCCTTTAAAAGACCTCTTGGATTGGTCAATGTGTACCTATTGCGAATGATTCTCGAAACCTTCGATAGTGGGAGTGTGAGGTATATTGAGTGATCATGTTCCTTTCCCACATTAACGGATGGGATCAAATAGCTTTTTCTTGAGAGTATGTGAGAAGCCCTATCTGACTGGGGAGTTCTCGTTTGGCATAGTTAACAAACCCTTTTCATGAGTTAAGTTCATTTGATAATAACTCCTCTTTTAGGGGAATTTGATGATTGAAGATATCTTCCAAGCTGATGGCAATTTGGTGATATTGAATAATTCTAAATGTTTTCCAAACAATCTAAACTAGCTTGATTTTTCTCATTCAATGCATGCTTTCTCATTGATGATGCTCTTATGAAATTTTCTCTCATGGAATTTTCTCTGCTGTCGAATCCACAGATTAATTGATGTAGTTCCCATGTTATAAACTGATTTTTGGTCATTGTGCGTATTTTCCATTGAACTTTTCTTAGTCGCCAAAATTTTTCTCTGTGCTGTTTTGGTGAGGTATGACTGAGTGAGGTTCAAGTAACTCATTTGTCAATCTTGTAGAGTCACAGTTGTTTCTTCATAATCTGTGATGATATCTCTGTTTCAGTGGTATGGATTAATCAGCTTGTTAATGCATGGACGCGGTTTCAGTTACTTGTCATTGTCGTTAAAACGGAGTTTGATCACATTTTCGTTGTTCTTGTGGTCTCGGGGTCCCCATGTCTTTCGATGATGATTGCTGGTGAGGAACTTCCAAGGAGCAATGGTGTGTATTCTGATCCCTGATGATGGTCCTGGCCTATCCAACATTATGCTTACAATGTTATTGTTTGTTTATCTTTGAAGGCT
This sequence comes from Rhodamnia rubescens, assembly GCA_021437795.1. Taxonomy (NCBI): domain Eukaryota; kingdom Viridiplantae; phylum Streptophyta; class Magnoliopsida; order Myrtales; family Myrtaceae; genus Rhodamnia; species Rhodamnia rubescens. Next base: position 12,932,059 of record JAILYA010000002.1, on the reverse strand, counting down.
CCTTGTTATATCCATTTTTATCCTGCCGTGCCTGAAGCGATTTAAATTGGTTTGTCAGCTCGTTTTACCAGCTTGATATCATTTTCTTAAAAGGCCTCAAAGTCATGTCCTCGCTCTGGTATTTTGAGTTGGAGCAGATTTAAATGTCGGTTTCAAAAGAGATTTTGTGGTTGCACTATCTTCTGGCGGCTTTTGCAATTGTTTAGTTGAATGGGACAGGACTAGCAATATATAGACAATTTTTTACGATTTAGCAAAGTAAACTGGTACCAGAAATTGTGAATGCGTAACAGCGATGTTCTCATTTTCAATGTCTCTGGACCAAACTAAGAAAGCTTGTAAACAGGTTTTTCTAGGAAGCCAGGAAGGGCCTCTGCAGTTGGCTGTGCTGATGGCAAGATTCACAGTCACAATATTCGTTAAGATGAAGAATTGGTTACATTTTCACATTTGATGAGAGGTTCCATGACCACCTTATCTTTCAGCACAGGGATCATTCATGTTGTTTCTTCGTCTTCGTCCAAGTTCTAAAATTTTTCTTGCTATAAATCTGGGTGAGTCCCTAATTCAAGGGCGCTTCTACTCTGACCACGTTTGATTTCGTCACTAGAAACTCTTCAATATTAATTATGGAACCTCCTGTGGCTCTTATATGTTAGAAGGGACTCATCTGTGGATTGAGTAGCTCGTTTGTGCTTACATCTGTATTCTTTCTTTAGATGGGCAGCCTCTTCTAGCTTCTGGTAGTTCATCTGGTGTTGTCAGTTTATGCAATCTCGAGAAAAGAAGGCTCCAGTCGGTCATAAGAGATGCTCATACGGTTCTGTAATTTCTCTCCACCTCTTTGTCAGTGAGCCTGTACTAAGGAGTTCTTCTACAGATAATTAAGGTAAGCTTCATAGAGTAGTTTTCATGACCATTCATTGAAATTTTTCGTTGCCTAAGTTAAATGAAGTCAGCAATGTTGGGTAACTAATATGACTTTTAAATCTCTTTATTGATCTAAATAATCACTTGGGAAATCTATGTATGTCTGTGGCCTTTTTTGCTTTCCCTCTCCTGATTTGCAAGTGATTTTCCTCCTATATTCTGTTATGTTTGAGTTTCAGTGGAGACTAAATACCCATAGTTGTGGGAGCTCTTCTTTGTCTCATGTAACAGAATGAATTTAGAGCTGATATCTCTGGATGACGTATGATCTGGAAAGAACTAGTGCACCACAATTTGCAAATGTAATCTACCTATAGCTAGTTTGTTTCCTGAAAATTATTTGTTTGTTTGTTGGTTTAATTGCTGTTAACCATCTAAGATCAGCCTATGGAACTATAGAAAACCATTGGGCAATCGTCTTTGTGTGTTTTATTGTAATTAGCCATGTAGGGTCCGTCAGCAGATGGCAGCTGTTGAAAATCATTCGGCCTTCTTATTTGATTGAGTAGCGTTGCTCTAACCCTTATTGGGTAATAAGCGGTGCAAAAGTCGCATAATTCTTTTCACTTTTCAAGCAAACACTAAATTAAAAGGGAAAATTATTACCTTGTGCAAAGTGGAGGAGCACTATGACCACTCTGAAAGCGCAATAGACAACGATCTCCATCACTTGGGTCGAGAATCCACATCCATTCAAACACAGCGATTTATTGTGCAAAAAGAATAACCAGTAATAATCTTGAGAGAACACAACTTGATATGAACTTCCACCCCCATTATTCAGAAATAAACTAGGCTGATGCCGTTTTTCTGTTTGAATGCATTTAAATGCAAAAAAATTCGCAGAATTTGGTAACTTCGACTCCATTAACAACCACTTATGAATTCGCAGAATTTGATAACTTCGACTCCATTAACAACCACTTATGAATCTTTTTTTGGATTACACCTCTATTTTTATCTTGCCTCAGTAGAATATCTTGAGACCAAATCCACCCACATTAGGATTGCTTGTTAATGGCTGATCAAGTTTGATAGATTCGCCTTAACTGATTAGTCCTTCTACTGTAGGCATTGTTTTTTTTTTTTCGTACATTTCGTTTTTTGGGGATCCAGAAGTAGGAAGAATGATATGCCTGCAAATATATAGTGTTTGGACTTTATTTGGTCTGAGAATCACCAGTCATAATTTATATTCGCAGGTTCTACGCTAATGGTAGGCATATACTATCAGCTGGTCGGGATCGTGCCTTTTGGATTTTCTTGGTCGTCCAGGTCCGCGTCAAGCAGACATCACTCCTTTTTGTGTGTTACCAATACTTTTTGTAGTCATATTTGTTTACTTTCCTCCATAATGAAAGCATTTTTTATCCCTTCAATGAAAAGTGGTTATGATCTCTACTGACGGATTTAGTTTCCATTCTTTCACTCTTATCTTTATTTGGAGCTAAAAGCACTTTTACCTTATATTTGAATTCTAAGAAAATAGTGTCTAGAATGCTCTGTCAGCTGTCATCAATTTCCTTATCAATTCCTTATGTTTTCTTATATTGCTAATAAAAGATGCTCAAGAACTCAAAGACACATGGGTATTGTGGTTACTGGGATGTTACAAATGCCATAATACAAGAGAGGGTGCGATGGTGTGATAAATCCATGTAACCCACTACACATAGTGGGAAAAGGCTTGGTTGTTGTTGGCATCATTGAAGGAAAGGACTTTCTAAGTTCAGTTTCTTGTCCAAATGTCTTAATGCTATGCTTTTTCTTTCTCATCCTAAAAATGAAGCTCACTATTTTCAGGTTGGTGATGTAGAACCGATTCTGGATATGATGGCTGTGGCGTTAGGGAGTCTCCCATGTAAGACACTTGTGGCCAGATGAACCATTTATGCTGTTTAATGCACTGCACGGATCATCTCTTCAATCCCTAGTGTGTCCAATGATAAGAAGGCAAGTATGGTAATCGCCAAATGCTGCTTCATTTTCAGTGCTTATGCAAATGGTTTCTTATGCTAACTTTGCATGTTAGACCCTTCCAGGCTTTCCCTGATTCACTGTTTCCATAAGTTGCTGGTCGCAATTGTCCACCCAGACCATGAAGCTAGAATTGGAGCACACTCTATTCTTTCTACTTTGCTTATGCTGTCACTAGTTTGCCCTCTATAAGACCAGAGGAAGCATGCACAGACCCTAAAGGCACGGAAAAGAAGTTTCGGTGATCAGGATGAAGGGAAGGATGTTGGTAAAAAAAAACATCAACATATAGGATCGTACATGTTGTATCATCGCGAACGTAATAAATAGTTTACGGAAGCATACCTGAATCCATAATGCCAAATTGTTCTTCGTAGTCATGCAGGTTGGCCTTCCAGGATCAGCACGTACGTAATTCTCGGAGAACCCCTTTAAACTTCTCTAAGCACTCTCTCTATTGATGGGATGTAGGAAGAGTAAACGTTACATTTGATCCGGGGACCATAACCACTTTTTATAGATAACTTATGTGTTACCTTTTGGGATTCCTCTTGAAGACAACAGATAAGATAACTTAACTCTTATCCTTCGGTATAAGTCCTTTGATATTCCCATTGTAAATAATAGTTATCATCTTTTGGTGTTTCAATGTTATCCCATCATAAAAATTGAAACCACCACTTTAGTCTCTACACATTAAAGGATCACATCCTATCGGATACATTAAAGCCCATAATAACTTTATCCTTAAATATCACTTTTATCAAGGGCTTAACTTTATATGACAGCATGCATCACATAATTATTCACATATTAGCCCAATATTGGATAAATGATCCAACAAAGGACTCAGTGATGCCATCAACTGTCTCGAAGGAGGAAGTCAATCAGGAATTGGATGCGGATGCTAAACAATCAGCTCTTTCTTACTATCTGCATCTGCACATAAATGTTCTAGATAGTTTGGAAAAGCTTGCATTAACAGATGGAAAAGCAGTATGAAGCTTTCATGCTTTTAGCTTTTCATTACTATCTGCTTCTGCACACAAATGTTCTAGATAGTTGCCTGTGATTACTAGGAATCTTTTTTTTTTTTCAAAATTTGGATAGGATTTTATTTCCCTTCGACTGAGTAGTCACCAAGTCAGCCTTTAGTTTTCGTCAATCTGGGTTCAGGAATCCTATGCAGAAAACTCACCGGCAAACTTTGCTGCTATGGCACATAATTATAATGTAGCTAATATAGTTTACACGTTCCAAGGTGAGCTCGGGATGTGGTGCATCTGCTATTTGTTCCTTTGCATCCTTTTAACTTACTTGATTAAGTAGTAATTTCCTGCGGGGAAAAAAAACGTGAGACAAGCTTGAAGTGGGAAAAATATAGCTAAAGGGATCACAACAATGACGGTTGTGATCAGATTTGTAAGCACAAAAAATAATCCAGCAAATGAAGAATGGAGCTTGACGAGAACGTGGCGCTAGACGAAGAGAAGGGAATAGAAATAATGAAAAGGAGTAAAGAATATCCATAACTAAATCAATGGGTTCAAAACGGGCGATTATGACGCATGCAAAAGCCGATCCCGGACCCCATCTCTTGATCATTAGATTAGTTAATTGCTTGCATTCAATTCTTGATTGTTTGTAAGCAATGAATGAATGAATGGTTCTGCAAATCGACGGACATCGGCCCAACAAACTAGGCAGTTCATGGAGCTGAAGACGACTTGTATCCCGAAGAAAGATGGTCTTAAGATTGATGTCCATTTTGATTTAATTGATTTAATTCATTGTTCTATCCTCGACCATGTCTCGGGATTTCAATCTTTGGTTGTAATATTAAAGACCCGACGAGCTGCGGGCCTTTACTTATTTGCTTTAGATTAGCCCTTTTCATTGCTTTTCCTCTTTAAACCTTTTGTATTCTTTGGATATTTTACCCTTTTTTTTAGAATAGGAATTATTAAAAGACTAGAAAAGGCCTTGAAAAGAACCCTAAAGAACATTTACATGAACACCTGGCGTGGGTGAAAGAATAATTTAATTTTAATTAGTTTTAGTTAATATGGGCTTGTTTTGGCTTTAGTAATTTAGGCTTGTCTTGCTGAACAAAAAAAAAAAAAAAAAGCAAGTTTAGGCTTCTCTTGGTTTTAGTGAAATTTGACTTTCATTTTTTCAAGGCCTTTCTTGCCTCCCGTTTAATTTCTAAAAATTACCATAGTGATTGATTAAAGTAAACAAAAATACATGATGCCATTAATGATGTCATTAATTAATGTGGGGTTAAGGTGATCATTTAATTAGTTATGCCATTTATTAATTGACCATTGCACCTCATTGGAATGACATAACATAATCAATGATCGACCTGATTGCATGAAATCATTTATAATGGTCCAATAACATCATTAAATTGACCTTCATATGAGTATGTGCTGTAAATCATCGGACCTGAGTGCTCTTATTGTACTGGTCAACTTTGGCGTTTGCAAGTGATGACTATTATTGAAGGCAAGATTTATTAATTGTTTGCAAGTTATATTTCACAATAGGCTTAATATATAGAAGAGTAGCTCATGCTCTTGCACTCAAGAAATTTTAACAAAATTGCAACAATCGTACAAGATGTCTTATGTTGTGTCACGTAAGACAGGGCGACATTCACGTCAATAACTTTTGGTCAAAGATGGTCGGATGGGGTCACATTGGAAAATTAGATTTAGAGCTAAACTAGTTAAATTAGAAAGTTTAATTGAATTGATCGTATAGTATATGAGATTATGCTTGTTTGGAGAGTGGCTGAGAGGCTGGCTACTCATTTACTTTATATAGACAATTACATTATAATTAACATTCATTTATTTACATGAAATACGCAATAAAACAATTGTAGTATATGAGATTTTGCTTGTATGGAGAGTGGCTTAGAGGCTGGCTACTCATTTACTTTATATAGACAATTACATTATAATTAACATTCATTTATTTACACGAAATACGTAATAAAACAATATACGTCTCCATGGTTAACCTTAAATTGACAACTCAAGAAGGGAGATATTATTTTGCGACAAGCGGCCCCATGGAAGCTATGGTGTTGAAACCAAAAAATTTTGTGATCGATTTAATCAATTCATTGCATCCGGCCCCTATAGGCAAGATACAGCAAACATGTCGACTGAGGTGATAAGGACATGGTTTAATTAAATATAACTTCGTAAAGATAGACTAGAACTTTATTGAGACCTATTGCTCAAAATTTTAGATGCAATACTTTTAAAAAATAAAGGGTTAATACCATAAAAAATTCAAAATAAAAATTATTTTTCAAATTTGTGATAAATTTATTCGGAACATTCCCATAGGCGTGAACATGATCTCCACTACCATCAAAAATGATCACAGGGGTGCTTTTCCTAAAAAAGGAGGGCAAAGACGCAGAGGAGGACGGTGCAGTAGTGAGATCGCCCTGCCGGCGTGATTCTGACCAGATCTTGACACAATGATTTGATGACAAGATAGGGAGGCCGAGTTTTGCGGAAATGGGGACCGAGGAGATGAATTTTAAAAGCCGGGATTTGCTAACGACCCCCAGGAATTGGCCATTAAGCTTTAAACGGGCTAATTTTGGACTGTTCTTTAATGCTGATGAAGAGCTGAGACAAATTTCGGTCAGTTTGTTTTAGGCATGTTTTTTCGTGGCTAAAGGTTTGAAGTTGTTTGTGTTATTGTGATACAGAAATTCTTCTCCCTTTCATATCAGACACAGTTAACAACTACTGAAGTTATATTATCCATGTTCATGTACTGCTGGAGTTTTTCAGCGAATTGAACAGACCCACGCCCGTGACTCCATCCTTCAACAACTATAATCACTCTCATCAATTTTTGATTTGATCTTCTCCAGGAGGACCTTTCGGGAGGTCGTGAGGAGATAAAGGCGATTACTCCGATCACACCATTAACCCTGCCAAAGCTGACGGTTGGAAGAAACTGTCAGTTCAAAAGGGAGTGGATTTAAACCTCTCATTTCATGATTGCTGGTAAAACTGTCCCATTCAAGGTAGATTTCTTTTTCCAAGCTCAACGAGCGAGAGGAGAATTCTTCGAAATTTCAACATATTCGAAAATAAAATTACCGTACTTCATCAGAACAATAGTACATCCTCATCCGCAGAGGAGGAGGGGCTAACTAGGGGGAATTTATTTTCAAATGTATCATATAAAGGACATTGAAAGATTGTGTATAACCATCTATGTATTCGAAAGATCTTTGGAGCTTAGGAGGTGGTAGCATGTTCCTCAACTCTACAAGCAGCCTTTATATGCAGTTATATCTTCTAGCTGACGAGTTTAAGGAATGTCGAAAGGAAGTTAGAATACAATGAATCACTATCCAGATTAGCTTTATGAAACATGAGCATTTCTCCTGATTTCTTGTTAGTTTCTCCGATTTTACTCGGTCTTTTGATCACAATATGTTCTTTTTAGTACCAACAAATTATCTCGTGCGGTTGATTGACCAATTATTCGTGCAGGAAGGCAAGTAAGGAGTCATCTGCTGGGTTGAGTGTTGAGTGCTCGAAAAAACTTCGAGGGCTTATATCTAAGAGGTTCCTGCTATCACGCAATTGGAGAACATGGAGATGTGGTATTGGGGCATTTCTCAGTTCTATGGTGGTTCTTTAGGGCTGTGTTGTTGACGTTTATTGCTTTAACTTGGTGACATTCCATCACCCAGATTAAGGACTACGATGCCGCGCTAGATTTGGAAATGGAGCCTACGGAGAAACTTGCGCTTCAGTGTCTGGCCTTCTTCTATCAGGTATCGGAAAATGCATCTATGTACTCAACCATGTTGCATTGAATGTTCTGCTAATTTCCCCCTCTGATAGGACTAGACACGTGCAAGTTCCACCCATTTGGATGCTGATAAAAAGAATCCATCTTTTTCATTTCTTTTTTCTGCATGTCTTGAGAAGATGCCCTATTGTACAAGTTTGGTTTGGTGAGACTTTAGAGTTTCTTAACCATGATCTAGCACTTCTATGAAGGGGATTTCATTTTGGCTGCAAATCTTACCACTGTTTGGGACTTTGGGTAAAACACTTGTGTTGACATGAAACGAAAGTCTTGCTCTAGCCATCCCCTATTTCCAGCACAAGCTGAAACTTCTGTAGACCACATTGGAAGAGATCGACCGGAGTCCATTTTTCTGGAGGTTTTGTTTGCTGAGTTTCCACGTTCGGCTATATGGTTGCAAAGATCTTGGGCTTGGTAGGCCCAACATCACTTAGATTTTTCCCAACGGAAGGGCTTCTCATAGATCATTTTCCTCCGACTCCTGGATCAGTGCCAAGATGTTTTTTTCGCTGCATCGGATCCGTCATGAGTAACATGTGGAGAAGCAAGCCAATCACAAAGACTGACCTTTTCTAGCACTTGAAAAATCTCGACTACATTTCAGATGGATGAAATTAGACATACCGGTTCGACCAAAAAAAATAATTAGACATACCTGAAAATCTTTTCTACGCCGATGATGTACAAACTCATCCACAAGCCAAACCCACAAGATCGATCGAATGAAAATCGTAAAACACTTCTCAATGTAAAAACTCAAAAAAAAAAAAAAAAAAAAAAAACTTGTTCGATATTGTGAGGTGGCATCCACACCTCAAACAAAATAGTTTCGTATATTTTATTTTTTCAGGGAGCATGACTTGGCTGCCCAAAAAAGGTATATGGGCTTCAATTTTGGTTCCGCCTTCTCAACTTTGGGCCCATTGGGCGTTTTTCAGTTATATCACTTGGAAGTCTAGATGCTCTCCACGAGACAAGACAATGATAATCTAGAAAATTCGTGATTGCTCTCGATCATACCGTTCTTTGGTGGGTTAAAAATTATTAACATCATTTATACGTAAGCTTATATAGATATAAATAGATGGGCTGTCCATTTTTACAACATGTCAATAGGATAATTGATTGTAGGAAGTCTTCTCCAACCAAGGATGGAGGAAAAACATAGCCCATGACCCATATATCGAAACCAACAATGAGAAGAGTGGTCGGATGAAATTTACTCCAATCAGGGATTGAGGAAGATCCGGCTCTACAAAAATATAGAATATACTTCTTTGGCCATCATTAATAGCTTTGTTTTCTCGTAAAATTAATAAATAAAAAAGAGTTTTAAAGATTACGCAAAAGATTTCACACTATTTAAAAGGACCTTTTTTTTTTTTGTTGAAATGGTTCTTTCATTCATTCATTTTGTGTTTTCAAGTTCTTCATATTCTTTCCTTTTTGACTAAGAATTTTCTTCTATGCTTAGCGATGGCAGCACAGGGAAAATGTTATCCTTATCGATAACAATTTATGCCAACATTTTTGTGGGAAGAATCAGTTTCGCGAAGTGACTTTGTAATACTTGGGGACTAATAAAGTAATTAATCAATTGAAAAAGGGTCTGCTTACTAATTTACTGTTTGAATAGAAGTAACAATAGTCAATCATAAAGCTACTGATTACACTGATAAAAAGTCTTTCAATCTTGCAAAGGCATAATCAGACTTCGATCATGTGATCATACTCAAATGTGACCCATAGAAGAACATAACAAACGACGTTAAGTTTTTTTTATATGTTTAATAATCAGAAAGAGGGACAAAATCGAACAATTTGAGATTTTTAAAATATCAAGCAGACAAAATCATATTTTTAGGATTCCAAGACTGAAGAACTTGGACTCAACACAGTCGGATCTCCCCACCAATTTTTTATTCATTATTCTTTTTTCTATTTTTGGGTGGATCTTAGTACAGTGCCTATAAGGAATTATTATATGATGTCATGGTTTTCAAATTAAATGGTTTTTAATGAATTTTTTTTCACATGGGTGTTTAACTTTGTAAGGCATTTTCTGGGAAATGACAGATTTTGTCCGTTTGTTTGCCTATCACAACAGCGAGAATATCGGCGGGTGTTTTCATTTTTGTTGCTCATAGTCCCACCTTTCACGATAATTAATTTGCTTACTATGTGGTATTTAATTCAGCAAATATTTTGCACTTGCGGAAATCATGTTTATAGATGAGAGTGAAAGCAAGATCTTGCTGCATTAATTTCGACATTTGCCTGCTCGTGTGCCATGTGTTATGCAGAATCGTATATCCCAACACTATTAATTTCTCAGTAAATAGCGAATCGATATATTTGATTACATTTCTAATAGGACTTTCTTTTATTATTACTCACCTCACGATATATTGTATCATATTAATCAGGGTAATATTAGTACTTTATGGGGGCAATTAGTATGTATAGATGGCTTTTCATTTTGGTGTACACGGTGTCCCCGAAAGTCCGAACTGCCCTATCAAACTCGGGTTTCCTATTTTTGTTTTATTTTACTTCTTATTGTCATTTTAACGGTTCCGTTGGACAACCCGAAAACCGGACAAGATCGGTTGTTCGGCCGGTCTACGATTTAGGGGCATTTGATCTAGTCCATGATTCTTGAGGGAACCGGACCAACCCGGATCCCGCTCACCCCTACATATGACCATGTGGCATGGTCCATGTTAATGTTACAATTGAGCAGTAGATGGACAAAATCTAATTCGTTTCAAAATTATCCTTTGTAATGATGATTAATTAGGCCAGGGTAACAGTTTCTCGTTTAAGTTTTATGTCGTTCCCGAAAAAAGTCACTTTCCCAATCCATGCTTCGTTAGATTTAATGTGCTATTATGTTATCTTTAATTATCTGCAAAATCATTACATCTAATCAATAGGTCAGTCCATACCCCTCTCTTCTTTTGTCGCCTTAGGGTGGTTTTCTTGCAGTGATGACCTAAATCGAAATCATCGAATCCCACCCACTTATTTGCCGCATCTACCATTATCTAAGTGAAGATCCTCTAATTGCCATTGTGATTTCACCGTATGGCAGTTGACCGCTAGACCCCTTGGGTGTGCAAAACAAGAAATGACTAAATCTCGAGGGCAATAGATTTCCCCCAAAGTATTCATACTTAAATAAAATCAATGAATTGGCCAAAAAAAAAATCTTGTTCATGATTTAAACAATAATTAATCAAGATACAAAGAGACAGAATCCAGCATCTTTAAACCTAAAAAAAAAAAAAAAAATCAAGCAGACAAAGAAGCAACATTTTTAAGATTGAGTCATTTATGGTTTTACTTTAATATATTGATGGATGGATTTGCTATTTTTGGGGGGAATCATCTGGTGAGTTGACGTCATGGGTTTACAATCGCTTCGCTTTTTTATTTATTAATAGTATCTAACTAATTTTTTTCTTGCCAAAACATTGTTCAATGTTTGAATTTTTTTCTTGTTTTTGTGGGACGTGACGTGAATTTGTCGGCTTGTCTGCCCTTCAAAACGGCTGGAATATTGGTGGGTCTTCTCCCATTTTTGTTCTTATAAAATTTTTGTGCTTATCGTCCACATTAATTATTATTGTTGTTTAATTGAAGTTCTCCCCCGAAAGTTGCATTGGTCACTCCATGGGACTCTTGCGTTTCACTATTTCAATAATTAAAATTATTCTAATCATGCTTATGAATAAGCGTGAAAGCAAGATCTTGCCGCGTCGATTTCTAAACTTGCTTCACCCAGTTAGCTTTGAGCAACGTGTACTCCCCACAGTAGAGGAGATTCTGATGTAACATCAATGGGGTCCACTTCAAGACACCAGATCTATGAAATGTTGCAATATTGCAGTCTCCGTCTAATATGGGGCTTTTTTTTATAATTCAATCTGTTTCTCCTACGTCCTATTAATTTTTCGATTTCAGCTTAGTCGGCAATATAATCTATGAGTCGAGAAAAGGTAATATTGTTCTTGGATCATGTATGTATGTGAAAATGTATTACTTAACAATTAACACATGGAACGAAACCTGTGAGACATAAGCATTTTTTGGAACCGATCTACCTAAATCATATCTTGGAACCCCTCGTACTTGAAAACCTATCAATTTCTTTTATTTTATTTTATTTTTTCATTTTTAGTTAAGCAAAATAAAAGTGAACGCTACAACATCTAAGAGAAAGAGAGGTGAGTGGTTTTAGGTCCGTACTGATTATATTTAGAACAAACCAATCCATTGGAACAAGTTTATCATTTTTGGAACCAAACCTAAATATTTGTTTGGCTCCATATTATACACTCATCATCGACGCCATAGAACATTAGGATCGCAAAAACATATAACAAGAAAAATATAAAAATTTATTTCAAGATCTAGGGTCTAGGTTCCGGTTCCAGGTTCCAAGTAGTGGAACCTGGAACCTACCCGTGAACAGGTTCCTAAATTTTTGGAACCTAGAACCTACCCTACATACCTTGGAACCCGGAACCGGCGATCCTAGGTTCCGGTTCAGGTTCTACCCTCGAAACCATGCTCACCCCTATTACTTAACAATTAACACCGAATGTGTGAGACATAAGCTAGCGATTATAAATTATCCGGGTTTGAAAAATTTTGAATCTCAAATATGGCTCAAATCGGACCGTCCATTTTCATTTGGATAATCTTAAGCGATCCGAATCTCTTTATGCCCGTGAAAAAAGAAAGGGATGGCAAGCACTTGCAATGCAACTTATGGTGCTTCGACCTTTTCACTTGACTTACTCCTTTCTCCCAGCTTTAATATGTTGGGATTTTGTTGTACAATCCCTTAGGAAGTGAATGAGAAATGAAGGATGGAGAGTCCCACATAGGAAATAGAGTAGATGATGGATGAGTTTAAATATTGGAACTTCACCAATGGGTTTGGACCCCAAGGGGCACCGCACTTTTGTGAACGGGAGAGGACCTACACAAAGTTAGGTCGGGCCACACGCGCGCACCGCCTCCGTTGCCGGGTAGGCTCGGTCCGGGTTCGGGTCCGCGCGTTTATTCATTTATTACACCATCAATTTTTTATTTCATTTTATTGAAGGGACACGATTTGAATAGATATGTCCAGAAATTTCTGGACATTCTTTTTCGTCCGAACGGATACGTTTGTTCGGTATTGACCAAACAAGTTCGATCGTCGGACATACATGTTCGTTCCGAATAAAACGAACGAACATGTTTATTCGAAAATAACTGTTTTCGGTTCGCATTCCTTCATCTACGAAATGCTCCGCTTCGCGACTCTTCACACATTGTTTATAAATACAAACTCCGACCGTCACATTTCGGTTGCCGAATTTTTTCACACTCATTATTCATCCTCATTAGTTGTGCGAATTTTCCTACAAAATTGCGTTTGAAGGAGTCTTTTGAAGACGTATCACTTCGGAGGAACGCAAATCCGTTCTATTCTGGGGAGACATTTGTCCAACGTTCTCGGTACTCATTGAGGGGGCAAATTCGTCTTAAGGACACAACGTTACTTCGTTGGGCTCGGATCAACATTTTGATTATTCATTTGCATTGGATCAAGGTTAGTTGTTCTATCGTAATCATTTCTATACGAACCTAGGCGATCATAATCTTAAGACGAATATCGGTTTCTCTATCGTATTCTATTTTTTCATGCTTAGTTCGTATAACGTTTTTTCGTGTACGTATTCTGTTGCGTCGTTCACTCCTTTTTGTCGAATATCTATAATGACGCTTGTATAATCTTTTTCCGAATCTCTATCACGTCTGTTTTGGATCAAGTTCTTCCCGAAATAGTCCAAGTCATTCTGTTTGGCATATCACGTCTTGGCTATTGTGATCCTTTTAGAAATAAATCATGTAGTGGAAACTTAAGTATTTGATTTTGCTTGTGTATTATTACAAGTATTCTGTTTTTGTCGTATTCATTGTTAAATTCGATTTTTTCAATAGAAATGGCTACGACTTCGACTCCGATTACTCCTATTCCGAATCATGGAGAAAAGCCAGAAAAGTTCAATGGTTCCGATTTCAAGAGATGGCAACAAAAGATGTTGTTTTATCTCACGACCTTGAACTTGGCAAGATTCCTCAATGAGGATGGTCCTAAATTGTATGTTGGAGAGACAAACAAAGAAAAGGTTGCTGCTATGGATGCATGGAAGCATTCCGACTTCCTCGTATCGCAACTATGTCCTCAACGGTCCGGACAATACCCTCTATAACGTCTATAGTCCGCTGAAAACGGCAAAAGTGTTATGGGAAAGTCTAGACAAGAAATATAAAATAGAAGACGCTAGATTGAAGAAATTTATTGTCGGGAAATTTCTGGATTTTAAGATGGTTGATTCTAAGACCGTCTTAAGTCAAGTTCAAGAACTTCAAGTAATTATGCATGATATTCATGCTTGAAGGAATGACTCTAAGTGAGTCGTTTCAAGTGGCTGCCTTCGTTGGAAAATTGCCGCCCTCTTGGAGAGATTTTAAGAATTATCTCAAACACAAGAGGAAGGAGTTATCCCTTGAAGACTTGATTGTTCGATTGAGGATTGAGGAAGACAATAGGCTTTTCGAGAAAAAAGTTGGAAAGAATCTGGAGGTTTCAAGGGCCAATATAGTTGAAGAAGGATCGAAACCCAACAAGAAGAGGAAAATGCCTACCAAGTCCGGAGAGGGGTTTCACCCAAGGCCTGAAGAAGTTTGTTGGCAAATGCTTCAACTGTGGAAAGTCCGGACATCGAGCCAAAGACTGCAGAATCAAGAAAAGACAGAAAACTCAAGCAAACATGGTGGAACAAATTTCCAATGGTGTTGATGATATCAATCTCACCTGCTATGATATCCGAGTGCAACATGGTGGAAAACCCCAAGGAGTGGTGGATTGATACTTTGGAGCAACTCGTCATATTTGTGCAAACAAATCGATGTTCTCGTCCTACACTACTGTGGGGGGTGATGAAAAACTCTATATGGGTAATTCATCGACCTCTAAGGTTGAAAGTGTTGGAAAGATTGCTCAAAGATGACATCTGGAAAAAATCGTGACACTAAATAATGTTCTACATGTGCCGGATGTTTGCAAGAATTTAGTGTCTAGATCTCTCCTTAGCAAGAATGGCTTCAAGTTGGTTTTTGTATCCGAAAAGTTTGTACTATCCAAAAATGATATGTATGTAGGAAAGGGTTATCCGAGTGATGGTTTGTTCAAGTTGAATGTAATGACTATTGTATCTAAGGATGAAATGAATAAAGTTGCTTTTACTTATGTGCTTAAGTCTCCCGATATTTGGCATGCTAGATTAGGACATGTTAATTATAAATTGATAAAGAAATTAATGAGCATGGGACTATTGCCGAAGTTTGAATGTCCAAGTGAAAAGTGCCACATGTATGTTGAATCTAAGTTTTCTAAGCCTCCTTTTCATTCCGTAGATAAAAGAGTCACGTAACCTTTAGATTTAATATACACAGACATTTGTGATATGAAAGCAATACCTTCTAAGGGTGGTAAGAAGTATTTTATCACATTTATTGATGATTGCTCAAGATATTGTTATGTATATTTGCTTAGTAGTAAAGATGAGGCTGTGAATGCTTTTAGAACTTGTAAGTCCGAAGTTGAAACTCGGTTGAACAAGAAAATCAAAGTGATAAGGAGTGATAGAGGAGGTGAATATGAATTTCCTTTTGAGGAAATTTGTACTGAATTTGGTATTATTCACTAAACCACCGCTTCTTATACGCCTCAATCTAATGGTGTGGCGGAAAGGAAAAATCGATCGTTAAAGGAGACAATGAATGCATTGTTAAATAGTTTCGGTTTACCGCAGAAATTTGTGGGGGGAAGCTGTCTTGACAAAGCAAATTTTATTTTGAATAGAGTACCATACAAAAAGACACAACAAACTCCCTATGATAAATGGAAAGGCGAATGCCTAACTTGAATTATCTCAAAGTGTGGGGGTGTTTGGCTAAGGTTGCGGTTCCTAAACCTAAAAAGGTTAAGATAGGACCAAAAACTGTTGACTATGTTTTTATTGGATATGCTCCGAATAGCAATGCATATCGATTTCTTGTTCAAAAGTCTGAGATTCTAGATATACATGTTAATACGATCATTGAATCAAGGGACGCTTCGTTCTTTGAAAATATATTTCCGTATAACATAGTATATGAGCCAATTGACAATGATAAGAGGCCTCGAGACATTACATCTAGAAGCGATCCAATGGAGGATGAACTTAGATGTAGTAAAAGACAAAGGACTTCTACGTCTTTTAGACCAGACTTTCTAACATATCCGTTAGAGAATGAGCCTCGAAATTTTAAAGAGGCTATGACATCCCCTGAAGCTCCGTTCGGAAAGAAGCTATCAATAGTGAAGTTGAATCGATCTTATCAAACCATACTTGGGAATTGGTTGACCTTCCTCTTGGAAATAAACCACTACAATGTAAGTGGATTTTCAAGAAGAAAATGAAAGCGGACGGTACTATTGATAAATATAAGGCTAGGCTTGTAGTCAAAGGTTACAAGCAACGAGAAGGTCTTGATTATTTCGACACTTATTCACCGGTTACAAGAATTACATCTATAAGGATGTTAATTGCCATAGCAGCGGTGTATAAGCTTGAAATCCATCAAATGGATGTGAAAACGGATTTCTTAAATGGGGATTTAGAAGAAGAAATATACTTGGAACAACCTGAAGGGTTCATTGTTCCTGGACAAGAAACGAAAGTATGTCGGCTTATCAAGTCATTCTATG
This sequence comes from Rhodamnia rubescens, assembly GCA_021437795.1. Classification (NCBI taxonomy): domain Eukaryota; kingdom Viridiplantae; phylum Streptophyta; class Magnoliopsida; order Myrtales; family Myrtaceae; genus Rhodamnia; species Rhodamnia rubescens. The sequence continues at coordinate 12,915,474 of JAILYA010000002.1, read as the reverse complement.
GTCCGAAACAAGCACCGAAACAATGGCATGCTAAATTCGACCAAATGATGTTGTTGAATGGTTTTAAGATTAATGAGTGCGATAAATGTGTATATGTTAAGAACACTCATAATGGTTTTATCATTTTGTGCTTGTATGTCGACGACATGCTTATTATGGGCAGCAATAGTGAGGTGGTCAAGGCGACCAAAATGCATGCTCACAAGTAAATTTGATATGAAAGATTTAGGGGTTGCGATGTGTTATCTTAGGAATTAAGATTCTTAAAACATCTGAAGGATTAACTCTATCTCAATCTCATTATATTGAGAAGATTCTTGAAAAATGCAAGAATCTAGACATTATACCAATAAAAACCCCGATAGATGTTAATTTACATCTTTCAAAGAATACTTGGTGATAGCAAGGCTCAAAATGAGTATGCTAGAATATTAGGCAGCTTTAATGTATGTCATGAACTGCACTAGGCCGACATAGCTTGTGCTGTAAGCAAGTTAAGTCGTTTTACAATTAGTCCAAATGAAATTCATTAGAGAGCTATGAAACGTGTATTGGGCTATTTGAAGCATACTCAAAATTATGCTATGCATTACACAATATCCAGCGGTACTTGAAGGATATTGTGATGCAAATTGGATAACCGGTACAAAAGACACAAAATCAACAAGTGGATATGTGTTCACACTTGGTGGGGGAGCGGTGTCTTGGAAATCATCCAAACAAACTTGTATAGCAAGATCTACTATGAAAGCAGAATTTATTGCTTTGGATAAAGCCGGTGAAGAAGCAGAGTGGCTTCAAATTTCTTGGAAGATATTCTTAATTGGCCTAAACCAAGTGCCAACCGTATGTATTCATTGTGATAGTCAAGCGGTAATAGGGAGGGCAAGGAATGTCATGTATAACGGTAAGTCTCGACATATACGTCGAAGACACGACACTGTAAGACAACTTCTTTCTAGTGGAATTATCACAATTGACTATGTGAAGTCAAAAGATAATGTTGCGAATCCGTTAACAAGAGGCCTAACTAGAGAGATAGTTGAGAAAACATCAAGGGGAATGGGTTTAAGTCCTATAAAATAAGTCGTCATAGCGGAAACCCTACCTAGTTGATTGGAGATCCCAAGATCTAGGTTCAAATGAACAACTAAATTATGAAGACAATGGAGAGTACTGAAAAAATTCTTTCTCATTCCCAGATAAAGACAATACTAATACGAGAAGGTTAAGCGAAAGCTTTTAATGATTCCGAATTGAATATGGGATATACCGTATAGTCGAAATCACCTATGTGAGTGTGAAGTGAGGGCCGCTTCGTGAGAATTGAAAAAGTCGAATTCTCTAAAATACTCATGAGACCAAAGCGGTGTTCATGGCCAAAACGAACACAACAAGTGAGAACCAATTTTGTTCGAGAGATAGTTGTGTGATTTCTATTGTCTAGGCTTACATCAAAGGTCGACGGTTCAAAGACATCAAGTCTATTGATTGACCGAGTAAGTCCGATGGGTTTCACTAAGAAAAGTTCAAACTCTCGGATTACTTATCATGATGCAACGTTCTCTCATGAAATAATCGCACATTGCATCTCATGCATACACGAAGAGTCGTGGTATCTAAATATCTCATTTATGTGGGGGATTGTTGGGATTTTGTTGTACAATCCCTTAGGAAGTGAATGAGAAATGAAGGATGGAGAGTCCCACATAGGAAATAGAGTAGATGATTGATGGATTTAAATATTGGAACTTCAACAATGGGTTTGGGCCCCAAGGGGCACCGCATTTTTGTGAACGGGAGAGGACCTACACAAAGTTAGGTCGGCCCACACGCGCGCGCCGCCGCCGCCGCCGCCGCCTTCCGGCCGGCCGGCTCGGTTCGGTTCGGTTCGGTTCGGGCCGGGCCCGGTCCGCGCGTTTATTCATTTATTACACCATCAATTTTTTATTTCATTTTATTGAAGGGACACGATTTGAATAGATATGTCCAAAAGTTTCTGGATATTCTTTTTCGTCCGAACGGATACGTTTGTTCGGTATTGACCGAACAAGTTCGATCATCGAACATACATGTTCGTTCCGAATAAAACGAACGAACATGTTTATTCGAAAATAACTATTTTCGGTTCGCATTCCTTCATCTACAGAAATGTTCCGCTTCGCGACTCTTCACATCATTGTCTATAAATACAAACTCCGACCGTCACATTTCGGTTGCCGAATTTTTTCCACTCATTATTCATCCTCATTAGTTGTGCGAATTTTCCCGCAAAATTGCGTTCGAAGGAGTCCTTCGAAGACGTACCCCTTTGGAGGAACGCAAATCCATTCTATCCCGAGAGACATTTATCCAACGTCCTTGGTACTCATTGAGGGGGCAAATTCGTCTTAAGGACACAACGTTACTTCGTTGGGCTCGGATCAACATTTTGATTATTCATTTGCATTGGATCAAGGTTAGTTGTTTTATCGTAATCATTTCTATACGCACCTAGGCGATCATATAATAAACCAAGGATAAGACCGGAATCCACTAGTATGACCCTTGGGGCTTTTCACAGAGTTTATAGATGAAGTTGCCTCCACTTCGAGACGGACTGTACTCCACAAGCACACAACCTTCACTCAACGCTCAAAGCACTCTTTTGCAATGATCACACTAATGCTCTCTCAGAAAATACCTATCGGATTACTCAAGATTTTTCTAAAAGAATAAGTACGATAAGTGAAAATACCAAAAATTAGAGTGTTTTAATCGTCTTTGCCACCTTCAAATCTCTTTTTGAAGCATATAAATCGTTCTTCAAGTTTCCCTCGCACGCAGGAGACTTCAAATATGTCAAGTTAGCTGTTGAATAGGCCACCCATTGCTTCCTGTTTGAAGCTTTCTCTGGTTAGCAAAAAACTGGCATAACCCTAATATGATTTTTATAGATAATTTATCAAAAAAGTCATAAACCCATTGTAATTGTACCAATTCAATTCTAAACTTTTTTTTAGCCAATTGAGCCTTAAACCTTTTACATTTTTGCGTCTTCAATCCATCCGATCAATTTAGTCGGAAATTGCTAACATGGTGCAGCTAACGCTAACATGAACAAATTTAGATAATATTTTAATATTTTTTCTTTTTTTATTTTCTTTACTTTTTGTTCTTTAAACTTAGGGCGAGCGAGGGTCATCGGCCACGTGCGAGGACCGACACGCTCTCAATAGCATTGGACGAGGGCGGTAGGGCCTTTGCTAGGTCTAGGCGAGGCCACGACGCCCTCCCCCGGGCCGACTAGGCCCGCGGCACCCTCGCCTAGCCGGTTTGGCAAGGGTGTCTCGGCCCTCACCTATGGCCGGTGAGCCTACGTCTAAAGACAAAAAGTAAAGAAGAGAAAACTAAAAAGTTACAAAAAACTATTTAAAGAATCCCAAAAATTATTAAAATATTATTAAAATTTATCCATGTCAAGATCGGTCGTGTTACATATGACGATCGGCATCCACGTCGGCGGTTTCGCGAAAATTGGCTAGATAGATTGAATTGATACAAATAAAAAAAGTTTATGACTGAATTTGTAAAAAAAAAAAAAGGTTTAATACTAAGTTGACACAATTGGAATGAATATGTTTAAGACTTTTTAGGTATTTTTTTGGAATTTTCTGGAAGAACTCTCTTGGAATTCAAGATCCGTGGCTTTGGAGCATCAATTTGCATTTGAATTTGAGTTCAAATTCATTTAGAGCCGGGTCTTCGTTTTTCGGTACGTGGAATATCATCCACTCGGTTAGTCGTGTAATCTTCCTCTAGAACTCGGTCTATCCAAGCTAATGATCACCAAATCCCAAATTTGTTCACCTTCTACGCGTATATCCTTCCAAGCATATTGATATACTCAATGTTATCACAAGTTGTTCTCCTTCTCTTTAGTTCGTCCAAGCACCTCAACAATCACATGTCCCTCGCTTGTCCAACAAAATCCAAAGGTCTTTCTGATTCTAACACTTTCTACTCAATATCTTGTTGCCCATTTTCAAAGTAAGGAAGCTCTCCATTAGCACATAGGTCATTAACACAAAATGTTTTGTGATCTTCAAGCACATAGGAAAGTTTCTCAACATTCTCCTCGCTTTCAGTATAACAAAACCTTCTCTACCTCTCCATATGTAGATGTCTTCACACGTGTGGGGATTTTTGAATTTTTTTTGTGTATGTAAAGTAAAGTTTTTTCCTTTGTTTCTTCGTGATATATAGGAGGAAAATATCCAATTAGTCCTAAACCTACCGTATATATGTCAATTTAGTTTTTAACTTTTCAATTTTGCTAGTTGAGTCCTAAGCCTTTGAATGAAATCTCATTGTAGTACTTCCAGCCAATTTTCACAGGAAATTGTTGACTTGGCGGTGTGCCACATAGGACGATTGGCAATGCCTAAACTGCTACGTTTGCGATATCCGGTAAAAATTAATTGGAAGGACTATATTAGAATTCCACATTAAGTTTTAGAACTAAATTGACAAAATTAGAAAATTTATTACTAGATTAGTATTTGTATAATAGAGTTATGACAGATTGGGTAGTTTTCCTTGATATAGAGTTCAGATTAGATCGCATGCATGTATGACTTGTTTTATATGTGATATGGAACGAGTTATCACAAGAAATGCCTGTCATATGTATAACTTCTCCAAAGTGGAGCAACTTTTAGCAGTATCATTTTTGTTGAATGGATTTACAGTTCCTTGTGGGCTCCCTTTTGTCGAATGGCTTTTTTGTAATTCTTTTTTTTTCTTTTTGTCTCATTTTGAATCTTTCGGTCTACAGTGCTTTTTCCTGGTCTTCTTCGTCTTTAGATGAAATTTCCAATGCAACCCTTTGCCGTTTTTGAGTTTCCTCTTCATTGATGAGTTCCACTTATTTGGTAGTTTTTTCTTTTTCCAAAATTTTTCCCCTTTCCTTTTTGTTTTTCTCTTCTTTTTTTTAGGGGGGGGGTTTCTCCTTTTTTGGGAAAGGTCGCAAGAGCTTTTTTTTTTTCTGGGTTCATGTGTACATGGGGCCCAAGGGTGAGAACCCATTCCTGATGTCGGTCAAGTAAACGTTTGACTTATGCTCTCTCCTGACTTCATCTTGAATGACTCATATTGCCCAACAAGGATGTTCATATTTCTTTCTTGTACACGATCGGTTCCTTTCGTATGTAAGCTCATGTTGATCCTAAATCTCCTTAGCTGTGACTCAAGATGAGCCTGAATTTCTACATTATTAGTTCGCAGATGAAATATCGAATGCGAAGCAAATACACTCTATCAACAAATATGCAAAGAGAGCGACGGATAGAAGAGTTTGCGAAGGAATAGCGATTTGCCCTTTTCCCCTTATGAAACGATCAACCGTGCATGCGTAAAATGACTTCTCTATTGTTTCTTTCTCTCTTTACAAAACTTCAAAGACCGAGGTAACGGAAAGGTAGTGGGAAGAACTTCTGTTTTTTAACTCATTGTCTCGATGGGTGCCGGTCAAAAAGCTATGATAAGCAAGCAACATGATAAGATCCTGGCACGTATGTTTGATATAATGAAGGTTGTCGGGAAAAATTATCGGAAGATCAAGGCAAAGAGAAAGTGGGGCTTGCATACAATCAATTGGATAAATAATGTTAGATTGCTTAGGGTCTAACGTTGATTCCCTTTTTCCAAGCCTCCAATTATTGGCGAAACGCATATAGTGCCTCATGACCTAATTTGAAAAAAAAAAAAACCCATCTTTAGGTTTCGAGCCTAAAGTCTATATACTAAATTATTTTATTCCTCAGAAATCACGCCAATCAAGTAGATCATCTTGTCTGCCCCCACAGTGTTCTGATCTTCTCTTCTCTTCCTTTCAAGTAAAATATTTAATAATCGGATCTCTTCAGCAAATAGCGACTATTTGGCTCGTGAAAAGAAAATGAGTGGATGATATTAAAAATCGCAAACCAGCACACAGGATGAATTTATTCTATACTAATTCTCAGCCCATAAAAAGTTCAAAACTGGCAATCCACCGCATATTTTTACTCAAAAAACTTATTGAACGGCATTTCATTTGGTCCTAAACCTTTCAATTGTTTCAATTTTTTTATCGAACAATTGCTCCAATTTATTCGTAAACATTTTAATAATTTACTAATTTTGTCCGAAATCTATTCTTTTATCAATTTAGTCCTAAATTTTTTTGATGATTTATCAATATAATTCTAAACCAATTATTTAGAAATTTGACCGGAATGACTATATTGGCAAATCGTCAAAAGATTTAGAACTAAATTGACAAATTATAAAAAATTTTAAGTTTGAAATGGCACAATTGAAATGATTAGGATTAAATTAGCAAATCATCAAAATGTTTTGGACTAAATTGGCACCATTGAAAAATTTAAGACCAAATTAGCCTTTGTACAATTGATTCAAGACTTTTCGAGCAAATTTTCCTGACTTTCTCTAAATAGTACCAGTTTAGAGATTATTTACGAGCCAAAAAAATAATTTGTGGGATCAGCGTGGAATTTTTAGTGATGTTAACCGAAAGAAAATCTTTATGTAACTTTTTTTCGGTTGTTAATTTGGCGCGACTTTGCATGAAAGACACCGTGACTAAAACAGGAAGCGAATGATTGGCCACTTATTGCCATATTGTAGTTGTAGCTCCTTCACAGTGGCTCGACGTACATGCGGAAAGGATCCAATTCTGCATTCAAGATTCCACGACAAAACCTCTCAGTGAATTCACTTATTACATTTTTCTGAGTCCGGTCATGTCTTGCAATTGCAAGATGCCAAAGAGGTCCACGTCTATCACATGTATCTTATGTCCTGTATAGGTTGTTTTCCTGTCATTACAAATAGTATGACTATAGGCCACGTGTCACAACGATGAGAAATGATTTTTATGGAAAAACCAGTTGAGTTGAAGTCATATATGTGAATAGCTTCGATTCTATCATGTTTGTATCCTATTTTTTGTGTCTAAAGTTTTTTTTAATGAGTCCGAATTTGTCTGGTGAAGTCCCATCAACATTAGGAGTTGCGTATATTGATCGTCTTGTGACATTCAGAAATTTTTTTCGTGAAAAATATTGGCAATTAAAATTCCTTTTATTTCTAGAAAAGTGAATAATTTAGAGAATATTTTTTTGAAATACAATCGCTAGTATCGCATGAAATAATTAGTCAATAAAAAAATTTCATCTAAAATAATTTATGTCTAAATATTTTTTAATGGACGATGAAAATATATTTCCTACATTCATTTTTAAAGCAATACAAGTGATGGTTTTCGAAAAAAATTTTTCAAATCATTTCTTTTTCGCGAAACAAACGGAGCGCTTAGGCAAGAGAAAAAACATTTAGTAGCCTCTTCTTTTTGAATTGTCTTAGAGTTTCAACGAGGTGTGCAACTAATATAAAGAGAAAAGCGTGTTTGGTCTCACCTTTGGAAATTTCTCAAAAGTAACTATCACCTTATAGAGGTTAAAATATAAAATTGGCTAGAAAGGTAAAATCAAACTGTTTTTTTTATAATTTCCATACCCACCAAAATCTACAAAATTGACCCACAAAACCCCATAGACAAGGACGAGACATAGGGTTACACATGCGTAATCAATTGTGAAAATTACTAAAAATATTTTAAACTTATTGTAATTATGTCAATTTAGTCTTAAATTTTTTTTTTGGCTAGTTGAGTTATAAATATTTTGTAATTGTTTCAATTCAATCTATTGATCCACGCTGATGTGGATAATTTTTAATAGAATTTTAATAACTTTTTCCTTATTTTTTCCATGGTATTAACTGGAAGAGAATCTTTAGGTTAATTTTTTCCGTCCTCAATTTGCGGCGACTTTGCATGAAAGACGCCGCCGCTAAAACAGGAAGCGAATGATTGGCCTCTGATTGCCTTATTGTGGTTGTGGCTCCTTGACAGTGGTTCGACGTACACATTCAGAAAGGATTCAATGCCGCAATCAAGATTCCACGACAAACCTCTCAGTGCATTAAATCTTCGTGCCAAAATTCACTTATTACATTTTTCTGAGTTCGGTCACGTCTTGCAAGACGCCAAAAAGGTCCACGTCTATCACGTGCATTTTATGGCCTATATAGGTTGGTTTCCTACCATTACAAATAATATAACAAAAAAGCATCTCAAATACCAATATTTATATATAACGCTTAATTTGATGTTAAAATTTTTTTATAAATCGCTTAAGTACTATTTTTTTAAAAAAATGACTATTTAAGTGTCAACTCCAGTGAGGTCATCGAAATTTTTTCCGTTGGCATTAAAGTGATCGATTTTTTTTTTCAATTTGACATTAAAGTGATCGTTTTTGGATCACTTAATTGTCAATATTTTTCAAAAATAACTATTTAATGCCAACTCACGATGAGGTCGTTAAAATTTCTCGTCGTTGGCACTAAAGTGATTACTTTTTCTCCGATTTGACATTTATGTGATCTAAAAAAATATTGATACCAAAATGAGTGTCGTACATAAATATTGACACTTGAGGTGTCTTTTTGCCCAAATAATATAGCCATAAGCCACGTGTCAAAATGATGAGAAATAATTTATATGGAAAAACTAGTTGAGTTGAAGTCATATGTAAATAGCTTCAATTTGATCATGTTTGTGTCCAATTTATTGTGTCTATAAATTTTATTTTTCATTCTTAAATTGTGTCCGAATTCGTCTGATGAAATCCCATCAAAATTAGGAATTGCTTATATTGATCGTCTTATAGCATTCGGAATTTTTTTTTTATGAAAAACATTGGCAATTAAGGCTCTATTTATTTCGCAAAAAATGAATGATTTAAAGAATATTTTCTTAAAGACAACCGCTGGTATGCTTGAAATAATTAATCAATAAACAAATTTCACCATTAACAAGAATTTATGTCTAGATATTTATTGTGGACGATGAAGATATTTTTCATCCAATCATTTTTAAAGTAATATAAGCGATCATTTTGAGAGAAAAATTTTCAAATTATTCATTTTTGGCGACATAAATGGAGCCTTAGGTAGGAGAAAACACATTTACTGGTTCTTTCGAATTGTCTTATAGTTCGAATGAGGTGTGCTTTTATATGTACCAGCTAATATAAAGAGCAAAATGTGTTCGATCTCACCTTTAGAAATTTCTCAAAAGTAACTCTCACTGTACAGAGGTTAGATATAAAATTTGCTAGAAAGGTAAAATGGAGCTGTTTTTTATAATTGTCCTGCCAACCAAAATCTACCAAAACAATATTTGACTTAGGTGGATAGAAATTACATAAATATAGTGTGACGTTCTAGAGCATTACCCACTCGCACTTTTCTTTTAATCTTTTCACTTATAGCACAAGTGGAAGACGTTACATAACAATGAGTAAGATTATTCAATACATGAGACAAACAAGCGATCTTATTTATGATATATACTTACTTCTTTCACACAAGGTTATATACATAAGGGTGACTCAAGTGTCATCAAACGACTACATCTGGAAGGTTAAAAGGTAGCTCCCTCACCACCATAGTAATCGCCTCAAGTACTGCTGCCATCATCTACACCATCACGGTCCTATCTCAAAAAGTGACGACCGTGCCTCCCAAAAGACATCCCTGTACAAACCAAACACCCACAGTCTACCACGCTGCTCCTCGCCACTCCCACTACCAGCAGTCAACCGGATATGGCAACGGCCCTATCAATCGTGGGCATTTTTCCAAAGTAGGATTAAATTTTTTTACCAAAATAGGTGAAAAATAGGTATTTATCGAATTAGGTGCCACTGGCGGAAAGAGTGTAATTGCCGAGCGGGCCATATTCGTCTTTTAAAAAAAAATTCATATTTTTTGTTTTACGTTTTTTATAACATTTATTTCATTTAATTTTTTTTTATTTTGAAGCTTATTTTTATAGCATAATTATCAATAATTAATTAATCAAGATATAATTAATAAATAATTTTATAATTATGTAATTAATTAAAAATATTAATAAAATAAAAGTGCTGAGATATATAAAAAACATGAGATTTTTATAATAAATAACAATCGTTAACCGCAATTATATTTACTAACGATGTCGTCTTCCTACATTACCTCTTGTGTTGCAATCGGAGTTATCTCCGGTGTTTGGCAAGTTTAGTATTGTACCGACGAGGACGATGATCCGACGAGTAGGATGTGTAGATGATGAAGGCATATCTCGGTGAAAATATGTCATGCCCAAACGATACATATCCAATCGTAGGAGGGCCTTGATAAAAAGGAGAGAATTCGGATCCATACGAAGCATGAGAAGTAGTTGGAGTCTGCTTGTTGTGGCATGTCGGGAAATGTAAAAGCAGGTCTCTCGGGAAATGGGCCGCAAACCGGGCGAATCCCGTATCGAAATCTGCCCGACCCAACCCCAGGAGTGGACCACGGAGCGAAATCGTCGTATGAAACTCCAAGGTGTAAGGGACAATATCACCAACTAGATGAGCTTGAGGAGTCCTCTAGGTTGGTGAACAGGCTCAGGTGGGTCATTCTCGTGCGGCCCAACGGGTGCTACTGTAATTGCTCGTTAGGGTGGTGGCATCATTGTTAGCCAACTCTCCTTATTCCGGGCGTATAGTATTGCCCTAGCTATCCTCTCCACATCCGCCCAACCCCGAAGAGATGGACGTGAACTTATTATATGTAAGATTTGTTCGATGCCATTACCTTGGTAATAATATCAAAAATAACAAAAGTTATCAAATGTCAATAACTTATGTTACTAAAAAATAAATAATGAATTAAATTGAAAGTGTTTGTCGAACTGTTGAACCCATTGCGGCTCCCGTAATAGAAATCCACTTCCGTGTATGTCTACCGAACCATTCCATATATCCCGAATGAAAGTGAAGTTGTTCCATTACGGTTTCACCATGGACTATATATTCGGCACGTCTATCTCACATAGCGATCCACCGTATGTGCTTAGCTGCCCAATTCTTCCTAGGTGGCCTGTTATCAATATCATGTAAGGCTTTATGATCACCGGGAGGAGTAGGTATTGGCTACTATATACCAAATCGTTGAAGTACTCGGTTTGGATAATGCCGCTCAATTATCCGAGAAACGATGAGTGAAACATGAGCCCTCCAAATATCTTGTCCCTCCGGGCGATAATTCGATAGAGTTTCCAAAATATCATCGGTGTAGGGCTCTCAAGTAATCTATTATTATAATAAAATATATCAAATTAAACGAAGAATTAATTTAAAAGCTAACATTATATTAAAATCGTTCGTTGCTATTATTACTTCCATCTTCGGATGTCAATCTATTGAGTTGGTAGCAAAGATGTGGCAAAGTATGTGTATGGACCTCTGTTGTGTCTCGGCCTTGATCTGCATTTGCATAAACAAAAAACATTATATTTTCATATATTATACGCACTTTGGAAAGAATTAATGATGCACGAACTAAAAAGGCAATACATTACATACTGACTATCGAAAGGTGCATCCCGGTAAAGGAACATTAATCGTTAGGGATGGGGAGACACATCTAAGGCGCTCCTATGCCCAAATCTACAATACATGTAGGGCACCGCTCATTTGCTTTACTTCGAGTTAGTTGAACAAAGATAACTGCAGATAGAACCACGCAAGTGCTTCTTGAACCCCAACCGTATGGCATATGGACGTTGAGATTCGCCAGTAGTGGATTAAATAACAAACTAACCCGAGACACCTTATTTGTCCGGGAAAAAACATCCTCCAAGCAAAGGAGAAGGAATGCCCTAGCATACTTGCACTATCCCGATGTTATTGGCATCTGCCGAAAGATCTTCAAAGCGTTGTCTCAACCAGCTTAAACTTATCTGCGTGCCACGCAATCGAGCCGGGTAATCACCAAGTAGATCATCATAGATAGTGGCCAAATCGTGATCGTTGGGCTAGTAACAGACGTTCATCGATGGGTAGTCTGTAGGCACTACAATATCCTCGCACTGTGATCGTGTATTCACCTTCCGGCATGTGAAAAGTGTGGGTCTCGGGCCTCCACCGCTCGACCAATACAATAAGCAAATGCCAATTAAGTTGGACAAATTCCATCATATAAATGTAGTAAAATCTCAAAACTTGCAGATATTGGATTATGCGCGGATCAAATTTAGCTATGTGTGGCATCGCTCGGCGACATCTAAAGACTTCATCGAGATGTACTTGTGAAATGTGACATGAACAGGTTAGTGGCAATTTTGATGATGTTGGTACAAATAATAGATCAACTCGCTAAATTTCTCGATTACCTTAGCGTCCCATATGACCTGTGATCTATGTCCGGCTCGCCCAATAAGTTGTGAACCATCCTCGAGGCCCTAGCTGAATGTGAGTCATCTATGCAATATCTACACAATTGTGATTTTATACAATTACAAAAAATTCACATATCTAATGTAGACATGGAACATAGGAACTGAATAAATATCTTGCAATTGTGATATTATACAATTACAAAAAATTCACATATCTAATGTAAACATGGAATATAGGAACTGAATAAATATCACACAATTGTGATATTATACAATTATAAAAAATTCACATATCTAATGTAAAAACCAGAAAAAAATGAACTTAATAAATATCGATACAATAATGATATTGTATCATTACAAAAAATTCATCAAACTAATTTACATAATTCATATAAGCGTGATCTACTTGTTGGGCCAATCTGTGTGCACAATTTTTCCTATTGTGCCCGGATTTTCCATAGTTTGTGCAATGGTTACGTGAAGTGCTCTTGCTCGACGTTGTCCGGTCCATCTCATTTCGTATCCGTGATGCATGGGGCATTCCTTTCTTCCGAATGCGGCTTGGGTGCGGCACTAATGGCAGCTTATTAGGTTCATGCGAGTAATCGGGATCCCCCAACGGATAAAACATATACTAATAGCACTGAAGGGTATTATCCAATGTATACCATTCATCTACGTACGTTCAAGTAATCAATTTCATGTGCTTGACATTCTACAATTGCGTGAGTGTCGCGACCCTCTCTTCCGCTCCCTTCGGCGCGCGGATTTGTTGAGAGTTAATGAGCCGCGCTTCCGATCCGAGTTGGCGAGTGGATCCTGGAGCGCGAGTCCCTCCCCGAGACCCATTACTCGAATCGCGGCGTGAAGAAGATTTTTTTATATCGGGGTCGACCTTAGTGTGATCGGGTGACATGTGTGCAGTGTACATGCATATGGAGTCACTACCGATCAATTTTTGGAGGGTATGATCGGGAACCCGATCGAGCGGTTAGGAGAAACTGTTCGATTCTACGAAAACCGGAGAAGTGGGTGCGGGGACTTGGTTACGCCGAGATTTACATCGACGCCCTTTCGGTTACCGAAGTTGAGTGATTTTCTAACCTAAGAATCAATGCGAGACGATATTCAAGGTGACGTAGGCTCCACCGATCTAGAGTTGTCGTGCGAGACGGGAATTTCTATCCTACCAATCACAATCAGAAAATTAAGTGTGCAATCATGAATAATCACAATCAAATCAAGCAACCAAATGAGCATGGTATGTCTAGCATGGCCCTATCGACCCATAGAAAAATCTATTCGAGTTCAGGGATGGTTCGGGAAATTTTTGGGGCCAAGTACCCGGAAGGATAAAATGGTCATTTGGAAGGTTCGGGACCCAAAAACCACAAAAAATGGTCGGGCCAGTTGAATGTGGTCATTTCCCATTTTTTTTTTGTGATTTTTCAGGATTTTTACAATTTTTCTAACCTTTTTTGGATTTTTTATTTATTTTCTGAAAATCAATAATTTTTCGGATCGATGTAAATTGACCTTCGAACTTCAAAATTTTTCGATCCAGACTATAAGAGTCCCGAATCGATCTAGACATTTTTTAGAAATTTTTAAAGAAAATCAGGGAATTTTTATGAATTTGTTATGAATATTATTGATTTTTTGGATTTTTAGAAAAATTTTTATGAATTTTTTATTAATTTTTCGGACCAGGTCAACCCGACCCTAACCCAACTCGTGACCCACTCGATCTAAACGACACCGTTTCCTATTTATTCTAATTTTTCTGATTTTTTAAAACATTTTTCTAATATCCGAAAATACTAAAATTAAACAGACAGTAGGGATTAAACCCGGGATTGATCTCGGCCGTTCACTCATTCGCGCCTACGTACGCCTCGCCGCACTCGGTCACGTCTCGCCCTGTATATAAAACAACGTCGCATCTAGCTCTATACTCTAAACGACGTTGCTCTTTCATTAACCTAAACGGCGCCGTTTCCATTTTTTATTTTCCATCAAATAAATGAATTTTCAAAAATACAAAAAATCAAATCTAACGGCCCGAATCAAACTAATCTATTTATCGCGACCGTCGAATCAAATCCGACTCAGCTTGTTCGCGCCAACGGCCGCTGGACCGGGCGACACTCTGGACCAACGACGACTCGCCACCTCGGACGCCGACTCGTTGACTGCCCGGCTCGGCTTCGTCTTCTACCTCTCGACGACGACCGAACTAACGGCCGACATTTCTCCGGCGAGATCTAATGGTGAAATCTCATCGGGATCGAAAATTCCTCCAATTATGGTTTTGACTTATTGCTGGTAATTCTTTTGTCTTGCCCCGAGATAGGGAGGTAATCACCAACAATGGTTTAGAAATAAAGATTAAAGACTCAAATTGGCTGATCAAAGGATAGAGTGTTTGGGGATATAGAAATGAAGTGCTTTTCTTCACTTCGAGGTGTTCCAAACCTCCGCAAGAAATCACCTGAAGCTATCACAAAAAGATTGATGCAAGTTAGCACAATAAAGTCTTACCTTGATCTTTTCTCCAAGGAATCAACTAACGAACCTCCAAATATGCCCCAGTGTGGGGGTGGTTCTTGACAGGATTTTATTTAGAAAAATTTCTCCCTTTTTGGTTCGAATGGTTGTCAAGGGATATAAGTGTGTATGGAAAATTTTGAAATGAGAATGCCTTTCATCTTTTCAATCCATGTAATCACCGCGAATGACCCATACGTACAAGAATTAAGCTTTTTCTCTCTATCATATTCGCTCATCTCTCAAGTGTATCGGGGACGTGTTTGAGGATAAAGTTTGCCTCTTTTCATCCGAAGGATCATTCTTTTGAAAAGGTTTTTTAGAACATACATTTTTGTAAAAACCTCATGGCGTTTTCATCAAAATTCACCATTTGTGGAAATTTTTTAACACAAAAAATATACTCAAAAGGTGTTTGTTAAATTTCACGGGGATGTTTCTTTAATAGGGCTTGCGGCTTTGTAGATCCAAAACATATTTCTCGAGTGTCAAGCATGATAACATCTTTTAATGAAGATGAATATCTTTTTATAAAGGAAGAGAAACTTAAACCTGTCTCCTTCAAACGCCGATTCCCGTTTCTTGGATAAACAAAAGAAACCAATCGATTACGGACATTCAAAATCTCAAATTAAAGTTGATTTGCTGTTTGATCAATCGTTTTGCAAGATTCTTCATGACTCGAGCCCTCCCGCAAAATACAAACACATGAAATTGCAGGTATGCACATGGCATGTAAATGCAAAATTTTATATGATTCAAATTAGCCCATCAACCAATTCGAAGCTTGATTTTATTTCGGGTATAGTATTTCTTCACGGCATCTGCATTTACCGGACTTGCCAACTCTTCTCCATCCATGTTTACAAGGATAAAAGCTCCCCCGGATAAAACTTTGTGGATTACGTAGGGGCATTCATAGTTTGGTGTAAATTTGCCTCCTAGGTGTTGGGCATTTGGGAGTACCTTTCTTACAACTAGCATCCCCGCTTCAAAATTCCTAGGCTCGACCTTTTTGTTAAAAGCTCGGCCACTTTCTTTTGATAGCTCGGCCATGGCAAATGGCTTTTAGTTGTTTTTCATCAATCGGATTTAATCGCTCATGCCTCTACTGGTTCCCCTTATCCTCTCGAAATTTGATCCGTGAAAGAATCCTTAAAGAGGGAATTTCAATTTTTATTGGTAGGACTGCTTCCATACCATATACCAATGAGTAGGAAGTTGCCCCGGTTGAAGTACGAATCGAAGTTCGATAAGCCATGAGAGCACATGGCAATCTTTCGTGCCAATCTCGATATTTCTCGCGTCTTGGCCAATATTTTCTTGATGTTTTTATTTTCCGCTTCCACGCTCCATTCATTTGTGGGCGGTAAGGTGAGAAATTGAGGTGTCGTATCTTAAATTGATCCAATAGATGATCCACAATCTTGTTGTTCGGGTTGGAGCCATTATGCGTAATGATTGCTCGTGGAACTCCATATCTTGAGATAATATCTCGCTTAATGAATTTAGCCACACTGTTTGCGATGACGTTGGTATATGAGCTGGCTTCAATCCACTTGGTGAAGTAATCAATGGCTACCAGAATGAAACGATAACCGTTGGAAGCCTTCGGGTTAATCGGGCCAATCATGTTAATCCCCCATATAGAGAACGGCCAAGATTCCGACATCCGATGTAGTTCATTTGGCGGCTCATTTATCCTGTCTCCACACACTGGCACCGATGACAAGACCTAACATGTTGATTACAATCTGATTTAATAGTCATCCAAGAATATCCGAGTCTCATGATCTTCTTAGCGAGGAGATGACCATTCATGTGCGGCCCACATTCTCCTTCATGGATCTCTTTTATGATGAGATTTGCTTCTTTGGCGTTTACGCACCTCAAAGAAGACCGAATCAAAGGATCTCTTGTATAAGATTTGTCCACCGAGGAAAAACTTAGAAGACATCTTGCTGATGTATTTCTTATCTTCAGTTGATCGTCTTGTGGGAATTCACCTTTTAGTAGGTAATTCTTGATATCATGATACCATAGTTCTTCATCGGGTTCTCCTTCGATGACCATGCGAGTATCTTGATTGATTAAGGATGTCAATCCTCAATAGCTCTATCTCAAGGCCATCTTGTGCTTGCAACATAGCCGATAATGTGGCCAAAGCATCAAAAAATGGTTTTGAGTTCTTGGGAGGTACTCGAATATGATCTCATCAAAGTCTTGGATCAATCCTTCGAGAAATTTGTGATAAGGGATAAGCTTGGGATTCTTTGTTTTCCACGCTCCGAGTTTGTAGGATGATGAGCATGGAATCTCGGTATACCATAGTTTCTTTACTTTCAATGAAATGGCCAATTATAGCCCAAAGATGCAAGCTTCATATTCGGAGATGTTGTTGGTGCACGGAATACCAATTTGGCCGAGACGGGGTGATGTTGATCTTCAATGGATATTAAGACTGCCCGTGCACGATCCAACGAGATTTATAGTGCCATCAAAGTACATTGTCCATTTATCTTCAGATATGTTCAAGATTTGGCCTCCGCCATTTTGCTCTGGAATATATTTAGGGGGATTTTTAGCCAACAATTCGGCGATTGCTCTTCCCTTGACGGATTTTTGGGGCGAAGTTCGATGTCAAACTACGAAAGGAGTACTTGCCATTTGGCCATCTTTCCCAACGGAGCTGATTTTTCTAGAAGATACTTGATAGGGTCATTTTCGGTGACCAATTGTATATGATAATGTAGGGTATCTTGCCTCAATCTATGGAGAACCCAAACCAATGCTACGCAAGTTCTTTCAACCAATGGGTACTTGGCTTCGGACGCCGTGAACTTCTTGCTCGAGATAGTAAATGTCCCGTTCCTTTCGATCTTCGGGGTTAGTTTGGGCGAGTAACGCTCCTAAGGACTCATCATGAACCGTCGGGTATAAGGTTAAAGGAGCGTTAAGGATAGGAGGCACCAGTATTAAAGGTTGCACCAAATACTCCTTGATCTTCTCAAATGCTTGTTGACATTTGGAATCCCACTTCACTTTCGCACCCTTTTTCAAGAGCTCGAAGAAGGGCTTTGTTGTTTCGACAATTACGATATGAATCTGGATATGTAATTCAGCCTTCCAAGTAAACCTCTTACTTCTTTAAAGTAGAAGGAGTCCCTATCTCCCATATGGCTTTGATTTTGGAAGGGTCAATCTCGATGCCACGACCGCTACGACAAATCCAAGCGGCTTTCCGGATCCGGCACCGAATACGCATTTTGCGGGATTTAGCTTGAGCTTCTATTTCCTCGCTCGATCAAATAACCTTCTTAGTACTTGAATGTGATCTTCTCCGGGCTTGGATTTGGCGATCATATCATCGACATATACCTCCACTTCTTTGTGTATCATATCATGGAACAAAATCACCATAACTCTTTGATAGGTAGCCCTGCATTTTTTAATCCAAAGGGCATGACTTTATAGTAGAAAATCCCCCTTTGGGTGACGAACGAGGTCTTGATCTTGTCTTCTCCTCTTAGCATGATTTGATTATATTTTCGAGAAGCCATCCATGAAGGAAAATAGTTCAAAGCTCGCGGTGCTATCGACAAGCACGTCAATATGCGGTAAGGGGAAGTCATCTTTTAGACTAGCTTTGTTCAAATCTCGATAGTCCACACATATTCGGATCCTCCCATCCTTCTTCTTAACTCGGTACAATGTTAGCGACCCAATCAGCATATGGGACGGCTTCGATGAACCCCACCTTGAGAAGTTTCATTACTTCTTCTTTGATCTTATCGGACAACTTAGGGTTCATTCTTCAATGGCTGGTTAACCTGGTTTGCATGCGGGATTTGTGGGCAAAGCATGGTCTACTATATCTCGATCCAATCTAGGCATGTTAGCATATGACCGAGGCGAAGATATCCTGATATTCTTTAAGTAATGCCGTCATTCTCAAGGCGTCGGTTGTAGATAAATGTCATCCTATTTTTACCTCTTTAACACAAACCGAATCTCCCAAATTGATAACAATAGGTTCTTCAGAAAAAGGAGGCTTAGATTCTTCAAAACTATCCTATTCTCTCTTGATATCGCTCACATCTATTTCTTCTTCGTCAATCTCATATGAGTAGTTATCGAGTTGATCCGAGTCACATATTAACTTTGTTATGATGGGAGGGATGATATGCTTGAAATACATCAAGAAGGGTTAGTACATTAAAATAACAAAAATTATAGAATGCATGCCCTATTTTGACGAGAAAACATTTTCAAATTCCTTTTTGAAGGAAAAAAAAGAGAACTAGTCCTTGACTTTCTGGACATCCTGGTTCTCAATAGCCATTTCGAAAAACAAGAATCATATGGCGGATGAGGCCTCAAGTTTCATGGTCGGGGCAATTGTCATCATCGGACCAATTCGTTGCTCCATATGTCCTTAATAAAACTGGAGATGATTCTCATTGATTGATGCAACTAATTGCAATACAATACTACACTTCTTGAATCACGAAACGAGATCCAAGGGTATTTTTAAAAGAAGAAACATCGAAAGCTTTAGCTGCAGGAAACTAATGCAATAATCGAAATGTAGTGAAAGATAAAGTTCGAAAGAGCCTTTTATTCGGGGGGTGGGAAAGTTGTCGTCGAGCCATTCAATGATCACATTCACTTGATTATCCGAAATGGGTTGAATAAATCCGGCTCTGCAAGATCGAAATATCTTCATCCTCAAACCATTTACCTCCTTTGGAGAATACTTCAAATATGGGATTTTCAAACATTTTCCCTTTAGCTTTCCAGGCCTTGGCGGTTATCTCGGTGTCTACGACGTCCCCGGTCTCCATAACACTTGTTTCGACCTCGGCCTCGACTTCGCATCATGTCCCGTCATTCCCTTGTATCCCGGACCATCCTTGTGATCATTTGAATTGAGACTTAGGGGATTAAGAATTCCTTGGCCATACTTCCCTAATCTAGTGCCGAAAATGAAACCATTTGTGAGGAGTACCTTCCTAGCCATAGTTGCAGGGTTTTAATAGCTCGGAGTGGCTATCTTTGCATCGAGATGGTACATGCATGATGGATATGACGTCAAAGGTGTGATAGCTAAGCTCATCCTCCTTTAGGGGCTCGATGTAGGGAACCATTCATTTCAAGGAAGTGCGGTGTCCCGTTTCTCCATGGATAGTGACCGGACGACCCTATACCACAAATCTAAACTTCTAATGTAGAGAAGAAGGTATTGCTCCCAATACATAGATCCATGGTTTTCCCAACAGCATAGTGAAAGCACTAGGGATATCCAAAGCACTTGGAATGGTATGGAGAAAGTTATCGGCCCAATGGAGACATCCAGTTCAATCTCGCCCACCATGTTCTTAGAAACTCCGTCAAATGAACGAACAGTCGCCTTGGACATCTTGATGAAGTCTTCATTTATCCCCAAGCTTTTCGAGTGCTTAGAGGACACAGATTAAAACATGAGGTACCTCCTTTCCATGGCACCTTACGGCGATGTAGAGAGCCTTGTTGTGGACGCCCTTCTCTCGGGAAATCTTCATCCGAGAAGGAAATCTGATCCTTTAATAGAATAGCCCCCAGAAGTTTCCTAGTTGGACTTCGTTAATAGTCTCGGGAATGTGCACTTCGTTCGGTACCTTTAGCGGAGCGTTCTTATGCTTCTCTGAATTCTTAAAGAGGTCAAGCAAAGAGATTTGTGCTGGCATTTTACGGAGTTGGTCGACGACTTCATATTCACTAGTTCTCACAACAGATTGGAGCCTTTTCATTTCTTCGACGTCGGCGCCTTCTTTTCGGGTTCCACCTTTCTTGGAGCATAACATCTCCCGGATCTCATCACGGTATCAATTTCACCGGTACCGTAATCCCAATGTACCGCCTTCGAGTTATATTCTTCTACGGGTGGAAGTTTAATTTTCACCGGTATGATTTTGTCATCTTGACCTTTTGAGGTTTCCGCCACTTCTTCACAGGATGAATCCAAGTATCGACGGCTTTTCGAATTGGAGGCATCCCAGTTATCCACCCTATTCAGGTCAATCACAAAACGGATAAGGACATCCACCATCCCAATCATTTCATTCTCAAGAATGCTTTCAGGAATATATCCATGACAGGCGTTGCATCGGTAGCGTTTCCTTCATCAAAGCGCATTTGTCTTTCCCTCTTGACCCTCATCCTTATGCCTTCAATTCTCATGCCAACATCCACCATGTGTTGGAAGGAGAAATATGTATATGCGTACATTCGGTTGAAATATTCTGCCGGCAATGACTTGAGCATAAATTCCAACATTTCCCTTTCGATAGCGGTGGTTGCACCATCATAGCATGCTTTTTCCATCTTCCGGCGAAGAGTTCAAAACTCTCATCTTCTCCTTTTCGATATTCAACAAGTTGGTTTTGGTGAAATATCCTCTAATCCCAGCTTCAAAGTGTCGCACAAAGTGCTCCGATAGTTCTTCCCACTCGGGACCCAATCTAGATCGATCGATTGGAACCAAGCCAATGCGAGACCGGTCGACTATGCTTAAAACCCTAAATTAATACCTCGTCATCTTCAGGGATGACCAACCATTTGGCCGAGGTAATATGAGATATGTGCCAGAGGACACCCAAAGACCGTCTTATTTCGAACGGAAAGTTACCCTCGAGTTCGCGCCTTGGGGCGAATATTTCTAATTTGGGTGATCGGCACGATCAACTCTTTTAGTTCATCCACCTTCTTCGAAATATCATCACCTTGCTCTTGTAATAACACGATTCGTCGATTTTGCATTTCAATAGTCCGCCGCATCTCTAGGATTTGCATACTTTCTTCCACCGTTGTGGTATTATTTTTGACCGCTAACCGAGATAACTCCGCCACCATACTCGTCGGATGACGTATGTGGGTCTCCAAATTAGAAAGTCGCATATCGAACTCTTGATTCCACTATTCATTCCGAGGGGTCTCCCGATTCTTGATTTCATCAACTGTTCCCACGAACTCTTCGCTCTCGGGGTCGTCCATGCCACCCCAACCATCGGGAACTATATCTCCCGAATCGGTGAAAAAGCTTGGTGGTGTCGAATACAAGACTTTAAAGTTGTATACTCCGCTATCTTATCCGAGATTATCAACTATCTCACCCCTCTCAAGAGCTTTCTTCATGAACCTTCCATCAACTCGGCGAGCTTTTTCCGGGCGGACTTCATAATCATCTAACTCTTCGGTTTCTTTGTCATCATGGACATTCATCAAGTACTCCGAAGGGATTCTCCAGTGTCTTACCTCTTGTAGCTTTCATCGTGAATTGGTCTGCCACCATATCGATGGTTACATAGGTTCCCTTGAAAGTAGCGTCTTTCATTCTCCCAATAACGCCTAAATTGATTAGCCGTTCTAGACATGCATTCTTTTCTTCATTGGAAACAATCGCTCCATCGGGGTATTGCGAAGCCGGGATCAAGATATCCTGCATTTTAGTCACATCTATTATGAACTCCAGAATCTCTTTAGGATTATCTTCAAATATCGCGTTCACCTCGCGATGTTCCGATAAAGGGTTACATTTGCACATTTGGTTCCGTCCTATTAAAGTCCAGGACCTTACCATCAATCGGGGTTTGCACCTTATACTTGAAAGGAAGATAATTGTCAACATTATACCCCCTTTCTCCCATATGATATACGCATGTCCGGGTCTCGTCAAACCCCGAACCTAGGAGGATTCGCTCTAGGAGGCTCCTTCGCAACCAATCGATTTTCGAGTAGCATGGGTAGTAGTTTGGATAAAGGTCGAGGCAAGTGGGGTAAAACAGTGGTTTCTCTTTCTGGGCTCAGGTGATTTAGGGATGGTTCAAGAAGAAGATCCTTGGGTAGGGATAGGAGGTGAAAACTTTTTCGATTTAGGTGGGTTAGGGACAAACGCTACATCACCAGGTTGCTCCATATCTCTTCTTACGGGGTATTGACGTCTAAAAGACAAGTCGGGTATCTTCTTTTCCCGCAACGCCCATTCATGACATTCCGCCACTTTAATCAAGTGCGCGAACGTTTGACACCCGAGAGGTGTTCAACTTGTCAAAGTATTCAAAGGGTAATGCCTTGAGGAAGATATCCACCAACTCTTTTTTGGGAACGGGTGGTTTCACTTGTACAGCCAGAGCTCGCCACCTTTGAGTGTAAGCGCGAACGGCCTCGTTATTCCCTTTAGCGGTCCTCAAAAGGTCTTCCCTAGTAAGGGTCGTCAGAGTGTTAAATTTGTATTGCCTAAGGAACTCATCAGCTAACTTGTCCCGGTCGGCAAGCCTCTTAGGTTCCAATTCAATAAACCATGTTAAGGCTGCCCCGATAAACTCTCCTGAAAAGTATTGACCAATAGCGGGATATTATCTCGAGAATTGAGACATGTGATGCGGGTAGTACTTTAGGTGCGCCCGATGCGGGTAGTACTTTAGGTGCGCCTTGGGACATCCGGTCCTATTATACTTCCTTACGAAATCAGGTTCCTTGTAATCGGAAGGAACATCAATCTTTTGAAACGGTTTCACCTTGTCAAAGCGTGAAAGCTCATATCCCTGGCTAGCCAAGCATTCCTCAATCTTGGCGAGTCTCTTAGTTTCCTCCTCCATCTTAAGGGCTTGTTTTTCTTTTTTTTCCGGATCAATTACAATCGGAGGGTCCTTAGGTGGCCTTTCCAAATTTGGAGAGGTGTTCACAGCGGGAGCCGAGGTTAGCACCGGTATCATCCGATGCGCTCGGAGGAGCTTGTGGATTCGGGTCGATAGGATACTTTCCTTGACCGGCAATCAGCATTGCCTTCATCTCTCGCCACCATCGTGGCCATCATATTCATCCGATTCTCTAGATTACCCACACGATGTGTGAGTTCTTCTTGTTCCATTCTTATTAGGCGCGTTTTGTTGCGTGTCCTCGTGATTATCTGTCACCTATTTTTCATGATACTAGTTAGCATTGAGAGCATTCAAAATCTGAAAAAGACTAATCCGTAGTAATTACGTTTCCTATACAATGATGTGTATGCATGAAACTCATATAAAACGCATTTATTATAACTTAAATTGTTCAAAAGTGTTTAAAAGGATAACAACATGTAAAACTAAATGGGAAATGGATCTATCCGAGCCGAGGACATTTGAATCCTTCTCGTTCGTCCGATCCGTCCGAATCCCACAAATAAGGATCTTCTTCTTCTTCGACATCCAAAGCTCCGGGTCTTCGGGGATATACGGCTTCACTCCCGAGACGTATGGTACTATGTACTCGGGTACATAGGATTCCACTTCTTCAATGCGGAGAGATACGCACTCGGGTACGTATGACTCGACCAATGATCTCGTGGTACTCCTTGAACTTCTGAATATATTCCTTAGAAGCCCTATGGATGTTCATCTCATCATCCAGATAGTCATGCCATTCAACTTGTTGCAACGGAGAATTCTTCAAGGCGTGAAGGATAAGCTTGATTCGGGCCCGATAAAGCTTCTTTGCTTCCCTAGTGAGCTTTTCATGTGCCATATCAAATGAGAAGATCCCAGGATAAACATTTAGTGTCACTTGTTGTAAAATGCCAAACTGTCTCACCACACGAATAGGATAGTAGGCCACTGCACCGGTATACCCTAGTAAGGGAATAGGGCTATCAATGCCAATAATGCGAGCCCCCAGGATCTTAAGCCAATTCGGACGCCATCGGATATGTTCGGGCTCCAAATCTCTCAAAACCTCGACCCATTTCTTGAAAGAATGCTTAGGTATAAAGGATTGACACTTGAGGAAGGATTTAAGAGGATGTATATGCTCGTTGATCTCATAGCATCCTACTCGAAGTTGGAAAGCCTTTATGTGAGAAACGAACCACATATGAAGTAGTCCGTTGGGTGCTTGGAAAGTGGCTTTTTTGGAGGTTTTAAAACGGTTTAGAGAAAGGAAGGTTTCGAGATAAGATCATGTAAGAGTAATTCCATCGGCAACATACTTGTCGAGCTATGTGAACTATGGAGGGGTCGAAGGTAGTCTTAGAAGTAGGGAATAGGACGAAGGCGAAGAAAGTTAGGACGAACACCTTTCCCGATTTATGACCGGTATCGGCGGATAGAGAAGAGTAATTGTAAAAAAGGAATGAGAAAGTAAATCGCCGAATTGAATTTGTAGACCTTTTCTATCTCGGAGGTCTTGAGGCAAAGGAAACTCGATAGAGAAAGGATAGGGTCCATATTTAGAGGAGGTTGAGCTATATGGTCATCAAAATTGGCCCCGATGATAGCGAATACTCTTTGAGTGTATGGGTCATTTCGAGGCCTTGGAAGTTGAAAGTCATTGTATGCGCATTCCATATCTTGGCCAAATCTTGAATAAGGGCCGGTTGGTACTCCACTCGATCAAATCTACTAGTCGGCCCAAACGTCCCTCAATATATGTTTTGTTGATCGAGTTGAGACGGTCCCACCATTGAGAAAGCTCTTTGCGCGGCACCGGGATGATCTTGATATCTCCATTCCCCATGATCTAGAATATGCAAAATGATGATTCTAATGTCAATTACCATGGATTATGATGGATATGCATGAAATGTGATGCAAATGCACTAATTGAATTCAATGTCATCCTTTAGTAAAATGAGGGTCAATTACTCCCATCCGATTAAAATAAACCAAATGAGGGTAGTTATGGACCAAATCCCACCTAAAGATGGCAGGTAATTGATTAGGATCGTTTAAGCGTAATCGGGGAGAAAGTCACTATTATAATTTTGAATCGACAACTCACGGAATTCACAACCCTAACACAAGTAAAAAACATCTAAAGATGTTCGACCAATACACATCAAAAGAAAATACACAGACAACCCAAAGGAAATGCAATAAACTCTAAAGAATGCCCCAAAGTTTGACCAAAACTAATTAGTCGAAACGTTGTCCTCATCCGATAATATCTCTATCAACTCGGGAGGCTCAACATCTTCTTCTTCATAAGAGGATATGACGATAATTTCCTTCTTCTTGATTGGAGAGTGATCCGGGGCCGTCTTAATTGCAAGAGGTCGCCTCATCAATTTCGCGTATAGCTCTTGGATCCTTTCTTTCCTCGTTTGATCTCCGGATGACGAGCACAACATGTATAGTAACAATTTTCACCACGGAGCGGTTGCGTCCATTGAGTTCCCTCCCGTGGACAAATCCAAAGACTTGGAATGAATCCGGCTATCAATCGCTATGTCGAATGCTCCTTCGCTCCCACATGAACACATCGGGGACGTTGATCCGACTTTGAGGCGTCATCTAGTCTAAAAGATGACCTTCAACCCCAATCACTTAAACGACTTTACAATCCTTTATGATATGCTCGTGATGATGCATGTTATGCGTAATTTAAATTTACAAGCTCAAATTGAGAGGGAAAAAGCCTTGCTAACTGATGTTACTCTTTTTTTATTTTTAGTTTAACGTATACCAACCTTCCATTCACATGCGCATGAGACAAGTGAGGTTTGACTCTAAAGAAATTAAAAAGGCTTAGGTATAGACCTAAAAAAGGCTCCCGCTATACGAATTGATGAGCCGCCGACAAGCACAATCAAACAACAAGTGGGTAGGATCATCAACCTCGCGTAGCGAGCGGGATTAAATATGGTCAACCCCAAGTACAATCGAACACAGGAGCTTTGCATACCAAATCCCTATCTAAGGCGACCTAAAAGGTGATTCGCGACTTTGGTTTAGGCGCTTGTGTGTGCGATGTCGTGATCCTCGGAATATGTAAGGCATGCACAATAGTTTATATCAAATACCGCTTCAATATGTGCATAAATAAACACACAAAACCCGAAACACCATATCTGCACAAAACATGTTAGCATAGACGCCACCCCTTATAACTCCCATCTCGCATCAACATTTCACACTTTTCGTTAGTGTACATACTTCGCCTTAAAGTGCATCTCGCAGAGAACAAGGTTATAGAAACACTCAAATTTTTCATCGGCTTAAGTCCTCTTAATGATTTCGTAACCATCGTCCCCGGTCGAGTCGCCGGTTTGTCGCTACCCTCTCATCCGCTCCCTTCGGCGCGCTAATTTGTTGAGAGTTAACGAGCCACGCTTCCGATTCGGTTGGCGGTAGATCCTCGGAGCGCGGGTCCCTCCCCGAGACCCACTACTCGAATTGCGGCGTGAAGAAATTTTTTTTTATATATCGGGGTCGACCTTAGTGTGGTCGGGTGACATGTGCGTAGTGTACATGCATATGGAGTCGCCACCGATCAATTTTTGGAGGGTATGATCGGGAACCCTATCGAACGGTCGGAAGAAACCGTTCGATTCTACGAAAATCGAGAAAGTGGGTCCGGGGACTTGGTTATGCCGAGATTTACATCGATGCCATTTCGGTTACCAAAGTTGAGTGATTTTCTAACCTAAAAATTCATGCAAACGATATTCAAGGTGAGGTAGGCTCTAACGATCTAGAGTTTTCATGTAGATGGGAATTTCTATCCTACCAATCACAATCGAGAAAATTAAGTGCGCGATCATGAATAATCACCATCAAATCAAGCAATCAAATGAGTATGGCATGTCTAGCATGGCCCTATTGACCCATAGAAAAATCTATTCGAGTTGGATGGTTCGGGAAGGTTTTGGGACCCAAAAATAAAAGGCATTTGGAAGGTTGGCAAAAATCAGAAAATAGGGTTGGGCCAGTTGAATGTGGCCATTTCCCATTTTTTTGTGATTTTTTAGGATTTTTGGAATTTTTCTAACCTTTTCTGGATTTTTTTTATTTTCCGAAAATCAATAATTTTTTGGATCGATGTAAATCGACCCTTAGAACTTCAAAATTTTTCAAAATTTTTCAATCTAGATTAAAATGTTTCAATCCCGAATCGATCTAGACATTTTTTAGAAATTTTTTAAGAAAATCTAGGAATTTTTATGAATTTGTTTATGAATATTATTGATTTTTTGGATTTTTAGAAATTTTTTTATGAATATTTTATTAATTTGTCAAATCGGGTCAACCCTGGTCAACGCCCGATCAACCGACCCCGATCCGACTCGCAACCCGCTCAACCTAAACGACACCGTTTCCTATTTATTCTAATTTTTTTGATTTTTTAAAATATTTTTCTAATATCCGAAAATACTAAAATTAAACAGACGGCCGGGATTAAATCCGGAATTGATCTCAATCGTTCACTCATTCGCGTCTACGTACGCCTCGCCGCACTCGATCACGTCCGCCCTGTGTATAAAACAACGCCGCATCCGGCTCAGTACTCTAAACGACGTCGCTCGTTCATTAACCTAAATGGCGCCGTTTCCATTTTTTATTTTCGATCTAATAAAAAAATTATTAAAAATACAAAAAAACAAATTTAAGGGCCCAGAATCAAACTAATCTATTTATCGCGACCGTCGAATCAAATCCGACTCGGCTTGTTCGCGCCACGGGCCGCGCTTACTTGGGCGACACTCTGGACCAATGACGACTCGCCACCTCGGACGCCGACTTCGTTGACACCGCCACTCGGCTTCGTCTTCTACCTCTCGACGACGACCGAACTAACGGTGACATTTCTCCGGCGAGATCTAACGGTGAAATCTCACCGGAACGACGCGAAACCACTACCAATCGACTCGTCCCGAACCTCTAGATTAACATATCTCTTAATCGAGCAATTTTATCGGCTAAATCACGAGTATCGGATCACGCACGTAACAACATCTCATAGTTCGATCATGCGGATTCAAGCCAAATCGAACAATTCCTTCGCACACGATCATCATAGGAAGTTCGAAACCTTACCTCGAACTCGATTGAGCTCGCAATGGCTAAAAAAGCTTGGCCGGCGCTTGACCGGACCGTGGTATTTTAAAGGTTCGACTCGGGTTTATTGAGCAAAATCAATGCAAAAGTCGGATGTGATCATGGTCGGTGATGTTCGAGGATCAAAACGCACACTCTAATTCGACCGATTATGCCCGTAGTAGTGCGACGCCATGAACGTGCGAGAGAGGAGTTAGAGAGATCGACTCACCGATTTTGGAAGGCTGCAAGTTAATTGATCCGGTGTGATTGCTTCCTCTTAGCTCGGGCGAGCTTCTAGTGGTGATTGCGAGCTTCAATTCAGCTGGATTGGTCGGCCAAGCTGCTCATAGTTCGGACTCCGGCGAGCGGCGATGGTCGTCGCGAGAATCTCTCTCTCTACCTTTTCTCTCTTTCTCGTCTCTATTCTGTTTCTCCGTGAGCACGAATAAACCTCTCTCTTCCATTCGCGAAGCTTCACACCCATTTATACCGGTTTTGAAATTTGGCGTGTCGGGGAGCCTTCGCCGACCCTCTCACACGTGCGCACACGTGCAATTGGGTCGCCGAACGGCGACGGAATCATTTGGGATTCCGTCCAAGTCCGTTAGGACTTCCGTCGAACTCAAACGAGCGTAAATTTCACACGGTTTAAAGAATGTTGACTTTCCCGGGCCACCGCAGCTTTGATCGCTTCGCCGGCGCTCCTCCGGCGACCATTGACCTCAAGGTCGGGTTCAATCGACACGTATCAACCTCGAGGAACAAAACGCCAACATTAATTGATTCAATTATCACTAATTGGCCTGTCAATTTGATCGTCAAAATCGGTCTAGGTACTTTTCATTCGCACGAGAGTTCCGAGGAAGAAGAGACGACACTGCGGGATCGGTTAGATCGGTCCGACCAGCTTAGGCCGTCCGAACCGGTTCAGACTTGTAATTTTCAAAATTAATCAAATTGTATGGGGAATGTTTACAATTAAACCTCAAAATTGAACTCGGGGGCTCAAATACTATCTAGAAATGTAATTTTGCCCAAAATTTTCGATCAATTTCTATGAAAACCCCAAATTTTTCTAAAATTGCAAATTAGAGAAAAGTTCAATTGAGTGCCCAAATGATCAAATTGGATCCAATTACCCCTGCTAATCGATTCAGAGCATATGTAAACCTTGGGAGGTAGTCCAATTGTATTGTGAAAGTCCCTGGATTAAAAGTAATTTGAAAATTTAGAAATTCTAGGGACTAAATTGCAAAGATTTTGGGGATTTTTGCCCAATCCGTGCAATTCGCGCAATGGAGGGTGAAATTGATTAAATTGAAACTATAGAGGATTGAAATTGAATGTCTTGACTCAAAATATGTGAAATTTGCAAATAAAAAGACTCAAAGTGCATTTTTAGGCAAATTCAACCCTTGGTGTTGTGAAGAAACACCTAAAATTGAGTTCAAATTTTAATTTTTCTTGAGGTAAATATCAAAAGTGAATTAAAATAAAAATATAGAACATTTTTATATATTTTTGCGACCTCGGGAAGTATTGTTTGTGAATTGTCTTGTATTTTTCTATTTTCAAAAAATATAAAAAAATATGAAAAATATGAAAAATTATTTTTGTTCAAAAATGGTTCCTTATGTTTGGCCAAGACCACCAAACTTGATTTTTCAATTTTTTGACTTTTTATGAAGTTTTATGAAATAAAACTAAGAAACACTTGATAGAAAGTCGGGTGTCAACAATGAGAACATGGGATTTTCAGCTTTTGAAATTTCCCACATCAAGACGTTTGTTCGTCTATGCTCACTATTGTTTGTGGCCCCCGATCCTTTGAATCTATCAAGTCCTGTTTTCACTTTGAAAATCCTTCTATCGTAGTCGAAACGTCTCACTTGGACCTTATTTTCTTTTTCACTATTTTTCCGGAGCGTCTCACCCGTAAATTCCGATAATCCCATCCGTTGTCCTTCCGCATCATGTACAACGTTTTTCTCGTGTCAAATAATGGACCAACCGATAGAATATGTTTTTCACCATAGTGTTATTGGTAGGCCACGAAAACCCTTCAAAGATCTCGTTGACCTATTCAACTAAATTTGTCTTCATCGATCCATATCTTCTCCTTTCATCACAAGCCTTTGTCCATTTCTTTCTTGGAATCTACTCACACCATGTAGGTGTTTCCGGATCGAACTCCCTAATTTCGCTCATGATGTGATCGAACTTCCGTTGTTGATTCGCATAAGGTGTACATTACAATAATAATTATTACTTCACACTCAAATTTAGGAATTTCAAAATTTACTCGCTATCTCGAACATGCCTTTTGCCATCGGCATTTTTGAATTGTTTATTGTAGTTATTAACAATGTGCCGAATGCGGTAGACATGTGAAATACGCCATCCTGCTGTTTTTATTGCTCGTTGAATCCCGATATGTCATGTCGATATTACACAAATATTGTCTCTCTTGGTGATATATCTCCACAAATGATTCATAAACCACTGACAATTGTCAACATTTTCTATTTCAACTACAAAGAATGCCAACGAGAAGTTATGATTGTTTCCATCAAGCGAGATCGCACAAAGAAGCATTCCTCGGTATTTTTCATACAAAAAAAGTATCATAAATAAATATCACAAGACGACATCTTTTGAAGCCTTCAATCGTTTGTTTGAAAGTTCAAAACATCCGGTTGAAAACCGTGTAGCTCGATCTTGGTTCATGTAATCATCGATCACGAAATGAGAACCTGGATTTCTTAACTTCATTTCGTTCATGTACTTCCTCAGCCTACCGTATGACTCATCTCATCCTCCAAAATTTTTTATAATAGCCATTTGTTTGGCCTTCCAAGTTTTACGGTAAGTAAACCGGAAGTGCGGTTTGTCTTGAATCTCTGCCATTAGTGACTTGATTTTGATATGTGGTTATGCGGCGACCATTTGTTCTATAAAGCAGCAGATATACTTTTGATCAAGATGCCGATGATCCCGTGATATTTGCGGATTAATGCATGTATGTGGCCCATTGTACTTAGTTATTTTCCAAAACATCCCACCGACTTTATTAGTTGCGCGGAGCCTCCAATCACACACTCCATTCGTATTACCACATATTATCACATATTTTCTCTTCTTTATTACATCACAAATAAAGTTATGATTTCTTCTCGGAGAGTACTCTTTTGTAGCCAATCGCTCCGCGTCCCGTGATGGAAACAAAATGCCAACATCAAATTCTCTTGATGGATCAAATAACGTGCCGTCCGGTTTGGCTATTGTATCGTCTTGCATCATATTAAAGTCAATCTCCTAATAGGGCGGTGGATATACCAATGGTAAAATGAGATTACTGCAATGTGTGTTGTAGTAAGCCTCCATATTATCACCTTTGACATCTACTTCATCACTTGTCATCGTGTCCATCCAATCATTATCTTCTTCATCACTACCATCATCATCATCATCATTATCTTCACAAACATTGTAACCTTCCCCAGCTGAATCATTTAGCACTTAGTGTTAAGCGATAATTGCATAAACTGTGAAAATCCCATAGCACCAGCTGAAGTGCAAACTGTTAGATCATTCTAATCGTATCATCGTATGCACCTCCGTAATTTTGTATATAACACCATTGTGTGTTACAACCAGATATTTATACATCAAGCTATGAATATACTAGCTTCCTATTATATTCAACGCGCTTTCAATCGTAGCACGTAACTCATCAAATATCGATATATTTGCAAACTCTAACATGGTAGATTGTCGCCTTCATAATCATATCCATATTCATTTCGTATTATTCTACCTCCCCAAGTACACATTCGCATAAGATGTAGACGACATTCTACTAAATAAAGAAATTACAAATTATTTTGCATCTACAATTTAATAAATATTTATCCCGTACACGTTAACAAACTAACATTATAACTATCAATATATTAAATGAAATAAATATCCCGATATAACTCTAAGGGTTTAGAGAACGTGTAATCAAAGTTCAGGCGGCCAAATATCCAAATTAGAATTTGTCTAGTTGATTGTGGTCATTTCCAATTTTTTTTTTTGGATTTTTAAAGAATTTTTATGAAATTTTCAATGACTTTTAAAGTTTATTTAATCACTTTTCTATTTTGTGCTTTTTTTTTCAAAATTTGAAATTATTAAAAAGATATTTCTCGTCCAAAAAATTATTTGAAACTCCTACAATTATTTTTAATATTTTCAAAATAGCTAAAATAAATATAGATATAATTATGAAAATGAGTTCAAAATAAATATTTTGTGAAAAATTTGAGGATCGTGGGGAAGGGAGCCCCCTTCTCAACACTCCATCCCACCATCGAACGGGCCTCGCTCACAAACCCGTGCCGAGCAAGAAACACAACCAATTTTTATTTTATGATTTTTTTAAAATTTTGAAATTATTAAAAAATGATTTCTCATTCAAAAAATAATTTTAAACTCTTAAAATTATTTTTAATATTTTGAAAATCACCAAAATAAATATGGACATAATTACAAAAATGAGTCTCGGAAAATTTATTTTTATGAGATTAGGGCGAATTTTGTTTTTGGGTAAGGTAAAGAGATTAGGACGATTTTTTTATTTACCTAAATTCGTAAACATTAGAACTATATTAGCAAAAGATTAAAACATTTTATTAACAAATTATAAGTAACATAAATGATTCGGGTATAAATAATAACCAAATAAATAAATCTATACTTACGAAAGTCTAAAAAATAAGTACAATAAAATTTACCTCAAACTATCGAGAGTAAGCACGCGCTGAATGAAGTGCTCAAACTATTAAGAGAAGCACCGAGTAAGGAGGCCGAGTTTGCTTTTGTCTCAATTTCTGCAAAATAAATAATTCGCAAATTAATTTAAACATGACAAAAATATTAACAATAAAGTAAAAATACTATCAATCTATAATAACATCAATAAAGGTACCTAAGGTGAGGGAGATCTCCCTCAATGAGCAAATAAAGTTGATGAACAGAAAGAGCCGGAAAAAGTGACTTTCAAGAATGAATGAGCGTTTTGAGGCGAGGCGAGGAAGGATTCCATGAAAGAAATTTTATGAGTTGAGTGAGAGAGGAAGGGAGAATATGAGAGTGTGAGAATCGAGAGAAGAAAGTGCAAGAGTGCGAGATGCGAGAGTGCAATAATCCGAGAGAGAAAAGTGCGAGAGTGCGAGAGACAAGAGCGAGAGACGAAAGAGCCTTTGACTCTGCTTAAAATAAGCAGAGCCAAAGGCTCTTTGTAGCGCTATCAATCGGGCACTGCGGCGCGCGCGGGGCTTGGGCTATTGTGCCCAACTCGTCGATCGACTACCGAGCGGCATCTAATTCTTTAAATACCTTTTTTTTTCCACCTATTTTGGTAAAAAAAATTTAATCTTACTTTGGAAAAATGCCCATCAATCGTCCCATGGATCCTCGCATAGTTCGCCACAAAATGGTAAGGAACGTACCCTGCTGGAGAACCTACGTCTACCCATAACGTAGTGAATAGCTTCACAAAACGAACTAACGGAAAAGTAAGGTCTGTAAACTCCTCCCACGAACACATGAAGTCGATGGGGGCTCCATAACGGGCTACAGGGGTAGCGGGAAGGGTTGCTATAGCTAAATATCTGAAAGACATACAAGAGTGAGTAATGCCCAGCAAGTGAAAATATGTATCCGCTAATTCATTCGATCCACCTATTCGGCTATTCCCCTGAGTATGGTTCGATGCCAAATACTAATACCCTATGATGTAGTCTAACTTATGGACTCAATAATGCCTCATGCAACTATCCAGAAACTAACATAACAGAATGTCATCACGCAGACGAAATAAACGCGTAAACTAAGTCGATACCTCAAAGACTCAGGTGTAAGCTAATGAATCAAATACACAAAATGCACCCATGCAATCGCATGCAAACTCACAAAAACTCACAAGCCTTGTTTCAATTTGTACTTGGTGATTCTCTTTCTAGCCAAGACACACGGATTGCGTCGGTACATCGATCGGTCCATGCAAGGCTTGCCGAGACCCATCGATTACGCCAGCACATTGTTCGGTCCGCGCAAGGCCTTCCAAGGATCTTGTCCTTGGGCATCTCAACTCCTGAGGCATCCAAGACCACATAGCATGGACATCCCAAACACTTGGGGCATCATCGGACCCGGTCCGATGGGCATCTCTTAACTTTATGTCAATTCAAACATTTCACACA
Organism: Rhodamnia rubescens; assembly: GCA_021437795.1. Taxonomy (NCBI): domain Eukaryota; kingdom Viridiplantae; phylum Streptophyta; class Magnoliopsida; order Myrtales; family Myrtaceae; genus Rhodamnia; species Rhodamnia rubescens. The sequence continues at coordinate 12,880,525 of JAILYA010000002.1, read as the reverse complement.
TAGCACTCTCTTATTCACTATTAAACACTACACCATTGACACAACCACGAATGACACCAAACTCTAATGCGCTTTTCAGTTCTATAGCATGAATCCCACGCATGAACCACACATGCAAGACACCATTCAACTCTTAGCAAAAGCAACAAGTTTTCAACAAGTCTAGACGATCCTAGCTCGATCTCTCTCGCCAGTGCACTGTGACAGACGCCACATACAATGCCATCCAGACGCCCGAACCGCAGGCTACCATTCATTGAATCCTCTGTCTATCTAAATCGAACTCCCATGAACCACCAAAACCCACATGCAAAGGCTATAGCATACCGTGAACACCAATACCGAACACACGCTCTGCTGCGACTCCTACAGTGACGATCAACCACATGCAATAACCACAAGCAACATGCAATGACGATTCTGGCACTAAATCAACTAGACAAATCACTTCGGCTGAATGACCGTTGCGAAGCGTGATGACAAGTGAAGATGGCGAAGGCCATGATGAGGATGCCCTCGCTCAGCCTAGGCGAGCCCCAACGAGGTAGATCGGGGTTGTGCAGCCCTCGCCGACCATAGTAGGCAGGAAAAGAAGAAAGAGAAAAAGGAAAAAATATTATAAAATATTATTGAAAATTTATCCATATTAGGGACGCCATGTTAGCGCCGGCCGGTAAAGTGGACTAAATTGACACAATTACAAAAATTTTAGGACTCAACTGGCAAAAAACAATTATGACTCAATTGGCATAATTGCAATAGGTTTATGACTTTTTTGGTAATTCTCCCGTAATCAATTGGGGTGGAATCTGGCTTGGATATGATATTGGAAAGTTTAACCCATATTTTAAGCTAACAGATGGATAGTGATTATATTAATATAAAACCTAAACGAACAATATAAGATACTTTAACCCAAAAATTATATTTTAACAATATATGTGGCTTTCCTAGTCCCGTCACTTGCTTGCTAATCACATTCTGTTTTAATATGATATTAGCTATATAATAGAGAGCACATACGGAAGATGATATAAAACAAGATGGCTATACAATAACTTACAAGTGCTTGAGAACAAATGGCAGGTACGATGCCTAATGGTATGGCCTTAATAGGGGGATCACTAACCTCCAACAGTCACACACGATAAGATCATCAAATACCACAAACAACTAATTTTATTTAAAAAAATATATTATACATTTTCAGTCGTTATAAGATGTTCTCAACCGACAACCGGGGAGGATTCAAAAAGGTAACATCTATCCCCGAATACTATCCACATCTCCAAGGTCGTGCTACAACTTCATTGCTATCATTCATAGCCGTAGATACCTTGTGTAACGACCCAGGAGCTATATCCCATTATTCTTCCTTTTATCTAGTTTATTTATTATTTTATTTTCTGCTAACCTTCATTCTTAACGGTGGGCGTGTTGAGATAGCGAGACATAACAACTTCCATGCATAAACACATATAATCTTGTATATGCATCAATATTTCTTACAACAACATTTAACCTCCCATTTACTATTGTATAAACAAAATACAAAGGAGGTTACCTATCGATTCTCGTATTCTCCCTCTATTTCCCACATCACAAGGCTACAATCCCATTCGTAGTACTAGACATACTTTTTCAAGGTGACCTTCCTCCTTCGAACCTTGGTGATCCATCATAGTTCCTTAATGGACCTAAAAGCGTTCCGTCTATATCCTGGTACCACAATACGAACTCAAGCTGAACACCTTGATTCTAATATATACGATACCGGACTCCATATCGATAACGTCAAGTTAGTACTTAAGCATATGGGTAGGCTGGCCAAACAAAGGAGCTCGAGGTAGCTCCACCAATTACCTATAAAATAAAGAGATGAGTGAGTAGCCCAGTGAATGAAATTACTAGGCATAAGGTAGGAATGTCGCTTTATACTCAACAAAACTATCATGGGATCTATTGTAAGTATGAGCATGAATCTTCAATGGTGAATCATCAAATGCGTGGAGTCCATCACATAAATTTTGTTCAAGTGCCATGAACAATTCATTCCTGCAATTCACATCAAACTGCTATTTTTGGCTTGCCAATTTGTGCCTATTCGGGCCATAATTAGTAAGACGTATCCCGGAACGCTCACTTATGGGTTCAACGTTATTAAATGGTAAATGTCTTGCAAAATCAGCTTCACAGGAACAACAGCTCAATATACCCACAATACGACCCCTTGAGATTTTAAGGGAACGTCCGCCTGTCTCTTGTCATAATAATTACTTATCCGGGCCATACGTTATTCCTCGGATGATCTATACAAACACATTCTTGCAGGCGCATGCATCAAATCATTTTAATATAAGAAAATATCATCGTTGTATGACTCAAATCATTTTAATGCAAGAAAATATCTTCATGGCTTGATGCAATAACACTCGTATCACACACGAAATGGGCACAATTCATGTCGGTCTAATGCAATACTTCATTTAATTAATAAACGGGTCCCTCCCGAGACCCATTACTCGAATCGCGGCGTGAAGAAGACTTTTTTATATATCGGGGTCAACATTAGTGTGGTCGGGTGACATGTGCGCAGTGTACATGCATATACAAATACCACCGATCAATTTTTGGACGGTATGATCGGGAACCCTATCGAGCGGTCGGGAGAAACCGTTTGATTCTACGAAAATTAGAGAAGTGGGTCCGGGGACTTGGTTACGCTGAGATTTACATCGATGCCTTTTTGGTTACCGAAGTCGAGTGATTTTTCTAACCTAAGAATTCATGCAGGACGATATTCAAGGTGAGGTAGGCTCTAATGATCTAGAGTTGTCATGCAGACGAGAATTTCTATTCTACCAATCACAATCGAAAATTAAGTGCGCAATCATGAATAATCACCATCAAATCAAGCAATCAAACGAACATGGCATGTCTAGCATGGCCATATCGACCCATAGAAAGATCTATTCGAGTTCCGGATGGTTCGGAAAATATTTGGGGCCAAGTACCCGTAAGGGTAAAATGGTCATTTGGCAGGTTCGGGACCCAAAAACCACAAAATAGGGTCGGGCCGATTGAATGTGGCCATTTCCCATTTTTTTGTGATTTTTCAAGATTTTTATAATTTTTTTAACCTTTTTTGGATTTTTTTATTTAATTTTCCGAAAATCAATAATTTTTCCGATCAATGTAAATCGACCCTCAAAACTTCAAAATTTTTTGATCCGGACTATAAGAGTCCCGAATCGATCTAGACATTTTTTAGAAATTTTTTAAGAAAATCCGGGAATTTTTATGAATTTTTATGAATATTATAGATTTTTTGGATTTTTAGAAAATTTTTTATGAAATGTTTATTGATTTTTCGGACCGGGTCAACCCGGTCACGCCCGGTCCGAAAAATGACCACTCGCTACCTCGGACGCCGATTCGTTGACACCGCCAACTCGCCCGTCTTCTACCTCTCAACGACGACCGAACTAACGGTCGACATTTCTCCCAGAGATCTAACGGTAAAATCTCGCCGGAATGACGCGGCCAGCACCAATCGACTCGTCCCGAACCTCTAGATTAATATATCTCTTAATCAAGCAATTTTATCGGCTAAATCACGAGTATCGAGATCACGCACAAAACAACATCTTAGAGTTCGATCATGCGGATTCAAGCCAAATCAAAACAATTTCTTCGCACACGATCATCATAGGAAGTTCGAGAAAACTTACCTCGAGCTCCGATCGAGCTCGTAATGGCCGTACTCGCCTGGTCAAAGTTCGACCAGGTCGCGATCGTTGAAGGCTCGACTCGGGTGTTTCGAGCAAAATCAAAGCAAAAGGAAGTGCGATCGTGGTCAATGATGTCACAAAATCAAAACGCACACATCAATTCTCAAAATAACGATCATATGAGCAAGTCACCATCGAAGCACGGTGAAGAGATTCGAAGCTCGACTTGCGGATTTAGGCGATTTCGGACTTTGAACCGGTGCCGATCGTCCTCTGGAGATGCGTGCGAACTTCAAAAGAGATAGCGTAGCTTGAGATGGCTTCGGATTGATCGGTCGAGTAGCTCATAGTCCGAGCTCCGGCGAAAGATAATGGCGCTTGCGAGACTCTCTCTCTCTTCCTTTTCCCTCTTTCTCTCTCTATTCCGTTATCGTGCAATCACAATGAGCCTCCTCCCTTCCATTCGTGAAGCCTCTCATCCTTTTATACCCGTTTTGAAATTTGGCGCGTCGGGGTAGCCTTCGCCGACCCTCTCACACGTGCGCACAAGTTCAATTGGGTTGTCGGACGGCGACGGAATCATTTGGGATACCGTCCACGTCCGTTAGGCTTCCGTCGAACTCAAACGAGCACAAATTTTACACGGTTTGAAGAATGTTGATTTTTCGGGCCACCGCAGCTTTGATGCTTCGCCGGCGCTTCTCCGGTAACTATTGACCTCGAGGTCGGGTTCAATCGATGCGTATCAACCTTGAGGAACAAAACGCCCACATTAATTGATTCAATTATCACCGATTGGCCTGTCAATTTGATCGTCAAAATTAGTCTAGGTACTGTTCATTCGCGCGAGAGTTCCGAGGAAGAAGACGACACTATTCGGATCGGTCCGATCGGGTTGTTAGACGGGTTTGAACCGGTTTAGGGTTGTAATTTTCGAAATTAATCAAATTTTATGGGGAATTTTTACAATTAAACCTCAAAATTGAACTCAAGGGCTCAAATACTATCTAGAAATGTAATTTTGCCCAAAAGTTCCGATCAATTTCCATGAAAATCCCAAATTTTTCTAAAATTGCAAATTGGGGAAAAGTTCAATTGAGTGCCCAAATGATCAAATTGGATCCAATTACCCCTGCCAATCGATTCGAACCATATGAAAACCTTGGGAGGTAGTCCAATTTTATTGTGAAAGTCCCTGGATTAAAAGTAATTCAAAAATTGAAAATTCTAGGGATTAAATTGTAATGATTTTGGGGATTTTTGCCCAATCCGTGCAAAGGATTGAAATTGAATTGAAACCGTAGAGGACTGAAATTGAATGTCTTGACTCAAAATATGCGAAAGTTGAAAATAAAAAGACTCAAATTGCATTTTTAGGCGAATTCAACCCTTGGTGTTGTGAAGAAACACCTAAAATTGAGTTCAAATTTTAATTTTTCTTGAGGTCAATATGAAAAGTGAATTAAAATAAAAATATAGAACATTTTTATATATTTTGTGACCTCGGGAAGTATTTTTCGCGAATTTTCTTGTATTTTTCTATTTTCCAAATATATAAAAAATGCAAAAAATATGAAAAATTATTTTTTGTTAAAAAATGGTTCCTTATGCTCGGCCAAGGCCACCAAACTTGATATTTTTTTAATTTTTTTTTGACATTTTATGAATTTTTGTGAATTTTATGAAATAAAACTAAGAAATACTTGATCAAAAATCGAGTGCCAACAATGCCCTTTTTGAAAGTAATCTTGGTTAGAGGTTGCTTTCAAAGACAAGGTGACACTTGAATCTTCGATCGACCCAACTGGGGAAAAACTTAAGAAAAACGAGTCTCGACATTCAATCATCTTACCTTTGTCGTTGAAGTTCAAAATTTTATGGAGAAATCACTTCGGCTCATTCCTAATGTGAGAGAGAAATGAGGAGAGAGAGAGATTTACCTGTGGCTCACCTGTCAACGGTCTAGAGATTGTTGGCCGGAGGTTGATATGATGAGTGTATAGGATTAACTCTGAATAGCTCGTGAGGTCCTTTTAGAGAGCGATGCCCTTCGATGGTAATGTCTTTTCGCAAGCGGTTTGAAAGTAGAAAGAAGAGTTTACCCCGTAATAAGAGATTTACCTAAAAAAAGATATTTGATTATCCATTTAAAAGAGAATTGGCTATCCTGTCGAAAGGAATTCACCCTTTAAAAGAGAATTGGCTATCATGTAGAAAGGAATTCACTGTTTAAAAGAAAATTGGCTATCCTCTAGAAAGGAATTCACCGTTTAAAAGAGAATTGGCTATCCTGTAAAAAGGAGTTCACCTATTAAAAGAGAATTGGCTATCATGTAGAAAGGAATTCACCGTTTAAAAGAGAATTGGCTATCCTATAGAAAAGAATTCACCGTTTAAAAGAGAATTGGCTATCTTGTAAAAAGGAATTCACCTATTAAAAGAGAATTGGCTATCTTGTAGAAAGAAGTTCACCTATTAAAAGAGAATTGGCTATCCAAAGTAGAAATGAATTCACCTTTTTAAAAAGAATTGACTATCTTCTAGAAAAAAATTCACCTATTAAAAAGAGAATTGGTTATCCCGTAGAAAGGAATTCACCGTTTAAAAGAGAATTGGCTATTCCAAGAAAGGAGTTCAGCTATTAAAAGAGAATTGGCTATCCTCTAGAAAGGAATTCACCGTTTAAAAGAGAATTGGCTATCCTATAGAAAGGAGTTCACCTATTAAAAGAGAATTGACTATCTCAGTAGAAATGAATTCACCTTTTAAAAGAGAATTGGCTATCATGTAGAAAGGAATTCACCGTTTAAAAGAGAATTGGCTATCCTGTAGAAATGAATTCACCGTTTAAAAGAGAATTGGCTATCATGTAGAAAGGAATTCACCTATTAAAAGAGAATTGGCTATCCCGTAGAAAGGAGTTCACCATTTAAAAGACTATCTTAATGTCTTCCTTCTAGAATCGACAAAAGCGGTAACAAGGATACTTGTTCCAAAGACCTACGATTACTCGGAATCCTTCGGAAACTTAAACTAAACTTCAGATTTAAAAAGGTGCCATCCGAGGACATAGGATTACTAGAGAACCTACGAAGCTCGAACCCAATTTTCAGATTTTAAAAGTTGAGGGTGCCATCCGAGGATCTAAGGTTACTAGAGAACCTATAGAAGCACAAACCCGATTTTCAGATTTAAAAGATGAGGGTGCCATCCGAGGACCTAGGGTTACTAGAGAATCTACGAAGCTCGAACCCGATTTTCCGATTTTAAAAGTTGAGGGTGCCATCCGAAGACCTAGGGTCACTAGAGAACCTATAGAAGCTCAAACCCGATTTTCAGATTTAAAAGAAGAGGGTATCATCCGAGGATTTATAATTACTAGAGAACCTACAGAAGCTCAAACCCGATTTTCAGATTTAAAAAGTTGAGTTCGAGGACTCGAGAAGACCGAAAAACCCGCAGAAAATCCAAATTAATCGATCTTTAAAAATGTAATTATTCCGAGGGTTTGGAGACACTAGGGAACCCGCAAAAAATCAACTAAACATCATTAGAACTGCTTTTGGAGCAAAGCAGTAGGTTTAAGGCCCATGAATTATGACAAAGAAAAGGTGATCCTAGGTTTCGGGGAAAAACTTAGGAATCCCAATTAAAAAGTTTTCAACTTGTATTTGGAGGAAAAGCTGGCGCAAACACATTATTGAAAGGCATTCATGTTCAAATCTCTATTAGGGATGAATTTTGAATACCGCGATCCAGGTATTCTTCAAAAGGTTGTTTTAAAAGATTTCAAAAGGATTTCCTTTATCCAAGAGGGTTTCTCACCATTTGGAAAGGTTTTACTCAAAACTTTGAATCTGCTCACAAAAGACCTAACCTTAAGGTTTCGGGATCATTCGAGATGCACACAATCGGATTGATCGGAGAAGGCATTTAAAAGGGACCGTAATTTAGGCCAGGTCAAAGGTTTATGAAAGAATATTCATCTTGAGGCTAAGAAAGGAATATTCATAAAAAATAACTTCTTCGGATCTACAAGTCAAGAACCCCGAAGATATGATAAAACAGGATTGTACTTACCTCTTTAAGCGGTAGCTTCCTACGTGATCTCTCGCATCGGCCTGAGACATCTCTAGATCGAAAAGCTTTGGAAATAGGTTGTACCTTAGTTTAAGGTGGGCTTTTTAGGAAAGGCCATATTTTCATAAAGATGGGTGAACGTGGGTGATCACCTTAATATCCTTACCAGCGTTGTATGCTTTGAGGAAAATTCATGAACATCTTTCTTCAGCCGAATTTGAGGATTTTTCTCTTTTCTTTGTAATTATCAAACTTTTTCTTTTCTTCTTCTTCTTTTTTCTTTTCACGAGACGATTTCAAATGGGCCTTAGCCTTTGCTTTTACCAAGGACTTTGCTTTTTATAGCCTTTTGTCTCTTGTCATTTTCTCATGCAGACTAGTTCTTTTCGAGACCAGGATCATAAATTTCTCCAATTATGCATTTGACTTATTGCTTGGTAATTCCTTTGTCTTGCCCCAAGATAGGGAGTTGATTACCAACAATGATTTAGAAATAAAGATTAAAGGCTCAAATTGGCTAATCAAAGAATAGAGTGTTTGGGGATATAGAAATGAAGTACTTTGCTTCACTTTGAGGTGTTCCAAGCCTCCGCAAGAAATCACCCGAAGCTATCACAAAAAAATTGATACAAAGTTAGCACAATAAAGTCTTACCTTGACATTTTTTCTAAGGAATGAACCAACGAAACTCCAAATATGCCACGGTGTGGGGTGGTTCTTGACAGGTTTTTATTTGAAAAAATTTCTCCCTTTTTGGTTCGTAATGGTTGTCAAAGGATATAAGTGTGTATGGAAAATTTTGAAATGAAAATGCCTTTCATCCTTTCAATCCATGTAATCACCACGAATGACCCCTACGTCCGAAGATTAAGCTTTTTCTCTCTATCATATTCGCTCATCTCTCAAGTGTATCGGGGACGTGTTTGAGGATAATGTTTGCCTCTTTTCATCCCAAGGATCATTCTTTTGCAAAGGCTTTTAAAACGTATCCTTTTGTAAAAATCTCGGGACGTTTTCATCAAAACACACCATTTGTGGAAATTTTTAACACCAAAAATATACCCGGAAGGTGTTTGTTAAATTTCACAAGGATGTTTCTTTAAAAGGCCTTGCGGCTTTGTAGATCCAAAATATTTTTCTCGAGTGTCAAGCATGATAACATCTTTTAATGAAGACGAATATCTTTTTATAAAGGAAGAGAAACTCAAACCTGTCTCCTTCAAACGCTGATCCCCGTTTCCTAGATAAACAAAAGAAACCGATCAGTTATGGATATTCAAAATCTCAAATTAAAGTTGATTCCTTGTTTGATCAATTGTCTTGCAAGATTCTTCATGACTCGAGCCCTCCCCGCAAAATACCAACATATACAAATGCAGGTATGCAAATGACATATAAATGTAAAATTTTGTGTGACTAAGATTTGCTCATCAATCAATTCGAAGCTTGATTTTATTTTAGGGATAGTATTTCTTCACGGCATCTGCATTCACCGGACTCGCCAATTCTTCTCCATCAATGTTTACAAGGATAAGAGCTCCCCCGGATAAAACTTTGTGGATTACGTAGGGGCCTTCATAGTTTAGTGTAAATTTGCCTCCCGAGTGTTGGGCATTTGGGAGTACCTTTCTTACAACTAGCATCCCCGCTTCAAAATTCCTAGGCTTGACCTTTTTGTTAAAAGCCCTAGCCACTTTATTTTGATAGCTCTCGCCATGGCAAATGGCCTTTAGTCATTTTTCATCAATCGATTTAATCGCTTATGCCTTTCTTGGTTCCACTCATCCTCTAAGAATTTGACTCGTGAAAGGATCCTTAAAGAGGGAATTTCAACTTCTATTGGCGGGACTGCTTCCATACCATATACCAATGAGTAGGGAGTTGGCCAAATTGAAGTACGAATCGAAGTTCAATAGGCCATGAGAGCACATGACAATCTTTCGTGCTAATCTCGATATTTCTCACTGTCTTGGCCAATATTTTCTTGATGTTCTTATTTGCCGCTTCCACAGCTCCATTCATTTGTGGGCGGTAAGGTGAGGAATTGAGGTGTCGTATCTTAAACTGATCCAATAGATGATCCATAAAGTTGTTGTTCGAGGTTGGAGCCATTGTGCGTGATGATTGCTCGTGGAACTCCATATCTTGAGATAATATCTCGCTTAATAGTTTAACCACACTTGTTTGCGAGTGACGTTGGCATATGAGATGGCTTCAATCCACTTGGTAAAGTAATCAATGGCTATCGAATAAAACGATGACCGTTGGAAGCCTTCGGGTTAATCGGGCCAATCATGTCAATTCCCCACATAGAGAACGGCCAAGGTTATGACATCTGGTGCAGTTTTTTTGGCGGCGCACTTATCCCGTCTCCATACGCCCGGCACCGATGACAAGACCTAACATGTTGATTGCAATCCGATTCAATTGTCATCCAAGAATATCCAAGCCTTATAATCTTCTTGGCGAGGAGATGACCATTCATGTGTGGCCCGCATTCTCCTTCGGGGATCTCTTTCATGATGAGGTTTACTTCTTTGGCGTTTACACACCTCAAAGCAAGATCGAATCAAATGACCTCTTGTATAATATTTGTCCATTGAGGAAAAACTTAGAAGACATATTGCTAATGCATTTCTTATCTTCTAGCTGACCGTCTTGTGGGAATTCACCTTTTAGTAAGTAATTCTTAATATCATTATACCATGGTTCTTCATTAGGTTCTCCTTCGATAACCATGCGATATCTTTGGTTGATTAAGGATGTCAATCCTCAATGGCTCTATCTTAAGGCCATCTTGTGCTTGCAACATAGGCGATAATGTGGCCAAAGCATCATCAAAATGGTTTTGAGTTCTTGGGAGGTACTCGAATATGATCTCATCAAAGTATTGGATCAATTCTTCGAGAAATTTGTGAAAAGGGATAAGTTTGGGATCCTTTGTTTTCCACGCTCTCCGAGTTTGTAGGATGATGAGCATGGAATCCCTATATATCCGCAGCTTTCTTTACTTTCAATGAAAAGGCTAGTTGTATCCCAAAGATGCAAGCTTCATATTCGAGATGTTGTTGGTGCACGGGAATACCAACTTGGCCAAGACGGGGTAATGTTGATCTTCAGGGGATATTAAGACTGCTCCGTACACGATCCAACGAGATTTATAGCGCCATCAAAGTGCATTATCCATTTATCTTCAGATATGTTCAAGATTTGGCCTCCGCCATTTTGCTCTGGAATGTCTTTAAGGGGATTTTCAGCCAACATGTCGGCGATTGCTCTTCCCTTGACGGATTTTTGGGGCGAAGTTCGATGTCAAACTCGGAAGGAGCACTTGCCATTTGGCCATCTTTCCCAACAGAGCTGGTTTTTCTAGAAGATATTTCATAGGGTCATTTTCGGTGACCGGTTGGATATGATAATGCAAGGTATATTGCCTCGGTCTATGGAAAACCCACATCAATGCCACATAGGTTCTTTCCACCGGTGAATCCTTGGCTTCGACGCCGTGAACTTCTTGCTCATATGGTAAATGGCCCGTTCCTTTCGATCTTCGGGGTTAGTTTGGGCGAGTAATGCTCCCAAGGACTCATCATGAACCGTCAAGTATTAGGTTAAAGGAGCGTTAGGGATAGGAGGTACCAAGATTGGAGATTGCACCAAATACTCCTTGATCTTCTCAAATGCTTGTTGACATTCGGAATCCCACTTCACTTTTGCGCCCTTTTTTAGGAGTTTGAAGAAGAGCTTTGCTGTTTTTGACAATTGTGATATGAATCTGGATATGTAATTCAGCCTTCCAAGTAAACCTCTTACTTCTTTAACAGTAGAAGGAATCCCTATTTCCTATAAGGCCTTGATCTTGAAAGGGTCAATCTCGATACCATGATTGCTTACGACAAATCCAAGCAACTTTTCACATCTGGCGCCGAATACGCATTTTGCGGGATTCAGCTTGAGTTTGTACTTCCGGAGTCGATCAAATAATTTTCTCGAGTACTTGAACGTGATCTTCTCCGAGTTTGGACTTAGCGATCATATCATCCACATAGACCTCCACTTCTTTGTATATCATATGATGGAACAAAGTCACCATAACTCTACGATAAGTTGCCCTCGCATTTTTTAATCCGAAGGGCATAATTTTATAGCAGAAAATCCCCCACTTGGGTGACGAACGAGGTTTTGATCTTGTCTTCTTCTCTTAGCATGATTTGATTATATCCCGAGAAGCCATCCATGAAGGAAAATAGTTCAAAGCCCGTTGTGCTATCAACAAGCACGTCAATATGCGGTAAGGGGAAGTCGTCTTTTCGACTAGCTTTGTTCGGATCTCGATAGTCCACGCATATTCGAGATCCTCCCATCCTTCTTCTTAACTGGGTACAATGTTAGTGACCCAATCAGCATATGGGACGGCTTCGATGAACTCTACCTTGAGAAGCTTCATCACTTCTTCTTTGATTTTATTTGACAACTCAAGGTTCATTCTTACGTGTGGCTGGTTAACTGGTTTGCATGCAGGATTTGTGGGCAAAGCAAGTTCTACTATATCTCGGTCTAATCCGGGCATGTCATCATATGACCAGGCGAAGATATCCTCGATATTCTTTAAGCAATGCTTTGTCATTCTCAAGGCGTCGGTTGTAGATAAATGTCCTCCTATTTTCACCTCTTTAACACAAACCGAATCTCCCAGATTGATAACAATAGGTTCTTCAAAAACAGGAGGCTTGGATCCTTCAAAACTATCTCATCATGCTCTCTTGATATGGTTCACATCTATTTCTTCTTCATCAATCTCATATGAGTAGTCATCGAGCCGATCCGAGTCACATATTAACCTGTTATGTATGGGAGGGGTGATATGCCCGAAATGCATCAAGGATGGTTAATATATCACAATGATGATATTACGGAATGCATGGTCTATTTTGATAAAAACGTTTTCGAATTCATTTTTGAAGAAAAAGAGAAGAGAACTAGTCTTTAATCTTCCTGGACATCGTGATTCTCAATAGCCATTTTGAAAACCAAGAATCATATGGTGAATCGGGCCTCGGGTTTCATGGTCGGGGCAATTGTCATCATCGGACCAATCCGTTGCTCCATATGTCCTTAATAAAACTCGAGATAATTTTCATTGATAGATGCAACTAATGTCAATACAATACCGCACTTCTTGAATCATGAAACGAGATCCAAAGGTACTTTTAAAAGAAGAAACATCAGAAAGCTTTAGGCTGCAGGAAAACCAATGCGAGAATCGAAATGCAGTGAAAGATAAAGTTCAAAAAGAGCCTTTTACTTAGGGGTGGAAAAGTCGTCGTCGAGCCATTCAATGATCACATTCACCCGATTGTCCGAAATGGGTTGAATAAATCTGGCTCTAGCATATCATAAATATCTTCATCCTCAAGCCATTTACCTCCTTTGGAGAATACTTCAAATATGAGATTTTCAAACATTTTCCCTTTAGCTTTCTAGGCCTTGGTGCCAATAAAGCGGTTATCTCGGTGTCCACGATGTCCCCGGTCTCCATAACACTTGTTTCGACCTCGGCCTCGACTCGCATCATGTCCCGTCATTCCCTTGTATCCCGGACTATCCTTGTGATCATTTGAATTGAGACTTAGGGGATTAAGAATTCCTTGGCCATACTTCCCCAATCCGAGTGCCAGGAATGAAACCATTTGTGAGGAGTACCGTTCCAACCATAGTTACAGGTTTTGATAGCTTCGAATGGCTATCTTTGCATCGGATGGTACGTGCATGATGGATATGACGTCAAAGGTGTGATAGCTAAGTTCATCCTCCTTTAGGGGCTCGAAGTAGGGAACCATTGCTTTCAAGGAAGTGCGGTGTCCCGTTTCTCCATAGATAGTGACCAAACGGCCCTAAACCACAAATCTAACCTTCGATGTAGAGAAGAAGGTATTGCTCCCGATACATAGATCCACGGTCTTCCCAACAAGATAGTGAAAGCACTAGGGATATCCAAGACTTGGAACGGTATGGAGAAAGTTATCGGCCCAATGGAGACATCGGTTCGCCCACCACGTTCTTAGAAACTCAGTCAAATGAATGAACAATCGCCTTAGACGTCTTGATGAAGTATTCATTTATCCCCAAGCTTTTCAAAGTACTTAGAGGACACAGATTAAAAGCCGAGCCATTATCAATTAAAATATGAGGTACCTCCTTTCCATGGCACTTTACGGCGATGTAGAGAGCCTTGTTGTGGACGCGCCCTTCTCTTGGGAAATCTTCATCCGAGAAGGAAATCTGATCCTTTAATAAAATGGCCCCCACGAAGTCTCCTAGTTGGATTTCGTTGATAGTCTCGGGAACGTGCACTTCGTTCGCACCTTTAGCAAAGCGTTCTTATGCTTCTCTGAATTCTTAAAGAGCTCAAGCAAAGTGATTTGTGCTGACATTTTTCGGAGTTGGTCGACGACTTCATATTCACTAGTTCTCACAACAGATTGGAGTTTTTTCACTTCTTCCGACGTCGGCGCCTTCTTTTCATGTTCCACCTCCCTTGGAGCATAACATTTCTTGGATCTCATCACGGCATCAATTTCACCGGTGCTGTAATCCCAATGTGCCCCCTTCGAGTTATATTCTTCTATGGGTAGAAGTTTAATTTTCATCGGTCCGATTCTCGTCATCTCGACCCTTTAAGGTTTTCGCCACTTCTTCATAGGATGAATCCGGTGTCGACGGCTTTTCTGAATTGGAGGCATCCCAGTTATCCACCCTATTCAGGTCAATCACAAAACGGATCGGGATATCCACCATCCCAATCATTTCATCCTCATGAATGCTTTTAGGATTATGTCCATGACAGGGCGTTGCATCGGTGCCGTTTCCTTCGTCAAAGCGCCTTTGTCTTTCCCTCTTGACCCTCATGATTATGCCTTCAATTCTCATGCCAACATCCACGATGTGTTGGAAGGAGGAATATGTATATGAGTACATTCGGTCAAAATATTATGCCGACAATGACTTGAGCATAAATTCCAACATTTCCCTTTCTAATAGCGGTGGTTGCACCATCATAGCATGCTTTTTCCATCTTCCGACGAAGAGTTCAAAACTCTCATCTTCTCCTTTTCGATATTTGCTTTTGTGAAGTATCTTCTAATCTCGGTTTCAAAGTGTCTCACAAAGTGTTCGATAGTTCCTCCCAGCTCGGGACCCAATCCGAGATCGATTGATTGGAACCAAGCCAATGCGAGACCGATCGACTATGCTTAAAACCCCGAATTAATACATCGTTATCTTCATGATGACCAACCATTTGGCGGAGGTAATAGGAGATATGTGCCGAGAGGACACCCAAAGACCGTCATATTTCGAACGGAAAGTTACCCTCTTGTTCGCGCCTTGGGACGGAATATTTCTAATTTGGGTGATCGGCACGATCAACTCATTTAGTTCATCCACCTTCTTCGAAATATCATCACCTTGCTCTTGTAATAATGCGATCCATCGGTTCTGCGTTTCAATAGTCCGCCGTATCTCTAAGATACGCTAACCGAGTGATATTATTTTTTACCGCTAACTCGGATAACTCCGCCACTATACTCATCGGATGACGTATGTGGGTTTCCAGATTAGAAAGTCATATATCGGACTCTTGATTCCGCCATTCATTCCGAGGGGACTCCCGATTCTTGACTTCATCAACTGTTCCTACGAACTCTTCGCTCTCGGGGTCGTCCACGCCACCCCAACCATCGGGAACTATATCTCCCGAATTAACGAAAAAGCTTGGTGGTGCCGAATACAAGACTTTAAAGTTGTATCCTCCGCTATCTTCTCCGAGATTATCAACTATCTCACCCCTCTCAAGAGCTTTCGCATGAACCTTCCATCAACTTGGTGAACTTTTTCCAAGGCGGACTTCATAATCATCTAACTCTTCGAGTTTCTTTGTCATCATGGACATTCATCAAATACCCCGAAAGGATTCTCCAGGTCTTACCTCTTGTAGCTTTCATCGTGAACTCCTCTCGCCACCATATCGATGGTTACATAGGTTCCCTTGAAAGTAGCGTCTTCTATTCTACCAATAACGCCTAAATTGATTAGCCGTTCTAGACATGTCTTTTTTTCTTCATTGGAAACAATTGCTCCATCAGGGTATAGTGAAGCCAGGGTCAAGATATCCCGTATTTTACTCACAGCTATTATGAACTCTAGAATCTCTTCGAATTATCTTCAAATATCGCGTGCACCTCGTGATGTTCCGGTAAAGGGTTACATTGCACGTTTGGTTCCATTCTATTAAACTCCAAGACCTTACCATCAATCGGGGCTTACACCTTATACTTGAGAGGAAGACAATTGTCAACATTATACCCCATTTCTCCCATATGATATACGCATGTCCGGGTCTCGTCAAACCCGACGAACCTAGGAGGATTCGCTCTAGGAGGCTCCTTCGCAACCAATCGATTTTCCAAGTAGCATGGGTAGTAGTTTGGATAAAGGTCAAGGCAATGGGGTAAAAACAGGCTCGTTTCTCTTTCCCCGGCTCGGTGGTTTAGGGATGGTCCAAGAAGAAGATCCTTGGGTAGGGGTAGGAGTTGAAAAATATTTCGATTTAGGTGGGTTAGGGACAAACGACACATCACCAAGATGCTCCTTATCTCTTCTTATGGGGTATTGATGTCTAAAAGACAAGTCGGGTATCTTCTTTTCCCGCAACGCCCATTCATGACGTTTCACAACCTTAATCAAGTGCGCGAACGTTTGACACCCAGGGGTAATGCCTTAAGGAAGATATCCACCAACTCTTCTTCGGAAACGGGTGGTTTCACTTGTACATCCGGAGCTCGCCACCTATGAGCGTAAGCGCGAACGACCTCGTTCTTCCCTTTAGCGGTCCTCAAAAGGTCTTCCATAGTAAGGGTCGTCGAGTGTTAAATTTGTACTTGCCTAAGGAACTCATCGGCTAACTTATCCCGGTCGGTAAGCCTCTTAGGTTCCAGTTCAATAAACCATGCTAAGGCTGCCCCGAATAAACTCTCCCGAAAAGTATTGACTAATAGCGGGATGTTGTCCGAGAATTGAGACATGCGACGCGAGTAGTACTTTAGGTGCGCCTTAGGACATCCGGTCCCATTATACTTCCTTACGAAATCAGGTTCCTTGTAATCGAAGGAATCTCAATCTTTTGAAACGGTTTCACCTTGTCAAAGCGTGAAAGTTCATATCCCTAGCTAGCCAAGTATTCCTCAATCTTGGCGAGTCTCTTAATTTCCTCTTCCATCTTGAGGGCTTATTTTTCTTTCTTTTTCGAGATCAATTACAACCGGAGGGTCCTTAGGTGGCCTTTTCAAATTTGGAGAGATGTTCACAACGGGGGCCGGGTTAGACCGGTACCATCCGATGTGCTCGGAGGAGCTTGAGGATTCGGGTCGATAGGATATTTTCCTTGACCGGCAATTAGCATTGCCTTCATCTCTCGCCACCATCGTGGCTATCATAGTCATTTGAATCTCCGGATTACCCACACGAGGTGCGAGTTCTTCTTGTTCCATTCATATTAGGAGCGTTTTCTTGCGTGTCCTTGTGATTATCTCATCACTTGGTTTTTCATGATACTAGTTAGCATTGAGAGCATTTAAAATCTGAAAAGACTAATCCGTGGTAATTGCGTTTCCTATACAATGATGTGTATGCATGAAACTCATATAAAACGCATTTATTACTACTTAAATTGTTCAAAAGTGTTCAAAAGGATAACAATATTGAAAACTAAATGGGGAATGGATCTATCCGAGCCGAGGACGTTTGAATCCTTCTCGTTCTTCCGATCCGTCCGAATCCCACAAATAAGGATCTTCTCCTTCTTTAGACATCCAGAGCTCCGGGTCGTCGGGGATATACGGCTCCACTCCCGGGACGTATGGTACTATGTACTCGGGTACATAGGATTCCACTTCTTCAATGCGAGGAGATACGCACTCGGGTACATTTGACTCAACCAATGATCTGCGGTACTCATTGAACTTCCGAATATACTCCTTGGAAGCCCAATGGATGTTCATCTCATCATCCGGATAGTCGGGCCATTCAACTTGTTGCAACGGAGAATTCTTCAAGGTATGAAGAATAAGCTTGATTCGGGCCCGATAAAGTTTCTTTGCTTCTTTAGTGAGCTTTTCATGTGCCATATAAAATGAGAAGATCCCAGGACAAACATTTGGTGTCACTTGTTTTAAAATGCCAAACCTGTCTCACCACACGAATAGGATAGTAGGTCACCGCACCGGTATACCCCAATGAAGGGCATAGGGCTATCATCAATGCCGATGTGCGAGCCTCTAGGATCTTAGACCCATTTGTTGAAGGGATTAGCACTTGAGGAAGGATTTAAGAGGATGTACATGCTCGTTGATCTCATAGCATCATACTTGAAGTTGGAATGTCTTTATGTGAGAAACGAACCACATATGAAGTAGTCCGTTGGGTGCTTGGAAAGTGGCCTTTTTGGAGGTTTTAAAACGGTTTAGAGAAAGGAAGATTTCAGCTAAGATCATGTAAAAGTAATTCCATCGGCAACATGCTTGTCGAACTATGTGAACTACGGAGGGGTCGAAGGTGGTCCTCAAAGTAGGGAATAAGATGAAGGCGAAGAAAGCTAAGATGAACACCTTTCTCGATTTATGACCAGTATCGGCGGATAGAGAAGAGTAATTGTCAAAGAGGAATGGGAAAGTAAATCGCCGAGTGGATTTGTAGACCTTTTCTATCTCGAACGTCTTGAGGCGAAGGAAACTCGATAGAGAAAGGATAGGGTCCATATCTAGAGGAGGTTGAGCTATATGGTCATCAAAGTTGGCCCCGATGATAGCAGAATACTCTTCGAGTGTAGGGGTCATTTCGAGGCTTAAGAACTTGAAAGTCATTGTATGCGCATCCCATGTCTTGGCCAAAGCTTGAATAAGGGCCGGTTAGTACTCCACTCGATCAAATCTACTAATCGGCCCAAACACCCCTCAACATATGCTTTGTTGATCCGGTTGAGACGATCCCACAATTGAGAAAGCTCTTTGCGCGGCACCGGGATGACCTTGATATCTCCATTCCCCATGATCTAGAATATGCAAAATGATGATTCTAATGTCAATTACCACGGATTATAATGGTTATGCATGAAATGTGATGCAAATGCACTAATCAAATTCCAAGTCATCCTTTAGTAAAATGAGGGTCAATTACTCCTATTTGATTAAAATAAACCAAATGGGGTAGTCATGGACCAAATCACACATAAAGATTGCATGTAATTGATTAGGATCGTTTAAGTATAATCGGGGAGAAAATCATTATTACAACTTTGAGTTTGACAACTCATAAAACTCACAATCCTAATACGGTTAAATTCAAAGAAACAGGATATAAAAATATCTAAAGGTGTTCGACCAATATACGTCAAAAGGATATATGAAGCAACCTAAAAGAAATGACATAAACCCTAGAAATGCCTCAAAGTTTGACCAACACTAACTAGTCGAGTCGATGTCTTCATCCGACGATATCTCTATCAACTCGGGAGGCTCGACATCTTCATCATCATCGGAGGATATGACGACAATTTTCCTCTTCTTGATTGGAGAGTGATTCGAGGACGTCTTGATTGCGTGAGGCTGCTTCATCAATTTTGGGTATAGCTCTTGGATCTTTTCTTTTCCCCGTTTGAACTCCAAATGTCGTGTGCAACTTGTATAGTGACGGTTTTCACCACGGATGCGGTTACGTTCACCGAGTTCCCTCCCGTTGACAAATCCGAAAACTTGGAACGAATCGGCTCTCAATCCTTGCGTCGAATGACCCTTCGCTCCCATATGAAAATATCGGGGTATCGGTTTGACCTTGAGGCGCCATCTAGCCTAAAAATAATGACCTTCAACCCCAATCACTTAAACGATCTTACAATTCTTTATGATATGCTCATGATAATGCATGCTATGTGTAATTTAAATTTACGAGCTCAAATTGAAGGAAAAAAGCCTTACCAACCGATATTACTCTTTTTTTAGTTTTGATTTTAGGTATACCAACCTTCCATTCATATGCGCATGAGACAAGTGAGGTTTGACTCTAAAGAATTTAAAAAGGCTCGGGTATGGACCTAAAAAGGCTCTCGCTATACGAATTGATGAGCCGCCCACAAGCGCAATCAAACAACAGGTGGGTGGGATCATCAACCTCGCATAGCGAGCGGATTAAATATGGTCAACCCCAGTGCAATCGAACACGAAGCTTTGCATACCAATCCCTATCTAAGGCGACCTAAAAGGGTGATTCGCGGCTTGGGTTTAGGCTCTTGTGTGTGCAGTGTCATGATCCTCGGAATATGCAAGGCATGCACAACGGTTTATATCAAACACCGCTTCAATATGTGCATAAATAAACACACAAAACCCGAAACACCATATCCGCACAAAACATGTTAGCATAAACGCCACACCCCTTATAACTCCCATCTGCATCAACATTTAACACTTTTCGTTAGTGTACATACCTCGCCTTCAAGTGCATCTGCAGAGAACAAGGTTATAAAAACACTCAACTTTTTCATCGGCTTAAGTCCTCTTAATGATTTTGCGACCATCGTCCCCGGTGGAGTTGTCGGATCGTTGCGACCCTCTCTTCCGCTCCCTTCGGCGCGTAGATTTGTTGAGAGTTAATGAGTCGCACTTCCGATCCAATTGACGGTGGATCTCGGCGCGCGGGTCCCTCCCGAGACCCATTACTCAAATCGCGGCATGAAGAAGACTTTTTTATATATCGGGGTCGACATTAGTGTGGTCGGGTGACATGTGCACGGTGTACATGCATATAGAGTCGCCACCGATCAATTTTTGGAAGGTATGATCGGGAACCCTATTGAGCGGTCGGGAGAAACCGTTCGATTTTACAAAAATCGAGAGAAGTGGGTGCTGGGACTTGGTTACGCCGAGATTTACATCGACGCCGTTTCGATTACCAAAGTTGAGTGATTTTCTAACCTAAGAATTCATGCGAGACGATATTCAAGGTGAGGTAGCCTCTACGATCTAGAGTTGTCATGCAGGATGGGAATTTCTATCCTATCAATCACAATCGAGAACATTAAGTGCGCAATGATGAATAATCACCATCAAATCAAGCAATCAAACGAACATGGCATGTCTAGCATGGCCCTATCGACCCACGAAAGATCTACTCGAGTTCCGAGATGGTTCGGAAAATTTTTGGGGCCAAGTACCCGGAAAGGGTAAAATGGTCATTTGGAAGGTTCGGGACCCAAAAATCATAAAATAGGGTCGGGCCAGTTGAATGTGGCCATTTCCCATTTTTTGTGATTTTTTAGGATTTTTCTAACCTTTTTTGGATTTTTTTATTTATTTTTTGAAAATCAATAATTTTTCGATCGATGTAAATCGACCCGTAGAACTTCAAAATTTTTTGATCCATACTATAAGAGTCTCGAATTGATCTAGACATTTTTTAGAAATTTTTTAAGAAAATCTAGGAATTTTTATGAATTTGGTTATGAATATTATTGATTTTTTGGATTTTTAGAAAATTTTTTGTGATTTTTTTATTTATTTTTTGGATCGGGTCAACCCGATCAACGCCCGGTCAACCCGACCCGACCCGACTCGCGACCTAAACTGCATCGTTTCCTATTTATTCTAATTTTTTTTATTTTTAAAATATTTTTCTAATATCCGAAAATACTAAAATTAAACGGACGGCGGGGATTAAACCCGGAATTGATCTCAACCGTTCACTCATTCGTGCCTACGTACGCCTCACCGCACTCGATCACGTCCGCCTGTGTATAAAACGACGCCGTATCCGGCTCTTACTCTAAACGACGTCGCTCGTTCATTAACCTAAAATGCGCAGTTTCCATTTTTTATTTTCGATCTAATAAACGAATTATCAAAAATATAAAAAATCAAATCTAACGGTGCGAGAATCAAACTAATATATTTATCGCGGCCGTCGGATCAAATCCGACTTAGCTTGTTCGCGCTAATGGCTGCGCTAACCGGGCGACACTCTGGACCAATGACCACTCGCCACCTCGGACGCCGACTCGTTGACTTGCCCGAGCCTCGGCCGTCTTCTACCTCTCGACGACGACCGAACTAACGGTCGACATTTCTCCGGCGAGATCTAACGGGGAAATATTGCCGGAATGATGCGAAACCAGTACCAATCGACTCGTCCGAACCTCCGGATTAACATATCTCTTAATCAAGCAATTTTATTGGCTAAATCACGAGTATCGGATCACGCACGTAACAACATCTCGTAGTTCGATCATGCGGATTCAAGCCAAATCGAACAATTCTTTCGCACACGATTGTCATAGGAAGTTCGGAAAGCTTACCTCGAGCTCGGTCGAGCTCGCAATGGCCGTAATCGCGTGGTCGAAGTTCGACCGGGCCACGACCGGTTGAAGGCTCGACTCGGGTGTTTCGAGCAAAATTAATGCAAAAGGAAGATGCGATCGTAGTCGGTGAAGAGATTCTCAAAATAACGATTATATGAGCAAGTCACCATCGAAGCACAATGAAGAGATTCGAAGCTCGACTTACCGATTTAGGCGATTTCGAGACTACGAAACCGGTGCCGATCGTCCTCTGGAGATGCGCGCGAACATCCGGAAGAGATAGCGCAGACTTGAGATGGCCTGGATTGATCGGTCGAGTAGCTCACGGTCCGAGCTCCGGCGACGAGTAATGGCGCTCGCGAGACTCTCTCTCTCTTCCTTTTCCCTCTTTTTCTCTCTATTCGCCTTTTGTACCCGTTTTTAAATTTGGCGTGTCGCGGGAGCCTTTGCCGACCCTCTCACAAGTGCGCACACGTGCAATTGGGTCGCCGGATGGCGACAGAATCATTTGGGATTCCATCTAGGTCCATTAGGCCTTCCGTCGAACTCAAACGAGCGCAAATTTCACACCGTTTGAAGAATGTTGACTTTTACGGGCCACCGCGGCTTTGATTGCTTTGCCGGCGCTTTTCCGATACTATTGACCTCGATGTCGGGTTTAATCGACGCGTATCAACGTTGAGGAACAAAACGCCCACATTAATTGATTCAATTATCACCGATTGGCCTGTCAATTTGATCGTCAAAATAAGTCTAGGTACTTGTTCATTCACACGAGAGTTCTAAGGAAGAAGACGACACATTGCGGACCGGTCGGGCCGGTCCGGCCGGCGGTTAGACCGATCCGATCGGGTTCGGACATGCAATTTTCGAAATTAATTAAATTTTATGGAGAATGTTTACAATTAAACCTCAAAATTGAACTCGGGGGCTCAAATACTATCTAGAAATGTAATTTTGCCCAAACGTTTCGATCAATTTCTATAGAAACCCCAAATTTTTCTAAAATTGCAAATTGGGGAAAAGTTCAATTGAGTGCCCAAATGATCAAATTGGATCCAATTACCCATGCCAACCGATTCAGAGCATATGAAAACTTTGAGAGGTAGTCCAATTTTATTGTGAAAGTCCCCTGGATTAAAATTAATTTCAAAAATTGGAAATTCCATGGACTAAATTGCAAAGATTTTGGGGATTTTTGCCCAATCTGTGCAATTCGCGCAATCGAGGGTGAAATTGGTTAAATTGAAACTACGAGAGGATTGAAATTGAATGTCTTGACCTAAAATATGCAAAAGTTGCAAATAAAAAGACTCAAATTGCATTTTTAGGCGAATTCAACCCTTGTGTTGTGAAGAAACACCTAAAATTGAATTCAAATTTTAATTTTTCTTGAGGTGAATATGAAAAGGGAATTAAAATAAAAATATATAACATTTTTATATATTATTGTGACCTCGAGAAGTATTTTTCGTGAATTTTCTTGCATTTTTCTATTTTCCAAAAATATAAAAAAAAATATGAAAAATATGAAAAATTATTTTTTGTTCAAACATAGTTCCTTATGATTGGTCAAGGCCACCAAACTTGATTTTTTAATTTTTTGACTTTTTATGAATATTTCGAATTTTATGAAATAAAACTAAGAAACACTCGATCAAAAATCGGTGTCAACACTCATCGTCATCCTATTGATCCAAGTTTATGATGGATATGTATCCTTATCTTATGCATTAAATTTGATAATGACTTGATACTTATCTCTTACCATTAATGCTTGAAAGCGATATTGATCTTATCCTAACATTAATTACTTGAAAGCAATGTTGATCTTATCTAGATCTTGACTTTCTAATATGAATGCATTTATTACATGAAAAGGTCATGGTTCTTATCCTTTCATTAATTACATGAAAATGACATTGTTCTTATCCCTTCATTTTTTGTATGAAAATGACATTATTCTTATCTTATCACTTAATGCTTGAAAATGACATTCTTCTTATCCTTTAGAAAGACTTGGTTGACTTAGCATTGACTATTCATGAGCTATTTCTTCATTTTCTATGTTCTAATGCCAATTTTCAAAAAGTTGCCCCAAATAAATTAAGAAAAAATTCCCTTGAGAAATTTGAAAATAACTTTCTAAAAATTAAGAGTAGAACCTTAAAAATTCCTTAAACAATTTATCCATAAGATTTATTTTACTTTCTAATTATTTCCAATGTAGGAAAATTTGGGATGTCACAATTCTTCCCCTTAAGAAATTTTGTCCTCGAATTTTTGAACATACCTGGGTTATCGAATAGGTGTGAGTACTTGTGCTTCATTACATCATCGCTCTCCCAAGTAGCCTCTTCCATGCGATGATGTTGCCATAGAACTTTGACTAAAGGATTTGTCTTATGCTTTAGTACTTATTCCCTTTGATCCAAAATTTGCACTTGGGTTCCTCGACACGCGACATCTTTTCGTTTACGTCAATGGTCTTGAAATCTAGTATGTGAGTCGAATCGGGCTCGTACTTTCTTAGCATAGACACGTGGAATACATGATGGATTTTGGAAAGTTTCGGTGGCAAGGCTAACCGATAAGCTAGGTTTCTAATCCTTTCTAGGATTTGGAAGGGCCCTATGAATCTCGAGTTCAACTTTCCTCTTTGGCCAAAGCGTGACACACCTCCGATAGGGGAAATCTTGAGGAATACATGGTCGCCCACGCTGAACTCTAAAGATTTCCTTCTTTTGTCGGCACAACTTTTCCGTCAACTTTGAGCTGTCTTAAGTCGATCTCGTATTATTTCTATGACGTCGGTCGTTATTTGGACCAATTCGGGTCAGGTCGATTGCCTCTCACCGACTTCACTCCAACAAATTGTAGTTCGACAAGCTCTTCCATACAATGCTTCAAAGGGTGTCATTCCAATACTTTGTTGGTAGCTACCGTTGTAGGTGAATTCCGTGGAGATGCAAGTGTTCATCCTAATTGCCTTTGAAATTAATAGTGCATGCTTGCAGCATATCTTCCAAGATTTGGATGGTCCTTTCGCTTGACCATCGATTTGTGGGTGATATGCCGTCTTGTATTGTAGCTTTGTTCCCAATGACTCTTGCAGACTACGCAAAAAGTAGATGTAAACCTTGGATCTCAATCGGATATGATCGATACAGAAGTCCATGTAATCCCACTATATATTGAGCGTATAGCTTGGCATATTTCTCCATTGAATAATCGATTTGCACCGGCAAAAAGTGGGCAAACTTAATCGGGCGATCAACAATTACCCAAATGGAGTTGTGACCTTGTTGAGTTCTTGACATTCCTTGAATGAAGTCCATAGTTACATGGTCCCACTTCCATTTTGGAATTTCTAATGGTTATAGCGTTCCGTCAGAGCTTACAATTTTGAGCTTTGACTTGTTGGCACGTCAAGCATTTTGCAACGTGTTTAGCGTTATCCATTTTCATTCCATTCCACCAATAATATTGTCGAAGATTCCGGTACATCTTTGTGTTTTTGGGATGGATGTTGTAACTACTTTTATGGGCTTTCGATAAAATTTCTTCCTTCAATTTTTCATAGTTAGGAATACGAGACACCCACAAAACTTCAAGGCTCCATCACTAGATACTTGGAAGTTTGGTTTCTCTCCATTCGGGGCTTCTTCTCGAAGTTTAGCTATCTCGGGGTCGTCTTGCTTTGTAATGCCTTAATCCTTCGAACTATTTCTAGTTCAATTCAAAGAGTAGCGATCAAGCTAGATAGTTGCCCTATTTCAAACTTAAATTTCGTATCCCAAACTTTCTCCAAGGGGGTCCACTCTTTGACCATCATGTGTGCAATTTCGACTTCGACCGAGAGCTTTCGCGCCTCTATTTACTTTTCCTAGTTGGTATAGTATCTCGTAGTCGTAATCTTGCAATAATTCCATCCAAAGGCATTGCTGTCTTATATTCAGCTCTTTTTGGGAGAATAAGTACTTTAAGCTTTGATGATCGAGTGTAAATCGGAACTTTTCTCCATATAGGTAATGTCTCCAAATTTGTAAGGCAAAGATGATAGTAGCAAGTTCTAGGTCATGAGTCGGATAGTTCAACTCATATGATTTTAGTTGCCAGGTGGCATAAGCGACTACTTTACCATGCTGCATTATGACAAATCCAAGTCATCTATATAGGATGCATCACTATAAATAGCGAATCCTCCCGATCATGTTGGTATAGTTAGGATAGGTGCAGTTGTTAGCCTCTGTTTATGCTCTTGAAAGCTTCGTTCACATTTGTCGATCCATTCAAACTTGACATCTTTCTTTGTCAAATTTGTTGAAGGGGCGATTATACTTGAAAACTTTTCCACGAACCTTCTATAGTATCCAAAGGACTCAAGAAACTTCGAACTTCTATCACCGTCGTTGGTCTTAGCCAATTGGTTACAGCTTCCACCTTCATTGGATCTACCGATATTTCGTCATGTGTCACACGTCGCCTAAGAATAGAACGCGATCCAGCCAAATTTCACATTTGCTGAATTTGGCGTATAACTTATGTTCTTGAAGTGTTTGCAATTCCATTCTCGGGTGTTGCTCATGGTCATTAGGGGTTTTCGAGTACACCAAGATGCCGTCAATGAAAACTATAACAAACGATCCGAGAATGGCTTAAACACCAAGTTCATTAAATCTATCAAGGTTGCGGGCTCGTTAGTAAGACCAAAGGGCATTACCAAGAACTCATAATGACCATATCGAGTTCGAAAGCGGTCTTCGGAATATCTTCGGGCTCGATTCTTAGTTGATGATAACTAGACCTCAAATCTATTTTAGATAACTCGGACGCTCCTTGTAACTAATCGAACAAGTCGTCGATTCTAGGTAATGGATACTTATACTTGATAGTTGCTCGATTCAGCTTGCCGGTAATCAATGCAAAGAAGCAATGACCTATCCTTCTTCTTCACAAATAATATAGGTGTTCTCCATAGTGATGCATTCGGTCGGATAAAACCCTTATCGAGTAATTCTTGTAACTAAACCTTTAATTCCTTAAGCTCCGTCGAGAGACATATGATAGGGAGCTTCGGAAATGGGTTCCGTCCCTAGAGCTAGCTCAATAACGAACTCTATTTCTCGCTCCGGATGCAGCCCTAGTAACTCTTTTGGGAAGACATTTGGAAATTCTCGCACAATAGAGATATTTTCCAATTCCAACTCCTCCTTAGACTTGTCCCACTTGCAATTGTTGAATACCCTTGACAACCGTCCCTAAGGAGTTGGCACTCTTCTAGTGCCGATACTAGAGGTATTGAAGGGTTTTCTCTATTTCCCTTGAACTTGTAACTAGGATGATTGGGTGGATGGAATTGAATAATGTTTCCATAACAATCTACATTAGCTCGTTGCACACTAAGCTAATCCATGCCTAGAATGATATCATAATCGTACATAGCTAATACGACAAAGTCGACCACTTGTTCCTTCCTAGTGATCACAACCTTACACCCTTTACATATTAGTGTAGACAAAAAGACTTTCCCTAATGGAGGAGAAATACTAAGGAGTGTTTCAAGTGGTTTAGGTTGTAATCCAACTAGTCGTGCAAATTGCTCGAGACACGAATGAATGTGTGGCCCCAATATCAAATAAGACATGGGCACTCTTATCGTATACTAAGATCGTACATGAGATGATGGTATTAGTAGCCTCTGCCTCTTCTTGGGTTACCGCTTATACTTGGCCCCGAACCGGTGGTCGCTACGTATCTCCTAGTTGAGCATGTCCACCCCGATTCGGACGTTCATTAGGTGCGGGTAGTTGTACTCGCAAAGGGCAATCACGTGCCATGTGGCCCTACTAACCACATCTAAAGTAGGCTCGAGTCTGAATTCTACATGGTACATTACCATGTTGTCTCGCCACATATTCGGCATGTCTCGTTTTGCATTGCTGGTCGCTTAAACCTCTGTTGTTGCCTTTAGTGAAGGGTCGCTTTTGTTTTTGTTTCGTTGAAGAAAGAAACGTCCTTCCCGAGGTACAACCATCCGGGATCTCTCTATGAAATCCCTTTCTACCAGTTGGGCACGTTCATATACTTCATTACAATCTTTCGGCTTCGGTGGTACCGGTGGACTTTTGATGTTGGGCCTCGGTCCATCTAGAAATCGTTTCATCCCGTCCTCCGGTTCTTTAATCAACTTAGGGGAGAATCGGGACAATTCGGTGAACTTTGCTTCATATTGATCCACTGTCATATCATTTTGCTTCGGATGTAAGAACTCCTTCATCTTCGATCATGAGCATCGGAAAAGTATTTCCAAAAAATGCTTTAACGAAAGCATTCCATATGATAGCAACATCGCTAGGAAAACTATTCTCCTGGTAGCTCTCCACTAGGATTTAGCATTTCCCAGGAGTTGGTACTCTACCAAAGCTACCCTATTAACATCGAACACCCCGGTAAGGTGAAGATCTTTTCAAGGTCATCAATCCAGGTTTCGCCTTGCTTGGATTTCTGTACCAGCGAATTTTGGCCGCTTCAACCTCAAGAATTGTTCAACTAGTCCTTATAAATAGCATTCACCATTCATTGCGTTAGAGTTAGCATGCTTGTTGGGCTTGCTTGATTTATCGAATTTCCCAAATGTTCAAGTATCTGCGAGATTCCCTTCAGATGGTGGTCATTTGTAGCATTTGCTTTTCCTTTAGAGATTCCAACCTAGAACTCATACTTTACGGAAAAACTACAATGTACTATATTCACATTAACCTTATCGATCGGAGCGAGTAAAAATATTTTTAATATTATACTTTATTTACAATCTATTTACAATAGCGTTCTTGGGGATCGAACCCCGGACGCTCTTGGACCTACTTCATTCCCTTACCATTAGGCTATCGCGATGGTGACATAATTTGCTTTCTTTAAACTTTTATTCCTAAGACTCATGACGTGAAAAATAACATTCTAATCATAAAATCAATAATACCACAATCATAAATTCAAGTCATTGAATGCACATACCTCACCGACGAGTCCAGTTTGTTGGCATGCCACTCCTATATGCATTTTTCCCAACGCATATTTCAAAGACTTCAACACAACTAAATCATCCTTATCACTCCAATTTACCAATAAACCTAATTTTGATACCACTCAAATAGAGATGTAACAACCCATGAACTATATCTCGTCATTCTTCCTTTTATCTAATTCATTTATTATTTTATTTTATTTTCTGCTAAACTTAATTCTTAACGGTGGGTGTATTGAGATAGCAAACATAGCAACTTCCATACATAAACACATATAATCTTATATATGTATTAATATTTCTTACATCAACATTTGACCTTCCATTTACTATTGTATAAACAAAATCCAAAGGATGTTACCTACCCATTCTCGTATTCTCTCTCTATTTCCCACATCATAAGGCTACAATCCCATCCATAGTATTAAACATACTTTTTCAAGGTGACCTTCCTCCTTCATACCTCGATGGTCCATCATAGTTCCTTAATGGACCCGAAAGCATTCCGTCTATATCTTGGTACCATGATATGAACTCGAGGGTTATAGGCATGGACAATCCTACTTTTATGAAGATGAACACCTTGACTATAATATATATAATACCGGACTCCATATCGATAACATCACGTTGGTACTTAAGCATATGGGTAGGCTAGCCGAATAGAGGAGCTCATGGTAGATCCATCAATTCCCTGAAAAATAAAGGGATGAGCGGCAACCCGGTAAATGAAATTACCAAGCCTAAGGCGAGGAATGTCAACTTTATACACAACAAAACTATCGGGGGATCTATTGTAAATATGAGCATGAATCTTCAATGGTAAATCATCAAATGTGTGGAGTCCACCACATAACTTTTGTTCAAATGCCATAGACACATCCATTCATGTAATTCACATCAAACGGCCATTCTGGCTTGCCAATTTGTGCCTATCCGGACCAAAAATATTTTCCTATCCGGACCATAATTAGTAAGACGTATCTCGGGAACGCTCACTTGTGGGTTCAACTTTACCAAACTATAAACGTCTCGCAAAATCACATTCATGAGAACGACGGCTCAATGTATCTACAATATGAACCATTGAGACTTTAAGGGAACATTTACCTATTCGGGCCATAATAATTGCCTAGTCGGGCCATATGTCGTTCCTCGGATGATCTGCACAAACACATTCTTACAGGCGCATGCACCAAATCATTTAATGTAAGAAAATATCATCGTTGTATGACTCAAATCATTCTAATGCATGAAAATATTTTTATGGCTTGATGCAATACACTCGTATTGCACACGAAATGCACACAATTCATGTCAATCTAACGCAATACTTCGTTTAAGCAACAAACGGACGTTACCGCATTAGATCTAGTAATCCCATTTACTTGTACTCCAGATTATTTTATTCTACGATGAATAAAACAAGATGGGAGAGCGACATGATAGCGGAGATTTGAGGCGGAGAAGGCAATAGGTGGCGGTTCGGTGGGGGTGGCCGAGAGAGAAATGGGGGAAAAGTGAGAGAAAATAAGTAAAGGCGAAGAAAGAAGAATGATCGATGGATGTTGAAAATGAAGAAATCATTCCTCTATTTATAGTAGTTTTCTAGCTTCTCTTACAAGTTACTTCATTAATACTCTTGCTTTGTTATCTTAATCCCATTGGTCCACCAAAAAGCCTACCTTTCTTAGGTTCATAGATTAGCTACTTATTGTAGTCCTATTGGTCCAAGTGTATGGTGGATATGTATCCTTATCTTATGCATTAAATTTGATAATGATTTGATACTTATCTCTTACCATTAATGCTTAAAAGTGACATTGATATTATCCTAACATTAATTACTTAAAAGCAATGTTGATCTTATCTAGATCTTGACTTTCTAATATGCATGCATTTATTACATGAAAAGTCATGGTTCTTGTCTTTTCATTAATTGCATGAAAATGACATTGTTCTTATTCCTTCATTAATTGTGTGAAAATGATATTGTTCTTATCTCTTCATTTGTTGTATGAAAATGACATTGTTCTTATCTTGTTAATTAATGCTTGAAAATGACATACTTCTTATCCTTTAGAAAGACTTGGTTGACTTAGCATTGACTATTCATGAGCTATTTCTTCATTTTCTATGTTCTAATGCCAATTTTTAAAAACTTTCCCCAAATAAATTAAGAAATAGTTCCCTTGAGAAATTTCAAAATAACTTTCTAAAAATTAAGAGTAGTACCTCAAAAATTCCTTAAAGAATTTATCCATAAGATTTATTTTACTTTCTAATTATTTCCAATGTAGGAAACTTTGGGATGTTACACCTAGTGGTTGAAAAGGGTTCAACAACTAAGGAGTGATCCGAAGCTCATCAAGTATGTACGTTTAACCGAACAATTAAATTATCTAATAATCCATTCAATCCAATGAAGACCCACAAGCAATGGATACCAAGAATTACAACGACAAATACTACAAAGCACACGCAATAGATTATACCTACTCAAATAGCGTTTCAAACCAACATTCAAGCCATCTCAACTCACATCATTTCGACAACAACAGCCACAATCATCCTACAATTCTCGATACTGATTCTAAACTCAACTTGCAAGCACTAAAGTGCACGACCCCATTATAGGGCTCTCAGCCAAACTGCCCCTTCACACATTTCCATGTCCAATTCCCTCTGTTTCGGCAGTAATTTGGACAATCAGTCCCCAAATTCGAACTACCCATGGCTAAGAGATCATAATTTAACCAATAGCATCAATATGCGACTCACAAGCTCCATGGACCATTCCTTATAGCTCATGGCCAAACACCCATCTACGGTCCCACTCCAATTTCCACCAACTCAATGATGTTCAACAAGATTAGTCCATGAATTCTAGCTACCCATTACCTAAGGATACCAAATCAAGCAACGGATCGGACATGGAAAGGCAATTTCCCTTCCATGCAAGCGAACTCTCCCGCATAATACCCATTTTCAAGAAAATATGTCGGACCAAACAAACAATTATCGGAAAGGCTAGTAGTCGGGATAGAAGTACTACTTGCCTTAGGATTGTGTACAAAGAAATGGAACTCGACTCGCCGCCCGGATGAACTCAAGCCGACACTTTTTCCTCCTAGGCAGAGTGCGATAAGAGATGAAGAGCGAGGGAGGGTGCGGCATTGAGGATTGAGCTCATGGGCTACTGTTGTTGAATCCCAAAGTTGTCGGATAAAACAAGAGCAAGAGAGCTTGAGTGGAGGCAAGAGTCGTGGCGGATCCAACAAGGGAGAAGAGAGGGAGAACGAGAGAAAAGAGAGTGAAATGGGGAGGAGAGAGATTGAGAAGCCCTTATATATAGGTCTTGAGTCGGTGGTAGGGCTGATCCAAAAAGGCTTCGCAGCTCAAGCACGAAGCAAATTTTGCTTCGGACCGATTTCGTACTCTAGCACTCAATCAAATAAATCACAAGTGGTCAGATTAAAATTATTGTGCCAACATCCCCTTAAGCTCCAAATTCCACCATGCCAACTATTTTAATTCCCAAATTCATAATTACTAAAATCTCGATCCCCATAAGTACTTTTCCGCTTATTAATCCAATTGGGTAAAAATTCATGTCGTCACAATATCACTCCAACAACTTAGAGGGTACAATATAAGGTCAATATTAATTATATATTATTCATATGAATTTTCGCAACAAAAAAATGTTAATTGTGTGGTTATGTGAGTGAAGGAGTTTTCTGTGCATTAGTTTTTTGTTACTTTCACGCATTTGCTTTACTGAAGTGATAAGCCAACGGAAAACCATTTGCGATCAAAGAAAATATTCATACGTAAATGAAAAATAAAATCCCTAAAATGAAAATTAGAGAACATATTTTGAAGTTTCTTCCCGAACGCTCTCTGGTGCACTCTTGAACGCTCTTCTTTCCCTTCTCCAAGTTTCACTCTTCCTCACCGCCGCTTGACATCTTCGTTGAAGGTTCAGCTCTTCTTCATTGATGCTCAATGGCTTTGTTCTAGGTTCTCTCCCTCGGTCGATTTGAAAATAATCTCTGAAAATTCGATCAATCCTTTACATTGTGAATCTGTTGTTGAATCTTCTATGCTGCTACTTGATTCTCTTTTCCGTTCATTTTCTATGCTTAACAGAAGAGAAAGTGGATGATGACAGAGAGGTGGAAAGTGAAAAAAACTCACAAGCTTTTGATCAAGCATTAGACTTTGCACGTTAGTTCTTTAGATTATAAAAGATGAACTCGTTGTTCAATGAATATTTGTTGTAGTTAGCTCTTTCTTCGCACAATTTATCCTATTGTTTCATGTGAAGATAGAGCCCTCTGTACAAGAACCAATAATGGAATGTTATTTAGGTACTCCTCGGGATATGGCGATGAAAACAAGCAATCAAGTTGACTTTGTTATCTTATCTGTTTTTTTTTTTTTTTTTTTTGGGGGAGGCATGGAGTTGTAATTTGTCAGTTTAAATAATAATCGGTTAGACAGGCTTCAGATTAAACTATGAGATTGCAATCATATTCAAAATAGAATCTAAACACTCAAAACATTTTTAGTTACACTTTTTCAGTATACCAACAAACGAATAAGAAAAAATAATTTTTTTAAATATAATTTTCATGATTTTTTTTTAAATAAGTACAAGTATTCATTGATTTCCCCATTAATGCTCGTCTAATTCTCAGCGACATGCACTTTTTGTTTGCCTTTTGGGAGGCACTCATGGATAACTATCACCCATCGTGGGTCCTCTCGCACCATTTTCCTCAAAACGTGTTAAAGAAAACTGAAATTCTTTGTTCTTTACTTTATATTATGAAGAAATTTTTTCAGGTAATATCATTTTCATACCAAGCACTACAAAAAAACACGGATTTAGCCACAAAAAACTTGCGACGAAAAACATTCGTGGCTAATTTCCGACGAAAATAGCGACAAAAATGAATATTCGTCGCTATTTGCGACGAAATTAGTCATGAAAAAATTAGTCGCTAATTAGCGACGAATATAGCCACGAAACAAAATTCATCGCTAATTTGGGACGAAAAATAGCCACGAAAAATAATTCATCGCTAATTTGCAACGAAAATGACCACAAAAAAAACTCGTCACCAATTAACGACGAAAACGGCCATGAAAAAGATTATTCGTCGCAAACTCCTTTGCGACGACAATAGGCTTCGTCGCCAATTAGCGACGAATATCTTTTTTGTCGTAAATTCTTCTCTCGAAAAGTTAGCGACGAAAATCAATGTTCGTCGCTAATTAGCGACGAACTTTTATTTTCGTCACAAAATTAGCACTTTGAATAAAAATAACAAAGAAATTATTAAAATTACTAATGAATCATTATTTTCGTTGCTAATGTAGCGACGAAATGTATTATTCGTCGCTAATATGATAGAAATAAAAATAACAATTTAGCGACGAATTAACTTTTTCGTCAAGCTACGTTAGCGACGAAATTTGTTTTTCGTCGCTAATAGGATATAAATGAAAATAAAAATAAAAATAAAAAAATACTTAGCGACGAGCAATGTTTTTGGTTACTACTTAGCGACGGAAAGCAAATTTCGTCACAAAATTGTTACTATCTTTTAGCGACGAAAACCTATTTCGTCACTAATTAGCAACGAACCACTTTTTCGTCGTAAATTCTCTTTTTAAAACTTAGCGACGAAAATTTCCGTTCGTCGCTAATTAGCAACGAACGTTGATTTCGTCGCAAAATTAGCACTATGAATAAAAAAAAGAAAGAAAATATTCAAATTAGTGACGAATCACATTTTTGTCACTAATTTTATCTAAATATAAAAAAAGGAAATATTCAATTTAGCAACAAATTAACTTTTTCATCTCTAATTTAGCGACGAAATTAGTTTTTCATCGCTAATATGCTCTAAATAAAAATAAAATATTAAAATTAGCTAATTACTTTTTCATCGCTAATTTAGCGACGAACAATTTTGTTCGTAGCAAAATTAACATTGTGTATAAAAATAAAAAAGAAAATATTTCAATTTAGCGACGAACTAATTTTTTCATTGCTAATTTAGTGACGAAATGTATTACTCGTCGCTAATATGATATAAATAAAAATAAAATATTAAATATTAATATTAGCTACAAATATTTTTTTCCGTTTCTAATTTAGCGACGAATTAGCTTTTTCGTTGCTAAATTAGCGACTTAATTGTTTTGTTCGTCGCTAAATAAGCCACGTAATTATTTTTTTGATCGCTAGATTTCTCTCTCCTATCTTTTTTAATCTTTCTTTTGACGTTACTTTCTAAAAGCCTCCTGCCCAGTTCCACGTGCTCTCTCTCTCCTACCTATACAACGTCATCATCTTCTTCTTCGCTTCGCATCTTCTTCATTTCGTCCTTCCTTCTTGTTCTTGCTATCCTTTTCTGGTTCAACCGAGCGACCCACCTCCACCCGACCACTACAGCCTGCACCACCACCCTCCGTCCACTCCCTCGCTAGTCACGCCTCACGGCCAGTAGCCTCGTGCAAGCCGCAACTAGCCGAGTCGCTTGTAGCAACCACCGGCTGTCGCGACTCTCATCTTTCGATGGCGCGGGGTTAACGAACCGCGCTTCCGATCCGGTTGGCGGTGGATCTTGGGGCGCGGGTCCCTCCCGAGACCCATTTCTCGAATCGCGGCGTGAGGAAAATTTAGAAATATCGAGATCAACCTTAGTGTGGTTGGATGACATGTTCACAGTGTACATGCATATGGAGTCGCCACCGATCAATTTCGGAGGGTATGATCGAAAACCCTATCAAGCGGTCGGGAGAAACCGTTCGATTCTACGGAAACCAGAGAAGTGGGCCCGGGGACTTGGTTACGCCAAGATTTACATCGACGCCCTTTTCGGTTATCGAAGTTGAGTGATTTTCTAACCTAAGAATTCATGCGAGACGATATTCAATGTGAGGTAGGCTCTAACGATCCGAAGTTGTCATGCAAATGGGAATTTCTATCCTATCAATCACAATCAGAAAATTAAATGCGCAATCATGAGTAATCACAATCAAGTCAATCAATCCAACGAGCATGGCATGTCTAGCATGGCCCTATCGGTTCATAGAAAGATCTATTCAAGTTCCGGGATGGTTTGGGAAATTTTTGGGGGCCAAGTGCCCAAAAGGGTAAAATGCTCATTCGGAAGGTTCGGGACCCAAAAATCATAAAATAGGATCGGGCCGAGTTGAATGTAGCCATTTCCCATTTTTTTGTGATTTTTCAGAATTTTTGGAATTTTTCTATTTTTTGATTTTTTATTTTTTTTCGAAAATCAATAATTTTTTGGATCTATGTAAAGCGCCCCCTAGAACTTCAAAATTTTTTGATCCAGACTATAAGAGTCCCAAATCGATCTAGACATTTTTTAGAAATTTTTTGGGAACATTTTGAAATTGTTATGAATTTTTTATGATTATTATTGATTTTTTAGATTTTTAGAAAATTTTAATGAATTTTTTTATTAATTTTTGACTTGGGACAACCTGGTCAACGCCCGGTCAACCTGACCCGACCCGACTCGCGACCCGCTCAACCTAAACGATACCGTTTCCTATTTATTCTAATTTTTTTGATTTTTTAAAAATATTTTTCTAATATCGGAAAATACTAAAATTAAACGGACGGTCGGGATTAAACCTAGAATTGATCTCAACCGTTCGCTCCTTCGCGTCTACGTACGCCTCGTCGCACTCAATTACCTCGCCCCATGTACAAAACGATGCCGCATCCGACTTTGTACTCTAAACGACATTGCCCGTTCATTAACCTAAATGAAGACCGTTTTCATTTTTTATTTTCGAATTGATAAACGAAATATCAAAAATAGAAAAAATCAAATCTAACGGCCCAGAATCAAACTAATCTATTTATCGCGACCGTCGGATCAAATCCAACTCAGCTTATTCGCGCCAACAACGAGAGTTGACTAGACGACACCCTGGACCAATCATAGCTCGCCACCTAGGAATTTGACTTGTTGACCTACCATGTAGACTTCGTCTTCAACCTCTCGTCGGCGACTCAACGGACGGCCAAGATCTTCCAGCGACGATCTAACGATGAAACCTCAACTAAAACTCGTGAAACCAATTCCTATCGACTCGCCTTGATCTCTAGATTAACATACCCGAAAATCAAGATAATTTCATCGGTTAAATCATGAGCTATGAACTACGCACGATCGATCATCGCCGAGTTCTAAAATGCAAATTAACACCAAATCGAGCAATTCTTTCATGCACGATCATCATAGGAGGTTAGGAGAACTTACCTCGAGCTCCGATTGAGCTCGCAATGGCTAGAAACGCCCGATCGATACTCGGCCGGACCGCGACAGGTTAGAGGTTCGACTCGGGTGATTCGAATGAAATCAATGCAAAACGGAGATGCAAACGTGGTCGGTGATATTCGCGGATCAAAACGAACACATCAATTTTAAAAATGATGATCATCCGAGCAAGTTGCCATCAATGCACAAAGAGGAGATTCGAAGCTTGACTTACCGCTTCGGAGTTCTCGAGCTAATTGGGTGGTGCGATCGCTCTCCTCGGTTCAGGCGAGCTTCCGGTGATGATCCGACGCCTTGATTAAGCCTTGGATTGGCTTGACGTGTATCTCACGGTCTTCGTTTAAGCTCTCGTCAATGGCGGACGACGAGAGCTTTTTCCTCTCTCTAGCTCACTCTCTCTCTATTTTGTTACTTCCACGAGCATGAATGAGCCCCTCCTTTTTTATTCACGAATCTTCCCATCCTTTTATACCTCTTTTGAAAATTGGTGCGTTGGGAGAAGCTTCGCCGGCCTTCCTTCGCACGTGCCCATGCGTGCGAAGAGGTCTAAACGGGCGATGGGAACGGAACAGGACTCCGTCCAACTCCGTTTAGCATTTCGGCGATTGGAAAATGGGCTTGAATTTGTGCATTCTGTGAAGGTTGACTTTTTCGGATTGCCGTGACTTTGACCGGCTGTTCCGCCGTGCTTCGGTGGTCATTAGCCGTGACATCGGCGGCAATCGACGCGTCCGGACTCGGCGGACAAAACACCTCTCCAAGCTTGTCCGATTATAGCCAATTGGTCGTCCAATTTGATCGTCAAAATTCATCATT
This sequence comes from Rhodamnia rubescens, assembly GCA_021437795.1. Lineage (NCBI taxonomy): Eukaryota > Viridiplantae > Streptophyta > Magnoliopsida > Myrtales > Myrtaceae > Rhodamnia > Rhodamnia rubescens. The sequence goes on along the minus strand of JAILYA010000002.1, from coordinate 12,842,131 downwards.
CGATCTGCAAAATGGCGCGAGCTCGGGGAAGAAGATGACACCTGTTTGGACTGTTCGACCGATCTAACCGGCGGTCGACCGGCTGAGCCGGTCCCAACTCGCAATTTTCAAAATTAATCCAAATGCGTGGGGAATTTTTGCAATTAATCCTCAAAATTGAACTCGGGGGCTCAAATACTATGTAGAAATGTAATTTTTCCCAAAATTTCCGATCAATTTCTATGAAAACCCCAAATTTTTCGAAATTGTAAATTGGGGAAAAGTTCAATTGAGTGCCCAAATGACCAAATTTGATCCAATTATCCTTGCCAATCGATTCAGAGCATATGAAAACCTTGGGAGGCAGTCCAATTTTATTGTGAAAGTCCCTGGATTAAAAGTAATTTCAAAAATTGGAAATTCCAGGGACTAAATTGCAAAGATTTTGGGGATTTTTGCCCAATCCGTGCAATTCCCTTAATTGAGGGTGAAATTGGTCAAATTGAAACTGTAGAGGATTGAACTTGAATGTCTTGACTCAAAATATGTGAAAGTTGCAAATAAGAAAACTCAAATTGTATTTTTGGCGAATTCAACTCTTGGTGTTGTAAAGAAACACCTAAAATTGAATTCAATTCTTAGTGTTTCTTGAGGTCAAAATGAAAAGGGATTTAAAATAAAAATATGGAACATTTTTCTATATTTTTGTGACCTCGGAAAATATTTTTTGTGAATTTTGTTGTACTTTTCTATTTTCCAAAAATATTTAAAAAATGCGAAAAAAAATGAAAAATTTTTTTTTTGTTAAAAAATGGTTCCTTATGCTTGGCCAAGGCCACCAAACTTGATTTTTCAATTTGTTTGACGTTTTATGGATTTTCTATGAATTTTTATGAAACTAAAAAAAAACTTGATAAAAAATGCATGTGTCAACAGCTGCGCCTCTTTGAAAGTAATCTCGATTAGAGGTTGCTTTCAAAGACAAGATGACACCTGAGTTTTTGATCGACTCAACTAGGGAAAAGTTTAAGAAAAACGAGTCTTGACATTCAATTATCTTACCTTTGCCGTTGAAGTTCAAAATTTTTATGGAGAAATTACTTCGACTCATTCTTAATGTAAGAGAGAAAGAAGGAGAGAGAGATTTACCCGTGGCTCACCCGTCGGTGATCTAGAGATTGTTGGTCGGAGGTTGATAGGACGAGTGTATAGGATTACCTCCGAATAGCTCGTAAGGTCCTTTTTAGGGAGCGAAGTCTATCCGATGGCGGTGTCTTTTTGCGAGGTTTGAGGTTTAGAAAGAAGGGTTTACCTTGTAATAAGGGATTTACCTATTAAAAGGAGAATTTGCTATCATGTAGAAAGGAATGCACCTATTAAAAAGAGATCGGCTATCATGTAGAAAGAAATTCACCTATTAAAAAAGAATTGGCTATCCCGTAGAAAGGAATTCACCTATTAAAAGAGAGTTGGCTATCCTATAAAAAGGAATTCACCTATTAAAAGAGAATTGGCTATCATGTAGAAAAGAGTTCACCATTTAAAAGAAATCGTCTATCATGTAGAAAGGAATTCACCTTTTAAAAAAGAATTGACAATCCCGTATAAAAGGAATTCATCTATTTAAATAGAGTTAGCTATCCCGTAGAAAGGAGTTCATCTATTTAAAGAGAATTGGCTATCATGTGGAAAGGAATTCACCCGTTAAAAGAGAATTGGCTATCCTGTAGAAAGGAGTTCACAATTTAAAAGATTACCCTAATGTCTTCCTTCCGGGAAACGACAAAAGCGGTAACAAGGATATTATTCCAAGGACCTATGATTACTAGGAATCCTTCGGAATCTTAAAGTAAACTTGATTTAAAAGAGGAGGGTGCCATCCGAGGACCTAGGGTTACTAGAGAACTTACGAGAAGCCCAAACCCGATTTTCGATTTCAAAAGTTGAGGGTGCCATCCGAGGACCTAGGATTACTAGAGAACCTACGAAACTCGAACCCGATTTTCGGATTGTAAAAGTTTGAGTTCGAGGACTTGGGATACCGAAAGCCCGCAGAAAATCCAAGTTAGTCGGATGTTTTAAAAATGTAGTTATTCGAGGGTTTGGACCCGCAAAAAATCAACTAAGCATCATTAGAATCGCTTTTAGAGCAAAGAAATGGGTTAAGACCCATGAATCATAACGCAGAAAAGGTGATCCTAGATTTTGGGGAAAAACTTAGTAATCCCGGTTAAAAAGGTTTTCAACTTCGTATTTATGAAGGAAGCGTATCCAAGCACATTGTCGAATAGCACATATGTTCAAATTTTCACTAGGATGAATTTTGAATATCACGATCTAAGTATTCTTCAAAAGGGTTGTTTTAAAAGATTTCAAGAGGATTTCCTTTATTCAAGAGGGCTTCTCACCATTTGGAAAGGCTTTACTCAAAACTCGAATCTGCTCACAGAAGACACAAACCTTAAGGTTTCGGGATCATTCGAGATGCATATAATCCGATTGATTAGAAAAGGCACTTAAAAGGGACCGTAATTTAGGCCAAGTCAAAGGTTTATCAAAGGGTATTCATCTTGAGGCTAAGAAAAGAATATTCATCAAGAATAACTTCTTCGGGTCTATAAGTCAAGAACCCCGAAGATATGATAAGACAGGATTGTACTTACCTCTTTAAGCGGTAGCTTCTGCGTGATCTCTCGCATCCGCTTGAGACATCTCTTAGATTAGAAAAGTTTTGGGGATAGGTTGTATCTTGGCTTAAGGTGGGCTTTTAGGAAAGGTCATATTTTCGTAAAGAGGGGTGAACGTGGGTGATCACCTTGATATATTTACCAGCGAGTTGTTTGTTTTGAGGAAGGTTCATGAATATCTTTCTTCGATTGACTTCGAGGATTTCCCTCTTTTCTTTGTGATTCTCAAACTTTTCTTTTCCTTTTTCTCCCTCTCTCTTTTTTGTGAGAGGATTTCAAATAGGCCTTGGCCTTGCTTTTACCAGGCACTTTGCTTTTTCTAGCCCTTTTGTCTCTTATCATTTTCTGTATTGACTAGCTCTTTTTGAGACCAAGATTGAAAATTTCCTCCAATTATGCTTTTGACTTATCGCTGGTAATTCATTTGTCTTGCCCCAGATAGGGAGGTGATCACCAACGATGTCTTGGAAATGAAGATTAAAGGCTTAAATTAGCTCATCAAAGGATAAATTGTTTGGGGATATAGAAATGAAGTACTTTTCTTCACTTTGAGGTATTCCAAGCCTCTGTAAGAAATCACCTGAAATTATCACAAAAAGATTAATGCAGAGTTAGCACAATAAAACCTTACCTTAATGTTTTCTCCAAGGAATCAATCAACGAACCTCCAAATATGCCCAAGTGTGGGGTGGTTCTTGATAGAGTTTTATCCAGAAAAATTTCTCCCTTTTTAGTTCGGAATGGTTGTCAAGGGATATAAGTGCGTATGGAAAATTTTGAAATGAAAATGCCTTTCATCGTTTCAATCCATGTAATCACCGTGAACGACCCCTACATCTCAAGATTAAGCTATTTCTCTCTATCATCTCCACTCATCTCTCAAGTGTATCGGGGACGTGTTTGAGAACAAAGTTTGCCTCATTTCATCTAAAGGATCATCCTTTTGAAAATGCTTTCAAAACATACCTTTTTGTAGTACCTTAGGGCTTTTCATCAAAATTCACCCTTTGCGAAAATTTTTATCACCAAAAATATATTCAAGAGGTGTTTGTTAAATTTCAAAGAGATGTTTCTTTAAAAGGGACATGCAGCTTTGCGGATCGAAGATCTTTTCGGTGTTGAGCATGATAACCTCTCTTAATTGAAGAAGAGTATATCTTTCGGAAGAGAAGAGAAACTCAAACATGTCTCCTTCAAACGCCGATTCCCGTTTCCTAGATAAACAAGAGAAACCAATCAGCTATGGATATTCAAAATCTTAAATTAAAGTTGATTCCCTATTTGATCAATCATTTTGCACGATTCTTCTTGACTCGAGCCCTCTCCCGCAAAATACAAACATATGCAAATGCGAGTACGCAAATGGCATGCAAATGTAAAATTTTTATGTGACTCGAGATTCGCTCATCAAACAATCTGGAGCTAGGTTTTATTTCGGGGATAATACTTCTTCTCGGCATCTGCATTTATCGAACTTGCCAATTCTTCTCCATCCATGTTTACAAGGATAAGAGCTCCCCCGAGATAAAACTTTCTGGATTGCGTAGGGGCCTTCATAGTTTGGTGTAAATTTGCCTCCCGGGTGTTGGGCATTTTGGAGTACCTTTCTCACAACTAGCATCCCTGCTTCAACATTCATGGGCTTGACCTTTTTGTTAAAAGCTCGGCCACTTTCTTTTGATAGCTTTTGCGAGTGGCAAATGGCCTTTAGTCGTTTTTTCGTCAATCGATTTAATTGCTCATGCCTCTGCTTGGTTCCACTCACCCTCTAAGAGTTTGATCGAGAAAGGACCCTTAAAGAGGGAATTTCAACTTCTATTGGCGGGATCGCCTCCATGTCATATACCAATGAGTAGGCGGTTGCCCCGATTGAAGTACGAATCGAAGTTCGATAGGCCATGAGGGCGTGTGGCAATCTTTTATGCTAATCTTGATATTTCTCAGTTGTCTTGGCTAATATTTTCTTGATTTTTTTATTTGCCGCTTCTACGGCTCCATTCATTTGTGGGCGGTAAAGTGAGGAATTGAGGTGTTGTATCTTAAATTGATTCAATAGATTATCGACGACCTTGTTGTTTAGGTTGGAGCCATTGTGCTGTAATGATTGCTCGGAGGGACTCCATAATGAATTTAGACACACTGTTTGCAGTGACATTGGCGTATGAACCGGCTTCAATCCACTTGGTGAAGTAATCAATGGCCACCAGAATAAAACGACGTCCATTGGAAGCCTTCGGGTTGATTGGTCCAATCATGTCGATTCCCCACATAGAAAACGGCCAAGGTTTCGACATTTGATGCGATTCATTTGGCGGCACATTTATCTTGTCGCCATATACCTGGCATTGATGACAAGACCTAACATGTTGATTGCAATCGATTCAATAGTCATCCAAGCAATATCCAAGCCTCATGATCTTTTTGGCCGGTAGATGACCATTCATGTGCGGCCCGCATTCTCCTTCATGGATCTCTTTCATAATGAGATTTGCTTCTTCGGCATTTACCCACCTTAGCAAGATCGAATCAAAAGATCTCTTGTATAGGATCTATCCACTAAGGAAGGACTTAGAAGACATCTTGCTGATGTACTTCTTGTCTTTTGGTTGGTGTTTTGTGGGAATTCGCCTTTTAGCGGGTAATTTTTGATATCATGATACCATGGTTCTTCATCAGATTTTTCTTCGATGACCATGCAAGCATGCTGGTTGATTAAGGATGTGAATCCTCAATGGCTCTATATCAAGGCCATCTTACACTTATAACATAGCCGATAATGTAGCCAAAGCATCAAGAAAGTGGTTCCGAGTCCTTGGTAAGTACTTGAATATGATCTCATCAAAGTGTTGGATCAATCTTTCGAGAAATTTGTGATAAGGGATAAGCTTGGGATCCTTAGTTTTCCATGTTCCCCGAGTTTGTAGGATGATAAGCATGAAATCCTCGTATACCAGCGGTTTCTTCACTTTCAATGAAATGGCCGGTTCTAATCCAAGGATACAAACTTCATATTTAGAGATGTTGTTGGTGCACGGGAATACCAACTTGGTTGAGACAGGGTAATGTTTATTTTCGGGGGATATTAAGACGCCCGTGCACGATCCAATGAGATTTACAGCGCCATCAAAGTACATTGTCCATTTATCTTCGAGATATGCTTAAAATTTGGCCTTCATCGTTTTGCTTTGGAAGGTCCTTAGGAGGATTTTCAGCCAACATGTCGGCGATTGCTCTTCCCTTGACGGATTTTTGGGGCGAAGTTCGATGTTGAACTCGAAAGGCACTTACCATTTGGCCATCTTTCCCAACAGAGCTGGTTTTTCGAGAAGATACTTGATAGGGTTATTTTTAGTGACCGAGTTAGATATCATAATGCAAGGTATATTGCCTCGGTCTATGGAGAACCCACACCAATGCCACGCAGGTTCTTTCCACTTTGGTGAGTATTTGGCTTCGACGCCGGTGAACTTCTTGCTCGGATAGTAAATGGCACGTTCCTTTCGATCTTCGGGGTTAGTTTGGACGAGTAACGCTCCCAAGGACTCATCGTGAACCGTCGGTACAAGGTTAAAGGAGCGTTAGGGATAGGAGGTACCGGTATTGGAGGTTACACCAAATACTCCTTGATCTTCTCAAATGCTTATTGACATTCGAAATCCCATTTCACTTTTGCACCCTTTTTTAGAAGTTTGAAGAAGGGCTTTACCGTTTCGACAATTGCGATATGAATATGAATATGTAATTCAGCCTTCCAAGTAAACCCCTTACTTCTTTAACGGTAGAATGAGTCCCTATCTCCCATACGACTTTGATATTAGAAGGGTCAATCTCGATGCCACGACCGCTTACGATAAATCCAAGCGACTTTCCGGATCCGGGACCGAATACGCATTTTGCGGGATTTAGCTTGAGCTTGTATTTCCTCGATTGATCAAATAACTTTCTTAGTACTTGAATGTGATCTTCTCCGGGCTTGGATTTAGCGATCATATCATCGACATATACCTCCACTTCTTTGTGTATCATATCATGCAACAAAGTCACCATAGCTCTTTGATAGGTAGCCCCTGCATTTTTTAATCCAAAGGGCATGACTTTATAGCGAAAAATCCCCCATTGGGTGACGAACGATGTCTTTATCTTGTCTTCTTCTCTTAGCATGATTTGATTATATCCCGAGGAGCCATCCATGAAGGAGAATAGTTCAAAGCCCGCGGTGCTATCAACAAGCACGTCAATATGCGATAATGAGAAGTCATCCTTTGGACTAGCCTTGTTTAAATCTTGATAATCTACACATATTAGGATTCTCCCATCCTTATTCTAAACCGGTACAATGTTGGCGACCCAATCAAGCATATGGGACGGCTTCGATGAACCTCACTTTGAGGAGCTTCATTACTTCTTCTTTGATCTTATCGGATAATTCGGGGTTCATTCTTCCGCATGGTTGGTTAACTGGTTTGCATGCATGATTCGTAGGTAAAGCATGTTCTACTATATCTCGATCCAATCCAGGCATGTTAGCATATGACGAGGCGAAGATATCCCGATATTCTTTAAGCAATGCCGTCATTCTCCGGATGTCGGTTGTAGACAAATGTCCCCCCTATTTTCACTTTTTTAACACATACTGAATCTCCCAGATTGATAAAGATAGGTTCTTAAAAACAAGAGGTTTGGACTTTTCAAAACATTCCCATTCTCTCTTGATTTCACTCACATCTATTTCTTCTTCGTCAATTTCATATGAGTAGTCATCGAGCTGATCTCGAGTCACATATTAATCTATTATGCATGGGAGGGGTGATATGCCCGAAATATATCAAGGAGAGTCGGTATACCAAAATGATGATATTACGAGAATGCGGGACCTGTTTTGATAAAAATGTTTTCGAATTCGTTTTTGAAGAGAACTTGTCCTTAATCTTCTTGGCATCCTGGTCCTTAATAGCCATTTCGAAAACCAAGAATCATATGGCGAATCAGGCTTCAAGTTTTATGGTCAAGGCAATTGTCATCATCGGACCAATCCGTTGCTCCATATGTCCTTAACAAAATTGGAGATGATTTTCATTGATAGATGCAACTAATGGCAATACAATACTGCACTTCTTGAATCACGAAACAAGATCCAAGGGTACTTTAAGAGAAGAAACATCAAAAAGCTTTAGCTATAGGAAATAAATGTAGTAATCGAAATGCACTTGAAAGATAAAGTTCGAAAGAGCCTTTTACTCAAGGGTGGGAAAGTCGTCGTCGAGCCATTCAACGATCACATTCACCCGATTGTCCAGAAATGGGTTGAATAAATCTAGCCCCGCAGATATTAGAAATATCTTCACCCTCAAGCCATTTACCTCCCTTGGAGAATACTTTAGGAAGGGAATTTTCAAACATTTTTCCTCTAGCCTTCCAGGCCTTGGTGCCAATAAAAGCGATCATCTCGGTGTCCACGACGTCCTTGGTCTCCATAACATTTGTTTCGACCTCGGCCTCGACCCATATTATGTCTTTCTATTTTCTTATATCCCAGACCCACCTTGTGATCATTTGAGTTAAGATTCGGGGGATTACGAATTCCTTGGCCATACTTCCCCAATCCGGTGCCGGGAATGAAACCATTTACGAGGAGTACTTTTCCCGCCATAGTTACAGGCTTAGATAGCTCCGGAGTAGTTATCTTTACATCGAGATGGTACGTGCATAATGGATACGACGTCCAAGGTATGATAGCTAAACTCATCCTCTTTTAGGGGTTCGATGTAGGGAACCATTCCTTTCGGGGAAGTGCGATTGTCCGTTTCTCCATGGATAGTGACTAGACGGCCCCGTACCACAAATTTAACCTTCGATGCGAGAGAAGAAGGTATTGCTCTCGATACATGGATCCATGGTCTTCCCAAAAGCATAGTGAAAGCACTAGGGATATGCAGCACTTGGAATGGTATGGAGAAAGTTACCGGCCCAACGGAGACATCCAATTCAATCTCGCCTACCATATTCTTAGAAACTCCGTCGAATGAACGAATAGTCGCCTTGGATGTCTTGATGAAGTCTTCATTTATCCCCAAGCTTCTCGGAGTGCTTAGAGGACACGGATTAAAAGTCGAGCCATTATCAATTAAAACATGAGATACCTCTTTTCCATGGCACCTTACGGCGACGTAGAGGGCCTTGTTGTGGACGCGCCCTTCTCTTGGGAAATCTTCATCCGAGAAAGAAATCGATCTTTCAATAGAATGGCCCCTACGAAGTCTCCTAGGTGGACTTCTTGATAGTCTCGGGAACATGTACTTCATTTAGCACCTTCAACGGAGCGTTTTTATGTTTCTCTAAATTCTTGAAGAGATCAAGCAAGGAGATTTGTGCTGGCATTTTCTGGAGTTGGTCGACGACTTCGTACTCACCTGGTTCTCACAAATGATCGAAGCTTTTCTACATCTTCTAACGTTGGCGCCCTCTTTTCAGGTTCCACCTCCCTTGGAGTATAACATCTTCCGGATCTCATCACGGTGTCAATTTCACCGATACCTTAGTCCAATGTACCGCCTTCGAGTTGTATTCTTCTACAGGTGGAAGTTTAATCTTTACCGTCGTAATTCCGTCATCTTGACTATTCGAGACTTCCGTCACTTCTTCGCAAGATGAATCTAACGTCAACGGCTTCTCTGAACTAGAGGCCTCCTAGTTATCCACCTTATTTAGATCAATCACAAAACGGACGTCCACCATCCCTATCATTTCATCCTCATGAATGCTTTCGAGATTATGTCCATGAAATGGCCTCGCGGGCGTTGCATCAGGCAACGTTTTTTTCGTCAAAGTGTCTCTATCTTTCCCTCCCGACTCTCATGATTATACCTTCTATCCTCATACCAATATCCACCATGTGTTGGAAGGAAGAATATGCGTATGCATATATGCGGTCGAAATATTCTGCCGGTAATGATTTGAGCATAAATTCCAACATCTCCCTTTCGATAGCGGTGGTTGCACCAACGCAAAGATGCTTCTTCCATCTTACGGCGAAGAGCTCAAAACTCTAATCTTCTCCTTTTCGATATTCAACAAGTTGGCTTTGGTGAAGTACCCTCTAATCCCAGCTTCAAAGTGTCGCACGGAGTGTTCGATAGTTCTTCCCAGCTCGGGACCCAATCCTGTTCTTGAAACAACGCGATCCACCGGTTCTGCGTCTCAATAGTCCGGTATCTCTAGAATTTGCATACTTTCTTCCACTGCTTGTGGTATTATTCTTTACCACTAACTCGAGATAACTCCGCCACCATATTCGTCGAGATGACGTATGTGGGTCTCTAGATTAGAAAGTTGAATATTAACCTCTTGATCCTTCAGTTCATTATGAGGCACCATCCGATTCTTAACTTCATCAATTGTTCCTACGAACTCTTTGCTCTCGGGATCGTCCATGCCACCCCAACCATCGGGTACTATATCACCCGAATCAATGAAAAAACTCGGCGGAGCCTAATATAAGACTTTAAAGTTGTAGCCGCCGCTATCTTCTCCGAGATTGTCAACTACCTCATCCCTCTCAAGGGCCTTCGCATGAACCTTCCGTCACTTCGGCGGCGGGCTTTTTCAAAGCGGATTTCATAATCGTCTAGCTCTTCACTTTCCTTGTCATCTTGGACATTCATCAAATATCCTCGAAGGGATTCTCTAGGTCTTTCCTCTTGTATCTCTCATCATGAACTCTTACGCCACCATATCGATAGTTACATAGGTTCCCTTAAAAGTAGAATCTTCCATTTTTCCAATAACGCCTAAATTGATCAACCATTCCAGGACATGCATCCTTCTATTCCCTGGAAATAGTCGCTCCATCGAGGTACTATGAAGCCGGTGTCGGGATGTCCTGAATTTTACTCACGTCTATTATGAACTCCGAATCTCTTCAGGATTATCTTCAAATATCGCGTTCACCTTGCGATATTATGGTAAGGGATTTTGCTGCACGTTTGGTTCCGTTCTATCAAATTCCAGGACCTTACCATCAATCAAGGCTTGCACCTTGTATTTAAGAGGAAGACAATTGTCAACATTATGCCCCCTTTCTCCCATATGATATACGTATGTCCGGGTCTCATCAAACCCGGCGAACCTAGGAGGATTCGCTCTAGGAGGATCCTTTGCAACCAATCGGTTTTCCAAGCAGCATGGGTAATAGTTTAGATAAAGGTCTAGGTAATAGGGTAAAAACAGGTTGGTTTCTCTTTCTTGGTTCCGGTGGTTTAGGGACGGTCCAGGAAGAAGATCCTTGGGTAGGAGGTGAGAACTTTTTCGATTTAGGCGAGTTAGGGACAAACGCCACATCACCGGTTTGCTCTCTATCTCTTCTTACCGCATATTGGCGTCTAAAAGACGAGTCGGTATCTTCTTTTCCCGCAACGCCCATTCATGACGTTCCGCCACCTTGATTAGGTGTGCGAACGTCCGACACCCGCAGGTATTCAACTTGTCAAAGTACTCAAAGGGTAATGCCTTGAGGAAGATGTCCACTAGCTCTTCTTCGGGGACGGGTGGTTTCACTTATATAGCAAGAGCTCTCCATCTACGAGCGTAGGCGCGAACGGCCTCGTTCTTCCCTTTAGTGGTCCTCAAAAGATCTTCCCTAGTAAGGGTCGTCGGAGTGTTAAACTTGTACTGTCTAAGGAACTCATTAGCTAACTTGTCCCGGTCAGCAAGCATCTCAAGTTCTAGTTCAATAAACCATGCTAAGGCTGTCCCAAATAAACTCTCCCGAAAAGTATTGACCAACAAATGGGATATTGTCCGAGAATTGAGACATGCGACGTAGGTAATACTTCAGGATGCGCCTTGGGACATCCGGTCCCGTTGTACTTTCGACGAAGTCGAGCTCCTTATAGTCGAAGGAACCTCAATCTTTTCAAACGGCTTTACTTTGTCAAAGCGTGAAAGCTCATATCTCTAGCTAGCCAAGCACTCTTCAATCTTAGCGAGTCTCTTAATTTCTTCCTCCATCTTGAGGGCTTATTTTCTTTCTTTTCCAGATCAATCACGACCGGAGGGTCCTTAGGTGACCGCTCCAAATTTGGAGACGTATTCACGGCGGGGGCCGGGTTAGCACCTATACCGTCCGATACGCTCGGAGGAACTTGAGGATTCGGGTCGACGGGATACTTTCCTTGACCGGCAATCGCATTGCCTTGATCTCCGCCATCATCATGGCTACCATGTTCATATGATTCTCCGGATTATCTACACGAGGTGTGAGTTCTTCTTGTTCCATTCTTATTAGGCGTGTTTTGCTGCGTGTCCTCGTGATTATCTATCACTTTTTTTTTTCACGACATTAATCAGCATTGTTGAAATTCGAAATTTTAAAAGGATCAATCCGTGGTAATTGTACTTTCCATATGATAATGCGTAAGCATGCAACATGTATAAAGGAAACAAGATGCATTTATTACAACTCAAATTGTTCAAAAGTATTCAAAGGATAACAATATGCAAAATTAAATGGGGGAATGGATCTATTCGAGCCGAGGACGCTTGAATCCTTCTTGTTCGTCCGATCCGTCCGAATCCCACAAATAAGGATATTCTTCTTCTTCGGACATCCAGAACTCCGGATCTTTAGGGATATATGGCTCCACTCTCGGGACGTATGGTACTATGTAATCGGGTACATAGGATTCCACTTCTTTAACGCGGGAGATACGCACTCGGGTACATATGGCTCGACCAATCATCTCGGTACTCCTTGAATTTCTGAATATACTCCTTGGAAGCCCTATGGATGTTCATCTCATCATCCAAATAGTCGGGCCATTCAACTTGTTGCAATGGGGAATTCCTTAGGGCATGAAGGATAAGCTTGATTTGGGCCCGATAAAGCTTCTTCGCTTCTCTGGTGAGCTTTCCATGTACCATATCAAATGAGAAGATCCTAGGATAAACATCTGGTGGCACTTGTTGCAAAACACAAAACTGTTTCACCACGCGAATAGGGTAATAGGCCACCGCACCGGTATACCCTAATGAGGGAATAGTGCTATCATCAATACCGATGATGCGAGCCTCCAAAATCTTAAGCCGGGTCGGACGCCATCGGATATGCTCGGGCTCCGGATCTCTCAAAAGCTCGACCCAATTCTTGAAAGAATACTTAGGTACAAGGGATTGGCACTTGAGAAAGGATTTAAGAGGATGTATATGCTTATTGATCTCATAGCATCCTACTCGGAGTTTAAAATTTTTTATGTAAGAAACGAACCACATATGAAGTAGTTCGTTGAATGCTTGGAAAGTGGCTTTCTTGGAGGTTTGGAAACGGTTTAGAGAAAGAAAGGTTTCAGCTAGGATCATGTAGGAATAATTCCATCGGCAACACGATTGTCGAACTATGTGAGCTATGGAGGGGTCAAAAGTAGTCCTAGAGATAGGGAATAGGACAAAGGCAAAGAAAGCTAGAACAAACACATTTTCCGATTTATGACCGGTATCGGCGGATAGAAAAGAGTAATTGTCAAAGAGGAATGATAAAGTAAATTTGCTAGAGTTGGATTTGTAGACCTTTTCTATCTCGGAGGTCTTGAGGCGAAGGAAACTTGATAGAGAAAGGGTTGAGTCCATATCTAGAGGAGGTTGAGCTACGTGATCATCAAAATTGGCCCAATGATAGCGAGAATACTCTTCGAGTGTAGGGGTCTTTCGAGGCCTTGGAAGTTGAAAGTCATTGTATGCACATCCCATATCTTGGCTAAAGCTTGAATAAGGGCTGATTGGTACTCCACTACGATCAAATCTACTAGTCGGCCTAGTCGTCCTTCAACGTACGCTTTGTTGATTAGGTTGAGATGGTCCCACCATTGAGAAAGCTCTTTGCGTGGTACCGGGATGACCTTGATATCTCCATTCCCCATGATCTAGAATATGCAAAATGATGATTCTAATGTCAATTACCACGGATTATAACGGTTATGCATGAAATGTGATGCCAATGCACTAATCAAATTCCATGTCATCCTTTAGTAAAATGAGGGTCAACTACCCCTATCTGATTAAAATAAACCAAATGGGGTAGTCATAGACCAAATCCCATCTAAAGATGGCATGTAATTGATTAGGATCATTTAAGTGCAATCGAGAGAGAAAACCATTATTACAACTTTGAGTTTGACAACTCATAAAACTCACAATCCAAATACAATTATATTCAAAGAAACATGATATAAATATCTAAAGGTGTTCGACCAATACACGTCAAAAGGATATATGAAGCGACCTAAAAGAAATGACATAAACCCTAGAAATGCCTCAAAGTTTGACCAAACTAACTAATCGAGTCGATGTCTTCATCCGACGATATCTCTATCAACTCGGGAGGCTCGACATCTCCTTCATCATCGGAGGATATGATGATAATTTCTCTATTCTTGATTGGAGAGTGGTTAGGGGATGTCTTGATTGCGCGAGGCCGCCTCATCAATTTTGCGTATAGCTCTCGGATCCTTTCTTTTCCCTGTTTGAGCTCCAAATGTCGTGCGCAACTTGTATAGTAATAGTTTTCACCACGGATGCGGTTGCGTCCATTGAGTTCCCTCCCGTGGACAAATCCAAAGACTTGGAATGAATCGGCTCTCGGTCGCTATATCGAATGACCCTTCGCTCCCATATGAAAATATCGGGGATAATGGTCGACCTTGAAGCGCCATCTAGCCTAAACAAAATGACCTTCAACCCCAATCACTTAAACGATCTTACAATTCTTTATGATATGTTCATGATGATGCATGTTATGTGTAATTTAAATTTACGAGCTCAAATTGAAGGGAAAAAGCCTTACTAACCGATGTTACTTTTTTTTTTTTTGGGGTTTTAGGTATACCAACCTTCCCCTCATATGCGCATGAGACAAGTGGGGTTTGACTCTAAAGAAGTAAAAAGGCTCGGGCATGAACCTAAAAAGGTTCTAGCTATACGAATTGATGAGCTACCTATAAGCGCAATCAAACAACAAGTGGGTAGGATCATCAACCTCGCATAGCGAGCGGGATTAAATATGGTCCACCCCAAAGTGCAATTGAACACAGGAGCTTTGCATACCAATCCCTATCTAAGGTGACCTAAAAGGGTGATTCGCGGCTTGGGTTTAGGCACTTGTGTGTGCAAAGTGTCGTGATCCTCGGAATATACAAGGCATGTGCCACGGTTTATATCAAACACCGTTTCAATATGTGCATAAATAAACACACAAAACCCAAAACACCATATCTCGCATAAGACATGTTAGCATGTGACGCTACCCCTTATAACTCCCATCTCGCATCAACATTTAAAACTTTTCGTTAGAGTACATACCTCGCCTTCAAGAGCATCTGCGAAAAACAAGGTTATATAAACACTCAACTTTTTCATCGGCTTAAGTGCTCTTAACGATTTTGCAACCATGATCCCTAGTGGAGTCGCCGATGCGTCGCGACCCTCATCTTCCGATGGCGCGGGGTTAACGAGCCGCACTTTCGATTCGGTTGGCGGTGGATCTTGGCACTCGGGTCCCTCCCGAGACCCATTTCTCGAATCGCAGCGTGAGGAAAATTTAGAAATATCGGGATCGACCTTAGTGTGGTCGGGTGACATGTGCGCGGTGTGCATGCATATGGAGTCGACACCGATCAATTTTCAAAGGGTATGATCGGAAACCGGAGAAGTAGACCCGGGGACTTGGTTACGCCGAGATTTACATCGACGCCTTTTCGGTTACTGAAGTTGAGTGATTTTCTAATCTAAGAATTCATGCAAACGATATTCAAGGTGAGGTAGGCTCTAACGATATGAAGTTGTCATGCAAATAGGAATTTCTATCCTATCAATCACAATCGAAAAATTAAATCCGCAATCATGAGTAATCACAATCAAGTCAATCAATCTAATGAGCATGGCATGTCTAGCATGGCCCTATCGGCTCATAAAAAGATCTATTCAAGTTTTGGGATGGTTCGGGAAATTTTTGGGGGCCAAGTGCCCGAAGGGTAAAATGGTCATTCGGAAGGTTCAGGACCCAAAAATCACAAAATAGGATCGGGCCGATTGAATGTAGCCATTTCCCATTTTTTTGTGATTTTTCAGAATTTTTGGAATTTTTCTAATTTTTTTGGAATTTTTTATTTATTTTTCGAAAATCAATAATTTTTCGGATCTATGTAAAGCGCCCCCCAGAACTTCAAAATTTTTTGATCCAGACTATAAGAGTCCCGAATCGATCTAGACATTTTTTAGAAATTTTTTGGGAAAATCTGGAAATTTTTATGAAATTTTTATGATTATTATTGATTGTTTAGATTTTTAGAAAACTTTTATGAATTTTTTATTAATTTTCCAGACCGGGTTAACCCGACCCCGACCCGACTCGCGACCCGCTTGACCTAAACGACACCGTTTCCTATTTATTCTAATTTTTTTGATTTTTTTAAAATATTTTTCTAATATCCGAAAATACTAAAATTAAACGGACGGTGGGATTAAACCCTGGAATTGATCTCAACCGTTCGCTCCTTCGCGCCTACGTACGCCTCGCCGCACTCGATCACCTCTGCCCCATGTACAAAACGACGCCGCATCTAGCTCGTACTCTAAACGACGTCGCCCGTTCATTAACCTAAATGGCGCCGTTTCCATTTTTTATTTTCGAATTGATAAACGAAATATCAAAAATAGAAAAAATCAAATCTAACGGCCCGAATCAAACTAATCTATTTATCGCGACCGTCGATCAAATCCAACTCAGCTTATTCGCGCTAACGGTAGAGCCGACCGGGGCGAGACCCTGGACCAATCACAAGACGCCACTTAGGAATTTGACTCGTTGACTTGCCACGTAGACTTTGTCTTCAACCTCTCGCCAACGACTCAACGGACGGCCGAGAACTTCCAATGACGATCTAACGGTGAAACCTCAACTAAAACTCACGAAACCAAGTCCTATCGACTCGCCTTGATCTCTAGATTAACATACTCGAAAATCGAGATAATTTCATCGGTTAAATCATGAGCAATGAACTACACACGATCGGTCATCGACGAGTTCTAACATGCAAATTAACACCAAATCGGAGCAATTCTTTCATGCACGATCATCATAGGAGGTTCGGAGAACTTACCTCGAGCTCCGATTGAGCTCGCAATGGCTAGAAACGCCGACCGATACTCGGCCGGACCGCGACAAGTTGGAGGTTCGACTCGGGTGATTCGAACGAAATCAATGCAAAACGGAGATGCAAACGTGGTCGGTGATGTTCGAGGATCAAAACGCACACATCAATTCCGAAAATGATGATCATCCGAGAGCAAGTTGCCATCAATGCACGAGAGAGGAGGTTCGAAGCTCGACTTACCGTTTCGGGTTCTCGAGCTAATTGGGTGGTGTGATCGCTTCTTCTCGGTTCGGGCGAGCTTCCGGCGATGATCCGACACCTTGATTAAACTTGGATTGGCTTGACGAGCAGCTCACGCCTTCGTTCAAGCTCTTATCAATGGCGGATGACGAGAGCTTTTTCCTCTCTCTAGCTCACTCTCTCTCTCTATTCCATTACTTCTCGCGAGCATGAATGAGCCTCTCCTTTTTATTTGCGAAGCTTCCCATCCTTTTATACCTCTTTTGAAAATTGGCGCGACAGGAGGAACTTCGCCGACCTTCCTTCACACGTGCCCAAACATGCAAAGAGGTCTAAACGGCGACGAGAACGAACGGGACTCTGTCCAACTCCGTTTGGCATTCCTGCGATTGCAAAATGGGCTTGAATTTGTGCATTCTATGAAGGTTGACTTTTTTTATCGCCGTGACTTTGACCGGGCTGTTCCACCGTGCTCCGTGATCATTAGGCTGTGACATCGGCGGCAATCGACGCGTCTGGACCGGGCGAACAAAACACCTCTCCAAGCTTGTCCGATTATAGCCAATTGGTCGTCCAATTTGATCTTCAAAATTCATCATTCAATCTGCAAATGGCGCGAGCTCGGGAAGAAGATGACATTGTTTGGACCGGTTCGACCGGTCCAACCAGTGGCCGAGCCGGTCTGAGCCGGTCCCAACTCGCAATTTTCAAAATTAATCCAAATCATGGGGAATGTTTGCAATTAATCCTCAAAATTGAACTCATGGGCTCAAATACTATCTAGAAATGTAATTTTGCCCAAAATTTCCGATCAAGTTCTATGAAAATCCTAAATTTTTCTAAAATTGCAAATTGGGAGAAAGTTCAATTGAGTGCCCAAATGATCAAATTGGATCCAATTACCCCCGCCAATCGATTCAGAACATATGAAAACCTTGGGAGGCGGTCCAATTTTATTGTGAAAGTACCTGGATTAAAAGTAATTTCAAAAATTAGAAATTCCAAGGATAAAATTGCAAAGATTTTGAGGATTTTTGCCTAATTCGTGCAATTCGCGCAATTGAGGGTGAAATTGGTCAAATTGAAACTGCAGAGGATTAGAATTGAATGTCTTGACTGAAAATATGTGAAAGTTACAAATAAGAAAACTCAAATGGTATTTTTGGCGAATTCAACTCTTGGTGTTGTAAAGAAACGCCTAAAATTGAATTCAATTCTTAGTTTTTATTGAGGTCAAAATGAAAAGGGATTTAAAATAAAAATATGGAACATTTTTCTATATTTTTTGTGACCTCTGGAAGTATGTTTTGTGAATTTTCTTGTACTTTTCCATTTTCCAAAAATATTAAAAAATGCAAAAAAATGAAATATTATTTTTTGTTCAAACATGGTTCATTATGCTTTGCCAAGGCCATCAAACTTGAATTTTCAATTTTTTGACTTTTTATGGATTTTCTATGAATTTTTATAAAACTAAAAAAAAAACTTGATAAAAAATTCAGGTGTCAACACCCACTAGCCTCGTCGCCATATACCCAGGGACCTTTGCCCCATGACCCTCCTCCACCCGAGCTCCACCGCCACCGAGCACCGTTACCCGGCCTCCTCCGGCCACCCGAGCCGACTAAGACCCACAAATCGACGACGAGCCCGCCGCGACGACGATTTAAGCTCCTTGCTCGTGAACCCGACGCCCACCCGAACCACCATAGCCACCGCTGCCGCTGCCGCCACCCGAAACTTGCAACTCGAGACCCTCGGCTCACGGCCCAGTCGCACCTCTCCGGCCTCCATCACCACGACGTCACGAGCTCGAGCCGTTGCTCGCGAGCCTAGTTGAGCTCGGGAGCTTTGAGATCCGCAAGGCCCAAGTACCGACCCGCGAGCCGGCAGCCTCGCCGTGCCGCACCATCGTTCCCAGCAGCCCGGCGCCGCTATCCAGCCACTACCCGAGCCCTAGCTATCCATGGCACCGTCGACTAGCCGTTGCCAATCGTGGAACCATGAGCCTCATGATCCGAACCCGTTAAGTTGACCCAACCGGAGGAACTCGCCAACTCCTACGAACCCTACCCGAACCCGAAAATCCGATACCCCGACCTATAGACTCAACCTTGACCGGTGTGAAAAAAATATTTATGTCATTCTTGTGAAAAATGTAGATGAATGTATCTCATTTTCATATTATTATAAAATTTTGATATTATCAAGTGCTTACTCAATGTTAAATATAAATTGCAGAAATTGATTTTGCTTTTAATTAAATTTAAAATCGAAAAGTAAAAGAAATGATTTTATCATAAGAAAAAAATAAAATTCCGTCGCTAAAATTAGCGACGAAATTTATTTTCGTGGGAAAATTTGTGACTAATTAGCGAGGAATAAGTTTCGGTCGCTAATTTGCCACCGAGGGTAATTCGTCGCAAAATTCGTGGCGAATTAGCTACGAAACTTATTTCTCGCTAATTAG
Source organism: Rhodamnia rubescens (assembly GCA_021437795.1). Taxonomy (NCBI): domain Eukaryota; kingdom Viridiplantae; phylum Streptophyta; class Magnoliopsida; order Myrtales; family Myrtaceae; genus Rhodamnia; species Rhodamnia rubescens. The sequence continues at coordinate 12,822,614 of JAILYA010000002.1, read as the reverse complement.
CCACGGATAGGTATTCGTCGCAAAATTCGTCGCTAATTAGTCACGAATTTTGTTTTGCATCGCTAAATTTTGCGACGCCGAATTGGCGACTAATATTTTTCCGTCGCTAATTTTCGGCAAATCGGTTTAGCGACGAATTTTGATTAATTTTTCGTGGCAAAATCCGTGGTTAAATCCTTGTTTTTTTGTAGTGAAGAGACAAATTGCTATTTCCAGCTGCAGCATTATTATTATTATTATTTTCTTTTCGGGGGCTAATTGTTCTGACCTTTCATGGATTGCGTTGGCTTCAACATGGCCATGTGGATTTTAATATATGAGCGATTTGTCTACTTTCCGGCTTATCACAATGCTTTCAGGGAAATGTGTGAAGGCGTTATCGGAGGACAATGATTCAAAAAAGTGCGTTGACTCTTTAGTGAAACAAGTTGCATATGATATGATTGAAGATTTCAGTGCCCAAGAGTGGCTGAGGACTCAGAGATGTTTTTTTTTTTTGTGCGCCCCATTTAACTGCTGGCATAGCTGGATTCTTTGGCCGACACACAATTTGATGAAAGGAGATACTTTGGGGAATTCATTTAGTAAGAAAAACTGCGGGTATTTGTAGAGATTAGTTGGATCTATTAAGGCCTGGGAAGGGCCTATCATGCTATTTACATGTAACACTTACCCTTGAATGGATCACTTTGAGTGGTCATATTCAAGTAATCTTTTTAGGGGTTTGGTCTAAATGGATCGAGTTGAGTCCTTATAGATAGTGTTATGGGAATCCATTTCAGTAAATATGCGCTTCTAGAATAGGGATGAGTTTAGTATGAAGTAAACTCACATCATCAGAGTACAGTTGGGTTATATGTGTGACATTGACGAGACATAAGATTTTCTGTGAAGGAGTTTGTAACACCCCAAACTCACATCTTTAGAGTGACCCTGGGATGTTATTTGGATATAAATACCATCTTTAAATGGCCACTATCTTGACATGTCACTTGTGAGAAACCCTTTTGGGGGCAAAGCCCCAAGGGGACCACATCATATACTTATATATTGCGTTAGAGAAAAATATGCTTGACATTTGTGTCTCTAGAAAAATTGTCATGAGCAGTCCTTTAGAGGAAGGGTAAGTTTGTTTTTCGAAAAATTTCCCTTCACAAAATCCATGGTTGGAGGATCTTTGAATATTGAGTTACAAGTCATGAGCATCACCACATGTAAAATTAAGTAAGAATAATGATGGGTGTTTTTGTATGTATGTATAACTCCAATTGGTATGAAGAAGTTTCTCTAATCAAGGATGGAGGAAAATATGGCCATTCCACTTTTTACATTTCTTAGAAAAAGGATTGTGGACAACGGGCTTTTTTTTTTATAACATATAGATTTTCTTCTGACATTTGAGTTGAAAGAAATTGGGTCGATCGATTAGAAGTTAGAACCATGGTCTTCATACAACTGAAATGTCCTGCTTGATTTAATATTAGATTTCAGCCTCGATTTGGACTTTGGAGGTTGGTAATGCTCAAAGAGAAAAGGGAAAAATTATATATATATATATATATATATAAAAGGTCCTAAACTTATTGCAATTGTGTCAATTTAATCATAAATATTTTTTTGGCCAATTCATTTGTAAACCTTTTGCATGTATGCCAATTTAGTCCATTACATTGATTTTGATAAGAAATCATTGATATGGACACCGATCATCCTACATAACGCTGTCGGAACTAACATGCATAATTTTAATAAATTTTTTTATTTTTTCATTTTTATTTATTGATTATGTTCTTTTTCCTCTTTATTCCTTTTTTTTTTTTGGTCCATCTCCTCTAGTTGGTTGCCAGCCCTTGGTAGGCGATAGAGGCAAGGGTCAACAAGGTTGAGCTCACCGGGTGTAGGCGAGGCCAACGAGTGGCGAGGTCGACGAGGTCACCCTCACCGCCGACCTTGCCCAACGTCGACGAGGTTGACCTTGCTAGGGGCTAGCAAGTTTGATCTCACCTGTGGTTAGCGAGGGCAAGTCTCTCCAAACGACGATGACGGCAATCTCATCGACCCTTGTCTCGGCCAATCGCCAAGGTCTAGCGATCGGCTAGAGGAAGAAGGGGACAATAAAAAAAAAGAAAGAGAAAGAAAATAAAAAAGACAAAAAGGAATAAATTAATAAATAATTTACAATTCAAAAGGTTTAAGACTCCATTAGCAAAAAAAAAAAGGCTTCTAACTGAATTTGCTCAATTATAATAAGTTTAGGATTTTTTTTTCAAAATTCTCTCAAGAGAAATTGGGCACCACATATTTTTTTTTGGGCACTACATAGTTTTCTTTTTTGTCCTACATAGTTGAAAGGTTATTATTAATCTTGATCTTTGCCTTTCTTGCCCTTATTCTTTGATTTACTTTAGATGTATTTAAAGGATGCATTTGTTTCACGAAAAATGAACGCTTTAAAAAAAAATTAAATGATCACTTGCATTGATTAAAATTATTAATCAATGAATAGTATTTTTATTATTGATACAATTTATGGTCAAATACTTTTGTGAATGACGAAAATATTTTTTCGTTTACTCATTTTTATGTGCGATACAAGCGATTATCTTTAAAAAAATATTTTTTCAATCATTTATTTTTCGCGAAACAAATAGAACCAAAGCTTTCAATGAGCTTAGAATTAGGAATGAGAATGATAAAGGTCTACTCAATGAGTTAACTCTATTCTTGGTGGATTGGAACTTAGAAAAATGCAAATTTTTCTCTTCAAAAGGGAAAAAGGTACCTTTGACATTTCAAAATATTTTCCAGCCACTTTTTTTTTCTCTATTTGAAGATAAGTGAAAGTTATACGAGAAAAAATTAAAGGGCACGCATGATAACACTTTTGCTTCAAAAATTAACTTCGGCCGGAAGTTGATTTTTTTATTTCTACTCGAAGCATAAGTTGATTATTTTACTTTTACTACGAAGTTCATTTCGATCGAGAAAAACGTTTGATAACAAGATAAAATTTATGCTTAAAATTTCTTTAAAAAATTATTAATGATATTATTTACTTTTTAAAAATAAAAAAATATTATTTATTTTTTGCTCCGTCGGCCAGAGATGGCGACTCGATAGCGCGATGGGCAACAACGATGGTGCGCGGTTGGCGGCACGGAGGGTAGGGGGGGCATGGCGACCAAAGGCGAGGAGCGAGGGGGGGTGATGGCGGCGGCCGATGAAGACCGGCAAAGGGCGGTGGTGGAAGGCGATAGTGGAGGTGTGGTTGAGAGAGAGAAGCACTAATAATGAAAAGAGGTTGAAGTGAGAAAGATATTGATGTTGAGAAATTTCCTTTTCTAACAAGAAGTAATTTTTTTTAACTTCGGAATTGGTAGAAATTTGCTTGAAGTAGAAATATAATGTTGCGTAACCAAACTGATTTTTGTTTTAGAAGTGAAATTAGCATACGGATTTATGCTCTAGAAGTGTTGTTAGAACAGAAATTCATTTTCATAAGTGTTACCATACATGCCCTAAGTTTACGGTGATTTGAAAGGTATGCTGTGTACTTGCAACTTTTCATAGGATAGGGAAGGATTCGAACGAGAGAGCACAAGTTGGGAGGCTTTTGCTATTAAGCCTTTTATCCTTCTTATGAAAAATTTGAACGAGCCATACCTTTGTACATCGTGAACAGTTGAGTTTTTTTTCCGAACAAAACGCAATAGTGGTTGATCGAGTCATCAAAGACTTACTGCTAAAACTCGCAAGTTCAATTCCTCAGTATATCCTGGGCCTTAGGAAATTTGCAAATGACGAGCACACCAATCTCAACAACCATTTGCACTTGGTAAGGGAGAAAATTATTTAAAAAGTTTTAAATTTATTATAATTGTCTCGTCAGTTCCACACCTTTTGGCTTGCAGTAAGTATTAGATCACTCGACCAAGGATATGGCATGGCCCGCCATGACGTAGACAAATTTTAATAATACTTTAATAATTTTTTGACTCTTTATATTTATTTTTTTCTTTTACTTTTTTCTCTCCTTGTACTTAGGGCCCGCGACCTCATCGGCCACATGTAAGGATAGATAGCCATGGAAAGAACAGAAAAATTAAAGAAAAGAAAAGAATTATAAAAAATTTAAAATATCATTAATATTTGTCCATGTCAATATTGGTTGTGCCAGTTAAGGCGCTCGGGGTCTACGTTAGCATTTTCCAACCAAAATTAATTGGATGGATTCAATTGACAAAACTTAAAAAAGGTTTAGGATTGAATTGTCATAATTGCAATAGATTTAAGAATTTTTTTCTTTTTGTAATTTTCCCCTCAGTAGGACTACGTTATGATGATGGACTCATCCAGTAGGGAGTTGATATTTTTGTCACTTTAAACCGAACATTCTAGGCAAGTCCCAATCCTTTTCAAACTTCTTTTTAAGCGAAAAAACACAATAGAACTTTGAAATCAAGTTGATCCTTCGTATTAGTTATCATTTTGAAATATTACTTGTTTCTTACTTCATTCATGAGGAAAGAGGTAAATACTAAATAGATTGAATATATAATTATGGCTTTCCATAATTAACGGAGACATATGTGCTACTTGAATAAACTATTTTAAATATTGAGATAAGTACACTAGAAGTTCTAAAACTTATCGTCAAAGTGTAATGGAATTCTAATATTTTTCAAAAAGTGCAATCAAGTCCCAGAACATGTCCAAGTTCATTTGAGTTCTAAAACATTCAAGAAGTGCAATTAAGTTCTAAAACTTATCATAAAAGTGCAATTGAATCTTAAAACATTCAAGAAGTACAATAAAGTCCTAAAACTTGTCAAGTTAGTGCAATTAAGTCCTAAATCTTATTAGAGTTTTCCATTTGTCAAGTTGGACAAAGTTAATGAAGGACTTGATTGCATGAACTTAACAAGTTTTAGGACTTGAATGCACTTTTTGAAAATTTTAGAACTTAATTGCACTTTGATAATAAGTTTTAGAACTTAATTATATTTTTTGAAAGTTTTAATACTCAATTGAACTTAACTCATAAAAATTTAAACTATTATATCAATGCGTGATTTATTATTTAAATGCTGTAACTAAGCAAGGACGGATACAGCTCTAATACCTAATTAACAGAGGAAAAGAGAGATGCCAATTGAAGCGGGATAGAAGAAACCCAAACAGCAAATGTTAATTCGTAGGCAACCTAAATAGAGTTCTCCTGGAAAATAAAATCTAAGTTTGCATTTAATTGGGGGAAAACTCCATGAAAAAGGAAAATGCTTTTTGGGAAATCATTTTCTTGGAAAATGCTTTTCGGGAAATCATTTTCCTGAAAAATACTTTTCGGGAAATTAGTTTGCAGGAAAACTAAGTTAGTTTTCCCATGTTTGGTGATATGCAATCGAAACATTTTCTAGTGTTTGGATCTTATTTGAAAAATAATTTTGATCTCATGAATTAATCTTATACAAAAAAATAAATCAAATTTTAATTTCTTTTTCTTTTTTTTCTCCTCCATAGCGACCCACCGGTGACGGGCATGAGCGACCCTTGAGCTCACCAACCCATAGGCGTAGCTAGGCTGCCGATCGTCGCTAGGCCCGGCGTACGACAAAGGAAGAAGAAAAGGAAAAAAGAATAAAAAATAAAACGTATAAAAATTTTAAGATTAAAAACATATAGATATATAATTTACATAATAAATAAAATATTGAAAATTTTTGTACTGCTACCAAACATAATCTTTTGCTCAAAAAATGTTCTCGGGAACATAATAAAAAAATAATTTCTACTCGGATTGTTCTCGGGGATGTTACCAAACAGGCCGAAAAATTCATGCATACAATTAGGAAAATGAATTCCTAAATATCAAGATGTGAAAACATGGTACAACCCTAAAAAATTTTATTTCTAATTTTTTAATTTTATTATAAAAATGTGAGAGGAGGTAGCGGGGTGGTGGTAGAGGCGGTAGCGGAGGCAATCGGTGAAGGTGGTTCGGACTAGTTGTGATCGGCCACCGGAGGAGGCATCAATCGGTGGCTATGGCGGAGAGCAGCAAATCGGTGAATCGCAGTGATGGTAGCAATCGACGACTGTCAACCGGCGATGGCGCGGCGATTGCGGACAGTGGTGGCGAGGATTAGCGGTAGACTCATGGTTATAAAGACGAGCATTAAGCTACACTGAGTTTATTTTTTTAAAATGACATTATTTCTCTTTAAGTGAGCTTGTTTCTTAAAATGGTTTCGGGAGCAAAGAAGCAACTTTATTTACAGATTACTCTCGGGAACAGAAAAATACCAAACATATTTATGTTCTTTTTCTGTTCCCAAGAAAAAAACAACAAGAATAAGAGAAACTGAAGTGTCACCAAATAGGCCCTAAATCATTTTTGGAGATCCAAAGTAGTTAAAGTCCGAAAAATCAATTCTTGAGAAATACTTTCACCGAAAGAAATGCACTATTATAAAAATTAATCAAGACAAATGTCATAAATCCTAGGTAGCATCAAATAACCAATACATACTAGGAAAACCAAATCAATAAGGAGGTTAAAAATATTTATATCCTGCATCAATCTCCCCCGCGTAAAGGAACTCGACCTGATTATTTAATATAATGTCAGATTATGTATACGCCACACAGAAAATATCCGACAATTAAATCATCAAGCTTACGAAACAATTGTTCAGGCCTATGTTTATTGACATCCTAAATATATCAGTTTCACTAGGAAAATTGAATTGGCAAGATGGTTGGAATATCCTATCTTATATTAGGCTTCGTTTGTTTGGTGGAAAATTTAGCGATTCTGAAAAATAATTTTCAGAAAGTCGTGTTCCAAAAAAGTGACAATATTTTTTGGGTATTTCCTGAGACTTGAAAATTAACTTGAAAATATTTTCTATCGTTAGTATGGAATATATTTTCCTTTATGCACTCCTTTTCATAATTTTTTTATTTTCGTTTATTATTTTCTTTTCTTTTTCTAAAAATGAATTTTTTTTATTTTTAATTTTAATTTTCCTTCTGCTTTGGCTGGTCGCCAGCTACGGTGATGATCGGCGACCAATGACAGGCGAGCTCGAAGCCCATGGATCTATCGAGTTACTCGTTGCCGACTCGCGAGATCTCAAGCTCGCCAGATCTGGCGAGTCGCTCGCTGCTGACTTTTGAGGAGAGAAAAACAAGAGATAGAGAGAGTGGGAGAGAGCTGCAAAGGAGCAGAAAACTTGTGCAACCCGCCATCGGTAACAGGCGCGACGATGGGAGGCTTGAGCTCCAAATGCGATGAGTTCGCCGCGAGTGAGCCCTTGAGTTCCCGAGTTCTCCGTGACTCGCCGGCCTCAACGAGGCGTTGAGTTCTCCTAAAAACTCGAGGAGGAAGATGATGGTAACGGTCTCGAGGAGGGTGAAGACGTGGAGGGAAGCGTGAGACAGCAGTGGGAGGAGGAGCGGCTTGGTTTCATGAGAAAGATGGGGCAACAGGAGCGGATCTGGAGAGAGAGGAGGAGAGGCCGCGTAAGGAAAATGGGGGAACAGAAGCAGATTTGGAAAGGGAGGAGAGGACGCAAGGGTAAGTGGGCAGCGTGAGGGGGAGAAGGCATTAGCTCCAAGAGAGAAAGATTGGAAAATGATTTCCTTCCTTTCACAAATGTAAATCATTTTTCACAATTTTGGAAGTAGTTTTTCTTATTGACTGAAAAACAGTTTCTTTGACCATCTATTTCCCACCCCCAAACACTAAAAATTAGGGAAATGTTTTCCAAAAAAATCTTTTTTGTGAAACAAACTCAGCCTTAGTAACATTTGATTTTGAAGCAAAAAACTTAGGGTCGCTAGCATCCTTTAGCTAGTATTCTGTCATTTCTTATCATTATCTTGTCCACGTGTCAGGTCATATAACTCTAAAATGTATTTGGTGGTCCGGATATCTATTTAAGATAAAACTGGATAGAATATAATAAGAAATTTACGAATTTTGTCATATATCCTATCTTCTTCGTTTGGTGAATCGCGACATTTGAAGTCGAGATAAACAAAAGGCAAGGCATGGCTCAAATGGACTCTATTTTGCATTTTGAAACATCAAAATGCTTAAGAAATTATTTAGCGATGAGTTCTAATGAGTGATTTATTATTAAGAAGATATATGTTCCATATGAAATCGGGCACAATATTGACGGAGCAAATCCCATAGGACTAGGGGTCTTGATTTGGCTTCAAATTCTTTGAGAATAGCCTCTTTTGGCCTTGCTCGTTATCTTCTCGAGTGAGTAAACAAGTATTGAACAATTGAACTGTTCAACCTATTTTCACAAGTTAAAGATATACGCATGTAGTCCACAAGTGAGAGCTGCTTTAAGAGTAGATGATCAACCTCAAGTTTTTCATAACATATCAACATCCCTTTCAAATGTTAGAAAGATTCAAGCGATTAAAGAATAAGATACGTGATCTTATATCATGCCAAAAAAAAAATCGATTAAAGAGCAAGATCGTGGAGATACCTCCAAAATCCTAGATTGGCACTACAGAGAGAGCGATCACACTTGATGGTCGTTGGCAAGGCGGAGGGCAGCTCGGTGCAAGGAGAGGCGGCCTAATGAGAATGAGAGGTGATAGTTGTGGGGAAAACCCGATTCTTCTCTTGTCTACTCTTTTAAAAAATCATATTATGGCCTATCACATCCTCTCTCCTAAATTTTTTTTTATCCAAACTATATCCCCTATATCATCCTTTATGCTGCTACCAAACAAAGGATATAATAGGTTTGATTCTATTCTGACTTTTATCCCGTAGTGACTCAAACTTTCACTCAGCTTATTTTAAAGAGCAAAACCAAAGGACAGTCATGATGACTGTTTATTGGCTAATGACAAAAGAAATTAGCGACAAAGTAAGGGCCAAATACGCGTGAAATTGGAACCCTATTAAGGGAAAATCGCCAAGTGGCAGCCGAGGGGACACGTGGCACTGCATATTGCAGCCACTTCAACCCTCGTCCTTGTGACGACACCTCTTTGACACGACACTGCCACCTTATGCCTTCTTGTAACGCCCACTGAGTCCATCCTCACAATAACACCTCATAGACACCTCGACATCTCCTCGTGACGATACCTCGCTAACAACTTATCAATCTCCCATCGTGCCACCTTGACAACGACCCACCATCCACCTCTTTACTTTGTGCCGCCACCTCAACGCCGACTCAGCTCCTCCTCTTCGCGCCACCTAACGCCATCACCCAAATGACAAATTGCTACACCAACTCTACCGCCTGCACCGCTCCTCCTCCTCCTTCTACTACTCCCTTTGCTTCTTCATTTTCAATTCTACTATAACACCACCGAATCAGACTGTCTCTCTCTCAGTGACACCTCGCCGACGACTCATCAGCACCCCACGGTGACACCTCATTACCAACTGAGCCACCACCCCATCACAATATGTTGCCACCTTACCACCATGTAGCAAACCTGCCACACGCCACCACCATCTCCATTGATCCACTACCTCCTCCTTCTTCCTCTTCCCTATTTTTTCTCCTCTCCATTTTCCTCCGGTTACAGCCCCAACCGAACAACCTCCCCTCCCATCTTCTTCTCATTCTCTTTTTCATCATCCCCCTCTCACCTACCCCCAATGCCAACTCCATCTCCATCTCAATCAGTGGAACTCGCTTCGTCCTCTGGCCGTACGCTCTTGCCACCATCACCTAGTCCTCAAATCCTCAAGTTCATTTTAGCACCATGCCCCCTCCGCCTTCGCTCGTGGTTGTGCTCCAATGGTAGGCAAGCCGAACATTCAACGATAGTCTACAACGACTTCCGTTCATTCAAAGACTAAAGCCGAGTGAATCTCTAGCCCGTATAGCTTCTAGAGATTGACTTTAGATTCGTGCGTCATTGAAATTGTCTACATGAAATGGTAGAATAGTAAGAGGAAATGAACTAACTATAGCATGTGCATTGGTGAGGCGTTTATGTGAGGCAGGCAAATGTGTTTGAGTGATTATGGACGGAATAATGGATCGATTAGAGATTATAGGAGGGATATCGAAAGAAGAATGCAAGTAAGGATAACTTACGACCAGATCAAGGTTTGAAGGATGCACCACCAGCCAAGAATCAGCATTAGGATTCGGGACGAAGCTCACCACCAAGATTTAAATGAAAATCACTAATCAAGGTTAAAGAGCTTTTGATTCAACACCGAGGAAGAATTCAATTTCCAATTTCCAAGGTTAAAGAAATTGATATAAAACAAATTCAATTCAAGAGAAGAATTTTCACTTATTCATTAAATCTGTCTTACATAGAGAACGCCCCTCTATAAATAGAGAGGCTAAGGTAAATGAAATAGAACAAGGAAATAAAAGACAAAGGAATCTCGTCCATCAGCTTTGCATAGCTAATAACAATCCCACAAAATTTACTGATATCAAAGCAAACTACTCCAATCAACCTCTCATTGATATGTCTTTGATTAGGAATCAAATCAGCAACTAATTAGGCATCCGGAAAGAGTATATCTCATGGAATTAGCTATCAATTTGCTAAACAATCAATCCGGTGAATCTCCATAAAATCAGTAATCAATCGATAAACAATCGATCTTGTGAATCCCTATGGAATCGGCAATCAATCTACTGAATCAACAATCTTATTTGTAAGGGAAATAATCAAAACTTTCTAATCAACAATCTTAGTCGATGATCTTCATGACAACATGGGAATCATTAGTGACATGATTGGATGCTCCGCATCATTCTCCCCATGTCCCGAAAAGATTTATCCTCAAATATTATTATGACTTCATTTCTAAGATTAGAAGAACAAAATTTGCCACAACCATTCTTACCAAAGAAACTTGATTCTAAAAATTTTCCAAGATGACCTCTCCAATGAACTAAGTAATACACCAGCTTGATGCAAACCAATATATCCAAGGCATACTGAGAATCCGGAAATATGTCAAATATATTTTGATAGTTGAAGAACACTTTTGGAGAAAATCCTTTGGGGCATACGAAATAAAAGTTGAACTTAATTTCTTTGCCCGTTATAATCATTCCTTTCTCATCTATAAACTCAGCATTTGTCTCAATGAATTGATTTGGAGATTCACCATCCATAATATCGTAGTTACTTGATGGTACCTGGATGATCAACATCTCTCCCTCTTCAATTTGATCAAAGATCTCGTCATGCTCCTAGAATTTGGACTCTTCGTTGTGTGGTTCTTGCTTAGTCTTTTCTCGCTAATTGGATTCGGATTCAGCATGTTATGGTTCTAGTTGAGTCTTTGAAGTTCCAAACTAATCTTCTTAAGTTCTTCAATGGTGATAGCGTTCTAACCATTTCTAGGTGTCCATAATCGTATCACATGAAGCACTTGCTAAATTCACCATTTGATTCTTGTTGGAGCTCTTCAACGAAATTAGGGGGCTTTTACTTTTCTTTCTCCCGTATGGATGTATTCGCAGTTTTGTTAGAATAAGTATCCTCAAATAAGGACATACCTTTTGTTGAAAGTCTAGGCGAATATCTCCCGCCATACTTTTGTCATTTCTCCAGGAGAGTAAGGACACAATCCATTTGTTGTTGGAGTTTTTCGTAGCACATTCTGCCTTTCCCAATGTGATTGCTTCAAAGTAAATCCTCTTCGAACTTGATAAATCATCTTTTTTTTTTTCTTGAATGTAATTGATAATATAAGGTATCACTCAAAACAAGTTCAACCTAGAGCTCGATACCAATTTGATGCATTTACGTGAGACGGGTGAATGTGTTTCGGTGATTCTGGATGGAATAATGGATCGATCGCAATTTATAGGATGGATATCAAAGGAAGAATGCCAATAAGGATAAGTTACGATCAGATCAAGGCCTAAAAGGTGCCCCACCAGCTAAGAATCAAAATCGAGTTTTGGGACGAGAAGCTCACCGTCGAGGTTTAAAGGATAACAACCAACCAAGGCTAAAAGGCTTTTGGTTCTCCATCGAGGAAGAATCCAATTTCCAAGGTTAAAGAGACCGATATAAAGAAAATAAGAGAGGAATTCTCATTCAATCATCAAATATGTCTTACATAGAGAACACTCCTCTATAATTAGCAAGGCTAAGGAAAATGAAATGGAAATAGGAAATAAAAGATAAAGGAATATCGTCCACTAGCATTGCATAGCTGATAACAATCCTAAAAGATCTACTGGTATCAAAGGAAACAACTCCAATTAGCCTTCCATTGATCTATCTTTGATTTAGCATCAAATTATCAACTAATTAGGCATCCGACAAGAGTATATCCCATGGAATCAGCTATCAAGTTACCAAGCGATCAATCGGGTGAATCGTCACGAAATCGGCAATCAATCCGCTAAACAATCAATCTAGTGAATCGCCCTGGAATCATCAATCAATCTATTGAATTAGTAATCTTATTTGTAAGGGAAATAATCAAAACTTTCTAATCGACAATCTTAGTTGATAGTCTTCATGATGACATAGGGATCATTGGTGACATAATTGGATGCTTCGCCTTATTCTCCCCAGGTTCTAAAAAGATTTGTCCTCAAATCTTATTGTGGCTTCATCTTCAAGTTTAAAAATGCAAAATTTGCCGCAACCATTCTTACCAAAGAAACTTGATTATGAAAATTTTTCAGGATGACCTCTCCAACGAACTAAGTAATACATTAGCTTGATGATAACCAATATTCAAAGGCATACCGAGAATCTAGAAATATGTCAAAAACATTTTGACAGGTTGAAGAACACTTTTGGAGAGAATCCTTCTCGTCATACGAAATAAAAGTTGCACGTAATTTCTTTGCCCGTCATAATCATTCCTTTCTCATCTATTAATTCAGCATTTGTCCGAACGAATTGATTCGAGATTCACCATCCATAATATCATAGTTACTTGATGGTACCGGATGATCAACATCTCTCCGTCTTCAATTTGATCAATGATCTCGTTTCACTCTTGGAATTTGGACTCTTCGTTGTGTGTTTCTTGTTGAGTCTCTTCTTATTTATTGGATTAAGATTCAACATGGTATGGCTCTTGTTGAATCTATTGAAGTTCCAAATCAATCTTCTCAATTTCTTCAATGGTGATAGCTTTACGGCTAGGACAATCCGTTTGTAGGTGTCCATAACCGTAGCACTTGAAGCACTTGCTAAATTCACCATTTGACTCTTGTTGGAGCTCTTCAAAGCAATCGAGGGGCTTTTCCTTTTCTTTGTCCTATATGGATGTATTCGTAGCCTTGTTAGACTAAGTATCCTCAAATAAGGACATACCTTTTTTTGAAAAGGCTAGGCAAATATTTCCTACCACCCTTTTGTCGTTTCTCTAGGAGAGTAAGGACTCGGTCCATTTGTTGTTGGAGTTTCTTCATAGCACGTTCCTGCCTTTCACCATGTGATTGGTCCAAAGCTAATCCTCTTCGAACTTGATAAACCATTTTTTTTTTTGTGGAATGTGATTGATAATAGAATGTATCACTCAAAAAGAGTTCAACCTAGAGCTCTAATACCAATTTGATGCATTTGCGGAAGGCGGGCAAGTGTATTTGAGTGATTATGAATGGAATAATGGATCGAACAAAGTTTATAGGATGAATATCGAAGGAAGGATGCAAATAAGGATAAGTTATGATCAAAGCAAGACAAAAGGATCCACCACTAGCCAAGAATCAAAATCGGGATTCAAAATAGAAGCTCACCACCGAGGTTTAAAGGATAACCACCAGCCAAGGCTAAAGGCTTTTGGTTCACCATCAAGGAAGAATCCAATTTCCAAGGCTAAAGAAACCTATATAAAGCAAATTCAACTCAAGAGAGACATTCTCATTCATTCATCAAATCATGTCTTACGTAGTGAACACTCCTCTAAAAATAGAGAGGCTAATGCCAATGAAATAGAAAAAGGAAATAAAAGACAAAGGAATTTCGTCCCTCAGCCTTGCACAGTTGATAACAACCCCAAAAGATATACTAATATTAAAGGAAACAACTCCAATCGGCCTCCCATTGATATGTCTTTGATTAGGCAACAAATCAGCAACTAATTGGGCATCTAACAAGAGTATATCCCATGGAATTAGCTATCAATTTACTAAGCAATCAATCTAGTGAATCACCATGAAATCAGCAATCAATCGCTAAACAATCAATCCGGCGAATCGCTATAGAATCAGCAATCAATTTTATTTGTAAGGAAAATAATCAAAACTTTCTAATCGACAATCCTAGTCAATAGTCTTCATGATGACATGGGAACCATTAATGACATAATCGGATGCTCCGCATCATTAGCAATTTGATGTGTACGTGAGGCGGGTGAATGCGTTTTGAGTGAATATGAAGAGAAATGTAGATAGATTAGAGTGTACACGGTACAAAAAGTCAAAGGATGAATGCTAATGCGGGATAAATACGATCACCGCCAAGGCTTAAAGATAAAACCAGCCAAGGATAAATATGGGGATTGGATGAAGCTCACCACCACGATATAAAGGCTATGTCACTAACCAAGGCTAAAGGACATGAAATCAACAATTAATCTAGTGAATTGTCATGGAATCAACAATCAATATACTGAATTAGCAATCTTATTTGTAAGGGAAATAATCAAAACTTTCTAATTAACAATCCTAGTCGATAGTCTTCATGGCGACAAGGGGATCACTTGGTGACATAATCGGATGCTCTGCATTATTAGGATGAATATTTGAGCCACAAAGTGTGACCGTCAATTTAAAATAAGACCCGATCTAGGCAAGAGTAGCATTCAGTCATGGAGGCTGTGCGCAGATAGATGGATTGATTTTAGTTGATTCATAAGTTTCTATTAGTCATTTATAAAAAGACTGGTTGTCACCTTGTCTACCGTTTGAAAATCGATTTAAGCACATGATCATGAATAATCGAGGATTGTTTGCTCGTATTCCTAATAATCATGATTGATATGTCGATTGAAGAAACAATGTAAACAACCCATGTCCCCGTTGTTGAGATTGCACTTTGTGACACTTGGTAGAAATATTGACGAGGGCAAGGTTACATTGCATAAACATGTCATAGCTTTTCATTGAGAGTTGAGTCTTGATGTCGTCGAGAAATCGATGTCGATGATGCCCTATGGAGCCGAGTATGGAATTTGGGATGTCTCCGCTGTGTAATTAGAGATGCCCGTGCTCGTACTATGTGATTTGGGATGTGCTGGGGTGCGAGATGCTGCATCGAGTGTTCTGCGGAAGTTGGTTTGCATGCCGGAAGTGAATATGGAATGTGAGATGGCGAGGCCGAGATGAATTACATGCATATATCGCATACATGGTACATAAAGGTTGTCGAATTGTGAAGTTTCCTTCTGGTATCATTTTATATTGACTTGCGATGCTTGAAGCGTATGTTCTGACATTAATATCTTGTAGTTATTATGTTAGATTTTCGTTCGCGGGATCCGGGCTCATCGACGATAAAATTGTCAATTTCAGATAAGTAAGCATGCCTCCTGTAGCACCCACAGTCCCCATAGAGCGTTATGGGGTACTTATTGATGTTACCAATACGTGGAAAGATTATGTCGATCCGAAGTTCTCTGATGTCCAGTTCAAAAAATTAGTCGGCATTTTGAAGGTTGACGTAGGAATGGTTCCGGGACCAGTACTCTATCGCTTCGAGGCAGTTTATATGAAGGTCCTCGACGATTGTCTGGTGGGAACTCTCCCACTGGCTGATGACGGAGGCGATAGTGGCACTGGGGGTAATCAGGAGTGGTTGAGTACGGCGATGACGGAGGCGGCGATGCATAAGCAAGTTTTGGAAAATGTGATGTGGCAAGCATCTTTTTTAGGGAGCCGTAGTGGTCAGTCGTTGTTTGGTATGTGAATAGTCGAATCATATGGTGATAAACAAGGCATCGACCCTCGAACCTTCCAGTTGTCGAACAGTAATGTAAAAATAGATGTACTACTTATGTAATATAAGATGTCGGGCCCTTATGTGTGTAATCCTATTATAGTTTGTACACTTATAATACGTGTAATATGAGGAAACTAAAGAAGGCCATAACCTTTCAAAGGTACGCACGGGGTATTTTGGAGTTTGGAAATTTCTATGGCCTGATTATTTTATTGTTAGTCTTCCGCCTGCTTCACATACTATATAATAATAAGAGATTAAAGTATAGGACATGTTTAGTAAAGTGACGAACTAGGACGACTTAGCTCGTCACATATCTTGACGACCAAACGCAGCTTCAATGTATTGACAACTAATAACGATTAATACTGGCACATTTTCAACTAATACGGTCTATTATTGTCTTGGCTTATCTATTTCGCGCAAAATAAATGATTTAAATTTATTTTTAAAAAAAATAACCACTTCTATCGATTGAAATAATTCATCAACGAAAAACGTTTTCGTTAATGACAATAATTTATATCTCAAAATATTTCCATGGATGATAAAATACTTTTAATTTGTTCATTTCTGTGTGCCATACAAGTGATCGCTTTTAGGAAAATGTTCTTCAAATCATTCGATTTTTCACAAAAGAAGCGTAAAGATATTTTCTTTCTCTGCCTATAATTTTTTTTTTCTCTTCATCTAATTGTTGAGATCAGCGAGTGCTTAAAGAATTCTTGGCACTCCAATATCGGGCAAAAGGGCGGTTCCTAGAGGTTAGGATTTACTTTTAGCAATTCATTCATGATACCGTTAGACTCCATTTGCTCATCTGAATTTTTGGGATTGGATGGATGGATCGAGACTCATGAGATTTTGTGAAATCATTGTCAATTGTTAAATGAGGGACCTCCCCGCTCCGATACGATGCGATATTTTGTGAGATTAATGTCAACTATTCTAAAAGCTTAAATTATTAGACAAATCCGTAGTCTAATATTCAAATATTCTATCACTTGATAAAAATAAACCCATGATTTAATTGTATCAGTATTTTCTATACAGAAAGAATAAGATATAAAAATTGATGAGAACGAGTATTAGCTTGTAGAGTATGTTATCTGGCTCAGATTGGTTCAAAGTTAAAAACAAAGCGACCACCGCGGGGGCTCCCTGATGGAGACGGCTGCAACCACCATGGAAATCGCCAAACAAGGGCAAACGACCTTGTTGATGTTGCCCGACCATAGTGACCCACAATGAATGGCCGCATATTGCTTGGCGGGCAGGCAGGAGGGAGGGAGAGTCCATATTATTGATCTTTTCGACATTGCTTCGATCTTACAAGCAAATTTCCTTTTCAAACTTATCTCGCTCCTTGAAAGTGAAAAAGCGTAAGTTGTATGTGATTATCCTTCTGATTTTCCTCATGTTCTCTCTTGATTGCCAAATCATAACCTATGTAAAACATAATGATGAATGTAACTAAACAAGGAAAGAGAACTTTTGCCCCCTCAATTTGGGCATGGCTTTAGAGTGATTCTAGTCAAGAGATTCCGGGAAAATTGTCCAAAATATCTTAAGTATATTGTATAGCGGTGAGTTCGATCCTAAACCTTTCAATTGTGTCAATTAAGTCCTAAACCTTTTGATGATCTATGTCAATTCAATTATAAACTTTTCAATTGTGCCCATTTAGTCCAAAATATTTTGATAATTTGTCAATTCAGTCCTAAACCTTTTGATGATTTTTCAATAAAATCCTTTTGATCAATGTTTCAAATAATAGATTTAGGACTAACTTGGCAAATTTTCAAAAGGTTTAGGACTCAACTGGCACAATTGAAAGGTTTAAGACTTAATTAGCACAAATGAAATGTTTAAGACTGTATTGGCCGCCATAAAATAGGTTTAGGACTTTTTGAACAATTATCCTGCGAGATCTCAATTTATTTCATGCAAAATCTAATGTCCAATATCCATGCTCATGATTAATAAAATGAGAGAGGAGACCAAAAGGCAGGCACAGGTCCACTCAATTATTTATGACAACCGCATTCCATGTGGGCTGTACTGCCCTTTGCTACCTAACGACTCCAATGAGCCACGGCAACGCCATGACAATTCGGAGTTGTTGTCATTAGGTGTTACGACTTTGTTTTCCTTAGTTACTATGATGATATCCACATGCTATATTTTGATTTAGGGTTTGCTGCTGGCCCCATAAAAACTGTCTGAATAGATTAATTTTTCTGGATTAAGCGCGTTACTTTTATCAAAAATGAATAATTTAAAACTATTTTTCTAAAGATGATCGCTCAGTATCGCATGAAATAATTAACAAATGAAATTTTTTTCATTTTCAACAATTATTTATGTCTGTATATTTTTGCGGACGATATTTTTTTTTTCATATATTCATTTTTCCGAGCAAAACAAGTGATAGAAAAATATTTTTCAAATCATATTTTTTTACGATACAAATGATGCGGTAGGAAGCGGTGACACTCTTCGGGCGCCTTCTTTTATGTCGTGTCGTGTTCGACATTACGACACTTTTCAATATGCGAACGACACATGGTCAGCACTCTAGACACGCCAAGGATGTGCGAGTCCAAAGATCCCGACACTCAATTTTGACACCCACAATGTCAATTTTGAGCATTTTCAAAAAATTATGAGTCAAAATCTAAGTTTAACAATATATATATATACTTAAGTCATATTTCTAGTCATCCAAAATTAATATATCCACCCAAAAAAAAAAAATTCTTGAATCTATAACAGAAGAAGAAGAAAATGAAACTCACTACTGATATTTTTATATATGCATGATAAATATATATATTTAATATACCTCGAGAATTTTCTATTTTTTGAGAAATGAAGTGTCGGCGTGTCGCGTTGTGTCTTATCGTGACGTGTCGTGTCGTGTCGTGTTGCGTATCGGTGCTACTTAAATGGTGTCTAAGTAAAAACTTTGCCCCTCATAATTTCTTTTATTATTGTTGAATATGGCTTGAAATTAATCCTGATCGATATGAAATCTAACCCATAACTGAATTGTAAGGAAAAGGAGGTTGTACTAGGGAATTCCAAATTACTCCTGCCGAGAAAATCATGGGTGAGGCAAAAACGAAAATTAGGGTGCGATGATAACGCCCAAAAAGTTTCGTTCCCAAAGTGCTCCCAAACAATTTGAACGAACTGTATGATAAAAGTGTTCCCAAAATGTTCGAACATTTTTAAGAAGCGAAACACTTTTAGAAGAAAAAACAGAA
Source organism: Rhodamnia rubescens (assembly GCA_021437795.1). NCBI lineage: Eukaryota > Viridiplantae > Streptophyta > Magnoliopsida > Myrtales > Myrtaceae > Rhodamnia > Rhodamnia rubescens. Next base: position 12,803,400 of record JAILYA010000002.1, on the reverse strand, counting down.
AAAAAACCTGCTTCGTGTTCCCAACACTTTTAAAACACTTTAACATTTTTTAGAAACAATTGGGAACAATTTTGTTTTTGAACACACTCTCTTCTCTTTTGTTCTTGCACGATGTTGACACGTGATTTTTAATTATTTTATTTTATAAAATTAATTAAAAATACCAAAATAATTCATAAAATTAAAAAATTAATCTCTGAATCTTTAGCCTAGCCTTAGTAACCAATTTTGAACAAAAAATATTTTTAGTAATTTTTGACATTTTTCGGATTTATTTAAATTATAAAAACAGCTGAAAATTAGAAAAATAGTATTCGTGGTCGAAAAATGTGCAAAAATAGTCCATATTTTTATTTTAATTCCCTTTTCATTTTGGCCTCTTAAAGTTTTAAAAATTCAGTTTGGGACCACATGCCTCTTCATTGAACATAATCCTAAATTGGCTAAAAATTTCATTTTAAATCATTTTATCCAAATTTTTTTACTTTTAGAGTAATGACATGAGACTTTGATACCCCGCATTTCATTTCGGCCCTCATGTTTGGAAAAATTGCACAATTAGACTAAAAGGACCTAACCGCACAAATATTTTCATTTTAGTCCCCCGTTCACTCAAAGTGCAATTAATATTTTTCGGAGGTCCCCGTTTAAAGTTTATTATTATTTTTATAATTGATCTCGCCCATATTGTAATTTGATAAATCATGCATAAATTACTTATACATATATTGGTCTAATTTGATTTAGTAAATTGAATAACCGAAATTTAATTTGATTTAGTAAGTTAAAAAGATAAAGACATCTTAATTTTAATATATATATAGTCTCCTTAATTAAATGAAAAAATTAGGAACAATTTTTTTCATAAACGTATTTATTTTTTTTTATTATTATTATTGGAATAGAAACTTTATGTATTTACCAAACGCGTTTTTCTTTTTGTTCCAATAACGAATTTTTGTAGTTACCAAACGCGTTTTTGTTCCCAAAATCGTTCCGGGAACAAAAACAAAAAAGTGTTTCGCTCCAAAAGTTGTTCGAACGAAACGTTACCATACGCAACTAATTTCCCACAAGACTTCAGAAAGGGGAATTAATTTCCCACGAGACTTCTTTCCCTTATGTTGGGTTCCATGGGGGTTATGGTGGTCCGCCCATGTAGGCTACCGCAAAGCCTACTCACTGTTTTAAATGCATAGGCAGTTATCACTTGAATTAGCTTTAAAACATGGGTTATCACCCTTGAAACAACGTAATTTCTCCCCTATTCATTCTGTCTCTAAGAAACTAACGACGCTCTCCCTCTCTACTGCTGAACCTTAATTGAAGCGAGAGAACTCTCGAGGCTGCAAAGACGACATCTAATCTACAAACAATATAATACATCCCTAGTGTGATGTATCGTCCGATTAGTGATAAAGTTAGGTTTGAGCATGTTCTTCCGCATGTTTATTGTTTATAATCAAGGATTAATTATCCTTTATTGAGATCAAAGTTTGGTTAATTTGTTTTCCTAATCTTATGCACACTAATTGAATAATTTTCGCCATGTTCGACACTATTGTTAGAAGTGTTCTTCGTTTTTTTTTCGATATGAGCAGCAAGGGCAGTATGTTTTATGGCGTTTTACGAAAAATTGATTTGCCGAAATTGAAATGTCATTGTATAGTTTGAAAGTACTCGTAGATACGAGTTGAACGAGTGGTCAGATCGTTGCTAGAGGTAGCCAGAAAAGACCACACGTGCCATAAAGCCAAGGACGATGGTGTGCGTGGGCCTTATGCGCGTACATGTGCAGCACACCATCGTCTTACAGGTAACGCCTTACGTGCGACGTGCGTACTAACGTGGCGGCTGACGTAGCTGATGATGTAACACCTAACCTGACCCCATCCATGACCCCACCCTGGGTCCGACCCTGTCAACAATTGACCATTGACCAATCAACGTTGACCGTCGACTACGTTGACTGACGCATGCCTAGCGCATGGAGCCCTCGAGCAAAGCCTTAGTTGGGCGCATGGGCGAGTGTGTGGAGTCCAAATAGCGTGTTTTTTATACCAGTATATTCGTATTGAAATTTCCTGCAAGATGGTATATGTATTTTACCTATTTATATATCATGAATTATGTGTAATCCCTTTTCATTGTTCTACGTTCGTTGTAGGAACTATGGAACATATAGTGCGAACCCTAGTACTCCTAAGGATAGAAGAGGACAAATTGATACTTACAAGATGTGGCGTCCCTTGTCGCCACTATCTACCGACTCGTGGCTTTCTAACTCTTTATAAGCATAAACCTTGACGTTACGCGCACGAAGCAAAATTTTCATTATCGAAAAAGCAACTCAACTAAATCAACTAGAGGGAAATGAGGGAAGTGTGAATCAAATTCAAGACCAAAGGGTTAACTTTTATATTAGAGATTCACATTAGTTATATTTATAGAAGTCATCAAAGATTCAAAAGCTAGTTTAGCGAATCCGGGAGGCTCGGTGACTACTCCTCGTTATTTACTAGTTGCCAAAAACCAAAAAGATCATCTGCCCGGTCTCTCTCTTCCGCCACACCTATTCTTCTTTAGACAAATCCTTTTCTAATGGAACCTCCTCTTCCTCATTAAGGCCATGCATGACTATGGGTTCGTCGCCGACATCAAACACCGAGTAAGGGAACGGTCCTATAAGTTATCCATTCACCGGTATGTATATAGCATAGAACCTATGAGATATAACCCCCGCCTAGTTTCCTTCATCTACCCATAGGGTGGTAACATACGAAGAAGTTTTATGTGCGAGTACATCTAAGTGTACATCTAAGTCTACTAAGTCATGATGCGTCACTTCAAAATCAATAGGCACACCAAAACGTCCGACAGGTGGGGCTGCCATACTTGTTAATCCGGAAGACAAAAAAAATAAACATTACAAGAACGAACTAATTAGCTCGGCCAAGAAAAACATCCAAACCGCAATGTACCTAACCTCGATCTACCATTATCGAATCAACTCGGTCAATGGGGTGGGAAAACAATATTAAACAGATTATACAATTCTCGTTTGTCAAGTTTAAACCATATACATATTGATCGAATCACATTTATCATGAAGACATTCTAGCAACAAGATCATCAAGCACATGAGTGAATATGGGCGAATGCAAACCAATGCATGCTCAATGTGTCTACGAATTCGAGTGTTGGTTTCCATCAAATGGAATTTGACCCGGCCTTGCAATGTCTCTCCTTCGAGGCATCATAGAAACGAGCCACGGGATCTGCGCACATAATCCGGGGGCATCCCATCTCCTTTCCCGGGGATCAACGGGTCCATATGATTACAACTCACGTCACCGAGCCATGTTTGCCAAGTTGCAAGAATACGAGCACATAAACTATTATCACTTCAATCTTAACTTGCGATTGTGCCATTCAATGATATAAGACAGTTCATTGAACTAACAGGACATGTCGAATCTCTTTCCCATGCTAGATGCTCTCTACATTAAACATGTCCCTAACTAATCCTCACACCAATCATCGGTATCGGGGCATGACATAATAGCACTTAAATACATTATCAAGCATTGCCGAAGATGTAGCCACATTATAAGCTAGGCGCTAACTAGACAGGGTTATCTCATAGCAACTAGAGAGTTTATTTTATCCTTCGAATTATTTGCTAGTGATTTTAGCTAGGATGGCTTTACCAAAGCTCTTTCGCTCTCCCTCACCTACGAGCTATCATAACCAACTTATGCATTCGCCATACTCACTTTCATTCATGAGACCGCTAGGCTAAATCAACACCCCTTCGCCGTGGCACCAATCTCCTAACTATGCAACTTACACCCGACAACTATCAACCACAAGTTCATTTCGCAAGGTAACCAGGACCTAAACCCACAAACCAAACTCGGCTAATTAGCTAACATTGAGACTACACAGCGCGGTTGGAAGAGTTTCTTGCCTTGTATCCCGAAATAAACTGCCATTCGTTTTGCCCTCTCCTCCGTCGTTCACGTCGCTAGATTCTTGAGTTTCCCCCTTTCGCCGCTTGGCGATTCGACGAGAAAATGGTGAGCCAAAAGACCCTCTGCCCCACCGAATGCATGTATATATAGTGGTGGACAAGAGAGGTTAATGTGACATCAAGAATGACAAGTGGTGTTTTGCATGTCATTTAACTTCCTCTTTACATGTCACTTGCCAAAATTTGCTATTAGTGGTGTCATCCTTGCCACTTATCCCAGTAATCTTCTCTTGCATCATTTATTTTATCATTCTTACATGCAAATGAGAGGAAAGTTGTCTTTAATGGTCATTTGCACATAGCCAACCTACTTAGCCCACGGTTGACACATCATTAGGGCTATCTCATGCAAGTTTATGTGATATAAAAGGGCGGAGGGGTTCTAGTGGCCGATCACACATAGTTCAAGGTAGCGACGACATCTCATCGTCTTTTAATTTCCTTACATGGGTAACTAGTCGCCTATGTACGTATGGCCAATAGACTCCAAACCAATCCACTTATATTCTAACGACACTTATTAGAATCTTAAATTAACTCCTTGAACCCACTGAAGCTCATCATTGCAATCATTAGAGCTATCTCATGCAAGTTTATGTGATATAAAAGGGTAGAGGGGTTACGGTGGCCGATCACACATAGTTCAAGGTAACAACAGCATCTCATCGTCTTTTAATTTCCTTACATGGGTAACTAGTCGCCCATGTATGTATGGCCAATAGACTCCAAACTAATCCATTTATATTCCAACGACACTGATTAGAATCTTAAATTATCTCCTTGAACCCACCGAAGTTCGTCATTGCAAAGTTGGATATATCGGAGTCCGAATTGCTTAGTGATAATACATTGAGTTCTCCATTACGTGCGATCAAAATATCGCACATGCCTTTAGGGTTCTCGACCATACACAACTTGGCAATCCCTCGATGCACATGTTCCCAATAGATACATTTAACTTCCTCCTTTAGTTGATGTTGGTAACGCGAATCTTCTCGTCATGGTTCAACTTTCTAATCCATTTCGGTCTTTCTTGACCGATTATGAACTAATAAAAATGGGGTGTGACAACTTCCCCCTACCTTATAAAATTTCGTCTTCGAAATTTAGAGTTCGATCCATTTTCCAAATAGATGAGGTTACTATCGTCTCATGAGTTCTTTGCTTTCCCAAGTGGCTTCCTCTACACCATGGTGTTGCCATAGTACTTTTACTAGAGGAATAACTTTATTTCTCAAGACTTGCTCCTTTCGATCTAATATTCGCATAGGTTCCCCCATGTACCCAACTTTCTCATCTACTTCTATTGTCTCATAATTTAACACATGACTAGGGTCGGGGTGATATTTCCTTAATATAGATATGTGGAATACATCATGTATATTGGATAGTTTTGGTGGTAAAGGCTACCCTGTAGGCCATCTCTCCCATCTTTTTATGAATCTCAAAAGGTCTAACATATCTTGAGCTTAACTTTTCCTTTTTCCGAATCTCGATATGCCCCTCATTGCGAGGCCTTCATAAATACGTGATCGCCAATTGCGAGCTCCGATGCTTAATGGCATTTATCGGCATAACTTTTCCGACGACTTTAGGTAGTTCTAAGCTTATCTCATACCACTTGTATCGCTTCGTCGTGACTTGTACTAGTTTTGGTCATGTTATTCTTCGCTCTCCTACTTCATCCCAATAGATAGGTGTTCTACATCTCCATCCATATAGTGCCTCAAATGGTGCCATGCCGATGCTTTGCTTGATAACTATTGTTATAAGCAAATTTCACCAAGTGTAACCTTTCATCCCAATTGCCTTTAAAGTCCAAGACACATGCCCTCAACATATTCTCCATGACTTGTATGACTCTTTACGATTGTTCGTCCGTTTGAGGATGGAAAGTCGTCTTTGAACTCGAAGCTTGATTCCTAAAGCATTTTGGAGACTTTTCCAAAACTTCGCTGTAAACCTTGAGTCTCTACCGAAATGATGGTCACAAGAACTTCATGTAGTCTCACTATATGTTGAACATATAAGTTTGCTAGTTTCTCTAAAGAGAAATCGGTTCTTACGACTAAGAAATGGGCTGACTTCATTAAACGATCAACTATCACCCAAATAGAATCATGGCCTCTCGAGGTCCTTAGCAGCCCTTGCATGAAGTCTAGAGTAAGATCTTCCCATTTCCATTCGAGAATCTCTAAAGGTTTCAACATACCTGCCTATTTAAGGTGTTCTGCTTTTACTTATTGACATGTTAAACACCTTGAAACGTACCTCGCAATAGCCACCTTCATTCCATTCCACCAATAGTGTTGGCGAAGATTTTGATACATCTTAGTACATCCGGGATGAAAGCCATAGTTACTTCGATGAGCTTTAGCCAAAATCTCTTGTCTTAAGTCATCATTTCCAGGTACACGAGAGGAGTCCACGGAACCTTACGATTCCATCACCCGACACTTGAAAATCTGGCCTCTTTCCATCTAATATCTCTATTCAAATCTTCGAAATCTCGAGATCTGTTTGTAGCAATGCCTTGATCCTTTGCACGAGTTCGGGTTCAATCCTAAGTATAGCTAGAACACTTGTAAGTTCATACACTTCAACCTTGAACTCGAGTTTAAAATCTCATTGAATAGTCCCCTTTCTTTACTCATCATACTTGCAATATACAACGTAGACTTCTCGCTAAGGGCATCGGCTACCTTATTTGCCTTCCCGGGGTAATATAAGATCTTGCAATCATAGTCCTTCAATAGTTCTATCCAACGCCGTTGTCTCATGTTTAACTCTCTTTGTGAGAACAAATACTTCAAACTTTTGTGGTGCGTATATATTTGAAACTTTTCTCCATATAGATAATGACTCCACATCTTCAATGCAAACACGAACGCTGCTAGTTCTAATTCATATGTCAAGTAATTCAACTCATAAGGTTTTAATTGTCTTGAAGCGTAAGCAACCACTTTCCCATGTTGCATCAAGACACAACCTAGCACCTTATGAGATGCATTACTATACACCACATATCCTCCCGGATCATGATGGTATCGTTAACAGCGGGAGCGTAGTCGATTTTCTCTTGAGTTCCTAAAAACTTCGTTCACATTCCCTTATCCATTCAAATTTTACGGGAAAATCCTTCCATAAACTTTCGATAGTATCCCCGATAATCCTAAGAAACTTCGTATTTCCGTAACAGTTGTTGGTCGTAGCCAATTTACTACCGCCTTAATTTTGGCTAGGTCTACTAAGATTCCTTCTCCGATTACCAAATGGCCCAAGAATATGACATGATCTAACCAAAATTCACATTTACCGAACTTGGCATATAGTTTATGCTCCCTTAGTATCCGTAAAGCCATTCTTAAATGTTATTCATGCTCCTTAGGTCCCTTAGAGTAGTATACTAGGCTATCATCAATGAAGGCTATCACAAACTGATCCAAATATGGTCTAAATACCCTGTTCATTAAATCCATGAACGCTGCAAGTGCATTCGTTAGACCAAATGGTATGACTACAAACTCATAATATCTATATCTAGTCCAAAAGCGCTTTTAGGGACATCCACTTCTCCAACTCGCAATTGATGATAGCCCGATCTTAAGTCAATCTTCGAAAAAACTAACGCTCCCTCGCAATCGGTCGAATAGATCATCGATCTTTGGCAAAGGATACTTATTCTTTATTGTTTCTTGATTCAACTACTAATAATTAATGTAGAGACGTAATGATCCATCCTCCTTCTTTATAAATAGCACTGGTGCACCCCATGGTGACTTACTCGGTCTAATGAAACCTTTATCTAACAGTTCTTGTAATTGTGCTTTCAATTCCTTAAGTTCCGTCAACACCATTATATAGGGAGCCTTGAAAATAAGTTCAGTTCCTAAGGCTAACTCTATTGCAAACTCAACTTTTCGTTTTGATAGTAATCTCGGCGAGTTCTTTTGAAAAGACATCCAAAAACTCCCGAATTCTTGGAATTTCTTCTATCTTCGCTTCTTTTTAGTCGGATCCCTTACACATGCCAAATAGCCTTGACAACTATCGTTAAGAAGTTTATGAGCTTCTATAGCGAAAATGAATGGCATAGAAGCATTCACTCCATTCCCTAAAAATTTAAAGCTGGTTTCACCTAGAGGATTGAACCGTATCATCCGCTTAAAGCAATCTACATTGGCTTGTAACTTATGTAATCAATCCATTCCTATTGTGCGGTCAAAATCGGACATTTCCAGTATTACCAAGTCTATCTTCGACTTCGTCCACCTATAACAATCTTATAGTCTTTACATACGAAGGTAGTCATCACTCCATCCTTTAAGGGTGTAATTACGCTAAGCAAGACTTCAAGCAATTTCGACTTTAATCCATATAGATTGACAAATTCCGTAGATACGAAAGAATGAGTCGTACCCATATCAAATAGTGCTTATGTATTCGTATTGCATAAAGAGACCATACTTGTGATGGTTGTCTTAGAGGCTTCGCCTCCTCTTGAGCCATAGCGTGTACCCTGGTTTGAGCTAGAGGTCTTTGTTGAGTTCCTTGAAGTGTGGTTCCACCGCCTTGAGGTTGTTGAGCCGGTATAGTGCGTTGAGGCAACCATCTCCTTTGAGGATAATCTCTCACTAGATGTCTCACTTGTCCGCAACCATAACATTCCCTTGATGATGTGCGGGGTGCATCACCATAAACTTTGCTACACCGACGGTAAATTCCATTCGGCCTTTGCATCCTTCCCGCCGCTGGTCCATCTCTTGCTCCTTGGTAGTTTCCAAAATTACGCCTCTTATTAGAAGTATTGAATGATCTACCAAATGGCCTTGGCCTCTTGTTATCATGTCTTGAGTTATCCTAAGAGGCTTGATGACTCAATCCTACTTTATGTTCAGCTTCATTCTTTTCTTTCATCAATACTTATTCTACGAGTTGAGCTCGCTCGTAGAGTTCGGGATAGTCTTTGATCCTCAAAGGTGCTAACTCGCTTTTGAATTTCAATCTTAAGTCCATTCAAAAACCTCTTGGCTCTGTTTTCTTGAGTTTCAACTAGGCGAGGAATAAACCTGGACAACTCGAAGAATTTCGCCCCGTATTGGACCACGATCATATCACATTGGGTTGAGTTCATAAACTAAGCTATCTTTTGGTCTCGGCACAATCGGAGAAGTACTTGCCCAAAGAAAGCATTGACAAAAACTTTCCAAGTTACCTCCACTCCTTTAGGGAATACGGTTCTTTTACTTGCATTCCACCAATGTGGAGCATTGTCCTCAAGTTGATATTCGCCAAGGACACCCTATCAATGTCATTGCAATTCACTAGACGGAAGATCTTTTCCATACTCTTTATCCACTTTTCAGCCTCTTCTTGTTGTCTAAGGCTTGTGAACATTAGCGGCTTCAACTTTAAAAATTGCTCTAATAGGCCTTGCATTCGACGTTCGCCACCTATAGCATTGCAACCAACTAGTTGTTGCTATGCTTGTGTTCCCAATACCGCACCTAAATTGGCTAATGCTTGAAGGACTTCTCAAATTTGATAGTATACTCCAAAGCATTTCTGCTCTGCGCGGACGATGATCCTCCAGTCCTTTTCATTGTAAACTCTAATCCTCTACATATCGATCCATGCCCATTCATGATCAATATGGTCACCGACTTCATAAGTAACAAACATTACGATACCTATAAGTAACTCATCGTTATTGGGTCTCACATGACAATCACAACAAGCACATGCGCTTATGTTTTAATTGAACATATCCTAGCACATCACTCACTACCGCACCTTATCACTCTAGGCAAACCTAAGATCGATACCAAAATAGAGTGTGGCGTCCCAGTCGCCACTATCTATCGACTTATGTCTTTTTTACACTTTATAAGCAAAGCCTTTGGCGTTATGTGTCTGCCCCCGACCCCTTCGGACCCGCTAACATCCCACCTATACCGTCCCAATTCACAAGTTCTCGGGATCCAATGGCAAACATCTTAAGCGCGATATGAAATGCACAGGCGAAGCATAACAAAACTCTATGCAATAAAAACAGATGACTAAGAAAGAACAACAACAATACGTAACGTAATGTTAAATCGATTTTACACCTCGGACTTAAGCAGGAAATACAACACATTGGGTTTAAGGATAGGCGACATATAAGACCAAAAGTAAACACTAACACAAGTCTAACTCTTCTAACCTATGAGGAAACCCAAAATGTGGGTGTCACGATCGCGCCTAAAGGCCGGGCTCACCATCATCGAAAAGTCCACGTCCGCCACTAGGTCGTACTAGGCCGAGGCTTCTAACTCCAAGTCCATAGGGTCTTCGGCTTCTTCCTCTTCTTCCTCGGGATCGTATTCCGAATCCGATGGGAAATCAAACCTGTTCCTCCTCCTATAGCTCGGGCTAAAAAGGTTCTCCGTTCGATGTCGGCATTGGAGGGTTCCTCGACTTTGCCATTCTCGGTAGGGTTTGGGAGCTTCGGTTGGCTAGTTACAAGTTCGGCGGTAAGAATGAATACTTCGCCATCGGGAGGCATAGGGTTTCATCATCCACGGATCACACTTCTCGGGATGGTATAACTCCCCAATGGTCCGTATTCATTATCTCCGTCAATCCAAACTACACTTCTTTTCCATAAGTAGAACTTATTTTCACCTATAAGGTACTCGGTTACCGACGAGGAAATATCCATCAGCACTCCAAAACGTTGCAGCGGCATGATGATCGGGTCATGGTTCGGGGTCTCGAAAAAGGTTGGTCCCAAGACGTGGTGAGAATACATCGCAATCGCCTAACCCTAAATCGAAACCAATACCTCCAGACACTTATAAAAAAGAAGCTTGGAAAATAAAGATTCGACATATCAAAAATAAGATAAGTGGCAAGATATGGCAATTTAGACATTTTCGGACAATTCGGGTGCTCTCAATCAATCACAATTCAAGATCAATTCTAGGCTTCGTACTTGAACCAAGCACTTCAAACAATTAGACACTTGAGGCAAAATAGAACTCAAGAGGCAATTTCATTCTCAATTCCATTTCCATTAACCGAGATATTTTCTTCGGCGCTCTTCCTAAGTGCAAGATAATTCGGTCACTATATCAATTCTCGATACCCCACGCTATCAAGATGATTTGATCATATATAGGACTCTCGTGTTCGAATCTTGAGATGATTCGGTCAAATATAACAACTCTCGATTCTTACGGCCCTCAAGATGATTCGGTGGAATATTGACTCTTGAGCCGCAAGACCTCGTTAGGTCAATCGGGATCAAACACCTGCAACGTAATGCATTGACCATACCATTGATTATTAACAAGTCAAGATTACAAACACAAGCAAGCTCATCTCATAGCAAGTTGTTCATCGTCAAATCAAGACATTCGGTTCAATCAATTCCGAGCTTATCAATTCAAACGATTAATTAGCCATTAAAGTACATATCTACGACCAAAAAGGACTTCTCAAGCATTCCATTCTTAAGGTCAATTAGGGCGACTTATCTCAACAATTTCATCAACGACACCCAAACATGCATACGAGTTGCCACGTCCTTAATCAAGCCCGTTCAAGCTAGCAATGCTTAATCCTTATCACAATAACCCAAATTCATTAATTCCCAGGCTTCAAGTAACATGGATTAAGCATAAAAACATGATTTTCAAGTAAGAACAAGTCATCAAAAACTTAATCTCAATACGGACAGATTCGGGTCTCTCGACGTTTCTAAAAAAACCAGCTATACATTCACTCAATATCAAGCTCAAACTTGGTCCCTTAGTAACCTAACATTCTCGGGAAGGTTTAGGATCAACTTACCAAGTCAATCAAGTAAGCAAACTCCTTCAAAAACAACAACTAGGCCACGGTTTTCCCTGAACAGTCTGATCGATTTTGATCGATCAAGAACCGCAAGTGATCAGCCCATAAATCTTACTAAAACTCATCTTAAACCTCATAAACATGTTGCTAAACATCCTAACTAAGTTAAAGAGGTTTCTTACCAAAAGATCGGGGGTGAAATAAGCTCGAAAATCCAACTTAGAGCTTCTCAAGTCGGAATCAAACCGGTCGGTGACCTTCGCTACTTCATACGGTTCTACGGGACAAATGGCTGGGCTAATTTGGGCTTATGAGTACTCTATGGAATGGTAAGAGAAAGAGCTTTCCAATGGTGGATGGTTCGCTCGATTCTAACCACAGACGGCGGCGAAATCGTCAAAAAACAGAATGCAACGAGACTATTCCGGGCAAATGAGTGAGAAAGAGAGAGTTCTAAGAGAGAGAGGGTGTTCGATTTTGGAGGAATGAGGAAGAGGGAGGTGGTACAAAGGTTTCATCCAAGAAGAAGAGTGAGCTAAATGAGTGATTGGAGGGGTTTTCCCATTGATTGACATGGATGTGGCTCTTGAATGATTAGGTTTGATAGAGTGATAGCTTAGGTAACTAGATGGATGGGTTGGTGAAGTGAATAGTTAAGGAATAGTGAGAGTTGTTGAAGGGGATTTGACTTTGGTTTTCTCTTGTCTTTTGTCCATAAATTAAGAGCACTTAGACTAACATACCCCTCATAATTTCGAACAACATATGATCAAACTAAAGACCATCTTGCCCTTGTTCTAATCTAGAGGAATGAGCATTCATTAGGAAGGTAACTTGACACTTTCGATCCGAAATTTGATTTTTCTGACTTCCAAGGGACGAACCACAAACTTAATTGATCTCGACGAGGTGACGTCTAAAATTTGATTGTTGGAATCATCGAATATTCGACATCCGATTTCGAAGTCCAATTCACGCTCAAAATCCATGAATGGTGAATTCGAACACCTCAAACTAACGGGCGACTCTTAGGAGTTACGTTTATCGACCAGCAATTAATGTCACATTTAAGAGTTATTCGAGCCATGTCGACCTTGATTGTCATGTAATTGAGAGGGTCAATCACTAGTTCCAAAGGGCGAGATTTTCAGGAATCGGTTTAGGTTAATTTGCAAATCATATGATGGCCAAACGAAATCACCCGTGAACCATCAGTATAACGCTAGCAAATTGTTCTAAGACCAATTTTAGATCGGCCTTTGATGGCTCAAAATATTCCCTCAAGAATCCTTATGGTCAAAGTGCCGATACATGATCGAGTTCTTTAGTCCACGAACTTAAATCCTAATTAGCTTTGTCCCTTTTGGTTAGTTATCTCAAGAGTGGTCAAGTCCGAGCGAGATTTAATCGAAACACATCAATAAACATTTCATTCATTCATAAGTTTCGAAAAGAGTCGGAATTTCAGAATGTCACAACTCTTCCCTCCTTACAAAAATTTCGTCCTCGAAATTTACAGCAAACCCAATCACTCAAACAAATGGGGATGCTGATGTCTCGTCATTTCTTTACTTTCCTAGGTAGCTCCTTCGGTTCCATAGTGCTCCCAAATCACCTTCACTAGCAAGATTGTCTTGTTCCTCATGACTTGCTCCTTCCCGTCCTCGATCCTAATTGGCCTTTCCACGTACGATACTTGGTCATCCACCTCTATGACTTCATAGTCCAGCATATGAGTCGGGTCTGGTTCATACTTCCCGAGCATGGAAACATGGAATACATTATGGACTGCGACAAGTTTGGCGGTAAGGTGAGACGATAGGCTAAAGTTCCAATCCGTTCTAAAATTTCAAAAGGACATACGTATGTCGGACTTAGCTTTCTCTTCTTTTTAAACCTAGATAATCCTCGCATTGGCGATATTTTCAAAAAAACATGATCTCCCACTTAGAACTCTAAAGGTCTTCATCGCTTATCCACATAACTTTTCGAGCGACTCGAGCGGTCTTCGACCTTTCTCTCGATAACTTTTACCGCTTCAACCGACTATTCCACTAACTCTAATCCCATTAAACTTCTTTCACCAACCTCATCCCAATATACCGGAGTTACGTAAGCTCTGCCTTAAAAACAGTGCCATTCGATGCTCTACTCGATAACCGTTGTTATAGATAAACTCGACTAAATGTAACTGTTTTTCCCAATCTTCTTTAAAGTCTATAACACAAACTCGCAACATATCTTCAAGTGTCCGAATCATCCTTTCGGATTGTCCGTCGGTCCCGACGGTGATATGTTGTGCTATACTTTAATTTCGTTCCCACAGGCCCTTGTAAGCTTTTCCGGAAAGTCGCTGTAAACTTTGGATCTCTATCAAACATAATAGTCACTATAACTCCATGAAAACGAACTATGTGACGCATGTACAATTTAGCGTACCTATCCATAGTGAAATCCTTTCGCATTGCCAAGATATGCACGAACTTAGTCGGCTGTCGACGATTACCCAAATCGAATCATGGCCTCTTTGACTCCTAGGCAAGCCAATCACGAAGTCCATTGTGATGTCTTCTCACTTCCATTCGGGGATCTCCTAAGGCCGTAACATACCACCGGGCTTATAATGCTTGAGCCTTTACTTATTGGCACGTCGGGCACTTAGCTACATGCTTAGCTACATCTACCTTCATTTAGTTCCACCAATAGTGCTGATGCAGGTTTTGATACATCTACGTGCTACCCGGATGAATGCTGTAGTTATTTCAATGAGCTTCCGATAGAATCTTTTCCCTTAACTTCTTATCATTAGATACGTATAGTCGTCCACGAAACTTCAAGATCCTATATTCGGATATTCGAAAGTCGGGCTTCCTTTTCTCAACATTCATTTCTAAGATTTTCTAGATATCGGGGTCCGAAGATTGTAAAGTCTTAATCATTTCATGAATTTCGGTTCAATCCTCAACATAGCCAACAAATCGGATAGGTGACAAACTACGAACTTAAACTCTGAATCCCTTACTCTTTCCAACAAAGTTCATTCTTTAATCATCAAATGCGCGATGCTCGATTTCGATTAAGTGCATCCGCAACCTTATTCGCTTTCCCAAGGTGATACGGGATGTCGAAATCATAGTCCTTAAGCAACTCCATCCATCAACATTGCCTCATGTTCGGTTTCTTTTGGGAAAATAAGTACTTCAAGCTCTAATGATCGGTATAGATCCGAAACCTTTCCCAACACAAATAGTGCTTCCAAATCCTCAACACAAATATAATCACGGCAAGTTCCAAGTCGTGCGTTGGATAGTTCATCTCATGCGGTCTTAACATTTGTGACACACATAAGCAACAACTCTTCCATGCTGCATTAACACGCATCCTAATCCCTTTAGCGATGCATTGCTATAGATCTCATATCCTCCAAGACCATAAGGAATCGTTAATCTTGGTGCGGTTGTTAGCTTTATGCTTAAACTCTTGAAAACTCATGTTGCACTTATCCGTCCATTCAAACAGTGTATCCTTCTTCGTCAATTTTATCGGAGGGGTAGCTATCGAGGAAAAATTTTCCACAAAGCATCCGTAATAACCTCGCCCAACCTAGAAAACTCCGAACCTCGATAACCGATGTCGATCTTGTCCAATTCAGAATCGCTTGATCTTCAAGGGGTCTACCGAGATTCCATTCCCAAAGATCACATGTCTAAGAAACGCTACCTTGTTGCATCAAAACTTATACTTACTAAACTTAGCGTAAAGCCGGTGTTCTCTTAAAATCGTAAAACTACACCTAGATGCTGCTCATGTTCCTCGAGCTCCTCGAGTAAATTAAGATATCGTTGATGAACACAATGACGAACCGATCCGAAACTCCTTAAATACTCGATGCATTAAATCCAAAACGGCATCACGGTAAACTCATAATGCTTATACCTCGTCCAAAAAGCCGTCTTTGGTATATCCTCCTTCTTAATTCTCACTGATTGTAACCCGTCCTCAGTGTCTATCTTGGAGAACACGGATGCCCCTTACATTGATCGAACAAGTTGTCTATCATCATGCGACGGATACCTATTCTTGACGGTCACTTGGTTCAACTGTCTATAGTCAATGCACAAACGCAATGATCCATCCTTTTTCCCAACGAATAACACCGGCGTTCCCCAAGGCGATGCGCTGGACGAATGAATCCTCTATCCGGCCAACTCTTGCATCCGAACCTTCAGCTCCTTCAATTCGATAAGGACATCCTATAGGGTGCTTTCAAGATCGGTTCGGTCCCAAGGGTTAGTTTGATCACGAATTCTATTTCTTCGTCAAGTGGAAGTCCCTGAATTCTCGAGGAAAGACATCGAGAAAGTCGCACACCACAATTTGTATCTTCCCGCCTTCGCTTCCTCGATCGTCGGATCAACTACTTGCAGCCTAGATATACTTGGCATCCTATGTTTGACAACTTAGTCACCTTAAGTGACGAGATCAAAAGGATAGAGGTTCCTCCTTGATTCCCTACAAATTCAAATCTAGGGTGACCAATCGGATGGAATTACATCACCTTGCTACTACAATCCAAGACAGCCCTTTGTCTATCGAACCAGTCCATCTCGATTATAACATGAAAGTCGTACATGGACAAAACAGATAAGTCTATCCTTCTTTCACTACTACCAATTACGATATTACGATATGAACATCCTAACGAAACCAACACTTTATCCTTTAGAGAGGTGGTAACATGTAATGTCACATCCAACAGTTTCAATTCCAATTTAGCAAACCGAACAGATACGAAGGAATGCAATGCTCCAGGATTAAACAAAGCGTAGGCAGCATGATCGCTTAATGTAACCGTACACGTGGCCACGCCAGGCACGTTCTCGGCCTCCTTGCGTTCTACAACATATACTCGTTCTTGAGTGGCGGCCTATTCATGTTAGCATGTGGGGCGAGTCCATCTTGCGGTCCTAGTTGGGGTCGCGGCGGATGATACTCGAGATCGGACGTTACGTTGCTCAAACCGCTTTGCACGATAGCCCATCCGGGTCACACTTTAAGCACGTTCTGTCTAACTTGGATAGGGTTAATTTCTATGCCTCCGTCCACAGAGCGATAATTCCAGTTAGGCTAATAAACGAAGCTTTCCGATATTCTTCTTAACTCGGAGAGATGAACCGCCTATTGCTCACCTTAAGCCTCTTTCCAAAATTGTGATTGTCCCTAACAAGAGCACACCGCGATCCGAAGCGGCTCTTTTTCTTTCATATCTCCTTCGACCATTTAGCCTTGCTCATATAGTTCATCGTAATTCCTCAAATTTAACAATGTCAACTAACCGTGGAGTTCCGACCTCGGTCCATCCGGAATCTCCTTGTCCTATCTAAAGGATTCTCTACCATCCTTGGAACATACTTCGACAACCTTGAGAACTCAACTTCATATTGATCGATCATCAAGTGGTTCCGGCGAATTTGCTGGAATTCGACTAGTTTTTGTCATTGTGCGGTCTCCGAGAAGTATTTCCCATTGAACACCTTAGAGAAACTTGTCCAATTCGACACTGTGTACCATATGGGAAAACTCTTCCTTTGGTGGCCTTCCACCGGTCATTAGCAATACCTTCCGGTTAGTACACAGTGGGGTTACCTTTTTCGGCTTTAGTGCACCCTAAAACTTCAAGTCTTTCTCCGGCCCTTCAATCCAACGAGAGGCTATCTTAGGATCCCTTTTGCCATCAAACTTAACAGGCTTCAATTTCAAAACTGTTCCACCAATTGGCTTATCTAGGGGTTTTCGTTCCCATTCCCATTACTATGACCACCCCCATTGCCATTTTCGTTATTTCCATTGGCCACATTGGTGTCGGCAGCGAGTAGCCTCAATAGCTTGGGCGATAATGGCAGCTCATTCTTGAGCTTGCATACCCATCAAATTTTCAATTTCCTCTAACGCTCTCAAGACTCCGTCAACCCTTAGATCCTCGGCCCACCGGTGTTCTCGAGCTAGACGCTTCTCTAGTACTCCTACCCGATTACTCATCCTCGCTACAACTTACCGCACCCGAACCACTATAATTTCATTCAAGAATCGATACCTACTCAAGTCTAGCGGTTTTAAGCTACTACCATAGCAAGCATTCATAACCAAGGCAAACAATTCTCAACAAGCAATCGGAACTACCGCACCTAGAGATTTACATTCATACCTCCGGTCTAGACGCATCTGCGACTTAGTACAACCACAACAAGCTATCCATTCATTAGATAGATAACAGCCAATCAATATTCAATGCCAAGTACGAAGTTCTATTACCTTTAATCACCCCAAAGTGATACGGATCAAGAATGCCAATCACAAGCGCCAATTCACATGTCATGCATATCGTGCCTAACTCTAGCGAATCCCTAAGGTCACGCTATCGGGTCGTCTTAAAGTCATCACTCCTTATTACTCCAAGTCTCAACCAACATGGATCGAGCTGACCTTGCTTTGATACCACTTTAGATGGGGATGTTACGCCCCAAACCCTTCGGACCCACTAACTTTCCACCTATACCGTTTCATTTCACAAGTTCCTAGGATCAAGGGGCGAATATCTTAAGCGCAATATGAAATGCATAGGCGGAAGCATAACAAAACTCCATACAATAAAAACAGATGATTAAGGAAGAACATCAACAATATGTAACGTAATGTTAAACCGATTTTACACCTCAAACTTAAGCGGGAAGTACAACACATTGGGTTCAAGGATAGGCGATACATAAGATCAAAAGGAAACATTAACCTAAGTCTAACTCTTTTAACCTAGGAGGTAACCCAAAAGGTGGGTGTCACGATCACGCTTAAAGGCCGGACTCGCCATCATCGAAAAGACCTCATCTCGCCATTGGGTTGTATTCGGCAAGAGGTATTTAACTCCAAGTTCATAGGATCTTCGGCCTCTTCTTCTTCTTCCTCAAGATTGTATTCCGAATCCGATGGGAAAGCAAATTGTTCCTCCTCCCATGGCTCGGGCTCAAAAGGTTCTCTAGGTTCGACGTTAGCATCGGAGGGTTCCTCGACTTCGCCATCCTCAATAGGGTTTGGGGGCTTTAGCTAGCCGAGTTACAAATTTGGCGGCATGATTGAATACTTCCCCATCGAGAGGCATAGGGTTACACCATCCACGAGTCACACGTCTCGGGATGTCATAACTCATCAATGGTCCATAATCATTATCTCCGTCTCTATAGAATCACGCTTTAAAATGGTGGGACTTCCCATAGTTGCATCCTTCGTCAACCCAAAATACGCTTCCTTTTCTTAAGTAGAACTTATTTTCACCTATAGGGTACTCGGTTACATTACGAGGAAATATCCATCGGCACTCCAAAACGTTTCAGCGGCATGATGATCATGTCGGGATTTAGGGTCTAAAAAAGGTTGATCCCACGGTAGGGAGAGAATACATTTCAATGAAGCTAACGCTAAACCTAAATCGATCCGCCAAGACCTCTAGACACTTATAAAAAAGAAGTTTGAAAAATAAAGATTCGACATATCAAAAGTAAGACAAATGGCAAGACATGGAAATTCAAGCATTTCGGACAATTTAGGCACTCTTAATCAATCACAATTCAAGATCAATTCTAGGCTTCGTACTTGAACCAGGCAATTCAAACAATTAGACACTTGAGGTAAAATAGAACTCAAGAGGCAATTTCATTCTCAATTCCATTTCCATTAACCGGATCTTATCTTCAACGCTCTTCCCGAGCTACGAGATGATTCGGTCACTATATCGACTCTCGATATCCCACGCCATTAAGATGATTCGGCCGTATATAGGACTCTCGCGTCCGGACCTCAAGATGATTCGGTCAAATATAATGATTCTCGATTCTTACAGCCCTTGAGATGATTCGGCTGTATATTGACTCTCGAGCTACAAGACCTTGTCGGGTCAATCGGGATCAAACACCCGCGTGCACATTGCATTGGCCATACCATTAATTATTAACAAGTCAAGATTACAAACACAAGCACGCTCATCTCATAACAAGCGGTTTATCGCTAAATCAAGGCGTACGATTCAATCAATTCTAGGCTTATCAATTCAAGCAATTAATTGGCCATTAAGGTACATATCCATGCCCAAAAAGGATTTCTTAAGCATTCGATTTTCAAGGCCAATTAAGGCAACTTATCTCAATAATTTCATTAACGACACTCAAACGTGCATACAAGTTGCCATAGTCCTTAATCAAGCCCGTTCAAGCTAGCAATGCCTAATCATTGTTACAATAACCCAAGTTTATTAGTTTACAGCCTTGAACTAACATAAATTAAGCATAAAAACATGATTTCCAAGCAAGAACAAGTCATCAAGCACTTAATCTCAATACGGACAGATTCGGATCTCTCGGCATTTCTTACAAAATCAACCATGCATTCACTCAATATTAAGCTCAAACTTGGTCCCTTAGTAACCTAACATCCTAGGGAAGGTTTAGAATCAACTTACCAAGTCAACCAAGCAAGCAAATTCCTCCAAAAGCAGCAACTAGGCCTCGATTTTCCCCGAACAGCGGATCGATTTTGATCGATCAAGAACAACAAGTAATCAACCCATAAATCATACTAAAACTCATCTTAAACCTCATAAACATGTTGCTAAACGTCCTAACTAAGTTCATGAGGTGTCTTACCAAAAGATTGGGGTGAAACAAGCTCGAAAATTCAACTTAGAGCTTCTCGGGTTGGAATCAAACCGGTCGATGACCTTTACTACTTCATATTGCTCTATTGGACAAACGGATAGGCGAATTTGGGCTTATGAGTACTCTATGGAACGGTAAGAGAAAGAGCTTTTCAATGGTGGGTAGCTCGTCTAATTCTAACCATGGACGGCGGCGAAAATCTCCCCGAAAACGGACGGCGACAAGATTATTCCGGGCAACTAAGCGAGAAAGAGAGAGTTCCAAGAGAGAGAGGGAGGGGTGTTCGATTTTGGAGGAATGAGAAAGAGGAAGCTGGTACAAGGGTTTCATACAAAAAGAAGAGTGAGCTAGAGGGATGGTTAGAGGGTTTTCCCCTTGATTGACATGGATGTGGCTCTTGAATGACTAGGTTTAATGGAGTGACATGACTTGGATGACTAGATGGATGGGTTGGTGAAGTGAATAGTTGAGGAATAGTGAGAGTTGTTGAAGGAGATTTGACTTTGGTCTTCTTTTATCTTTTGTCCATAAATTAAAAGCATTTGGACTAACATACCCCTCATAATTTCAGCCAACATATAATCAAACTAAAGATTATCTTGCCCTTGTTCTAAATTAGAGGAATGAGCATTCGCGGGGAGGAAGGTAACTTGACTCTTTCGATTCGAAAATCAATTTTTCTGACTCCCAAGGGATAAACCACAAACTTAATTGATCTCGAAGAGGCAACGTCCAAAATTTGATTGTTGGAATCCTCGAATATCGAATATCCGATTTCGAAATCCAATTCACACTTAAAATCCATGAATGGTGAATTCGGTGCACCTCAAATTAACGGACGGCTCTTCGAAGTTATGTTTATCGACCCGTGATTAATGTCACGTTTAAGAGTTATTCGAGTCATGGCGACCTTAGTTGTCATGTAATTGAGAGAATCAATTGCTAGTTCCAAAGGACGCGATGGTCGGGAATCGGTTTAGGTTAATTTACAAATCATACGATGACAAAACGAAATCACCCGTGAACCATTGATATAACGCTAGCAAATTGTTCTAAGACCAATTTTAGATCGGCCTTTGATGGCCCAAAATATTTCCTCAAGCAATCCTTATGATTAAAGTGTCAGTTCATGGTCGAGTTCTTTAGTCTACGTACTTAAATCATGATTAGCCTTTCCCTTTTAGTTAGTTATCTCAAGAGTGATCAAGTCTCGAGCGAGATTTAACTTAAATACTTCAATAGACATTTCATTCATTCATAAGCTTTGAAAAGGGTCGGAATTTTAGAATGTCACATTATGAACACGAAGCAAACTTTTCACCACCGAAAAAGCAACCGAACTAAATCAACTAGAGGGAAATGAGGAAGCATGAATCGATTCAAGACCAAAAAGGATCATTAAAGGGTTAACTTTTATATTAAAGATTCACATTAGTTATATTTACAAAAATCATTAAAGATTCAAAAGCCAATTCGGCGAATCCGGGAGGCTCGGGTGACTACTCCTCGTTATTAACTAGTCGCTGAAAACTAAAAAGATCATTTGCCCGGTCTTTCTCTTCCGCCACACCTAGTCTTCTTCGAATGAATCGTCTTACGATGGAACCTTCTCTTCCTCATTAAGGCCATGCATGACTATGGTTCGTCGCTGATGTTAAATACCGAGTAAGGGAACGGTCTTATATGTTGTCCATTCACAAGTATTTATATAGCATGGAACCTATGGGGTACAACCCTCGTCTGGTTTCATTCATCTACCCATGGGGCCGTAACATACATTACAAGTTTTATGTACTTGTACATCTAAGTGTACTAAGATGTGCTATGTCGCTTCAAAATCAACAGGCACACCAAAAACGTCCGACGGGTGGGGTTGCCATACCTGTTATTTTGGAAGATAAAAAAATAAACATCGCAAGAGTGAGCAAATTGGCTTAACAAGAAAACTGTCCAAACCACATTGTACCTAACCTCTATTTACCATTATCTAATCAACTCGATCAAAGGGGTAGGAAAAACAATATTAAACAGATTATACAATTCTCATTTGTCAAGATTAAATGATATACATGTTAATCGAATCACCTTTATCATGAAGACATTCTAACAACAAGATCATCAAACATGTGAGTGATTATGGGTAGAATGCAAACCAATGTATGCTTAATGTATCCTTGAATTCATAGTGCCGGTTTCCATCGAGTACAATTTGACCCGGCTTTGCAACATCTCTTCTTCGAGGCATTGTAGCCACGAGCCACGACATCCCCGCACACAATCCAGGGGCATCCCATCTCTTTTCCGGGGTATCAATGGGTACATATGATTACAACTCATGTCATTGAGCCATGTATGCCAAGATGCAAGAATACATAGCACATAAACTATTATAACCTCAATCTTAACTTTCGATCGTACCACTCAATAATACAATATAGTTCATTGAACCAACAGGACATGTTGAATCGCCTTCCTATGCTAGATGCTCTCTATACTAGCAATGTCCCTAACTAATCCTCACAACGATTATCCGTATCGGGGCCCGAGATAATAGCAATTAAATACATTATCGAGCATTGCCGAAGATGTAGTCGCACTATAAGTTGGGCGCTAACTAGACAGGTTGTCACATAACAACTAGTGAGTTTATTCGATCCTTTAGAATGATTTGTTAGTGATTTTAGCTAGGATGGTTTTACCAAAGCTCTTTCACTCTCCCTCACCTATAAGCTACCGTGACTAGCTTATGCACTCGCCATACTCACATTCATTCATGAGACCTCAAGCCTAAATCCACAACCCATCGCCGTGGTACCAATCTCCTAACTATCCAACTTACACCCAACAACTAACAACCACAAGTTCATTTCACAAGGGAAACAGACCTAAACCCACAAGCCAAACTCGCCTAATTAGCTAACATTAGGACTACACAATGCAATTGGAAGAGTTTCTTGCCTTATATCTCGGAATAAGTCGGCGTTCGTTTTGCCCACTCCTTCGCCATTCACATCGTTAGGTTGCTTTGAGTTTCCCCGTTTCATCGCTTTACGATTCGATGAGAAACTAGTGAGCTAAAAGGCCCTCTCCCCCCTGCCAAATGCATGTATATATAGTGGTGGATAAGAGAGGTGAATTTGACATCAAGAATGATATGTGGCATTTTGCATGTCATTGAACTTCCTCTTTACACGCCACTTGCCATAATCGGCTATGAGTGGCACGATCCTAGCCACTTGTCCCATTAATCTTCTCTTGCACCATTTATTTTATCATTCTTACATGCAAAATGTGAGGAAGGTTTGTCTTTTATGGTAATCTGCACGTAGCCAACCTCACTTAGCCCACGATTGACACATCATTAGGGCTTTCTCATGCAAGTTTATATGATATAAAAGGGCAAAGGGGTTCCGGTGGTCGATCATTCATAGTTAAAGGTGTTGACACCAAAATTTTAATTTTTAAAAATTCATTCATTTAAGCATAAAGTTTGAACTAGATATAGTTCTCACCAAAAATAATTTCTCATGCATAGCATATTTATTTTCTATCAGTCATGCATTTTCATTTAAGCTAGAGGTGAATCGGTTGCGCTTATTTTGACACACAACTAGACCAAGCTTAGTCTAAAATTTTCGACTAGGATATTAGGGGTGTGTGCCAAAATTTTGTGAGCTAAGTAAACTTATTTTCAAGCTCAATTCTTCTCATTCAAGCTATAAGCCAAATGAACTTGTCCTCCAACCGAAAATGCATGAGGTTGGCTATATGCGAATTGAAATTTTACGCGCGCTCGAGCTCCTTGAGTCGATGGAGATCCACATGTGCTAACCACATGATTTTTGGTCACCTAAGGTCGGAAGAAGATGGGCGTTAAGGTCGTCTCCGTTTGGTCCTCCGTCAACTACAAATTGGGACAAATTAAGCTTAGTTTGTGCTCGGTTTGCATATTGTTGACTTTTAGTGTTGCCCCGGCATTGACCGGACTTACTATACAATGGTGATCCCAACATTTTGATTAATTGCATTTTGATTGAAATCCATGGACTAAATTGTAAGAATTTTGTGCAATTTGGTCTCGTTTGGTCCAATTGTGAAATTTTCTGAAATTTTTGGGGCGAAAATGAGTGTAAAGGACTTGAGAAAAATGTCACAACTCATAAGAACTGAAAAATGAAATTTAAATGGCTCAAAATATATTTTTAGGCTTAATTCGGAAATCATGTTAAATGAAGTAGCCCTTAGTCCCGAATCAAATTTTCCAAATTTTAAGAGGCCAAACTGAAAAGGAAATTAAAAGAGAAATATTGACTGCTTTTGCTTATTTTTTGTAGCCTCAAACACTATTTTTCCCGATTTTGAAGTATTTTTCCATTTTCAAAAAATATTTAAAAATGTGAGAAATATGAAAAATTATTTTTTGTTCAAAAATGGTTCCTTAGACTTGGCCAAGGTTCCCAAATTTGAGTTTATAATTTTTTGACTTTTGATGGATTTATACGAATTTTCTAAAAATAAATTAATTAAAAATCGGGTGTCAACAATGAGACACTATCTTGCCCGATAAGGAAAAATGGATGAAAGCAATGGAAGATGAAATAGAATTGATGAGATCAAACCAAGTTTGGGAATTAATTGATCTTCCGAATTGACACAAAACCATTAGGAACAAATGGGTTCTTAAAATAAAACGTAAAGGCGATGGCTCGAATGAACGGAATAACCGTCTTGTGGTAAAAGGGTGTAATCAATAAGAAAGAATTGATTATGAAGAATTTTTTTTCTCCTATGATGAGATTTATCTCAATTCGCCTTTTCGGCAATAGTGACTAGTATGGATTTTGAGTTACATCAAATGGATGTAAAGACTATTTTCTCAAGGAGAATAAGAATAATAAACTTATATGGAACAACTATTGGATTTGTTATAGAAGGCCAAGAACAAAAGGTGTGTTGACTTTTGAGATTAAAATATGGCCTTAAGCAGTCTTCGAGACGATGGTATATACGTTTTCATAATGTCTTTGTGGCATATGTTTTTCTAATGATTGATGAAGGCCATTGTGTATATATCAAAAGATACAAAAATCAATTTTTGATTTTATCATTATATGTCAATGATATACTAATTGCTAGAAATTACATGGAGTTTTTCCATACACTTGAGAACTAGTTATGTGCAAATTTTGAGATGAAAGACATTGGTGTATTTGTATATTCGAGTTAAGAGTTTCAAGATATTGTTCAAAGAGATTGTGATCTCTTTCACAAGAGACTTATATAAATAAAGTCCTTGAATGATTTCGCATATAAAATTATACACCCATAGATACTCCTATTGTATAATGTGTCCCGAGAATCCACAAGCAAATGAACAAATAGAAAGTGTTCCATGTCTTAGTGATGTTGGAAGCTTAATGTGCACTATGAGATATACAAGACCTGATATTTTTTATGTAATTGGAATGGTTAGTAGATACCAATCTTAACCAAAGTCAAGCACATTTCACTGCCGTAAAGAGAATCTTGAGGTATCTGAAGGATCAGCCAATTTTTTGCTGAGTTATCAAGATAGAGATTTGCGCCTTGAAGGATATACTTGATATTGATTGAGGAAGAGGTTCGGATGAGAGAAATTCTACCTCCGAATTTGCGTTCTTACTTAATAATGGTGCCCTATCATGGAGTAATAAGAAGTAAACATGCATAGCCTTATAGATGATGGAAGCTGAATTCGTGGCACCGTCGCTAATAATACAAGAGGGTGTTTTGACTTAGGAGATGTTTGGATCGGTAAGGTGTTGCTAAGGACGCTGGAGGTTTAATTATTGGTTAATTGTGATAGCTAAGCAGTAATAGCTTATACTAAGAATCCAATGCAAGACCAAACAAATAGACATGAAGTATATTTTGTAAAAGACATGATTGTACGAAAAGGATGCGAACGTAGAATACATATCTTCGCATAAAATAATAGCAAATCATATGATGAAGTCAATTTCTAGATATGTTTTCCTTGGTCATGTGTTGACAAATGTTTTAGTTCCCTACATTGAAATCTCTAGGAGTGCGTAGAAGTTGGAGTATTTGATATCTATATTTCCCAAAGTTCACAATTAATGGTATTTGTTATCATTATTGATATCTATTAGTTTGTATGATATTTATGCATATTAATGCTTAGTATATTCTATTGGGAAGGTATGTCGAACGGATAAGAGATTAGCCCACTCTCACAGGTGATCGCCTTTATTTACCGTGTGACGTAATAAAGATGAGACAATTTCAAGCTCATTTTGTAGATGATAATTGAGAACTCGAGTTTAAAATAAAGATGTCGTCTTAATAGAATGTTAAAATGATGATATATTATTTATAATGTCCGAAAGTGAAATAATCTACATATTTCACTTAATCCGTCTTTATTGTCGAATATGAGTTTTGATGAATACTTTTTAGTAAAATAGATTTTTGAACTCAAGTTAGACATTGGGTATGTTTGAACTACCATCCGCATGGTATTAAGTCGAAAGACATACGCTTCATAAGGAATGAGAGAATATCGTAATATGTATTTCACACTACGTATGCAAGAGTCGACCAATGAGAGTAGCCAAGTTTTTGATCTCAACTTTCAAATCGAGTGAGACTCTCGAGAATTAGGATTCCTCATTTCGTACCCTCATGACTCGACTTATTCTCAAGCTTTCTATTCAATATTTTCTATCTTAGGGTGTTGCCAATGGTCATGAGATTGATTCGATCTAATGGGACATTTTTAGAAAAGAGAGCTGAATTGAAATTGGGAGATTTAAGGGAAGAGGAAGATCGATTTAGACTTTGAGTCACCTGGTAGTTGTGTATTCACAAACCGGTCAATTACAATTATTTTGTGTGATTATAATTATCGGTACAACGTATCATACCTAAACAGATCAAGAGAGATATGATATAAATGTAACTAATCGATCTAGAGTACAGCATACAAAAATCTACTCTTGATTATGTCCAATTTTGAGCCGCTGTATACTCCTAATAGATGTATGGAACGAGTTCCCATAGTATGCTAGTCGTACAAATTATTTGATGATATGAACCTTGCAAAGAAGAGAGTTATATTTAGTCCTTTGTGGGCAAATGAGAGTTGTTAACCCTTAATGGGGGAGTGGGAGATGTTGGGTTCCATAGGAGTTACGATGGTTCGCCCATGAAGACTACTACAACCTCTACTCACTGTTGATAACTGCCGATGCAATTATCACTTGAATTAGTTTTGAAATGTGGGTTATCACCCTTGAAACAACATAACTTCTCCCCTATTCATTTTGTCTGTAAGAAAATAATAGAAAGTAGAGAAAAACGAACGATGCTCTCTCTCTACTATTGAACCGCAATCGAAGCGATGAAACTCTCGAGACCGCAAAGGCGACATCCGTGGACAAGACGGTACGTCCCTCATGTGATTTATATTTCGATCGAGTGATACAAGTTAGGTTTGGGCATGTTCTTCCGCACGTTTATTATTTAGAATCAAGAATCAAGTATCCTTCACCTTATTGAAGATGAAGTCCATGTTGAGGTCGAGAGAAGGATTCTTAGTTTTCCTACATATACATATTCGGGATAAGTGTCCGAAAAGTCCTAAATCTATTGCATTGTTGTCAATTTAGTTATAAATCTTTTAATTGTGCTAATTTAGTCCTAAACCTTTTGACCTAAAGCTAATTCAATCCTTTCGGCTAATTTTGGCTGGATATTATTGACGTGGACATTTTACAATAATATTTTAATAATTTTAGTACTTTTTTATTTCTTTTTTTCATTCTTTTTTTCTCCTTTTCTTTTCTTTTTTTTAAAATAATTTTAGAAGTCCCAATTCTAAGTAGCACTTTCATGATTTTTTAAGGTTCAATGTGAGACAATTTCTATAGAGGAAGTGAAGTCTAGATTGTAAAGAATTTTCGAAGAAGCTATAGGGCAACAATCGGACCAATGACACTAACCAGGATAGAGTGAAGAAGAAGTTTTTTAGGCTAGATTTGGTCATCTACATTTCTAATCATGATAAAATTGGATTTAATAGGATGCAAAATTCATAGAATTTTTTATATCATATTCACCATTTAGTGAATCGCAGTAATAAAATTAGATATTTTTGTTGAGAAAAATCCCTGAGTAATTTTGAAGTTGAAAAAACAATCCATGTGTTCTTGATCTGCGATAATGCGGTGAAATATTTGTTTTACAAATTATCCAAGGGTGTGGGGATACAAAGGATTGAATCCGCAAAAAGGGGCTCAAATATTATTCTAAGGGACTCGGACGGCGTGTGAAGCTCGGGCGTTGAGCATGGGAGCTCAAACGTTAGAACGATGTTGACGCTCCAAAAGAAGTATTTCATGCGTAAGACCAGAATATCAAGATATATATTGAAAGATGATTTAATTGATATGTTACATCATCACAATGGCTAGTAAACGAGTTGGATCGTTCTTAGAGATTCTCTGTCTTGAAGATCAATCAAAGACGCGGATTAAGAGAGACAAACATGACTATCCTAATGAAAAACTCCATCTATGGAAATCCAGGATCATAATTGTATGGGCGATTAGATTCAACGGGGAATACTTTCCTTTTACCAACACTCAACGGCTATGAGGTCTTCTTTTGGGATACGATCTTTTCCAAATGGGTGGTTTTGGAGAGCGATCCTCTAGAATCCTTACAACGGATAGTTAGAGGTGAAGGAGTATAAAAGACATCTCAAAGTTGAAGAGAAAAAAGGTTGGCATAAGAGGGAATAGGATTCAAAATTTCAAGATTGAGAGAGCTTCAACTTTTCATATTCTCCTTATTTATTCACCTGTAATACTTAGAGGTATATACACAAGTTTTGAACATTAGGTGTGAAGTCCTTCGTCTTAAGTTAAATCACCGAGTTGTAACCTTTGAGCAATTAACTAGTGAAATCCAGGACTATTGGTCCAAAGATGAAGAAGTGGACATAAGTTTAAACTAAAACGAACTACTATAAATCCTTTGTGCGGTTTCTCTATCCCTTATTCATGTCTAATTATATCATGTTATAGTAGAACTATGCATACTACCTATTCTCTGATCTTACGTGTGTTCATCATCCGAGGGTCAAGTTGTGAACTTATTCGATTATAATTCAGCACTTGTTAAAGAAAAGAAAAAAATACTCTATAAACACATATTCATCCTCCTCTAGGTGAGAACGCTAGCCCCAACAATTAGTATCGGAACCTGGTGCTCATATTTTATTGAAGTGTTATTATTTTCGAGCTAACGATCTTTATGGCTAGCAATTCTTCTCCCTCATAGATCGAAGGTGGAAGCAACAACAAACCACCATACTTCAAAGGAAATAAGTACGCTTATTAGCAAAATAAATTCAAGGCATATTTTAGATGCCAAGATCCCCAGATTTGGGATGTTGTCCAAAGATGCGTGAATCCAACCACAAGTACTTCAGGCAAAACAAATGTAGGGGATAATACCAACATTACTCGTATTCTTTGCTCTAATCGCCACCGAGATAGCAAAGAGAGATGCTCTTGATGCTAAAGTTATTTATTCATTTTATAGCGCGTTATCTTCCACCGAATACAAGCGTATTGCAAATTGTTCCTCGTCGAAAGAGATTTAGGACAAATTGTACGTTATTTATGAAGGAACAGATAGAGTCAAGGAGACTAAAGTCAACATGCTTCTCGGCTAATACGAAGCTTTTAAAATGAAGCCCAATGAAACCGGGAAGGAAATGTTTGATAGATTCACCGAGATGGTGAATGGCCTCACCTATCACGGGCAACCTATTTCTCGACCGATGCGAGTAAACAAACTCCTAAGGGCACACACGAAGGAATGGGACAATGTCAAGACTTCTATTCGAGAAACTCAGAGGATAGCACATCTATCTATGGACGAACTCATTGGAACTCTTCAATCCTACGAGGATGAAAGAATCAATGAGGAAACAACGGTCAAAAGGTAAGAAATCAATTGTTTTGAAATCTAATACGATTCCGATGCTTCGGACTCGAAGATGAAGATGATGAGGAACTAGCACTCGTGGTCAAGAGATTCAGAAGAATGGCTAAGAAAGGAAGGAATTTCAAAGACAAAAGAGATTTCAAACAATATGATAAAAAAATATCATTTGGTGGTAGAGATGATAGCAAAAATGTCACTTGCTATGAATGCAAAAAGAGAGAACACATCAAACCAAGCTGCCCTCTATTAAAGTAGAAAGGAATGGATGACAAATCCAAGAAAGCCTTAAAGGCGAAAACTTGGAGCGACACGAATGTGAAAGTGATGAGGAATATGCCAACATCTATCTTATGGCCAACTCGGAAGATGAATATAAGGTAACACATTTGAAAATTCTTCATGAGATATTTGATTATATAGATGAACCGTGTTCGAGATTATAATGCTACTCTTAAAAGGCGTTTTGAATTTAAAAAGGAAGTAATTAGTTTAAAATAAAAAGATGTTTCTCAAAAGGATAAAATAAGTTTTCTTGAAAGCGTATTTTCTCAAATCAAGAAAAAATATAATTTTATTTCTAAAGAAAATATGCAGTTGAAATCTAGGAGTGAATCTTTAAAAAGGATGAAAATGTTTCTTTGAAAAAGAAAAGAGATTCTTAGAAAAAGGAAAATGTTTCTATGAAAAAGGAAATTTCAGATATCAACAAAAGATTTTCACTCGGCTCAAAAGCGTTGCCACATATTCTTTCTATACATGTTCCTTACTATAATAAATCGAGAATTGATTTTCAAAAGCAAAGTGATGTGAAAAATTATTTTCCTAAAGTCAAAGAAAGGTTTAGAAAAGAACCTTCCAAACTTTCATCCAAGAATTACTTTCGTAAACAGGTTTGTAAGATCCGAGGGATAAAATTCTTCTACATGCTCAAATTGTGGTGACATGAAGCACTCTAGGAGTTACTGTCGTAAAATTTGGAGACCCACTCGAGATATTCTTAGATTTACAAACTCGTCTAACCCGAAAGGACCCAAATAGAATTGGGTACCAAAGAAAGCTTGAATTCCCTTGATGCTTGCGGTACAAATGAAAAGAAGAAATAAGTGGTATCTTGATAGTGGTTGTTCTAGACACATGAATGGAGACTCTAAGATATTCATCAATCTTGGTAAATTTGATGGAGGAAGTGTTTCCTTTGGCGGCAACAATAAAGGAACAATTGCTGGCAAAGGAACCGTGAAGATTGGCAATCTTCTTATCAATGATGTATCATAGGTCAAGGGTTTGAATTTCAATCTCATAAGCATAATAATCCAGCTATGTGATATTGGATATAAAGTATCTTTCGCAGAAGATAAATATTTTGGTATAAGCCGGGATAACAAGTACTTATTCACCGAACAATGACATGGAAACATGTATCTTTTAGATACATCATTTGAGGATGTGAAATATCTATTATCTGTCAAAGATGACTCAAAACTTTGGCACAAGACTTTGGGATACATAAGCCTCAAACAAATTTCAAAGCTCTCTTCGAAGAAGCTTGTGAGAGGACTTCCGGATGCTAAGTTTGAACAAACAAAGCTATGTGAAGCATGCATACTTGGAAAATAAGTAAGAAATTCTTACGAGATAAATAAATGAAGTTTCCACTAACCATGCTCTGCAGCTCTTACACATAGACATTTTCGGACCTACTCGAACTCAAAATATTAGAGGTAAAAAGTATTGTCCGGTAATTGTAATGATTACACTAGATATACTTAGGTTCTCTCTCTTGCACATAAGAGTGATGCATTCTCATTATTTGAAAATTTCTAAAAAAAAGTTCAAAATGAAATAGATTATTCAATTTCTAGCATCAAACCGATCATGAAGGGGAATTTGAAAACCAACACTTTGAAGATTTTTGTGATCAACACTTTAAATATTTCGACACTACTACTTGAGAAAACCTCCTATGAGCTTTACATAAGAAAGAAACCAAACATATCATAATTTAATGTATTTGCATGTAAATGCTTCATCCTCAAGAATTAATGTGATTGTCTTGGAAAGTTTGACGAAAGATCGAGACGAAGGTGTATTTCTTGGTTATTCCACATCAAGTAAGGCATACAAAGTCTTCAACAAAATCTCACGAACAGTTGAAGAGTCAATGTGTGACACCCTAGATTTTAGGGCTAATCTGGATATAGATAGTAGATAGTCTATAACCTGAAATCATAGATAACTAGAATCAAAGCTAGTTCATTGACTTAAGAGCAAAGTATAGTTTAGATATTTGAACATATATGGACTATAGGCGACTACATCTTGATGTCAATTGATTATGTAGTCGACTATGACCCAATTGTGTAGTCGACCATAGGCAAACATGAATTGATCCCAAATTTGATACAAGTCAAGTTGATCGGCCATGGATCGATTCCAATTGTGACAAGATTTCCTTTGGACATACAAAGCCACATGTTTTTCTCAGTGCACTCGATTGAGTACGACAAGATGATATTCGTGCCGGTATGGTTCGATCGGAGCCAACCAAGATTGATCCGGCTTCAATCAATATAACATAAGCTTTCTTGACCAATAACAAGTGCTACCTCTAATTGCCGCCACTTCATAGTCCCAATCATGAGAAAAAAATCATAGCTAATTATTAAAAGCCAATGATTAGCTAAATCTTTGACTAGTCATTAAAATACCCAAATTACCATTTGTCGTAATCTTAAGATAACCCTTCTCATTAGAAAATCCTAATTGTCATTAGGGAATAATTTTTGGATTAGTTAAGCACCAATAAAAGGTTGACACCTCATGTGGCATGTAGCATAATAAAGAAGACTCTAGACACATGCCCAAGTAGCACAAAAGAGGACATACTTTATAGAGGGGGACGTGTAGCACAAGACATGTAGCACTCATAGGGGCGTGTATCATTGCTAGAAGGTTCCATTAGATAAATCATCAACCTTGTGATTATAGGTTCTATAGACTAGCTTGGTG
Organism: Rhodamnia rubescens; assembly: GCA_021437795.1. Taxonomy (NCBI): domain Eukaryota; kingdom Viridiplantae; phylum Streptophyta; class Magnoliopsida; order Myrtales; family Myrtaceae; genus Rhodamnia; species Rhodamnia rubescens. The sequence continues at coordinate 12,769,800 of JAILYA010000002.1, read as the reverse complement.
GCTAAATGAGAACTAAGCCACATGTACCAATAGTCATTAGACACATACCTAGTCTAAGATCAAGATTCATTAGGTGGCTACGTAAATGAACTACTACTATGACACATGGCTTGTAATTATTACCTCTCCAATTATTGAGGTTATGTGTCAAACAACAAGGAATAGGAAATTACAAATGGAAAGTGCAAAAGGACAAAACCGACTTTGGGCATAAATTAGCATGAGGAATTGACAAGTGGACACTTCGGCTTGGGGAACATGTCAAGGTAAGTCTATAAATAGGCCGAACACCTCTCATTTGCACGCCACTCTCCCTTTCACCTCCACTCACACGCCATTTTCTCTTCCTCTCTATTCTCTCTCTCGGTTCATCTCATTTCCACCGCTTTCACGCCGCCGACCTCATACACCACACCGGACCACCGACCACCGTTGGTATCTCGACTTCTCATTTTACTCTTCTATAGTTCTTGCTAACAAGATAGGTGAGTAAATTTCTAAACCTTGGTTAGGGTGTGTGGTTAATGCCAACTTAGTGTGCTTGCATGAAAGGATAATGACCTTTCATGCTTTTACTCATGAATCGCCGCCTATGGTGGTTGAGGTTACTTGAACTAATATGACATGACCGAACCTGTCTCATTCCCGGGCGAGCGAGCGTGTCCCGACCGTGAGATTTGGTATGGGATGAATCGAACGAAAGACGGAAACATTCCCTTGAGCCACGGATAGATTGCCTTACGGGATGCCACGGTATATCCGTAAGATGCATACCAAGATGCCTCATCCAAAAATGAATTAGTGGGTCTCGAAAAAGCGCGAGACGAATTGAACCGATGGTGATTGCATGCTTATTTACAATTGCTTATTGAATTAAAACAAAGAAGCTTTCTTGCTAGCTACAATCGATTGCATGTTACACGAGTTGTTTGTTAGCTAATCTCCTTACTTGCATTTAGACATTTACTTGCCGAGAAGTTATTTCTCATTCCTTTAACCTTTCAGACTTGTAGGCATGGCGCTTATTCCACCACCTCATTTTGGTCTCATAATGTCCATGGAAGTTACTCATATCGATGTTGTAGATTTAGATAACGATACTACCTTTAGGCACTATCTTACTACCCTGTTTGTGGAGGAGGGACTAGATCACCGGGTCCTTCACCGTTTTGTGGCATGATATATGAAGCTTTGAGGAGATTTGCTAGGTCCTATTCACAACTTCGACAGATCGCCCGGTTTTAATGACAACCGGTGGCCTCGGGATGCATGAGATGAAGATGGAGGACCTGCCCCTTTTGGACTAAAGGCAAAAGATGACTTTTTGGAAGCTGACTTTTTGGGATACCATCGCCACAAGAGGAGATAGGCGTAACCCCGCTTCACTAATATGATCTATAGGGATGTATGTTCCTATACTATGTGTGCTAACCATATGTGTACCTAATGGTTTCAATAGAATGCATATATTACTAATAGAATGATGTACTATGAAAACTCGTGGTGATTTTATTTGTGTTATGGTTGCTTGACTTACATTAGTGTAACCTACGCTTCCACATCAAACAAACTAGTAATAAAAATAAAAGGGACGAATTGAGGTTGACATGCCCGGGATATCAACAAAGCTCCCCCGACACCAAGACCTTTAGCTTCTTACGTGGCGTTAAGGTCGGGTCAGGGTGTCACATCCAATTTTTGGTATCAGAGTGCGGTTTATACCTAGAGTTATAAGATGCGCTGGAGTTACGGGTTTAGATGGTTAGGAAAAACACCAAGTGCATGTGATTGTTAGTTACGATTTCTCAGATTTGTTTTGAATTGTTACTAACTACGGCGGTGGTTGTATTGGAACTCCCCCTCTTAGTTAACTATTTAGCTATAGGACATCATGAACAATCGAAGTAGAACTTCCCGAAGTAGGGCCACACCGGACACCCGGCCTGATGGAATTCTACAAGCCTTGACTCAAACCGGTAACCTCATGGAGCAACAAGCGTAAAAGAAGGCAGCCAATACCTCTAGCAATGCCTCGACGACTATAAATGAAACTGGACATGGTGGACATTACATGTAGGGTCTAATTGAACAATTCTTGAAGTTAAGACCCTCTAAAATTTCTAGTACTAGAAATCCCGATGAGGCGGAGTTGTGGATCGATGAACTTGAAAAGATATTCTTGTTTCTAGAGTGTTCGAACGTCGACCGTGTGGCTTTAGCGAAATACCAATTGCAAGGTAATGCTAACTATTGATGGAAGGCTACTAAAGGGGTAGTTTTTCCCACAAGTATCGAGATAACTTGGAGTGCCTTTGTTAAGGCTTTCTACGAGAAATATTTCTCAAAGAGTGTTCGTGACAAAAAGATGATGGAATTTATGCGATCACAGAGAATAATATGATAGTGGATCAAGAGGAGGCTAAATTTGCTGAGCTATCAAGCTACGCACCCAGATTGGTAGAGGAACCGATAGCCAAAACTAAGCGATTTTAGGAGGGATTACGTCCCAATATTAGGGACTAAGTAGTGCCGCTAAATCTTCGAGATTATAATGAGTTATATGCCCGAGCTCAAATGATAGAAAAGTATATAATGGAGCATGTGACATCTATGTCAAACCAAGATCGAGCTCCTCCTCAAATTGTGAATCGCGATAAGAGGTTTAAAGGAAAGCAACCCTTCACTCCAAACAAGAAAAGGAAGGGATCCAACAAGTGCCCCAAATGAGGCTTGTCGTTATCGTGGAAAGCAACATGGCAACGCTCCTTGCATGGTACAAACCAGAGCATGCTTTCTATGTGGACAACAAGGTTTCTTAATTTGAGATTGCCCACAACAATAGCAACTACCAATGAAGTAGCGTCCACAGGTTACACAACAAGGAAATATCCAGCGACCGTTAGCTCAAGGACGGGTTTATCTTGTCATTCAAGAAGATACGGAAAACACCAAGACCATTGTGATAGGTACGGTCTTTATTAATGATCAAGTCGCATATGCATTATTTGATACTGGTGCCACCCACTCTTTCATATCCAAACAATTTGTGAACTTAGTCAAAATAGAAACTAGACCACTTAGGGCATTCCTAAGAATTTTCACACCATTAAAAGATGAGATGTTGACAACCTCGGTGTGTGAGGGATGTAGGATTAACATAAGTGGTCGAGAAGGGAAGATAGACTTGATTATCTAGACATGTATGACTTTGATGTCATAATTGGAATGGATTGGCTCTAACAACAACGAACCAAAGTAGATTACTATCATAAGGTGATCTATTTTAGTCCTCCGGACTCTCCTAGTTTTGAGTTCGTCGGAAACGGAGGTAAATGTTCAACACTCATAATTTCTGCAACTAAAGTAGCTGAACTCCTTAGTGACGGTTGTCAAGGACATATAGCATCGGTAGAGGACAAGTTACAAGGAGAACCTAAGTTGGAAAATATTCTAGTAGTACGGGAATTCCCGGATGTTTTTCCAAAGGAACTACCAGGATACCTCCGAAACGAGAGATAGAATTCACTATTGAATTGGCTCCGAGTACATAATAGATTTCTAAAACTCCTTATAGAATGGCTCCATCAGAATTAAAGGAGTTGAAAGTATACTTGCAAGAATTGCTTGATAAGGGTTTTATCCGACCAAGTACTTCGCCATGGGGTGCACCAATTTTGTTTGTGAAAAAGAAGGATGGATCGTTGCCTCTTTGCTTCGACTATTGACAATCGAATCAAGTGACTATTAAAAACAAGTATCCTTTACCATGGATTGATGATCTATTCGATCAGCTCCAAGGAGTGTCGGTATTTTCTAAGATCAATCTAATATTAGGATATCATCAGCCGAGAATCAAACAGGAAGATATTCCGAAGACGGCTCTTAGAACTCATTACGGCTATTATGAGTTTAAGGTGATGTCATTTGGATTGACCAATGCACCAGCAGTTTTCATGGATTTGATGAACCGGGTATTTAAGGCACACCTTGATCATTTTATTGTCGTGTTCATTGACGATATTCTAGTATATTCTAAGAATGAAAAGGAGCTTGTGCAGCATTTGAGGACGACTTTACAAATGCTCCGGGTTAACAAGCTTTACACCAAGTTCAACAAATGTGAATTCGGTTAGACCGTATAGTATTCTTGGGGATGTGGTAACAGGCGAAGGCATATCAGTAGATCCCGCCAAAGTAGAAGCAATAGTAAACCGGCAACGACCAAAGACAATTGCGAAGTCCACGCTTTCTTAGGATTGGTAAGATATTATCAAAGATTTATAGATCGATTTTCTAGTGTTGGCGCTCCTTTGACGTGATTGACAAAGAAGGATGTTAAGTTCGAGTGGACGAAGAAATGCGAGCGGAGCTCTCAAGAACTCAAGCGAAATCAACAAACGTGCCAGTTCGACAATACCATTAGGAACAGGTGGGTTCATTATTTATAGTGATGCTTCGCGCAAGGGATTAGGTTGTGTCCTAATGCAACATAGCAAGGTAATAGCCTATGCATCAAGACACTCAAGCCTTATGAACTTAACTATACAGTTCATGATTTGGAGCTCACGCAATCATCTTTGCTTCAAAGATTTGGAGACATTATCTATATGGAGAGAAGTTTGAGATATACACCGATTATCAAAGCCTCAAATATCTATTCTCCCGAAAGAATTGAATATACAGCTGCGGCAATGGATGGAGTTGCTTAAGGATTATAACCGCCAAATTATCTATCTTCTTGGGAAGGCGAATAAAGTCGTTGAAGCTCTTCGCAAAATCCGCTATTGCAACATTGATGGCTTGAGAGTGTACATTACTCACCGAAGTTCAAGATTCAGAATTTAAATTTGAAGGAGAATTTATGTAGATTGTTTGCTACGTTGCGAATCGAGTCGACATACGGCAAAGATCAAATCTTTGCAATCGACATATGCAAAGTTAGTGAACACTTGGAAAAAAATTAGAAGAAGGGAAGGAACTTGAGTTTCAAGTAACCGATGATGACACTCTTATGTTTCGAGGATGATTGTGTGTACCTAACGATGATAATAAGCTCAAGGAAGAAATCTTATTTGAAGCACATCGTAACTATTACGATATTCACCCCGGAAGCACTAAAATGTACCGAAATCTTCATCAACATTATTGGCGGAGTAGTATGAAGGTAGACATTGCAAGATATGTAGCTAAGTGCTTGACCAACCAACAAATAAAGGCTCAACATTGTAAATCGGGTGGATTATTACAACCGCTTGAAATACCGAAATGGAAATGGGAACACATTATGATAGATTTTATCTTGGGGTTACCAAGAACACAAAAAGGAAATGATTCAATGTGGGTGATAGTAGATCGATTAACAAAGTCTCGCTCACTTCCTACCAATGTGGAAGAACTGCTCATTGGAAAGGTATCTTTGACTTATATGTTAAGCAAATAATCCATTTACATGGGATTCCAATCACGATTACATCGATCGAGATCCTAAATTCACCACTACTTTTTGGAGAAGCCTTCAGACAAAGATTAGGAACCAAACTTCAATTTAGTACCGCATATCATCCGCAAAGTGAAGGTCAATCAAAAAGGACTATTCGAATTAATTGGAGGATAAGCTACAAGCATGTGTCATGGACTTAAAAGGAAATTTGGATAATCATCTGCATTTGGTAGAATTGGCCTATAACAACAATTACCAAAGAAAGCATAAAAATGGCTCTATTTGAGGCGTTATATGAGAAGGCTTACAGAACTCTAGTCGGTTGGAATGAAGTCGAGGAAAGAAAATTGACAGTCTAGAATTAGTACAACTTACTACATAAGTTATACGGACCATTAGGGACCGCCTACGAACAACTCCAAGCCAACAAAAGAGCTACGGCGATAAGTGACGAAAACCATTAGAGTTTCAAGTAGGCGATTACGTATTTCGAATATATCGCCCATGAAAGGTGTGTCGCGCTTTGGGAAAAGAGGTAAGTTAAGTCCGAGGTATGTAGGACCATTTGAGATTCTAAAAAGGATTGGAAAATTGGCATATAGATTGGCATTATCGCCACGACTTGCTAATATTCATGACATATTTCATGTCTCAATATTAAGAAAGTATGAACTCGATCTGGCACACGTACTTGATTATGAAACAATTGATTTAGATGACGGAACCGCATATATTGAAAAGTCGGTACGGATCGTGGATAGAAAAGAGCAAGTTTTATGAAACAAGATCATTCCCCTTGTGAAAGTTCTACGGCGGTATCACGGCATAGAAGAGGCAACATGGGAAAGCGAGGATACAATGAAGTAAGAGTACCCACATTTGTTCCGAAAATAGGTACGCCATAAATTTTGAGGACGAAATTTTATTGGGGGAGAGTTGTGACACCCTAGGTTTCAGGGCTAATCCGAACATAGATAGTAGATGGTCTATAACCCTGAAATCATAGATAACTAGAATCAAAGCTAGTTCATTGACTTAAGAGCAAAGTATAGTTTAGATATTTTAACAAATATGGAGTATAGGCATCGCATCTTGATGTCAACTAATTACGTAATCGATTATAACCCAATTGTATAGTCGACCATAGGCAAGCATGAATTGATCCCAAATTTGATATAAGTCAAGTTGATTGGACATGGATCGATTCCAATTGTGGCAAGATTTCCTTTGGACATATAAAACCAAGTGTTTGGCCGTGTCACTAAATGTACTCGATTGAGTACGACGAGATGACGTTCGCGCCGATATAGCTCGATTGGAGCCAACCAAGATTGATCTAGCTTCAATCAATATGACATAAGCTTTCTTGATCCAATAGCAAGTGCTGCCTCTAATTGCCGCCACTTCATTAGTCCCAATCATGAGAAAAAAAATCATAGGTAATGATTAAAAGCCAATGATTAGCTAAATCTTTGATTAGTCATTAAAATGCCCAAACTACCATTTGTCGTAATCTTAAGATAACCCATGTCATTAGAAAATCCTAATTGTCATTAGGGAATAATTTTTTGATTAGTTAAGCACCAATAAAAGGTTGACACCTCATGGGGCGTGTAGCATAATAAAGAAGACTCTAGACACATGCCCAGTGGCACAAAAGATGACACTTCATAGAGGGGGACATGTGGCACAAGACATAGACAGCTCATAGGGGCGTGTATCATTGCTAGAAGGTTCCATTAGATAAATCATCAACCTATGATTATAGGTTCTATAGACTAGCTTGGTGGCTAAATGAGAACTAAGCCACATGTACCAATAGTTATTAGATACATACCTAGTCTAAGATCATAAACTCATTAAGTGGCCAGGTGGATGAATTACTACTATGACACATGGCTTGTAATTATTACCTCTCCAATTATTGAGGTTATGTGTCAAACAACAAGGAATAGGAAAGTGACAAATGGAAAGTGCAAGAGGATAAAACCGACTTGGGGAATAAGTTAGCATGAGGAATTGACAAGTGGACACTTCGGCTTGGGAACAAGTCAAGGAAAGTCTATAAATAAACCAAGCACCCCTCATTTGCATGCCACTCTCCCTCTCACCTCCACTCATATGCCATTTTCTCTGCCTCTCTATTCTTTCTCTCTCTCTCGACTCATCTCATCGCCACCATTATCACACCGCCGACCTCACACACCACACCGGACCACCGACCACCGTTTGTGTCTCGACTTCTCATTTTACTCTTCTATAGTTCTTGCCAACATGATAGGTAAGTAAATTTCTAAACCTTTGGTAGGGTGTACGGTTAATGCCAACTTGTGTGTTTACGTGAAAGAATTGTGACCTTGCATGCTTTTACTCATGACTCGCGCCTATGCTAGTTGAGGTTACCGAACCGATATGATATGATTGAATTATCTCATTCGTGGGCGAGCGAGTGTATCCCAACAGCGAGGTTTGGTATGGGGACGAACCGAACGGAATGACAGAGACGTTCTCCCAAGCCACGGATGGGTTACTCTACGGGATGCCTTAGTATATTTGTAAGATGCACGCCAAGATGCCTCCTCCGAAAATGGTTGCGTGGGCTTGCAAAAAAGCACGGGACGAATTGAACTGATGGTGATTGCATGCTTGTTTACAATTGATTATTGAATTGAGACAAAGAAACTTTCTTGCCGACTACGATCCGATTGCATGTTACATGAGTTTTTTTTTGGCTAATCTCCTCACTTGTGTTTATACATTTACTTGCTGAGAAGTTGTTTCTCATTCCTTTAACCTTTCGGACTTGTAAGCATGGCGCTTATTTCACCACCTCGTTTTGGTCTCATAATGTCCATGATAGTTACTCATATCGATGTTGTTGATTTAGATAGCGATACCACCTTTAGGCACTATCTCACTACCCTATTTGTGGAGGAGGGACTAGATCACTAGGTCTCGCACTATTATGTGGCATGGTATGTGAAGCTTGGAGGAGATTTGCTACGACCTATCCGCAACTTCAACGGACCGCCTAGTTTCAATGACGGCGAGTGGCCTCGCGATGCATGAGATAAAGATGGAGGACCTACTCCTTTTGGACTAAAGGCGAGAAGAATACTATTTGGAAGCTGACTTTTTGGGATACCATCGCCACTAGAGGAGATTGGCGTAACCCTACTTCACTAACACATTCTATAGGGATGTATGTGCCTATACTATGTGTGCTAACCGTATGTATACCCAATAGTATAAATAGAATGCCTATAGTACTAATAGAATGATGTACTATGAAAACCGTCTGATTTTCTTTATGTTATAGTTACTTGACTTGCATTAGTGTAACCTACGCTTCCGCATGAAACAAACTAGTAATAGAAATAAAAGAGACGAATTGAGGTTGACGTGCCTGGGACATCAATAAAACTCTCTCGTGACACCAAGTCCTTCAACCTCTTACTTGGCATTAAGGTCGGGTCGGTGTGTCACACAATGAATGTGAGATTTGAAGATGTGCATATCACTCAAAAGACAGACATTGAAAACATAGTATCATCCGAGCAGAGTCCATCATCTAAGGATACAAGAACACACTCATACTCATAACACGGAAGACATTCAAACAATTACAACTTCCGAAGAGGAAAATCAAGATGAATCTTCGAAAATGAAATTAACAAGTCTAAGAGGAACTAGAAATACAAATCCAATTATCCTACGGACCTCGTTATTGGAGAAATAGAAGAAGGAATCGAACAAGGTCCAAGCTTAAGAATGTTGTAAATGCATTTGCACTTGTTTCGAAGTAGAACCAAAGGAATTAAGGAAGCTCTTACGGATAAAAGTTGGATAGAAGCAATGCAACATGAGTTACATCAATTCAAACTCGGTGAAGTTTGGGAACTTGTACCCGACCTAAGGATCATACAATTATTGGAACTAAATGGCTTTTCGAAATAACTTAGATAACAAAGGGAAAGTCACTAGGAGCAAGGCAAGACTAGCTGCAAAGGGTTACTCTCAAGAAGAGGGGATGGATTATGATGAAATGTATGCGCTAGTAGCAAGATTGGAATCCATCAGGCTTTTACTCGCCTACGCTTGTTATAATGACTTCAAGTTATATCATATGGATATCAAGAGCACATTCTTGAATGGATACATTTAAGAAGAAATATACGTGGAACAACCTCCAAGCTTTGAAGATCCAAAGAGCTCGGATCATATATAAACTCAAGAAAGCTTTTTATGGACTCAAGCAAGTACCTCGAGCATGGTATGAAAGGTTAAGTAATTTCCTTATCGAAAAAGGCTTTGAAAAGGGTAAGGTAGATTCAACCTTGTTTATCAAAAGGGAAGGTAAAGAAATCTTACTCATTCAAATATATGTTGATGACATTATATTTGGTTCTTCTAATGAAAAACTTTTTCTCTTAGATTATGCGAACGAATTTGAAATGAGTATGATGGGAGGACTTACTTTTTTCCTTGGACTACAAGTAAATCAAAGCGAACAAGGAACCTTCATACATCAAGAGAAGTATGCAAAGGAAATTGTGAAGAAATTTTGTCAAGAAAACTATAAGAAAACTAAATCACCAACGTCTTCTTCATCCAAGCTAAACAAGGATGAACATGGAAAATAGGTTGATCGGAAGCTATACAAGAGCATGATCGATTCTCTATTATATCTTACTACTTCTAGACTCGACATTATTTTTAGTGTGTGTATGTGTGCCGATTTCAATCGGATCCTAAGGAGTCTCACCTCTCTGCAGTTAAAAGGATCATAAAATACATTAGAACAAATTCTAATCTAGGATTATGATACTCTAAGGCTTCAGACTTTACATTATATGGGTATTCGGATGCTAACCTTGCAGATTGTAAGTTAGATAGGAAAAGTACTTGAGATACATGCTAACTTCTTATATCAATGCTTGGTGTATTGGTTCTCATAGAAACAAAACAACTGTGGCACTATCAACCGCTGAAGCCGAGTTGCTTTGTACTCAAATCTTATGGATGAAGCAACAATTGAAGGACTTCGATATTGAAGCATCAAATGTGGAAATCAAGTGTGACAACACCAAGCAATCAATCTCACAAAGAATCCAATTCGCACTCTCAAGCTAAGCATATTGAAATTAAGCATCATTTTATTCGTGATCATGTGTATAATGATAATGTTAATATTCAATTTATTGATTCAAATCAGCAATTAGCTTACATATTCTCAAAACCACTTGAAAAGAATACTTTTGAATATATCGAGACATGAATTGGGTATAATTGATGTGTATGTTTGAGTTGTTCTCTAGACAGATAAATATTGCTTATAAGCAAACCGAAACATCTCGAAGAAAGCAAGAAGATGAGAAGTTTCATCCGAGGAGATTCGATGACCGAAAGGAATCTCTAGACTAAAAGCATCATCTCGAGGAAGTCATCATCCGAGCAAACATGACATAAGGTTTGATCGTTCAAATTTTTTGGGCGTATGTAGTTATTTTTTGGCAACAAGTGAGGTACGCATAATCTCAATCTTTTTAATATCATGTGAGATATTGTAATTGATGTAATTATCTTGATTGATATGATTGAATATTATGTTTCCAAAATAATCCAACATGTTCTTTCCAGAATCATTGTAACACATCATTTTTTTTGGGGGAATGCAAATCAATTTAAAGTTGTTTTCAAAAAGGGTTAAGACTAACTCTGGAGAACGAACCGTCATCTTCTTCAAAAAAAAAAAATTCACAGTAAAAATCCTCTCCAATCGTCATCTCTCATTCTTCCTCCTACAAGATAAATCCTTATTCGAACAATTCTTTCCTTGAATCCCCTTCTGAAATCATTCCCATCAAAATACTCCCTTCATGGCTTCCAAAAGCTTCTCATCTGTGAGGAAATCTACCGAGGGAACTCTTGCTTGAGTCGTCTGGAATTTCATGTTTTTAGGGTACAAATTAATTCCCCCACTCTTCATGAACTCTCAAGTTCATCTAATGAAGCTGATGAAGAATAGAGAATCAAGGAAATGAGCAATAATAGTCAACTTGATCCATCACTCGAAATAGAGGCTCGAAGGTCGCAAGAACTAATTCATCAACTTGTAAATAAGGTAACTGCTCCAGAAACTACTCTTGCATATGATAGCAAAATTGATCTCACTAGAAAAGTCACTCTCACTATTCGTAGTATGAGAGCTCAGGAAAAAAGTGAAGAATCCATAAAACTTATGATTAGATAAAGTGGATTCTTAAATGAAATAAATCTACAATGTTGTGATGCTTTATTGACTAAAAAGGAACTTAAAGTAGCAAGGGATCTAGCCAAACAGACTGACAACATCCTGAAGAAATCAGGCAAGGGAAAAGAGAAGATTAGAGAAACTTCTAAGGATGGAAATGATCCTTATACTGAGGTAACACCAGAAACCAAAAAGGAAAATCTTGTTGAATCTATGAGAGTCGAAGATGACGAGAAATTGTATTCTAATTTTAAGGTAATGGAGATGAGATTTCTGCCTAAACGAGGTCAGAAGGAAATGATGTTCAGATCTGAATATCATTATGAAACTTATAAATTCCTGCTTGCTAGATCATCTTTGCCAAATAGACCTGTTGAGACTGAATTCTTTGAAAAGGCTGGCTTGCACATTCGTACATTACTTTCAAACTCTCACCTCCAAACTCTCTGTACTTTACAAACGTCATGCTATCTAGAATTAACTGCTTATTTCTACTCAAATTTATGCATGCCTGATAGATACAACATTCAGTTCTCTTTATTTGAGCAAGATTACACTTTAATTGTTTCAAAACTTGTAGAGATTCTCAACTCTGAGCAGTGTATCTTTACCTCTATTCCTATCTCTGATAAAAATGGCTTCACGTTACTCTCTATCAATCAAACAATCTCCAGAACAAATGAATCTCATATTTGTGCCGATCATTTTCCATTGACATGCATTGTTCTGCATAAGGTACTCATAAACTGCCTTAGGCCCGAAGGCTATCCAGGACAAAAGTGACAAGATATGAAGCCAAGATCGTTTGGGCAATCTTAAATAGTAGCCTTTCTCCATTCCTCACATTGTTTTTCTACATATGCTAAGGACAGTAAGGAAGAACAAGGGAAAACTTCCACATGGTCCTTTGATCACCAAGATCTTTCAGCATATGAAGATTAATATACCTCTTAGGCTCAGTTCACTACAAGTTCCAAAGGGCAGTACAAGTGAATCAATGTTAACCAACATGGGCTACAAATTCATAAGAGGAAAATGGAGGTATAGAAAGAAGAATATAGTAGCAGTTGAAGTGACCACAGCAGCAATAGGTGTCATTCAACCCAAATGTTTACATACAGAGCCATCGCTTGTGCAAGATTCAATTGTTGAATCCTCTTTAGAGCAATCATCTAAAGCTAGTTGAAAGAGAAGGCTAGAAATACTGAGCAACAGGTCCACTAAGCCTGGAGAAAAGAAAAGAAAAGAAAAGATGACTATTGGACACTGGATGACTCAGAACCAAGTATTCCAGAAGAACTTCAACCAAGTGAATCAGACTGGGAGCAGAATACTCATAATCATGTCAGAAACATTGACGAAAGTACCATTATAATTCAATTCAAGGCAAGTAAAGGGGTTGCACTGAGGGAAGCAACATTTAAGGGTGAGGATACAGACATGGAAATTGATGCTGCTGAAACACTAGATTCCCCAAGTAAGGTTGCCTCAAATGCTCTACCACAAGACACTACAGCCTCATTATCTGAACAACGCGCTTGGACTTAGGAGGAGTCTTATAATGTTGGCATTCAGACTGATGATGACATGGGTGGTGCTACTAACTCAGAGCTTCTCAGAGAATTGGTACACAAGCAGAGAGAGATGAATGAGAAAATGACAAACATTTGGAAATCTCTGCACCTAATGTTGATGGACTGAAGGTCAAGCTGGATTATGAAGCCATGCAACTCAAGAAGGCAATATCCTCTAGTGCAGGCCTTACTGAATTCCAGTTGGAACATTTGGACATGAAGATCCTCAACATGAAAAGGGATCTTGATCAGAAGATTAATCATCTCACAAAATTCGTCCTTATCCAACTTCTTGTTGCCCAAGCTCGACAACTTCCACTCAAGCCCCTTCCACATCCACTCCAGTTCCAAATCCTTCAAATTAAAACTCATTTTCATTTGTTTAAATTTGTTGATTTTGGATTTGTATTATATTTGAATGCTTTTGAGCTTGAATTGCGCATGAACATTGATATTTATTTTTACGCACTTTGATTGCGTAATATTATGGCTGAACTTATTTGAGACTTTGTTGCTCATATATATTAGTAGTTCGCTATGGCCTTTTGTGCTGATGACAAAAATGGAGAGAAGTTATGTGCTATGCATGATGTCAATTATAATTATATTCTCCTTAAATTCCTTAAATTGTTTTATTGTGAAGTCTCATTGTGAAAAAGAATGTGAGATTATGATCTACATGAGAAATGTTGTTCTAACGAGAACAGATGTCGTGATCAAAGAATCACTCTATCGTATCAAGTATGTTCAATAGGTTGAACAGATTAAGTTGATCGATTTCAAGTTCGAAAACAGGTTGAACAGGTTTCAAGCTCTAAGAACAAGTTCGAGAAAGATACGAACGAAATGTTCCGAGCATCATAGCACATAATTTTCTAAACTTAAAGCACTATGCTCTGAAATCTTACACTGCTATAATCTCTTGAAGATTATTGATCTTATACAAGTTCATGTAAATTATATTCTCCGATCAAAGAGAACTTTTTACTATCTCATATACTCTATTCACATACTTCAAAATTTAAATTCTCTGTACTTGTGCATCTATGATTCTAAAAACACTCGATACAGGTTCCACAATGTAACATCCCACTTTTATTAGATTTTAAATGGTCTGGGAAGACCAAAATAGATTAGAAAGCTAACTTATGATAAAGAGATTTGCACGTCGATGGAAAAGGACTGGATTATAGTTGTTAAGTCAGGTGTAATTGGGAGTCCTAAGTACGTGGACGACTGTACAATCTTGTGTAATGGGAGCCAGTGTACAGTCATGGAATAGTTTGAGTCTGACATATTCAGTTTTATCAAGGTGGAACTTCGGAGTCCCTTGCTCTTTTTACAATTCATAATTTAGCTCATGAAAACCTTAATTGATATGTTCAGATAGAGGTTAGAAGGTCAGATGTGTACCAAGGGTTAGAGAACCGAATGTGGTACACTGGTCAAGGAGACCATTCGCCCCCACTTGCACAAGAAGTATGATGGGAGAAGAGTAGTCGTCATTAGCCTATCAATTGATCACATAATCGGCAAAGAGAGCTCAAAATAAGGTGTTCAAGGTGTGCAGTAGATTGACAAATGGTGTGTGATAAGGGAGACACCACACCAAGCTTATAAGTTAAATGACAAATGGCTGATGCTAAGGAAATTATGGGGAAACAATCCTTTGGGTGCATGTTAACAGGTGTAGTTAGCAAGAACTTTGGTTGACAAGTGTCAATCTATTCCTAATCATTCCCTAAGAGGCGATCTCCTTGCTTAGCACTGCACAAGTGTCCCATTTCATGTGACACCTCACCAAGGCCATCTCCACACTACGGCCAGCCATCCTTGGGATTGCATTTTTGGGTTTCCAAGCTAACTTGAGGAAAAGAGCTGAAGAACAGAAACCCATTCTGTTCCAGTTCAGTAAAGGTAGCCAGGAGGAGACCGAAAAGGAATTCCATCGACGAATCACGCCACCCAAACCCTCAGACAAGGAATACGTTCAACTTTATCTTATAATCTTGCTAGGACGTTCGGTTAGAGTAGATTAGTTTACTCAGTTCAGCTTGCGCTTTACTTCATTTAGCTAGATTAACATCTCCATGAGAGGGGTTCGTAGGATGGACAAGGGAATGAATGAATTGAGCTATGGAATGTGATCTCCTCTTGTGATATGTGTCGGCTTTAACTCATCGAACACTTGACGGTTTTGCATGTTATACCAAATAGATAGATTATTGACGTCGAGGGTGGAATTAGTGAGATATGTAAATAAATTTAGGAAAGTGAGGGACGAATGGCAATAGTTGTGGATCGGGTCTAGGATTGTGGAGAGGTCCGCTCATTGGTTCTAGTAGTACAATTGAGGTCTTGGAGGACTAAATTAGGGTTATTCGTGAGCTGACCAACGTGGTACTCAGCGTAGCATAGCTAGTTATTCACAGTTTTAAGTACTGGCGAGATAGATGAGGGTAGAATGTCAAAATGATACACTGGTCATGGTGTATTCTGAGTTAGGTTGTGGCCTTTGGAACGTTGAAATAATGAGATTTTACTAGTCGATAGGCTCAACTTGTCATCTTAATATCTAACTTGACTACAATGCCTTCAAATGATAAGTAGAACCTTAATAGGTTGCGTGTGGATTCCATTGATGGAAATGCCTCCGTGACGATATGTTAATTTGAACATCCGATGATTCGCAACAATGAAACTTTCGGTTTGGCATATTAAAAAGTCTAGTACATGTGCTTACTTTTGCATTCATGACATTCGATACATCATGACACAAGTATGATGACACATTGGTCCCCAGAGTGGGAGTGTAATACCCTGAGCTGTGTGTGGGAAAATGTCGTGAAATTGTGATACTCCTGAGCCGTGTGCGGGAGGAACTCATGAGCTGTGTGCGGGAGATGCGGAATTCCAAGGCCCTGTGATCACAATAACCTTAGAGTTGCGCCATCTTATATTTGAGTCGATCTTTAGTCGACAATCACTGGTTGTATTTGAAGTTCACTAGTACCATTATATGTATCATTTTTGCATTTATTCGGCATGTTCTTGTATTGAAATTAAGTGTGTGACCTTGCTAGTGAAACGAGAACTATATTAAACCTTCGCTTTGCGGCAGTCACTATAAAATGCTTAGCAGGGCATGTTGAGACTAAACTACCAAGGCCTAGGACGACGGAGTTGGATGCATTCTTGCTGAGCTATTTTAGCTCACCCTAGTGTCGTCTTTCTTTTTTAGATTAGCAGCTATGGCTGTTCCTCCCGATGCTCGTTTTGGAGTGTCCGTTGATTATGATGTAGCTTACTACGACATTGTTCATGTTGATACGCCGTATCTGCAGCTAGTTTTATATGAGTACACCTTGCCAGTTTATGAGGGGTTCGTCGCTAGCGTAGCGCTCCATGAGTTTTGTGCCATATTCATATCAGTAGGGGAGCAGATGATCAGGCCCTTTCCGTATGTCACCTTGGATATCGCAGTCGAGCCCATGGTCATGGAGAGCATCGTTCTGGAGGAAGATCCGTCCAAGGAGGAACCTATGCAAGAGAGTTAGGCTCATATGAGAACTGAGTAGAAGTGAAGCTTTTTGTTGGTCTGGCGGATAGTAAATAATACATAGAGAAGTTACCCAAAACTCCCAGTTATGTCAGACGTTTCCTTTTTCTTTTCTTTTTTTGGGTTGTAAATATGATGTAGGTATAAGAGTATATATGATATATGGTATATAATTAATCAAAGAAAGGCCTTTAGTATCACTCTTTGGCTTTTAATTCCTTTACTTGTCAGACTTTCGTCGTTGCTCGCTTTTCAGGGCCTCGGGTGATAACTAAGAACGTCTTGTTTCGTTTGTATGCTAAACAGAATGTCAGGTCTAAAGGATTAAAGATTACTAATTGCAGTAGATGTGGCACCCTGGGATGTCACACACAAGTTCTGAGATTAAAAACGGAATCATACTGACAATGAATTCAAATTTCGAGTTCATCTCTATTTCAGAACTTATCTCTTGTTAAAAAGAAAGATATTGAATGATGCATTATTATTTAGCAAGACTTCATTGAGTAGCAAAATTATTATGTTACTCACCTCTTTTTACTTAACAACTAATATTCTTATGGATAATTTTGTCATCATCAAAAAGAGGGAGATTGTTGAGAAAAATCCATGAGTGATTTCGAAGTTAACAAAATAATCCATATGTTCCCGATCCGGGGTTAATGCGGTAAAATACTTGTTTTGCGGATAATCCAAGAGTGTGGGGATACATAGGATTAAATTTGACAAAAAGATGCTCTAATGTTATTCGAGAGACTCGGATGAGAGACTCGAGACATTGGAATGATGCTCAAGCTCTAAGAGAAGTATCTCATACGCAACGACCAAAATATCAAGAGATATATTGAAAGATGATTTAATTGATATATTACATCATCACAACGGCTAATGATCGAGCTGGATCGCTCTTGGAGATTCTCTGTCTTGAAGATCAATTAAGGACGTAGATTAAGGGAGAAGAACGTGACTTTCCTAATGAAAAACTTTATCTATGAAAATCCAGGATCATAATTGTATGGCGCGATTTGATCCAATGGGGAATACTTTCTTTTGGCAACTCTCAATGGCTACGAGATCTTCTTTTGGGATACAATCTCAGCCAAATGGGTAGTTTTGGAGAGCAATCCTCTGGAGGCCTTGCAATGGATATTTGGAGGTAGAGGAGTAAAAAAGACATCTCAAAATCAAAAAAAAAAAAAATTGAATAAGATTCAAAATTCCAGGATTGAGAGGGCTTCAACTTTTCATATTCTTCTTAATTTATTCACCTGTAATACTTAGAGGTGTACACACGAGTGTTGAGTGCTAGGTGAGGAGTCCTTCATCTTGAGAGAGATCATTGAGTTGTAACCTATAAGCAATTAACTAGTGAAATCCCGCCAATTAGTTGCCACCTTAAAGAAGTGGACGTAAACTTGAACAAAGTCGAACCACTATAAATCCTTTGTGCAGTTTCTCTATCCCTTATTCATTTCCGATTATTTCTTGTGATAGTAGAACTGTGCATGCTGCCTATTTTGTGATCTCACGTGTGTTCATCATCCGAGAGTTAAGCCGTGAGCTTATTCGATTATAATTTCACACTGGTTAAAGAAAAGAAAAAATACTCTATAAACGCCTATTACCCCTTCTAGGTGATAACGCTAGCCCCAACAATTTTAAAATTCTTTCATATCCATTGTTTAGTATACATGGCATATCAATGTAAATAACTTTTAAAATTGCAAAAATGGAGATGGTAAGAATCTTTTAAGTCTCATGCCTACTTCATTTTTATTTGCTTACTTCTATTTATTTTTCCATTTTATTTATTTATTTTCCCTCTTTCATCATTCTTTGCTAAATTTTCGTAAATGGAAAAATATACTAGTATACCTAAAATACCTAAAATATGTAAGAAAATATTTATTTATATTGAATCTATATTGTAAGATATAAAAACATTTAAATATATAATTACAAATACGAATAAATAAAAATGAATTTTTGTAATTTTTTATGTTATTCTGGATTTTTATGGTTTACATTCAAATATTACGTTAACATTATTATTTTTTTGAAGTTTGTTATTCGAGAAAAATATATTTTTATATATTAAAAATCCTATTTATATTTATTCCTCTTATATCCAACTTTGTCCAATCTTGAAAAGGCATCAACCACAATATAGGATAAATTTTATCATATATTGAATTTTATAATGACCACCAAACATGATCTTACATGTCACAGGTGTCGGAAAGACGGCACTTTGTGAGAAACTGCCTAGAGCCAAAGACAGCTCAAAGATCGGAGGGCAACGTTAATGCGGCTCTCACGAACCGAATCAAGCTCACTGCTATCTATCGATTGACTGCAAACGAGTAAAACCATGGAATGTGGATGCGCATACCACATGATATCATATAGGGACTGGTGCTCGAGGGTAGTGCAGTATCTATGGGCAAAAATGCTGAATACAAGGTCGTTGTTTTTTGCTTAGTACAAATCCAGATGTATGATGGATAATCAGAACTTTGTGAGATGTTCAACCCGTTTCGTATATGAAGAAGAATGACCATTCAAGGAACGTAGATTCTTTGGGTTGTCGATGCACTTACAGGTCTAGGACTTTGAAGGTTACCAGACATGCATCCATGGTCACGAAGGGGAAGCGGACATGTGATTTTTATATTGAGATGGACGTGTGAATTGTGTTGGAAAGTCTCGAATCGGAGAATTAGTGCTGTGTAGAGCAATTAAATTCATTGGTTAAAGTTTTGAGTGAAGATGGGTCCAATCCGATATATTGAGATATTCGGACTTGGATTCCATTTTAGCAATCTCTCCAGGTGAAGATACCAAGCTTTCGTTGCATGCTCCCAACAAACGATATCGAGTCGATGGATAATTGACACCCTATCCTTAACTGCTTTCGGTGTTCGGTGAATATCTCAATTAATGAATATGGTAGCCCACCCATTTTTTGAGAGATAGGCGTTGTGGTATAGCAACGCGGTCTCGATGACAACTTCCATGGTTCGGTCTGCGAGAAAAAGACCAGGGGATGAATGTTCGCACTAGATATTCAAGTTGAGATATATTGATGCGAGAATAATATATGAATTAAGAGGAGGTAGACCTAACACGGAGTTCCCACGAAAGGAAAGATTATTGAGAGGAATGTGTGAATTGTGTAAAAAAGTTTCACATCAAAGAATTGATGAAATTTAGTTCAAATCTTACAACTTAATCCACGGTGTTAGATTCAAGTTGGACAAGATTATGCCATATATGACGCGGGTACGTGTTTGAGAGAGGAATGAATATATTGAGTGAGTGGGGTCTTCTGCATGAGCAGAAAAATAGGAAGCTGGACTTCTATGAATATTCACACGACCTAATTATAGTGGATTACATCTTTTTAGATTTGTGGGTATCTTCTCAAGCACTGATGGATACTTTTTAATAATATTTTATTATTTTTTGAAATTATTTAACAATTTTTTTTCTTTCTTTTTTCCATTTTTTCTTTTCTCAGGTGAGGACCCGACCCTCGCGGCCACTAAGAAAAGAGAAAAAAAATTAATAAAATATTTGGAAAAAATATATAAATATTAATAAAATTTATTCGCATCACTACCGTTCATGCCACGTAAGACGATCGTGTCCACACTTAGCGATTTTTAGTCAAAATTTGTTAGATGAACTCAAATAGTAAAATGTGAAAATATTTAGGACTCATTTGAAAAAATTATAAAATTCAGGACTGAATTGACAAAAATGCAATAAATTTAGGATTTTTTGGATAATTTTTCTAATAAAATTTTGTCCTAATGAATTTGATATCTGTAGAGAAAACGATGTGAGCCATAAAAAGGAATGATTCGTGGAACACCTAACTCGCAGCAATCAAAGGATGCGACCTTCTCGTGAGTGAATGTTCCCAGTTTTCATTGTTTTTCCGCATACACTCTTCATATTCGTTGGCAAGGCAAAGATCATTCAATGCTGAAACTGACAATAACAACTCTAAGCCCCAGTCAGCAACAATTTTGAAAACGTGCTTGGCCTATAGAGAAAATTACACAACCAATAATAAATTGATTTTACGAATGATAATTCAATCATAAATTTATTATTTTATCAATTTAGCGCTAAATATTACTGTGAAATTTCAATGTAGTCTGTTGCATCAATTTTTACTTGGAAAACTTTGGCGTGGCGGTCCGGTCATCACTAGTCATTCTACATGACACCTCGCCACATCAACGGTTTCCGACGAAAAATTGGCCATAAGGGATAAATTGATATTTGCACAAAAACATAAAACTTAATTAGAAAATTTAGATTGAACTGGCTTAAAATAGATTAAAGCACATTTCCCTAAATATGTACTTCTAATTGCGGAAAAAAAAAAGATGTAATACGAGCATTGCATGATACTTCTATTTTAATATTTCTCTCTTGATTGTGAGTTTGTCTTGTCAATATTTTCACCATCTGGACTTAGAACATGATTTAGAGGACAAGATTAGCTACGTTTACTCAACATGTTCCATTCGTTGCATGACATGTTAGTTATAGTTCCGCCGCATGAAACAACACCCAAAAAAAAAAAAGAGAGAAATAAATATTTTAAAGAGCATCTAAGAAGGTTCTAAACATTAAAAAATGAAATAGAAAAAGGGATAAAAGAAGGACTTGAGATCCAAGTCCCCAAATGAGAAGGATCCGCAATAAACGGCAAGGTGACTATTATGTACAAAATCTAGGAATTGTACATATACCAATCCTGATATCTAGCATGAAAAATTGGCAGTTTAAAATGAAATTTTAGATTAAATTATCTGCTGATCTGTCTAACAAGAAATTAAAATCTTAAGCAGGAGAACCGGCGGCTGGTCCTTGGTTCTTAGATAGAACTGGTTTTTTTTTTTTTTTGTAAATATCGCATAAAATTGATAGTGTATATATTTGTTAACCTAGAATTAGTGCAGTATTATTGCTTATTAGTCAAGTGGTTTTGGGTGCCTACTTTGTTAGAGATTGTGGGTTCCATTCTCCATTAACTGCACTGCATCTTACTTATATCTTCCCCTACGTATGGTGTATAAGCCCAATTCAACCCTGGAATCAGCCTGCTAGACCGATTCTTCCTAGAGATCAGTTCTCGAGTTGAACCGGCCCGTTTGTCACCCTAGCATTTATAGGTAAAGCAGGACAATTTTTGAGATTAAAAGTTGATATTAAATTCATATAGTAAATTTTGATTTTTAAATTGCGACTTTATAAGGATTGTTCGTGATGGTGCATAGGCCAATTTGTAGAGGCTTATCTATAAGAGTACAAAGAATGCATAATGACAAATTTTGCTAGTTTTCCATTGAGTTAGCTGAAAATTTTAGAAGTGTAGTAAATAGCTACAACACATTGCAGGGGACAAGTCAACACTTTTGCTAAGTAAACTTCAATTAGGGTGCCTATATTTCTAGGAAAATAAATGATTTGAAATACTTTCTATAAGTGATCGCTTATATCACTTACAAAACTAAATAAAGGAAAAGTGTCGTCATCGTCCATGAAAAAGCTTAGACGTAAATTTTTATCGAAAATGAAAATATTTTTCGTTCACTAATTATTTCAAGCTACGGGAGCAATCAATTTTAGAAAAATATTATTCACACTGTTCATATTTTGTGGAATTAACGGAGCCTTAGATGGGATTAGCGAACATTTAAGCCTAATTTCGACACATGAGAGAGACCGACAATTCAAAATGAAATGAAATCTATCATCATGTTGTCTCAATAAGGTCAGTAATGTTGTAATTATATTTGAATTATTTACAAATGCCAAATATAATTAAAGGTTAGTTACACAAATGGTTTTTGAACTTTGGCCCAATATATAATGTCGATTCGACTTTTAATTTGTTTAATGTGATCCTTGAACTTTGGTCCGATATACAATATCGTCCAGGAATTTTTTTATTTATTCAATGCGGTCATCGAATTTTTTATAAATGTTCAATTTAAGTCCTAGACTAAAATATCCAATGTTGTCCTTTCATTAATTTAAGTTAACATTTTTTGCTGATTTGGCTTCTAATACTATAAGTTTGAAGGGTGGACCCAAAAAAATATGACGTTGTATGTGGACCGCTCAAGTATGATACTCAACTCAAATAAGAATATAATAATTCATGTATTAATCGTTTTTTGAATTGAGAAAATTAAAACAAATTAAAAAGGATTATTAAATTCTAATTTGATTGAATATATTGCGTAGATAATTCACACGTAGCGTTTTTTCTCCACCGGTCGAAAGGGTACCTGATTAGAAGCCAAATCAACAAATTCAGTTAACTTAAATTAAAAAAAAGGCAAGAATTAATATTTTTATATTGTTCGAGACTAAATTGAATATGTACTAAAAATTGAGAGATCATATTGAACGAATTAAAGTTCAAAAATGATATTACACATAGAGAAAAATTTTATAAATCGTATTAAATAAATTAAAAGTTCGAGTATAATATTACACATTAAATTAAAACTTCATGATCATTTATGATATTTTCCGTAACTCAAAAGCCACGAGTGGACGATCTATTATGTCAAACCAAAGTAAGCCGGTGCGATGAAAAATTCACTAAACTGGTAATCTACACATTTTTTTTTAGCCCAGAAAGTAAATAAAAAAATGAAAGAAAAAAGGAAAAAGCTTCTCTAGGCCTGCACCTGCACAATAGGACCGCACGATCAGGACGCTCGAGGACAACAAATGGAAGCAACCTCTGCCACGTGACAATCGACCCGACGACCTTCGACGCACGTGCCATCGCTCCCACGTCATCCCGCAGGTAATTGAACACGGTCCTGTAATAAGGCTGTACTCCCGTCAGATCGAGCTGCTGCTCCTCTTTTCTTTTCTGTTTTTATTTTTTTACAACCTCACGTGTCTCCCCCAAAAACAAAAAAATTTTAACCACGGTTAAAGAAGAAGTTGGCATGCAGGCAATTGGTGGCCGGGAGTCAGATCTCAACGTAGGTTAACCCAATTAGAAACTTGAAGTTAATGCATCATGAATTCATTCGTCTCATACTCATTTTCGCTTCGCCAAAAATTTCAAATCGGCCTTGCCGACCCAAATCTGAAATTTTCCGTATAATGAAAGTTAATTTAGGATAAATGTATCAAGATAGTATCAATTGAAATTTTTCACACGACAGAAATTGATTTGATGTAAAATATGTCCTAATACTAGTTTAAGATTTCTAATAGTACAATCCTTTAACTTATGTATTCGTGTCATCTTTTTGTGTACTTTTTTAAAATAATTATGCAACTAAAGTTCAACTACGTATGCTAACAATATATTCGCTCCATAAGTAACTAAATTGTCCTGACAAAAAAAAAAGTAAATAAATTGCACATGGATGAGCAAGTTCAAATTAATCAAAAGATTTCGGTTAATTTGTATAGCCTTGCAATAAATTTTCATTTTATTTTTTGGTGTTAATGGGAGAGAGTTTGAAAAACTGCATCGCCGTAGTCCCATGAAGCCAAGAAGAAAGAACACAGGAAACGCCAATGCCGATTTTACCCTCGTCCTCTATCTCTCTCCGTACGACCCTGCATAAATACCTCCTCAACTACCATCTTCCGTTATCTCTCTCTCTCTCTCTAAACGCAGAACTGTTCAAAAACCAGAGAGGCAGAGACCTCGACCCTCTCTCTCTCGCCAGAGAGCAATAAGTGAGAAGGGCTTCGAGGTCGGACGCTGTTGCAGCAACAGCCAAAAGAAGAAACCAAGTTAACCCTAATTTTCTGGTCCAAACCCGCAAAGGAAAAAAAGCTGCTCCTTTCCTCATCCGCCATTGATGAGCCCTGTGCCCCCTTCATTCAAAGCGGGCGCTGCTCATTTCCTCCTCCTTCCATCCGGTTTCGAACGGCTCGAGCGTTGAATGCCCCCCGATCGATTCCTGAATCTCTCCTTTACCTGACGAATCTCTCTCTCTCTCTCTCTCTTCTTTTTTTAGCATCGGATTCGGATTGCTAGTTTGAGCTAAATCCAATGCACGAGTGATCAGATTCGTGCTTCGTTCTCACTTTGTTGACTTTCCTCTCTTACCATTCTCACCGGCTTTCAAATTCCGAGTCTCTTCTTCTTCTGCTTCTTCTTCTAGAGAGAGAACCGGGTCCGTGAGAGCGCGTCAGAGCTTTTCCCTCTTAAGAGGATGATCGAACATCGCCGTGACTCGGACGGTGAACTCAGCAGCGTCGAGGCTTTGAATTCCAGCCACGCCAGTTCGATGAGCAGCAGCTCCCGCGGCAGCTGCAGCAGCTTCAGCCGCCTCTCCTTCGACGCGGTGCTGCTGGACCACCACCGCGGCCCCTGCTCCACCGAGGCCCTCGCCATAAAGCCGCACAGGTCCTCCTCCGACTCCGCCTACTCCGCCATGCTCCGCCGGGGCGCGAGGCCCGGGTTCCGCGACTTCCGGCTCCACCGCCGCATCGGCTCCGGCGACATCGGCACCGTCTTCCTCTGCAGCCTCAAGGGCCGCGACGGCGCCTGCGGCGATCCGGCGGACGGGGAGCCGCTGTACGCGATGAAGGTGGTGGACAAGGAGGCGGTGGAGAAGAAGCAGAAGAGCCAGAGGGCGGAGATGGAGCGGAGGATCCTCAAGATGGTGGACCACCCGTTCCTGCCCACGCTGTACGCCGAGTTCGAGGCCTCCCACTTCTCGTGCATTGTAATGGAGTACTGCTCCGGCGGCGACCTCCACTCCCTCCGCCACAAGCAGCCCAACAAGTGCTTCTCTCTCGCCGCCGCTAGGTGCCACGCAATCCCTCTCCTGTCGCCGCGTTTCTCGGTTGCTTTCTTGTTCATTTCAAGAATGTTTCCTTCACTGGTTAATTGTTCTTCCTCAGTGTTCTTTTCTCGACGGTTTCCATGGAGTTCTTTCTTCATTCCACGAACCCTTTTCAATTTTTTTCGTTTGATGCTGTTTCGCTTCTCTGCATGGTGTGATTCCCCATGTTCTGTTCTCATCTGCATTTTTTCCTCTTGAGAGGTTACCATCTTGTCTGCTTCTGCTGCAATTAGCGACCTTCCATGAATCCTTTTCTTTTAATCAGGTTTTTATTTTTAATTTTAAAAACGGCATAAAAAAAAAAAAGGAGAATCGCTTTCAATGTTTTCCTTTTTCAGCTCTGAAACTGAGATTTTCCCGGATTATTTATCTGACAATAGCCGCAAATTTCCCTTTTGGAAAAACTATGAATTTAGTTCATTGCAAATAAATTAATAAAAGGATAAGTGGTAAGAGAATGAAAAGATTGATTTTTTTTGTTTTGTGGGGTTTTGGTTTTTCCAGGTTTTATGCGGCAGAAGTGCTGGTGGCGCTAGAGTACCTACACATGCTTGGAATCATCTACAGGGACCTGAAGCCCGAGAACGTGTTGGTCAGATCGGACGGTCACATCATGCTCTCTGACTTTGACCTCTCCCTTTGCTCCGATGCCATCCCAGTGGTTGAATCCCCGTCGACGACTCCGGACCCTTCCTCCGCCTCGCCCGCACCCTCCCGGTTCGACTTGCGCCCGCAGACGATCGCAGCCCCTCCTTCCCATTCTCCGTTCTCCTGCCTTCCCAGCCCCAACCGGCTCTTCCGGTCGCGCAAGGTCCAGAACCTCGGCCCCAGCAACCGGCTGTTCGTGGCCGAGCCAGTCGGCGCCCGGTCGCAGTCCTTCGTCGGGACCCACGAGTACGTGGCGCCAGAGGTCGCCTCCGGCGGGTCCCACGGCAACGCCGTCGACTGGTGGGCTCTCGGGATCTTCATCTACGAGATGGTCTACGGTCGCACGCCCTTCGCCGGCGCGTCGAACAAGGCCACGCTCCGCAACATCGTCCAGAAGCCCCTCGCCTTTCCCGGCCCCAACGCGCCCGCCACTGCCCAGGAACTCCACGCCCGAGACCTCATCGCCGGGCTGCTCTGCAAGGACCCGGCCCGTAGGCTCGGGTCGAGGCGCGGGTCCGCCGAAGTCAAGAAGCACCCCTTCTTCAAGGGCCTGAATTTCGCCCTCGTCCGGTCGTTGGCGCCGCCCGAGATCCCCGGCCTGAGGCTGAGGCGGCAGCGGACGACAACGACGGCGACGTTCCCTAGGAGACAAACAACAGCCTTCGATTACTTCTGACGGGGGAAGGAAGAGCGGTGGGACTTCGGCCACGTGTCCTACTAGACCTGCTAGGGTTAGGGGCCACCGGCAGTTTGATAGTGTACATTTGTTTTCCTTATTGCTAATCCTATGCTAGGGAAGTAGGTTGTCCATGTCTTTTAGGGGTTATCATGCGTACGAAGTACGTGCCTGACTTAATACCAAGCGAGAATGAGAGGAAAGTCCTATTCATATGGCTAATCTAATATCACCATATTAATATAAAAAATCACATTAGCAAAACATATATTTTTCTTTTTTATTTCGTGCTTTGGCAACATAACCGCTATCATGCTGCACAAATCATGGGATGAATTACTTCTTTTGTTGTTGGTTCAATAGAGCATAGAAGAAAGAATAATTTAATATGACTAGATAAAGTTTCTTAATCACGATCGTGGGAGACCAAGTGACCACATTTACCTGTTACAACGACAGGGAGAATCGTCGCTGAGGAAGGTGTTTCTCAATGCCCAGCAAGAGAGATCTACGACAGAAATTGCTTTCTAGGCAGAAGGAATTTTTTGGAGGGAAATATAATAAAATTTGATGCATTGAATAATCGCCTAAAAAGGTCTTGTTTTCTGTTCCTTTTGGTTCTTCATGTTACAGCACAGTATTTTCCGTGAGCTGGTTCTGTAATTAAAAGAAGGGTTTCTATTAACAATTACAAATTGATATCCGATGACACATATATCCCGAATAAATTTCATTTTAGCGAAAAATCTCAAATCGATAACCGACACATCTAGCCCAATCTAACGAGTCCCTATCCAAATCTACCCTTCACACCGTACCCAAAACGGTAGATTTTGGATAAATGTAGCATGAGTTATCGATTTGAAATTTTTTTGTGAGACAAAAATTAATTTTGGATAAATGCATTGTGGCTCACGGTTTAGGATCTTTGGTGAGACGAAAATTAATTTGAATTAAATATATTATCAGATACTAATTTAAGATTTTAATAGTACTAACCCAGCTGACAAAGAAACTTCATGCATAAAGGGATTAAAAAGAAATGCTTGAAAGCAACTTCTGCCTCATCAAGAGAGACAAATAAACAAATTGAGCTCAATTGGGGCAGTTATGAGATGATGCAATCCTCCATTAAATGTGGAGATGTAAAAGTAATAAAAGAGAGGGTTCCAAACATAAAATCCACTTTTCTAGGGTTTGAGTTTGACCACCTCAACACTTTCTATGCCAATCGAAGAATCTGATCCGGTAGTGTTTTTTTTTTTTTCAAATGATCCGGTAGATTTTTTTTGTCAAAAAAAATAAATCATAAATAAATAAATGTGCAAAAATCTCCCTAAATTCCATTGCCTTTTGACTAACCTCGGTTATTTTTAGTGGGTCCCAAATAGAAAATCCCAAAGATGGGCTAAGAGCTAACCATGTCTTTTGCTTGGAATATTATGTTTCAGTTTCTTCTTTTTTTATTTTCTTAAATAATTGTTCCAAATTAACTCAAGAGGGACATTCGACCAACAAAAAAAAAACTCAAGAGGGACCCACTTAGAATAGCCAGCGTAGACAACGGGATAAATACCATGTGGGGGAAGTAGGATTGTGCGGGGGCATAAGCTCAGCAAAACTTGAACATCGGGCGATTTCTTTATATATATATATATATATATATTGTAATATTTTAACGATTGTTCACGGAGACTGTTTTTTTGGGGTCGGATTCACGGACACTTATTGACCACTCAAGTAAGGAAAATTCGTCATTTTTAAGCATTACTTTTCTCGTGTTATGTACTATTCAAACATATTGAAAATGACGTTATTTGTATGTTGGGAATTGCTAGACAAGCGACGTGGGATAGCCAGACTAAGAACGATCCGCGGAATTTGATGAATACTGCTCCTGACTCTAATATCATGTTGTGATGCTTCGACTCAAAAAGGATTAAATCTATAGATAGATAGAGATCATATGTGTACAAAAAACATGTAAACCTTGTAAATTGAGGAGAGATACCTTAACAGGCATGATCGAAGCCTTGGCTTCTCTTCGATTTGGATCATTTAATTCGATTCCACTATGAATAAATCATTCACGGCCTAGAAAGAAAAGGAACATCATTGACTTATAATTACACCTAAAAGAGAAAAGAAAAATCATTGGGCGATAATAGCTCCAGCTGAACAAAAGTTGAAAAAGTGCGTGAAATATTATTGTGTTTTCGAAAAAGAAAAGAAATGAAAAATTGGGGGAACAAAGCATGGCCACGCGGTCCGCGTCGCGTGGGGTGCAACCTCCTCCTGTTGGTTCGATTCCTCTCCTACCGTTTTCATGGGCGGGCTCACTCTGACAATTCTTGCTCCCTATACTTTTGCCAATTGTGAGTCGTGAGTGAGTATTGCCTACTCTTATTATTTCCAAATTAGACTGATGGTGATGATGTATTTCAAGAATGTACAAAATTCATAGCGAATCAAGCTAAAGACAACATGTTTCTTGTATAATTTGTTGCTTATCTGTCTATTGAAACCCAAAAAAAAAAAAAAGCTCTTTAGAAACATTTTAAATTAAGCATGATTACAAAAACTGTTCAATTGAAGGTTAATTTATGTTTTTTTTATTTTCAATTACGAATTTTGAATTTGACCTAATAAAACCTTTGCGATTTTCTTGGCCGTTAAAATAGCTTCATGCATCCTAACATTAATTTATAGGAATAGTTCATAAAGTGACCGACAGCCTTTTTCATTGGATATTGCATTGCCTGCAATACGTATCTCTCCTTATATGAACCCTTTTTATTTCCGTTATGATGTAGTTAGCACTGTTCTTCTTGTAATTATTGTATCCTTTGTTGAGATTCCAACTTCATGCATCCCAAGATTGATTTCTAGGATTAATTCACAAAGTGATCGACAGTCTTTCTCCTCGGATATTGTGCGCAATACGTATCTCATGTTGTGTCAACCTTTTTCATTTCAGTTTTGATGTAATTAGCACTGTTTTTCTTGTAATTATTGTACCCTTTGCTGAGATTCCATCTTCTTTTGTTGTTAGGTATCCATGTGGTGGTCGACACAACGTGAGTTCAAAAGATGTTAGGTTTTTCGTCATTTCAATCATAAAAGGGGGCTCTAGGGACTTCATAATGGTTTGTTTTAGAAAAGTACCTTATGCATTTGTTGTACTAGTGGTTTAGAGATGTCGATTAATAGCTTTATGATTTTTGTTGACGGATGCTTTTGGAGCACAAGTTAGGAGTGCGAGTTAAGTAGATATGCAACTTTTCAATGTAATAATATTCTGATATTATGTGCAATAAATGATTTGAAAATCACAATAATTCATATTAAGTAGGTCTAACAAACATCTGAGAGACATTCGTTTATGGAACTCGTGATTTCTTATGGATGTGATTGGCCTTATGTAGAAAGAATTATTTTCGATTTGGAGTTCCATAAAAACCCAAGTTTTAATTGGCTTTTTTTACCAAAAAAACAAAAAGGTAGGCTTGCTAAAAAAATATTAAAAAAAAAAACCCTTGAAAAGAGTTGTGGAAGATGAGGGCTTAGGGATTCTTGTTTGACAACACATGGGGTGTCCTTCAGACCACCTGCCAACCAGGCAGCTGACTTAAACGCCCATGTCCCCGTCCTGTTCCCACCATCAATTCTTACCCCGCCTTCTCCCACCCGTACCAATCACACCTCAACACGTGTAGCGCACGATGCCATGCCACGTGGCATCACCTCCATCTAGCCTAGACATTGGCCATTTGGAACCGGCCCGTTGACCGGGCCTACGGTTCCAAACCGGAACCGGAACAGGCCCTCGCGGGCCGGTTCCAACCTTGTTTAAAAAAAAAAAAAAAAGGTAAGAGCGAAGGGAAAAAGGCTAGGACCGGACAAACCGGCTAACGCCATAGGTTCCACCTTTTTCGAGGCACGGAACGCGCTTGAACCGAACCGCGCCCCTTGAACCGGCCGGCCCTTAAACCGGCGTTAATACGATGGTGGCTAGGGGTGAAAAAAAGAAGACTGCCCGAATCGGATCGGGATCGATGGTCCAGTTCCCGATTTTAGAGAGATTCGGTCCGGTTCCTAGTTCTTAAAATTGAAAGCGGTGATCGGGAGGTTCGATTTTTTATTTCGGGGTTTAAGATCGAACCGGATCTATTTTTTTATTTTTTTTTAAAAAGTAAACATAATATTTACTTGTTTAGGCTTAGGGTTTGCTTTGTTTTTGAGCTTCTAATATTACTATCCAATGCATTGTCCATAATACGTGCATTCTCATTAGATATCATGAAATTTTTATTGAATTCTTTGTTGAGATTTTAACGTTACAAGTGTATAACATTTTCACGAAAATAGGTTCCTTAGAACCGCTTGGGAATCGGACAGGCCGATGGTCGGGTCTACGGTTCCGAAAAATAAGAACTGGGACCATCGGTCCGGTTCCCGATTTTTTATGGGAACCAGACCGGGCTGAAAACCGCTCACCCCTAATGGTGGTGAAGGGCTATCATTCCTTGCAAATTGACGAGAAATGCGGAAAACACAAGCTACCAAGGGTCTTTTATTTCGCAAAATCCAAAGGATTTATAAAATATTTTCTTAAAAAATAATCATTTATATTACTTGAAATAATTAGACAATAAAATATATATTCATTATTGATAAGAACTTATATCTAAAGATTTTCATGAACGACACAATTTTTTTTTGAATTATTGATTTTTCGTGAAATAAATGAAGACAATGAAAAGATGTGAAAAAGTAGGTGTTTGTTTTCAGTTGAGTGACACAATTTAGGTTAGTGAAATGAATGAGTTCAAATTGGCCGCATTACCTAATCAACAGGTATTAATAAGTAGTAACCCACCATCTTAGGAGTTCTTCTACTAATATTATTACGAATTTATTAGCAACTTTATGTGTTATAGTCAGTATATTGAAAAACAACGTATTCCATCGTTAAGTGTGATGAACAAGTATTCAAAAACACTTGTTAACAAAATCCATATTATCGTATTCTTAATGAGTATCTCATAAGGATTTTATTTACAAGTGCCCTAGAGCATTTGATAAATACCCAGATTCAAGAAAGTTTGTTTTCGCCAAACGCACCGTTCTGATCGTACTATGCGTAGTTAGTTAACTGGAAAATCGAAAACGTTTCTTCCTTCCCTAGTGTTGTTTCTTTAACAAGCCACGCCAAAACCACCACGCCCACCCCAACCCCAACACCCCACCCACCCCGCCGCCCGCGCCCCCCCCCCCACACACACACACACACCCCTCAAAACAACATAGAACAATTCTATTTTCCAAGATGGTAGCTTTTGATACATGCATTTTCAGTGTTTTGACAAATTGCAAACTTTTATTATCATGTAAACATGCGCGTAAGATTCTCATTAACCTAATCATTATACTCATAAAATTCTCAAGCCTAGGCTGCTTCCTCAATGGGGCCAACCAAGAAGACAGATCCTTTAAATTAGGGTTTTGACTTTTGTGCTTATGAAACTGGCGGCATCGCACAGAACTGACTCAACAAGACTGTCTTCCAAGGTGAATATTGTATTCTCCTGAGTTTTTGTGCAGGTTGACAATTTGAGAGCCAAGAAGATGCTTTGTCGACCAATCTTGGGTTGGGCAATTTGCAAGCTGGGATTTTGCTGTGCTGCCTAACAAGTTTTGCGGCTGTGATGCCGGTTCAATGCTCGACCACACACGGTATCCTCAGAATCATGAATAAAGAAAAAGACCGAAGAACACCAGTACATTGTACTGATCTTCTAGCCATAATGCCTTCTTAGTGTCCAAGAGAGATTTTGGCAAGAGAGCTCAAGTGATTCGGAAATAGGCGTTGTGACCCACATGCAAATTCAGCTAAGAATTAACGTGCTTGATGGCCGTACTCGTGACTTATCGACTGAAAGATGGGTCATAAGAAGTTTTCTCTAGATGGAGAATAAAGCCTCAAATAGGTATGGTTGCCATTTCTGTCTCAACTTTTAGTTGGACAATTTAGTCCTAAATTTTTTGGCGATTTTTCAAGATGAACTTTCGAGCAATTTTGGCTGAAAAATTGCTGACGTGAACCGATCGCCATACGATAAGTTTGGGATATCTTGGACAGTTTTTTCGCAAGTGTCTTCGCTATACACCACGGCTCCTTCTTCATTACCTTTTTCTTATTGAAAATTCAATTAGCCAAAACAAGTGTTGCGATATTTTTTTTTTGTGGTCGAAAACAGATGTTGGGATATGGCAATATAGCTTGTAATGTATGCTAGCATGTTTGAAAACAAGTCCACCTTGAAAAATAAAAACAAAGACAAAGAGTACATATGCATGTGCAACTACGATTAAGTCTTGCTTAGGGTTTTGGGCTCATTGGTGGGTTAGTGTTATTCTTACTAAATTGTTGTAAAGTCCATCTAGCTCATCCACGAGTTATTTCAGAAAATAAAAATAAAAAGAGAGAGAGACGTGTGCTCTGCGCTCGCTGGTCGCGTGCATCGTCGTACTCAAAGCTGCGTGATGTCGACTGACCATGGTCCTCATCCAAATCGACCTCCTCCATTCATCAAATTTTCCAAATGCTCTATGTTTTCTATCGTCCCTCAGCCTTGATTTATTTGTTCTTTCTAATACATCAAATCTTGAGATGTTTTATCTTTTTTACATTCATTCATATCTTTAGATTTCTTTGCATTTACACCATTATTAGAAGAATTACCTAAAAATCCTAAACTTATTGTAATTGTCTTAATTCGATCATAATTTTTTGGCCAATTTAGTTGTAAACTTTTTTCGTTATATACCAATTCAGCCATTTGATTGGCCGTTCTTGACGTGGCGCCGCCGATCTTGACATGACAAAATTTTAATAATATTATAATATTTTTTGAAGTTTTAAATTTTTAAATAGTTTTTTTGTCTTTTTTAAAATTATTTTTCTTATTTTTTTTATTTGGGCCGGTGGAGATCAAGGGCTTGCGAGACCTCGTCGTCCATTTGCATGAGGGTCGCGGCTCTCGCCATTCACAAGCCCTCGACGGGGGTCGGCGGAGGTTGTTTTGGGCTAATGGATTGTCGATTGGGTCTTCGACCTAGGGATGAGGAGGCTTCGGGCTTTTTCTCGCGCAAGCCCTCCCAGGCCCATACCAAATCGCGGTAGGAGTGTTTGAATTTTTTTACAATAAGAGTCGATCGGGTTCTACCTTAGTGTAGTCGGGAGGCTTGTGCAATGTGTGCATGCATTTGGAGTTGCCACCTGGTCCTTCTTAGAAGGTGGACCAAAAACCTCACCGATCGATTGGGAGAGGTAGATCGGTTCTATGAAATCGAGATATTTTGGGTTCGGAAACTTGGTTACGTCGGTATCATTATCAACGCCCTTTCGGTATCTAACGCGAGTGATTATCCTAACTAAGATTTCATGCGGGCGCAACTTTAGGTGAGGTGAGTCCGAGATCGAGGTTTCATGCGGGTCGAGAAAACTAGTCCTATCAATCACGATTAATAAATCAAAACATGTGTATAAATCACATCAACACACCAAGTTCAATCAAGGGCCTCCTAGTAGAGCCCTTAATGGCTCGAAGAAGGTGTGATTAAAAGTCGGGGGTAATTTGGAAAAATTTGGGGACGATTTGCCGAAGGGAGAAATCATCATTTTTGAAAGTTCAAGAATCGAATTTTTCCTAAATAGTCCATGGCCAGTTGATCATGGATATTTTCTATTTTTAGGGATTTTTAGGAATTTTTCTGAATTTTTCCGGAGACAATTCGCCATAAGGGCAAAATTGTTATTTTTGGGAAGATCGAGGGTCAAAACACCAAAAAAATAAGCTATAGCCAGTTGATTGTGGTCATTTCCTTTTTTTTTTTTTTTTTTTGGATTTGCTTGAATTTTTTCTGAAATTTTCCATTTTTTTTTGAATTTTTTTATGATTTTTCTCATTTTTTATTGAATTTTCTAATTTTTATTTTTTATTATTTAATCCGAATTTTTATTATTAAAACAATTTTTCGAACCGGGTCAATCCGGCCCGCACCTCTCGAGCACTCGGGCATACCGTATGGTCGAAAACCGGTCTAAAATGACGAAGCTTTGATTTTTGCAAAAATTTTCTATTTTTTTTTTATTTTCTAATTATCGAATACTCCCCCATCGACGCTCCAAGATATGCCACGTGGCTTCCCTTAATGCATCCGATTTTGATATAATAAACTCTGAAAAATAAAAATCAATTCGACGGCTCTCATAGCGCCACATGGCACAACGATAGCCATCAAATCAGATTTTTATTATTTTCGAAAATCAAATTTTAATTCTAAAAATCTATTTTAATTTTCGAAAAAGGCTAGATTGCGACACGTGGCTAGCCCACGGTCGTCCAATCCGGCTCTTTATTTTTTAAGAGTCAACCCCACCTGTCGACGTGACCGCCTACGTGGCGCGCTACGTCGACGCTGACCAGTCAACAAAGGTTGTCTGATCAACCCCCCTCATCGAGGAAGATGATCGGCATCGGCAAGAGTCGTCGGCGCCTCGCCAGTGATGCGAACCCAACGTAAAAACATCGCGAAAATCACACGATTTCGATACCAAACGAACACCCGACCTCCCTGCATTATTATACAAACATCTCTTAGCCAAATAACTCGATGAACACGCTAGAACCGACCGGCATAGTGGCGGTTCCGGTGAAATTTTTTTTTTTTAAAAGGAAAAACTTTTCAACGAAACTTGATTCCAAACATCCAAGCCACATTCAAGGAGCGTTAAGGGACCTACCTGAGCTCGTTTAGAGCTCAATGACCACCGTGCAAGTACCACCGAACTCCCGGCTCGAGCCGAGATCGGCCAGGATCGATCCGCCATTTTTGGCTCAAGTCAATGCAAAACAACAACAAGGGGAGCCTTAGAGTTGATCTCAGGTGGGATTCAAGCCAAGTAAGATCCTCATGGATCTAAAAGTGATAAGACCGAGGCTCGACAACATAAAACGGCTCGGGAGGGATTTTATCAAACGGTTGGCGGGCATTCAAAAAATAATATTCAAACTAAACGTCGAGACGCCACGGGCAAAATCGAAACGGGATATCCTTCAAATATGCTTATAAAGATTGAAACCAATGTCATGACGTATTTTTTTTGGCTCCGTTTGATCAAAGACCAAACCGAACCAAAACTCACAGTGTAAAAAAAAACAGAGTATATGATGCGAGGGCGAGAAACAACCTGTTTGAGTGGCGCTAGCGATAGAGGAGCCTCCGAAACGTCACCTGGGTTGTGCTGAAGGTCTAGGGGCTTCGAATGGATGTTGGACTTGTTCGGCTTTCTCTCCCGCTCTCACTCTCAAGCTCTCGGTTTCTCACCTTTTTTCCTCAAACCACCGTGGCCAAGCATCTTTCTCAGCTCTCTCTCTCTAGCTCTCTTTGTATCTCTCGGTGTGAGAATGCCAGCCTCCTCTTATTTTTTTTTTTTTCAAACGAGCTTCTTCTCGTATTACCCTCTCGGCTCTCCTCCCCCTCTCTCCTCCCGTGCACCCGACATTCCCTCAAATGTCTGTCCTTTTTGCAAATCCCCATATGCCAGCTGCCCTTGTACGATCGATGAGGTGTGCTAGCGAACAAAGATAAAGATCCCGTGATGTGAGGAAACAATATCGCGCGAAGGTGGGTGTCTGAGGAAGAGCATGAAAAAGGGCGTACGAAGCTGTGAGTGTGTGAGCTGCATACCCGAATCTGTAGGGTCGGGTTGGATCCGGTCTCGCTTTTTTTTTTTAAATATCAAATTGAGGACCCAAATGGCCATTTATCATGAAATTAAGGCCAAATTTGGGTTTCCTAGCCTGTTTTTCATTGGAAATGGGTGTTTCTGTGGATAAATGGCTTGAAATTTTATAAAAACTCCAAAATCGAATTAGGATCCAAAATCGATTTTCGCACTTTCCATAAGTCAAATGATTGAACCAGTTCAAATTGAGGTCACCATTGGATTCAGAATAACGAAAACTCTAGGACAGAGGTGTTTGATTTTCATGGGTGCGCCCGTATAAAATTTAATTTCATGATTTGTGAAATCGGGTACTAAATTGTAAAGAATTTATGCAATCAAGCCCTTTTGGTTAAAATTAAAGAAATTGGAGGGAAAATTGACACAATTTCACTTCAAGGCTCTAGATATCAATGTCATAGGTTATTTAAGGTAAAAATTGAAAATTAAAAGACTTGAAAAGACATTTTCATGCTCGATTCATGTTTACATTTGTGAAGGAACATAGTGACCCAAGTCGAATTTTTGAGATTTAAAGTGACCAAAATGAAGAGGGAATTAAAATAAAAATATGGACTAATTTTTGGTATTTTTCTTACCACAAATGTTAATTTTCTATTTTTTTTGGGTATTTTTATGATTAAATAAATTCTAGAAAATATGAAAAATTATGAAATATATTTTTTGTTCAAAATTGGTTCCTAAGCTTAGGCCAAGGCCTACAAAGTTGATTTTGCGATGTTTGTGATTTTTTTAGCTATTTTTAAATAATTTTTGAAAATAAAAATGAAATAAATTTGATAAAAAATCGGGTGTCAATAAATGTCCCTATTTGAGAGTGGGCTCGTTAGAGGTTGCTCTCAAAGATAGGGTGACACCCGAATCTTAATCGATTCAACTAGGGAAAAGAAAAGAATGCTATGACATCGGATCTCAAAAACCTTTCGAAGTAGACTCAAGTTCGGGAGCCCGGCCCGGAAAGAGAGAGAGGCTTACCCGAAGCTCACTTGTTGGATGCCGTAAATGATGCTTCGAGCGTGGTTCGGATGTGACGTTTGAGGATTCATCCTTATATGCTCTTAGAGTGTTCAAATAGCGAGCTTAGCTCCTTTTTTTTTTTTTTGAAGGCTCCCATTGCGAGTATCTTATTAACTGTACCAAGATTCTTCTTTGATTCTTCCCATCATAGCCTCCATCAACTATATCGGGATTTTTCTTGGATTCTCCCATCATAGCCTCCATCGATTATATCGGGGTTCTTCTTGGATTCTCTCATCGTAGTCCCCATAGACTATACCAGGGTTCTTCTCCTATTTTTCCCGTTGGAGCCTTTATCGACTATATTAGGGTTCTTCTCTATTTTTCTTTTTCGAGGCTACCGATCGTAATCCATTCCAAAGGGTGAGAGCTTCGAGACCCGGCTAATCGGCGCACACTTACGGAAAAGGCGGTAACCATATCTCTAGGCGGCAAGTCGTGAGCATTATTGGCTCCGAACTTGAACTGTACTTTGAGACACCTCTATAGTGTATCCCTATCTCGGCGGGGTTTGGGGGAAAAGAAATCTTCCCAAGTTGAAGGTTAGCGATCCGGTCCGGAGGATGACAGCTCCGCGGCTACTAACCCTGTAAATACTTACGTAAAGATTTATCAAAGTCACCATGCTTTAGAAAACGGAAAATCGAGAGCTGTTTGGCCTTGATCTTGGATTGGGCTTCTAGGCACCTATGTGTTTAAAAGGGGTCCCATGACGTTGTCTAACAAGGTTAGAGGGAATTTTCTCTTGATTTTGAAAAGGGTTTCCCATGACGATGGCTTTCACAAAGTCAAAGGGGATTTTTCTTGATTTTAAAAAGGTTTCCCATGACGATGGCTCTCACAAAGTCGGCGGGGTTTTTCTTGATTTTAAAAAGGGTCCTATGACAATGGCTATCACAAAATCGAGGGGATTTTTTTTTCGATTTTGAAAAGGGTTTCTCATGTCGATGTTTTGCAAAGTTAGAGGGGATTTTTTTTTTTCTGATTTTGAAAAGGGTTTCCCATGACAATGTTTCCCGAAATTAGAGGAATTTTTTTTGTATTTTAAAAAGGGTTTTCCATGATGATGGCTTTCACAAAGTCGAGAGGAGATTTTTTTCTTGATTTTAAAAGGGGGTCCCATGACAATGGTTTGCAGAGTCGAGGGGAATTTGTTTTTTGAAAAAGGTCCTAAAATTTAACAGGAGTCTTGCTTTAACGCTATCACAAATTCATTTTGGTATGCTGATGATGCAAAGGGTCATTCAAAATATCTTGCAATGCGATGATCCCAATTTTCCTCTGGAATGATCTTAATCCAACCGGTATGAGGTTATCAAAAGAGTTTGTTTAAACGTTAGGTTGGAGTTTGCTCATTCGGGAAAGCTTC
This sequence comes from Rhodamnia rubescens, assembly GCA_021437795.1. Taxonomy (NCBI): domain Eukaryota; kingdom Viridiplantae; phylum Streptophyta; class Magnoliopsida; order Myrtales; family Myrtaceae; genus Rhodamnia; species Rhodamnia rubescens. The sequence goes on along the minus strand of JAILYA010000002.1, from coordinate 12,730,592 downwards.
TCATAATTTTTCAAAGGGGTTTCTTTTCATTTAAAAACACTCGAATTCTCTCTCGGACCTACGTTCAAGGTTTCGAAACTATTCGCAGTGTATACCCTCGATTGATAGGAAATGGACTTTTAAAAGACCCTAATGTTGGGCTTGGTTAACGATTTTAAAAGGGGACCCATGATCGAGCTAAGGCCGGTGAACCGAAAATCTTCATAATTTGTTCCGGGTTTACAAGTCAAGAATTCTGCAAAAAATGAGAGAAAAAGTCTTGCTCGTACCTCCTCAAGTGATGTTTATGATCATTTTAACTCTACGTTAACTCAAGTGCCCTAGTTAAAAAAGACTTTCAAGGGTTGTAGCGTAGGTGAGGATTGTGGACTGAAAAAAACCTATTTTTGGCTCGGAACTTATAAGGGGGTTAACGTTGGTGATCATTGCAAGCTTTCCACCAATATCAACCAATTTGAATTAGTCTTCAAAGAGAACATTTACATGCGGACTTTTCTCATGATCCGGCTAGAGACGATTTTCATGATCCGACTCCTTTGAGTATTTTCTTTTGCGGGTAGAATCCATTGGGGATTATCATGCGGATATTATGCAACTTTTGATATTTACAACAATGGACGCGTGACTTATAAGTGTACAAGGATTTGAATGGGCATTGACCTTGCTTTTACCAAGCATTTTACTTTTTAATGCCCGAGGATTGGCTCTTTGCTTCTTCTTTTTTTTTTTTTGAAATTCTAATGCTTTTGGGGAATTAACCTAGGAATGCTCTACGAACCCGATTCTTTTAAGTTCTTTCGCTTTTGAAGTGGTGTTGTCTTTATCTTGGAATGGGCAATAATCACCAACGGGGTTTATGAAACAAAAAAGTAGGCTCAATTGGGTTGTGTAAGGGATCAAAGTGTATTGGATAGATAAGTGAATGCTTTTCGTCCTTCCCGAGGCACTTGAATCACAATTCGAGTTTAAATGCAAAGAAACACTCGAAAATTGATGTTAGTCCGAGCAAGAAAATTTCTAATCATTTACCTTGCACCATTGCTAGAATCACTTCTGTTCGGCCCCGATGTGGGGTGGTTCTTGACATGGATATAGAAATGAAGCCTCCGCTCAAAATGGCTAATAATGGTCACCTCTTTGTGTTTGTGATAGAGAAACGAATGCATTTTATCTTCTCAATCTAGGTAACCACCGCAAATGATCCCATTACCGTTAAATGTAGTTTTTATCTTAAGTTTCACCTTGCTCACTACTCGAGTGCGTGGGAACGAATTTGGGAGTTGGCCGCCTCCTTTCATTCGAGTTTCTCCTCATGGTTGGCCTAAATAAAGGCCTTTTGAAAACATCATTTCAGTTTGATTCAAAGCCTTTCCCATAGGTTCCCGAATGTTTAACGGATATTCCAAAATATTTGGATAAACAGGATGATGATGATTTTTTTTGTGTAAAATATGCATGCAGATGCCATTTTTCAAAATTTTCAAAAAGATTTGAGGTTTTCTTTTGCTGCATTTTGTTTTTTGTTTTCCCGACGAGGTATTCTCTCCGATTGACGCCAGCTCCAACAATCGTGGGGAAAATGCCCGTAAAAATTAAAAGAACATGGTCAATGAGTTTTCAAATTTCAAGGGGTCGGGTGACAACCGATTCTCCTTCGTACGACTTTGCGCTCTCTCTTGTTTTGATTAGAGGTCCGTTCTCGTGATTAATTATTCTCCCGGAAGGTTTCCCGCAAAAGACAACAAATGTGTATCGGTATGCATGTATGCATGAGATGTATGCAAAGATCCGGTGTGAATAGGGTTCTACTGAGGAAAAAGTACCGTTTGGGCTTTCCGATTCATTCATGGATAATACTTCTTGACCGCATCAGCGTTTACGGGATATTTCAACTCTTCCCCATCCATGTTTACAAGGATTAAGGCTCCTCCAAGTAGAACCTTCTTAACAACATAGGGTCCTTCATAGTTTTAAGAAAACTTGCCCTAGAGTGCGGCGCGTTTGGAAGCGTTTTCTTGATAACCGATGGTCGATCTCAAACATTTTTGGCCCGACTTTCCGATTGAAAGATTTGGCAACTCCTTTCTCGGTATTCTTAACCATGACAAATTGCCTTTAGATGCTTCTCGTCTATCGGATTTAGTTGTTCGTGTCTCTACCGCACCCACTCGGTTTTAGTAAGCTCCACATTAGATAAGATCCTCAATGATCGGATTTATGTCTCGACTAGCGTAACCACTTCCATGCCGTATACCGAGAGTATGGAGTTGCCCTAGTGGAAGTCCCCGATTGAAATTCGATATGCCATCAACGCTTATGGTAACCTTTCATGCTAATCTCGCTAATACTCCGCATTTTAGCTAGGATCTTTTTTATATTCTTATTTGCCGCCTCAACAGCTCCATTCATTTTATATTCTTATTTGCCGCCTCAACAGCTCCATTCATCCGAGGCCGGTAGGGTGATGAATTAACGTGTCGGACATTGAAGCTATTCGGAAGATTATCCACAGTCTCATTGTTCGGGTTTGAGCAATTATAAGTTATTATGGTGTGGGGAGTTTCATATCTCGAGATGATGTCGGGCTTGATAAACTTTGCCACATTCTTCACGGTCACATTAATATAGGAAGTGGCTTTGATTCATTTCGTAAAATAGTCAATTGCTACCAATATGAATCGATGTCTGTTTAAAGCCTTGTGATTGATTAGCCCTATCATGTCTATTTCTCACATAGAGAATGGCCAGGCCTCGGACATTTGATGAAGCTCATTCGGAGGTGCATTGATTCTATCCCCATACACCCGACATGTTGGTTACAATCCGATTCCATAGTCAATAGCTAGTAGCCCAATCGCATAATCTTTTTGGCAAGAAGGTGGCCATTCATGTGTGGGCCACATTCTCCTTCATGAATCTCCTTTATAAGCAACTTGGCTTCATTGGCATCCACGCATCTTAGTATGACCGAATCGTAGGGTCACTTATGGAGGGTTTGACCACCGAGGAAAAACTTGCCAGCTATCTTTGCTATATACTTCCTATCTCCCGCTTGACTCCCTAGAGGAAATTCCCTTTTCGCTAGATAATTCTTTATGTTATGATACCAAGGCTGATCATCAAACCCTTCCTCGATCACCATGCAATGTGCCGATTCTTGGGTAATGCCAATTCTCAATAGCTCAATTTCCATGTCCTTTATCACCCGAAGCATAGAGGACAAGATAGCTAGGGCATATGTGAAGTGATTCTACGTCCTCGATAGATACTCGAAGTCGATTGCTTCAAACTCTCTATTCATTTCTTCTAGGAATTGATGGTATGAGATAAGCTTAAGGCCTCTCGTTTTTCATTCGCCTAGGGTTTGCAGGATAATTAGCATCGAATCCCCATAAACTTGTAGTTTTCGTACCTTCATGTTGAGGGCAAGTTGTATCCCAAGGATGCATGCTTCATATTCTCGCCATATTATTGGTGCACGTAAATGTCAACTTCACGGCTACGGGATAGTGTTGACCATCCGGGGATATTAAGACTCCCCAAGACCTACCCCTGCTAAATTGATTGCACCATTAAAATACATAGTTCACTTATTGTCCGAAAGCGTCGAATATGGCCTTCGGCCTCCTCTTCCCTGAGGGTGACATGCCTTTGTGAACTTTCAGCTAGCATATCGGCGATGACTCCTCCCTTCAACGATTTCCGGTTCGAACTCCTTATATCAAATTTTGAGAGTAATGCCCGCCACTTCGCTAACTTTTCAACTAACGACGGCTTTTCCAACGGGTACTTGATTAGGCCGTTTTCTATGACCAACTGAATGGAGTGATGAAGGGTATATTGCCTTAGCCTTATGGAGTACCCATACCAATTCAACACGTATTTTCTCAACCGGTGGGTATTTTTCCTCCGATGCGAAAACTTCTATCTCAAGTAATAGACCGCTCACTTCTTCCCGTTCTCCGGGTTCGTCCGAGCGAGTAGAGCTCCCAACGATTCCTCATGGATCGTAAGGTAAAGGGTTAGTGAGATGCCGGGGATTGGTGGCACCAAGATCGGGGGACAAATTAAATATGCTTTAATTTCATCAAAAGCTTGCTGATACTCATGGTCTCACTTGATCTTGGCGTTCTTCTTCGAAGTTTAAAGAAAGGTTTAGCTATCTCCGAAAGTGGGATATAAAACTGGGCGATATAATTTAATCCGCCCAATAAACTTCTCACCTCATTAACCGTTAAAGGAGGTTCAAGCTTAAGGATAGCTTGGATTTTTTCAATTTCAATGCCGCGGCTCTGACTATGAACCCCAATAGCTTCCCCGACCTTGCCCTAAATACGCACTTTATAGGGTTTAGCCTCAACTTATACTTCCTAAGTTGCTCGAACAATTTTCTCAACACTAGAGTATAGTCCTCACTAGATCCGGACTTCGCTATCATGTTGTCCACGTACACCTCTATCTCCTTATGCATCATATCATGGAATAAGGTGACCATCGGCCTTTGATAAGTTGCCCTGACGTTTTTCAAGTCAAAGGTAATGACTTTGTAGCAAAAGGTGCCCCACGGTGTGATGAATGACGTCTTAGCTTTATCCTCGTCCCTCATGCGGATCCGGTTGTAACCAGGAGAAACCATTCATGAAAGGGAACCTATCGAATCGGCCGTACTATCAATTAGTACATCAATATGTGATAGCGAAAAGTCATCTTTTGGGCTCGCCTGTTCGAGTATCGATAATCCACACAGACCCGAACTCTTCCGTCCTTTTTCATGACTGGAACGATGTTAGCGATTCATTCCAAATACGCAATCACCTCAATAAATACCACTTTGAGGAACTTCATCACTTCTTCCTCAATTTTCTTGGACATTTCATGCTTTGTCCATCTACGTTTTTGCTTTTTGGGCGGGATGCCGGGATCGATTGGCAATGTATACTCCACAATGCTTTGGGGTATAATCCCGGCATATCTACATATGACCAGGCGAAGACATCCGGGTACTCTCTCGAAGAGTTCAACCACTCTAAATGCTTCGTGGACAATAAACTCTCGTTGATCTTTATCTCTCTAACATTTTTCGAAGTCCCTAAGTTCATTGGAACGGTTGCTTTTGTTGTGAGTGGTTTAGACTCTTCGTGACAATTCCAGTTACCCCCGATTTCACTCTTATCCTGGCCCCTTCGCTTCCTCAATTTGATATGAGAACTTCTCTTGAGAACCCGGGTCATATAACAACCGCTATATGCATGCTTGGAATGGTATATCTGAAATTTCATGCGAGATGATTAGTCGACATATAATAGAGAAAGATATTTTGGAAAATTGTTGTTTCAAATAGGGAAAAGGGGGCTAGTTCTCCTATCATTAGACATCATCACTTTCCCAAGAGGTTTCTCGAAAATTAGGAGACATGCGAGAAATCAGGTCTTGGATTTTTTTTTGGGTCATCATCGACCGATTTATGGTTCCTACATGTCTCCATCCTTTTTTTCAATTTCTTTTTGTTTCTTTTTTTTTTTAAAGAAAAGAACCCATCGACAAGCACAAGGCATCTAGTATGTGGTAGATCTAGATGCATTAGAGAGGGGTAGTAATCTCTTTACTCAAGAGTAGGGACGTTGTCGTTGATCCATTTGTTGATGACGTTGACGTAATTCTTCAAGAACAGGTTGGTCAGGTCTGGCTCCTCTACTGTATCGGGGACTTCATCATTGAGCCACTTGGATGCATCATTGAAGAATAGGCTTAAAGGAGTTTCAAGCATTTTTCCATTTCCTTTCTAGGTGCCTGACCCCAAGAAACGGCCATCTCGACCCCCACTGCACTCACAGTTGGTGTTCTTACTTTGGCCTCAGTTTCCTCGAGTAAGTTGGAGTTTTTTAAAGATGTCGTACTTCTCGAGAAATCATCTAACGAGATTATCCCAACTAGCGGTACATCGATGGTCTAAAGCTAGGAACCACGTTAGAGCGGAGCCGTCCAGATTGAGTCTGAAATTTCGAATGAGTGCCCACTCGTCATTATAGAGGCTGGACAACGTTCGCAACTAATAACAGAAAAGAAGCATTGCTCCGGTGAGGTGGAGGATCTACTAGTGCTTTTACTTCAACGAGTTTGTTGACCAAACCCCCATATTGATCTTTCAGATCGATAATCTTACGATTCAATTTCTCAAGCTCCCTCTCGATGTTCCAAAGCAACAACAAGTTATTTTCCAATGGTGGGTCATTTGTTATATGTCGAATCAAGTTAGTCGAATATTCACCAGATTGGCTAATTGTGTTTCCATGTTTACTAGTCATATCTGAATCCATTGGTTTCCTTCCGTCCTCTGAACTTGTTTTAGGGGCGTCTCGTCGATCGCCCCTATAACTTTCGATTCTTAAGGATCATCCATATCTCCCCAGCCGTGGGGGACTACGTCCTCCGGGTCAATGAAAAAGCTCGGATGGACAGAGTATGACACCTTAAAATTATAACATCCGCTATCTTGCCCAAAATTGTCGATTATCTCTCCCCTTCAAAGAGCCTATCGTACAAATTTTTGTCACTTCGTTGTGCCTTCTCCGGGCGTCTCTCATACTCATCTAGTTCTTCAGCTTCTATAGTATCCTTAATACTCGTAAATATGCCAAGGAGACATTCCAGGTCTCTCCTCTAGAAGCCCTCACCGCAAACCGCTTTGAATCCACAATGACTCTCTCGTAATACCCCTTAAAGGAATAGTCATCAATTTTGCCAATAATGCCCATGTTAATCAGCTTGGCTAGGCACGACATCTTCTGTTCCTTCGTTACTTCAACTTCCTCAAGGTATTGAGAAGCTATGATCAACACCGCCCCCAATTTGGGTATGCTCACGAGGAACTCCAAATCGCCTTCCAAGTCAACATCAAATACCGCGTTTACGGTATATTCCAATAAGGGGTTTTGCTTTGGACATTCGAATTCGCTCCATCAAATTTCAGTAAGTTATTATCGACAAGAGCTTACACGTAATACTACAAAGTTTGGCAATTATCCACATTATGTCCCTTTTCACCCACGTGGTACGCACAAGTTTGGTTCTCGTTAAACCCCGGGAACCTTGGTGGCCTCGCCCTCGGTGGCTTCTTGGCTAGTAACTTCACTTTAAGAAGTTTGGAGAGCAACTTGGACATCGAAAGAGGAAGTGGTGTAAAGGACGAAGGAAGACCCTTCTTTATTGGTTCGAAAACCTTCTAGGCCTTCCAAAAAGTGTTCCCTTGGGTTGGGACCGAGTCCTCAAACTTCTTGGGTCTCGACGAGTTGGAAGCAAAAGTTATCTTGGTACTTGGGTCTCGTTCTTTCTTTATCGAGAATGACCGCTTAAGAGCCGTTTTCGGTGGACGCCTTTCTCTTATAGCTCACTCGTGTCTTTCCGCTACTTTGATCGGATGTACAAAAGTCCGACATCCAAATGTGTTTAGCTTATCGAAGTAGTCATAGGGCAATGCCTTCAAACAGATGTCCACCAATTCTTCCTCGGGGATTAGTGGTTTAACTTGAGTGGCCAAGGCTCTCCACCTTTGAGCGTACAAGCAAACGCTTTCATTTCTTACTTTGACGGTCCAAAGTAAGTCCTCTCTAGTAGGAGCGGTCATCGCGTTGAACTTATATTGGCATAAGATCTCTCTTGCAAACCCATCCCAATCGTCGTACTTCTAGAAGTCCAACTCTACATACCAAGTAAGAGCGGCGCCGGCCAGCTCTCTTGGAAGGTGTTGAGTAAGGGTACGTAGTTTGAATACTTGGTCATTTTATACAAGTAAGACTTCATGTGAGTTTTGGGACAGCCTGTCCCATTATATTTCCTCAAGAAATCAAGTTCTTTATAGTTTGCGGGGACTCGATATTTGTAAAGGGCGTGATCTTATTGAATTTTGAAAGCTCGAACCCTTAACTAGTCAAACATTCCTCTATCTTGGTTATCCTTTTCACTCCATCATTAGCTTTGATAACGGGCTTCTCCTTCTGCCTCTCCTCAAGGTCGATCACGATAGGTGAGGCCTTGGGTGGGACATCAATATTTGGAGCCTGGCCAAGATTAGCCATAGGATTTGCCCGGGCAGTCGGTTTGTATCGAGGTAGTGGGTGTGTTTGGGTTCGCGGTCCGGTTAAGATCAATTGGTGGAGCGGGTCTAGCATTAGTTGTGATGAACATACCCTTCATTTTAGCCATCATTTCAACCATTTGATCCATTCGTGTCTCTAGGTTTCCAAGGCAAGGACCAACTGCTGCCGCTCCATACGGGCCTATAAACAAACCCGAGCCCGAGTCCTCATGATTGAGAATCACTTGTTTGAAAGCGAGATATGTATTAGTGGTGTGAAGGCCAGCAAAAATATGAAATTTAAGGTCGTCTTAACTTCATGTTTCCTTGCTTTGAAGAGGGAAGAATGCCTTTTTAAGAGTGTTAACTCTTCATGCCGAGCACCAGGCACTCCCCATCACCCTATGCAAATAAGTATGCCATTACGCGAGAATGTAATCCGTGATAATTATCGCGAAGATTTTGAAAAGATGCCTTCATATGCATAGATGCAGTTGAAAAGAGTTTATTACAAAACCAAAACTCTCGTAAGAGCATTTAAAAGGTGAAACATAGAAGGTTCGTGATATTCTAAACTCCATGGGAATTCTCTATCCAAGTCTGGAGTGCTCCACATCAGCGGCCTTCGGAATCCCGCAGATGCTTCGTCTTCAAAGTCGGTGCTCTTCGTTTTCAAGGTAATCGGAGGGTTCGATATTCCCCGGTATATGCGGCTCTATTCTAGGTACATTTGGGACAATATACTCCAGAATGTATGGCTCGTCCGGGAGTGTAACGGATTTTCTTGAATGCCTAGATATACTCTCGAGAAGCACAATGAACGTCCATCTTTCTTTCTATGTCGCCCGGCCACTCCACCTCCTAGAGGGGAAAATTCTTCAGCGTCTGCTCTATGGCGTCGATCTTAGCTTGGAAGTGTGCATTGCTCTCCTTGGTGAGCCCTCCATGAGGGAGATCAAAAGTGTACCCATCGGGATAATGCGAAGGCGGAATCTCCCGTAGAATACCAAATTGCCTAATAACCTGGATCGGATAATATGCAACCCCTCTAATGAATCCTAGAAGTGGGATTTGTCCTCCATTGCTAGATATAATCCGAGCCTTATACATCATGTGCCATGTCAATCACCATCGGAGTTGCTCGGGCTCTAGGTCCTTAAGGAGGTTATACTAATCGTTAAAAGAACGATCAATAATGAGTGATTAGTATTTGAGGAAAGATTTAAGGGAGTAGACATGTTCGCCGACTTCGTAGCGGCCAACATGAAGTCCGAGACTCTTGACATGGGAGGTGAACCACATGAAAAAAAAACCGTTGGAAGCTTGGAAAACAATTTTTTGAACATGTTTGGAACGGCTCAAAGAGAACTTATAACGATTTAAGGAGATGAATGTTTCAGCAAGGATCATATAAGAGTAGTTCTTTTGGTGGCAAGCTTGGTGGGTTATGTATGCGACAAGAGGGTTGAGGGTAGTCTTGGAGGTGGGGAATAAGACAAACTCGGAGAAGGCTAGAATAAAACTTTACCCGCTCTATGCCCAATGTCAATGGGAAGGTTCGAATAGTTATCGAATAAATAGGAAAATGGGAACCTACCATAGTTAGCTTTGAAGTTTTTTTCTATCTCGGACGACTTGAGGCGGGGAAACTTGAAAAGTACTAGTATGGGATCAAGTCCTAAGGGGGGATAGGTTATTTTATCTTTGAACTCAACTCCGATAACGGTAGTGTACTCCTCCAAGTTAGGTGTAATCTCTAGACCCTCAAAGTTAAAGGTCAAGGTGGTTGCATCCCAAAATCGCGCCAAAGCTTGAATGAACGCAGTTGATATTCCACCTTAAGAAGATCTATGAGTTGCCCTAGTCGTTACTTGACGTAATCCTGGTTGATCTTGTTGAGCCGGTCCCACCATATCAGCAACTCTTTGCGCGGAACCGGAATGACTCGGATATCGTCTTTTCCCATCGAGTCTAGAATATGAAAATGATTTTCAAAATTAATTACCATGGACTACCATATGATGTAAATGTCATGAAGAATTCGGGGGGTTTATTTGATTTGTTATTTCTCATTGGCTTGATAAGGGTTAGGTTCCCTCATTTGATTCGTGAAGAAAATCGAATGAGAGTTCAAACTCATTTCACCGATAAGATATAAAAAGTTAAGTTAGAACCCACAAGTGTCAATGCAAACGGTATGCTCATGCATGATATAAACCAGTTCAATTTCATGTCTCATGTATGGTGAAATAAGAGTTAGATTCTCTTACTCACCCGAAATGTATTGAGTACGAGTTCTAATCGAAACTTCACCTAATTGAGACATGCAATTAAATGGGAACGTCCAAATGGTTGAGAGAAATTCCAACGTTGCGTTCCGAAGATCGAGATGCCTAAATACGACTCTAGCGAAACCTTTGATGTCTACATCAAGAAAAAGAGGATAGGAGTGGGTTTCGAAGGTGGAGATCCGGTACATACTCGATGACTACGTTCGACAAATAAAAATATAAGAACGAAACGTGATCCTAAAGAACTTAAAGAGATGCCCCAAGTCAGGTTTTCTAGAAATATCTCCCGGCGTCCTTAATTCGATTTCTTCGCATTGTCGTCTTCATCGATGAAACTTCCATGGTAACTAGGGAGAACAGTTGACTCACGAGAGTGTCGTCCTCATCTAATAATAGCTCGATGACCTCCGGCATGCGTGTGACTAAGGTCCTCGCCTTATGGAGTTGGCTCTTCAATTTTACCATCAATCCAAAGATTCTTTCCTTTTTTGTTGTCGTGCTCTAGTTTCTCGGTGGACTTGGTATAGAAACAACTCTCGCTCGGATGAGGTTCCGTTCGGTGAGTTGTCTTCCTTGAACAAAACGGAAAGACTAGAACCCGTTGAACGTCTCAAAAATTGGATGTCGAATAGCGCGTCGCTCGTAAGTGAACACCTCCGGAATCATGGACTGATTTGGAAAAACCATCTCTAATCTAGCTATACTCTAAAAAATGGAATTGGACTCAACCATCGGACATTATGAATGATGTATGATATGCATGTCATAAATAAATTAAGCAAAAAATTACAAACGAATCAAACTCGGAAGTGAAAACGACCTTACCAACCGCACTATTTACAACTTTTGATTTTAGGTGTACCAACCATCTACCGATATTCGCATGAGATAAGTGAGGTTCGACTTTAAAAATCGAAAAATGGGATAAGGTACGAACCTAAACAGGCTCATACTATCCGGGTCGATGAATTCGTCCGCAAGCGCAATCAACAACAAGTTAATAAAATCATCGATTCGGATAGTAAGCGAGAATCGAATATGGTCAACCCCAGCCAAGCCAATGCTAGAGCCTCGCATATCGATTCCCTATCTATGGTTACCTAAAAAGGTGGATCGTGGCTTGGGTTTGGGCGTTTTGTGTAAAGTGTCGTGATCCTCAAATATGCAAGTGGACATGCACTACAATTTATATACAAATCAGCGATTCAAATCCATCCAAGTAACATACATTCCTATACCGAACTTGCATAAAACAAGGTTAAACATAGAGTACACCCCTTATCACTTCAACCTACAAAATCATTTAACACCGATCATACGCGGACTTACCTCACTTTCAAAAGGCCTGCAGAAAATATGTCGAAAAATCACTCGGCTTTTTAACTACGGCCTAAGTCCACTTGAGGTCCGTAACAAATCCCCAGTGGAGTTGCCAATCTATCGCAACCTATTCTCTAGCATGGGCTAATGGATTGACGATTGGGCCTTCGGCCTCGGGATGAGGAAGCTTCGGGCTTTCTTTACGCAGGCCCTCCCGGGCCCATACCAAATCGCGGCGAGAGTGTTTGAATTTTTTTACGATAAGAGTCGATCGGGTTTGACCTTAGTGTAGTCGGGTGGTATGCACAATGTGTACATGCGCAATATGTGCATGCATTTGGAGTCGCCACCGGTCCTTCTTGGAAGGTGGATAAGAAATCTCACCGATCGATTGGGAGAGGTCGATCGCTTCTACGAAATCGAGATTTTGGATTCGAGGGCTTGATTACGTCGGTATCATTACCAATGCCCTTTCGGTATCTAACGAGAGTGATTATCCTAACTAAGATTTCATGCGGGCCCAATTTTGGGTGAGGTGAGTCCGAATTGGGGTTTCATGTAGGTCGAGAAGACTAGTCCTATCAACCACGATCGATAAATCCAAACATGTACCTAAATCACATCAACACACCAAGTTCAATCAAGGGCCTCCTAGTAGAACCTTAATGGCTCGGAGAAGATGTGATTAAGGGTCGGGGATGGTTTGAAAAATTTTGGGGATGATTTGCCGGAAGGGCAAAATATTCATTTTGAAGGTTCAAGAATCAAATTCTTCCTAAATAATCCATGGCCATTTTCTATTTTTAGGAATTTTTCTAAATTTGTTCCGAGACACCCGCCATAGGGGCAAAATCATCATTTTTGGGAAGATTGGGGGTCAAAACACCCAAAAATAAGCCATGGCTAGTGGATTGTGGTCATTTCCTATTTTTTGGGATTTTCTTGAATTTTTCTGAAATTTTCCATTTTTTTTAAAAATATTTTATTATTTTTCTCATTTTTGTTAAATTTTCTAATTTTCTATTTTTTATTATTTAATCCGAATTTTTATTATTAAAATAATTTTTCAGACCAGGCCAACTTGGCCCGGGCCTCTCGGGAGCCCGACCCGACCCAACCGTATGGGTCGACAACCTGGTCTAAAATAACGTAGCTTTGATTTTTGTAAAATTTTTCTATTTTCTAATTATCGAAAACTCCCCCATCGAACGCTCCAAGATGTGCCATGTGGCTTCCCCCAATGCATCCCATTTTGATATAATGAACTCTGAAAAATAAAAACCAATCCGACGGCTCTTATAGCGCCACGTGGCACAACGATAGCTATCGATCGATTTTTATTATTTTTGAAAATCAACTTTTAATTTTGAAAATCTTTTTAAGTTTTGAAAAAGGCCGGATCGCGACACGTGGCCAGCCCACGGCCGTCCAATCCAGCTCTTTATTTTATAAGAGTCGGCTCCACCTGTAGACGTGGTCGCCTATGTGGCACGCCACGTCGGCGCCGACCCGGTCAACAAAGGTTGACTGGTCAACTCGCTCACCGAGGAAGATGACTAGCGTTGGTGACTTTTGCCGGTGCCTCGCCGGAGATGCGAACCCGATGTAAAAACGTTGCGAAAATCGCCCGATTTTAGTAGCAAACGAACACTCGACCTCCCCGCATTATTATACAAACGTCTCTCAACCAAATAACTTGATGAACACGCCAAAACCAACCGGCACAATGGCGGTTCCGGAGATTTTTTTTTTTTAAAGGAAAAACGTTTCAACGAAACTTGATTCCGGACATCCAAGCAACATTCAAGGAGCGTTAAGGGACTTACTTGAGCTCATTTCGAGCTCAATGACCACCATACAAGTTCCACCGAACTCCCGGCTCGATCCGAGACCGGTAAGGATCGATCCGCCATTTTTGGCTCAAGTCAATGCAAAACAACAACATGGGGGGGGCTTAGAGTTGATCTCAGGTGGGATTCAAGACAAGTAAGATCCTTGTGGATCTAAAAGTGATAAGACCGAGGCTCGACAGCATAAAATGGCTCAGGCGGCATTTTATGGAACGGTTGGCAGGCATTCAAAAAATAATATTCAAACTAAACGTCGAGATGCCACGGGCAAAATCGAAATGGGATATCATTCAAATATGCTTATAAAGATTGAAACCAACGTCATGACGCATTTGTTTTGGCTCCGTTTGATCGAAGACCAAACAGAACCAATGCTCACAGTGTAAAAAAAAATAGAGTATATGATGCGGGGCGAGAAACAACCTGTTTGAGTAGCGCCGGCGACAGAGGAGCCTCCGAGACATCACCTGGGTCGTGCTAAGGTCTAGGGGCTTCAAATGGATGTTAGACTTGTTCGGCTTTCTCTCCCACTCTCACTCTCAAGCTCTCGGTTTCTCACCTTTTTTCCTCAAATGACCATGGCCAAGCATTTCTCTCAGCCTCGGCTCTCTTTCTAGCTCTCTTTCTATCTCTCTATGTGAGAATGCTAGCCACCTCTTCTTCTTTTTTTTTTTTTTCAGACGACCTTCCTCTCGTATTACCCTCTCGGCTCTCCTCTCCCTCTCTCCTCCCGTACACCCAATATTCCCTTAAACGACCATCCTTTTTTGCATATCCCTATACGCCAGCTACCCTTGTACAATCGATGAGGTGTCCTAGCGGACAAAGATAAAGATCCCGTGATGTGAGGGACCAGTATCGCGCGAAGGTGGGTGTCTGAGGAAGAGCATGAAAATGGGCTTACGAAGCTGTTGGTGTGTGAGCTACAGACCGGGATATGTAGGGTTGGGTTGGGTTCGACCCGGCGGATCCAGTCTCGCATATTTTTATCAAATTGAGGACCCAAATGACCATTTTTAATGAAATTAAGGCCAAATTTGGGTTTCCTAGCCTGTTTTTCATTGGAAATAGGTGTTTTCATGGATAAATGGCTTGAAATTTTATAATCCCAAAATCAAATTAGGATCCGAAATCAATTTTTGCACTTTCCATAAGCCAAATGATTGAATCAGTTCTAATTGAGGTCACCATTGGATTCAGAACGATGAAAAATATGGGGCAAAGGTGTTTTATTTTCATGGGTGCGCCCGTATAAAATTAATTTCATGATTTGTGAAATACTGAACTAAATTGTAAAGAATTTGTGCAATCAAGCCCTTTTGGTTAAAATTGAAGAAATTGGAGGGAAAATTGACACAATTGCACTTCAAGGCTCTAGATATCAATGTCATAGGTTATTTAAGGTGAAAATTGAAAATTAAAAGACTCGAAAATGAATTTTCATGCTCGACTCGGGTTTACATTTGTAAAGGAACATAGTGACCCAAGTCGAATATTTGAGATTTAAAGTGACCAAAATGAAGAGGGAATTAAAAAAATATTGACTAATTTTTGGTATTTTTCTGACCACAAATGGTATTTTTCTGATTTTTTGGGTATTTTTATGATTAAATAAATTTGAGAAAATATGAAAAATTATAAAAAAATATTTTGTTCAAAATTGGTTTCAAAGCCAGACCATAAAAAAAATATTTTGTAAAATTGGTTTAAAAAAAAAAGGCCTCCAAAGTTGATTTTGAAATTTTTGTGAATTTGTAAATATTTGTAAATATTTTTAAATAATTTTTGAAAATAAAAATAAAATAAAAGTGATTAAAAATCAGGTATTAACAGTTGTCGACACTCGACAAGCGGCCGACAGCCTCTGCCGGCCCAACCGAAAAAAGAAAACTCTATTTTTTTTTCAACCCCAATTATGACTGCAAAAGCTGCAAAACGAGGTACCATTTCTAATAATCGACCAAAGAGAGCGTGGGCCTCTCGTCGGACAGTGTCGGTATGATGTTGTCCTGTCGCATTGTTGTTTATCCACGAGGTTTCGGCCTTAGTGGGTCGCTAAAGCTTGAGAAGTGTTCGATCTTGTTTTGTTTGGTCGCTGCGTCCGCGTCCTAATTTTTTTCTTTTGAGAATTGAAATTTCAATTCTATCTTCGTTTTCTTTTTCCTTTTCTTGTCTCACGGTTTGCCTAATATCTCTTGTGCACAGATTTTTGCGACTTGGAAGTTTCATATTGTCATTTTTTTGGCCCTTTTTTGGGTATAGTGAGCTATTTGAAAATCCCGGGTTACCTTTAAATGAACGGGGCTTTGTGAACACTTATACAGTGAGCTTCATTTCAGAGTAAAGTTACTTTTAAATTAAAAGCAACTATTTTTTGTTTGGCCAAAGCCTTCAAATGAATTCAACGTTGGATAAAGACAATTATGGTCGTTAAAAAGCTGAACGTATATATATAAACTTTGTAGACCACAGATGTTTGATAATTTATGGCGCGATTGAAAACCTATTTTTCCTAAAGTTATTTCTTGCAAGAAATAGATTATTCTATTTCTATTCCCAGGACGAGTTTACGAACGGATAAACGTGTTTGTGATGATGACACAAAATTTCCGTTATCGGAATAGTAATTTGTTTGATAGTGGCATAATTTCTACGGTTCTTTGGTGTGAAGCTTCAGCGGCGATTGGCGGATGGCGGACCGGGGATGGTGAACGGCGATTGGCTACTGATAGATGGTGGAGCAATGCCCGGCAGATAGCAATGGTGGTCGGTTGGCGACAACCGATGGGGACGGGAGAGAGAGGGAGGCGAGAGAGGAGTGAGTGATGCGAAGAATTATTATTTCTATTTCTAAAACAAAAGTATAAAATATTTACTTCTCGTTTTTGTCCCAAACTTATTTATGCACTAATATTTTTTTTTTGCAAAAATAGAAAAATAAAGTTCCGTTACCAAACAGATTTCTATTCCAAACCTATTTCCAAGAAAAACAATTTAGAAAAATAGAGAACTATAATGGCAAACATGTGCGCCCTTACATTCCTCTCACGTGCAACCCGACATGGAAACTACATATGAAATTTGACAAACAGAGGCCGGACATGAAAAGTAGATGGGGCCAATATTTGGCTCGGTGTAAAAATAGTCTAACTCAAAAACTTAAACTTATATATGTAAGAAGATGATAGGTATATAAAGTGCATATAAATTTTGTACATAAGTAATGTGTAATGTTTTATCAGTAGATTTCCGGAGACTTGGAATATAGTCTCATTTCTTTCTCTCTCTCTCTCTCACCATGTGTTATCCAAGGCTTCCTCATAATACATGAAAAGAAAACATTACGAGGGAAAGGTTCATATTTAAACAAGAACAAGACTAGTCGACCATCACAAGGCTTAGTACTTGCTACCCCTTTGATGATAAACGTGGCATATTCGAAAGCATACATCAACTATTTGAGGTGGAAAAAAGAAATGGGCAGTACATTACTTACATGTAGCAATAGGACATGCCATGTGGGCTTGACATGATGTATGGCGCTACTAAATATCAGGAGAAAAAGAAAAAATAATAAAATTTCGTTTGTTTTGCGGAATATGAATAATTTAGAAAACACTTTCCTAATAAAATCGTTTGTAATGATTAATCATTAAAAAAAATGTTCATCTACGATAATTTATATCTAAATATTTTCGTGGATGATGAAGATATTCCTCATTCATTTATTTTTGTAAGTGACACAAGCAATCATTTTTAGAAAAATATTTTTCAAATTATTCATTTTCCTCAAAACAAATGATGACCAAATGTGCATTGATAGTCAATGGACAAAAGAAAATTTCGTGCATAAATAATCTGTCTATATAATAAAGGGAAGGCGAAGTAAAACTTCAACCTTAAATTTTTAGCATTAAATTCCACGGAACGCCCTTGGTGATTTATGATGCTTTAAATTAGTTGCAGGATAAAATCATGATTCAAGAGTACGATGAAGGCTTTACACTCGAAATCACAATTCCTTAAAACGCTAATGATTTTCGAATTTAAAATAAAATACTTTTGATATTTTGCGAATTAATTACTTTTCATTTCAGAAAATTACACTAAGGTTTTAATCTTCATATGTTTTCTACTTCTACCTTCTTTACACATTAATGCGGCACCTCGACCCAGCAACTGCAAGGGACTACCTGTTATTCAAGTCACTAAGATGCTCTCAACCATGATACGCTAATTCTACACTTTGTCCACAATCTAAATTCAGAGGGAAATGAAAGTGGAAAAAGGAAGTGAAGAGAAAGGAAATAATATGTCTTAAATAGTTTGGATGTGTAATGAAGAAAACAATAAACTACAATGAAGTGAAATCAGTGGGAGAATTACCCAAAAAAGTCTTGAACCTATTGCAACTATGCCAATTCAGTCTTCAATTATTTTTTTGTCAATTTAGTTGTAAACCTTTTGTAATTATGTTAATTTAATTCATTCGGCAAATTTTTGCTGGCCGGTGTTGACGTGGATGCCGGCAAAAAAAAAATAAAGTTTAGAATTGAATTGACACAATTGTAATAAGTTTAAGACTTTTGTAGTAGTTTTCACGAATTATCATATAATAAGTAAATAAGTTAAAACAGCCTTAATGTATCCGCTTTAAAACTGCACGGATAATTTTGAACAGAGGAAGGCGGTTATTACTGCCAGATTTTGTTATATAACAATAAATGCTTCTCTACGTTCGATGAAGCAATCTCATCTTCCCTACGCTCGCCTTTAATCTTTTCTCTGTTTTTGCTAGATCAGCCGGAAAATTGTTCTCTAGACCTTATTCTGCTCCTTTTCGACTTCTAACCAACCGAAGAGTTCTCAGGCTCAAGCTGTGTTTCCTTTACACTCCACATCCCCCCCCACCCACCCCGCCAAAAAAAAAAAAAAAAAACTAATGGCCATATTAATTTGACTACCGTTAAACAGAGTGCTTTTTGAGAGATTTTGAGAATTAAAGAAGTACATATTTTAGTAAAGTTTTATTGCTCAGTTACTTACTTCAAGTGAAAGATTTTTCATTTTAAAGACATAATTAGTAAGGCGGCACCCATGAGGTAGTAACAATTATGGCAATGGCAACAGTAACTAATAAAAAATCTTGTCCAACCAAGAAAGCTATACAAACCTATCTTTGTATTTGATGCTTCAAGTCGTACCTTTGCACACATGAGGAGCTGGATTGTAGTTGGATTTTGTTAAGGTACATGTGTGCGGAGTGTTAGGTGAAAGAAATTTCACATCACGAATGTGCTGCAATTTTTATATATTTTAATTAGTTCGTAATTAATTGACTTAAACTTTTAGTGAAACTGGATCCAAATGAACATGCTAATGGGCCCCGACCGATGCTCCCTCTTAGTGATCTTCTTGAGTGAAGGGATTGGACTTTTTACTGTGTCTACCCAAAATTGGTATTAGAATCGATGTTGATTTGTGGCCTAATCCCATAGTGTGTTAGTGGCCGATGGACATGTCAAGGAAGGAAAATATCGGAAGTGGCTCCTCAATTGAGGTGGCGGATGGTGTCCCTTGGCTTCTCGCCAACCTTGCTCGGGCGAAGACAATCAAGATGGATTCTGAAGAGTAGATATGGTCCTCACCAACATATGCAGATTTGGCCAGGCCAAGGTAAAGATCCTCGAGTTGAGACTATGTTAGTGCATAAGGATACATTAAGGGGGAGTGAGCCTAATGCCAGTGGCTCAAACGTGAAGGGGGAATTTGTTAAAGTGCATGCATGTGCATGCATGAGATTGTTAGGCATCGGAAATCTCATGTCAAGAATGCGCTGTCATGTGGAGTAGTTAATATATTATAATTGACCATAATTCATTAACTTAAACTTTTGAGTAAATGTGAGTTCAATTAAATATGTTAACGGGTTTGAACTTGAGCTCCTCGTTAGTGATTTCCCTAGATAAGTGTATCGTGTTTCGACACTTTGACCATGATATATCATGTAATGTGATGATATATTAAAGGAGCTCCAATCTTTTCGCTTTAATTCCATTGAAAATGATTGAACTTTATTTTTTAGCAAAAAAAAAAAACATCTTACATGGTGATCGCGTACTAAAGGAGCTCATGGAAAGGGTAGGCTAGTGAGGTAATTCTTAGCTTCCTGATATATTAAATCCGATATTCTGAGCTCAAAAAATTTATAAAAAAAAAAAAACAAAGGCAACTCTAAGTTAAAGTGAGGGTGGGCTTAATTAATAGAAAGTCAATGATTTAGAATAATCTGTTGATATTTTAATCATTTTTAGATAGTAATATTTTTGTAAACGACACAAACGGACATTTTATAAAAATAATTTTTGATTTCTGAACCGTAGCTTTCTTGACGTCTCGACCGACTACACTAATCCTTAGGGTTAAGTTCCATTTATACTCAGTGATTAGACAACTTGATGAATGGTGACTCGATTTGTCCATTCCAAAATGACTCCTCTCTACGCAAAGAGATTCCATCACCCATTCCAACATGTTCGGTTGATTTTCCAGGCTTCTTGGGCCGACATAGTACCTGAAAAACACCACTTGCTCCGGCCCGTGTTTAGGTATTTGGCCCAAAACCCTAGGCCGGAAGCCTAATCAAGACATCTCCTATCTCATTCATATCTCCAAAATACGACCGGACATCGAACCGGCTTCTTAAGTGGTACGCCGTCGAATCAAGTTAAATCGATCGAAATCAGATCAAGATCACAAAACCATTACAAAGGGAACACGATTGAGCTGGTTGAACCATTCGAGGTGATCCGAGTTTTCAAGAACATCGGCCAACATGAGCGGTTTCCAGGGATACCATGCTCATTGGAGTTGAAATCGCGATCCCTCTCTCTCGAGAGATGTAACTTTATAGTGAAATTTAATCAACTTGCTCAATTTTGCACACTTTCAACATAAGGATAAGGTCCGACCCCAAAAAAAAAAACATAATGATAAGGATTTCTGTTTAATAAGGTTTTGGGAGTGCTTGTTAAATAACTGATTTTCGAAATCGCTCAATTTTGAATGCATTGACCATTTTCGTGGTATGTTAAATAATGTTCCAAAATTAAATCATTCTGCAGTCAAGTACGTCCAATAAGTTGTCATGAGGCACACACGCTCCCGATGCACTTGTTAACTATGTTTAGCAAGAAAATGTTTCATTTTAAAGTGTTAATTATGCACATCACAAGAACAGGTCCGAATATTAGAAATTATTACATTTCCTCACTCGATTTCTAACCGAATCCATAATAATACCAAAACTAGAAAAAAAAAAAAAGAAGTTACTACCATGTTGTCCTCATTTAATACCATCTTGTGGTCCTCGGACGTCTGTTATACGCAAAACGTTTAATTTACGGTATTTATTTGCATTGTATTTTTGCAGGTAAATATGTGACTATGAGGCTGTGACCTATGCCACCGTAGGTTAACAGATGGATGTCGTGGCGTAATCCTACCGGCCAGAGGCTGCTCAGATTAAAAGTCAATGGGAGGGTGATGTTGATGTTTCGTGTGCGCCAGTTGGTCCTCTCTCTTTAACACCGGCTATGTCTGACAGATACAGCGTGACACGCGCGTAAGTATCCGCGTCCCCCACGACATGATGCGTTATTATAATTAATTTTATTTTCTTAAACCCGGTAAATAATTGCAGCAGTAGTAATTATGTGCAATAATGAAAGAGTTTGGTCCCCCACAAAGTAAATCTGCAATTAGCCCTGAGCAGAGCGACATGCATAATGGTAATACCATTTGTCAGTGTGATAAATAAATTCTAATTAAATAGTGAAAGGAAAAAAAGAAAAGAGAAAAACAAATCACACTTTTATTAACGAGTGTCTTGAACTAAGAAAATACATAATTTCCGACTCATTTTGTGTAATCAATCAATATTTTGGGTTCCAATTATTTTTTATTAAATGTATGCATAACTACATTTCATGGATGTTAATATAATCACATAACCGAAAGACATGTTTATTTTGTTTGTAAGTCATTGTGAATGCATAAATGTTTTCGTAAAGGATTTGACGAATGTCTTCGGCATACTTATTAAGCATACTTCATAGAGAATATTACGTTCTTTGAAGTATTCATTATACAAGCATAAATATGGAGATACGAATATATCATAAATGATCTATCTAGTTAGCGTCTTTGGTGAACTTATGAATCTTATCTTACAATGAGTATTTCAATTTCCAATGCGTACATCAAGTAATGTATTAAAGATTAAAAGATTTTATGATTCTGTTGCATGCTTAACAAAGTGTATATACAACTTTCAAAGCATTAGTTGTGTGTACATTATCAAAACAATTAGTCTATCGAAAATTAAAATAGAGATTTGAGAAACCGACAAGATAAAGCAAGATAACGATACTCAACCGCAAGTATTATAATGGCAAAAAATATATAGCAATAATGGCGAGATCCACTTCTAATTTTATGCCTAACATTCCATCATGATATTGTCAAATTGTTATGCTAGCGGTACCCATTAAAATATACCTTACTTGGTTGTCATATGAGTGTCCTTGGATGCTTTCTTAAGAAATCTAATGGATATACGAGGTAGGTATTCTACCTCAACACATTGGCCCTTTTTTTTAACCATTTAATGAGACTGACTGTTCAACTCTAAACATCAGTTCTCTTTAATGCTCTCTAGTCTCAAAATTGCTTTCTAATCCATAGAATACATTCAAACTCTCATCATATCAAATGAAAATTACAATTCTATCATTCAAATATCACCAGGCCTAGGAGAAAGATTCAGAAGAATGTGTGAGAAAACATAGTAGGCTTTTGGGAGAGTTTACTCTTCTCCCGGCTCTTGTTTTTATTCAAACAAGTACATCGAGGTTAGGGGTAACAAAGAAAATTTTCGAGACGAGCTATGGCAGACAAAGCATTTCATAGGTTGACAAGTAAAATAGAAGATTGACAAAAGTTGAAACGAACCAACACAAACTCAATCATACGACAAAACTTACGACCTAAAATTTACTAAAACAGTCACGTGGCCTTTGAAAGGTTCCTCATTTGCTGATGGTTGATCTTCATCGAAGCTAAAATCTACTTGCCACGTATCTGCAAGATAAGATTCTCCAAAGTCCCATGAGTCTCGGGAAAATTTCAATCGTCCGGCTGATTCCGCTTGTGTTCACTGTTCATGTATTGCCTGGTGGATGGCATCTCTGATGGCATGATATGAGTGAAAATAATCCCATGGCATTTCTTCTTGATAAGTACTGGGCCACAAAAACTTCCAAACAGTCTTATTCTCTTCGCATAAAATCCTCCGAAATTTTCGATGTTCTTACATCCAAAAGCCCTCGTGCTGGATTTCCCACAAAGATTCTTTGTAACTTTCATATGAAGTTCCATACACAAAAAGAAAGCACCCTGTCTGAGCTTGCGGCCTCTTTGAAAGTCAACACAGTGATAGTGCATTGGCTAACTACTTCTTGTCGTAGAATTGACTTCTGATTGCCAAAAAGAGAGCCAAGCCTCCTGCTGTGCCCATGCTAGGGTAGAACTATCGAAAACCAATATGTATTTCCTTCCTTACCTCTTCGATTCCATCTTCAGCGGCCTTGAGCTGGAATGGGTTTTGCCGTGGGGAAGGAAGATTGATATCCATCTAGGCAATCACTATCGTAAGGGGCTTTGGCCCTTTAAAGAAAATTTGGAGTTCTGACAACAAAAAATTGGAGTGTCTGATCAATTTTTCTCAATTCACCTTGAGGAAAAGTTTGGCTTTTCCAAGGCCGAAAACCCAAGGCAGGCCTTGGGGTGCCTTGGCTTTCAGCTTTCCGGGCATACAAGTCCCACAATTAATGAAATTTTCTTAGTTGCCTCTACTGCCCTCAAACACTTCGTTAAAATCCCAACTTTGCCCTCTATTTTAGAGACCCTAGATCTCTTTTCGCGTGAGGTCAGTTGAGGCGACACTTGGATCGCGCGACCTAGGCCGCACGTGAGGTCGTGCTACCTTAGGCGAGATGGCTGCCGGCCAACTGCCGAAGGCTAATTTGGCTCACTGATGGCTGAGTCTTGCCGGAAAGGTTTGGGAATTCAAAACAAGAAAAAAAAACTAGCAAAAGTTTTTTACGAAGTTTAATTTTTTACCAAACAGCAATTAAGTTAAAGTTGCTTCTCGATGTGTTTTTTAGTTACACTTACCAAAAACTATTTGCATGTTGAAAAAAACCCTTGCATCTAAAATCGTTGACATTTTTCCGAAGGCTCCAAATGCAGCCTCGCTGTAAAATTTAAAGGTCTAGCTCCAACTCCAAAGGTGCCATGAGCTAGGACCTTTCAAACTCCAATCAGACACAAATTGCTTTGGCTTGTGTAGTAACGTGGCGTAAGGTACATCGGTGAGATGATGAATTGATATGATTTTGTTTATCTGATCGTCTTTACGTTTAAGAGTCTTCTACACATTATTTATCATGTCTACAAGGTTATTTCGTCAATATCCAAAGATGTCACATACGTGGTAACACAACCTACTAGTTGAAAATGGAAGTGCTCGACAAGCAAAGCAACTTGCTGCTACATTTAACATCACAAGTTAAGCGATTTTTTTATTAAAACTTTACGCAACATAATATGAATTTTATGCAAAACAGCACAATGACGCCCCATACTGGATTAGCATGCCCAACTGCAGTAAGCACACCACCAAGGTGACAGATACCCAAATAAGACTAGGCACTGGAGAAAACACAGCTCATAGTCACAAAACATGTTCTGGAAAGAAAATGCAGAGACTAGAACAAAAGGAACAACAGAATGCACTATTGGCGAGCGCCGATCTATGAGCGCTTCTCTTCATCAACAAAATAGGAAAGAATCCCACTTGCGATGTTTCGGTCAAAATCTACACCAGAAGGCGTGCAGGATGACCGTTCAACCATCTCCGCCTCGAAGCAGGGTACAAAGTCACAGCAACCATAAATAATCTTCGCCTGCATATCCAGAACAAAATCATCAAAAACAGTACGTCATAACAGTCTACAAAGAGCTACAACATAGAAGAATGTAGAAAAATTATTCTGCGACTTAAAGCAAGACAAGGGTTCCTCACCATGCAAGTGCGCCAACCAGCAAAGCACTAATCATAGTCAAACCCATAAATAGTGAAGTCGTCATAGTCAGAGAATTCATAGTAGTTGTCATAATCAGAAAAAGCGATGTCAGAAAACCCAGATGGGTAATCATCATCAAAGGTGTCGTCATCGTTAATTGTAGCATCAAATTCATAGTCATCTGTGGGGTCATATGGACGCCTTAAATCTTTGATCTGTTCGGTGCATCTTTTCCCCAAATCACACCCCAGGTTAACATTGAAGCACTGGCGCAAGTCAAGATACTCAAGATGAGGACAACTGTCGAGAACCGCATTCAGACCTTCATTTGTAATCTTATTCCCGAAGAGTTGGAGGTGGCGTAATCCATGCATGTTTTTCGCTATAGCTTGTGCCTCCTCGTCACATTCTATGTGTGGACTTTTGTATCTCTGGCTATTCAATTTGAAGGATTTCAGAAGGGGACAACATTGGCCAACAGTCTCCAGGGATTCCTTCGAGAATGAGCAATAAGATAATTCAAGGACCTCCAGCAAAGGAAGTTTTGTGGCTGCTTGAGACAGACCCTCATCCGAAATTTTATTGCAACATACAAGTCGTAGACGTCTAATACGATTGCACCTGTAATGGAAAAAGAAATGGGTGAAAACAGCGACGGTTCAACCGAAAAACAGACATGTTGCAGAATAGCAATAATTATGTTAACCACTAAGACAAAGAACTGAGAGCTTATTGATCTGGAGCACAGGCTATAGAGAGATTATTTTCATCAGCACAAAAAGTTATTGTATTCAACAAAAGGAATTTGTTAATCAGTATCCCTTGGGCACTTCTTAAGTGGCCAATTCAGGGAACACTACAGGTTTCACT
This sequence comes from Rhodamnia rubescens, assembly GCA_021437795.1. Taxonomy (NCBI): domain Eukaryota; kingdom Viridiplantae; phylum Streptophyta; class Magnoliopsida; order Myrtales; family Myrtaceae; genus Rhodamnia; species Rhodamnia rubescens. The sequence goes on along the minus strand of JAILYA010000002.1, from coordinate 12,705,040 downwards.
GCACAAGTGTTCTAGTGAAGTGTGTAATTAGTGTTTCAGAAAATGGAACTTTCCTTAGGCAGAATGAAATAAGCGAGGGAAAGATGATAAAATCAGCCAGAACCCTAGATCACAAGAACACTCTACGGTTGCAGCCTCTCATTGGAATTTTTGTTCGGGAAGTCCACTTATGCATGCCCATGGCATTACAAGAATTTAAACTAAACAGAGACCTATGCAATTGAGAGATGCAATGCTAGGTCCACTATTAACTTATCAGTATAGCCTTTTAATAAGCAAGACTGCCATATTTATTTGAAATAGTAATATGAGGCGGAATACCTGCATAGAAGGTTTTTGTAAACAGATAAAAACTTACTGAATCAAGACATCAAGAAAAGTAAGAGAAAAAAATCAATGAAATTATGTTCTATTCCAGTCTCAAACTATAAGAAAGGTTCCACAATGAACATGATAATAGGCAAAATTTCAGCAGTCAACAATCAAAAAGCTCTGCTCTGGATTTCAAGGCATGGCAAAAGAAAGAAAAACTCCCTCGAAGAAAGAAACTTCAGTCAATAAAGAGAGCTAATCTTTTTCGTTCAAAAAGTGCCCATGGGCACTTTCTTAACACCTCAATAAAGAAGTTTGTCGATTTTAATGCACTTTCTCGTGTTATGCCTAATAGCGTATTAAAAATAAAAACCTTCCCTTCGTATGTATGGTTAACAAGTATCCCAAAGGCACTTGTTAACAAGACTCCTTATAAAACCTTCATTCATAGGAATCCTATCGACAAAAGCAAACCTAATGCTATTAGACTCAAAAACTCAAGTTAAGAACCAAAAGGACTCCAAATCGTAAACCTGCCATGAAAATTGCAATAACTCAAGGAGTAATTTTTAGTTGTATGCTCCTGAACCAAAACAATACAGTGCCATTCACTGGTCAGATCAAGATAATTATGTGCCTATCCAATACTGCATAAATGCCATCACATGAATTTAAGCTGTCTATGCAAGCTCCATGAAACTCAATGATGAGGACTGACTCCACAGTGAATTAAACTAGAAGATTTTCTTCGCAGAACAAAACAAGTGGAAAAAAACAGTTTAAGGATGATATCACTGGAACCCGAAGCATAATCAAGTACTTTGGCAAGCATGGGTTGAAGCAACACTTGTCCTTAATCAGAAGGCCGAGAAGGTGATGGAGCCACATGGCTATACCCTATTTTCTCGACTTATATATCTTCTGCCACACCAAACTTAAAACCATATCTCCCCACAACTAGTAGCAAACACGAGAGGAAATGTGTCGTGTAAAACAGATCAAAAGGAAAATGAAAAGAAGATCCTAGAGTGAAGTTAAATGGAAGCGCTTTTACCATATCAAGCACTATGGAAGCTTTGTCACAATTCATGTTCCTCACTTCATTTACTACAGGTCAATACTCACCAGATGGCATTGTATTGGGAAATTTACAACCTCACTTCAGTGTTCCTTCATGGTTTCAATAGGGTTGCCTCATCATAATGCTCAAATAACAGCAAAAATTTGAAAGAAACCAAGGCTGAACATACGGAATGTAGAGACAGCATAAAGAAGCCATTTGAAAACTCCCAAGGAAAGAGAAAGTAACAAAGGTGGCGTCCTTTCTTGAGAAACTCCAACCCTCGTCCTTGGGAGCTATTTTAGGATGAGAACTCAATTTCCATGCATGATTTTTTTCATCAGTTAGTTTCCAGAACATGTAGCTGATTGAGTCCCATCTAACTTGTATATAAGACAGCTCACATAACTCAGAAGTACCAAACCAATCTACTGTTTAAGATCCACTAAATCCAGTCATGCAACACCTCTGATACAAGAAAGAGAGTTTTCCTAACACAATTTGTTCTCACCATATGGCACATTCGTTCTTTTTTATTTTCAATTCTAGAGGACATTAAGCAAGAGAAAAAAGGGACTTTCAAGCGTGCAGAATGTGCACTTCCTGAGGACTCCTTGAAGCCTCATATTTATGTAGCTTGGCCCCTCCCAGCGAATAAGAGAAGTAAACTCGCGCTCAATACGATTCCTAAACAATTTCACGATTCCTATACAACATCAACCCAAAGACAACATGGTATACACACTCGGGACCACTGCAACGTAGGTCTACAGAATCACAACCACCGACCAGCCAATTCTTAAACAAGCTCATACTCAGCGATTAACGATCGTTTCTCTTCTCTCCAAAGACAACGTATGCAAAGGAACCAGACTAGGCGTCGCAATCGACCAATGCATCATTCTGAGCACTACCAAAATCAGACAGAACTGCGCAAATCCAAGACAATTGGCGTATTACCGGTCGGTGGTGTACTTGAGGAGTTCGTCGGTGCCGAAGTACTCGATGTTGATGTCGACGCAGCCGCCTTGGCTGCGGTCGATGGCGTGGCGGCACATGACCTCGAGGTCGGGGTCCATCTCCGAGAAGTCCCCAGTGTTGCGCATGTCGATGGATTGCCACATCACGGGATCCTTGCAGATGGAGCGCCAGGAGGTGCACACCTTCTGTGCGGTGGTGAGGATCTCCATGGCGCCGAGCTTCAGGAGGATCGTCGTCGCGATCTCCCTTGGCAGCTCCAGCCAGTTGCGCGACGGAGGATCGTCGGTCGCCATTGTGTGGAGCGTTGTGGGCTAGGGCATCTGTTCCAAGAGGACTCGGGGGATCTTGAAGACGGTGAGAGAGCCGTTCGTTAGACTAAAGGAGGATCATTTCATGCCATTTTGGCTTTTTGGTTCCGTTTGTTCACGAAAAACAACCCTAGTATTTTTGGAGTTTTTTCACATTTGATTCGTAGTATTAAATCAATTAAAAAAAATATTTTTCTTCAATAAAAAAAATCACCTTCATAAAAATGAAAAATCTTTCCTCTATTGAAAAAAGAAAATCATTTTCTTGCTTTTTTCTTTCATCCAAACCAATTTCTTTTCATATGTGGACACCGATAGGCTTAGAGATCGGAGAAAACTTCGTTCTATTTTCATTGCGTATAAATGACTTAGTAAACTCAAAGAGTATCTTTATAAGAGACTAGCTACTTTTCGACTCTTTTATTCTTCTTTCATAGGACTAACTTAGAAATATGCTCCAAATTGGCGAGGCTCCACCTAGCTTGGGAGGGATCGCCGTGGTTGGCAACGAACAAGGAAAACGAAAAAAGAAAGAAAAGATAAAAAAGAAAAATAATACGATTTCATTTCTAAAAAAGATAAGAAAATAGTAAAAAATAAAATAAAACATATTAAATAAAAAATTATTAAAAGGAGTGCACTCGAGAAAAATCAAATCGGATTTTTCATATCAAAAGATAGAAAATATTTTCTAGTTCATTTTCGCGTTTCGCCAAACACCGAAAAAATACCGTCATTTTCTTAAAAACAATTCTTGAAATATATTTTTCAAAAATACAATATATTTTGCGAAACAAATCGATCCTTTATTTCTTTTAAATAAAATTTCAAATAAAAAATAGAAATGGCATTTCTTCGAGTTTTCATGAATTTTATCATAAAGAGAGAATCAAAATTGTCAACTTCGTCTTGTTTAAGTTCCTAGGCTCAACGGTCGGCCAAATCTTCGCCGGTCGACTAGCACGTGCTCATGCTCATGTGCTTGTTCCGGCTGCCAAAGCAGGGTCAATTTGTTTGAAATTTTTGTTTTTTCTCAAATTGAAGATACTTCAATTAAAAAGTAAATTGAAGGCAAAACAAAACCCAAACCCATCGGATGTCTCATAAGCCGTGCCTCCACCGGCCTCGATCGGGGCCATAAGAAATTGGGAGCACATCTTCGTCGGTAGACGCGACGAAGACATCATCGGAGGCATTTGCCGGGGTTCCAAGTTTCTCTCTCCAAGATGTCTAGAAACAAATTCATTTGATCTATTAAATTGCTTCCGCCATAAACCCTTGAAAACCCATGACCATGTATTGCTCCAATATTTTGACTCGTAGATCACCTCAAGACTACCATTTTGGTGACCCGTCTTCACTCCTCTCACTTTCGCTGAAACCCGCTTGGCGTTTCTCTTCCAATCTCGCCATCAAGTGCCCACTCTTGAATTTATTGATCTCACTTTATGCACCAATGAAGTTGTTCGCTACTGCAACAGTTTTCTAGGTCGCTTAAAGTGCGTTTGGTTCATCTTTCTTAAGAGATTTTGAGCCTCTAAAGTACTTTGAAAAAATACATGAGCATTTGGCAAGCCTTTTTAAGGAGCATTAGGCCAAATATCAGCATTGAGCTTTCAAAGCATTTTCGGAATGTTGAAGGCAAATTGAAAACTAATCGAGTTACATATTTTGCCCTCAAAACTTTACTGAAAATCCACTTTTATCCCTTTTAAAAGTGAAACCCTAAAATGTTGCTATTCATCCTCTTCTTCAGGGTGGGATCGGTAAAAAGGCGACAAGGGCTGCCTAAGTCGTGCAACCCCTAGTGATGAAGATGGAGGTCGCGCGACCCTCATTAGGGGTTGGCCGACTCCAACCGACGAGGCCCGAGGTTGCGGGACCCAAGTAGCCCTCACCGGAGGTCGATTGACAGCCGCCGACGCTAGATCTAGCTCGGCTGGAGGCTGGAGCCCTTTGCCAACCGGCAAAGTGTTTTGATTTTTTTAAAAAAAAGTGATATGTTAAGAAGAAGTCCTAAAACTTGTCATTAAAATGAAATTGAGTGATAAAACTTGCAAAAAGCATGATCAAGTCTTAAGACTTATCAAATTGGTACAATCAAGTCCTTTCGTTAGCTCCGTCCAACTTTGGCTAATGGAAAATGTTGACATGACTTTTTCTAATATTTTCTCTCTTTTATATGGCGATAATATGGCTAAAACCACATCATTTTGGTCAAAATCTGAATTTTAATATAATTTTTATTTTAAATTAATTTAAAAAATAAGCTAAAAAAGAAGGGGTTTTGCAAAACCAGCGAGGACAACTGCAAAGCCCTCGCCGCCACCGCCGGGAAGTGCCACCTTTCCCAAATAAAAGCTTTAGCTCTATCTATCTCGCTTCCTCCATCGTTGCCTTCGCAACCCCTCCCTCTCACTCTCTGTGTTTGAAAGTGTGGAGGAGGAGGAGGAATTGGGTGGGAATCTACACCCGACAAGCGGTTGAAGTCAAAACGCAAATCTTGATCCTTCTCGAGATGGGTCTCTCCGTCACTTAATCCCTCCGCCGCCCTTCTCCTTTGTTTACTTCCTCGCAGTGTTTCTACGATCAAACTTTGTGGGTGCTCTGTTTCTTCATATGGGTGTCGGAGATTCGCTGTGGATGCTCGTCGCCATTTCTTGGTGTTGGCATTCAAAATAATCTGCCCATCAGACCACGTGCGACACCCGTGAAAAACACGTTAGGGATCGACACATGTGAAAGGGTAAACATTTTGATAGACAGTGAATAAATCATGTACGAAACGCGTGAAGATGCTTATAAGTATCGATTGTGAGGAACACTAGTAAGCTATTGATACCATCAAAGATGAGCGTCACTTGTTCAAGTAGCAAAGACAAACATGCATTGTGAAGCATCAAAGACAAATAAAGCAAGTTTGAACTATTAATATGGGCGCCAATGAAAGGAAATCTTGTCAAAAATTTAAAACCTTTCAAGGAGCGCCAAAGCAGATAAAGATCCCTCCTTGAATTTCTTGGCGGGAGAGCAGTTTTGGATAAATAAAAATGGAGTAAATCCCTAAAAATGAGGCCCAAGAATCTATGGAGTGCGGAGGACATAAACATAAGCTGCACGAACTCAACATAGCTAAAATCCACAAAGAAATTCATAAGCAGTTACGGTTTGTAAAGAGAGTGCTGCTTTTATAGTAGTTCGGAAGTCGCTTCTATCAAGTTAAGCACCTATCGTAAAAGTTATGTCACTATGTTTTGAGATTACAAATATTCACAACATCTACAAAATTTACAATAAAAAATCACTCTATTTGCAACAGACAGGGAAAGACGGGAGTTAAGTTGAACAACTGTAGTATCCTTCACTTAGAAAAGAGGAACGGAGGGGGGGTTGTGGGTGTTGAGTGGCGCGATTTTGATATGCTTTGCACTGTTTTGGGTGGGTTCCAATACTCGAAGACAACTTTGGAGCGCCAATTTCAGTCGAATTCAAATTTATAAATATATAGGATTTCCCACCAAGATTATAGAAGTTGTATCTAGAACTATCTACTTCATCTGTAGCATGAGCTACTTCTGCAAAACGATCCTCTCCTCCCAAACATTTCACAAATTTTTGTTATATAGCTTGTTTACCTTCTACAAGCATGTCCTTTTCAAGCATGTTGACGTCCTCTTGCACTAAGAGTTGTTCACCTTCTATTGGTCCATCCAAATTTTAAAGAAACTTTTCACCATCTACAGAGGTCTTTCTAGACTTAGACACACTTTCCTTCTAGTAGCTTGTTCTCCTTTTGTGGAGGCCAAAGCCTTTCCATTCTTTAATCATCCTATTGTCGACAATATATGTGTATCGCTTGTGCAATATATAGCATAGACAGTTCTTTCAGGGAGAGTTTTGTGTGTCCGTTCGCCTCCCCTCAACGGTCTTTGTTTCCAAAGGAAGAGGAGAGGCCGCCTTGCATAAAAAGATTAGGCCCCTCGACGCCTCGTGGCTACCTACCTCGCCTCAGCTCACATCCTCGCTTGCCTCACCTCTGGTCACCTTCTTCAGAGGATAATGAGTGGTAGCTCTGTAGGTGAAGATGGAAAGCGAAGCTAGACAAAAATAGAGCTCATTCCACGTAGACGTGGCCACGGGCCAAGAACCGCCGGTTCCGGTTCATGAACCGGTGATTCCGGTTCGTTTCCAACATGGAATCGAAACCGGCCCTTGAAGGGGAGGTCCCGATTTCGGTTCGGGGCCGGTTCAAGTGCCTGTTCCGATTTTCGAATTTAAAATTTAATTTTAAATAATAAATTATAAAATAAAAAATAATAAATTATCAATTATAAATTATAATCAAATTGTACATTGTAATCAAATTTGGGGGTGAAAAAAAGGAAGAAGGAAGTGGCTTGAACTTAATGAATTATTATTAAGCGTCTACATATCTTCTTAGGGATAGAAGAATCAAAGCCCATGTAGTTCTTTTACCTTTGATAACCCCAACTTACCTTATCATCAATCGTCACTACCCGTTGTAGTACCCGTGGCGGTGATATCTCCACAATCATTATTGAAGAATTCGTTGTTTTGATCCAACTCTTGTTGTCGAAATTTAGCCTTTGTCCAATCATGGACACAAGCTTGAACCTCTACAACATCCGGATTTAATCTTGAATTGCGGTCGTCCAAAATTAATCCTCCAAATAGCTAAATATTTGTTCAATTGCAACCATTGAATAAGGGGTTGCTAATATCTGTCTTGCAATGAGAGCGAGGACTAGGAATCGGGTTGAATGATTCTTTCACCACTCTAGAATTTTGAAATCAGCCGTGTTCGAATCACGAAACTCAAAAGCAATGATTAAATAGTTTTCGAAAATATTACTTGTTGCTCCCTTTTGTCTTTTTTGCCTATTAACGAGCAAATTGTACCCTCTACTAAGTTTAGAACTCTCATCCCTTTGTAAAGCACTAGGTTGAGAAGATCCACTATCACCTAAATCATATTTACTACAAAATTCATTATATAATGCTACTATAGCATCTTTAACTTCTACTTGTATAGTTTTAATATCTACTTTTTCATTCAAATATAAACAATCATAATAATAATCCTTCAGATAATCATGCAAACCATCTAATTTAGTACGTGGATCGAAAACAATAGCAACCAAATAAACAAGAGGAATGCATGCATAATAATGCAGCCATTTTGCTTTCATTGATATAATAGTCGGAGCTAATTGAGCATCGTTTTCATATTCACAAAAAATACCAGCAATGTTAACACACTCTATTAAAAATGCATGCGTAGTATGATAATAAACACCAGATAAATTATGGTTGCATCATTAAAAACCTTCGATAATCATGCAAACCATCTAATTTAGTACGTGGATCGAAAACAATAGCAACCAAATAAACAAGAGGAATGCATGCATAATAATGCAGCCATTTTGCTTTCATTGATATAATAGTCGGAACTAATTGAGCATCGTTTTCATATTTACAAAAAATACCAAAGCAATGTTAACACACTCTATTAAAAATGCATGCGTAGTATGATAATAAACACCGAGATAAAGTATGGTTGCATCATTAAAAACTTTCAAAAAATCTAAATTTTTTTTTGCAAACAACCCAATCTTGCGGAAGTAAACTAATTTCAGAAATATTATTAGAAATAAACCCACATAATAAATCTTTATAAGCAAAAGATTGATGAAGCAACTCGTAAGTAGAATTCTAACGAGTCGGAATATCTTTTGGAAATCTTTTTTATTTTTGTCCATGTTGTTTACAAAATCTACCCCATTCTTTCATAACTTGGGGACGATTTCATAAAAATTTAATTGCTCTCTTTATTGGAGTGAGAAAAGCCTTAAGAGTTCGCAAACCATTTTGTACACATAAATTTAAAACATGGCAAGCACCTCTAATGTGAAAACATTATCCACCAAAAGAGGATTTACAAATATTTTCTAAATTAGGAATGGAAGCGGTATTTGACGCGGCATTATCAAAACCAACCGAAATTTTTTATTAATCAAATAATATTCTTCTAAAACTTGCCTAATCACTCTATAAATATTATTGGCCGTATGCCTTTCATCAAACATTCAAAATGCAAGTACTCTTTTTTGAATGTTACAATCATCATCTATCCAATGACATGTGATACACATATAAGAATGAATTTGTCAAAGATCGCTCCAAATGTCGCTACCTATATGCACACGTCCATTGAAATCCTTAAAAAGTTTTGCAAAGCCTTTTTTTTTTATAAACCTTAAAAAGTTCGCGTCTAAGAGTAGTTCGTGGAATAAGTTTTAGTTGCGGAGTACATGCAAGTGTTTATAAAAAAATTTAAACCAAAATTTTCACCAATATTAAACCGTAAATGTTCAATGGCAACATATTGAGTTAATGTTTCTTTATAAAGTTCATCAAAGTAACGAAATAAAGGAGAAATGTTAGGATTGTCGATTCGGAAATTTTTTGTTGCCTCGGTGTCGATCCCCGTTTACGTTGCATGTTTTTGCGTTAGATGCCGACGGTATGTTCCATAGCTGTCTCCTTTATTGAAATTGTATGATTTCGTATAATATTTGCAGTTTATCTTGTACTTGTCTCCGCCTACATTTACATTATCGAAGTATTGCCATAAGTTGGATGTACCCTCCTGGGCCTATCATTTCGGCTCCTTTGCTGTTGACGTTTCTTCGACACCGGTAGGAGGATGAAGACTTTCTTGGGTTGGGACGTGCTCGACGTTGGGAACATAGTTGATATTATCATCATCATCAACCCAACATGTAAACTCACGAGGATCATATTGATCATGAGGTTGAGGATAATTGGATTCCCCTATCTCTATCTCATCGGGCTCTTTCCCTTATTACCGGCTCCGCTTCCACTTGCCATTTTTATCGAAAATTGAGCGGGGATCGAGCGGATTAAGAGAATTTGCAAGAATTGAGAGAAATAGAAAGAAATTGTGAGAAAAAAATGAAAAGGGAGGAATGATATTTATAGAAAATTTTTAGAATGAAAAAAAAAAAACCGTTGCATTGCAATGATCATATTGTGGCCGTTGCAATGCAACGGCTAAATTGTGGCCTTTGCAAATTGGCAACGGCCCAAAATTGGGCCATTAGGTGGGGCCCGGGGCGGAAAGAGCTAACGGCTCTTTCCGCCAATCCGCCCACCTTTTTTTTTTCGTTCGGAATCGCCGGTTTTGAGCGGGTTCATATTTTTTAAAAATCGTAACCGGCCCATGAGGGGTCGGGCCGGTTACAGGTTCAAAACCACCGGTCTCGGTCAACAGGCCGGTTCCTAGCCCAAATCGGCTCGTGGCCATGTCTAATTTCAAGAAAACTGAAAGCGAAAAAGAGAGTGCACAAAAGAGGTTCGTCAATCGAGGAAACATTTGGGGTTCTGTGATGTGTAGATGAGAGAAAGTAGAGAGAGGGGTGTTGTTTTCCCAAGATAGGGGTGATGATAGCTCTTTGCATTTCCCTAATTTATGAATAATATTTCCTACCTACCCCCGCCCCCCTTTTTTTATGTAATTTCCTCTTAAAATGTTATCTTTTAAAAAATATTTTCTTTTCTATTCGCTCTCTTTCTTTAAATTTTCTTATCCATACAAAAAACCATCAATAGAAGTTTCATGGAATAATTTTCTAGGTTGTTGTGGTTGATACCTTCTTGATTTCATTTAAGATCGGTACTTTATGAGACCGGAGATATGAAATCATAAGAAACAATAATTTATCGTGCATATATAAAAAATATTTATTTATTATATAACATGTCCCAACGTATCGAAATTCTTTATTTTTTTGAGAAATCATGTGTCGACGTGTCATGTTTTGTTGTGTCGTGTCGTATCTTGTGTCATGTCGGTGCTACATAATTGTGCATATGGAAGCTGTTTTATAGATTTGAGGATTTTTTCAATAATTTCTTAAATCATTTTATTGATCAATCAATTTTTAACATTAACCAACCATTTGAAATACATAATGAGACTTCAAATTTTGCATTATGTTATTGGGGCCTTTTCCTTTTTATAATTGTGTTTCTTTTTCTTGAAATAAGTTACGAGTTCTATTCCTACATCCATTAGTTTTGGGTAGTTTTTATTTTAAAATATTATTTTTTCTGGATATGTTCACTAAAAGTCCTAAAACTTGTTACGAAAGTACAATTGAGTCCTAAAACTTACAAAAAGTGCAATCGAGTCCTACGATGTCAAATTGATGTAATCGAGTCCTTCCGTTGACACCGTCGTTTGTCTAACGTAAAATGCAAATGTGACATTTTTAAAATAATTTCTCTATCCTATGTGGCATTTTTTTTAATTTTTTTTCTCAATTCTTAATTAAATCAAATTTTAAAAAATAAAAACATACTAAAATATTAAATTTGAAAACCTAACATAGAAGAGTAAAAATAATAATAATAAGGCAAGGCAAGGCGGGGCCTCATTGATGAGCGTGACCGCCGTAGTTTTCGAAGGGCCAGTGAGGTTGCCAATGCTTACCTATCCCAAGCGCAGCCTTGTCGACCCCAGGTAAGGGCGAGGCGAGGCTCGCCCGGATTAGGGGCAACGTCGATCCTCGGCATCACCCATATCCGGGTTGAAATGCATAACCTCTTCCTCCCGTCTCGTTGGGTCGAGTGGATCATGGTGAAATGTTGCGCTAAAAGCTAGATTGAATAATGATTCCACTTTCCTTTTTTCTCTTTCTCATGAAAATGAATACCATCTTTGTTGCAATGCGACGATGCTTGGTTCCAAAGCCAAAAGCGCTTGGAATGGTTAGAAATGTTTCTTTCGTCATTGGAACCGCTCCCACTTCGCCTTCCCCACTCCTCTCCACCCCTTCGAATCCCTACTCCTCTCCACCCTTCGAATCCCCACTTCAACGCTAACACTATGCTCTTAGCCAAAACCCTCTACCTCGATTTCGAAGTAGCTCACACCCATTCCTCTAGAGATCGATTTGGGCTAGCCTCGTCGACTCCAAGGGAGGGCCAAGATCACCCGGATCCGGGTGAGCCTTGCTTGCTCTTGCCCGGGGCTAGCAATGCCTTGTTCGGGGCTAGCGACTACCAGCCACTCTTGCCCAAAGCCGCCAACCTCTGCCCGCCCCTTTGACAAAGAATGGTAGCGGCCGCGCCTCACTAGTGAGGCCCTACCCTCCTTTTTTTTCCTCTCTCTATTTTAGCTTTTTAAATTTAATATTTTAATCTTTTTAAATTTTCTAATTTGATTTAAATAAAAATAGAAAAGAAGATAATAAAAAATGCCACGTAAAATAAAAAGATTAATTTAAAAATGTTACGTCGGCATTTTTCGTTAGGACGAACTAGCGTATTAACGGAAAGACTCGATTGCACCAATTTAACAAGTCTTAGAAGTCGATTGCACTTTTTGTAAATTTTAAAACTCAATTGTACTTTCTTAATAAATTTTAGAACTTCTAGTGAACATATCTCTATTTCTTCTAATATTAATTGTTAGCCAATTTATTCTTCTTCATTATTTTTTTAAAAAAATCAAGTCCGAAAGAGAGATTTATTTCAAAAATGAGATGAAAATACACATTTATCTCTTCAAAGCCATGTGCATTGCATATGCTAACAACAAATATAACCCCGGGGGTGGGGGGTGGGGGGGGGGGGGGAAGGGATCTAATAGTATTTGTCATAATCGTAGTTGTCACAACCATAGTCGGACAAATCGATGTCGAAAAACCCGGATGGGTAATCATCATAAGAGGACTTGTCATCGTAAATTGTAGCATCAAATTCATAGTACATCATGGGTCATATGGAAGCCTCAAATCTTCAATCTATTTGGTGCATCTTTCGGGGGGGAGACCCTTCCTCCTAGAGGGTTATCTCTTCTTTGGAGGAGAATCCGGCGCAATCTCCTACCATAACTCCCGGCGCGAGTGGCTACTATACCAACCTACTAGGTAGTCGCCAACCGAAGTCGATCTCGAGGTCTACCTTCCCCAACTACCACTCTTAAGTTCTCTTTGAATGTTTTTCTTCTCTAGAGAAAGGGAATACAGAGAGAACTTACAGGGACATCCCTCCACCATATCGGGGAATTCCTTCCCCTATTTCTCTTTTCCCCAAATCACACCCCGGATTAACATTGAAGCACCGGCGTAAGTCAAGATACTCAAGATGAGGACACCAGTTGAGAATTGCCTTCGGACCTCCATTTGTAATCTTATTCCCGAAGAGTTGGAGGTGGTGTAATTCACGCATGTTTTTCGCTATAGCTTGTGCCTCGTCATCACATTCTATGCGTGGATATCCATATCCCTGGCTATTCAATTTGAAGGATTTCAGAAGGGGATAAAACATTGGCCAACAGATCTCTAGGGCTTCCTTCGAGAATGAGAATAAGATAATTCAAGGACCTCCAAAGAAAGGATGTTTTGTGGTCGCCTTGATGCACCCCATTTCCAAATGTTATCGCAACATAAAAGTCGTAGACGTCTAATGTGGTTGCGCCTGTAATGCAATTAAAGATGCGTGTAAACGATGGTTCAACCGAAAAACAGACATCTTGCAGATTAGCAAATAATAATGTTAACCACTAGGACACGGAACCGAGAGCTTATTGATCTAGAGCATGGGCTGTAGAATGATTATTTCCATCAAGCACAAAAAGTCATTGCATTTCAAAAAAGGAATTTTTTAAACAAGCATGCCTTGAGCACTTCTTAAGTGATTAATTCAGGGAATACTACAGGTTTCAATGCACAAGTGTTCTAGTGAAGTGTGTAATTGGTGTTTCGGAAAATGGAACTTTCCTTATGCAAGATGAAATAAGCTCCCCACGGGCACTCGTTAACAAGACAAAAATAGGGAAAGATGATAAAATCAGCCGAACCCTAGATCACAAGTGTTGGATACTAAATCCGATCTAATTGAGACTTAAAAGCTGAAACATACCCAATAAATCACCAGATTCATTGATCGACGAAGATATATCACGAGAACATACCTTATTGATCACCGGTTAAAAGCCCTTTGCGACCTCGAGTTTTTTCTCGTCAAACGACAATCAACAATCGAGGAGGAGCGTTTTTCATTCTCTGTTCTTTGAAAGTGAGAATAACGGCGTAAGAGAACGATGGAGAGGACGTCGATTATTGACGTAATATTAACCAACGTGATCTTTCACGTTTGAAGCGGATAACCGCTCAAGGGGGTGTGGTTGCTCGCATGGGCGCACACCGTAACCCCGTGTACCCTACTTTAATTTAATCTAATATCTCCCACTCGTCCATGTAGGGCAAACAACTCATATTTGTCCACGAAGGACTAACAACTAAACTTTTTATCTTCGCAAAGTTCATATTGGCAAATAACCCGTGCGACCAAGATATACTGAGAGCTCGTTGTCATATATCCGTTGGGAGTATATGACGTTCTAAAATTGGACATAAAAAAATAAAATGAATTGTATGCTATACCCTAGATCGATCGATCACATATATATTTCTCACTAGATCTCATTTTAAAATTGACATATTATATTCACAATTATGATCACACCAAATAATCATAATTGACCGGTCTGTGAATATAATTCATAATGTGACTTAAAAACTCCAAATCAATCTTCCTCATTCATTAGATCTCTCAATCTCGGTTCAGCTCGCTTTTCTAAAAATGTCCTTTTAGATCGAATCAATTTCATGACCATAGGTAACGCCCTAAGATAGCAAACTCTATATAGAGACCTTGAGAATAATGAAGAGTCATGAGGGTACTAAAAATGAGGAATTTTATCCTCGAGAGTCTCACACGGCATAGAGAAGTTGAGATCAAAACTTTTGCCTACTCTCATTGGTCGATAGTGCATACGTAATATGAAATACGTATTAAGGTATGTTCTCCTTCTCCATGGAGCGTGTCTTTCTATTTTAATACCGTACATATGCTCATTTTGACACACTCAGTGTCTAACTTGAGTTCACGTAACAATTTTAGCCAAGAGTTTTCATCGAATTCTCATCCGGAATTTAAGACAGATAAAGCGAAATATGTGGGTTATTTCACTTTCGGACATTTTAAGTAATAAGTCCTCATCTTAACATCATGTTAAGGCGATATAGTATTTTAGGCTTGAGCTCTCAATTATCACCTAGATAATAAGCTTAAAATTGCCTCATCTCTATTCACTACATAATAAATAGAGGCGGTTACCCGTGTGAGTGGGCTAACCTCTCATCCGTCCGACATACCTTTTCAACACATAGTGCACCAAGCATTAATATGCATGAATATCAAATAAACTTATAGACTTCAATATTGATAAACAACATCATCAATTATTGACGTTCAGGGAAACAAATTACAAATATGCAATACATTAACCTTTACGCAGATCTAGAGTCTTTATATGACCAAGGAAAGTATTTCTAGGAATTGGCTTTGTCATGGGATCTCGCTAACATTCTATGTGTAGATATATACTATAGGTTCACTTCCTTTCGTGCTTCCATGTCCTTGACATAGTTATACTTAATGTCTATGTGTTTGGTCTTACTTGTGAAACTTAGGATCCTTAGTATAAGACATTGCTACTGACTATCACAATGAACCTTCACAGGTTTTGCAGCATCTCTTGTAACATCCAAATGATCAATAAATCTTCTAAGCCAAACACCTTCTTGTCTTGCCGCGATAATGCCACGAACTCGACTTCCATGGTGGATAAGGCTATACACTGTTGTTTCTTATTGCTCCAAGATATGGCGCCATTATTCGGTAAGAATACGGTTTGAAGTGGATTTTCTCTCATCCAAATCTCCTCCCCAATCAAGATCAGTGTAGCCCTCAAGGTGTAGATCACTTCCTTGATAAGTTAGCGAGTAACGGCGCTTGCTTTCAGATACCTCAAGATTCTCTTAACGGCAATCCAATGTGCTTGACCTGGATTAGATTGGTATCTACCGACCAATCCAACCGCATAACAAATATCGGTCTTGTGCACATCATAATGTACATGAGACTTCCAATAGCATTGGCATATGGAACATTTTTCATACGTTCTTGCTCTTGTGGAGTCTTAGGACACATTCTTCGGCTCAACCCAACACCTTTTGCAATAGGAGTATCAATGGGTTTGCAATCTTGCATACAAAATCGTTCGAGAATTTTATTGACGTACGTCTCTTGCGAAAGAGATAATGACTTTTTCGAATGATCTCTCGAAATCTTAACTCCGAGAATGTATGTAGCTTCACCCATATCTTTCATTTCAAAATTAGAAGATAGCCAACTTTTGACTGTCTTCACAAACTCCATATTATTTCCAAAATCAATATATCATCAACATATAATGATAAAATTACAAAGTGACCTTTGGACCTTTTGATATAGACGCAGCTTATCTTTATTAATAATATCAAAATCATATGCCACTATGGCATTATTGAAAGCGTATATACCATTGTCTTAAAGATTGCTTAAGGCCATATATCGATCTTAAAAGTCGACATACCTTTTGTTCTTGGCCCTTTTTAACAAACCCAACGGGTTGTTCCATGTAAATTTCTTAATCTAATTCTCCATTGAGAAAAGCGGTCTTTACATCCATCCGATGTAATTCAAGATCCAAACTAGCCACTATTGCTAGAATGAGGCGAATCGAGGTAAATCTTACCACAGGAGAAAAAGTATCTTCATAGTCAATTCCTTCCCGTTGGTTATATCCTTTCGCCACAAGGCGTACCTTATATTTCTCAATTGAGCCATCACCTTGCGCTTTATTTTGAGAACCCATTTGTTCCCAATGGCTTTGCGTCCTTTCGGAAGATCAACCAGCTTACTAAACTTGGTTTGATTTCATTGACTCCATCTCTTCTTTCATTGCTTTCATTCATTTTTCCTTATCGGGGCAAGATAGAGTCTCATTCACATTTCTTGGCTCATCTTCATCCAATGGAGCGATCATGAAAGCTTCCCCTTCAATTTCAAAGCGTCGTCGAGGAATGCTTTTGCGACCAGTTCGTCGTGGAGAAGATTGTACCAAGGGTACTTCTTCCTCCAATACGCTCCCACTCGGACCGAGATAATGGCATTGATTCATCAAGTGGTTACGATGGAGATTGGTTTGTATTCAACTCCCCACCTCTCACATTGCTTCCACTTGGATCATTATGTCCAACGATCTCATTATCTTGATCCAATGTCTCAAATAGGGAACAATCTTCACCTATTTCGCCCTTTCTTGGAAATTCATTATCTAAGAATGTGACATCTCGTGATTCAAATTCAGTCACATTTCCACTTTCTTGCTTACCTTTGAACACATATCCTTTTGAGTGTTCGGAGTATCTTATAAAAATACTTTTTTTTCCTCTTGGTCCCAATTTTCCATATTTATGATTGGGCTCATGAGTATAGGCAAGACAACCCCAAGGTTTAAGAAAACTTAAATCAGGTTTTCGACCCTGTCCATAATTCATATGGGGTGGAAGAAACCGATTTAGAAGGCACTCGGTTAAGTATATAAGCAGCGATCAATAAAACATCGCCCCAAAAGGCAATCGGTAAATAGGCTTGCGCCATCATGACCTAACCATTTCAAGTAAGGTTCTGTTTTCTTCTTTCACTACTCCATTTTGTTGAGGAGTATATGGAATAGATAACTGCCTATCTATTCCCTTTTCATCACATAAATATCTAAACCGATCGGATAAACACTCTCGACCTCGATTGAATCTTAAAGCTTTTATTTTCTTATCTAACTGATTTTCCACTAAGGTCATAAATTTCTTGAAGCAACTTAATGCTTCGATTTATGTGATATCGAGATAGACATATCCATATCGAGTATAATCATCAATAAATGTGATGAAATAAACAAGCACTATGTCTTGACCTAACATTCATTGGGCTACGGATGTCAATATGAATTAATTGCAATGGGAAGTCGCCTCTTGTCCCTTTTCCAAATGGCTTTCGAGTTATTTTTCCCATTAGGCAATGCTCACAAGTAGGCAATTCAACTTTCTCAATATTGCCTAATAAGCCATCTTTGGCTAATCTATTCATTCTTTGTTAGCCAATATGACTAAGTCTAGTATGCCATGTATTTACATCATTCTCATTAGAACTAGAAGATGCAAATAGGGAATAACATACATTCACACTAGTATATTCAATATCCAATATAATAAAGCCATCCGTGAAATAACCAGAATCATAAAAAGTTGTTCCTAACAACAAATCCACACCATTGTTGTGAAAATTCGTACTAAAATCAAGTTTGACTAATACCAATACAGAGACAAGATTTCGACGAATCTCCGGAGCGTACGAACATCATGTAGACATAAAATGCGTCCACCACGCATCATAAGTTGGCAAGTGCCAATTTCTTTCACTTCTACTCTGGAATTATTTCCCACATAAATCCATCTTGCTCCACTTGGAATTCGTAGAAATTCCACGAACGTATTTCTATCTCTAGCTACATGGTCCATGGCTCCCGAGTCTACACCCACAAAGGATGAGATTCGATTAAAAATACGGAACTTGATACATACCAAACACTTTTAAGTGTGTTAAGGGTTTCTACCTTTTTCGGCTCGCCACGATCGCGAGAGAAGTGACCCTTGCCACGCTTATAACATTTCATCCTTGAAATATTTTTCTTCATGGGACGTTTCCCTTTTCCATGTTTCTCAAACTTTGGTTTCTTGCCGGATGGTTCAACTCTTTTGCTGTCCACTTCATGAACTTTCCAAGACGCTTGCACTTGAAGCCCGAAGCTCTAGGTGAGCTAGATCCAAGAACATATACATCGATTGTGTCTTAGCCGCTAGAAGGCGGTCCTCCTCTAGCTCCAAATGGTGCACAATATCCTCAAAAGTTGTGACGCTCACATTGTGGGTCGGGTTCATCTTCATATGTTCCCAATTGTGAGGCAAAGAGCGAATTACAGCCCGCACTTATTGTTCATCGACAATACAAGACCAAGATCCTTTAGCTCACTAATCATGTTCAACATCTTTCTCAAATGTTGCTTTATATTCTCGCCCATGTGGCATCTTATAAGTGTTGAACCCGATTGTAAGCTCGCCTCGACTTTAGTGACGATGTCATGTCCAAATCTAGCCTTCAATGCATCCCACATGTTTTTAGCATTTTCATGCTGCCCGAACTCTCGCATAATATCATTATCCATACTACTCAAAGAACGTAATGCGAGCGGTTGAGTTTTTTCTCTTCCAGGCAAAGAAGACTTCTTTGTCTCTTACCTCAGGCTGTGCGGTATTACCATCCTCTAGCTCGGTCATGGTTAGGTTAAGAGCTTCCAAAGTGCCTTTAGTTCTTCAAGTACATCTTGGATTTTCATACTTTAGATTTCATAATTTTCTCCATTCAATTTCTCACCCTTGTTGAGCTCAAGAACAATATTCTTAGATGCCGTTGCCATAGTATCCGAGTATAACATTCAAAGCGTGTTTAAAGTATATTTGTATGCAACAAATGCAATCATATTCATGCATCTTGATTATACTGGTATATAGTTTCAAAAAAAATCTAAAATCAACAGTTCACTAAGTTCCCCATCATCATCCAGATTTTCTTATCTAAAATCAATACCAATACAATCATCACTTTGTATTCATCATACAAGTACTAAAACTTGTGAACACCCCCACTCAAAATATATACACATAAAATAATGTATATACATAAAATATCAATTCAACAATCACAAGTCCCTAAAAAAGTCTCCTAAGACATATAGGAAAGGAATTAGCCAAAAAATAAAAGTCTAAATGTAATAACGTGTGATCCTCCTAGCTCCGGTTAGAACATGAGCATATGTAATTTCCTTGGTACAAGGAAAAGAATTATTAAGGTCTTGAAGAGGATTATGAATCAAATCACGGGCCCAAAATAGCTCATTTGGAGAAAACCTTTGAGGACCATTGCCTTTACGCCGGGCGCATTCATGCTGCGCCAAGACACATTCATGGCAAGCGATGACATCTTCATCACTCCGATCCTTATAAACTCGTGTAAGAAATGTAGCACGGATTTCTTATATGTGGTAGCATCAATCCACCATGCGCTATTCCTCAAACCATGCCATTCTTCGGGTATAATGTTCTATAGTGCATAAAATGCATCTACTGGAGTCATTTCTGTCCAACTCATATGATTTCTTGGATCATATCGTTGACCTTAATAATATGGGTTATAATGTCGAAGCATTATCCCATTTATAAAGGCCCAATTTTGTAATCTTCTCCCTAAGAGCTTCCTTAGCTTCAGTTTTCCTTAGCCTTTGGGGTGTTCTCGCATTTCGTCTTACCCATGTCATTGTTCCCGCAACGAATGCGAACATAAATGGATTACGAAAATCCAATGATTTTTGTAACTATTGTGAATATATCATAACAAATAAATAATAAGTAAAACAAGTCCCTTTAGTATTGACCAACAATACCCTTTTTTTTTGTCAACGGTCAACCTTGATCAACGGTCAAAGTCAACTGGTCAACTTTGGTCAACGGTCAACAGTCAAAGTCAACGGGTCAACAGGGTCAAGGTCGGACCGGGTCGGGTCTCGCAAATAGGGCTAGGGTCGCGGGCCTGTTCCGGTGACTTCGAAATGGGCTGGCCCATTTTTTTTTGTTAAAAAGAAAATGGGCCGGGCCGGGCTGTCTCGCGGGTCGGGCTCGACTCAATCCGCGGACGTCAACCCACGTTAGCCGCGTAGGCCAAGCGCCCGCGTGCGTCGCACGTGGGCTGATGTCGGCGTGACGTCGGCCACGCGGGCCGAGCGGTTCGCCCACATGCGCAATACGTGGCGCGTGGAGGGGGTGGACGGCGGCTCCCGGCGCGTGTCGGCGCGTGAGTCGCCGTCCGGCCTCCTCCCGCCGACGATCCACCCATAAAAAAGCTTATCTCTTCGAGACGAACAGAATGGTATATATAAAACTCATATTTGACGAACAAAAATGGTTTAAAAAGGGACAAACCGCCGGGGCCTCGTGGGACTCCGCCCCGTCGCAACGTGTGACGCGTGTGCGGCGATTCTCGACGTCGCCTCGGCCGGCGACCACTCGAAATGATCGGCTCGACGAGCCCGTTCTAATGGTATGTTTAATTTACTATTTGGATAAACGAATCATAACCTAAACGCTATGAACAATAATCACGGGATTAGGGTTAACGAAATCTCAAAACATACCATATCAAGCGCAAAACGATCGGGAACCAAATAACACATGCTCGATACCAATGTTGGATACTAAATCCGATCTAATTGAGACTTAAAACCGGAAACATGCCCAATAGATCTCTAGATTCACCGATCGACGAAGATATATCACGAGGACATACCTTATTGATCACCGGTTAAAAGCCCTTTGCGACCCGGCGTTTTTTCTCCGTCAAACGACAATCAACAATCGGGGAGGAGCGTTCTTCGTTCTCTGTTCTTTGAAAGTGAGAATAATTGACAAAAGAGAACGATGGGGAGGGCGTCGATTATTGACGTAATATCAACCAACGTAATCTTTCACGTTTGAAGTAGATAACTGCTCAAGGGGATGTGGTTGCTGCATGGGCGCACACCGTAACCCTATGGACCCCACTTTAATTTAATCTAATAACAAGAATACTCTACGGTTGCAGTCTCTCATTGGAATTCTTTCAAGTCATGTTCAAAACAGTCAACTATGCAACCTTTGCTCAGGAAGTCCACTTATGCATGCCCATGGCATCACAAGAATGTAAACTAAACAGAGATCTATGCAATTGAGAGATGCAATGCTAGGTCTGCTATTGATCTATCAGTATATCCTTTTAATAAGCAAGACTGCCATATCTATCTGAAATAATAATGTCATGCAGAATACATAAAATATGTATAAAAGGTTTTGAAAATAAATATTAAGGTACTGAATCAAGAAATCAAGAAAAGTAAGATCAAATTAAAAACCCAAATAAAATCAATGGAAATTATGTTCTATTCCAGTCTCAAACTATAAGAAACGTTCCACAATAAACATGATAATAGGCAACATTCCAGCAGTCAACAATCAAACACAATCAAAAAGCTCTGCTCTGGATCTCAACACTTGATAAAAGAAAGAAAAACTCCCTTGATGAGAGAAACTTCAGTCAATAAAGAGAGCTAATCTGATCACAGGTCTAAGGACTGACATAAAAGATTTAGTTCAAAAAGTGCCCATGGGCACCTTTTTTAACACCTCAATAAAGAAAGTTTGTCGATCTTAATGGGCACTTTTTTAACTCGTCAATAAAAAAGTTTGTCGATTTTAATGCAGTTTCTCATGTTACGTATAATAGCGTACTGAAAATAAAAACCTTCCCTTATTATGTATGGTTAACAAGTATCCCAGAGGCACTCTCATTAACAAGACTCCTTATAAAACCTTCATTTATAGGAATCCTATCGAAAAAGCAAACCTAACGCTATTAGACTCTAAAACTCATGCTAAGAACCAAAAAGACTCGAAAACGTAAAACTTCCATGCCAATAGCAGTAACTCAAGCAGTAACTGCTAGCTTTATGCTCCAGAACCCAAACACTCCAGTGCCATCCACTGGTGAGATCAAGACAATTAGGTACCTATCCAAGACCTGCATAAATGCCATCAAATGAATTTAAGCTGTCTATGAAAGCTCAATGAAACTCAATGATGAGGACTGAGCACGGAGTCCGGATGAGGAAATAGAAGACAGACTCTACAGTGAATTAAACTAGAGGATTTTCTTTGCTGAACAAAATAAGGGAAAAAACCTTTTAAGAGTGATATCACCGGAACCTGAAGAATACTCAAGTGTTTTGGCAAGCATGGGTTGTGTTGACGCCTAAATTTTGACTAACCTTTTTCTTGCATAAAAATTAGAACTAATTTTAGTTCTAAACAAAAATCATCTCACATAGCATTAGCATATTTAAGCTTAATTTAACAGGCGTCTAGATTAGACATAGGGTGAAAATGTATCAAGAATATTTGGGCTTGAAAGAAATATTTTTTTCGGGGACTTGTATTGCAAATACTAGAACTTCAAGGACCGTATTGCAAATACTAGAACCTCGGGGACTGCATTGCGAGATACCAAGAGAAGAGGATGAAGAGAAGATGGAGAAAGGAAGATGATGAAGAGAAGATAATGAAGAGAAGGTGAAGAAAAGAAGATGAAAATGGAAGATGGAGAAATGAAGGTGAAGAAGAGAAGATGAAGATGAAGAAGAGAAGATGAAAATGGAAGATGGAGAAATGAAGATGAAGAAATGAAGAAGGGAAGATGAAGATGAAGAAGAGAAGATGAAGATGGAAGGTGGGGAAATGAAGATGAAGAAGAGAAGATGAAAATGAAAGGTGAGGAAATGAAGATGAAAAATGAAGGATGAAGAACTTTGCCTATAAAAGAAGAAGAGTTCTTGAAGAGAAGGGGAGGTTTTTGGGAGGAAAAGAGAATGGAGAGAGTTTTTGGGGTGAAAGAGAATTGAGAGAGTTTTTGAGAGGAATTCTTTAGAGAGGAAAAAGAGAATTCTTGAGAAAAAATTTGGAGAGAGTTTTGAGAGGGCTTGAGTGTTTTGAAGCTCGGTGCTACCATTGCCAATTTCTGCACCCATCAACACAAGCCACAAGTTCATCACCATCGTTCAAGCTCGCCGCAAAGCAAAAGAAAGTTAAGTGATTCCCTAACTTTCTTTAATTTCGAATACAAATTAGCTCAAATTTTCTACACTGATTTTTTTCTCTCTACGTTTTTATATTAAATAACAATGCATATCAACGATGAGACATCAATGGTACAAGAATAGAAGGAGATCAAAAGGGAAAAAATATCAACGCCCGGATTGCGTCTCATGAAATTCTAGCGATATGAGAAAGAAGCGTGAAGGAGAGATAGGACCAAGAGATTTCTCGGTCTAACGAGTTACCAAATTGGTCCAATGGTCAAGACAAGCCCGAAGCACGAGTTTGGTGCACGAGTTCAAATTGGGGAGTAACCTTGAACCTATTTCATCCTAATTTCATGTAATTTCTTTATTTCAAAAAATGTCATGGGAAGAAAAATCCAAAAAAATTGATTCTTTGATCTTCAAGTAGAATTCATCAAATTTGTCAAATCCATTATTTGTTTCATGAATTTTAAGGTACCGAAAGGGCGTAGTTGTAATTAATGTAACCAAGTCCCAGGACTCTTAATCTCCGGTTCGCGAAATAAGATAGTTTTCTCCCGCTATTTTATTTAGGTTTCTAATCGACCTACCGAAAATGATTAGTGGCGACTCCAAATTCAAATCACATTGCATGTTAATCATTCGAACCTTAAGTTGCGATTTGGTATGGACTTGGGAGAGTCCGAGTTAGGTTAGTTAATTAATTAACCCGATAATCCATTAGCCCGAAAAAGATGACTTGTTTATTTTTTTTTTAGGTCGCGACAGCTTAGGCGACTCATTGGGGAGCCAAAGAGGACTTAACCTAGATAAGTTCATGAAAAGAAAAATTACTTGATTTGGCAATCTTGGTTGAATTTTAATCCCTAGATGTTAAATGATTTTGCGGGAAAGGGAGTTATAAGGGGACGAGTGTTTGCTAACCTTTTTGTGTAGATTGAAGGAGATTGTGTATGGTTCATATTGAAGTGTTGGATGCTATGAACTGCCGCGCATGTTTTTACTGTTTTTACATTTACACTTAACACACACAACCCGCCATTGAACCCGAATGGCTAGGCTTAGGATGGTACTTGATTAGGGATACTTCGGCCATCGTCGTGCGGCCCGAGTCGCTCTTCTCGAGTCCCGAACTATTTCAAATTGGTGCCAAGAGTTAACACCTCCATCATTGCCGTGTGATGTGGGTCGTTACTTGGCCGAGCCGGATGTCTACGGGGGATCTTGGTTCAACCGCAAGCCGATGTGGTTTAGTCTGGATATCCTTGGGGCTCCACTTTTGTCAAGCCATACTAGATAGAAATCGAACCTCACGAGCATTTTCATGCGCATGTCTTTGTGGTTAACACTTTCTCTCCAAATGAGGTAATTTCTTGAGCTTTATCATTGATTTTTCTTACCTTGTTTTGGGTCGGTCCATGATCTAGGTTGAGTCATTTGGCACACGAATGGGTCGCAATGATATCCCTTCACAATTGAAAGAACTTGTCCTCATAAAAAATGTTCGGAAGATCATAATCTCTCATGACAAAAACTTTTGCAGCAATTCGATGCATTTTTCTTTTAATAAGGAATTAATAGCCGAGATGGAGCAGGCTGGAATTTCACATGTTTTCAGACTCTAGATTCATTTTACAATTTAGAACTAGAAAATGTGCCTTTTTGTGGAATTACCAAACATGAAAATTCTAGATCGTTGTTTCAACTAATAGCCTGCAAAATTTCAGTCTCTAATTCTTTTTTAAAAGAGGTCTTCCGTTCTTTTGTTGGAAACCGGATAAAGCAATTTTCTGGATGAATTTGTTTAAAGAAGTATTAAACTGCATTGATCGAGTGTGAAACCCGCCGTAGAGTAAAACACAAAAGTTGTTCGTCGGTATGTCATCTGTCGGCTCCTAAATTTTGGCATTGTGTTGACTAATGTACGAATTAAGATGAATTTTCTCGTAAAAATCGACGAAACTGAAAATTGCCCGATGCGGTCTTTTGGTCATGTCTAGTTCATTCATTGAGTCTAGAAGGAAGTCATGGACCGGCCTTCTATCCTCGCTCATTGTACTTACTCTTGGCTTGTCGCTTTTCAGGAAATTTATCACGGATCCTCCGCATATTACTCGATTGGTGGCGAAGAGAATGGCCGACATTAACGCCGCTGTCCATGAGACTTTGAATGAACAGCTCGGTGCTCTAACCGAGCGATTTGAAGGATGATGTCTCACAAGATGATGGATAACTTCATAACCAAGCTTCAGCCGTCCAGCTCAAGCCCTCCGCCGATTGTGCCAGCTCTAATTCCCTCGGCAGCAATTCGTCAAAGAAGGCCCGGAAGGTGTTCCCTATCGGCTATACATTTGGAAGATATTATTTTAACGAGGCACGGGTTCGAGCGTACCACCCTCGATTCCAGCTCCCCAAACCAACCCGATGACCAACGAGTTTGTCATCATGGGGGATACATGAGGAGGGAAACCTAGTGGATTCAGAAGAATACGACCTAGATGAGTTCGATCCAGATTATGAGGAAATTCGTCAAGATTTCGAACGACATGAGGAGATCAAGCCCTCGACCGGTGAACAAATTATCTCGGTCAACCTAGGCGATGCGGAAAACCCTAAAGAAGTTAAGGTTGGGGCAAGCCTTTCCTCGAAATGTCCGAGCGCCCGATCGGCTCTTGAAGGATTACCGGGGCGTTTTCGCCTGGTCCTATGCAAATATGCCCGGTCTTGACCGTTCCATTGTCGAGCATTGTTTGCTGATCGATCCTTCGGCTAAGCCGATCGTGCAAAAGTCAAGGAGGGCCGGACCGAAATTAGTGCGAAAGATCAAAGAGGAGGTCATGAAACTTCTCGATGTAGGATTCATTGAGACTACAGAATATTCCGATTGGGTCGTTAACATAGTCCCTGTCATGAAGAAAGACGACCGCATTCGGGTTTGTGTCGATTATCGAGATTTGAACAAGGCCGATCCTAAAGATGATTTTCCCCTCCCGTATATCAACGTACTTGTTGACGATGTTGCGGGGTTTGAATTGTTTTCATTCATGGATGGTTTCTCCGGGTACAATCGGATCTCGATGAATGTCGAATGACAAGTTGAAAATCACTTTCACCACACCATGGGGAATGTTCCATTACCGGGTAATACCGTTCGGTCTCAAAAACGTTGGAGCCACTTACCAACGAGCCATGGTTGCCCTTTTCCACGACATGATGCATAATGAGATTGAGGTTTACGTCGATGACATGATAGCAAAAACAAGGCATGGAAAAGATCATGTCGAAACGCTGAAGAAATTGTTCGACAGGACTCCGAAAGTACAAATTACGCCTCAACCCCGCCAAGTGTGTCTTTGGGACCAGCTCGGGCAAGCTACTCGGATTCGTGGTAAGTAGTAAGGGCATTGAAGTCGACCATTCGAAAGTTAAGGCTATTCGTGAGCTTAAGCCGCCGACAACGGTTAAAAAAGTTCGAAGTTTGATGGGTAGGCTAAACTATATTACTCGATTCATCTCTCGGTTATCGAAACCGCTAAGCCATTCCTTAAGCTATTAAAGAAGAATGCGCTAGTCCAATGGGATAGCGAATGTGAAGAAGCTTTTGGAAAACTGAAGCAAGCATCTCATGAATCCACCTGTGCTTGTTCCTCCAACACCGAAGCAACCTTTAATCCTCTACCTCACAATCCTTAGTGAATCCTTGGGTGCTATGCTAGCCCAAGAGAAGTAGGAGGATGGAACAGAACGAACCATTTATTATTTGAGTAAGAAATTCACAACTTCGGAAATGAAGTACTCCGAGTAGAGAAAACATGTGCGGCGTTAGTGCGGGTACTGCACGGGCTTCGGCAATATACCTTGCATTACCAAGTGCTTACGGTGACAGAATGCAATCCCATCAAATACTTGCTTAATCAACCCGCCTTGATTGGTAGACTTGCTAAATGGCAAATCCTCATCTCCGAGTTTGACGTTCAATATTTGTCCCAAAAGTCAATCAAGGGACGAGCTATAGCGGATGTCTTAGCTGAAAATCCGGGGCAAGATAATGATGCCTATCACTCCGAGAATCGAATCATGTCGGTAGATGACTACATCTGGACTATGTATTTTGACGGAGCTATCAATTTATCGGGGTCGAGCACGGGCGCGGTTACGATATCTTCGGGTGGTCGGCATTATCCTGTGGCAGCAAAATTGGTATTCCCTTGCACAAATAACGTAGCGAGAATATGAGGCATGCATCCTCGGTCTGCAGTGCGATTGAATTTGGGGATAGCCCGACTCAAGGTATTTGGAGATTCCGCTTTGATTATCCTTCGACTATTGGAAAGTGGAAGACGAGAGATGCTAAATTGCTACCCTACCATAAGCATCTGGATGAATTGGTGGAGGAATTTGAAGATATCTCATTTGAGTATCCGTCCGAACTCATAATCGATTCGGCGACGCATTGGCTACCTTGTCTTCAATGTTACAAGTCACCAATGGACTTGAGGTTGACCCACTCAAGATCGAGGTACTAAAAAAACTCGGAATATTGTATGGCCGTGATCAATGAACCCGATGGTAAACCATGGTACCATGACATCAAGACTTATATTCGAAGCGGGAGTTCCCGAAAAAAGTATCGTATCGACCAAAAGTACATAAGAAAGATGGCCTCGAAGTTCTTCTTGAATGGAGAGAATTTGTACAAGCGGTCATTCGATTCTCGTCCTACTAAGATGCGTTGACTCGGCCAAGAAGCGGTTCGTCTCAATAATGGAAGTACATGAAGGGATCCGTGGTCCACACATGAACGGCCACTTATTAGCTAAGAAGATTATGAGGTTGGGTTATTATTGGCTCACGCTCGAAAGAGATTGTATTCAGCATGTCCGAGTGTCACAAATGTCAAATTCATGGTGACAAGATTAATGTCCCTCCAAATGAGTTGCATCGATTATCCGAACCATGGCCGTTTTCTATGTGGGGCATTGATGTTATCGGTCCTATCAACCCTAAAGCATCTAATGGGCATCGATTCATCTTGGTGGCGATTGACTATTTCTCCAAATGGATCGAGGCCGCATCCTATTTAGCGATTACGGCACGAAAATATCGCAAAATTTATCCACGGAGATATCATTGCTCGATACGGTTCACCTGAAGCCATAATCACCGACAATGGCTCGAACTTAAACAACAAACTAATGGACGAATTGTTCAAGGAATTCAAGATCAAACATCCGAACTCTTCCCCATATCGTCCTCAAATGAATGGAGCGAGTAGAAGCCGCGAATAAGAACATTAAAAAATTTTTAGCGAAGACGGCTGAAAATTATCGCGATTGGCATGAGAGATTGCCATTTGCACTTATGGCGTATCGGACCTCGATCCGGACATCTACTGGGGGCAACCCCGTATTCTCTTGTATATGGAATGGAGGCTGTTCTACCAGTTGAAGTGGAAATTCCTTCCTTACGTATCTTGTCTCAAGCTAAGCTAACGAAGCTGAATGGATCCAGCGAGAGAACAAGCCAATTGAATCGATCGACGAAAAAAGACTTAAGGTCGTATGTCATGGCCGGTGTTATCAGCGAGAGGGTTGCTAAATCGTTCAACAAAAAATTTCGGCCTCGATATTTTCAAATCAATGACCTGGTCTTGAGAAAATTATTGCCAATAGTCCCACTCCCGGAAGGGAAATTCGCTCCAAACTATGGTGGTCCATATATAGTGAAGAAGGTGCTCCTTGGTGGTGCTTTGATTCCGGCCGAGATGGATGGTCGTGTCTTTACCAATCCGATCAATTCGACTTGTAAAGAAATATTATGCTTGATTCACTCCGATGTTTTCATAATCGAGTTATAATATTAATACAAACTCACGAGTTGTTCACATTTGAGCATTCGTTTGTCTCCTCACTACTAATCTTTCTTTGAGAGATTGTTTTGAATGTGGGAGCCTCTCTAGCCCAATTGAATTGACCATCGGGAGCGTGAGATTTATATATTCGCAGAGTAAGAGGGGTTATCTTGCGAAAAAATATGACGACCAAGATGAAATGAGTAAAAACTTGCATTTATTTCATTCATCGAAAAGCCTTACAAATAGATCAACGGGGTGGGAACGTAAAGCCAAACCGAGCCCTAATGAGCATCACAAATGAGTTTAAGCGACTCTCCATACGATTGATGCTCCGCCTACACCGATCGCTCCGAGAATCGAGATCCGCCAACTTAAAGAGGAGGAGCTCACATTTCTCTTTGAGGTTGGCTACCTTGTCCTCGTGATGCTCAGCCAGCAGATTCCAGGTCATGGATCAACATTCTCCCGCGGGCTATATCCAGGGTCGGATCGTCCAGCCTTTCTTCCAGCCGTATGGCATTGAAATTTTAAAACAATATTGAGTGGATCGAGCTCAAAGATGGTGCGGGACATGGCCAAACATCCCACCAAGTTTCCCCTCTCACGAATCAACGGGAGACTTGTTCATTACCGTAGTCGAGGGCCTTCTTATAATTGTCGGCTCTGGATCGCCAACACCAAGTCGTCCCAACCGATCCCGATAGCGTGCCTTCACAAGGTGGGCCAAAGTAACATCTTGATGAGCAACATGGTAAGCCTCCCGGGAAGTTAGTGAAGAGGGTGGGGAAGATCCTGTATTCCTCCTCTAACTTGGTACCTTCAATAGAAGCGGTGTCCATATCCCTAAACATAAGACGAATCTCGGTTTCGGCCTCCGGATGGTTGGCTATATAAGAGTAGCCCTGGCCTAGGAGATTATAAAGTTTCTCCCATTTGGCCAAAACTTCAGCAGAAGGCGTGTGCGGGAAGGGAAGCCATTGTTGTTGAAGCGGCTAAAAAAGAGTGGATGCAAAAGAGTGCTTAGAAGGTTGGAGATGAAGATATGAAAGCGATAATTGTCTCGGCGTTATATCCTAATTTAAAGGGTAGGAAAAGCTATAGCAAAAATTATTGTGGAGGCCGAGTTAATTATCCGGGGCAAAACTACGGACGTTTCATCCGTGAATCACGGATCTACCATCTCAAGCCTCACAAATCCGAAAAGTTACGAAAAGAGTTGAAGTCCCACCATGATTGAAAACTCGAGTGGGAGACAAGCATGGTTATCAAGAAAAGAAAATCGGTGCGAGTGGATTCGGGGTCCCATCACGTTGAAAAAATAAGACAAAGCGGGAAACACGAAATCTTGGGAAAAACGTCGGCTTAGTGATTTTCATCCACGTTTAAAAGGGAGGCTTTAGAACATACCCGATTACTTGAAAGAATTTGGAG
This sequence comes from Rhodamnia rubescens, assembly GCA_021437795.1. Lineage (NCBI taxonomy): Eukaryota > Viridiplantae > Streptophyta > Magnoliopsida > Myrtales > Myrtaceae > Rhodamnia > Rhodamnia rubescens. Next base: position 12,674,375 of record JAILYA010000002.1, on the reverse strand, counting down.
AGAGTAAGCATACGGCGGAGAATAGAGTGAACAAAAGGCGGTAAGAGGTATTTCAATCCAACATGTTTAGAGGCCATCAGACTTACTGGAGGCAACCAACCTAAACATCCCCGAAAGCGAACTGCTGGATTTCGAGACGGATCCAACGCCGAAGCCGTAAAACCCAACTCTCTTGGCGGTGAAATTCAAGATCTCGACAAGAATAACAATGGCGGCGGCAGCCGCAATCAACCCCGAAAAAGAAAATATCAAATCAAAGTGCTCGAAACCGCCTTCAAGGAGTGCTCTTACGTGAATAAGAGACACAAAAATGAATTGAGCCGGATGATAAGAATGGAGCCCTTGAAGGTCAAGTTTTGGTTTCAAAACAAGCGGACCCGATTGAAGGTTAAAAATGAAAGTCATGAACTTGCATTTCGAGGGAAGAAAATGAAAAGCTTCGAGCGAGAGAACAAGAGGTATATGGATGCTATTAACACCGATGTTTGCCGTGTACGTAGCGGCCCCATCTCCTTTGGTGACATGTCCCTCAATGAGCCACATCCCGGGCATTGAAAGTGCTCATTCACCAGTTCATTACCCAGAGCAAGTTCTCGTACAATCCGATTTCGTTGGAGATACATCCTAGAAAGTCGGTCTTGCAAAGGTAGAACCGATGCCCTTCGAGGGAAGAGACATGCATCACTACAATTGGAGTTTCCTTGATGTCACAGCCAGCCAATTCAACGCCGATGGAACTCCGAATGTGTAGCCTACATGAAGCTTTAGTTTTTTTATTATGGGCTCTCAAAATATCTCTTTTTTGAGCATTACTAGCCAGCCCTTACGAATCATCAAGAGAAGTAGTGACATGTATGAATGAATGTACTTGTTTGTTACAAGATCCCAATGTGAGACATTCTTCTTTTAATCCAGGGGCAAAGAACAAGTACTATCCACGAACATCATCATGCTTAAATGCGTGAATTCCTCGCCAGTTTTGACTAAGCATTGAAAGCCTTCACGTAAGTAAATGCGAAAAGATTTGAGGAGGGAAATAACCGCCTCGTTCGTAGGAGGAACCGAAAAAATTTGAGGAGGGAAATAACTATCTCGTTCGTAGAGAAAGTGAAAAGATTTGAAGGCTCCTCCATGTCGAAAAAGTAAAAAAAGACGACGGATTGAGCGAGAGGTAAGAGTTATTACGAAATGGGTCCAAGGCACTAAGAGCGAAAAGAAGAGAAAAGGCATCATGCGAGACTAACGAGATCGAAAAAAGTTTATAAAGAACTTGAAATCTCCATGCACCTCCAAAACTCGTCACGAAAGGCCATCATCGCTTTTGTGATTTTCTCGGCAATTTATCTTTGCAAGTCCAAAGAACATCTAAAGCCCTGTCTCTAGTCGAAACACCCATTTTTCGATCTACATATGGAAGGTTTTGAAAGGAAAATAAGTATGCGTACATTCCAGGGCGGAAGTATGGGAAGCCTCCTATCCCGAGGATTTGCGAGTCATGGCCATTGATGGCAACCCCGTTTCCCTCTCGATCCTTGTTGCCATGCTGAGAAAGTGCATGTAAAGGATTTCAGCTTATGTGAAAGCAACGGAAGCCTTAGAGGAACTAAGGCGTACAAATATGATTTTGACATCGTCGTCACGGCCATGGTAGGGATCAATATGGACGGTCTCGGTCTCTTAAAGATCATTGATTCCGAGTTGAATATACCGGTCATCGTCACATCAGCAAGTGATGATCAACAGTTAAATAACGAAGGCCATATTGCATGGTGCTCGGGACATCCTAAAGAAGCCGGTCTGCGTTCAAGTGCTCCAAAACATTTGGCAACATGCTTGTAAGGAAGCAATTACTCGAACAAAAGAACTATGGCCAAACTTACTACGACGATTTTGTCGGAAAGAAAAGGCCCCTTTGGTCCGCCGAGTTTCATTCTATATTCATCGAGGCGGTTCTACGGCTAGGAATCAATTCAAGACGACCAATGGCCGTACTCAAAATGATGAATATAGACGGACTCACCCTACGAAGTGTCACAAATCACCTTCACGCATTTAGAGATAAGGCTGAAGAAGCACGATGTAGCTTGGAACCAAGGCGACCGGAGCAAAGTTGACTGGAAGATTAATCCCGGGAAAACCTACGAGCAAAAAGTACTCGACCACTTCCCAATCAAGAATACCGGCCATACCGACCTTCCGCTGGTGGTTCTAGCAGCGGACCGGTTGATCATCCCTACGAGTTCCCAAGCGACGGCGGAGGCTCAAGCTCAAGGAGTCGGACCGCTCACGGCAAAAACAAAGTGGAAAATCCGTCGCTAGTGTTGGCAAGTAACAATGCCCAATTCGAGTATCAATTGCCCGAAAAATCAAAAGGTTACTTTGATGATGAGCTCACCGCCTTGGTCGGCGGTTCGGAGCCGAAAGACCTCCCGAGTTGTGATCCGAAGCAAGTGATTATGGATCCTCAAACAACGATCGTTGGTGTATGATCCAAGATAAAATCAGCCAATCATTGGAATAACCAAGAAAAAGAGGTGGAACCAATCTCGCATAAATACTCCTTTAATTCCATGTATAGTTTTCCTGCGTGGGATACTTTTACTTTCTAGTTGTCTAGAATTTGCCTAGAGTTAAATGGCGAATTTTTCTCCTCTCTTATCAAATGCGTAAGTTCCTTATTAAGCTAGGCTCAGTAGCAAATCAATTTGTGGACGACGCCCTTGAACGCCCATAAAGAGAGATTCCGAATAGCTTTACTTGGGAGAATGCAAGAAAAAAACCAAGCGAGGCTCAAAGATGGGTAACTCCGTATCGTCCCAATTGGCTCTCGGTCGTTTCAAATTCTAAGTTAAGCTTATTTTATTCTCCACGGGAGGTTGCCAACTGCTTTGAGAACAATATAACAAAAGCGAACCACCCGTGGGCGCCAACAACACCGCAAAGATAGTGGTTGGGGGAATGACAATGGTCCGAGGCGTCCCGGGTCGATCTTGGGATTTGGCATCAATGTACAAAGATTAATAAAACTTTTTTGCTTCTCGGACCAAGCTCAGCCCAGGCGGTCATAGAACCTGGAAAGATAACATCCCGGACATACAATCCGATCCGGATGAATCGATCTTTTCAATTCAAAGTTCGCAAGGAATACGTACATGAGTAAAGTGGTATCGTTTCAACTCTTTTAGAACATGAGGACGTACATTGATGCTTTCCCTTTTGATTTTTACGAGGGTCACCGCCTGTCCAAATAGAGAAGCATCCGTTCTCCCCGAAAAAATTAATGAAATGAGAAATTCCTGGAGCCTTTGACAATCTCATGTCTCGAAGCGAATAATGAAGTTTTGCAATACATTTGCATGAGCAGGGGCAACTCACGATCCACGCCCCTAAGAAATTTTTTATGTACTCGCGAACTTTATCCGCCAAGATAAAAAGTTGCTGCATTTTATATGCTCGAAAACACTCATACACCGCATAGTTTGCACATGATTGTTCCTCATGTTTAATTTACCAACTCGAATAAGGAACATGAACTACATAAGATACATCGAATGTACAGAAGGGGGCATGACAGGATGATGAAAGGCAATCCTTTCCCAAACACGTCCAATTTTTTCAGGTGAGATGAACGGTGGCAAAATTCCGCATTCCCCGAGGTAAAGAGTTTTCTCGCGAAAGGTACGATAACCGAAGTGATGGAGGCATTCATTTCTCTACCCTAAACACTGTAAGTTATCCGTTGATCAACCCATTTGAGCGGAGATTTCACTTCCATAACCCTGTCAAGAACCACCCCACATTGGGGCAAGACAGAGATAATTCCATCGGTATCATGAGACAAATGGTTAGAAATCTTCTTGCTTGGACTAACATCAATTTTCGGATGGTTCTTTGCATTGTACTTGCGCTTTAATTCAAGTGCCTTAGGGTGACGAAGAGCATTTCTTTTTCTATCCCACACATCTATATCCATTTGCACAACCCATTTGAGCCCGCAAATTCGTTTCTAAAAGCCCTCATTGGTGATCATTGTTGTCCCAAAGCAAATATGGCCCATCCTTGAGTAGAAGGACCCGAAAAGCTGGATCCATATAAAATCTCCCAATGAACTCATCAAGATACAATCGTAAAAGAAAGTTGGGAGTAAAAAAAAAGGAAGAAGAAAGAGGAAAGGCTGATTCCACAAAAAATTCCTAGGCATTTAAAAAGCAAAGTGCCTACCAAAAGCAAGGCCAATGCCCTTTCAATTCATTGTTCATTTGTAGAATATTTCGAACTTAAATGCATAATTTTTCCGTATATCCTAAAAGGGTTGAGAGAAAAATCTCCATGAAGTATCAAATTGCAAATGCAATCTTCGGTTCATACCATCCTCGAGCAATGATGGTATCCTAGAAGGCCACGATCGGTGACAAGATTGTAATGATCACCAACATCAAGCCCCTTCTCAAACATCTTCTAAGCCAAAACGAACCCTTTCGTTTCTCGGTCCCCAAATCATTACCTCTATTACAACCCTTTAAAAGCCTTTTCTCGACTAGGGCACTTGAATAAATGTGGAGTTCAATGATTTTAAGCATCACTCGAAGAAGTTCGAGCAAAATTACTTCTCTCTCATTTTTGCGGGGTTCTTGACTTGTAAACCCAGAGAGATGACGATGAAATTCATTTCAAAGCCTTGACTTAACTAGAGTCCCCTTTGTAAACCTTTGACCTAGCCCTCATTACGGTCCTAATCAAGACCTCCGGATCGGCTCGGTCGTATCAATTGCGAGATTACTCGGATCCTTATCGAATGCGATGATGGAAAGATTGAGTGATTTCTTTTGAATCCCGTGACAGGATAAATAACTTTTCTTGAGAGTGAGAGAAAACCCTTTCGGACTGAAGTCCCCCCATTCAGCTCACATTCGAGGTATTCATAATGTGATAACATCCCCGGACAGGATTGATAATGCAAACTTGATAGAATGGTTATGCATAAACCATGGTACAAGTGATTGCATTATACACATGTTATTTCTAATCATTGCAAGCTCGGTAGGAAAGTTTTGCATGAACTCATTGTTGAATATGTTTGCACATGTTACCTTTGACATTCTATGATGGGTAATACATTCCCGATGTTCGATGTCCCTCCCAAGGTCTCGAAATTCATCCAAGGATTATTGAATGAGCAAGTTCTCCTGGCAAATGCCTACCATGTACGATACGAGGGATCCGTTTCGTTCTTTGATTAATTGTTCGGAGAACCCGGGTAAGTTTTCTCGAACCCATTTCCAAATTAACAACTCCTCCGATGATAGTTGTTACGATTCAATTCGAGCAATATGCCTCTCCCTGTCAGTCGTGTAGACATATGCACCGGCGATCTTGACATCTTATCAAATCATGACGACGTAGCTCTTATGATTTCGGTCTCGAATCACGAAAACATATGCACCGGTGATCTTGACCTTTAGTCGGCTCATAATGACATAGCTCTTATGATTCTCGGCTCCTTTATCAAATCACGAAGACATAAGCACCCGTGATTTTGATCCAAACTAAATCATAACGACGTAGCTTTTAAGACTTTGGTTCCCCTTTGTCGAATCGTGAAGACATATGCACCGGCGATTTCGATATTTAATCAACTCACAACGACGTAACTCTTGTGAACTTGATTCTACTTCTTTCGACTCACAACGACGTAGCTCTTGTGATCTAGAAGGATACACATATCTTGCGCTGTCTCGCATTAGGGAGAAGTCTCGATAACGAGATAGGCCGAATACCTTAAGGTCCTCGTGTTTGCAAGAAACTTGGAAATTAAGGGAATCACCAACTTATGAGGTATTTGGTAAAACAGGTATTCTCGTATGCGATCAATGTGCGAGTTTCTCTAACATGGAAAAGAGAAATTATGACACATGTTATTTACAGATCTTGCATATCATGCATCACTTCATTACAAAAGATGGGATTAAAACTCCCGCCAAAAAAAAGTTCACCCATAATTTGCAACGTCAAAATTCAGGATTCAATTTTATCTTTGAGCGGAACCTCTGCGAGCCTCCACTCAAAGAGGGGCAGGCGTTGACGCCTAAATTTTGACTAACCTTTTTCTTGCATAAAAATTAGAACTAATTTTAGTTCTAAACAAAAATCATCTCACATAGCATTGGCATATTTAAGCTTAATTTAACAGGCGTCTAGATTAGACATAGGGTGAAAATGTACCAAGAATATTTGGGCTTGAAAGAAATATTTTTTTTCAAGGACTCGTATTGCAAATACTAGAACTTCAAGGATTGTATTGCAAATACTAGAACCTCGGGGATTGCATTGCGGGATACCAAGAGAAGAGGATGAAGAGAAGATGGAGAAAGGAAGATGATGAAGAGAAGATAATGAAGAGAAGGTGAAGAAAAGAAGATGAAAATGGAAGATGGAGAAATGAAGGTGAAGAAGAGAAGATGAAGATGAAGAAGAGAAGATGAAAATGGAAGATGGAGAAATGAAGATGAAGAAGGGAAGATGAAGATGAAGAAGGGAAGATGAAGATGAAGAAAGAGATGAAGATGGAAGGTGGGGAAATGAAGATGAAGAAGAGAAGATGAAAATGAAAGGTGAGAAAATGAAGATGAAGAATGAAGGATGAAGAACTTTGCCTATAAAAGAAGAAGAGTTCTTGAAGAGAAGGGGAGGTTTTTGGGAGGAAAAGAGAATGGAGAGAGTTTTTGGGGTGAAAGAGAATTGAGAGAGTTTTTGAGAGGAATTCTTTAGAGAGGAAAAAGAGAATTCTTGAGAAAAAATTTGGAGAGAGTTTTGAGAGGGCTTGAGTGTTTTGAAACTCGGTGCTACCATTGCCAATTTCTGCACCCATCAACAAAGCCACAAGTTCATCACCATCGTTCAAGCTCGCCGCAAAGAAAAGAAAGTTAAGTGATTCCCTAACTTTCTTTAATTTCAAATACAAATTAGCTCAGATTTTCTACACTCGATTTTTTTCTCTCTACGTTTTTATGTTAAATAACAATTGCATATCAACGATGAGACATCAATGGTACAAGAATAGAAGGAGAGCAAAAGGGAAAAAATATCAACGCCCGATTGCGGTCTCATGAAATTCTAGCGATACGAGAAAGAAGCGTGAAGGAGAGATAGGACCAAGAGATTTCTCGGTCTAACGAGTTACCAAATTGGTCCAATGGTCAAGACAAGCCCGAAGCACGAGTTTGGTGCACGAGTTCAAATTGGGGAGTAACCTTGAACCTATTTCATCCTAATTTCATGTAATTTCTTTATTTCAAAAAATGTCATGGGAAGAAAAATCCAAAAAAATTGATTCTTTGATCTTCAAGTAGAATTCATCAAATTTGTCAAATCCATTATTTGTTTCATGAATTTTAAGGTACCGAAAGGGCATTAGTTGTAATTAATGTAACCAAGTCCCCGGACTCTTAATCTCCGGTTCGCGAAAATAAGATAGTTTTCTTCCGCTATTTTATTTAGATTTCTAATCGACCTACCGAAAATGATTAGTGGCGACTCCAAATTCAAATCACATTGCATGTTAATCATTCGAATCTTAAGTTGCGATTTGGTATGGACTTGGGAGAGTCCGAGTTAGGTTAGTTAATTAATTAACCCGATAATCCATTACTCCGAAAAAGATGACTTGTTTATTTTTTTTTTCTAGGTCGCGACAGGTTGAAGCTACACTTGTCCTTAATCGAAGGCTGAGAAGGTGATGGAGCTACATGGCTATACCTTCTACGGCACCAAACTTTTAAATAATATCTCCCCATAACTGGAAGCAAACACGAGAGGAAATGTGTCGTGTAAAGCAGATCAAAAGGAAAAAAAAGCACATAGGAAAAGAAGATCCTAAAGCGCTTTTGCCATATCAAGCACTTACGGAAGCTCTGTCACAATTCATGTTCCTCACCTCATTTAGCAATGCTCAATACTCACCAGAATACTCACCAGATGGCATTGCACTGGGATATTTACAACCTTAGTTTGGTGTTCCTTCATGGTTTCAATAGGGTTGCCTCAACCAAATGTTCAAATAACAGCAAAAAATGAAAGATACCGAGGCTGAACATACGGAATGTAGAAACAGCGTAAAGAAGCCATTTGAGAACTCCCAAGGAGAGAGAAAGTAACAAAGGTCTCGTCCTTTAACGAAAAAATCGCTCTATACCCTCATTCTTGGGAGCTATTTTAGGATCAGCACTCAATTTCCATTCATGATTTTTTTCATCAGTTAGTTTTCAGAACATGTAGCTGATTGAGTCCACATCTCACTTGTATATAAGACAGCTCACATAGCTCAGAAGTACCAAATCAATCTAGTGTTTAAGATCCACTAAATGCAGTCATGCAAGACAAGAAAAAGAGTTTTCCGAACACAATTTGTTTTCACCATCTGGCGTGCTCGTTCTTTTTTCATTTTCAATTTTTGAGGAGACTGAGCAATGTTGACACATAAATTTTGATTTCCTTGAATTCATTCATTTAAGCATAAAATGAGAATTATTCATAGTTCTCACACACACACACAAAAAAGCTTTCATGCATAGCATATTTAATTTAGTTTAGCATGCTTTGCATATGCGGATTGGGTCGGCATCTCGTTGATGATTTAGACAAACCGAGAGAGAGTGGCCGAAATTCATAACGTAGCTGAGTTGGGATAAGTCCATTTACTTGGAGCCGCAAGATCTTGAGTCTAATTAGAACTAACGAGTACAAATCAATCACGAGGATGCACTATTGAACTTACTTAAGAAATGTGTCAGGAGGCTTAAAATTACAAACTTTTGAAGCCTTAATCAACGTAATCCAATGTCAATTCAGCCCAATGCAATTTCATTGGAAAAAACCATAAGCCCACACATGGAAGATAGTGTTCGACTGACCTGTTACTAGGCTTGGCAATCCTACAAAGAGCCCGACATTTTAATGCAAATTGGTCCAATGGGGGCTTAATTAAGCAATTATATTTTGATACCAGGACCTATTTTGCGAAAACTAAAAGATTATGAGCCCCTAGCTTGCAACGTTTTTGCCTATATAAACAATGTTATGCATAGGGTTTTTGGGAGCTCACGTTAGAATTTTTGACGAACAATTGTTCAGAAAAATACGAGCGACCCACGTGAGAAGAAAGAAAGCGGTCTGGCCGAGCTCCTTCCATAAGTCGACCACCGTTCGTATTGTTAATCCCTGAGAAGACTCCAGCTCTGTCGCTTGGTTTCCTCATCATCGCAGCTGTTGTTCCCTTCGACTACGACCAGAATCAATCGAAAGATTGCAACGACAAAGGTGAGATCGTTACAATTTGCTTTGACAACCGCGGGATCTGCTATTTGGTCTAGCCAGCTGCAACCTTGAAGCCACTGACTTGTTTTTGCTGTCCCGATAAGACGAGTCGTTCCGAGACGAAAAGTTTTACCTCGAACGACAAACGACAAATTGCAGTGACCTCAGCCCATTGAATCCTAGTTAAAGTTGGCAAATTTCTTCAACTTTTCTCTATCTGTGGATTGATTGAATTTGCAGATTTCCAACCCACCTAAGACAATTTATAAAGTTGACTTGGGGATTCGCGAAGTTGAGTTGTGGTTGTCCAAGCCAAGAATTCAATAGTAAGCTGGTTGTTCGTTGTTGCCAATTAGAAGGCAATATTGCAACTAAGGTAATTTTCGTATCTTAGGTATTTTGGATATTATGTTGCCAATTTTGCATGATTGTAAATTCAATTGCATATCATGATGACTTGATTTTCAGCATGTAATTAGATTGCACATCAAAAATTGGATCTCAGATTTTATGAATGTTGGATTGCAAAGTTGATCGGTTAAATTGCTTTGTTTAGAAAATTGCATTGCAAATCCATAATGTTTAATTGCTTGAATTGGAAGATTGCACGTTAATTTCGGAAATTGAAAATAAGGAACATATCTTGTTCAATTTGGATAGATGGTATCGTAATGCGAATATGTTGAAATCTTTGTGATTATCTTGTGATAATCTGAAAATATTTGCTGAAGATACTCAAGATACCAAAAATCTTTCAAAATGTGATCGATTAGGAAAATTTCTTAATCCACAACCGCACACATGGAAATAAGTCTATCTATCAAGCTTTAGATAGAATTATTTCCATAATGGGTATTTCGAATTTTAGGGTCGATCCGTCGGGCTTGAGATCGAAACTTAATTCTAAAGATTTAGCGGTAATTATTTTTTTCATTAAAAGATTTGCAACTTGAATTTAAATTCATTCATAAAAACTTAAAAAAAAAAAAAAAAAATTCAATAAAAGAAACAAAATCATTCATGTCTCATTTGATGTCGAAAATCTCGGGAAATAATAAAAAAAGATTAGGAAGATATGGTTTCTTATAAATCACGTCTTATCATTTTAGAAAGATAGAATTTTCTAGAAATCCTATCTCATGGATTATCTTCAATAAATAATTTTTTTAATCCATTAGGATATATTTTAAAAGATGTAGACTTAGGGTTAAAAGATTTTCTTAAAATTTTTGGGAATTAATGTAAATTAAATCCGAAAACTTTAAGATAATCTTCAACGAATTCACCCTCATTTTTCATTAATTTTTAATTTCGAAAATACATCAAAAATACAAAAAAAAAAATTCATTAAAAAAAAACCCAAAAAAATTGCACATTTGTACTTCAAGTTAGAATTCATCAAAATTGCCAAATTGAACATTTTTCATGAAATTGGTACCGAAAGGACATTAATTTAAAAATTAATGTAACCAAATCCCTAACTTAAGATCTTCGGTTTGCAGAAATAAAATAGTTTTCTTATGCTATTTTATTTAGGTTTCTAATCAACCTATCGAAAAAGGCTCTAAAAAAATAAAAAACTTTTGCTAAATAATCACATGAATCATAAGTCACGATTTGGTTGAACTTGGGAAAATTCGAGCTAGGTTAGTTAATTTAATTAATTAATCTAGTAATCCATTAACCTAAAATTGAAAAACTTAATTTTAGGTCACGACAAGCAAAAGCGAAAAAAAAGGGACTTTCAAGCGTGCAGAATATTCACCTCCTGAGGATTCCTTGAAGCCTCATATTTATACCTTCATTTCAACCCAAAGACATCAATGGTATACACACTTGGGACCACCGCAACCTAGGTCTACAGAATCACCACAAACGACCATTCTCAGCGATAATCATCATTTCTATTCTCTCCAACGACAACGTATGCACAAGAACCAGACTACGCGTTGCAATCGACCATCAGCATATTCAGGGCAGTACCAAAATCAGACAGAACTGCGCAAATTCAAGTGAATTGGCCACTTACCGGCCGGAGGTGCACTTCAGGAGTTTGTTGGTGCCGAAGTACTTGATGTTAATGTCGATGCAGCCGCCGCGGCTTCGGTCGACAGCGTGACGGCACATGACCACGTGGTCACGGTCCATCTCCGAGAAGTCCCCCGTGTTGCACATGTCGGTGGATTGCCACATCGCGGGGTCCTTGCAGATGGAGCGCTAGGAGGTGCACACCTTCTGTGCGGTGGTGAGGATCTCTATGGCGCCGAGCTTCAGGAGGATCATCATTGCGATCTCCCTCGGCAGCTCCAGCAGGTTGCTGTGGATCACTGTGACTGGAGTGTTGTGGGCTAGGGCATCTGTTCCAGAGGATGCGGGGAGATCTTGAAGACGGTGAGAGCGCCGTTCGTTTGACTAAAGGAGGATCATTTCATGCCATTTTGGTAGTTTCGGTTCCGTTTTGTCTACGGAAATATCTTCGGATTTTTTATTCACGAAAATAAATTAGTTAACGAAAAATACTTGTTAGAAATATCACCTTTTGTTTTGTCAAGAAAAAAATCACCTTCAAAAGCATGAAAAATAATTTCTTATTTAAGAAAAAATTATTTTCTCTCCTTTTGTTTTCAACCAAACTAAGCACCTTTTTTTTAAAAAAAAAAAAATTGAAATTCTAATTATTTTATATTTCTTCTTTTTCTGTTTTCCTTTTCTTCACCCAGTCACTCTCTTGACGGTAACCGGCAAGCTCGAGCC